>JAOYRR010000106.1:1383539-2767078 GCA_038994665.1 Podotricha telesiphe
AGAAATTATTTTATTGAAATTTATGTAACATGACAATATAATGGTTTTATCTTTTTATATTTGAATGTAGACCTAGATTTTACCTGCTCTGCTATACAGGAAAAAGCATGAAGCTGTCATGTGCTAAATATATGCACTAAACAATTTATGTTGAACAATTTTTAGCGTTTCATTAACAACTTTTTAACATATAAGTTATTCTCATATTCATATAATATAGAAACAAAATTAAATTAGTTTGTTATAAATACATATACTTACTTGTTTTTGTCAAACAAAAAAGCTACTTCTATTGCCGAAATCAGGTAACATAAATTAGTGACGACGTGACCGAAGCGTGACTCTGTATGAGCGTCACTTCCCATCTCTAAAAACAAATCTTTCCCGGAAAATTTCTTAGGTAATCTCGTTCTTTCATTCATACGCCAATAATTATTTTTAATATAGTTTTAGTAAAAAGTATTTTCTTCTCTATGTGAATAAATTTGAAAAATGAAAATACTTCAATCTGATAAGTACTACCTAAGACGACCTACAAACTTAGTAGTTATTATTAGGTCTCATAATCAGGTTCAAGGAGAACTAATTATTTTCTATAAATTGAAGTACAAACAACAAATATAATAATAACTGAACATGTTCAAAATTACATCATAGTTTTAAAAATAGCCTAGAATATAACGATAGAATGATTTTTATAATTCAAAGAAAGCAAAAATCGTTTCAAGTTTCAATTCAAGGAGAGATTAAACTTACATGCCCTTTTAAACTGCCACGTTTAACGTAAGCCACTAACGGCGTGTTGCGGCGATGCGGTGTATTTTATAGTTCTGAAAATATTTTAAATCTTTAAATGTATTTCTTGTTTAGGAAACGCCTATAGTGAAATAAAAATAAAATAAAGAAAAAGAGCAGTTTACTAAACTAACTAACCACGCACTTAAAGACATCAATTGGCATTAACTGACTTTACATCGGTGCGTTTGTATCAGTCAAATGGCACCTGACAGGGCTAAATGCGCTCATACTCGTACTTATCCGCATTTAGTACAACTTATCAGAAGCAACAACATTATAGAACAAGAAAAAGAAGTGACATTTATTATATTTATATATATATATTTTAATAATAATATATAAGTAAAATAGAATTACTATTTTTTTACTTTGTCTGCTCAATAATTTGTAAATAAGGAATTATGATGATAGTAAATTAAATTATCAATATTAAACTCAAATTACCAACTAAACCTATCAATATTACCGTATTTTACCTATAGGACTAGTTAGAACTAGTTTTTACTAGATGCCTTTGTTAAAACTAGAACCAACTAATACTCAAAATTAAATATTAGTTTAAACTATTTTAAAGAAATTAGAAAATTTTCTAATATATATTATTGAATACCAAAATGTTAGGTTAGAATAGTTTTATTCAAAATAATCATCCTTATCAAAGAAACAATGTTTTTAGTTTAAACTTAACCTAACCTAAACACATCTTGTATCCGTATTCCGTCTAAAGTGGTTATCTGACTTACTTCGGAAAAAACCCGTGTTGTCTATTAAAAACAATGAAAAAATGGGATCCGTATTTCAGACGAATTAAAAAATAATCATTAAAAACATTATATACTTTCAAACAACATAAAGACATGTGCATGTTATAAGAGCATTTGAAATTCATATCTAAAAACGAAACGTAGTTAAAGATTAAATCCTGAGCAAGTGCATTTGCGGCTAAGGAAAGAGACAAATTCCTTAAGGGAAACTTGATTTCAAATTGATTGTTTCAAGAAATTCATCAAAAAATGGCAGCAATGGCGTTAAATTATCGCACTGAAAAAATATCTTCCTCCATTTATAATACAAATAATTTTTAATTAGATACAGACAGCTGGAAAATACAAAGTAATGATTGTTAGCCATAAATACGCGAATCCCTATAATATTAGTCTACGCAGTCGTAATAAATTTCATGTCTATCCAACTAGACAATTTCCTAAGCTGCAAAGTTTAAAAAATAAATTGCATGTCGACTGTTATTCTTACTTTGAATAAAAACTTTCTATTTACAAATTTAACCTATTTTTATAACCTTAGTAAAATTAAAAAAAGTATTTTATAATAATTTATGACTTTTGTTATTCTTTTTTACAAATATATTTTATATTTACACATAGACTTTAACGTATTGTACCTAGGTATATGTCATTTGCTATAATAATAACGAGCAAGCAATTCTAACGCAAGCCTCCATACATAGTCTGAAAAGTAATTATTGAAAACCGATCCCATATTGCGCTACGCTTGAAACTCGACAAACTTTATTACTTGCGTGTTCAAGCCTTGTTTATTTGAATGTTTCTTAATATACTAAAACGGAACAGTCTTGATACTTTACGGACTAACTACATATTTTTTGTAGTGATTAAGTTTTCATTATAGGCCTACATTCTGTTATCTAGTTACTAATCCAAGCAAAATGTCGTATTTAAACTATATATTGTATGGATGTTTGTGAACATATTGTTATCATAGGACAAATTATGAAGATAGGTAAGTTTCAAGATAAACATTTATGATTTATTTTATAACTTTGATCTCAAGCTAGAAAATATAATATTAGTAATAAATATTAATAAAGAAATATTTATTAATTTTATTCGGGCGGGATGTGGAGAACGGAGTGAGTGTCTTGACACTAACGAAATTATGCGAGAATAAGTGGGAAGCTGCTTTTTTTATTTATGTTAAAAATCTGTTAGGCGTAGGGCATTAGTTGTGTTTTGTACTTTACGTCTCTGGGGAAATTAAGTGAAAGATTTTCTGATTCACATATGTTATTAGCCCACCTAGCACGAAGAATTACTTTAGTAGCACCATTGAATAGACTTGCTCGTTCAATACTTAAGTACAATGTTCCAAAAATAAATAAAAACATACAACAACTAAGTGTAACTTAATTATGTAGATTTCTATTTCATCAATACTTTAAAAAAATTGCGAATTTATTGCGCATCTATTACGACTTTGAAAAGACATTTCGTGTTACATTAAAGAGATTCCAGTAATAAAGTTCAAATTTTTTATGTTTTATTTAGGTTTCATGCTAATTTAAATGGAAATACGTTCGTAAGATTAGTTTTTGTTTATATTTATGTTGGTATTTATTTTTACCTTACATTATTATGAAACAAAGAATTTCAGTGTATGTCAAGGAAAATCATGTAATCAAAGAAACCAAAAACACTTGCTGTCATAAAATATGACAGTATTGTATTAACTCTATATGCTTTATATAGAATGTAGATATTGTATTCAATTTTTTTTTTTCATTTTGCATTTGTAAGTAACATTTCCATGAAGCTAAATTAAAAGCGCTATTGATTTCACTGACATCGATGAACCAAATATTCTGTATGTTCGCTGTTCGTCATTTATTGAAGTGAAAAACGCCGAGCGCTACTGTTCTACTTTACCTATTCAAAATGCTGGAGTAAATGAGTGCTGCAGGTTTCCGAACCGATGACAGGAGTTATGTACGTGTATAAAACAACACATCGACTATTGATTTTACTAATCTACTCAGTGGTGTAAGTAATGTACTACACCAGTAGGTAAGAATTCTATTTTTTTTCTTTACTCTTTTAACATAATATTGTATGTTATGTTTCATTTATCTGTTTTCTCTTAGTAAGCTTATATTGTAGAGTTAATGTAACGCTGACTATTAAGCTATATGCCGTAAGCTTGCTGCAGATGCATGATATCCGTATGATTTATTTATTGAATTACAATGTATGTATTTATATAAAAAAAATCATAAATTTATATAAAACTTTAATTACATTGAGATTTGAATTGAATTTTAATAAATGTACAGTACCTCAGACATTTTTATTATTTTTAAATACACCTAACAATTATTATTGTTATTTAATACACAGAGAAATCAATTTTCTACATTTTTTTCTAATCTTCCTTACGCGTCTTTGCTAAACGTTTGTGAAAATTTGGCACTCATATTCTTTCATGCCCAGAAGGCAATAGAGACCAATTACAGACTACGTTTGAAGACTTATCCTAGACTGCAAGATACTTTGCTATTTTCTATTGGAATTCTTGGAACCTTGCCTACATTTGTTATGTGATATTCTTTTTATAGTAAAACATATATATACCAATATTAATACAACATGCCAAATCAATATGTTCAGAAATGGAATGCACCTAACTAATCTCTATTTTGTGCAGTGCTTGTCTATATACTACCATCATGAAGAAAAATTAAAAACAGCTACTAACGATAAAAAGGTTTGCAGTCTTTTTCTGAAGCGATACAAACTGTAGCACTTTAATGAAAAATATAAGCTCAAAACGACCAGGTCACTAAGATGAAAGCTAAGATGCCTGAGCCTTTCACATGCTATTCCCATCTGAATTTAGTTGGTGTTCTTTAGACGTATGTTATTTTTTCTTTCGTAACCTGGTGCTTATAAAGTAATATTTAATCTGGAAATTTTGTATAAATTTAAGACGTAACAGGATTAGAACTCGCGCCATCTTGAATAGGAACACTATTAAGAAGAACTCTATATAAATAAACTATATGTGTTTCTAGTTATTGTTTACACATAATGTTACTTTTAAAATGAGAACAATTCATTTGAAACTATTCATTATAAAATGTATGCGGAGATGGTATCTTTTTCATTATTTTAAGTTTCCTTAGATTGTATTTAAAACTCCGATCTAATGTTTTCATATAAATATAAAATATGAGCTGATCATAAATGTATTCACGAATAAATGCAGACCAATAAAAACAGACAATTGAAAGAAATTAGCGCAGCTGGCGAAGCTACCTAAAGTTTTTATTTTTTATTGAAAATTGACTTACCCGTCAATAGCGAAAAATCAGCTATCTCTGACATGGTTGTACATTTTTTAAGTGTCCTATACGTAATATAGAAAACAATGTCTATAATTGGGATAACTGATAACTTTGTTTTAAATTAAATTTATTCATTAATTTATGATATTATAGATAATTAATATAAAATAATGTAAAAAATACAGTTTATGATTTGCAAAATTCACAAACAATTACACTGAGATTCTAATGTCACTTTTAGATTAAATGTTATAACGAAGCACTATGACTTATTCATGGTCTGCGAAGGAAGGTGACGCGATGTCTGAAGTCTAAAGAAATGCGCTTAAGCCATTAGTCTTGGAATGATAAATAACAACTTCCACAGCACTTCGAATAAATTTATAATGATTTGATAAAATAAAATTACAGTGTAGTTAACCTTTAAGCAATAATTTTGCAAGTACCGAATAGACATAAGGAACTTTCCAAATAATGTTACTTCATAATTATTATATTCTAGTCAGCAATAGGCACATAAATTTGCCAGATATTATTTGGCAATTCGTTCCCGTAAACATCTAAGCATGTTTTCATTAAAGGGATGCATACCTGAAATAAATTAAGAACTATTTATATTTAGGATATTGCACGCAAAGCAAGTTTAGTCTTAATTAGATCGAAAGAAGTATTACTATGCAATAAATATATAAATGGACTCACAAATATATCCTCACACAGGGAATATTCAAAAACTGTAGAAAAGTTATGGAATAATACATCTATCCATAGATCAAAACTCAACAAATCCCGTTCCCATAATTCTTTCTTTCCCATAATCCTTTTTTTTATCTTCACGCTTTTTTTTGCAGATTATCCCGAAAGCAAGGTAGGTAGAAAAATCCTAGTGCCAAGTCACTCCACCTTCCGCCCGTTTTAGTTATTTAATATAACTCTGAATATCACGCGACCTAAAAAATATGCTAACTTTTCCTTAACGAATAAGTATTTTAATTTTACATCACCTTTCCATGAAATCCCATTGCCCAGCAGCCAATATTAATTCCCAAATTCAAATTTGTCAAACAATGATTTACAACAATGTCAGTGTTAACCTAAAACATAAAGATTAAGATACATAAAACATAAAGATACATAATAAATTTCCAAATTTAATTTTCTTTTTTGGTACAACCATAAGCTATTAGTATATAAATGTACGTATTAATCAATTCCATACTCTATAATATTTAAAACTATAAATCTGCCAATAACACACAATATACACGAACAATCTTTGTAAAACTGTTAGCTTACATTCACTGGTTTCCCTTCCTGTTCGAATCTCGTAATATCAGGTCTTTGAATAGGCAAGATGCGCCATCTTGTATTAGACACCGGATGCTTGCTAAGGTAAATTGGATACATGCCACAAAGACCAGGTATAGGATTTGGATCGAATCTGACGTAAAGTGGCTAAAAGAGAAATAAAGTTGCTATAACATATTATACTCGTAGGATTTTACCTATATAGATTTCGTCATGGGATGTTCTTATAGACTGTCTTGTCGGGAATGTCCGAAATCCTTATATTATTGCTACTATTTAATAGATCTATTCGATATCTTATGTGACAAAATGAATAACCCGATTTCATGTAAAGCTACAGCACTATAGTCATATTTAGCGATATAAACCAAAAAAAATGCCCGTCCGTTATAATTCACATATAATATAATACAATAAGATAATTTGAAGATTTTGGAAACTATACTTAAGCAGAAAAGTCTACCTTTTTCTTAGCAACAGAAGATGAAAGAGCCAAAAGAAAGTCTTGATTATATTTAAGGGGCTCGTCCTTACGGTCGCAATAATCTGCAGTTGTTATTATAAAAGTATTCCTTTCTGCTGGCTCTAAGTCTGATAGTCCGACGAGAGTGCGTCCATCTTCTAAATCTTGGGAGTAATTGATTTCATTTGATGTTATTCTACCCCCAAGGAGTAAGCCCTTTTTATCATTTTGGGGTGGATCGGATGCTGAATATTATAAATTTTATATCAATATAAGTAATATTGAATAAAAACTGTACAAAAAAAAATTAATATCTCATTTAAAATAAAATATGTTATAAAACCTATATTAGACATTCATTATTCGTCTACTAATTGTTTTCAAAGGCACTAGAAAAGATTTTCCTATTTGTTTTGATATAATAATCCTAGTAAAGATAGTTTATATTGTAGTAATAGATTATGTGATAATTATAGGTACAATTATAGATATATATATAATCTATACAATCTATATTCCACTTCACGCATCTTCCTTATATTAATGAAGTTGAGAGAATATGATATATTCTACTCACCCATTTATTTAATAATTTTATTTTATTGCACTTCAAATCAAGTACATGTAAGTTTCAACACATAAAAATGTTATCAAAAAAACTCTCAAATATGCTACTACTATACTATAGTATTCTCCCAAAACTTAGTATTGGAATGTTAAATAGATAACGTAGCTTGACCCTCTACGTATTTTATTGCGAACCTGGCACGTGGGGAGCGAGCAGGGCTATTTTAGCTCCAAAGCCAATACTACCAGAGGATTGAGTCAATACCGTTGGCTTATTAAGATTCTCAGTCATTTTTCTATACTTTGCTAGCATTAAATCTCCATTTTTCATTTGTTCCAGGAATTTGTTGAGTTTGTACTACGAAATAAAAGTATAACTTTCATTGGTAATTACGTATAAAACAATTCAAATAGTTATTTTGTAGTTACGACAAAATCAAGCTCACCTCTTCTAGCTTGGACGCTTCATACCAATTACCGAGACGTACACGATTACAATAAACTATGCCTTTATCTTCTTCTATTTTAGACATAGTATTTTTTTCCAAGCAATGCTTTTGGTATAAGACGTGATAAAATTGTATCTATTTAGACGATGTTGATTTGGAACCACAAGGTTTGACGTTAATTTTAAATATGTCAGAACTAAGTATTGACAGTACATAAGTTAAAAAGAAATTTAAATTAAAAATATAGATTTTAGTTAAAACCAAAATAAAACTATCCTTTCATACAAACAGTTAACTTTTAATATAACAAATTAAAAAATATTATGCAATAATTAACAGAATTAAAAATCTTTAGAAGTACAGAAATATCAAATATATATTTTTTATATAGTTATGTAGAAATAGTGAGATCTTATCATCTTTTCAATCCTTTTTTTTAGTTTCAACGTCACTCACAAGAGTAAATATATTCTCAGCTGTATGTCTTCCATGAATGTCTACATAATTTCGACACGTAACCCCACATTCCTGAAATGAATATATGTCTATAAATATATATAAATATATAAATTTTCAGACGGTAAAACGTGCGTCAAGCAACGTTGCGAGAAAAAACATTTTATTTTTCATTATCTAAGTGTGTAAATAACACCAATAACCTTGTTTTCATTAATAGATAGATGACGGCTAGATTGATGGATAGAGTGATGCATTGATTGATGAATTGACGGATTGATGAGTGGAGGCTTGGCAGATGGGCGGATGGATAGTTGAAAAAGAATGTCAAAATTTTACTCACAGGTCCAAAGAACGTTTGCATCCAGCTTTGATTCATGACACATAAGCTTTTGTCCGCAACACAGTTTTTTATTATAAGCTTCGCTCCTGTCTATAATATTTTTTAAAAATTAAATAAATATGTATATATAATACAATTGCATCGATTTGATTTGATTGATATTCTGGTTATTTTGTTATAATAGACGAAGATTGTATTTTTTGGTTGACGCAGTTTAAGAATTATGTATTATAATATAAAAATTATACTTTACGCAAAATTCACAGTTCAAAATTTTAAGGTAAACTAATAAACTACAGTCCTATGGTGTTACTTCGCTTAGGAACAGTTTTGTAAAATATTCCCAGGACTTTATATCAACAAAGAAAAGAATATATGACGAGAAAATAATTTATGTAAGTCTATAAGATATTATAACAAACTTATTCAAAAAATACAGACAGATTGGGTAATTATTTACCTTGACAGCACTACCTAAGCCTTCGAGTCGGTCACGTGGCAGTAGTGGCATTGTGGTCCACCTACAATTACTGTCCTTAATTGCACTTAAGCGTATAGGCATTCTGTCTGGAGAAGCTGGTACAGCTTCAGGCGTATATCGCACATATAGTGCAGCTGCCTAAAAGTTTTTACTTCTCTTAAGATAAAACTTTACATCGTTATAATAACCACCAAATATATGATGGGCTTGAATACTTAATTGTCATTTAAAAGGTATTATTTTTATTTAAACTTTAAAAGCAGTCTAATTTTAATAATAGGCCTATCAATAAATTACAAATAAAGCATTTTGGTCACATGTGAAAGTTTTAATTTTCCAAAAAAGAAGCTCAAGATAGATAGACTTAAAACATTAAAGCCCATAAAAATAAATAAATTACACATAAATATCTAAACAAATATAAAGTATATAATGTGTAATATGTGCCTGTTACTAGTACGAAGGCAATATCGTTATATACAATGAACTTTTTTTACCAGCTGGCGAACTGCTTGTGTTATCCCTATTCCTAATATATGAAATCCTACTTCCTTCTCTCATTATCGAGCTATCTCAATCCTTCTTCTGCTTTCAAAAGCACTAGAGCGAATAAACTGTTGCCAAATCTTATCATATCTCTTCAAATAAAATATCCACTGTGTGTGACAATCAGGATTCCTGGGTCCTGGACCTGGACCTGGGTCACAGCACTACTACTGCACTCATTAAAATCTGTGATGCGTTTGACATGGTATTGATAATCATCAAGCAAGTGTTAACTCTCTATCAGATTTATTTTATGCTTTTAACCATCGTTTGAGAAAATGGTAAGAATTCCTCCCTATTACAACTAAAATAACGCTTGCACAGTCTTTTCTCGTTCCTCTTTTGTATTACACCAATGTGTGCTATTGTGACAACCATCATACTCTTCTAACTAGTTCGATCGACCACAAAGTATGGCCATTTCGTTCATATTCTCATAAAAAAATATGGTTATATTTCTGAACATAGATTCAAAATTACATTGTCTTATAAAAAAAGAAATAATATTTAAAACAAAGGTATTGACTATGTGTCCGAAGTTTGTTAATAGATTATAATAATAAAAAACCAAAAACAAATTGTGCTCTATAAGGCAGCGGGGCATAATCTCCATATATATTTTTTATTGCTTGAAGAGATCACCTGCGATGCTATTATGGCCGGTTTTACACCAAAATTGTACTCCCTTTTTAGTATTTAATAAAAGTTTTTGTTAGTGTAGTAAAAAGAATTAAATTGCTTAAATAAATGAAATAATGTAGTTATTAGTATACCACACATATGAAAATAAGCATTATTTTTTAATTCTTCGATATCATGAACTTTAGATATACCTTTTACGTCGAGCATTTATTAATTCCGTTTATATAATATAATATAACCTTATAAGTGCCTGACTAGCAGTAACTGCTATGTTCAAATATTACAAGGAGGAATGTTTTCTTATAAAATATATGCGCTTTGTCAATCGTAACGTCACAGGTGCTCCACGATCAGGGAGACAAATGCAATGTCTTTAATCACACGAAAAGAAGAAGATATATTCACGTAACCCCAGATTAACTTTGTTTTATCGCAGACATATTTTGGCGATACGAGAAGGTGTTATTACTTATTATTAGATAATCTACGTGGCATGTCTTGTAAAAATCCCATATACTTATTATGATTCTCTCAACAAAAAGGTTAACTCAAATTAGTTTAAAATATTTTTATAGTTTCACTTAATAATTATACAAATCCATAATGAAAAGTTTAGCTTCACTCATCTTTCACTTTTACAAGATAAGAAAATAGAGCCTCTACTGCGCTCCATAGCAGCCTTAAAGATTGTCTCTTACGCATTCACATCACGAAAATAATTCAATTGTTGGATACAAAACAACAGGAACAATAAATAACACGAACATTGAACATAGTAGCAAGCATGTTATCTCCGACTAAGACGCAAAATGTGAGAAAAATGTATACCGTTATTACCTGCTGATCACCATAATTTTCAGCTTTTAGAAGAAATTCATCCCCGTAATTCATTTTCTCTCCACGAAGATTTTCATTTGTCGTACTGTTTGAATAAAACGATTACTTTTAATGTCTACATATGAAAATATTCATCCAACAAATACCTAATATGGGGAATTACCATGTAACCAACAATAGTGTAATACAAGTATGTGCTTTTACTAATGTAATGAAAACTCAATCAAGTGAGCACTTAAGATGAATAAAAGTTTCGAAATAAGAATTACAACTACATTTACATTATGGTATGATGAACAATAAATCAGTAATATGTCACCTATATTATTTTATGACAAGTCTTGAAATATTTTTGAATTTAAAATGACAATATTTACCTTAAAATTACAAAAGTATTTCTGCAGCATGGAGTAGTGATAGAGGACAAGGTCATAAGGCATCCATCGTTGATATTTTGCATGTAATCTACCTGCCTTTCATTGACCAAACTTGATAATGCCAAATTGTTCTGACTCTTACCTCCAGAAGCCGCTTTCGCCACTGGATTATATGACCAGTTTTAATTTTAGTGTTCTTTGAATTTTTTAATATCTGAATTTAGACAGATACTAGCCTTCATGTATTTTAATTTATTTTAATATTTTTGAAGTCTTATTCACATACTTAAGATACATAATATTTTAGAAAAACGTATAAATATTTAAAGGTAGCAGGACGTATACTCATGCCTTTTGGAAAGGCGCTCTAATCAATTAATTTATACCGTAAACGTTTTTGTAAAACTACGTTGAAAATCTTTATACGTACGTGTACAAGGTAAGGCGGTTCGAACCCTGCTATGTTAAAAAAAATTGTATTTCGAAATATTTTTTTAAATTAAATTACATAAGACGAAAATGATATTACCTACATTAAATGAAAATATTTTTATTTTAGATGTTAGGTATTAATCACTGATCATTATATAACACACTGAAGTGATCAATAAAACCTAATAGCATATACACTGACTTTATAAATAGCTCTTATAAACACAGTGTATAGGTACATACTAAGAGGCCATTGTAGCGCAGAGAGACAGCGTCTGACTGTAAATCCAATTGGTTGATGGTTCGATTCCCACTCGGGGAATGATTATATTTAAAAGTATTTTCTCCGCTCTAGTTCCGCTACAATACCATTGCATTTTCAATGAAAAGTAGAGAACAGTATCTTGAGGCCTAGGTTCTTTCTAACTACCCTGCTCTGCCGGAAAAAGCGTAAAGCTGAATATGAATATAAATACCTTTCATATCTGTTGCCACTATTTGAACATTAAATCCAAAAAGAACAAATGTTCCACTGATAGCCAATGGTCTCTAAAAGATCGTTCATCTAATTATTATACTAATGTTACGAAAATATATAGCATTTATACAGCGCAACTTCGAATGATAGGCTGTATTAGAAATACCTCTTTAAGTAAATTGCTGAATAATGTTCTAGATCGTTGAAGCAATAATTCTCTTCTATCTCTCTTCCGTAGAAATATTTTAAATTCATACTAGAAATATAGCCGCAAGACTTAATTAAATAACATTTTGTATAAAAAAAGAAATAAATGAGCAAATCGTGGCGCATTGGGATAACGTCTGCCTTGCAGGTTCGATTCTCACTCAGGGGAAACATTGTTTAATTATTAATAAACAATTTTAATAAAACGTATAAAACTTTGAACGCAGCTGAATTCGAACCCGCGCTTCTTGGGACCGTATAAGCGCTATGACCGCTAAGCCATGCGTTCTACATCCGGCTACGTTAAATACAACTTATTACAACTTATTTTTGTTGTTAGCATCATAATATTTTTTTTAAATTGCAGTGAACAAAGCGCAGTGTGTTGCGCTACTCAATACGCAATGTCTCCATTTTACAAAATTAAAATGAAATATTCATCACCAAGAGCATTTGTAAGTATTCAGCTAATATAAAAATCTCAATAGATATTATTGGTTCTACAAAAAGAGTAACCAACGTGAACGACAAGAATTTGAAAATTAGTTTACGTCATAATAGATTAAGCCAAAATTATCTCGGATCCTTGTAAGGCCCTTGTACATACACTTTCCTACCTTTCGAAGTAAACAGTGTGAAATAATTTTAGTTTTCAGGTAGTTAAACTTAGAATCACCGCTAAATATATTACGTTATAATAAATATATATATTTCTACAATATGAAAAAAGTAATTATAATTTGTAGCAATACCTCATTTTTGAGCCTTTCTTCACTCCAGTTACCTACCAAAACATTATTACTATACGTCATATTGAAATGTATTATTATATATTCAAATACGAATATATATTCATATATATTGTATAGAACTATTTAATTTTAAATATAACTGACACAAGTGAATACTAAAAATAGGAGCAAATCATAAACCACAGATTTATAAGCAAACTACAAATATGCTTCAATTTTGTTTTTTTTTAATCAATAATAATCATTTACCTCACATACAATTTATATAATACTAGTGGATCTAAAACTTATTCTAAGTCCATTATTGTCGATTTATAACACAACCTAATGTAAATTAATTTCACTAACCTCTGTAACGCCATCTACATTTCTTAAACTCATAGTACATTTTTACAATTATGTTTATATAACTATATGTAAAAGTGACAATTATGTTTTGAATATTTATATTCTTCTTAATGTCCAATCCAATGAGCACTACCGTGTCTCTAAATGCCTTTAGAGGCGCTAGTTTAGCCTGAGGTCTTCAAATCGTCAAAGACTAAGGAATATTATAAATAGTGATTAGTAAGCTTTCAAGGTTTTATTCTGTTTTTAGGATATTTAATCAAATATGAGAAATAATGGACACAGGAATGTAATCAAAACTAATTACGTGCGATATAACTAACTTTGCTATTTGTAGTCCAGGACCATAAGCGCTACGCGATATAACTATTAAGTCACTTAATTAAAAAATGTGACGAATAGTAATTAAAAGAATAGTTAACTTTCTCTGTTACGGTTTATTATTAATTACTTAGTTTCAACGGTGCCATCTAAGTTTTATACATATTATTTAATTTTGATTGAGCCACAGATTATGAACTACAAATAAAGCCTAGTCTGTAACCCGCGTAATTTAAATGAAATTTATTTTCGTTACTCGTATTATCTACTTATAATTTATATCTTGCATCGTAAATAGATTTAAAATTTAGTCTTATTTTTTTTAAATATTGGCCAATATTCAAGAGAGTATTGTGAAATTTAATTATGACTTCATGATGATCATGTTCTGTATTTTGAAACTAACAGAAACTATTCTTTTTGTTATGACTAACCTTCGAGCTTCCTTTTTTACTAATAATACAAATAGATTTATTTTTCTATCAATTGTATAATTGTATGAATAAAAAAATATGCACTTGCTTTAATTACTCACTTATCCCTAATATTATTCTGATTGAAATGAATATGATGTTTTGAACTGAAACAAAATGACAGTTATATTTAATCTTAAATTAGATATAGGTCATAAGTTCATCGTTCTACAGTAACGTGCAGATTGTTCATTTTTATAGTTTTGGTTGAATTTTCGTGATAAAGCTTGACTTATTTTATTTTTCTCTAGTATATATATATAAAAGAATTGTTCACAATGTCGCATAAATATGTTATATGTACCATTATGTTAAGTGCACTTTTAGCATGTAAGTGTCTTAAACTTTCATCGTTGGATGTAGTTTACAATAAGGGCGTAGATGCATACACAAAAGAACGATGGTCGGAATGTATTCTACAGTTTGAAGGAAGCCTCCATTTATACAAAGTTTATAAGTCAATCATAATCAACTGTAGGCTTAAATGCAAGACCGAAAATTACAAACGTGGATTCACTGAAAATATTGAAGACCTAAAAATATTTGAATTTTTTCTTAATATGAAGGATTGCTTATCACAATGTCAACAAGGAGGTTTCGAAGATGCTCACATGTTTAGCAATGTTTCTGATACAATTTTATCTAACATGCAACAAAAAAAACCATATGCCTATTTACATTTATGCTATTATCAAAAGAATGCTTTACATAAAGCTGCATCAGCTGCCTACACCTACTTTGTGGCAAATTCTGATGATAAAAGGATGGAGAGAAATGTAGAATATTACATTCAGCAACCAGAAGTTAATATTAAAGAAGTCAATGACTTAGAAAGTGAGGACTATCAAATTTTATATAAACTTGGCCTACAAGCTTATAATAAAAATAAGTGGGATGAAACTATTGCTAATATGGAAGAAACTTTGACACATTATTTGACTTGGGAAAACTTTTGTCGTGCAGATTGTGAAAATCAACCTGAACAAGAATGGTCATCTGAGTTTATGATAACTATTTCAAATACTATACTTCCTTTGGTTACATGCAGGCAAAAATGCCAAGATAAATTGATACCCTTATACAAAACAGGTGTAGAATTTTTAGCAGATGTATTAAATTATTTACAAATATCTTATTATCACATAGGCAGACTAGAAGATGCTGCAAAAGGAGTAGCAACTTATTTAGCTTTACTTCCCACTGATGAAGATATGCTTGAAAACAAACGTATATATAAAACCATTGTTGATGAAAATAAATTTGTAGAAAGATCTGACATTGTGCATTATTTAAGGAGAGATAAACTTGAAAAACAGTTATTGAATTTTTTTCTTGAGAAGGATAATTATATTCCTAATGCCAATGATGTATAATGAATAGATATAAGATAAGTTTATAATAATAAAATTATAATTTTGTTATTACAAAAAGTTTAATTATTTTGTATGGACTATGTATTTTTTTCTATTTTTGTATATTAAATAAAATGAATTTAATATTTTTTTTTATTAAATATAATGTATTACATTTATATTAATGTGCATTTTTAACCTTTTAGGATTTATATGAACCAAAATAATTGGTCTTTAGCACATACTAACTTAGATCTATAGAATTAATAATTTCAAAATACACATTCTAACAAAAAATATGTTATGATTCTTTTACTTAATACATGATAAACTCTTAAGGGCTTCACATAATTCACTTTATAGCATACCATGTCTTACTATTATATTTTTTAATTAACACAAGCTATAACAAAATATAAGCAGAAAATCATCCTTCACTTGTAGTTTCTATTTTTATTTGAACAACTAATGTAACAATTCTTAAAAGTTACTATTACAAGATCTTATCACGAATTTAATAATTAAATATTGGTAACACTGTGGTATTTTTTTGTGACGGCGATACCTTAGCTTCAACATCTGTCATACTCAATATTAATAACTTCACATTTTATACCCCTCAAAGATTTACATTAAGATATATGATATTTGTTATAGATTTTACAGTATCATTGTATGTGAGTAAGAAATATTATTGTGTCCATTTTGTAATAAATAAATATAGTAAGTATTTAAGTCTTTGCAATTCTTAATATTGTATGTAATTCCTTATTATTTGAGAATAGGAATATTGGTCTATTTATATAAAAAGAACATAGAGGTGTATGCAAATATATGTATATAAACACATTTGTACTGTAATGAAACTTTGCAAACATTTTATGAACATTGAATTGAATATGTTTTTATTTAATATTTATTATTTAAATTTCAGGTGAAGTACCTATGGATTCTGAGGTGTTTGAAGATAAGCTGACTATAAAGAATATCTTATTCACTAAAGCTTTGCCAAACTACACTATACCCATACCATTAGATGGTCATAAAATTTTCCCATGTACTGATTGTGGTGATAAGTATGCAGCTAATATATTAATGACTTCACACATGTTACCTTGTCAATTTTATTTATAATATGAATTTTATTATTCTTTTTCAGATTTTTGCTGGAATCTAGTTACAATTACCATATTAACAGAAAATCTTTGCAAATAACATACTTGTGTAGACATTGTAATAATGTTATTATTTTTAATAACAGATGTAAATTGCTGTCTCACATAAGGTCTCATGCATTTAAAACTGCCACAATAAATGTAAGTGACATAAAATTAGAGCCTCTACCAATTCAAGAAATAAATTGGACAATTGCAGAAACTTCCAGCAATAATAATGTCCAACCGACACCGACAAAAAATGATATTTGCTTTGAATGTGATGAGGTGATAGATTCAACTGGAGCAATACAGAAGGATAGAGCAAAGCACTATATGAGATATACAAATAAGGTCTACATGTGCCCTGTTTGTTTATTCACAGTCCCAAATACTTGCATATTAATGGCACATTTACGGATTCATTTAAGGATTTCGCCTTATTTCTGCCCTGAATGTGGAATTAATTTATCTAGCAAGAGCATTAAATACCCATATTTCCATGATTGTGAAGGGTTTAGAATGATGAGAGCAACTACTAGAGTAAAATGTAGGCAAAAAATCTGTAACCTAATTTTCCATCCAAATGAATATGTTGAGCATATTAAAAGTCATATCAAAACAATATACAGATGTATGAAATGTTCTGCTGTATGGCACAATAAAAAAACGAATGTAAGGCATTCTCCTTGTCTTTTTGGTGAGGAAAAAATTGAGGTTCTCTATCAGTGTGAGTTATGCTATAATTTAACAATACCTAAAAATGAAAGTAATTATGCACACTTAAACAAACATTATAAAATAACAACTGAACGTACTGGTAGCCAAGTTTATCCATGTTTGATTTGTAATATTTCTTTTAATTTGATTCCACGCTTATTAAAGCACCATATAGATAAACATGGGGCATGTAAAGACACCTTATCTAAGTTCTTAAATGAACCTGATTCTAAAAGTCTATCGAAAGGAATTTATCGTGTGGTTAAAAGATGTGACAAATGTTTAAGGAGCTTTATATACAAATGTCAATTAGAAAATATCCGGATATTGCCAAATGCATGCCCTTATAAATGCTCTAACAATAATACTGAAGAAAATTCATCCCCTAACAAAATAAAATGTGGTATTTGCAAAATAAATATTGATGAAGACTGGAAAACTATCAAATCCCATTTCGCAACATTTCATAAAAATCATAAGTGTTTGGACTTAACTTTGTCATTGACTAGGATGAAAGATATGAATTCTTTAGTTATAGCGTCAAATAAATTGTTACGTCATAAAATGAGTAATAAAGTAGAAAGAGTAAAACATAAAAAGAAAGTTGTAAAAACAAAAATAAGTTTAAGAAACAGGACTCATATGTTGGACTCGAAAATAGAACCACAAAGACCTAGTGAAAACAATTGGTGCAAATTATGTGATATCAAATATGATGACGAAGAGCATTTTCAAGAACATATCATCATTCACAGAGATCCTTGTATGGCATACCAGTGTCTTGAATGTGGGCAGTGTTTCGTTGTTAAGCCATCATTCTCTACGCATCTGCTATTAGAACATGGTATATCTGATGCTAACGAATACATAGATAGAAAAAAATGTTACAACGAACTTGCTTTATCTAAACAAGGTAACAGTAGTTCAAACGAAAATTTTGCCCCTCTTAAAGAAAATCAATGTAAAATTTGTAGGGATCAATTTGAAAATTCTACCGATCTAGAAAAACACTTTAGAATGCACGGGATGGCATTCTTAATGAAAAATAAAAACAATAGCTCATAGTCAGTATTCATTTACTTAGGTACCTTAAAAAGCATATCTATGTTTTGGTATTTCGGGTTGATCGTGTAAAATAAAAAGCAGCTTCGAGCGAGAATGCGTGTTGACGGACATTCAAAAGGCAATGTCGAATATAGTATCTTTACATTAGGTTTTTTCTAATTACCTTATTATAGGGGAAAAACGTGTAGCTGCTAGTTATGTAGGTATATTTGGTAATAATTTCTTTATTTACTTACGAATATAACATAAAAACATAAAAACTTAGCTTATTTTTGAGAAATAATAAAAAACTAAGAATTACCAATAGTCGCTAACGCTCAGGGCGCCAGGGATCTTTTGTACAATATAGGATATATTATACAGAATATACAATCCAAAATATTATATATAGGCATTTTCGGTACGTATTAACGATAGAAGCTCTTTATAATTTTATATTCAAAATTATGTTTTTAATAATAGTAGGTAACACTAATCACTTGCAAATAAAACAAGTAAGTACTTATATTTTATATTAATGTAGTATGTACACTCTACTGTTAAGGTAACATGACTAATACGTCACTTTTCAGTTTATCTTATTGTTTCGTTTATACTATTCTGTTTTAAAACCTGGCAAAGTAAGTTAATATGTATAGTGCCTTATCATTGTCATTCATCAAGTTTTCAATTTTAAGATTAAAATAAATAAAATTACTTATTTTAAAATTATCTTTTAAAATGATACTTTTATACATTGCAGCATATGTCACTTATAAAATTAATACATGAATTAATCTATGACATTTGTTTTCTTTAATAAAAATGTATCTGTCATGAAATTAAAATAGTCATAACATAATTTCTTTAGTTATTGTATAGTATTCACATTAAATTAAGTTTTTAAAAAAATATTATGAAATAAATCTTAATTCAAATAAAAGTATTCAAAACAAGTGTTCATAAAATAAGTAGTCTATTATTATATTTCTTTGTTGCTTAAATGTAGCATTAACTGAGAAGATAATTTGCACATGATTGTCTATTTATCAATAAAATCATTAAATTAAACATATATGGTATTGTATTATTGTTTTACTAATAGTTATATTATAAAAATTTAATTAATACACAAGCAAGTAACTATAATAAATATAATATAGTAAGTACATTATACATATAATACTACTAACACTACTTATAAAATATTCTTAAATATTTTTTAATTCTTCAATATTTGTTCCAAGATTTGAAATGATGCAAAGTAATACTCATTGTCAATCTTAACAAATTTTTTTGCGACAATCTTAAGAGTAAGATCACTTACACAAGTACAAAGGAAAAAAATGCCTTTATCACTTTATTATTAGTCTTCATTCCCTTATAATTTATTTATTTAGGTACAATGGGTGGTAAGCTTGTTTTCCTTTAAGACTGCTTCGGCATGTAGGACATCTCTTTTCAATTTGTAGTGACTGTTCTAGACATTTAAGGCAGTAAACATGGCCACATTTAGTAGAAGCCAATGGATTTGTACCCAACTCATCCCAACAAATAGCACATTCACCAAATTTATTTGACTCCTTATCTTTTTTTGATCTTTTTGATGGGGCATGAGATTTCTGAAACAAAATTATATTATAAAAAAAGCTTTAGGTTATATAAAAGATATTTCATTCCGTAAAGCTTAGTTTACAAGACTTGTATACTGCTAGGTAAACTGCTGAATTGGTTATTCTATAAAACAAATTTATGTGGAAGGCAACCAGTACAATATAGGCTGGTTTCTATGTTATGTTAAAATGATTATATTGCAGGTGTAGAATTGTAGTGACCTAATCGAAAATCCATATTTTTGGTAAACACCAAAATTTGTAACTGAAGGATTGGTAATTTTTTAGTTATTATTTTATAATATTGATGTATTTAGCCTTTTTGTGCCTAAAGGAGTCAGTTTAAATGAACTAATAGAATACATGTTTACAAATGATATGATGTATATTCGTAAAACTTTGAGGTAGGCCACTTTAATTCTAAAATTCAATGCTATGTAATATGTTATCTAAGTTTTTTTTAATTATAAAAGTTTTTTTACTCTTATTATTTGCAAATAATATAGCAAACACTACTTATACTTTTATGAATGGTATTTAAAATTGTATTGTAATGGTTATTCAGTTTAATAACTTTATAAACACATTTACACTAGTTTTAAAAGTGGACTGGAGTGCCTTAACACTAGGTTTTTTTTTGTCTACCCTAATTATTATATCAAAACTACCACCAAGGATTTCTTAGTTGTATCAAATGACACACAAGTGCCACCTCAGTCTACCTGTGACCACAGACTTCTGTAAAGTATTTGAATCATTGGGTTCTAAAATGTATTTTTGAATATCAATATTATTAGTGATTATTCTGGTTAAAAATAGTTTCATTTCAAAATGTGTAATAATTGTGAAAAATCAAAGAACTTATTATGAATATTTAAATAATAGTGATAAAAATGTATTATAAACATTTGATAAAATATAATATTTTAACTATAACTCCTACATTGTTTCTTGGCCACATCTTTTTATGGACAAAAAATTACAAAAATAAATAGTGTTACTTTTTCAGAAAATACATCTCCATTGATAACTGTCATATTTTTAAATGTTAATATTTTATCTCATTAAGATATGGAACAAGTGTGAATAATTATTATACTGCAATATTATATACTTTATTTTTAAATTTTACCCTTTTTTTACCTACATAATTAACTTCATTTTGAAAATCAAGCCAAAATATTTATATATTATTATAATTTTTAAATACATTCAACAGATTGATTGAATAGAAGACAAGTGGTTTAATACTGTTTGAACATACCCAGGAAAAGACATCAACAGACAGACACACAAGCATCATGGAAGTGGAGGCACATCAATTTACATAGCATATAAAATCAATAAATAAGTAGGCTTACCGAATTTGTGGCCACGTTCTTTTTCTTAAAAGATGTTTTAGATTTCGAATTTTTCACGTTAGTTATAGTTAAATTTGAGTCAAAGGATTCATCACTGTCGATTTCAATAATTGTATCGGCTAGAGCACAGTGATCAGCTAATGTAAAAGAGTTCGATAGATCAATTACAATATTTTTGCAGTTATTCATTGTGTTCTTTGTCTAAAAAATAGATGTAAATGTTTAATAATTTTGTTTGCTATAATTGATTCAATTAGACCACTGTTTGTGACTTAAAAATGCATCTGTAAATTTTTTTGAAACTGTTATTAAAGAACAAATACAAAATATTAAATACAATTACAAGTGTGAAGTGACGTTTAGTAACCGCACTGTTGTTGTTGTTTTTTATTTTATGGCCTTTAGGTGTGCCAGTTAAGCATTGAGACTGGCTTGTAAAATATTGACAAAATAATAAATAGAAGATTAGTTTAACAGGTTGGAAAAGAAGATCATATAATTAAGCTACATATGATAAATATATAACAATATTTAATAGTGCAAGATGTAAAATAATCTAGATAACACATAAATAGAAAATCAACTTCAATCATCAGCTAGGTGAAGTAAAAATTAAATTAATTCTTTATTTAAGATAATACTATTATGTTTAATTATAAAACTACCCAGGATTTACAATACAACGTTTTTACAAATTTACACTTTAAATCAACGTACTATGTTAATAAATTTTAATAGTATCATGTTATGTCGAAAATTGACTGCACCCAAAAAAATAAAAAGCACGTTAAGAACAGAAATTATTAAAATAATTCTATTGTTATGAATTTATTTGTGTTTTAGTTTGTAGATAATTTTTGCCTGAAAAATAGAAAAAAAGGTGTAGCTGCTTTGTATATCTGTAGCATTGTAGTGATTGAACAGTGACATTCGTGGCTACTGGATACATTTATCAATAATCTGTTTGTGACTGTGACATCTGTATTTGGTGACTATTTTAATTGTTATTACTAAAACTAACTTTTATTTGTTAAACAAATTAAATTACATAGTTCTCCTTTATTATCATTTTACAGTTTTAAACTTTTAGCAAGTATTATTTTAGGACATTGCCTTATCAAATATAAGTAAAAGTAAGTATTTAAAAACTAGATATATTATGAAATACACTAGTTTATTAAAATTGATATATATACAATTAATTCAAATATATACAAAAGTGACTAAAATATTGATTACTTTTAGAATATACAATGCACCTGGGCGTAAACATATCTAATGCTTTACAACAATTGGAAAGTGTTAAAGCTGCTGTAGATCAAAGTGATGATCCTAAATTAAAGGTTTGTGGAATATTACTTTAAATTCGAAATAAATATGATACAAGAAAATATTCTGTATTATGTAAAAATTTTGGACTGCATTATGCATTTAGAATTAATTTGGCTAGCAATCCAATTATAAAGCTAGTTATTATTATATGCTTCTTGAGTAAAATATACAAATAATATACTGAAAAATCATATAATCATGATAGTATGAGTCTAATATAATGTTATACACAATTGCAGAGGAGAATAAGTTAATAATCACCATTTTCTTCAGTTATTATTCTAATTTGTAAGCTTGATATAAGCTTATATAATATATTTTTATCACAATTTTTTATAACACCTTTAATAATCATTATGATTTTAAGATAATATACTTCCAATGAAAGCTAGTGTTATTATAAAATTGTATGTTGATTTATTTTGTATTCAGGAATATCTCTCTTTGTTATATTTAGGTTTATAGAACTAAAGGTTGTAAATATGTATTGTAAATAATATGTTTTAATTAGATTTGTGATAAATTTTAGTGTATCTACTTGTTTTAATTTCCAACTTTTGCTTTTTATTAAATGCAGAAATTTTTAAACTCTTGCATTGCTTGTGAATTATTTGATTTATTTTCCTTGATTACAACATATTCATGAAAGTTTTGCATAAATTTTGTAAATAAATATATAAATTTTATATTCCAGGCAGCAACAAATGATGACCTAAATCTTCTTATAAACCTTTTAGAAAGTCCAATACTTAAAAGTATTGCTACTTTACATGATTCTGTTGGAATGCTTTCTACTCAAGTTGCCCACCATCCTTCTATACTGCCTGGGGATTTTGATATTACTCCTGCTGGTATGTTATTAAAATACCTAATACATATTTTAGCAAATATTTAGTAATATACTTTTTTAATAATTTAAGTTGTACATATCACATGCTGTTCATGTATTATGTAATACTATGTATTAAGATTTTTGATTGTCACTCCACCTCAAGTAATGTATTGCAACATATTTCTGAAACACTCTCTGCCTTTTTGTTAATTTGAGGAAATCTTTTACGGATTAAGGACCAATTGGGGACTCGCATATGGTTATCTGTATACCCAATAAATCCTCATGGTGCTCCTCATCGATTGTCGCTACTCGAGTCCACAGGAACGAAACTCCCTCCCCCTGCATAAAAATCGTGCAACAGATCACCCATGTGAAAGGCAGATCTGCCCAACCAATGGATGATACTGTGGATTCACCGGTGAACCTGATATTACCACTAAAACCCAGCAGAACTCTCCTTAACGCCACTAAGACACTGCAGGATCAGTCGCGCATGCTCCTAGGACTCCTCGGCTCACGACCCGCATATTGTGGGCCACCGTAGAAGCTCGTTTATTGTAGGGGAAGTTAAAACCCCCGCAACCGACTCTTCGAAGAACGATCCTGCCATCTTCCCGTATCTGTAGGTCTACTCTGTCCTAGAGGTAGTCATGTAACAACCGCCTTAAATTTCCAATGGATCATTGACCAGCAGTACACCTGCGGATGACGTAGGCGCCGTGGGGCTCTGAATGCACAGCACACACGAGCTAACTCGTCGCACATACGACTTGCCATCTCCTCTACACTTTCGATGATTCCATTTTTTAATGGATGAGTACACTCCGAAGTTAGTCCCATAAATTTTCTTAACAAAAACTGTATCCTTAAAAGTAGAAAAATATTGGATGTTTGCCTATTCACTTACTCGTTAGCTTAATTTAAATAATCATACCGCGTCATGACAGTTAATAAGCTAAAAGAAAACAATTTTTTCCCCAAATTTTGTTTTTTTGGCAACGTTCCGCCGACAAGTCAGTATGGGAATCTTTATCAACCATAAACAGCTGATGATGCAAATATCATTCTTTTGACGGCACATGAACTTACTTTAACACAGTAAAGCTGAGCTTGTGCTTTTGCGTATTACGTACTTAAAACATTAACAAATACTGACAACGAAAATATTGTAAAAATTAGTTACAGCATAAAACCGAGATATTCCCCGGAACTTTTAAACGAAAGTATGGTAAACCTTAATATTCTAGTTTTTAATATAAATAAAAAAAGCCATCAGTCCGAAGCCATCTCCCGCTCCTGTAAGGCTTTGTTACGTTTTATAAGACCCCCTTTTCCATCAAATTGCGTTAAATAATACTTGAACGTCCCTCACCTGCCATATCCTAATGGTAAGAACCATTTATTTAGATTTTTAATTAGATTTTTTTTATTTGTGAACTACAATTATTGCAAATAAAATAGAAGGATTACTCTTGAAGGATAGTATATATATTATTTCTCATAGGTGACTTAGCTTTGCAAGCTAGAAACCTATATAGTACCCATGAAGGAGAAGAAGAACAGAGAGTACCGCAAGTGTCACCTCCTCATAGCTTAGAATTCGGTTCTGGATCAGACAATGAACGGATTTTGGGTTTGGACTCCGCATCTGTAAACTCTAATATGTCACCAAAGCAGGTTTGTCTAGTAACTAGTATATATTTTTTTTAGTTTTAAGGTTTTTAAAGTTCAGGATACCTTCACCTAAACAATAAGAATGCTTTTTGTTTTTGTAATTGTGTAATAATCTTAGTACCTAACTATAATATTACCAGTTAATAGCTAGTTAATTTTAATATCAATACATAATTAATGTTTCAGAGCCGGGGCATTCTTGAAATATCCCGAAATGATGATTCTCTTGTATTAGCGTCAGCCAACATAGTAGCAGGAGATTGGGCTCAAGTTGAAATTATAAATTTAGTTAACGATGGCACTGGACTTGGGTTTGGTAAGAGGGCTAATACTGATGTTTTTTAATTTACATTATTGAGCTACAACTATTACAACATTGTTTTTTTTTTATTTAGGTATCATTGGTGCCAGAACTAGTGGAGTTATTGTTAAAACTATATTAGCTGGTGGAGTCGCGGACCGTGATGGAAGACTTAAATCTGGAGATCATATATTACAGATTGGAGATGTATGTTTTATATCTAGTCTTATAATACAAATTTTAATCACGGGATAAATCGAGATTAAGTAATGTCTCATTTTGTGTAGTTGAATTTTGTTGCACTACTCAAACAGTTCATAAAATATACAAACAATATACATTTTTTTTATGTATTTAAAACTTTTTTCGGCTAAAAGTACATAACTAATAAGTAAATTGAATAAAATTGGTTTAGAAAACGTACAAAGATTTGCAAGAAAGAAAAGACATATTTAGAAAACGTATAAAAATTTGAACGCAGTGGGATTTGAAAAATTTTTTTTTATACGTTTTCTAAATGTCTTTTTCAATTTCCTAAGTGTGGGAATAACACTTTAAAAAATGTTAACAAAATATATATCAAAACAAGTTGTAATGAGCGTATAAGAATTTCGGATGCAGTCGGATGTAGAACGCATGGCGTAGCTTTCCATGAGGCGCGGTTTTGAATCCTGCTGCTTTCAAACTTTTATACGTTTTCTAAAAAAATGTTTTTCGGTTTGAATTAAGTCGTCACACTAAAGTAGTCAGTTATGATAAGGGCTGGCATTTTAGGTAAGTTTAATGGAGATGGGGTCCGAGCAAGTGGCGGGGGTGCTGCGCGCGTCTGGCTCGCGCGTGCGCCTCGTGGTGGCGCGCGCCGTCGACCCCGCCGCCGTGCACGCCTCCAACGCACCCGTTGTGCCGGCCAGGTCCTTCTCTCACTAATGCTATCTTATTCTAAGTTATTTATATGTAATAGCACACTTATTACTTTAGCCATTTTGGAGGCCGTCATGGAACAGTGTGACTGTAAACGCGATATGTGTGGTTTCGATTACCTCTCAGAGGAATGTTTACATTTGAATTAATTTCTCTGGTGACAAGACAAAGAGCGGGAAACACGCAATGTTACGGATTCCGGCGGAAAATGCTACTCTATTCCGTATAGGGAAAAAGTGACGAGTTGATTATAGCGGCCTTAGCAATATGCTTGTATACAATTATACAAAAGTATATGTGTTAAACACATGGTATCTTGTTTAGTATTTATATTATTAATATTTGTAATTTATTTTTAATTAAAAACTTTGGCTTTCTTTTTACTCTATATGGACTGTCTGCATAATTTACGGAAAAGTTTTATAATAAGTTTTCCTTCTCATAGTAATATGTAAATATTGAAAGTCTAGCTGATTACTTAGAGCTTATAGTATGTTAGATTTGCCATCCAGAATACATTATGACTAAATGGGATAAAAGTGGATATGTCGCATACCATATCAGCTGTCGTCAGTCTCTAGTAGAAAAAAATAATCTCGATTTTATCTATATAAATAAATAAAATGGAGTGTCTGTTACAAAGAGATATTAAAATAACAGTGTTTTACTAAAAAAATTTTTTTAAATATTTATCTGTTTGTTGTGGCCAATCTTTGGAACGACTGGACCGATTTTGACGGGACTTTCACTGGCAGATAGCTGATATAATAAGGGGTAACTTAGGTTGTAACATCGGCTCAAACCATTTAGGTTTCTATATGATAACAATAAGTAAAAAAAAAGGTTACTTTTATGCGGACAAAATAGCGGGCACAGCTAGTATAACATATAGCTTGTTATTTAACTAATGAATACAATTATGTAGTGTGGTATGTATGTATGTTTGCTAATATAAAACAAAGTTATATTTACAAAAACTTGCTTGTTTCGATTCTAGACTCTTATCAAGCCCAGAAGCGCTGGACCGATATCTGATGGAAGCCGGTTTCGAGCAAGTGTTCCACACGCAACCAACACCGATCACACTGAACTCGAATGTGTCTAGATTTGTGTTCGATACATCTATTACTCCACCACCTGATGCAGGTAATTATAATACAGTATTATTAACATTAGAACAAATGTTAATAATACTTTCAGTATTGGCATAAATATTTTGCAAATTATTATATATATATATATTTGGCAAAATATTTTATATATTTTGTACTAGTTAATAATTAAAGTGAAATAGTAGTAGATCGTTTTTTATCTTCTTTTATTTCTTTTGTTTAATTTGAATCGCGCTGCGTTCAAATTTTTATACGTTTTCTAAAAAGTATGTTTTTCAAGTAGTAGATCTTTTTCAAAATGCATTATTATTTATTTTCTTATATTCTTTTACTTTTAATCCTAATTTGCAATATATTGAATGCTTGCAGTTACCTTTAATGGTTTCTAAATAAAAACAGTACAAACTGGCAATGGAATACTGTTTATTATTTTTTATTTCCTTTAATATGAAATGTTATTTGAAGATACTATGTACAGATAAACTGTTTATTGTGAGATATATGGTATATATTACACATTTTAAACAGTGCATCTGTATAAGATATTGTTTTTCTAATAAACTATTGACTATTATAAGTGATTTGTTTCCAGATGCAGAATCACCGGAAGTTGATAGGTTCACTGTACAATTAAAGAAAGACGAAAACGGTTTAGGAATTACAATAGCAGGTACAATACATTTTTATAAATTACTTAATTTATTTCGCATATTTTATGTATCAATAAATAAATTTAAATTTAGGTTACGTCTGTGAAAAGGAGGAGCTGTCAGGTATATTCGTGAAGTCAGTAACACCGGGAAGTGCTGCGGCGTTAAGCGGCGCGGTGCGGGTCAATGACCGCATAGTGGCAGTTGATGGCGTGTCTTTGGCGGGCAAATCTAATCAACGAGCCGTAGATGCCCTCAAGCAGAGTGGTAACGTCGTCACCCTTGAGCTGGAGAGGCTAGTCTTTTGGATTCTTTCTTTTTAACCCAAATATATAGATTTCTAGATAAAGTGACAGTTTGGCATCTAATATGCAGTGTCTAATATAGACAATTCTGTATCAAAAGCTCTTATCGTTTAGTTAATGGCTTGCAATATTTATTATAAGAGGAAAAGTCTGTTACATGAACAAATCTGAACTGAATCTATCATACAATGCTTAAAACGACACAGTATATAATTTTTTAACCCACAAAATCGTCAAGCATCATTAATATCAGAACGTATATTGCGAATATTTATTAACGATAGAATATTATGTTATTTAAATTATATATAATATATCGATACCCTCGTTGAACAGTGTGACAGCGCCTGACTGTACACACGATGGTTGTGGTTTCGAATCCCACTCGAGGAAATGATTATATTTTTATTTCTCTGCTCTGGTGACTAAATAAAGCTCGGCATTGACTTCTGCCATACAACATGCAATGTCTTGGATTCGAATAGAAAGTGGAGAGCGGAATGTCTTGGCACTAGGTTCTCAGGCGTTTAAGAATTGAATTAATTTAGCAAAAAAACTATAAACATCAATAACTTGTGTACAAACAAATACTTTTAGATTTATAAATTACATTATGTATAATAAAAATGTACCTGATCACTGTCTGTACATAGAAGATATATGAAAAAAAAAATGTTTTAGGGCATTTATGAATGTACCAGAACCCAAAACAATGGTTTTTTTTTTTTACTTCTTGTCTATTTGTTTGTGCACGCTAATATCAGAAACGGCTTAACCGATTTAAATGCAATTTTGATTATTGTATTGTGGTAAACTTCCCTTAACATTTAGTGTTTATTTTATTTTAATAGGTTCATAAACCAAAAAATCAACAATCATTTTAATTATAAATTTAAGCAAAGTCATTTGATTTAAGTGAGAGCGCGGGCGGGTAAAAGTACTAAATAGTTTATAGTCATGAAGCCGCGAGCGGGTCACTAGTCAATAATAAGTGTTAATTTAATTGTACAAATAAGTAGAATAGACGTAATGATCTCGCTGGCTTAAATTCATTTAAACTTAGTATTAGTTCTGAGTAATAATGCAAGTCAATGTAATTAACTGTTAAAATCAAATGATATTAAGGAATAAAAAATACAGGCCAGGTGTTCATGTATTCGAATAAAAAAAGTGACTAGGTTCTCTCTGCCTACTCAATATTTCAATGAACAGATACCTGCGCGGGCCCAAGTTCGAGCAGCTGCAGCAGGCGATCGCGGCGGGGGAGAGCGCGGCCGCCGCCTCCGCCGCCGCCTCCGCCTCCGCCTCCGCCTCCGCGCACAACCCCTTCCTGCACATGCACCGGCCCGAGCCCGGCGCCGACCACGACATACAGATGACGCATCTGTCCCCAAAGTGAGGAATAGAAAGAGAGACTTTATTACCCTTATGTATCATCGTGCCGTTTACACGCGATCCGCATTTGACGAAATTATTGAGTTCTAATTATATCTGTTAAGAATATTGTAAACTTAAATATAATTAAACATGTAGTATTATATAATGACTGTTGAAACATTACAGTGGCGAGACGACTGTGGAAGAAAGCCAGCCGTCTCCGCCTCGCAGTCCGCCCCCGCCCGCGCCGCTCCCCGCGCCGCTCCCCGCGCCGCTCCCCGCGCCGCTCCCCGCGCCGCGCCCCGCGCCGCAGTTCGAGATGCCCCGCACGCCAGACCAGAAGGATACTATCAAAAGAAAATGGCAATCTATATTAGGTATATCGTGTACATCAAAATATGTCTGATCCAATATATTCCTTTGAAGGAAAATATTTCGACCCCTTTCGTCCGTTTTTGAGGAGTATGAAGTTCAATCGACGTACTTGATTTATACGGAAATGGAGAACAAAAAACCAGTATGTTTCATAGTAATGCATTAGAAATGAAATAAGATAATAATATAAATATTACACATACTACGATATATTTGTCATGAACTGTGTTGCGTTTTAAAATGAAACTATTTTAACCCGATTAATCGCGTATAATATTGGTATTCGAAAATACATTTTGGAACCCGATGTTTCGAACACTTTACAGTAGTCCGTAGTCACATGTAGATTGAGGTAGCATTTGTCTGTCATTCGATACAATTATTATATCAAACTACCGCTAACGATTTCTTAGTTACCTCACCCTGGATTCTTGCAAAATGTGCTGACTGTAACGGCAACAAATGCCACCTCAGTCTACCTGTGACAACAGACTACTGTAAAGTGTTCGAAACGTCGGGTTCTAAAATGTATTTTCACATACCAATATTATACGCGATTAATCCGATTAAAATAGTTTCATTTTAAAATGTGTAATAATTGTGAAAATCAATAAAGTTAATATGTGTTGCGTTGGGTGTGGTGGCAGGCGACGAGGTGGAGATCGTGGTGGGCGTGGTGGTGCGCGGCGGCGGCGGGCTGGGCATCTCGCTGGAGGGCACGGTGGACGTGGAGGGCGGGCGCGAGGTGCGGCCGCACCACTACGTGCGCTCCGTGCTGCCCGAGGGGCCCGTGGGCCGCGCCGGCGTGCACCGCCCCGGCGACGAGCTGCTGGGTTACTATTCATTCTACTGCGGTTTCTTAACAGACCTACAAAAGAAATGTGTTTATCATTATGGAGCTCATAGCCTTATTATTAAATAATAACATTTATTTCATGTGTTTACAGAGCATATTAAACATATCAAATAATTAATTTGTTAGCAGTATAGATATTTGACAAATTGAATTTTTTTGATTTATGATGATGGTCCAAAATATAAATAAATTATATATATATAGACTAATTAAAAAAACTTATTCTCTCTTATTAAACTAATATAATTTATATTTCGAATAAAATAGTAATAACCTAAAAATGTTCGCCTCGTCCACACTCCGCCAGAGGTGAACGGCCACCGGCTGCTGGGCATGAACCACCTGGAGGTGGTGTCCATCCTCAAGGAGCTGTCGAGCGAGGTGTGCATGGTGTGCGCGCGCCCGCGCCCCGCGCCGCCCCTCGACCTCGCGCCGCCCGCCGCCACGCTCGTCAAGGTCAGTAGCCGCTTTACAGTAATACTCGTAAGTGGTAATTTCACTTTAATATATAAATATAATATTTAAATGGTATTGAAAATAGCGGGACTTGGAACCGGCAATTGATTAAGCTGCAGCTGACGTGCAACTCCTTATGGAGTTGAATCGAATTTGTTGTCTTTATTTAACGTGATTGAACCTATTATTTAGTTTAATTTATAAGCGTTAATTCTGCGTTTAGCCTTCCTATTCCTACCGCACGCCTATAGCGTCGTAGTAGGTAATAGCAAATGATGCACAAGTTGACTACTCACTTTTTCATTTTCATTTTCATTCTAGTTCTTATGTTTTTTCTGTAGAAATGAATTATTATTATCTTTATAATTTACATGACATCCTCTTTATTTTATAAATAACTAAATTCATTCAAATATAATGTTATATATATATATATATGTGTGTAATATTATAAATATAAAATGTTAATAGAAAATATATTCGAAATGTTTATCTAAAATTTAATTTTTAAGTCATACTTATGATTACATATTTTTCAATGACCTATCTGGAAATAAAAATTTATCTATCAGATACCATGATCCCCTATAGTAAATCCTTTATTTATTTTGTCAATACATATTTCTTGAACTTATCAGGCACATGAATTATCCTGGATTATAAAATGCTATAAGTTAAATTTATTACGCTCACTAAAAAGTAAGTTTAGCCATACTGGTGCCAGTTAAGCCTGTCACAAAAATTTTCTTACGTTTTATAAATCATATGTGTAATTGGAAAATTAAATCTCATTTGCCCCTACATAATTAAATGCTAACCAATTCTCACTGCTCCGTAATATGTATGTATTTCTGTGTATGTATGTTATATGTTATATGTGATGTATGTATGTTAAATTTTCAAGATATCGAATTTTCGCCTGAAATTGAGACATTGCGTGTTGAGTGGCAAAACACAACGCCGCGTTTTGTCTTAGGTACCAGAGTGGAGAAACGAAAATTTAATTTAATTTCATAATTCCGCCGACAGGGAATCGTACCCACAACCATTCGCGCTTACGCTGCCACACTGCTCCACGATGGCCGTTGGGTGTTGAAATATTATTTTATTTCATTCATTTGAATTTGCAGTACTCACAAATGTGTTCCTGTTAGTAATATGTTTTAAATATATTTGTGCTTATCTATATTATATTATGGTATATACGTTCATTATAACCGAGACTGAAACTAGCCAGCTTTAATTTATATATATGTTATATCTAAGGCCAAATCAGATGGAAGCCTAGCAGGTGCGGGGGCCGAGGAGGGGGGTGCGCTGGGCGCAGGGGGGAAGGTGCGGTCGCGTTCGCTCGAACCCCTCACGGGCCTCGCTATGTGGTCTTCTGAACCACAAATTATAGGTAAATATACTAAATTCAAATTCATTTATCTGTCGAAAACCAATATAGCTTCTTTAAATAGATTTAATATAAGTGTAACAAAAAAAAATCCTGTAATAATAATATAATAGAGTACTGAATGAATACATTGAATTATTGAAGTATATCTTAAATGATAAAAAAATATATATTTTTGTGATTTATATGAAATTGCACTGTTCGATTTACGAGTTTATGTCCACCAGATACCTTAATAATAACGGATTTTTCTTTGTCCAACAAACAAAGTGAAGAAGGATTACGAACAAGGCACTTTCCAAATATAATAGATGTCCCATGTTATTTATTGAATTATTTCAATCGTAAATATTTCTAGGCAATCGATAACGCTGATATTACATTTATTAAAATAGGTTAAAAATGTTTATTTAAAAAAACAATAAAACAAAAAATATAATAACAACTTAAAGAATTAAGCGATTAATAGAGCTTTATAATTCGATAGAAACAATATAGTTGTCAATAAAATTCAAGAATGCACTTGTAAAATGTAAATTCCGAGTGACTTATCACCTAAACCTCTCTTAAACTTAATCTCTTTTTAATAAAGAGAAATTATTATTTTTTCGCCAAAAGTATTACTTTACGTATTAAAATAAAATGTTACTGGTTGTTACCAGTGCGTTGTTACGCCATATTTTTGTATTCAATTAAAGAAACATTTGCTAAAGTAGACTAACCAGTAGTGAAATACTTAATAGTTAAATATAAAAGGTTCATATTTTTATTGCTGCAAATATATCATATAGCGATCTATTTTTTTATGGAAATCATTGCCATCACAAGTGAAATTCCAGATAACTTAATCACAGAGTTTATATAGAATAAAATAATAGAAATGAAATTTCATGTATATGATAACTTTGAATGATTACAAAGAAATCGTATGACAAACCAATTCTTAAAAATATCATTAGACTTCTTAGTTTTAAAATGAATGTAAAGTTATTAAATTTAAAACATACGGGGGCAATTTCGTAACAACCATATTTTTTATTTTTATTTATACTTAAATATTTTACTTATATCAATACTTTTTGCACTCTTCTGCGTTTTTTAACAACAAAATCCTTTATTTTTTGCCTGTAAGAGATTTCTTACGTATACGGACGTGAGTTGTAAATATTGTCTGCAATAAAGTATTAATATTAGTATTTGGCGAATGGACAAAATATTAATAAATATAAAAGATATTTATATAATGTATAAATTTTTTATCGCAATGGGATTCGAACCCGGGACGGAATTCGGGACGGTTTTCAAAACGGGGTGCTTTCCTAAGTGTGTGATTAACACTTTAAAATGTTAAAAATAAAATAGTAATAAATTATATCGAAAGTGGTACTGACAACGATTATTATCCTAAAATTGTAATACAAATTCATTTTGTTAACATTTTTTAAAGTGTTATTCCCACACTAAGGAAATTGAAAAAGACATATTTAGAAAACGTATAAAAATTTGAACGCAGCGGGACCCGCGCCTCTTTGAACGGTTTTCAAGAGGCGCGGGTTCAAATCCCGCTGCGTTCAAATTTGTATACGTTTTCTAAATATGTCTTATTTATACAAATTCATATTTCGTTTTTGTATAATTAATACGCAATAACATCAGTGAAACAGGAAAATAACACCCATTGTGACGTATTATAAAAATGTTGGACTTTAAACACACTGTCTGTTTAAACATATTATTAGTAATTAAAGATATATTTATACATCACTAATAAGAGATATAAACATGTATATTTACATTAATTATGCTTAATTATATACATATAATTTGTTACGTCTTCAATTGTACGTGTTGTATTCTTAATGCCTTTTGTAATTAACTATTCATAAATGCTTAATTGTGCATTATGTTTTAAGGTAGGAAATATATTTTTTTCTTAACAACTATGTATATATATTTATGAATTAAAAATAGGTAGACATAAAAAATAATTTATTTCAGAAATGTAAACAAAAGCGTGTTACACAAGTTACTTTTTTAAGCCAAATATAATTGCAATAAATAACTGTTGGCTTACACATGAACGTCAGGTATCATAATCTAAATTGTATTGACATTGGTGGAGAACTTTCTTACATTGACAGATAGATAAATTGAGATGAAGCTAATAAAAACATTTAAAAATTAGTAATGATTATTCATACAGCGTTTCAAAAACTTTCACCAATTTACAAATAATCTTAAGACTTTATCGATAAAAATACAAGGACATGAAAATGAAAACATACTTTTAAGTATAATTTTCTATGAATATAAGATGAGATGTTAAAGGGTCAAGGGTCAGCGTCGTATATGTGTTGCAGAGCTAGTGAAAGGGGAGCGCGGTCTCGGTTTCTCAATCCTGGACTACCAGGACCCGCTGCGTCCGTCGCACACGTTGGTGGTGATCCGCTCGCTGGTGCCCGGCGGCGTCGCCCAGCAGGATGGACGGCTCATACCCGGCGATAGACTACTGTTCGTTAATGACCAGGTAGTCTGTTTTATTATTTCTCTCTTACCTTTCATTTTTACGCTTCTTTCCTCCACCTCATTGCAGGGAGGTCGGAGAGAACATAGTGTCATGATACACCGTTCTTAATATTTCGTCCGAAATCTAGAAGTTGCGTTTTGAGTGGCGGAACTCAACGCCGCGCTTTGCCCTAGGTAACAAAGCGGAGAAATCAAAATAATCAAATTATAATAATTGCTCCGAGTGGGAATCGAACCCACAACCAATCACGTTAACAGTCAGACTGCGCAACGATGGCTTTTCTCTCATATGCAACATATATAACCTAATTCATTCTATATTCCGCCTTATTCGACTCTTGCTTGATGAGATGTATTAGTTATAAAATAAAGCTTAAAATAAAAACAATACATATTTGTTTGTTGAAGAAAGTGATACGTATTGAAGTGACTGCATTTGAATCGGCTAAGCTGCTTCTGAGATTAGCGGGCACAAACGCACACACAAGCAGAATAGAAAATTAAAAAGCAATATATTGGGTTATATAACAGTGATGAATGCCCCCAATAATATTTTTTCTCGTATATCTTCCATGTACAGAAAGCAATCAGTTACATTTTTATTATATGTATAGATATATATACAGATAAGTGCTTACTCACATTGATTTATGATTAGTTATAAAAGAAAAGTCTCCTTATTATCAGAAGATTATGACATGTATGTGTACTTACGTAATAGAGTTTTATTGTGTTTGTTACAAACGCCTTGTTAGAATATATATAATAATAATAAAACTCTTTGTTGCACAAAAATAAAGGCGGCCTTATCTATCGCTGGAAGTAATCTCTTACCGGCATTCTTTCATTGAAATGAAACATATAATAAGATACCTTTAATAGCGGAAAACAATGCAAGAAGCAATTTGATATTAAAATGATTAATATACACACTTACACGAATTTATTTAGAATTTATATACAAACATAAAAACATATATGTATTTTGTATTAGAATTTAGAGAATGCGAGTCTAGAGCAAGCAGTGGCAGCGTTGAAGGGCGCGCCGCGCGGCGTCGTGCGCATCGGTGTGGCCAAGCCGCTGCCGCTGGCCGACGCGCCGCCGCCACTGCCCGCCTCCCCCGCGCCCGCGCCCTCGCCCGCCTCGCAATGACCGGCGCCCGTCTCGCAGGTGCTTCACATTGTACTAGGAGTGTTACGGATTAGAAATGAAATTTACATGACAAAAATACAAGTTACAAGTAAATTTTCTGATATTAATGTTAGTAGTAATAGTAATGTCAATAATATTTAGTAGGTTTAGTATTATTTAGTAAGTTTCTTGAATATGGATCCCTTTTAGGGTACTGTGTTCTACATGTATCAAAGGTATAGTACCCTATACCTTTGATTGAAGGTATTGTATTTGACATGTAAGGCCTCCTCCACGGTTAGAAGAAGTATTTACGAAGAGTATTATATTGGTTTCGGTTTCGATTAGGATAATTTCAATTACGGTTGTGAAGCTCCCTAATATTCTTGCTTAGTAGTATTAGTTACGTGTTAGTTAATTAGTTTTAGTTAGTAATACTAGATACTACTGCTGAGTAAAAATATGGTGTCTATATTATGGCTAATTGATTAAATTTGTACGAAAACATATATACAAGAAGTAATTAGGTAACTTTTAATAACTAAAATATGGCATAACAGTACAATTTAATATGATTTAGTTTAAACAATTAAAAAACTTTGACTATTTTATCTTTTTCTAATACATGTTAAATACAATAGCAGATATATTCATTGAAAATTAATAGCGTTTCTTTTTTTTATATAATTAACTGTGATTGTTTATGTCACCAATAAATTATAATTGCATATATTGTTATTTTGTTCCAGACGGTGAATTATTTGTACTACTAAATAAAGATGACAAAGATTGTAAAGCTCGCAAAACTCGATATCTTGAGTAAGTGTAGTTTTAATTTTATTTCTTATATTACCTGTTTTAATAATATGCACGATGAAATGTTATAGATTGACAAAATAATGAATTTATTACTTGCCTCCACAAATCACTCCTCGAAAGTAATACTCCTGGTTTTTCATAGAGTAGTGAATTTAACGTTGATTAATGTACTATCTATGTAGCAATGACGAAGATTCTTGTCCTATTAAAATATTTTCGAATTTATCCTTCCATTTTTAACGCTACGAGTTGTACAATAAATAATTTCGAATTTACCGGTTACAAGTTATATTATTATAATAAATTAATTATTTAATCCTAAGTAACTAACTAGAATTGGCGTATAACTATTATTTATATATTTTATAAAGATATCCAATACATTTCCAATATAATCATTCCATTAAACATTCTCTTAACGTATTATTACTATATATACTAGTATATATTCTCATCTTCTAAAGGTATTATTTACTAATTAAAATTTTATTTAGTTGCTGGTGTAGTATACTTAATGAAGTATTTCATTTGAATTCTATTTTTATATATTTTATATATTCTATTTTTTCCTTTAATATTTACTATATGTCGGTGTTGATGTATTTTTAAAAGATTTTTACCTGTTATGTAGAATTGTAATTTTAGTATTTATAAGACCATTAGATTCCATTCTTTTCATATTGTGATAAGTTAAAGCTTAAATGCTACAAATCTGTATAATTATTAATTAAGATTCTTCTATTTTATGACAATTACTTAGATATTATATCACTGTTGACATTGAAATGTTTACAATATAAGTATAACATGATATATTTTATTTTTATTGTATAATAAATACGAACTTGACAATTCAAATCGATTCTTCAAAGAAATAAAGGAATGAATCAAACGCAAGTTTTTTATTTGAAAACTATATATAATATATAATAAGGTAACAAAAATATTTACACCGCTTCAGCCAATCTCAACAACTGTACTAGTCTCTATTTGAGCAACAAAATTGTAAATATTCACAACTCCCATTTCCCTAATAACTATATAATATTAAACTAAACTATTCCTTGTAGAAACCTTCTATTATGTCATTGTACTTTTCATATACGACTCTCCTCTTTATTTTTAATGTGGGTCCTGCAATAAGAAAAAACGGATGTGTTAGCATTAGTATTTTTTGCCAGTTTTACGATTTCTCAAGCATAGCAGGATAGTCAGAAAGAACCTAGAGTTTAGACACTTCGTTTTTCACTTTCTGTCCGAAACTGGACTGGGGTTAAGTGGCGCAACTCAACGCCGCCCTTAATCTTGCCAGAGCGGAGATATAAAACTATTTATATATTATCATTGAATGTAGTATTATGACAATGTATAATATGTAACATTCATTTATATATGAATAAACTATTAATTGCCTTATATAATGATATAAGGCAATTAATAGTTTTATTAATAGTTGTCTCAGTTTTTAGCCTAGTTTAGTAACAGGTAAAGCAATAATGTAATAATTCGTAAATAGCCAACAACAGGGACCGGGTTTAAATAAAATCATTAAACAATGTATTATCATTGCCCCGAATGAGGAACGAACTCACTACCAATTATGTTTGTCAAACGCTGTCACACGGCTCTACGATGGCTTTAGTTAAATTATATTAGTATTTATTGCATATAACAATTCAACTTACAACCATATTCGGCCAAATTTCGTTGTATATAATTTCTGTATAACCATAAACCACATACATCCACAAAAATCAATCTGTATAAGTATATAAGTTGTTATTGTATTTTGTATTGTAGCCTAATATATAATATAATTTCATAGGTTTGTTACCCAATTCTCCAGTGTTCATGGAGAAGTCTGCGGGTAGTATAGCAAACTTTTTTGAATCTTTTGCGCGTTGGAGATGGCTTGCTTGTTTGCACGAGCCAGTCCCTTCTATGGCTTTATGGAAATAGCCTGAAAGGAGTACGATGTTTAATTTTTTATTCGTGGTGTTTATTTTTTATCCATATCCTTCTGTCCATAGCGTAAATAAAAGACTTAAATAAAATTGTACGAATTAATCATAAACCTTGTTTGTATTATAAAAATTATGAATTTGTTGTTTACTATTACGATATGTTCGACGATATGGTATCATTATCGAGTATTACACAATTATATTGTATATCTTACTTATAAACATAAAATAATTAAAAGCTTACAACAGGGTCTTTAGTCCTAGCTAATCTGCTGATGGCGTAGCTTTGCTTCAGGTTAGCTACCATTTCTTGGTCTCGTATCTAGTTCGTCCCAAAGGATACTCCAGTGGCAGAATTCACTTTGGCCACCACAGTTTCACGTTAAAAAGAAATTGATTATTACAGGCATTTTAAGTTCATGATTATTTCGATACATAAATTGGTTTTTGTAACACGTTGTATAATTTACTTGTTGTTTAAAATTTATGCAACAATGAAAGTATTTTTTTCCCAATTTTATACACACAATAAAAATGTAAGTGATCGCTGTCTGTACATGGAAGATGTAGAAAAAATATTATAAGGGCATTTGTCAATGTAATAGAACCCAAAACAATGATTTTTAATTTTCTTTTCTGTTTGTCTGTATACTCGTATGTGTTTGTGCACGCTAAGATTATTACTTAACCGATTTTAATACAGCTTTGACTATTGTATTTTGGTAAACTTCCCTTATAAAATAAACACTAAACGGTTTATTTTATTTCAATCGATTCGTAAATAAAAACGTGTTTGATTTAAGTGAGAACACGTGCGAGCGAAAATGCAAAATAGTTGCCAGTGTGGTCATTGTAGTTTGTACAGGCGAAGCCACGGGCGAACTGCGCAATTATATATAATGCATATTTTAATGTGTTTGTAAGAGTAGTAAAAGTTTTATTCTTGACTGACCTTAAGTGTTAATAATATAGATAAAAATTTCCGCCTGTCTCCCACAAGAACGGCATATCCTACATGCAGTAACTCTGCTTGTGCAACTTGCTCAATCAGCTTTTGGGCGCTATGTTTTCGCCTCCAGCGGTTATCAAGAGCTCCTGTAATAAAGCCCAAGTTATAATCTCCCGCTTACCTTAATACAGTTAATAAAGTTAAAGTCCATAAGCCCCCCCATTATCGTTTTATGGAATTAAGATAAATTATGAAAAGAAATAAATTTAATGATAACTTTGAAATTTTATTATAAAAGATTATAGACATGTTAAAATTGCGTATTAATAACTTTTCTTGTCAAGTTCCAATTTTATTTATCGATAATACGAATTAAATGACTCCGAATAATAAAAAAGAAATACCTTTATTCTACCAGTAATATATAATAGGTTGTTGCTGTCTAATCTGCCAACATCTCTCTCGGAATGGAGCCATCTTCCTCGTCAGTGTAGACTTAGTTCCTCATCGTTCAAGTACCCCATGAACACATGACGTCCTTTGTGAGGAATTTCGCAGTCCATTAATACCCAAGCTGAACCTTCAATTCGTTTTAATTGCAAAGTAGAGTCCTCACCAGATGGTGGTTTTGAATCTATTGACAAAAATGGTTTGATATCATTTAGTACGTTTAATTTCTTGATACGGTTAATACAGTACAGAGGCGGATTTACGGCGTTTCAAGTAATATGCTGTTAAGTTACCTCTACAATTGACAGTTATTACAGTTTAAAAATGTCGTTAATATTGTTGAGAAATGGTTTTTGGCGTATGACCAAAATAATGTTTAGAAATATTTCTGAGAGCTGATCAAAGCAATCATATAAGGCTGTAGGCGGAGAAATATTTATGTACACCATAATGTATGTATAATACTTGGTATTCGTTAATAAATAATATTTACTGCACTGCTACACGATTTTCTTTTAGAAAGAAATGTTCTATTTCATCGTTACAAGTAATTTAAAAGGCACACCAGCCAAACCACTAGTAGGAGGAATATGCCTGCATCAATGGTAGGCCTATGGTGGAACATGCCATGTACTGGTTAAGGTCGGGAAACTAGTTCGGGAACGGGACGGGAACACTAGTACTAGTAGACTGACACTAAGGTTCTCTTGCCTACCACCACCGTGGAAAAGCGTGGCGAGCTTAAGTCCAAGGAAATTATTAGACTTCCATAAATAACAAAGTAGTGATCATACTTACTTAGGGTATATACTTAGTGTGTGCGCTCCAGCAGCCTCGCTCATTCCGAACGCGTCCATTATAGGTATGTCCAGAGATATAAGAAGAACTTTTTGATATCGGGAGAGAGAGGTGCGGCTGCCGTTACGAATGTCGTGCACTTATCTAGACCGAGATTGTTTCGAACTTTGTTGAAAACTAGTGACTTAGCTACCTTGTAACCGCACGATGTACCTTCCTGCCTAGAAATAATGCTAGAACTAAGTGAACAGTTTAAATGACCATATTTTTTTTGGCATACCATGCAAAGATCTACCTTATAACTATAATTAATTATGAAAAGTCATGTAAAAGTAATAAAAGGAACGTAAAATAGACGCTGACGCTTTATGTGGTAAAGTCTAATATTAAAACGGTACATGCACTATTTTACATCATCTACAGACTACGGGGTATAGACGTACCAATATCTTATCATTTGTGATAGTGTGAAGTCTATTGGAAGACCTCTCATGTCCGCTGTGAAAGCACTAATAAAAAGTTTTTTTTTAGATTTAATATGTCTAGTATTAAATATGTTTCTTTTTCAAAGAATTCATTATTATGTTTTGTTTTACACACCCATTAATTCTCGCTAAGTGATGTTCGCTTCCTTTGTCCTTTGCCCACGTCGCCATGGATTTCTTCAAGGCTCCACTGGAAGCACCTATGGCCATAATCTTTTCGTACATTTTCTCCCATACTCTTGGTACCGCTAAGAATCTGATTAAATATAAATATTATCTAAATTTGTATCATTTTAATATTGTGTTTAATAAACTTTCAAGGAAATTTATTATATTTGAATATTTTTACCCAACGCTCTATGCATCCGGTGCTAATAATAACTTTATTTCATTATCTAGTAAATACATGTAACTGTTAGTACTAAAAAGGTAAATCTGATGATTATAAAATTCACTTTTATTGACTCAAATTTGTTTAAATATTAAAGTGTTTAAATAAAAATTCTATGTGAATATTATCTATACATATAATAAAAATGTAACTGATCGCTGTCTGTATATGAAAATATATAAAAATATACTATTGACATCAATGTAATAGAACGCAAAATAATGCTTTTTAAATTCTTTTATGTTTGTCGGTGCGTTTGTGCACGCTTATCTCCGAAACAGTTAAACCGAATTAAATGGAATTTGACTATTGTATTGTGTTAAGTTTCTCGTAACTTAAAAATTACAACCATTTAAATTGTAATTTTAAGGAAAGTTTGTAATTGAAGTGAGAACGCGGGCGGGTCGTGTATTATACGTAGGTGAATCCGCGAGCGAGTCACTAGTTTATCATATAACTAACATAAAACAACACTATCTCTCTTTGTGACATGTTTATGTCCATCACGACCCACCACCACCAACCTATTTATTTTTATCATAAATTTACGTATATAACGAGATAAGTGGTGGCAAGTATCTATATTAAAATATATATACAAATTAATAATTTGCATTAAAATACGGTCAATGATAATAAAAGAAAATACAAGTTGTAATTTTTCATTATTACAAAATGTAAAAAAAAGAAAGACATTTTTTGGAGCTCAGTTACGTTTTTAACGTAACCGCCAAAATGTGTGGAATAACACCTTAAAAAATATTACAAACCTTGTTGGTCTTATTTCTTTGAGAGTCTCAACTAGGCTTCCTTTAAGAGCATCAGGTTGCGCAAAATATACAGTCACGGCGTTCGTTAGGGTTGTATAGATATCTACTACCTGCAAAAATAAAAAGTTGGTTGTAAATTTATTCTAGAAAGTTATCGTTTATGGTAACGATATAGATAATAACTGGATAACTTAATGTCAAGACACACTTGTCCTCTGTCTTGTGCCCAAATCCGATACATTGCGTGTTTAGTGGCTGAGTTCAATACCGTGACAATCAATCGTGTTTACAGTCAGACGCTTTTGGTAAACTGCGCCACGATGGAGTCCGGTCTCTCTTGTAATTTGTAATAAACAACCTTTGCAGTTTATTAGTCATTATATAACTCGTTAATATAACCCCTTGCATAGAATAGCAGAACAATTGTCAAGTTAATTACGCGTTTAAGGAAAATCATGACCATTCATTATTGTACTATTTTTTTAACGACTCATTATTTAGTTTTTTTTTTACTTGAGGTTCCTTTTTTATTTATCCACCTTGATTCACCGACCATGAGAATTCGATAATTTTGAATCCAGATAAACAATACGATTATTATAATGGTTTTTTTTTTTTTTTAATTTATTTTGGTGCTTGTCGAAATTATTAAGTCTCATAATTATAATAACTAAGTGTTTGACTCTGGCCACACGATGATGGTGGGATCTGATTCTCACAGTGGGAGACATTATATATATACATATTTGAAGGAAAGTTTCTTTGGTCTGGTAAGATGAAACAACGATTCCGGCCACCCAACATACAGGAAATGACTAAAATAGGCAAAAAGTAGAAAGTGTTAAGTGCACTACGTTACTGCACTAAATGTGTATAGAGATAAAAAAAAAACATAATTATTTACCTCCATTAATTATAAATAAATAAATATTTTGCTTTATATTTTATTTTTATCACCATTTTATTAGTATAATTACCTGTGCTGCAACGTGACTGAGTGGTAAATAAGATATAAGTCGTTCATCTGTTGGCCTTAAGTCGCGTATTCTTTCACTGATCGTATACGCATCCCAAATGAGATTGTCATGAGAGAGCATCACAGCTTTAGGTGGACCCACCGTTCCAGACTGAAATTATAGTATTCGCTTTACTTTCTTATATAACCTTAATACAATAATGGTTCAATTAATTTTGATATAAATAGCATATGTGCTATGTATATCATATTTTATATATAACAGGGAACATAATTTTTTCTTCATTACATTAGTATAATAAGACGTTATTAACCGTTATCAATTAATCTAATTTCTTTAATACTTCACATTTTATCAATATATTTTATAATTCACATAGTAATAATAATCGTTTGACGAAAACACAGTGCGTTTAAATATTATGTAAGTACGTTTATCATCAATCAAATTAAATAATCTTAAAATATTGTAGGTATTTGTATATTACAATTTACATGTAAGACATTTTGAACTGGAAAGTTTTACACGAATACAGAAAATTTTACGAGCATAACGAAACAAAACTTTGTAGTGCAATGTGGACTTTACTCTTTTACCTTCAACTGTCAATTGTTCGCTTATAATATTAACTATACTTTCAAGTTAAAAGTTATTATTTTTAAACGTAAATCTATGTTTTGCATAAGGCCGTCGTCGCACATTGGGACAGCGTCTTGACTGTAAACGCAATTGGTTATGGGTTCGATTCCTACTCGGAGCCATGATTATGCGTATTTAAAATATTTTCATTTATCATCTCTTGCACTTAGACAAAGCGCGGCATTGAGGTCCGCCACTCAACACACAATGTCTCGATTTTAGGCGGAAAGTGGATAACGCAGTGTCTTGACACTAGGCTCTCACTACCCTGCAATGCGGGAAACAACGTGAAAACGTGAAGTTGAAGTTATCACAAATATTGATAAAATAGACTTAAATGTTATCAATATAAAATATAGTCATGATTTTTATGTAAGTAACTAAAGATATTTTATTTATAATTTATTGCCTGAATCATGTATTATATGTCATGTACATTTATCTAAGATAATGGTATAAGTCCCGGCGGTTATCACCCTAAAGTAAATATATAAAAAAAAATATGATCAAATTCTTGATTTAATCTGTATGTCCGTTAACCCGTTAGAAATTTTATATCTTTATCTTAATCTTGCTCTCGATCTATATATATATTGCTTGTCGCCACATAATACGACATAATATGTATACCTCAGATATAAATTAGGTGATTAATTTAAACCTAATTAGATACTATTAATTTACATAAACATAAACAGACTTTAAATCTAATAATACTTACAGTATACACTAGTGTACAGCATTCATTAACGGCGATAGATTTTATAATCTTGTCGAGTTGCGTGTCAGGCTCTTTAGAACCCATTTCCATTAGCTGTTCCCACTGAGAATAGGCATAATTATATACGTTAGTTATGACAAATATTATCTTGACACTTTTGCAAATATTTGAAGTGTATATAACTAACTTACGCTATATACTCCAGGCACAGAAGTGTCTACAGTGCCCTCCCATTGTACGATGGCTTTAAGATGTTTCAGGCGACTCTGTATAGAGAGCACCTTTTCCAGCTGCTTTTTGTCTTGAACAGCACAAATATTAGCGCGTGATGTTTCAAGACAGTGAAAGCACGCTTCTGCTGAATTAGTTGTATATATGCCCGCTGCGTAACCTCTAAAATAATAATTAAACATATTGTAAAATTTTATCAAACTTTTATTTTTATTGCACGATTGGTTATCTAGAGAATACTATTTTATTAAAATATGTTTTATCTGCAAAAATATTATTCAAACATTACTAAATAATTTAAATGACTTAAGCTTTATTGGAATAAAGCAAATATATTTAATCTATAAGTTATAAGTTACAATATATGCAACTATCGAGTTCATATACTACAACGCACTAGCGGTCGGTCATTGGAAATTTATGGTACGTCTTAAAATAATAATATAAGGTGGCTTAGTTTCATAATATACAAAAGAAATTGTTTTATTTATATTAAATATTTATCATGAAACTTCGACGTCAACCTGATGCAGATGAAAAGTATCGGATTGGACACGCGATGATTGATGGTTGTTTGAGGTTTTTTTCGATCTCGTTAGATAAAGCACGGTTTTACGTTCCGCTTGCAAATACGCAACGTCTCTGAAATAGGCGGACGGTAGAGAACAGAGTGTCATTAAATGTTGAGTTGAGAATATGATAAAAAATGGATGCATTTTTACCTTAATTTATTTATGTTAGAAATAAAATATTTATAAAAATAATTTACCCAGCATGAATAGCCGCAAGATCGGAGATGTACCATTGTTCGGAATTAAATCCTAAAATGCAGACTGAGTGGTGTCGTTCTAGACCTAACTTGAGAAAAGCTTTTGCTATTGTGCGTACCTTTTCCTGGTATTGCCTGAAATTGAAACTTATTATTTAACACTCTTATCTTCATATCTTAATGCGCTTTGAACTGATAGAAATACGTTTCTTCTTCATATTTATTTCTTATAATTCAAGTAAAAAATTATAATATGTTAAAATTTATGAACATATAAATTTTAATATATTATATTTCATAAAAGCATAAATATTAAATATTACATTTTACATTCATATGTATATAGTTAATTTCAAGAAAAGATTTATAAAATACAGATAACATTTTTTTAAGCGCAATTAGAGAAGACGACTTTGTATCACTCGCTATTGGTTATACAATGTCATTTATCTTATTTAAATATAGGTATTAGGTATGTATGAATCAATATACTCGTGGCATTGCGCTATTATTAAATTACTCTACTATTATAGCACACTTGGGTATAATGACAGTGCGTTTTTACTAACTTATATGTAAGTTTGTGCCATTTCCCGTCTTCTTTCTTTGTGACTAACGCCGCTGAGTTTGGATAACGAGCTACTATTCTAGTTAGCAGACCAGGCACAGAGAGAGGTGGTTCCGCTGCGGGTCCTCGAGACCCGATGCGGAGTTTTACATGACCTCCTGGTGTACAACAAACGTAACTGTCGGCTGGAACGACTTGGTCAGGTCCTAGGACATAATATTTAGTTTTTAATTTACTACTAAATTTAATCGTCTTTTCTTTAATTGAGAAGAGATGCTGAAAAAACTTTAATTAAGAAGTAAAATTACATTATTACTCACTCAACAATAAAACGAAATAGGTATTAATCTTTTCAGTATTAATTTTATGCAATGACATAATTAAAAAAAAAAAAAAATCTTAGACACGTCTCGATAAATGTTGGTAACTGTTGGTTAGTATTTTTATATATTCATGGAGTGTATATATATACTTGTACAGCAGCAATGTTAACGTTAAAACTAAATCATTAAAGGTATTGTAATATTATATTTACCATTTAAATATTTTTTACTATCAATGCCATTAGGAACTTGCATATTGCTAACTTTTACAATTCCTTCTCCGTTTTCCACGATGACTGTCGAAGCGTCCTGCAATAATATAAATTTATTGTACTTTCCACCCATTACTTACTCTTATCAAAACAAAGTTGATGATATTTGCTCCGTATTGACCTCCAGCTAAATTTTATCAGTGCAGCGTTAAGTCTTATAACATATTACATGTCTACTTACATTATATATAACATATTGCTTATCATATTTATATAGCAACAATTACTTCATTTATTGTTCACCCATACTTGTGCCGAGAACAATTTAAAATTATTTAAGCTTAAATGCATTAAAGTGTTATACGGTAATATTATATTATATTGCAACATATATTCAAACTTTACTTTTAACTATTATATTTATACTTTGTTTTATGTAGTTTTTGTGTTTTTAATTTACACCATTTATGACTCAAGGACACCTGTATAATTTTTTAAGATTTTAGATTTTTTCGTTCGCATCTAAGCGGTACAAAGTTTATCGCAATGCTAACTAGATGTAGATTAAATAAATAAGGCTTAAAATTTATAAGGCAATAAAAATACAATTAAGTTTATTGTTTTGCGAATATCTTAAGTTTGGTACTGCTATTGGTATTTTAAATATGATTATAAAATGGAAAAAGAGATTTGAATGTAGCAAATATTAAAAACTATATTATTATGATATAATTGATAAAGAACGACCTTTTAAAGGTCGTTAAACTATATATTTGTTATCTATATTGAATGTAGGTGTAAGTTAAACAGTTTTTGAAAAGGCGTTCGCTGTTCATTTTATATCCATGTTAGATAGTTCGACGTCAAATACCTTTTTTGGTAACTCTTAGATAAAACGCATTTAACAGAAAAAATAAAAGTAATTAGCGTTATTCATACATTTCCAACAAAACATAAAAAGTTTTAGGTGGTGTAAATTAAATTTAATGTAAACTTAATGTGTATTACTTGATGTAGTTAGTGAAGTAATTTTAAAATGTATAAACTTTCGTCTGACTTATTAGCTGTGACTGTCAAAATGTGCATGTTTAATGCAAGCTTAATAAAATAACTTGAAATAAACTAAGCACAATAAATACTACACAAATAGTTGCCGATTGCGTCGCGGCATCGGTGGCAAGTATGTTTGTGTGTCACACGCGATCATTGTCGGTTAGATAGTTGCCCATATTCAAGAAATATATTTTTTAAATATTAATATACCACATGTCAATATTTAAAAAATATATTTCTTGATCTGCATACTCAAATTTAGTGTTTTGATTTTCCCGAAAAATGTATGTGGTGTGTATATTTTTGAATGTTCATTTATTTTATTTATTTATTCTGATTTTAAAATACTAAATTATGTTAATATTTACATCATACTTAACAAAAACATAACTCAAACCTGTTTAAATAATGCATAAACACTTCTAAGTTATAAAAATATATACCTAATTATAAAAGTTTTTATTAACGAAATATTATTATACTTGAAAAAGACGTATTTAGAAAACGTATAAAAATTTGAACACAGCGGTATTTGAACGCGCGCCTCTTAAAAACCGTTCAAGCGCTATGACCGCTAAGCCATGCGTTCTACATCCAGCCACGTTGAAATTCTTATACGCTTATTACAACTTTTATTTCTTTTTAGCATCTCTGTAGAGCTGCGGGTTCAAATCCCTATGCGTTCAAATTTTTATACATTTTATAAATATGTCTTTTTCAATTTCCTAAGTGTACGAATAACACTTTAAATAATGTTAAAAAATATATATACATATTATTATTATACTGTAGACATAAACGATACAAATGTATAAAATAAGTATTATAACTATATTATTAAATGCAGTGAAAATATTTTGTGTAAGTAAAACTATTACGTTACGCTTTACTTAAAAACACTGTGATAAGAAATGAAGTCAAAGTTTATATATAGAAAGATATATTGGATTATACGAGATTAAAAAATATTTAAACACATAAACTGCCACACCCATATTATTTTAATGAAATTCAAACATATCAATACTATTATTGCAGTACGGAAGGAAATAATCCAAATTTATTCATTATCTTATCAATTTTGATTTTCAAAAGTATGATAACGAAATATTTAGAGCGTATATTTTATGCAGTAGTAAGGAGAGAACCTAGTGTCATGTCAAATTTGAAAATTAAAAGTTTAAAAGAGCTAATAAAACAATTTTATGTCCAAAGAACGAAATTAAAATCTAAAATGTCTATTTATACAAAAATGTTAAACTATCATACCATAATTACCACATGATTCAGATCAAATCATTTCTAATTTATAGTCTTCTACCATCTGTTCTACCATACTTATTAGGCATGTGGATTTACCAATTAGCTGTGTACTTTCATTCTTACAATAGACACTTCGGGGTCAACTTTGGTTTCATACAAATTGTGAAGTAGGTAATAATATAATATTCTGTATAAGCAAAGTATTGCTACCGCAAATATAAGTTTCGTTTAAAAATAGCGTTATCAAATTATTAGTGACGATAAATTAATTTTATTATCATCTTAATCAATTATTGTACATAAAATCACAATCGTTCGAGAATCTAAATTGACGTCAGACCAAATTAGAATATGCAAAAAAAATATTGCACAATTTATTTTTAAAAATTGTACAGAAACGGTGGTATCATTGTTTACCTGTAATTATTAGTCATTTTAATATTTATTTGTCAATCAATTTTGGTATACTTACATTAATTTATTTAGTCGGAAAACTACCCGACATTCCCTCAAATAACAAATATTCATACATATGTAAATTGTTTGTAATCTCTATATATTTATTTGTCTTGAAAATTAGAGCCACTATCGTGGCGTAACCAGTTCTGCCAATGAAGTCGCTGAGACTGTTCATAATAGTTTAGAGTTTTGAACTACACGCTATACTTTTAAGTTCTAATCCCGCTCGACTAACAATATACGAGAATCTGGAGGACTCTTATCCACATAACGGAAGCTCGGAGAGATGAAATATAAAAGCACTTTTTCCATACAATTTAGATGATCGGCGGCGAATAATTATTACAAGAGCGCGTTAAATAAATATCAAGATTATTCAATTGTTTTATTTAAAAAATGTTCAAAGTTCAACAAAATGAGAATGAGCTTTAACATGAAACGGTCATAATATATTATTTTAAATGTGTAATTTCATTTATTTGTTTAATAAAATTCATTTGCTCTCATATGATACACATGTGAAGTAATTAATTGTTGTTTTCTTGTTTAACCTATTATTGTTGCCTTTTTGCAGAAAAAAATAATACCAATAGCGGTTTTATTTTCTATACAAAGGAAAAAATATCAGTGACGTAGGTAGGAAAAAACTTAAAGTAGACGAAAATCTAATGCCAAGATACATTGGTTCCTAGCATATTATTTCAATTGCTATTATTATACGAAAAAGGTAGCTATTTAATAGTTCACATCATATGAGCTTACAGATATTATCTATAATTGGTGACATTGGAATGACTTCTAGATAGATCGGAAGTAGGTATTAAGGTTATAATTGTTAAGGCAAGCTTTATTTAACACCTCTTAGATGTTAATAGCAAGCAAGTCAAAATAGTGAGGATAGGACAATGCTAAAATGTTTATTAATTTATTATACCTATCCTGTCTCAAATATTATTAATACATATATAACTACGAATATTAATGATTATAACAAACAACGTGCATCGAGATACTGAAACACTCAAATAGGTACACATAGATACTGTAATCACAGCGTGCTTCCCTAGCGTGTAAGTGATAATTTAGATGCTCGCAAAATCAATTGAGTATCTGACTGTAATCGCGATAGTTCGGTATTCGATCCCCATTCGGGGGAACGATTATATTTACTAGTGACTGACCGAAGCAACGATTTCCGCTACTTTCGACCAGTTTCGGTTTCGGCCAGAAAAAACGAGTCTTCAGCTTTCAGATTTCGGGTGATCTTAATGAATTATAAATTAATGTTAAAAATATTATAAACTGCTGATTATATACTTAACACACTGTATGTCCGTGTAAGTCAAGAGCCTTTGCTCATGGGCCCACACCCTTGGGCAAAGAGAACTGGCGTAGGCTTGTAGTACTTACTACTTCGGATCGCGTCGCGGTATGCAAATTGAAAATAGTGCAAGAACGATTCCATAGGGCCTTGATGGGGTCGGATGTCTGCATATCTGCCTTTTTACTGCTTTATATTTGCTACAGTTTGCGGATCCTATCGGAGAGGTTTTGTCTATGCAATTATTAATGAAACTATCAAGATAAGAAACTGCCAGGGACATATTATGAAGAATACCACAGTTGACAATTGTTGCGCGTGTTATCGTCCCGACCCCTAAGTAGTCGAGGAACGAGCTCTTTGATACGGACTTGTGGACATGGAGTTAGAAATCGATGGTATAATGCCACGTCTAGTTTTAAAAGTAACTGTGCGTTTCTCTACTGGGATCTGTCTATTATCACCAACAGATATACGTTACAAATTGACCTAATATAGTGAGCAGATATAGTGCTGATAGACCGATTAGAGCCTCGTGTTAGTCAGTTATCGTAGACATTGTTACTCTACATGAAAATTAAAAGTTTACTAAATGTCTGGATTGCTTCTACTACTACTAGGCAACTGGTACCATATCATGGCGAGGTATCGTACTCTAAAACCCTACTGACGACCTGAACTAAATTCCCACCATAGGAAAACATTTTTTTATATATTTACAGGTTTTTTTTATTTATACATTTAAAAATGTAGAATAATATTTAGTGTAATAAAATTAAAATTAATTTCCTCGAGCAATTCAAAGCGCGGCGTTGAGTTCAACCACTCAACACGCAATGTCTCGAATTCTAGTGAAAAATGGAATACGGAGTGTCTTGACTCTAGGATCTCTTTACCTCTCCTGCTTTGTGGGAAAACGTAAAGCCAGTAGAGAAACAAGAGAAAATACTAGTCGACAATACTTTTTTAGTGCTAGGGAGTGGATTATAATGTTATTATATATTTTTTCTTTATTGTCCTTCCTTGTTACAATGACATATTGAAGAGGTAGACAATCATGTAATACGTGTATAATAATTCACTATTATTGAGTAATATGACATTTTAAGAATGAAACTAGTTTCTCTAAATGATCTTAAGTATGTTGCGGCTACGTGTTCATTTAATCTGAGTGGTTTTTATCAGCGAAATAAAAGAAAAATTTTTTAATTTTTTCATTAGATAAAAAAATGGCCAAAATTTCTCGAATTTATTTGTTGTCACATTACATAACATAAATAAACAAACCAATGTGTAAATTTCGGCAAATGCGGCCAGATAACGGACGTAACGGGTTTATCAAAGGTATCGTTCGGCTGACTAACACCAACAAGTGACGTAGTTGGTAACTGCGTGCGCTTTTGACGACCAAAATAGTATGGAAAATGTATCGTCCAGGCATTTACACTGAATTAATGGAATCAGGGAAATATGCTACACCTAACTTTATAAAAAACAATAAATATTTTAATTACATTTACAATGGTTAATTGACATTCATTATTAATGATCAAGTAACTAATAGCAATAATAAGAATTTCAGGAAAACAATCTTACCGACTGCTAGCAAAATCCCAGTGATTTTATAAATTTTTTGCACTTTATTAAACACTTAATATTCGATAATATTAAAAATACTATTACATAAACAACATTTATTTTAATTTCAATAAAAGCGAAGTATAAAAATTATCTTCGAAAAAAAAAAAATAAGAAAATTATAGATTGTAAATTTACAACGACCGCGACGTTACAAGTGCGCCAGCCAACTGGCGGTTTGCCCTATCACACCACTATACAGTGTAAAGTTCACCATTGGCAGGGTAGAGCGTGTACAATTCTGAACATCTGTTTTATGTTTAGTATCGTTAAAAATGTCCACAACAAGCCACAATTATATGTAATTTTAAAATGCATACCGTGATAGAGTCGTGTGTTCGCACACTATTCGCGTCCATGATGCGTCCTAGCGGGCGGCACAGACAGACGACCGTGTTAAAGTCCGAATGTATTCCGTCTACGCGTACACGCCGTTTTTCTCCCTCTGAAGCACTGATAAACTACAAACTGGCACTGCCTATCAGTAAATGAATTGACGCATTACTTAATATTATCCTATAATATAGTTAATGCATAATCTTATCTTATAAATTTATTATTTCAGTACAAATTGTTTTTGGTTATTCATTTGCTAATTCATCAAAAAATATAAATATATGTATATATGCACCGAACGAAGTTTCTCTGACTGAAACATTTTCAAACTGTTTCAAGGTGCAAATCTCACAGTGGCTAGCTAAATATCCCACTTTTATTTAAGATGTATAAAAATAGTTGCATGGTTTATATTTTCATTCTTATAGCTCGATAATATGGCATGATTATATACTATTGATTATTTATTGTTCTACGATGAGCAGTGCAGAATGTCGAGGCAGTATTTTTTCGGGCTGTGTCATTGGTTATTTGAGGTGATATCAAAACCAGCAGTACTGCTATGAAGTAGATGTTTTCAGTAATAGCTAAAGAAAATAATACTAGCCGTTGCTTCTTCGCAATATATAATTTTGTACCTAACGTTTTACTAAGCTTGTGAATTAAGTTCAATGCCTCTAGGCATGGGTTACTGCCACTTTGACGACTTTGTGGACGTTTCGATAAACCTTTTTACTAAAAACCATATTTAATTAAATTTTTAATAATGCTTTAAGTGTACATACATTTTCGTATGTCCTACAAATGAGCAGGGGAGAGCAGGCAGAATTTGTACAGAGAAAGCATTTAGTTCAGTCAGTAGTCATGTCAGTCCGTGTACACTAGTACTAGTGCGTCCTTCAATACTCCGAGTACACACTCGGAAACACACACAGTTTGTGCACTAGTGGGTTACTGGTACGTCCGTCCGTCAGTGGTCTGTTTTAATTAAATATTGTTGATTAATAATAAATTAAACTATTAGAAATAATAAAAAACGTGTTCTTAAATAAAAATAAATATTTATTCATCTTATTCAATATCATCATCTGAAAATTTTATTCTTAACTATTTTTTATTGTAAAACTTAACATTGAAGTAAAATTGGAACGCAAGCATATGCTTGCGAACCTAACTTGTTTCAGCAGAAATAAGTGAACTTGTCATTATTTTTATCCAGTACCATCGTTATTCGTCTTTCCTAGGTTACATTTCCCGAATTGTTGAGAAGGCCGCTAACCAGAAGGCAACCGAGAAAGAGCTTCCAAGTATGGTTGCTCTAAAGATAATTTATTCTTATCCTAATCCAAGTCGAGTCAATCACGAAAGCCAATACAATGCCTATTTCAAACGTATATTTTAACAATATAAAGGTTATTGACGTATAGTTTTATCTTTTTTACAATGCTAATTACAACACAAAAACTGATGATACCAGTTGTATAGTGAATGTTTCATATTTCACACATTCAACGCAGCAAAATGTCAAAATCACATAAATATGTAAAATACCTTAGTTCATTTTGTTAGTTTTTAATTAATGCCGAAAAAAAAGCTACAGATAATTTATGAAGAATTTTTATGATGTGTTTTTTTATGTAGCCGGATATTTTGACTGGATAATCGAAATGGGAACAAAAACTCCTCATGTCAAGTGTGAGAACTCTTCAAAAAATACATGTAAATCAGTGTTATGCAGTTAGTTGTACGTTAGTTTAAGTATCATTTAATATTTTTTAAATGAACTAGCGGCGTTCAAGGTTCATTATACTTGGTTTATTAATACTGAGATATAGCACTTGCTTATAGCAATATCCAACACAAATTGGTTATTAATTATTTAAACGCTCAGTATTGATTAGCAGTGTAATTTATTTAGATAATGTTTTTAACTGCATAGTTTTTTATTTATTCTTGCTTTTAGTCTGCTTTTTCAGTTGTTTTTTCCTTATTTACATATATATTTTTTTCGTATTCCAATTGATATTCATAGTTTATTGCTTTTCTACTGTATGCTTGGAATAGTTATGATACATTTTACAGAGTAGTGCCAGTTACAGAACTACTATTTATATTAAATGTTGAGTAAACCTTTAAGTGTGGTGTATGGTATATAAAATTGAAATATAATCATGTGTGAAAAATAAAAAGCACTCTATGCTATGTTGGCTTCCTTAATAAATAAATAAATAAATAAACATACTCATAAACATTAGCGAATTGACAAAGAATAAAATCTCGTTTTATGTCTAGATAATTATTACGTGTGACAGTAAGCCGCGGAAAAAAAAACGTTTGTTTATTATAATTAGAGAAACAGCCTTCATAATTGTAATAGGTCAATCGGCTATGTCTCTTTTAAAATATGGTATTTTTTGAAATTATTATGAATGAAATTTGGTAAGCTATAATAACTCTAATAATTGTAGTTATTCTGTATCTTTGTCTAATTGCTTTGAACCTAATTGATTAGTAATATATTTATGAATAATAGCTATTTTTGTATTATTTATCTCCCTACTTCTAGTTTTGCATGTTATTAATTAGGGATTTATAAGTGAATTTTTTATTTTTGTTATCATCTGAAACGTTTACAATTAATAGAAATTACAGCGTCCTTCAGTTTACCTCATCAGATCCGACCTACCCGCTATTTAGGTATTTGGCGCCAAAAAATAAGCAACGCGGCAGGAGCGGGAATGCTGGCAAACAGGCAGATGAATGTTGCTTAACTGAAAATGGATTCCGGACAGATAAAAATAAATACAAGGTAAGCTATTGGGTAATTGTGGTAAATTATTGGGTGTACATACGTAGTAGGTACCTTTAAATTAATGTTCCTTTAGCAATTTCAGTTGTAAAACTCTTTTGTTCTTAAAAAGATAGAAGAATATGACATAGTTCAACTTTAGAAACTTGATTTTGTTATTTTTAAAAAAAATAAATAAAGTATTCATGAAATTTTGTTGTAATTGCGGGCGTTGAACTAGCAGGTTTCGTGCCTTTATTTTCGTTAGATAAGCTCTGATACTAATGAATTGTATAAAGTAATATCTAACTATTTACATTTTTTCGGCAGAAATATGTTAAATTATATCGCGTTATATTCATTAAGATTTGTTGAGATAACATTCAAAATGTGGATATATGACTTTTTCGTTACCTATGAACTTACAAAAACATAATAAATTAGGTACTATTAATCGTGCCCTGAAAGGTAATATTTATAATTAAATAGAACAATAAATATAATTGGATAATATAATATAATATAAGATAATTCTGTTGATACTGAGTAGAGCTGTTACGTTTCGAACATAAGGAACCAGGGCCTAGTAATATATTGACTTTATTGTATACTCTATCATATTATTGACTATTATAAAATGTATCATTGTTTACATAGTGTATGCATATTTGGGAATATATCTACTCGACAATCTTTAAATTTTAAATTAATTAAATAGATGTATTAGATATATAAAACATTTTACATTTTTACTTTTATAAAAATCTATTAACGTATTTTTTTTTTCTTTAGCTCAAGCTTTTCCCCGCAAGGCTAAAGCAGTAGGGTAGACAGTGGAGGAGAGAACCTATTGTCAAGAAACTCCATTCTCTACTTTCCGCCCAAATTCAAGAGTTGTGTGTTGAGTGGCGCAGCTCCACGCTGCGCTTTGTCTTGTTCACCATAGCGGATAAATGGAAATATTATGATCATTCCACCGAATGGGAATCGAACCTAAGATCCACAATAACGTTTGCAGTCAGACGCTATCCCACTGCGCCACGATGGCCTCTTATCGTATTTAAGTATGTTTTGTGAATTCTTTCGATGCTTAGAAAACGAGAGATAACATATGCATATTGGACTGATAGTGTTTAGTAAATCTAAGAACTTTTAAAATTGTACATATCTCTCTTGCCCTAATTTACTGTGTATATAAGCTATCGATTTTCTATGCTCGTAATTACAGGCAACAGGGATATTATCGTTTAAACCCTTTGGCTATATTATCGTTTAAGAAAAATGTAGGGCCAGGTAAATTTTTATATATTATATTATGCAAAGCACAATATTGCCATCTATTCGTAAACATTAAAATAAATATCAAATTCTGAAAAAGACTACAGTGAAAAACTTAAGAACTTTTAAAGTATATAGTAACTTGAAGTATATAGTAACATTATATTATATAAATTAAAATAGTAACTTTCAAATTACAAGCAATTACATATATTATACAAATTGTGAACATATAAGATCACGTTTTTGTAAGCCATTGAATATAATAATCAAGTTTGAAATGTCAGTATCATATGAAGTATGTTTTTCTTGTAGAAGAGCACTAACATTGTTTTTGAAATTATTACAAATATTTTCAAATATAGCTTGTTCCTAGTTTATTTTGTAAAACGGAACGTTGTATGTAGTGTTCAGCCATATTTTTCTCATATCATACGTCGTGTGGCAAACGTCAATGATTAGTTTACTCACTGTTGTACAAAATTGTCTTGTCGTCAATACTGAAATCTATTTGTTTGGTCAACTGTATTGTTAATTAAATGATAATATGAACCGCTCAGAAGGATTAGTGCAACGTAGAAACGTTGTGAAAGAAAATAATCCCGAAGGAAGTAGGGAAAACCACGATGTGGACGATAAGAAGAACGATAAAAATTATGATGATGGCGATTCAAAGGAAACCCGATTAACACTTATGGAAGAAGTATTATTGTTGGGGCTCAAGGATAAAGAGGTAAATTCTAAGTTTAAGTAAACAAAATTCTAAAGTCATGTACATGTATAGGCTTACTGATGATTTAACCGGATTGGTTTTAGGGCTATACATCTTTTTGGAACGACTGTATATCTAGCGGCCTCAGAGGCTGCATTTTGATCGAATTAGGATTAAGAGGCCGAGTTGAATTAGAAAGAGCTGGCATGAGAAGAAAGGGACTGCTATCTAGGAAAGTTATTGTAAAATCAGGTAAATACAATAGAATAGTTTCACTGTTTATAATAAAAGTAATTATAACATGAATAATATGTCTGTCAGCTTAGAATAACTGAAAAGAATGAAATATTAATGACTTCTCATTTATTATACAAGTATCATTTGATAACAAAAATCCTTTTTATCTTATTTATCGTTAATTTAATACCAAGGTAAAATGTAAAGGGTTTTATATATATTTTGTTATTATTATTTTTAGATAATCCTACTGGTGACGTTTTACTTGATGAAGCTTTGAAACATATGAAGGACACTGACCCACCAGAGACTGTTCAAAGTTGGATTGAATATCTTAGTGGTATGGTTTTTGTGTTATTGTATGTTATTTGTATGAAATCTATTTAAAAAAAAGAAACTTCTTCATTTTATTGTAAATAAGTAGTTAAGTTACTAAATATATATAAATAAGCACCTCTGTTACTAGGTGAAACATGGAATCCAATGAAATTAAAATATCAACTTAAGAATGTGCGGGAGCGACTTGCCAAAAATCTTGTGGAAAAAGGTGTACTTACAACAGAAAAACAAAACTTCCTATTATTTGACATGACAACCCACCCACTGACAGATAATGTTGTTAAATGCCGCTTAGTTAAAAAGGTGTGGTAATAATTTTGTCACATAAAATACTATATAACTATATTGTTTATTAACATATTTAAATTTTCTTTATTGTACACAATTTACTAAACAAAATGCATAATAAGCAGGCTTAAACCTAAAATGTGGAATAATATTGTGTAGGCGTTAATACAAAAAAAAAATTGAAATTAATGTATATCAATAAACATACAATATGTTATAAGATTAACATAATTATAACATACTAAATAAAAAAAACAGACCTAAATAAAATACATATATATATACAGTATATATTAATGAAAATTTAAATGCATATTTTTTATTAATTATCACTGATAGTTAATCTTCAATAGCAAAAGTGTTTTACACAGAAATGCTCTTTGGTAACAAACTTTATCTGATACGGAAAATTTATTTCTATAAAAATATACAAATATATGATTTTATGAAATATTTTTTAAGTATCTATGAATCAATTACATTTATTTATTTATTTCATTAGATTGGCTAGGTGACCTTGATAGTATAACTGAAACAATACTATGAAATGTCATTAGAATGTATTTGAAGTGTCTTTCCAGTTTTGTACTTTTCTAGACACATTAACTACACTAATTTTGTTTACATTTCAAATGGGGTAGACATAATTTTTTAAAAATAAATTAGTAAAGACATATTCCTTTCTTTTTATGTAACTGTTTTTTTAAAATTAGATAAACATATGTTACAGGTTCAAGAAGCTGCACTGCGTCGTTCTATAGTTGACGTAGCACATGCTGATAAGAGATCACTAGCACTGCTGATGCTTGCTCATTCAGCTGATGTGTTGGAGAATGCATTTGCACCACTCTCTGATGAGGATTACGAGCTAGCAACAAGACGAGTCAGGTCCTTATTAGATCTAGATTTTGAAGCTGAAGCCATGAGACCGGATGCATGCGAAATTATGTGGGCAGTATTTGCAGCTTTCACTAAATAGCACCGGATCACATTTTAAGCCACATGGAATGGAAACAGGTAACTACGGTGGCTATTAGTAGTATGATTCCCAACATAATTTAGTATAATTGTTAGATTTGTACAGATTGACTTTTTTGTGATCAGTATTAAGTTTAGGCTGAATTGGATTACTTCAAAATGGGAAGTTGAAATAACTGAATAACACTTGACAATCAGTAATAGTCGAATTTAAAATGGCACAAATCTTTCATGAGTGTGAACTAAATACAGGTGCATAGCAATAAATGATTTGAGATTCAATTAAAACTACTTGTTACATACAAATTTTAAAGCATATTCATAATAATTGTATAATAGTACTGTGGAATATAATATGTATTGTGTATATAATATGTATTGAGAATTTTTATGTGATGAAAATTATGAAATGTGAAATATGTATGTAAAATATACCTTAGCATACCTTATTTTGTGTGCTTCTTTCTATTCTTACATTCTGAGCTAATGTATGGTTGAAAGTATAGCCTTTCTTATTTATTTTATACATTCTCATTCTCATTTCTTTAGTTTTGTCATGACACTCCTAACCACTTGGCTTAACCTACATAAATAACACAGTATGCTGAAGCTAATTCAGCTAAACAGGAACTTAACAACAGGTTATTTTCCCAACTATATAAAACAAGGCATAGTAAAACCTGAACATAAATTGCCACATACTAATAAACATTTAATATAACAATATAATGATATTATTTAAATCAAATCTATTAATACTTATGCCTTATTTATTTTAGTCCTTATTTCTCACTACTTCTGTATGCTTGAAAAGTCATATGTATATGTAATGTTTCATTTTATCCTTACAAAACCTACCACAAATTTATTATGATTAATATCCATACCAGGTGTAAATAGATTGGTAAGTTCACCTATATACAGTTTTTTAAATCATAATAAGCATTAAGTTTGCTTTATTTATAGAGTGAATAAATTAAAAAAAAATCAAGTAAACTAAACAAATTCAGCCACAAAATAATTTAAATAACATAAAAACTAAAGTTAAACATAAAAAATGACTGTGTTGAAACATATGCATTTTCTGTTTATTAAGTTAATTGCGCATGGTACGGATATCATCAGTAGGTATAATTATAAAAAAATAAAACTATTATATTATATATATATATATGACAATGGTAATAGATGTGGGTGCTGTGTAAAATGTGTAATAAAAATTATAGCATTTGATCCAGATGTGAACATACTTTTTGTTACTTTCATTTTTATTAGGTCAATTTCAATTTTATTAGTTCTTCCAGTTATTATTTATTATTATTATTTATTTAATGTTATAATACTGTGTTTTTTTATTTTATTAAATAGGGCTAAACATAAAAATCGTGCCATCAATAAAATCGTTTTCCAATATCCTTAATTCTGTGTAATAATACAAAATGCAGCCTGATTTACGAAAAAGTTCTTAAAAATTAATTTTAAACTTGTAGATAGGTTCCGGAAACCTAGACCGTTATGTTTAATTTATTAGAGTTAAATATAAAATAAATTGTAGATTACGGCCAGTGTCAACCTTGCCAAATAACACTTACTGATGTATCTTGAAATAGATTTTACATTAATTGCTATCTTTTACCAATATGACTGATTACAAATGTACGTCACAAGTAATTCCTAAGAAATAAAGTATGACATCAATTCAAAAAATATTTTGTATCCTCTTGCAAACATAATATATTATTTACTTGGGCATAGCTATACGTTACTTATAAATTATTAGACCAAATGTGTAATGTCAAATGTTCAGTTAGACATATTGAAATAAAACATGTTTTCAATTTACTTCTAAAATATATGGTCAGAACATGCCAAAATTAGTATCTTTGTTTTTTTTTTTAATGCTATTTACAACAGTTTGTGGGTTTTGGCAAGCACAAAAGTAAATTGATATTTCTTGATGTATAGGCTAATGTTTCATAAAATAATATTCCATACAATTTGATGTTCTAAATTCTTGTCTCTGTCTTGTCGATTCTAAATAAAATGTAGCACATTTTTTAATTTAGTCATCGAAATAAATTATTAAACGATTTTCACGATTTATCTGTTTATATTTTAAGATAAATGTCAGATATTTTTATCTGTTTAATTATATGATCTGTAGCATTAAGTATTTTTAATTGGATAAAATTTATATGAGGAGATTTAACAGTTTAATGTGGATACAATATTGTTGATAAATTATAGTTGCGTCGATTTCCAGTAATATATCAGTACCTTAGTATGTATTAGAAGTATTTTATTTTTTCTATAAGTGAAAGAAAATTCTTTACGTACCGTAACGAATGTTGCTTTGAGCGAAATAAATTTAACATTAAAATTGATGTGTTGTTAAGATAAATAAATGTATAAAGTTAACGTTAAGTAATGTATCATATTGAAAATTACTCAAATATAATATTCCTTAGTAAAATTTCTTTTATTTTCTGCCTTTACTTTTACAACAGTGCCTATTTTAAGTAGTCTGTAATCGCGATTGCCATTCTGAGGAAAGATTATAGTTTAATTACATTTCATATTCTGCTCTGGTGGAATACGCGGTGTTGAGGCCCGCCACTAAACAGTGTCCTGAAAAAAATGAATATTATATATTGTTATAACGATTATTTCTGATTCTGTCATAATAATATTCGATTTTTGAAGTAATTTATCACTACTAATGGACTCACGCTGATTCCACATTTTAGTATGAGTAATATACACGCCATATGACCTCTTTACATTTTTATTTCGATAACGGTTATCGAAGTTTTAAAGTCACGTAAGTGTAATGACGACCAGACCGGGACATCTGGCGCATCCTGGGGGAGGCCGACGTCCAGCAAGGACAGGAAAAGCTGAATTGAATGAAGCGTAATGACGTGTATAGAAGTTTCTAGTTTACCATGCATTTTGAAATTTGTTAGTAAATAAAAGTAAAGTGATACGTTAATATTTTTTATTTAAAAAATCGTAAGTCTTAAACCTCTTTATTTAATGAATAATTACTTAACTACTTATCTAAGTGTGCTTATAAATTACGCAATTTGTATTGACTTTTTATAAGCTATTTAACAGGTATGATCGGCAATAATAATTCGAAAAGTTTTTAAAATCGATTAATAAAACATTAGTATAGATTTTAAGGCTATTTTAACAGACCAGCTATCACATCGCTTACAATTTTCGAGTACAATTCATTCGTGGACATTTTTTTATTTAGGAGAATAACTCGTGAGATCTACATTCTTATCAGTAATGAAAACATGAATGGCTGAAGGTGATATGTAAGCAAATTTAAGAAAATTTAGTTTTAAGATTTGCGTAAAATTTTTAAAAGGCGTGTCAATTGACTTAACCTGTTATAAAAAGAGCGATTGATTAAGCGAAATAGACGTATTCCAAAAAACGTATCGCCTTCACCCAAGCATATATTTAGTTCTAAAGTATACTGAATTATATGCGTTTTGTCAGTTGGTATACTCTTGTGATTACAGGCATTATATTTTCTAATGTGATGAACTACAAGTTCCTATTACAATTATTACAAGCTACGATCCCATTAAACATACATTCACTTCATTAAATTCAAAACAACGTCACACTTCACAATATTATTACAAGATCTTCATATTTCTTGAAGCTGTTAACCTTTTGACAACTTGCGTGAGGTAATTTTATTCTCTCATATATGGAAGGTAGAAATAAATGCCACCAACAATTTTAGTTGGTGGACTGAAAAATAGAAAGAGATAAAGAATAAATAGTTGTTTACAATTGTGTTTTAGATAATGATATGCAAACGCCTGGTGTCGTGACGCAACTGGCTTATGCCTAATTGAAACATGGAAGAAAAATAAATAAATATAGATATTGACGGCTTGCTCCAACAAGTAAGCAATAATTTTTATATAAGTGAAAAATGGTGAACAAATACACTTATTACGTGATTGGTAAAAAAATGAATTAAAAGTAATGTTTACAGTACATTGTATATCATAAATGAAAATTGAGAAAGTAACTTCCATTGAGTGCAAAAATAACTAAACAAAAATTATATTTATATAATATTTAAAGAAAAGTACAATTTGTTAGTAAATGAGTTGAGCACTTTTTAAGCATAGATACCGAGGCTTAACTAGTAACGCAAGTCCACGTTCCCTATTTTTTACTCATTTTGACATAGCGTGTGCTGGATGGCACAAACATTTTAACTAACTTTTATATGAAGTCTTTGAATAAAGAACAAATAACATAGTTAATTTTAATTTTAATGAAATATTTTACCTCCACCCTCCATATATTATCAATAGGCAAGTACCCTTGCTTATATCGATCATAGTATCCCAACAATATTTCTCACAGCCCCATCAATCTAAAATTACCTTATACTAACAATACTTACATTTAAGCGTATTCTTTATAGTATGGCTATAAAATAAATTATTTGGTGTGATTTATTGATATAACATACATTTTACGACCATATTACATATATACAATTTTGCGTTCAGAAGGTGGGCAGCTGAAGGCTATCATCAAGAAGGCTGTCAATATTTTCAAATAAATATTTAATGTAAAACAATATTTCATTAAAAACCCAATAATTGATTTTTGGAGTATAACATTTTATGAAGTTATTTATTAATCTGTTAAGGCTTACAATATTCCAGAACCAATTTCCTTTTGATTTGTATGTGAAAACATGCCTTATTAAATTTTCTTGGCGTCGGTATTTTATACAGGTAAGTAAATTGAAATGATAATAATAAATGCAAAGAAGTACAAAAAATTAAGTATTACATTCTATATATTTTGAATTTACGAACTTAATAGAAATAACTTGTACCTTTTAAATTGTTACACATTATTTTATAAATTCGTAATAGTTTAATTGTAATTTTAAATAATATCGATAAGACAAGGATAAGGTGCACTCTCTTCAGCGTTGAAGGTTCGGCGAAGGAATCCAACATCTGAAATGTAAAATCGGACTTAACAAATGTAAAAGCTAAACGAAGCATTTGTAAGACGTTAGTTAAGGTAACGTTTATACCTGAGACTCGGTTTATGAGTATTATATCAACTACTTTTTAAAAAATTGGAAACAGTAATTATACGTCAGTAGTCGGGACCTAACAAACTGTTTGATAAAATTACTCCGACCAACGTTGTATTTATTTAATTTAAATAAATTTGGCAATTTTGTTTTAGCAATTAATTAAATATTGGTCAGAGAAATGTCAAAATTATAAAAAAAAATTTATTTAATGACTGTTTTTATTTACGTAAATACTATTTCCTTATGTATTGTACATAAAATGATAAGGAAGTGGTATGTTACCTACAACTACCTAAAGGTAGTCCTAGCAATATACTACCTCAGTTACCGGTATTTAATAACATACAATCCACACTATTCATCATTCTCAAACAGTCACTATCATGAGCTTTTGAGAATAGTCTAATAATCACAGGTTTTAGAGCACACATTATATTAATCAATAATTATATCAAATTACGTGCATTAAAAAAATACATGGTTATTTAAAGATCGCAAAATATATTAGATATCTATTTTATCTTATGATTTATGATATGTATTTATTTAAAGTAATTATTATGGTTATTAAATATTTAAAGTAAATATTTGCTCAACTCTCGGGTTTTAAGAATAGATTTTATAAGATAGAATTACTTAAAAAACCTATATAGGTAAAAGTAGGTTGCCACTTAAAAATATTGATAAAATACGAAAATTAAAAAACATGTAGTAAAGATTTTAGTTTAAAAAATTTTTTTTAAGATTTACTTTTTCCATAGAAGTTTTTTATTTAAATGTGTAAAATAGTGAGAGCTAGCCGCCGCTGATGTTTATAATGATGGGATAAATAAATATAAAAAAACCATACTCAAACGTTACTATTGCTTTGATTTTTCATAGTTCATATAAGTATTTATGAAATATAGTTTTAATGAATTGATTTTGTAAGATTATTGTTTACATTTAAGAATATATTTAGAATACACCTGAATATTTTAGGAAAAGATTGCAAAATATATTCGTTTTAGTATAACCTATATAGTAGTGTGCATAGAGAGTGGCTCAGCCCGCTGTCACCAAGCCTCTGTGTAGCGGATGTCGTACTCCTGAAGGAGCGGCAATCGCTTACGAAGAATTTCGAAAGCCTCTGCTGATAGCTTTGTACTGTTTAAATTGAGACGTCTTAAGCTTGACAGCCCTGAAATATAACATAGATGTTTTAAATTATAATTTTAACTATATGCCTTTAGTGTACTTATGTATTATGAATTATTATTCATTTAATAGTTCTGCAAAAACATTTAAGTATTTCTTGTGATGTTATCAGTAAAGTGGCCATATTGAGAATCTAAGCTTTTTAAACACTGTAATTTTTGTTGTTAGGTTACATGTATGGATATTTTTATTGAGTAAGTGTACTTTAAAAATATTGTTTTCTAGCATAAATTTTATCTTAAGTAAATTCGAATAATAGTAAGTAGCTATAGTCCTTTAAAAAATAGAATTAGTTTTGTTACCAATAAATGTAAATTTAATACGAATTTCTTGTTATAAAGCTCATTATTAAAACTATTATAAAAATATAACAAGAATTAAGTAATTTTAAAAATATGTATTCGTATTAATAAACATTCCTAACTGATCACGAAAAATTATTAATTACTTACAAAGAATTATAAATTATATTTACATACAAATAAACAAATATTATATATTTACCTGACAAAGCCTCTATTCCCTTATCGGAGACGGGCGTTTCGCAAAGGTTGAGTACTTGCAGTCGCGGGAGGTGTTCCGCAATGAGCTGCACGCCGCTGTCGCCAAATTTTGTAGCCCAGAGATTTAAATAGCGTAGCGATGGCAACTACGAATAAAATTAACATATCATAAATATATCACTTTATCAAAAAATCATAAGAAATACATTTCCATACTTATATTATAAATGCGAAAGTAATTCTGTCTGTCTGTGACGTCATCACGGCCAAACCGCTGAAACGAGATGCTGGAGAGGGTCTTGGGATGAACATAGGCTACTCCTTTTTGTCCAATTTTTTAAAGATTTTTTAGGAATTTAATTGTTTTACGAAAAGGAGGTCGAAAATACAAAACAGCTATAGTTCATATTGGATGGTTTGGTCACTCAACATGCGTTGAGAGACATGGATTATGAAATTTAATTTACCGATTTAATTTAAACATTTTATATGCTTATTGCATTAGGGCGACCTTCACGCATAGTAGACGAAATGAGTTTGTCGTAGTTAGAAATTGAATAGATAAATAGCATCTTGACAGTAATGTCAAGACTGATAATAAACTACGTTATTCCTTCCTATACAGCAAAAGCATAGCATGTTATAAAAAGATTTGAAACTTTTTTCATGTAACTGTAAAAATTAAACAATTACGGACAATAAAAAAGTTTTAATTACTTTTAAAAATAGTAAGGTGAACATGTTTACGTAGAAAAGGCCTTGTGGTTTCATCTAATGTATTTCAATTCGTATCTTATCAAGACGACCAACACGAAACACGTCATCTGACATTGGCACAATACGAATATGAAGAAGTTTTTTTAGTATGTAATTTGTATGTTACGACTGATTTGCTTACTTTAATCATAATGACGTTGCGGCGATCGACTAGTATTATATAAAAATAGCCTAGTGTCAAAACACTCCGTTCTCCACTTTCCACCTCAATCTGTGCGTGTTGTGGGTTCAACTCCCACTCGGGGCAATAACATATATTGCGGAAAGTGGAGTGGAGTGTCTTGATGTTAGGTTCTCTCTGACTACTGAAAAAGCACGGAGCTGAAAACACGGAGCTATTGTCATCGTGGTGTAGCTCGATAATATTTCGCCATAGTTGTAGGTTGGATCCTCTAGAGAATAATTAGATAATAATTTGAAATACTAATTTTTTTCCCTGCACTTTTCCTGGATTTAGTTGTTCTGCTACTTAACGCACTCTTAATGTCTGTGTCGGTCTTAAAGAAGTCGCTGGTGGAGAACGGAGTGTCTTTACACTAGGTGCATTCTGCTATATGCCTATATTGCCATATGCGGGAAAAGCGTCAAGCAGAAAAGAATTACATTTTTATACAAAGTTATAAACATAACTATATACGTGTGCATATTATTAAAGCAGAGACGCATTGAAGCACGAACTTTGATGAGATGCTGCGCGCAGGCGCTGGTGACGCTGGTGAAGGCGAGGCTGAGGCACTCGAGGTTGCCGAGCGCGCCCGCCTGCAGCAGCGCCGCCACGTCCGCGTCCGTCGCGCGCACCGGCAGCGCCAGCCGCCGCGGCCCGCCCTGCGCTTGCTGCCCGGAAGGAACAAAACATACCTGTCTACTGTCTGTTATATATATATACATAAGATCATGGAACTTATTTGCATTGATGCTGAAATATATAGTAACGTGTAAGTTTAGGAATTTAAGATATATTATAGATATAATTTAGCTACGAAATGTAAAAATTCTCCTATTAAAATTTAAGTGTAATCTTTGTTGATTTGTGAATTGAGTATTCTTAACAACGTAATGCGCAAAGTTCAACACCGATTGTGTTTACGGCAAATTATCTGCCTACCGGATTTTATTTCATTTAAAATATTTTACTTCGTACAGTTATTTTGAATAATTATTATTAATTAATTAAAATTAATTCAGTTTTTATAAATAAACGTATTAGAATTATATATTTTTTCTTTAAAACTGTTTTGTTAGAAACTTACAATGTGCCAAAAAAAAAATGCTTTTATTCCGACTTGAACCGACTGTGACAATTTATTACAAAATTTTATGACATTTTGCCCAGAATTAACAGTAAATATAGATATCGCACTCTACGAAACTTTCACGAAGGATGTTTTCCGATCGGCTCCTGAACATCTGTCTAATTATAATTATTTTATATTATCATAGAGTCATAGTAGCTTATTTTCATAAAATGTTATTAATATGGGATATGTTATATAAAATGTCTGCCCGGATTTACCACTAGAAGTAGCGATTATATATTTTTTTTTGTAAAACCCGTACGACACCTTGTATAGTAGTAGTAGATACTGCGATTACCCCAATGAAACAGAAATTCGATCCCCTAGGGGACTATAACTTTGTACTGTATAGGCTATCTAGTGCCGTTTAGAACTAAATTATATAATGTTAATTATATATAGCATCTATAAGTGCAAAATGTCTCACCAATCTCTGAAGCGTCTGTTGCCGCTCACATAGATCCTTATAATACTGTTGTCCTAATTCAGTTCCTTGCAAAGCTGCTATAATTTCTAGTTGTGTTTGTTCACCGCTCGCTATTTCCCATTCTAACATTAGACATAAAGCTTCTAAAGCCGCCGGCTAAAAACAAAAAAATACTTAAATAGTTATTTTGCACTGTAACAGTAAGCAAGTTAAGGGGTCCCTGTCTAAATTATTACATAATTTATCACGTATTATTTAAAAACATAAACTACTTACATGTTCTTTCAGAGCGACTATTACAAAATCGGGCAGATGTTTGCTCATGGTCTGTAGAAAACTTTTCCGTTTACAGCAACAAGTTAAGAGAGATTTAAACTGAAATTGTAAGAGAGTACGAATTTATTACAAATTTAAGGTAATGGGTGCAAATTATGAATAGGTATTTCATAGTAAAATATAATGCTAAAAAGTGAGACGTCGCTTTGTTTCTTTCTTTCATAACAATAACGCGATAATGACTCACCATATCTCCCCAAAGCTGGCATAGACGTGCGTGTGGCAGGGAGAGCACAGGGTCGGAAGGGGCAGCACTTTTTAACCACGAGGGCGGGGAAGGCCGCGCGGCGCGAGCGGGCGCTACGCAACAGTGCGCCGCGCAGCGCGGATCCTGCACCAACCTCTCCAGCACGCTGGCCAGCCGCGACGCCACCCGCGGGCAGCTCATGGCCGCAGTGCACAGCGGCACTGGCTGCAGGACTCCGCCCACTACGACTAACCAGTCGTCGTATTCGCACCTAACATGGACACATTGTTTACATTTGACATTTAAAGTCTGTTTAAGATTTTATGCCATACTTCCAGCTTCATATTTTATAAAACTAAAAATTGGTGTTAATTGTGTTTTATTTTAAACTAGCGATTAGCTCGCGGCTTTGCCTGGGTAAACTATATGACTAAACAATTAAATTTTTGCGCCCGCGTTACCACTTGAACCACAAACTTTGCTTTAATTTAAAATTTAAATATTGCTTTTAATCGGTTAAGCCGTTTGTGAGATTAGGGTTCACAAACAAACAGAAAACACAAGTCACAAGTCATTGTTTTGGGTTCTATTACTTTGATAAATACCCCTTATAATGTATATTTTCATATACCTTCCAGGTACAGACAGCGATCAGTTATATTATTATTATATGTATAGATTTAATCAATCGCCCAATAATTAGCTTGTCCATATATGAAATTCATAAGTGGTGGCTCAAAATGTGAAAATAGAAATAATACGATAGAAAAAAGTATCTTGTATTAAACGTCTCTTTATCTAAAGTGAACATGATAAAAAATTGTAGTAATAACAAATATAATTGATATTTAAGCACAGCCTAGCTTCAGCTAAATTTTGATTGTTATTAATAGTAAATTCAATAAATTAAATGTAAATTTAGTAGAAGCGTGACATACTGACATAAATTAAATACAATTGCACATTTATATAAGCTAGTTGACCAGTTGACGTGTAAAATACACGTTGTTATGGCAACATACATATATATGACACTTTATATGCTAAAAGTATATATCAAAGATTAAAAGCCGTATTACTAATGTATTATTACAAAAAATACTGCACTGTATGTCCATATACGCTTTATGTGTGATTTTAAATATTCCTCCGTTCACATAATATTCTTAAAAAGGGGTCCATAATTTTTCCTTGACGTTTTAATATCCCACGATATGATATTGTTTTTAACTTACATATGCTGCAAGATGTCGGCAAAACATAGCACTTCCAGCTCAGCCTCCTCGCATCCGTGCGGGGAGGGCGCGTCGCGGAAGTGGTCGTCGAGGGCCGCGAGCGCGACGGACGCGAGGTTGGGAGCGGCGCGCGGGTGCGGGCACGACGCGCCGCTCCCGTGCGTCACTTCCACAAACCTGCGCACCAGACTTGGCCCGGAATTGTGGGCACTAAGAGCACTGCAAACGGTTTATTATATATTAGATATATACTTTCATTGCGTATCATGAGAGTAGCTCGTTCTTTTCACTTGAAATGGAACGCTCGTTAAAATCACTGGATACTTGGGCTTCTTGTAATTTGTTAACATGAATAAATATTTTATATTGGTATAATACGTTTATATTCTTGTATTGTAATACTTATTAATTAAGTAGGCTAATACAATTGTGTATTTTTAGGAGTGTAGGTGTCCTTGGCACAGTTCGTGATGATTAAATGAATAAAGTTGTAATTCAATATCAAATCATTTTAAATAAATTACTTCATGTTTAATGTCAAGGGTAACAAAATTAGAGTAGTAAGATAGTTTATTTAGTTACATAAATTTTAGTTTAAACTATTAAAAGATTGAGACTATACTATAATTAAAATATCGCCGTCTATATGCTATTACCGGTTTTGAATGCTATGCCATACTGGCATATGAGGCATCTGATTAATAACGACACGTACTGAAAATAACATAATAACTTATATTAACTTATATTAGAATGTTTTCAGGTGTGGCCTTCCATTACAGGCGAAATGATTCTTAAAGCGAGTACTTAATATTTCATAATTATATAGATAATGTAACATTAGGTATTGGAAACAAAAGTAATGATATTAGTGAAATGTTAAGAAAACACCAATATGAAACAATATTCAATATCACGTTTAATTATTATTTTCATAAGCTTGAGTCCGTAAGATCAGCAGCGCCTAGATTATTATTTTACAACTCTTAAAGCGAAGAAAGATAGAGTACGAAAAAAAAATAATGATGAAAAAGACTGCTGATGCTGGGAATACAACAATTAGAATTTTCTACGTACAAAAAGTTTTATATATTCCACAGTTGTAATTATCTATTATTGATAAAGTTATTAATCGAAACCGCTTTTTGTCTCTCGTAAAATTATTTATTTTGCGATTACCAGATTATTCTGCGGGGCCGGCGTATTATAAGCGTATTTACGTAATAAGTAATATAAAAAAGAACAAATAGAAATCTGCTCTGACTTGTTATTTTTGTTTTATAATTTGCAAGTATAAATCTTAGATTGACATTGTATTTAATATAAAATTAGACAAACATTGTTCGGTACGTAACCTGAGTATAAAGAAAGAAAAATATAAATATAACATGAAATGACCTTATGTAATCTCGAACAAACTGGCGCGCATGGGGAGCCTTGCCGAAGTCCACGTTCCGCGTGAGGACGCGGCGCACGGGCGGCGCCAGCGCGGGCAGCGGCGCGGCGCGCGGCCGCCGCTGGCACAGGCGGGCCAGCAGCGCGCACAGCTCGCCGCTCACGCCACGCTCCGCTAGCAGCGGCGCTGCTACACTCGCCACGTTCTCTGCCCATTCTTCCCAGTCTGAGCTGTCTTGGTTCTAGATAATAATATATTATTATTCATTTTATTGAATATACATATTACATAACTATATATATATGGAGAAAGCATTGTATTTAAAATGTTCAGTTACTCGAGATTGTCATACTGTTTAGAAAATACATTCCAAAACTATTATAAATAATATGTAATATAATAGTTTTAGAATGTTATGTTGCAAATTTAACACGTAGATAAACTTTTATAGTTTTATCAAAACCTCAGGCGTTCATTATTATTTTATCGTATTGACGTCATAGCGTACATTATTTTGTATATTTGTTCCTCAATTACTACAGCGTTTGTCGCTTATACTAATTAAAGCTATATTTGTTAACGAGCTGATAATGATTCCAGTAGATAAATACATTAACTACGTCAATGACTCTTGACGACTACCTGTTTGGTACTTATAACAGAATTTACGACTGAAATACTGTTTAAGAGCACGATGAAGAAGTTAATAGTTTATAAGATACAAAACACAAAGCAGCCGCCGCGTTTTATAAATATTTACAAGTAATTTGAGCTCAAATTTAGCTTACACGCGTTGACGCCAACGTGCACTGATACCATAAAGAACTGCTTGTTTATTGTTTACTTGGATTAAGTATTATAAGAAGTACAATGCAGTTTTTAAAGTTTAAAGTAATGCGCAAACAGATTAAACGAATTATTAAGATATTGTACAACGAAACAATCAAAATAGAGGATTAAAATGTAAATTTTTTCAATAAAAAATCTATTTCATTAAAATTTCAGACCTTCCTAGGTCAAGCCAGGTACGATAGCTTTTACGGTGTAATATGCACCATTTATCGACGCTGTCAATTTAAAGTTTCCGATAATGTGTTGTATATCTAATTAATGAAACCACTATTATACATGATATTACGTCAATGGCTGTGTCTGTTTTGCATAGTGTATAAATGTAATAAAATCAGATACTTTAAACATTTTTTTTAAGTGCAAAGCATACATTAATAATTTACTTTTATAATACGAACATCAACAATTAAATAATTAATAACTTAAAATTATTATATACAAATATGAATTAAAGCGTTTACTTTAATTATATATTATTTATTTACCTCTGAGAGTAAGTCCGTGAGAATCTGTAACGGTGCCCGTGTCACATTTTCGTCTTGTAATGGCGTTGTCATAGCAAAATCCACCATATTCTAAAATATAAAATAATTAATTATTTATTATTACATAGTAAGTCATATGTTACTTTATTTTTGGCGCAGTTAAAACGCGTGTGACCACAAGAAACGGTTCTAGGTTGATATAAAACAGGTTATAGAGTTTTTTTAAAAGAAAAGTGATGTGCTTATTAGTCTGGGGCGGTTTCAGGTTCCACCGCCACCACTCTCAACCTCGGTTAAATGAAGACACTGGTATATGTATTTAAATAAGTAGTTATTCATGAATTCATAATAAAGTTAAGTTTAATTAGGAAGTTTTTTAATTTTTATTTAATCATATTTACTATAACACATTACCATTGTAGCCAAAAGTTTATATTTGGTATTACCTGTAGTACGTACGTTTATTACTTGCAAAAAAATATAATTAACGTTTTATGGTTTTATTTAACCTGAGCCACGTAAATTAAATATGGCAAGAAGTCGGCAGTAAATGATTAAATTGATACTTCATATGACATTGCATCTTGCAAGATGTCACATTCTTATAAAACGTATTTATTTAGAAAACTGTAATGCAGTACGTACCTTAAGTTCTTTTAAAACGACTTCTTTCCTCACGGATTTCGTTAAGAAGTTGCGATATCTAATAATGTTTTTCTGCAAGGGAAAATTTTTATATGCTTATTGCGGAACTCTTTATCAATGTAAACAAGGAAAATAAATATTGAACTTACTCTCCAAACAATTGAATAGTACCATTGGTCCCTAGTGTAAGCGTCGTTAGCCTAGAAAAATAAAAAGAAATATGTAACAGCTGTTTGACAATAACACAATTCATACAAAAATGGTTTTAAATGATCTACGAACTTGTAAGAGAAGAGAACCGTGTGGCATGACGATTCGCAGACAATATTTCCTAGCCGGATCCCAGCGAGAAATGCAGTATACTTCTTGCATGCAACTATACGAGAGCGGTTGTTCAAGTAATCCAGAAGGCTGCAAGAAAATGATCAGACTTTTATTGAATGTAAAAAAAATCCACCAAACGTTTACATCGGTTAGTCTTAAAGTATCTAAATAATGGAAAAATTTGGAAATTTGTTCAAACAGAATTGTATATATTCGACTAATTCAAAGTATTATACATTTCGTTTCATCGTAAAGCATATTGTAATTTACGTATACCTTAGTATTTTTTTGTAATTCAGCAACAAATATTTCCTATATAGTCTCGTGAACATATGTATATCAATAACAATTCAACTACCCATCTATATTCATCGAGGTGGCCAGTCAAGCAAATTAATCGATTGTTGTTATTATTATAGATAAGTACGTATAAGGATTAACAAGAGAACGTATATGAATGAGCATATTTGTTATTCAATGCATATTACGTGTTATTTGTTTTATTATCAGTTAACAGATGACAAATACAATGTGTAACCATTTCCAATGTGTCGACACAAGAGTGTGTCGTATTTAGGGTAAGTGTAGCGCAAGTGAGAACGATAGCTTTGTGCCTTTGCTAGTAAGTAGGTACTTGTTTGACGTTACGGAGCATTGGCCGACGGTCCCGAGGTTGCTCGTGACGTCATTACGCTTATCCCATGCATGTTCGTTAGCCTGGTCAGCGCGAGTGGCCTTCGTTTGCTTTATATTTACAAAACCATGACCTTTTGTACTATTATGTACTTACTATACATTTAAAATGTGTTATATTCACGTTTTATGTGTGTTAATTAAAAGTATATTCCATTTAAATATTACAAAATACAATTAGTATTAAGCGACCTGTTACACGCAAGGCAATTTACTAATGTACAGTATGACGTCAATAACAGGGCTATTACTCATGACGTTAAATATTTTGACTTTCATAAGTCACAAATAAACAAAAAAGATTGAGGTGCATTACTAATTCTTTTGCACGTGTTATTCAAGTTCGATGTCTAAGAATAAATGGAAGACGTTCAAGTCTGTTTTAGGTACACAAGTGTAAAACTAGGACATAGCAATGTAAGAAACTTATTTATGTCGGTTGTCTCCAGTGCTTGACAATCATAGCTTAGCAAGCCTTCATAGCAAGGTAGTCAGAAAGAACTGAGTGTCAAGAAGCTCCGTTCTCCACTTTTCGCAAAACAAGACAATGCGTGTCGATTGGCGGACTCATTTAGGACTGGCCAATGAAAATAATTTTAAATATAATTATTATATTGTTTGGAGTTGAAACTCACAACCATACCTAATACCAAGTTTTAACGTTATCTGGATATTAACCTCATTAAATTAGTGATATAAAAAAAAAAAAAAATCAACTGTATATTCCTAACATTAAAAATTTAAAATTCTAAAAGGATAATAAATTATTAATAGAAATCGTGGTTAAGTTAAAGTCAGAGACAGAAGTATTAAATATATAATAGTTTAGTTATATAATATTTTAGTTATTTAGAATTGAGTTTTAAATTTGTGATAATTATAAAAGTTCTATTAAATTTCTATAAAAATAATATAATAAACATTGTGATGACTAATCGGAGTGACGTTTATTTAAATTTATACAGCTGTTAAATATATTATCACTAGCTATTTAAATATATATACAATTGTCGGTGAAAGTATCCTATAGGTACTTGTTATTGAAATATTTATTAATATATATTGTTGACAATTGTGAGTGGTAAAGTCATAAAATAAATTTATATATATAACTTACAGTTTTTGATACAATGTGGTCCTCTAATAAACGCAACATATGCGTTTCCCATCTTCTAAAAAATTTAGCACCTAATATTTTATCGACAACAGTCCGGGTATGCTGGAAACAGCACACTCTAAGGGCTCCCTCGCTGGCCAACTTGTAACGTGGCCCTGGCGGCGGCACAGGGGTACCAGCTGAATTGCCGCTTTTGAATCCACTACTGTCGGCGCAACATTCAGGACTTGATCCCTTTAAAAAATAATAATGGTCAGTATTTCCTTTAGACGCACTGAAAAATAAATACGTTAATTATATTTTTAATAGAAAAAGAATATACTGTAATACAGAACAATAGTCCAAGTTTGTTATTAATAAGTAATTTAAAAAAGTAACAGTACTTGCCTATGGATTAAAAAAAAAGACTTTAACAAGAGGCTAATTATTAAAAAATATTTAAAATCTTTAAGAACCTATCAGGATCCCGCTAGTGGTGGAGCTGAGAGACGTACTGCTTTTTGAATAAAAGTTTAAGAGCAAGTTAACAATTCTCTAATGTATCACGTACGCTGAGCTCAGCTGACTACTTTAAGAGGAAAAGAGTAACGATGTTTGCTGGTTTTATCACTAAGTAGCATCTTGATAGAGTGCATTACATAACTGGAAACCGCTGTTTTTTTGGCAGTATATGAAAGAAAATACTATAAAGATGTTTTTTTTTTTAATACTGAATATAACAGGGCAACATACTTATTACGGACATATATGTCAATTTTCATGTTCCCACACTCAATAGGCTGTGCAGAAAGAGTATCGTTACTCAAGTCAGCTTATAATCTGTCAGATTTGACCAGTAAGCAAAGTCGCAAAGTTCAATTAGCATATTTTTTTTATTAAATATTAGTGTTATTTAAGAAAAAATTAAAAAAATTAAAAGTAAGAAAATGGTAGGCATAAATTCCACTTTTTTAACACTTTCATACAGAATTTCAGTATGTTTTCTGAACCTGAGTATTTTAAAAATCTTTAAAATATTATAAAGGATATTTTAATCATATTATATCTGTTTTATTTATCACAAAAAAGCGTGATGAAACTAAATACCATTGTCTGCAATCGGACATATCCAGCAACCCCAGGATTAATACTTGTTTAACGAGTACGATATTGCGATAAAAAGTAACTCAAACAATGTATGTCATATCAGTTTTTAGGTCGCAATCTAGTTTCTTATTATAAACGACGGTGATAATATTACTGTTGTACATTTCACCAAGTTTCACTAACATCACTTTCACATAATTTAGGTACCTACGTGTTACGTGTAGGTTTCTTAACTGTGATATTTACACATATATATATAAGTTTTCAGTTCAAATACCACTATAAGAAATTTGAAATGTGTTAAAATTATATTATGATAAATTATAATATAATTTAAACACTTAAAATAAGATACTTGTAGTAAATTTATATAAACAAATATTTATTGTGTGTCTGTTTCTAATATTAAAACAACCGTTTTTTACTTAATGTATATGTATGTGTACACGGTATACACTGTAACATATATCATAATATATATTTTTTCTGTCTATCTGTTTGTTCCTAATCTCTGGAACGGCTAAACCGATTTTGTCGGGACTTTCACTGGCAGATAGCTATTATAATAAGGAGTAATTTAGATCTATCACAAGATCTGCTGTCGATAAGCTCAAAAGAATCTGGCGCAATCGCAATATCACCAAAGTCAGGACAGTACGTCTAAATTACAAGTTTAATATTTCCAATATTTCTCTATGGCTCTGAGACATGGACGGTTCGTCTCAAAGATAGACGCATAATCGATGCACTTGAATTTTGGTGCTGGTGGAGATTGCTGCGGATCCCTTGGACAGCGCTCCGAACCAATATCTCGATCTTGGAGGAACTTAAAATCAAAGATTATCGTCGACTGTGCTTACACGAATCCTCAAATATTTACGACAATAGAGCGACTTGTTGTCCAGGCACAAGTAGATGGCAAACGCTCGTGCGTTGGATCGTCTATTCATTGGAAGGACCTCATAAAATCTGCATCACAAACTTCAATAATCCAAAACACCCGAGACGCTAAAGACCGCAGCAGGTGGAGGCGCATCGCAAGAGCTGCTGTGTCTAGTGAAAATGCATCATCATCAACCACGACCACTCTGTCAAGTGTGTGAATTAAAAATAAATTCAAAACAAATAGTCTTTAGAACTAATAGTAATTCAATCATTTACGCATTTTATTAAAAAAAGCTGCACACAAACACAAACAAAACAACATTTTCAGAAAACGTATAAAAATATATGAAAATTAAAACTCAGCGGGCTTCAAACCCGCGTCTCTTGACCAAACGCTCTGACCGTTAAACCATGCGTTCTTCATCGAAATTCTTATACGTTTATTACAACTTAATTTTGTCGTCAGCATCTCTGTAAGAGAGAGAGTGTAAGAGATTTTTACATATTTCTGCTACCTAAAGATAATTCTACGAACAATTGTTTGGCAAGAGAGTATGCATTTTTAACAAGTTAAAGTGTTATTCACACACTTAGGAAATTGAAAAACATTTTTAGAAAACGTATAATAAACTCAAAACAAACAAAACACCAACATATAATAAAATTATATTTATATGACATGTGCTGTTCTATTTTTTAGTGGCTTTCCCAGTAAATGGTGGGTGTAACCAAATCGTCATGAGTGTTTTGCTGTACATGTGCTCTATTTTGTTTGTATGTATAAGATGTATGACTTAAAATGTAATCTACTCACATATAAACAATACTTGCCCGTTACCTTAGTAACAGTTCTTTTTGTCACTCGTGACAGTAAGACAATTTACAGCTAAAAGTACTTCACATAGAAAGCTGAAATTTAGTATGTAACTTCTTAATCTGTGGTTTAGGTTTAGGCGCGCATTAGGAGAAGATTTGTCGAAATTCCCACAGGATCACGACAAAATGGGATATTACCTTTTATAGTGCAAGCAAACGAAGGTACGACCTACAAGGCTACAACTCGTTAAAACTTTATTTTGATACGTGCATACAATTTAATTTCTTACAATTCAACAATTGCTCTTGTCTTTTAATACAATAACTTTAAGTATGTTATTAAGAAAATATTATGAAAACCATTATAACCACTTGATTAAAATGAATGCATGTATTACATATAGCCAAGTTAATACAGTTTTCGATTAATTTAATTCTTTGTTTTTTGATAACAAGGTTGCAGATAGTTATTCTTTTATCTGACATTAATACCAATCTAGGGCCTGCTTCTGACTCAATCACCGCCACTTTGCACGATCTGCAACATCCTCAGTCAGTCCATTGGCTTTCATATGTTCCAACACTTAGGCGTCCAAGAGGTCCAACTCCAGGTACTGATATAAGACACTTCCTTCCAATGTAGGTCCTATGTCTTACTCCTATTTCATGTACGATATACGTATATCTACGATGTAGTACGACGGCGCGCAACGTCTCGGCCGAAGCTCTTGACATTTATCCGCTACGTCACGGACACCAAGATGATCTCGAATTAATATGTTACATATGCGGACGGCCCGCGTAGCGGCGCACTTCCACCTCAGCATCTAACAATACATTGGTGAGCCGAATGTGGCCATTGAAGCAGAATGTCAATATAGGCCTTAGAAATCCCTTTGGATCGCAATACCCACCAGGTGCATTGAGGAGACACACAGTCAATGACCTTCTATAAAGTGCCACAAGCAGAGCTCTCATTTCTTCTCTAATATGCCTCCATAAGAGTTCTGAGGACAATAATGGCGGCCATGGTACCTGATTCTGGCTTAAATCCATATAGACATTCACAGATAGTACACTCACGATGAAGCCTGTGGTCGATCATGCACTCAAAGACCTTCATGATATGATCTTAATGCCCGTACAACTTCTACAATCTTGAACAATACTTTTATAAGTAAGGGTAACTATTTTGCCACTAACGTGGTATTTAGACGTTCCAGAGTTCAAGAAGAAGAGGTTAAAAAGATTAGCAAGCACGAGTACACCAATGATTTCCACGCCTTGATCGGATTGTCATCAGGTCCCACTGCTTTCGAATTTTTCTTGCGCCGAAGACAATCTATTTATCATATAGTGGTGAACCAGTGGTGATAACTGTGGGCTCTGACTACAGGTCTTGTACAGGCACGGTTCAGTAAAGATTAAAGTACATATTTTTAGGAAAGTTGGATTGCTGCTACACCTTTAAGGCAGTTAAGGCCTTTTTAAAAATAATTACTCACTTTATCACCATATTAATACTTATAGGAAAAACTTTGGACCATGAACTTTACGAAAGTTTTGCGGACTGAGAAGCTTTAGCAGACACTTATACCACAGTTAAAGTTTATACGGAAAAAATAAAAAAAGGGAAGAAAGTTAATATTCTAATAATAATGTATTAAAAATCACACTGCTACGGCACGTTGCTACGGCAACGTGTTTTGTACGCATCAATCGGTCTCCTAGATGTTATTTAAATGTCAGTTGTTGCAATTATTTATGACAGATATGGGAATTGAAATGTTGTATAATACTCTAAACGTCTTTTTATTTATAAAAAAACAAACTTAACAGGTAGAAAAATAATAAAGTACCTACTTCTAAGAAAAGAAAATGCGTAAGTACCAGTTCTTTTTTAGAACATTTTATGTAGTAATGTAGTATAATAATTAACAGAAGTACAATTAGTTGAACAGAATTCATATACTAAATGTAGGTGGGGCAGCGTTTATCCGAAATGAAATTGACATAAACAAGTTAGTAAAACTAGCAAATAAATGTCCGTTTTGACGTCAGACTTGACCTTGTGCTTCAGCTATATAGGTATATTTTGATTACAAAATAATTAATGGTTAGTTAATTAACTTAATAACATAATTAACTGATTATAATTAGTCATCGTTAAGTCAAAATATATGTCATATATATATGTATATAAATGTATTATGTCAATTTCCAGCTTTTCTATTTTCGCATACTTTGCGAAAGAAAAAAAGGAAGAAAACAACAGATCCACTTGTAAGAAGTATGTTTTTTTTTCAATTATATAATTAAAAGTTATAAAAGCTAATACTATTTTAAACAACAAAATACGATAAGTAACGGCCTCATCCTTTTGCTATAATCACAGTTCTGGATCATTACGGCATTTTGCATATTATAGTCAACTTAATAACTTTTGTAACTCAATTTAAAATAAATCACTAATGCACCTATCTAAATAACAAAAACGTTTTTAGAAAACTTATAAAAACTTAAACGACACTGGATAATTGTTTTATACGTTTTTTTAAATTTTATTCAATTTCCTAAGTAATTTGATCCGATATATTTCTAGTGTTTTAATTTTTGATTCCAAATAAATCGCCGATAAATAGAAATATTGATAGCAGTGGAATGTATAATCATAATGTATTTGTTTTCTCACACAACATACCTTATAAAAAGAGATCAGTTGTTTTCAATACCAAACATTTTTTTTAACTACGGGACCAAAAAATAATTTTGATATTGAACTTTGACGAATTGACTATTGACAGTTGCTACACTGGCAATTCTGGTCCAATTTTCAAGAATTTCGCGAGATTGGAAGGGGAACCTAGGGTTTGAACACTCCGTTCTCTACTTAGAGATGTTTTGTACTTTTATTTTAAATTTATTAAATTTTGTGATCAAAGTTACTCTACGATACTCTGCTTATTGTAATAAAGTTTCATATGCGTTATCATTTTATAATTAAAATAAGCAGATGATGTAAAGATGTTTAATAATCAAATTTTAAACCATTGGTCTCTTCTTCCACTTTATATTTTCGCCGAGAAAAATGTGGCAAGTGTAAAATCAAAGTGACTAATAACGACTATGTTCTATTAGTAATAGAATCTAGAAATCTTGAATTATATAAAAATTAAAGCTCGAAATTTATAATAGTTATAATAAATTAGATAGCTAGCCAAAGAGAGAACGTATTTTGTTGTATTGACTCACGTGAGGTAATATAATAGAAAATTACTTAATCAATATTTTTTTACAATTTTACTTTTGAAGGATTCTTATAATTATATTTCTAACTAGCTAACTCGGCGAATTTCGTGCCGCCTCAGATGTAAATAATGTATCAAAATTCAGTAAAAATTAACAGAAAATAAAAAAATACGCAAGGTTATTCTCTACAAAACAATAATTTTCGTGATTAACATAAACATTTAATTTTCGTGGTGATTGGCCAGGACAGGGAAACTTAATTCCATAAATTCCAATCATTGGGCGTGTCATTTTTATCGTCATCGCAAATGCAGGGGAAATTGTAGATGCTTTGAATCAAATGGTAAGTCCGTTGTAGTCATATAATATACGCGGGAGCAAGACATCTTCTACTTTGTATTTTCCCCCTGATCAGAGTTGCCTCCATTACATGACCTTGAAGTCCAGGAATTCTAGTGAATTAAAAAACTCTGTGGGATAGCTGACTATGTCATCCTGGTTTATAACTGTGTCAACTGATAATGAAAATAAACTATCCCGGGACCCGGTGTTATTTTCCTAATCATTGCAGGTTTGTTAAACATTATCTAATGAATGAATGCATGCAACTATTGAATGCATAAATTTTATATCGTAAAATTATGTGGCCGAATTTTACTTATGCTTATTATTTTTACATTCGATAATCTATTTTCCTTGCTTAATATTTAATTTCCGAACCCATCCTGTTTGACAGGTACGCACAGCTTGTGTGAGAAAAACAATTGTTTTTTTACTATTTTCTGGGCAATTTCTTTATGTTGTAGCCTTTTCTGGACATCTACAAATATTTTGAAACAAAAAATAGCGTAATCGACCCAGTTGTTCTCGAGTTTTAGGGAGGAAATGTGTAGTCAGAGAAAGACCCCATTCTTCACTTTCTGCCAGAATTCGAAACGTTACGTGTAGTGGCGGACCTTAACTTCACACTTTGTCTTGTTCACTACATAGGAGAAAAGAAAATAATTAAATTATCAACATTCGCCCAAGTGGGAATCGAACCCACAACCAATAACGAGCAAACAGTCCACCAACCCAACCCACAAACCAACCCACTGCGCCACGAAGGCCTCTTAAAATAATATGATATAATAAATATATAATAACGGACGCTACATTATTCTATTTTAAGAATTAATATTACACGAGAATTATATTACATATATGAAGTTTATAACAACACAGGTGAGTATTATAGAGTTAACATTATATTTTTTCTTATGAAAGCACAAGAGATGGAGGGTGGGCCAGAAGCCGGGTCACTGTACGGGTGCCCCACAAACATGTCTTCCTGATGACGTCGGTTCTAAAATTTGGGTCACGAGGGCGCGAGGTATGAGACTCGCTTCAATCGACCCGAATAGCTTATCGAACCAAAACCGAGCTGTCTTTCAAAAAATAGAAACAAGCTGGCATAAAAGTGGTGATAAAGTCATATAAGATTATTATAAGTTAAATTTACCATTAAATACAACGACAATATGCAAATAAATATGTGTATCCCGACAAAATTCATTCTACTATTGAAACATAATGTAATAGTTACTGACGTCGTACATTTACAAAATAATATTATGTAAGAATAAATATAGCCTCTTTCTATATAAAAATAAAGAAAATATGTTCACTTGTCATATTCTTATAATTATTATATTTTTCATAAAATAATCGTCACGTCAAAATGTTGTTTGACATTAAGTATTGTTAAATATATTTTTTACGAGATAAACTCATAATAGTACCTATATCATTTTTTCTTGATAACAAAAGAATTGTTTCGTTCAAATGCCTATTGCAGGCTATCTGTAATATTCTCAGCAATAGCAAGAGTTCGTCTTAGCATATATATATTGTGATTCTGATTTTTTGTTTTCTTTCTTTGCATCTGAACATAACTGCAATAAATAAAATAAGTATAGTCTATTTTAAATGTAGCTGTAAAAAAATATAACATTTTAGAGTACTACTCATCAGACGTATTTATAAGTATGCTATGGTTATTTATAATTTTAGTAACTTTAATAAAAACGATTTGTTTATATATTTTCTATATACGTTGGAAATCCATTTAAAGTAGCAAACCACAATCGTTCTTCGGACGACGAATATAAATGTCTTTATTTTTTAGCCTTACAATTTTATATTTTCTTAGGTTTCAGAAGAAAATGATTTAGAATACATATATCAGCAGCAAACTGGAACCAATCAATGAACATTCCACAATACAGCACGTGGTTGACATGTAGCGGGCGCGTGCTCCCTCAATAAGAATAAACTAATCTAGTATGGTTGACCATTTCGTTATCTAGATGTTGGAATTCAGTTTTTTATTTATTTTTCAACGTCATCCAATACGAAAGTAGTTTGAAGATTTCCTTTAGCAACCTGCGGTTTTTATCGTGGTTTTCATAATATAAACTGACATTAGCCAGAAACATTGAAATAAACACATTTATTGCACATGATGGACGTACGTTCACATTGTATTTGGAGGACTGTTAATATTTGTCTTCATTATTATCAATAATTCATTATTTTTTCTTCATTTACACATGTTCGGGTTGGCGACAAAAATGTTTTTTCAAAGATTTGTCTTTAACTCGGTTTCTTCTATCTACACTGTATAATATGGGAGATATGTATGCACGTATTAATAAATAGCGTAGTCCAATCTCGCAAAATAAATATTTCTAAAGTGCTAGAGATAAACAGAAGACTAACTAAATGCAAAAAACCATTTGAAACGATTATGTATTTAATAGCATTGAAGATATATTTTAGCCAGCGACCGGCAACGCTCTTATGACGTCAAGAAACTTGATTTATGCGATAAATATTCTGAGGCTCTTCAACTGCGAATAAAACTGTCGATAATAAACTTATCAAAATATATAATTTCGAGCCTAGAGTGTTGTCTGCATATTTTTTTGGTGCTTATTGTTATTTTCTGCATAATGACTATGGAAAATTGTCTATTACGCTATGGTATTGTTTCCTGCAACTGTTATCAACTTATCAGTGACGTAAACAAAGCATTGGTTAACGTTTTGTAAAGGAAAATACATCTTGAATGGTTGGGCATGGTCCGTTTGTTTTTGTTCAATTTGCGATTGTGAAATTCCCAGTAATCTTACACGCTTGACGAGACTGCGATTAGACAAACCGCGTTATAACTCACCTGGGTACCCATTATTTTATACATTACTAGGGATGTTTATATTAATAACGATATTATTTATAAAATAAAATCCATAAATAAAAAATGGAAAATTAGTTGGAACCTTAATTTGAATTTAATTGAGTTCTATATATAATCAGGTACGGGGTGTTTAACATCGAATGAACATGAACATTGGCCTTTACTGTAAAGTCAAAAGTGTCATTGTTTATCAATTTAGTAGATATGTAAATATTTAGTAGTCTAATGTTGAAATATTAAATAGTCAAACATTTAAAAACATTAATATTAAATAATTATTAGTATTGGTTATTATTTTTAAAACATATTTTATTTTGAAAGTGTCCAGCATGGAATAAATAAAATAAATACAGAAAAGGTAATTTAAAACAAGGACTTACGAAATATTCCGCCGAACCCTGGTCAGCTAAGGAAGGCGTGAGTAGACAGCCTGGAGAGGGTGGTGCGGTTGCGGCTGGCGGCGGCGGCGCCAATGAGAGCAGCTCGCCAGCAGATGCAGACATGTGACTCGCAGCAGCTAAACTTCGCAGACGGTCAGCTAGGTCCGTATGACCACCATTAAATGTTTTCACTACACCATTGCACACGTCATCAGCACTGAGATTGTTAATGATTCGTGGCCGTCGAAGCTTTCTCGATGCCGCGCGCCATCTCCGTAGCCGACAGGCCGCATTGTTAAGCACCTCTTCAGTCTCCCTATTCTGGACTGGTTCCTCGTCAGATTGAACTATTTCTTCTGCGTCTGTTAATTCATCAATGAAAGGCAGTTTTTGTTCCACATTGGACGGAGAGGGTCCATCTTCTGTTACTACCATATTAGGGGGTCCCAAGAAATCTCTTAAAGCAAACGCCAGCCTTTGGTCAGCATTAAGTCCGGGTGGCGCCCCATTTTTGCCCAAATCTGTTGCGACATACTTAACCTCTTCTTTTTGATCCTCTTTCGACTGATTTTTGTACGCAACATCTTCGCTTGAATTCAGATCTACTTTTATTTCTTGACTATAAGAAGGCATCACGAGAATTGTTAAAGCTAATTATATTTATAAACTAAAAATCATGATTGTCTCGTCGTATAGACAAATTTGTGCATTCCAGTATACATTCCTTTGTAACACGCTATATGAATACAAAATATCATAAAGTTTCACATTTTATCGCTATACTGTTACAAATTTAAGGTATCCAAACGCACTTTGTAGGATTAATGTGGAAAAACTTTAAAAGTCATCGATTGTACTATCATATTGCATACACTTCACTTTACTCGATTTTACTGAAAATAAACTTGGATAGAAATTAATAAACAAGAATCGATCATTACCCGCAGAAATCCTACGAATTTTATGCGTCAAAACGAAACAATCGCCTCGAATAACTCAAAGTGTGTGCGCGAACTGAGCAGAGAGCGCTACCTACTGGCTAGCGCTGTCATAAAACTATACATATATCGTAGCGTACTCGACTGTGGAGTTTTTTCTTGTTTATATTGACGTATGTTCAACATGCGCGAATGCGGACGACATTCAGCGCCCTCGAGTAGTAATACTGAATCGGACATATAGCTCCATCTACCGCCATCGATTTAAACTATATTTAACTAGTTGTTGCATATAGTACGGCATGGTCATGAAAGAGGGCCTAATTTTAATATAAATTCAAAAGCGCTATTAAAAAATGTTAATAAAATGACACCATAAGCCATTTTATCTATACTATAATAAAAATTATAAAAAAATGGTGTCTGTGGATATTTAAAAACATAATGGGATGAAAAACCTGAAATAGAATATGAATCTATTTTTTTTTAATAATTTCACGTTTGTTTAGCTATTTGTATACGCACATCTTCATAGTTACTGGACAGATTTTAATGAAACTATTTTATTGAATAGCTTTTAACCTTGGGCAGAACTTGAGATATAATTATTATAGACCAGCTAAACTACAAGAAATATGTAAAATCCGCCTTAATAACATTTGTTCGGGGTAATGACCATTTTCCGTTGACATATAAGACAGATCTGGAACAACCGATGAAACGTAAGTCTAGGTATAAGACCAGGCTAGTCAAGCTAAGGCAATGGACCTACATTACAATTAAAGATCTGGAAAATATGATAAAGAACCATGATAAACTGGCTATAAGAAACTATAAGAAACAAGTAAATGCTTCATTAGTAAATCAGTATGGTGGACTGTTTTCGTTCACAAATAAAAACCATTGAACTTTGTGGCTATCGTAGTGCAATTTGAGGGAATGCTTATATTCGTATTGTTATTGGTAAGGCCTTTGTCATATATCTTTATATGTGTTGAGTTTCGGCAATCAATACTTAACCTCTCGGTCTCGTATTTATAGCGAAGAACGGAGTGTCTGAACTTCTTTATTTTCTAAAAGAGAGAGCCGTAGAGCTGAAAATAAATTACAATGGAAGTTTTAAAGACATAAAAATTACAACATTAAAGGAAGGTTTTATAATTTTTAAGTATATAATTCAATGTCAACAAGTGGTAAATAGAAATTCTATGTCATAAGTTGCGGACAGCAACTAGTTATGTCATCATCAATCGTGGTCTTAAATTCCAACGGTGAGGCTTAATATTTTTAAAGTTTTAAGTAGGTAGTTTTTCTAAATATTTAAGTATTTCGTTTAATTAATTTAATAAAGTTATTTTGTAATAGTTAGATATTAAAAGGAACCATTTTGAGTAATACAACCCTAAAAAAAGATTCATCTCTGAATCTCGGGATCCAATATAACAACGTCCAAAACTGACATTTTACCTATATAGGTTCAAAAATGATATTTTGCCTATATAGGTTATATATAGGTTCTTAAGACGAAAACTGTTATTAAAAAGTCTTTCTACAAATATAAAATATTCTTATAAAGAGCAAGAGACGTATTTTATTTGTATATACAAATAAAACGTTTTGTATATACAGTAAACGAAGTGTAGTTATTTAAAAAGATTTTTTAAATTCATATCCATAGCATCACAACCCTCTTTTGTACGCCGCATAACACACGATAAATACCTTTTTTTCTTTCATGTTTTTTTTCCCGCCTAACACGGTAGGCAGAGATAACTTCATATTAGGACGCCCCATTTTCCACTTTCCGCCCCATAAGACTTTAATATATTAAAATTCTACTAAAGGTGCAATTTGACGAGGATTTATAATTTCGAAGGTACCTAACATCGAAACAATTTGGGCATTTGTTAGCATTTTTATTCAAGTTAGCTTATAAAACGATAAGCCTCATAACAATTTAATGTGATGATTTAGCTCCACTTACGAAGCTAATATAATTTTTTAAATATAGGGATATTCGAAGCAAATAAATACATTTCATTCGATACAGCAACATGAATTATATTAACAACCAAGAACTTAGCGGAAACCAAAATATAGAAATATGGTGTAGGATGTATGTATGTATGTACGATCTACGGAAGCCTATTCTAGTGAAAGAAAGCCTTATTCATCAAAAATATCAAATAAACAGATTTAAAAAGTGATAAACTTGAAATCACTTAATAATCCACAATACAGTAGTCTTACTTATATTCTGATATAGATATGTGATATGTACATGTGCGCTAGGAGCACTGTTAGTAACAAACTTAAAATTTTAGTTTAGATATAATATTTTTTAGTAAAACAGGAAGAATTCATTTATTTTACGTAAAAATTGTGTTCTTAGTTCTGTTTCAATATACGGTTTTTATATTATTTTAAAATTGATTTATTGTGGAATATTCTTTAGGTACCAAAAATTTATAATTTTTTTTATAAAAATGTTTATTTTATTTTTAAAAATGCTAACAACAAAAGTAAGTTGGAATAAGCGTATAGAATTTCGACGTAGCCGAATGTAGAATGCATGGCCTAGTGGTCAGAGCGCTCGGACGGTTTCTGAGAGCCGCGGATTTGAATCCCGCTTTATCAATTTTTTATACGTTTAAACAATTTTATTTATACTATAATAAAATTCTGTACATTGAGTATATTTTCAAAAAACCACTTTACGGGGATGTAAAAACGGTAATAAAATACGAATTTGATTTAAAAAAAAATTGTCTGTTTTTTTGTCTGTTTGTACGCGTCTTGTATCTTCGTAGTCACTCGATCGATTTGAATGAAAGTATTTTTTTGTTGTATAGCTTTTAACCTTGAGCAGAATTTAGGGTATAATACATTTCAAAGAGTGGAACACCTGATGTGGAATCAAAATAGACTAGCTATACTATAATGAACAAAGAAAAATTTTAGTAAGTTAACACAATTTGTTCACCGTGAAGCGTACTCTCTCTGTCAACATATAAAAATTCAAAATCCGGTGCGACTAAAGAAGAATCTTAATGCTTAACTATAAGAAATTAGTAAACGCTTCATTAGTTAAAGTTTTTCTGTATGATGTTTCATTAACAAATAAAAATTAATGAACTTGCGGTCATCGTGGTACAGTGGGATACGTCTGACAGTAACATGGACAGACACAGTTGTGGGTTCGATCTTCACTGAAGACAAAGTTATATTTTTATTGATTTTAATTTTTCCATAGCCACAAAAGAGAGAAGTTTCGGCATTTAATATGCAACGTCTCCAATTCGGGTGGAATGCTGAGAACGGAATTTTACTAGGTCCTTTTTGGCGAGAGAGTAAAGCGTGAAGCTAAAATAAAATTACTATCGTCTGATGTGGAAGCCTTAGAGTCAATAAAATTAACGCTATAAAGAAAATCATTATAATTTTGGGTCAGTGTCGTTTGGGTCTACATGTAGAAACGGACGTAATCCATAATAATGTTATAAATGCGCAAGTAGCAATGACAGACTAGGGCTGGGCTGTCTGTCTGTGATGTCATCACGGCCAACCCACTGAACTGACTGTGATGAAATTTCACATATAGATACTTGATTGCGATGAAATTTCATATATACATAAAGTATATATGAACTTTCTTATTAAATATATAAAATATAAACGAAATAAAGTAGCCTATGTTCAATCCAAGAATGAACATAGAGGCTACTTTATTCTCCCATTTTGTTTTAGTTGCGGTTACAAATAATTATGTGCTTATTTGGTATTTGTTATTAATATATATTTTTGTTTACGTATTCGGGTAGACTAGTTGGTTTTCTAAAAAATTCTTGGCATGTTTAATCTGGTAGGTACATGCGTTACTTTTAATTTTGGAGAGCTGGTTTTGTTTGTTTTTTTAGTTATAACTATTTTTCCAATATTAATAATTTCCTTTAGTTATGATTACTTTTTATTTTCTTTTGTTACTTTTAATTACGCAGGTATTTTTTTGTAATATTAAGAATTTTATTTCCATTACTTACATCTACTTATTTTTATCTTTTGGTTTATTATTTTTGTTTAGGTTTATATTTTCATGCTATCCCTAATGAAATAATTTCATAGTTTTATTTTTCACGGAAGAACATAGTAAAAATTTTAAAGTCGAAGTATTGAATAGGTCTTTCTTTTGTTAATTTTATTAATTTAACAATTCATTATAATATTTCACTGTGAGGTTGGTTGATCCAAAGATCATCATCTTTTGTCAATTTTGATTAAATGATATCTAAAATAGGTAGGTATTAAATTGTGTACGATTGCAATTATTACAAACATTTACTTTATTTTTGAAGTAGGTATAACTTAATATTATTGTTATATTCTTTTACTAGTTCGAATTTTTTTTAAGTTTTACGAATTGCCCGGTCACTGTAAGTCTACCTTCGGCGGAACCCCGCAACCGATACTTCGCCTACCTATCTGACAGTCGCCGCCAATCCATAGGACTACTCTACGCCAGAGATGGAATACACCAACCCTATGGTTCCGGAGACCTTTTTTAACGTCTCGAATGGTGGGCTGTTAAAGGCATTGACTACATCCTGCTAGACGGCAATGCGAACATAATTTTTGGCCATCGCAGCCAACAACCAAGTCATTAAGTCATTCTGGGCGTCAATGGTAGACCGACCAGTCCTGAACTCGAACTGAGTTTCTGAAAGTCCCGGACATACCTACTCCTCTAGGTAGTTTACTGAGACGGGCGGTGACAATCATCTCAAAAAGCTAGCCCGTCTATTTCAGCAGCACCTACGGCCTGTATGCGAAAGGAGAATCCAGAGAACGACCCTCCTTGCGCTGTAGGCACAATCTTCTTTCTCTCCAGAAATTCGGGATCTGTCTAGCTGATAGACACTGTTCGAAAAGTTCCCAAAGATTGTCACCTAAGTATTCCAGGGCAATACTTAAAACTCTCCGTGGAACACTATCTGGGCCCGGAGCCGTCTTTTTGGCCCTCAGTCTCTAGAGGGCCAAATCCATCTCCATCGAGATACATGGATTGGACTACTGACTCTCCCTCATGCGTTGAGGGTGGGGCCATCCTAGGGATGTGCTTGTGCGACTCCACTACAAGTAGCTATAATATAGTAATATATATATATATACTCCCGCAGGCCAAGCCGCGAGCGGGTCGCTAGTAATAAAATAAAATAATACCGTAACAAGATATATTCAACATGGTAAGTAGAATTAGTGGAGGGTCATTAATTCCAAGCAAAGGAAATGGAGGCAGCTGCTAGTGCTATATAAAGCAGCGGTAATTCTTTCTAAAACCTAAATCATTATATTTTATGTATTGCTGAAAATTGCTAAATAAATACTTTATATTTTTCTAACACTTTTATTGGAACCGTCACGGTTTCTCGGTTTATGTGTAAAATGTACAGGATGCAAGCCTATAATTATTATTTTGGGCACTATTATTATATATTGTGTAATGCTGAAGTAATTTTTACATTATAACTTTTTATTATAATTTTTTTTCGTTCAATTCATAAAAAAATAAATGCCAGAATGATTCTTATATGTAAATAGTTATTAAGCTTACATACAAGCAAGATACATATTATAAAACTGCTAGTTGAATCTGTAAGTACTTATTGCACAACAAATTAACTATTGTACGTGTCAAAGAGATTGCAATGGATTAGTGATTCGCATTTTGTTGATTGCGTCAATTTATCGCTTTATAAACACGTTCAAAATACCATGAAGGCTGCAATTGTTAGGGGAATACCACCAATTGTTATACTAAGGACATATTTAATACTCACTCATCTCCAACTAAATTTAAAAGTATATCACAAAATATGTTCAGTATGATTCAAATCGTTTTATGATTAGCTAGAGAGTGGTACGGTTAGTCGTCGCAATGTGTCTGTGGCTACTGACAGCTTGTTTGGGCTTATTGCCTGCAAATCCGACGCAACCAGCTACAATAGTTATAGTACAAGGCGTACCTACACCCATACTGCAGCCTACAACAGCTGCCACAACGGCAACTACTGCTACTACAACTACGACAACTACTACAATGCGACCTACTAATTCAACCACAGTGGCTCCCGCGCCTACCATGGTGATGCCACCAACTATGATGCCTACTACCACAACTACAGCGGCACCTACCACCACGACCACGCCACCACCAACTACGACCACTGCTAGAACAACTATGAGCGGTAACAATTCTACAACTTTACCGCTACAGACTTCATTAATAAACATACCATCTAATTCTAGCTCAGTAACTAACACAGCCACAGACCCTGTTTTGCTCACAGATTTTTTACCTGTATTGCTATGTAACAATCCTGATGTGATTTGCTTATTTAATCCTGACGATAACGCTGCAGGCCAACTCCAAATCGATCCAAGACTCGGAACAACCCCGGCACCATTAGCTGCTGCGCCACCAATAAACGGTTATAGTGGCCAAGTTCCTACCTATGACACTGCGGTTAGGTTTCCTAGAGAGCGAAGAAGTTTGTATAAAGAACAAGAACAAGCTAATTGGAGCATGTTATCTTCACTTGAAAAATATACAAGTGTTAAGCATAAAATCCGTAAAAGGCAGAGCTGTCGATGCGTGCCCGCAGGCACGTGTGTAAAAATATCAACATCAAATGGTGCGGGTATGATCGATTTTAGAATTGTAACACCAGTAAGTTGAGTCTGATTTTTTTAAAGAGAAAGCGATATATAAAATATTATAATATGTAATTATTTTAATTAATATAGTGCATGCTCTTTATTACTTCAGACTGTAGCACAGTGTCCCGCTGGACAAGAATATTGTTGCGGCAGTACCACAAACTTAGTAGCTTGTGGCACCCTGCAGACAGTACCAGCAACAGTAATAACGCCTGCTGCAGGTCAAGCTAATTTCGGGGAGTACCCATGGCAGGTTAACGATACTCTCTTATTACAAATGTTACATATATAGATATAAATAATTTATATAATTAGAACCTTCTAGCAAAATTAAATTATTCCAATACTGTTTCTCATAATATTTTAATGAAATATATGCATATTATTATTAACAACCTTAATATAGTTATAGCTGAATTATTACTATTAAAAAATATAAACGTACTATTTTTTCAGGCATTAATTCTTACCAAGCAAAATGAATATATTGCAGGAGGAGTACTTATAGATCAACTTAATGTCCTAACAGTTACTCATCGATTGTCACCATATGTGTAAGTGACTGTTAATAATCATTAATTAATTCTTAGATCCAACTAAAACTGTTATTATTTTTCTATGTAGGTTCAAAATTTACTTGAAAGAATATCGGATAAATATTCTTAAATATATCACCGATCTGGTTACACAAAACGAAAAGTAAAGTTTCGCTACTCAATTTCAGTCAATATGCCTACTCATGCATACGGAAAATATTGCTGATAACAATAATATTTATTTAAATTCATAAAAAATATATTACTTCACAAATTTATAAGTTGATATTAAAACCCGGTCTATTCACTAACATTAATATTTATGTTAAAATAATGACGTGTGTCTTTGTCACAGTGTTTCAGGCACTGCACCAAATGTTAAAGTTCGTTTGGGCGAATGGGACGCGGCAGGTACTTATGAACCAGTGCCTTTCCAGGAATATACTGTAGCTAAAGTGTTTGCACATCCTTCATATAATCCTAGTACTCTGCAATATGACATAACTGTACTACGCTTAGCAGCTTCAGTACCTCTAACACCAATGAATGGCTCTGCGAATACTATTAACCGGGCGTGTCTTCCACCCATGGCAACTTCGACTTACACAGGACAAAGGTAATTTTTAAATTTAAGCAATTTTTAGAGGTTTACAATATGCTAATTATACTCTTGTGCCTAGAGTGTAGCGCAGTTCCAAAATGCGCCCTTTTCCTAATACGGTCAGTTTTATATTTATCTAAGTATGTATTCGTAACGAAAACGACTTCTTGTGCAGACAGTAAATATATTTCGCGGCCTCACCCGGGTGAACTATTGCTGTTTTCGGCGGCTTTTCTTAAAACACTGAAATTCCTGGAAAAACTAAAAAAAATGGAGAAAAAGTAGCCTATTTTCAAGTATATAAAACTTATTCACAATTCGTTCAGCGGTTCGGCCGTCATGACGCCACAGACATACAGACAGAGTTACTTTCGCATTTATAATATTAATATTATATTGTTATGGATTTATTAGTTATTTTTTTGTCTTCTACATCAGACGATTGATTTTTTTTCAGCTACACGTTTGTCGTTCCCTTCAAAAAGGACCTAGTAACACTCCGTTCTCAGCTTTCGACCGGAATTCCTGCCAAAATTTCTCTTTTTCGGCTCAACGCCCAGCTTTGTCATACTGGAGAGAAAAAACGAAAACAATACAAATATAACCATTCTCTGAAGTGGGAATCGAATATACAACTATCGTATTTACTGTCAGGCGAATCCCACTGTGCCACGATGACCGCAAAGATCAATAATTTTTATTTTTGAACGAAAACTGCCCACAATACTAAACAACTTTATTTCTTATAGTTTAGCTAGACCATTATTGTTCTTCATCAGCTGTTCCGTATCATAAAGTTATATATGTCAACGTCAAATGCGAACCACGTTGATCAATATTTGCTTAGGCGTTTAATTTAGTTTTTTTTTATAGTTTAGCTAGGCTTATATCATTCTTCATCAGATATCCAGATCTTAAATAATTAAATTTCAACGAAATATGTTCATCAGGAGGGACCACTTTTATTAATGTGCCATTTCCATTTCTCTTATAGTTTAGTCCATTATAGTTCTACATCAGGTGATCCACTCTTCGAAATTAATTATACCCTTAGTCCTGACCAAGCTTAAAAGGTATATAACAAAAAAAAATATTCAAATCAGTCCAATAACTACGAAGATGTGAAACGTACAACAGACAAGCAGACAGACAAAATATTTATAAATCATAGATTATATTCTATTACTGTTTTTACATCCTCCTGCTTATCGCAAATGTATGCAATGTATCTGCACATTGCATACATTTGCGATAAGCTAGATATACATGCACAACTTTTTTACTGGTTTATTATAGTATAAATGGTTTTATTATAGTATAACTGGTTTATTATAGCATATATTTATAATTACTTTTTATTAAAATAATTCAACTTAGTTTGTTATATGATTTTACTATAAGATAATAATTTGAAGTATTTATTAGATGCTGGGTGTCAGGATGGGGCAAGGACATGTTCGGTTTGCAAGGGCAATATCAAAATATTTTGAAAAAAATAGATGTACCTATTGTAGCGTCAGCTACTTGCCAGACTCAAATGCAAACTGCTCGCCTCGGATCAACTTTTGTACTCGATACAACTTCTTTTATTTGTGCTGGTGGTGAAGCTAATAAAGATTCTTGTACGGTAAGTAATCTGAATTAGAATAATTGATTGTAATAGAGAAAATTACGGAAGGTTATTTTGTGAGAGTAAAATTCATGTTTGAAAACAATAGATTTCTCTATACGCTTCGACTAATTTATTTACAATACAATTGAATATCATTACATAAAAGAATGTCACAATAATATTGTAATATTTTATTTCTTTATAAAAAATCTGCTTTACTCTTTATCACGAATTACGTATAAAGTGGCAAAACTCAATATTGTGCTTTGTGTTCTGAGAGAAAATTTAAATGTAAACATTCTCCGAGTGGGGTCGAACCCACAACCACCGCGTTTTCAGTTAGACGCTCTCCTACTACGCAAGAATGGCCTGCAAATTACAGTTAGAGGAAAACTAAGTTACCTATAGACAGTGGAATAAAATAGTAATTACCTAATAATTAGAAATAGCTTTTTTTAAAGTGAATGTGAACCATTTTGGTGCTATGTGAGTAAGTAATATAAATAACGAGACATTTCTGTATTTTAATTGTAACAAAAATAATAATTTTTAGGGAGACGGTGGATCTGGGTTGGTGTGCCAAACTAACGGACAGTGGGTGCTGGTGGGACTGGTAGCGTGGGGCTTGGGTTGTGCAAACACGAACGTACCCGGCGCCTATGTTAATATTGCAGCACTTTTGCCATGGATACAACAACAAGTGGCTACTGCCTAAGCCCGACTATGAGGAAAATACTCTGTCTTACCAGCTAACTCGTAGATGTGTTGTAGACAGTGGTATATGTATTACTTCTAAATAATTTACTTCTGTGTAATATCATATTATATAAAATTAAAGGAAATGAAAACTAGTATTAAGTTTATCTTAACACATAAATTTATTGAATCAACAACTTTTTACAAATAGGCGTGTAAATATTACAAAATGCACGAGGCCTTAACATAAACGATAATTACAATCTAAGTAAAAGCGTTCTAAACGCTGATTTAACAGATATAATATTAACAAAACTAACTAATGTGTAATTTGAAAGGACGTAATCTAGTATTGCAGTAGGAGCGGATCCCACACCGGACGATAGCGTTTCAAAACCTCCCATTCAGTCTTCGATATGTTTTTCCTGTTTTACTACTGGCGGAGGAGACATTTTCTCAGATAGTACAGGCGCAGGAGGGGGAGATGACACTTCTATATATTCGTCATTGCGTTCCTCTTTGATTTCTATTTCTTGTTTTATTGGCAACTCTGTTGGCGCAGGTGTCAAAACCGTTGGTTGGGCAACTAAGTCCGTAGGTTGCAAAGCAGCCCAAGCTGTAGCTGCCCCCCTAGCGTATGCCTCATAAAATGCTCTCTGAGCTATTTCAGCTTCCTCAAGATGAACAAATGCATGGTTATCAAGCTCAGCTCTGAAGAAAAATTTCATACCACATCTACCACAATCGTAAGGTCTAGGTGCTGCTGCGTGTTCAGGCAAATGTCTCTGTAAGCCAACGGCACTTGTGAACATTGCGGAGCATAGGTAGCACGTAAATGCTCCAATACCAGCAAATGTGTGCTCGATTAGATGCGCCTGTAAGCGAGTAGGCGAGCCAAGCGTACGGCGGCAAAGTCGACAATCATGTTCAGTTACAACTGGAGGCCTCGGCGTTGCGTGTCGGGCATAACATGATGTACAAGCCCTTGCTCCCTCGCCAGCTTCATTTTCAGTCAAAGCTCTAAGGCATATTGCGCATCTTTGCTCATCTTCAGTCGGTCGCAAATGGAATCGTGCGTGAAGCCTTGCTTCCGCCTCTGAAGCTAAAGTTTGGCGACATACAACGCAGGGAGCAGGCAATGCAGGGTGATGACGAGCCATATGACTCAAGAAAGCTTCTTCTGAGGGAAGCCGAGAGCGACATCTTGCACACGTATCTCCTGTAATCACCTGAAATAAAAACATGTTTGGTCAATAAATTCCATTAGCTTATTATACCAAATAGTTGTGTTATACTAAGTTTGTATGAATTACCTATTTTTATGTAAAAATGTCAAAATACTATCATATCAAAAATATGTAAAAAGTCGGGAAGCACAGTATGTATTTTTTTAAATAAATACGATTTTAGAATCTTACGGTTTTTTTATCTTTATGCAATATTCCATATGGATTAACAATATTATTTAAGAACTCTTTTTAAATGTTTAATTGGTATACAATGTTATATTGACAAGAAGTTTTACTATTGATATGACCTTGCATGTAATTAAACACCATCACAAGCTATCACCAAATGTATGCATGTGGAAAAAAAATTACCTTGCAATGAGTTAGTTTATGTTCAGCGAGAATAGCAGCAGATGGTAGAATTTCATCGCAAATGAGACACTTATGTCTTGCGGTGCCTGTTCCTGAGTGAGCTCTAGTGTGGGCTTCGAGTTCGGCTCTGCTCCGAGCCCGCTCACCACAATATGCGCACTGCAGCGCCACCGCGCCGTTCTTACGCCGACGTTCGTCCACAGCTGGCAGCCCGTTATCAGGAACGCATGGGGAACAAGCATCTTCGCTTTCAATAGCGTTGTTATTCTCGGTTCGTTTTGCTCTCGTCATATCACCATTTATGCCCTGTGAATTACGAAATATTTTATGAAATTTGGTTTATTTTATTGTTTGCGTACATTGATAGATTATTGAAATTATTTTATTAGTCATATATACATTTATTAAGGTCTAATGGGTACTAGTAGATGTGTTGCCGCGTAATATATGCCTAGATTTAGTAACATATATGAAATACAAAATAATATACAAAAAAATATGCTGAACACATTGTAGAGTGTATTTCTTATACATTGTTAAACCAAAATATTAGCTTTCTCCAAGTGAACACTAACTGTGCTAAATTTCATACAACCCCGCCCGCATAAGTTTCGTAAAAAGGTTTATATAATTTTTTGTTACGTATAAATATAGCGATGATAATGATAACATTAATTTTATTATTATCAGAGAAAATACTTTTCTAACTGGAAATAATAGTTAAGCCTAAAATGTATGGTTAAAATCACATTATTAGATATCTCACCTGGTGTGCAGTAGTATGATGCACTTGCATATGGCGCTCTAATAAGTACTGAACAGCAAAAGTCTCGGTGCATGCTGGCACCGGACATCGGTAGGCGTGGTGTGCGGCAGCATGTGCTTGCAATGCACGGGCGCCCGCAAGCACAGCACCGCAAGCACATCGCGCTGCCGCATGCCTCGCCCGGACATGCGCTGCACCTTCAACTTCACTCCGCAGAGCACCTCCAGCCGCACCACACGATCGACATATCCATACCTTGCTTTCTCCGTTATGAGCCACTGCAAAATGTGCCTAAAAAAAATTAAGAGCTTAAGTTTTAAGAGGTACCTATGAGATAAAACTGAAATAATCGTACATTAATTATTTAAAAAATTATCATACACTCTTTATTAAATACCTGAATAGCCACTTTTGAATCAAATACTTCCTTGCACAAAGTACAGCGATAAAGATGATGAGCGTGAAGATCGAGAAGATGTTTTTGCAAATCTTCAGGAGAGGAGAAGCTGCGGACACAACTATGACAAGTATACTCGGAAGATACAGCCAAATAATGTGCAGCAAGATGTCGTTCTGATGCTGCTGCATCTGCAAATGTAGCCCCGCAGTGGAGACATGGAGTAGGGCTAGATCTTCCTAACTCTCCTCCTTCTTCAAGATGACCTTTTACATGAGCGCGAAACGCTTCAAAGTCTGGTAGCGCCGCGTCGCATTGATTGCATAAAAGTGTACTTGGAGATAACGTGGTTTTTGGTGTCGAGGAGCCTGAGCTCAATCTTGTTCTCTTCGCAGGAGACACGTCCCTTGGGCTCCGTCTGCTGAGGTCAGTTGGTGCAGGTTGTTCACTGTGTTGTATGGGGGACTCCCCGTTAAGAAGCGCTGAATGAGCTGCGCGTACATGTAGTTGTAATTGTTCCATGCTGGTAAAAGTATCTCGAGTACAGTAAATACAAGCAAGTAAAGTGGGCGGTGGTTGCGACACTACACGACGTGGCGGAGTCATTGGAGACGTGTCTACCCCATGAGCACTGACCATATGCGCCTAAAATTAAACATACCAGAAATTAAAGACATTTCTCTATGCAACACTTTACAGCAAAAGCTATACAATAAATTTTATCATAATTTACTTGCAACATTTCCGGGCGTCGAAACGCATCACCGCAACGGAGGCATCGCAAAGCTCTCTTTCGATCAGATTCACGTCCCTCTCGATCACGCTTGTGGCCCTGCATATGGGCTGTTAACGCAGCAGCTGTGTTATATCCACGGTTACATACAGTGCATTGAAACGGTTTTTGATTATCATGAGTCTTCATATGAATCTTCAAATGATCACTAAAAAATACGACTACTATGACAAATCTAATATTAAAGGATTAAAATAAATTATAAACTTTACACAAATTAAAATACATGACGGAAATCAATGATTTCATTAATCATAGTTTTAGATTTGCTTAAATAAGTAGGTTGTCGACTATATTCAAGTATGAATCTAAAATGAAATGTAATAAGCTGTCTGTGACTCGAAAAGACAATTTGTCATTGGAGACATAAGTACCCTCATAAAGCACGAACCAAATAGAACTAACAAAGAGGCTTTTCACGCAAACTACAGAAGTGTACTCCCAAACACCTCCACTAATGGCTCTGCTCACCATGCAGGGTTAGGTACAGACGATTATTTCATTTTTGTATGGCCATCGACGCCATTTGTCAGCGCATCAACTCTTTTCACTTGTCAGTGGTTTGTTGGGTCGACAAATTGCGTGGAATTAGTCACGTGGTCGAGTTGAGGTGACGAAAAAGGTGACGCGTCGTCTCGTGGCCGACTATGGCTTTGTGCTACGGCTTACGGTAATCAATCTTGCTACTCGCCTATTGTCATGCAAGCACCTCTTAAGTGAGGCTCTTGAATACTCAGTGCCTAATGACCTTAACCAAAAAATATTTTTCCTTTTATGATACTTACGTAATATTAACATTCGGATAAAGGAACATATAAATTAGTTTTAAGTCAGTCAAAGTATTTTTTTTAAGTAAAAAGTACCAACCTTCTCGAGAAAGCAGATTCGCAATGTGCACAGCGGTATTTTCTGTCGCCAGTATGCAGTTTGACGTGGCGATCACGGGAGCGTTTGTGCTTAAATAGGCGGGAACAGAATTCACATCGAAACGGCATTTGATCTGAATGCGTCTGTAAATATAAAAAATACATGGTTTCATATATAAAATAAAATAAATAAATAAATCCTAATGGTGTTATTGTACATTTCATGGAAGAATAAATGCTTCTCGTTACACATTCTTCTTGTCCACATGTAGGTCAAGAATTTATTTATTATGTAAGAGAAAGAGAATATCTAAGAAATGACTATAACATTATTTTCATCTTCACCCTTTTTCCCATATAGCACGTAGTCAGAGAGAAACCAGTGTCATTCTCTGTAGATCTCGAATTCTGTCGGAAAGTGAAAAGAACTCCACCTTCCGGCAGAATATATTGTGTCTTGACTGGCGGAACTCAACAACGCGCTTTGTCTTATCCCTAGAGGAAAAATGAAAATGATTTAAATATAATCATTCCCCCCAAGTGGAAATCGAGCTCACAACCATCACGTATAGTCAAATGATGTCACACTGCGCCACGATGGCCTTAATATAATCATCTCTAACCTAGAAGCAACTTAGTAGAAATTTCGTTTCATTTTTTGTTCGCTATAGTGACATGTCCATGTGAATTTGTGACACAATCAAATTATATGAAAATGGCGTGATTATGGTGTCGTTGAACGGATTCTTAATATTCGAACAATAAATATTTGTAATGTATTAAAATAAATAATGTATTAAAAAAACACAGACAAGTTTTCTAATCTTGGAAGCAACAGAAAGTCTTCGAACATAGTTATGATACTTAATTATTTTCTTCACCATTGTTAGCTACACGTGGCAGGTACCTAATGAATTCTACAGCTTATTCATAACATAAGCCTTGTCAATGGTCATATCTCTACATATAATAAAAATGTAACTGATCGCTGTTTGTACATAGAAGATATATGAAAAAATATATTATTAGGGCCTTTATCAATATAATAGAAACCAAAACAATAATTATTAATTTTCTATTATCTGTTTGGTTGTGCACGCTAACCTCAGAATGGGATTAACATATTTTCCCTTTACATTTAGTGTTGATTTAATTTCAATCAGTTCCTCTAAAAAAAACAGTTACAACCGTTTAAATTATAAATTTAAGCAAAGTTTGTGATGTAACAAAATTGTTTAGTTGCGTAGTTTACGCAGACGAAGCCACGAGCGGGTCGCTAGTGTAAATATATATTTGACGTTTAATGACAGTTACTATAGTAAATGTATTAAGTTATTATTATTAAAATACAAACACATACATAATATAATTGATTGTTATTCTCTCGTTTTCTCTCTCGTTTATATAATCAATATATTATGTGCAGTATGTTAGTGATATGTTACATAATAAATAAACACAATAAAAAGAAGAAACAAAATTTATTTAAATTGTCTAACTGACTGAACGTCACATTTATATGTAAAAAACCACTATTACCCAGTAACACGTTTTAGGATATTCATAAGTTTATTATGAAAATGCTAATGAGACTTTACTGCCAGTCATATAATGGGAACCGTCGGCCTTCACCACCCGTGAACTGATGGAGACGCGCTAACATGCGGTATTATTCACTCCCAAACTGACAGCCACTTCACGCTTTTACTAATTGACCACCTCGCCGATTGTGTCCTACTATAATGCTAAATATGTTACACTTGATTGACTGAACCTCTTTAGCTCATTGAGCAAGATTTTAAGTCTCAGTGTGCTGTTAAAAGACAATTGTTACTCACTTAGATTACTGCTACTTTAAAAATCGAAAATCATAATTTTCTAAAAAATCTGGCATTTTTTATAATAAATAACAACAAACAATAAACAACGTCTGAATGCATTATAATCATATAATTATATTCCGCTTAGGTGCATAGCGCGGCGTTCAGTTATGTTCAACACGCAATGCTTCTTGCAATGACAGCTTGAAGCTGTCACCAAATAAAGATTTTAAGGGAAATTAAGCAAACTAATCATCATGACGACAGATTGAATAATGTGCCTACCACCTGGAAACAAACCTATTAAAGCTCAAAACGAAAATTACAAAAAATATAAGGTTTTAGATATTACAAAAGTTTCTATGAATGTTTGTACGCCTTTACGTCATCTTTTCTAAAATAATTTAATTGTATCATGTAACTTACAAATCAAATAACAAATATTATTGTCATATTTGGAAATGCATATCCGTTTTCAACGGTGATGTTTAGATTTAAGTTTGATCTGTACCTAATACAAACAATGATGTGCGTCGGCACTCAATAATTAAATACATGAAAAGTCCCCTGTAATTTAACATCCCTATATTAACTTAATCACGGAGAGTTTATTAAATACAATTACAAAAAATACAATAATTTAACATTCCAATGTAATTTCTTTGTTAGGTAATAAAAAAATTCACATAGGTACATTAATATACAAAATTAATAGATATGTATTCGATTAGAATAATGACATCCATCCCATGGAGACATTTTCTTGATTTCTTTGTGGTATATTTTTATTTTTTATTCTTGGTGGATTATTTCCTCTTTTAATATATACAACCTACGATAATTTTTAGCCTTGGTAGTTACGTAAAAGGAGCAATGTAATACATAAATGAAACTGATTATTCATGATTAAACACAGCGGGATTCGAACCCGTGCCTCTTGGAAACCGTCTAAATGCTCTGACCGACATGCGTTGAAATGCGTTTCTAAAAACGTTTTATAAATTACTAAGTATGTGAATAACACTTTAAAATGTTAAAAATGATTTATTTTATATGTACCTACTCAGTTATATATTATGAGGATAAGGAACCATAATCTTATTTTGTGCATGAGTATTAATAAATGTTATAAAATTTTATTAGCCCACATTACTGAGTGTTCTTCGTGCAAAAGCCACATAACCATTGCTCTCTACGGGAGCCCTGGGTGCGTGGCAAAGCCCTGTCGTTTGCCTTGTGGCTCTCTCCACGACACCACGCTTACATATAGCGAAAAGACACGCAAATGATACTGTTTTTATTATTACCTATCAAAAATTAATAGCGTGAGAGCCTTCGTCATAATGCGCACCGCACGGTCAAAATTCCGCGTAAAGCGCACCAAAACACATTTGAAACTAGTTATAAGTAGTTTAAGGCAAGCATGATAGCCAATAAAGCTTTGAAATGGGCACCGGACGGCTACCGAGCGACTTTCCCGGTACTATAACTGCGATGTCATCGCCAGCTACAGTCGCCCGCGCAGTCGGGGTCAGATTGAAGGTATGTTAGTAGGCACTACTGAGCACCCGAAAAATTATATATAAACATGAGGAGTCATTCTACGAATTAGACAAGCTTAGGCAATGTTTTTGCTGATTTGTTCTCCTAAAAATTTAAGCTTTTTATTTCATACATGTAATTATATTTACACAAAATTAAATCATGAATAGAATTGCTTATATTTAACTAGATAGCTGTAAATCTTGTTATACGCAGTGTTTGATGATATTTAATTGTTTTTATTGTACGATATTACAATCGTCGTCTTAAATAACAGCTTTAGGTACATCATTGCCTGTCTATTTGCTATTATACATACAATAGTTACTGACTTAGCATATTAAAAGAAAAGTGATAAGATTCATTCAAGATTCATTCATCCACCAGTCATTGATCAACCTTTATTGTACACATAAGGATGCAGCTTCAGGTATTGTTTTTTAATGATACTTTTTTCAAGCGGAGCACGCGATAAGTGAGCTCAGTGCCAGGCTAGGGAGCGCTTATCGAGACACTATTTCCGGCCGTCACCGGCATGTCGCGGGCAATCCGATCATCGCGATACATTTGTCGGCGCAACACCTTCGGCTATCGGGCAGATCGATTATCTTTAAAACGCAACGCTCACTGCAATTGCATACCGATTATCTAACGAAACCTTTTACGATTGTATACCCAATTACTAAAAATAATCAATTCGATATTTAATGATGTGCATGTTACATTTTTGTCGTTGCTGAGATTCGCATCTGAGTTTAGTGTAGGCGGAGTACGACATACGTTATGTAAAGTGACATTTCTATTTTCCCTATCGCAGCTAGATCTGGCGCGGCGTGTGTCGCACGGCAATCGTAACGGCGAGACCGGCGCGACACAAAGGAGTCGAGATGTTCATGCAGCGTAATGGGCCGCATGTCACAATTTCGCAGGCCTCAACGTTAAGCACTGCAAGGCTACTGCGATGCATATCTCAATACGCACTGTCTCTACAAATTGACCATTTTGGGTATCTGTTTGCTAATGAAGTCCAGGGTAGCGTGGCGAAACTGGACTAAGAATTTATAGGCGTTCTCATTTATAGGTGACTACCTTAGTAGCTTTATTGTTATATTATTCAAGCCTGTTTGTGATAGCAAACAAGTTTCTCATTACTTTAATGTTTGTTATGTGTAATTCACTGGTTCCACTAATTTACTGATTTTAATCTTAAACGTAACGTTGAAATAAAAAATAATTTGTAATGTAAAATTTGAAATTTGTCTACTAAACTGACCTGCTCATGTTTCTTAAGATATGATAGTCTTGGGAACGCCTTTTCACAGAATTGGCACTTGTAAGGCGTATGTTCGGTAGCGCCGAGTGTGAATGGAGGCTCGGCATCGGGCTCGGCGTCAACTGCGTCCGCTGAAGTTGGTGTAGAAGATGGTGACGGAGATGGCTCCGGTGTCGACGACGGCCAAGAGCTACCCGCCGTGCTGCCCACACTACCCAGTGCTTCTGTTTAACAAAATATTAAATATGTATTTATAGACCAATTAACAGAATGACTTAGCGACATTCATATTTAAGTTATTTTGTCTACCCGGTCTGGTAAAACAAATACCATTCACAATTTGATAGACGCAAAAAAATTAGGACTTTGAATGTAAGGTTAATCAAATTCACAGCATTATAACGTATCATGTAAATATACATTTAAGTCAAAATAAGTCTTATTATTATAATATTTGTAACTCAACTAAAAGTAAGCTGAATTTATTGCTTACTCTTTTATTTTATATATTTTACGTAGATTATATATAATTAATTTTGAATTTTTAACGTATAATAGAAACGTATTAAAATATATTTACGCAAGAAAACAAACACAAAGTACAAAGAACTTATTGACAATTTTTTTACCTAAAGTAGCAAAGTCAAGGCAAACTTTTCAAACGTCTATAAGTCAAATTAGAGTGCGGAAAGATAGTAATCTTATATGGCTAAAGCTCTCGTAAATATCCTTAAGCTCCATATTTCGATGTTACGAGCAAATATATCTCTGAGCACCTCGGAGTGGCGTGAAATATAAACAAATTGAATGGGCTGCAATGACGAGCGTCAGCACCATCAGTGCAAATGATGACTAATGTTGGAATCCGGAGAAATACGGCTAGAGGCTACGCGCGAAATACGTCGGCAATAAATATAATAAAAACAAGTCCTTTCTACTGAATACTTCTGCGTGTTTTGATATCTGCTTTCTTGTAAAATATTTTTTCAGTACTTTTTTATAATGTTCGAAATTTATAGGTTAGTCGTACAATATTAATATTTTAAAAATCCAATTTGTGCTTTCAAGCAAAGACTTTTATAATTTAACTATAAGAGAAATTCTGGAGAAAAAGATTATTCACTATGCTTACAATTCTAACAAATGTGACAAATTTTATATTTACATTTAAAAAATATTGTAGAGTATATACTTATATTATTATTTATCATAATATAAGTAAATATTCTACTAATAGAATAGTATTTTTACTTTGACTTCGTTTGCGCGAAGAGATCCTACTCGTATTTATTTCAATAAGGGTTCTCACCAGTTTGTCAGCTACCCTTAACATCATTAAAGCGTGTAGAAAAAAGAAATTGATTATTTTTTCACTTTCACGCTTTTTCCCGTATAGCAGGGTACCTACAGTCAATCCGAGACATTTTACACAGTTCAATATTATGATATGTGCTTTGGTTATTGACATCAACGATAAAATAATATTTCTTCTTATAACTTAGGATAATAAATTGAAGCCTAAGGTCTGACTTGGCTAGTTTTCATATGAATTTATGATAAGCAACTATGCCTACCATGCACACAGTGCGCCGTGAATAAAATAAAATATAATAATTGTATAATAAGCTAATTAAGGTTGGCCTATCAAGGTTGCAGCATGTGAATCAATGCTAACTCAGGCCTTGATTCGCTATTTTCATAGGCATAGTCGCTTATCGTAAACCCCGCAACCTTAAATAGCCCCCGCACTCTCAAGATAGTATGGGCCAGAGTGATCAGATGGGAATGCCGTCGAGCCCGGAGGCTTTGTTCTTGCCTCCGGATCGCCTCACAACTACGCTATTTTGAGCTCTGGAGGAGGAAGCACCTCTGGTGTGACGCTCTCGTCTTCCGCCTCTCGTGTTGCAGGGCAGGTTATTGATGGTAATGTAAAACTGGCCCGCTGTGGGAATAGCGTATGGGATAGTTCCCCTTGGAGAACACCCGGTTGGAGTGTCTGCGTCAATGGGGGAGCCCAATACCGGTCTATCTCCGCGATCATCTTCATAATGTCTTCGCCTCGATATAGACGAGGTACAGCCGGTCTTCCTCCTCCACCTCCTACCGGTGTACTCGCCTGCGGTAGTGTGTCTACTGGCATCTCACCTCAATTTAGATGGTACACAATTGAGCGATCTCCCCCAGCCACCAGTACACTTGTCGCCTCTAAGGGTAAGGTCACGTCCAGAACGAGGCATTGACGCAGATACGCGTAATTGCTGTCTGCGCTCAGGTGACAGCGTCTTCCACAGATGCCAAGCTCTGAAGCAGCGAGGCCTGCACTATTGCAGCCTCATCTAAGTGACTTGTCGAGACACCTCAGTTGCCACCGTGGTCCGTCGTCTCCCGAAGTTGGACCAGGAGTCGACGGCACCGCCAGATGTGTGGAGGTCTCAAATTGGATGACTGTCCCTGAACCCGGTGTCATTTCTCTAATCATTGCAGATTAGTAAAAAAAATTACAGATTTGTTAATAATACTAGTAATGACCACTGGTCATCAATTTTAATTGCTAATTCTTAAATTACAGACACTATACGAAAGTGTTTATAGAAGGGTTTACGAAAGAGTTTAAAGAAGGGTTTATATCCTGTATCTTTGCTTCTTTAATATAATGAATGAGTATGACAGTTCACGTGTTGCCTTAGCAACGTGCAAATAAATGTGCCATTAAAACCATTACGTTGGCATACACTTATATTTGCCAAACCAAACAAGTACTTATTCTATTCAGAAACATTAAGAAAAAACCATATTTTTCGAAAACGTATAAAAATTTGAACTCACTCATCGCTAAGTCATGCCAGCTACATCCAGCTGCGTCGAAATTCTTATACGCTTATTACTACTTATTTTTGTTGTTAGCATCTCTGTAGAGAGATTTTTACAAATTTTCGTTACCCAAAGATTATTCTACGAACAATCGTTTGGCAAGAGAGAATGATACTTTTTATTTTTTATGATAAATTCATAAAAAAATATGATTAGATACTGTCTAAGAATTATTACAAGTAGGTGTCAGTTGCGTTTGCAGGATAGGACATTCATAATTAACTGCGATTGTGGCAATTCAGGGGCGATTGGCGCCGCAGCGTACTTGGTGGGCGGCGGAAGCTCATTTCCTAATTGCGGTGTCTGAGACACCTCGGCCGGCGCCTCACCAATCAACAAGAATCGTCAAACATTATGTTTGAAGAAATAGAATTTGATGATTTGTAATCAGAAAATTTCTTCATTCAAAATTTAACTTAAATCCATTTGAACTCTTTAAGGACTTGGGCGTGTCCATTGTACTAAGAAAATAAGATACTCATAACTTTAACTTGCTTAAGTCATTATATTTTTAATTGGATTCTAATTTTACTTATCCTCCAAAACTTGGTACCTGATTGATAATATACCAATGCAATAAGGGGCTCAATCACAACTACAAATTTAATTACAATTAGTGTAAAGTACACATCAATATACTTCATAGTATTAAATTAAAAAAAAATTAAATGTATCGTTAGTTCGTAAAAGTTATTGAAAATTATCTGTTAAAAATTATCCTATTTTTACGTGAGTCGTTGGTTATTATACTAAGATAAAAAAATATATATGACGAATTTTTAACTTCCAATCTTGTTAGCTGTGACTAAAAAAATAATTGCTTTCGTAAATAATAATACTGAAAAATTAGGCGTGACAGTCGTAACTGAAGGACAAAATAGCTGTTAATTATCTGGTCATTATATGCGCTCATCTGGCTCGTAGGCTTTAAGCTTTTTTTTTTTAATTTTAATCGATACAAAAACTTGTAAGTAACACATTGTAGGTAACTACCAGGCAATGTAAAGTACAAGTTACTGCGCATAGCAAGCTGAATTATGACATGTAGGTTCCTTAGAAATGTTTAAGAGAGGATTTTCCGAAATTTCTACGAGAACGGGAAAAATGGGATTTCATTATCGAAACTACCGACGGTAGAAATGATAATAGAATGATGGCGATACCCATATTTCACGCAAACGGAGTTAAAAAATAATTCATTTTTTAATCAAAGCAAAATCAGTATAAAGATCAAGATCAAGAGTCAATGTCTCAAAATGTCTTTTTTTATTTGCATTTCAAATTATTATAACAAATAAATAAAATGATAAGAAATATATACTTCAAACTATTATGTTATTTTTTTAACAATGTTTTTGTAGTGTTATTCACACACTTAGGATATTGATGGTTTTCAAGAGGCGCTGGTTCAAATCCAGCTGCGTTAAAATTTTTATATGTTTGCTAAATATATGTTTTTGTTATTATGTTATTCCTAAATAGGTACTTAATCCTTAATAAATTAATAATTTTGTTTTTGTTTATAAATTTGTTTTTAACGTTGCCACGAAATAGTATTACTTAAGGCTTACATTCATTAAAATTTATACAACTCATTTTTACTTGTTGATGCGTTTCAATATTTTCTGAACTAATCAAGTAAAATATTATTGAAATATTCAGATGAAACCAGGAGAAGTTATGATGTATGTGTTCTTACATTTTCTGACATAATAAGTCCGAAATATTATCTTCACAGCTCTTTCCAGGCTTAATGTTTTACTGTAATTACTGACTCGAATTAAAGCTTAATAATAATATTTAATAATAAAAAACGACTTTTATCATTCACGATCCAAAAGTTAAGTTCTATCGTATAAAAATGCTCTTATATTTTTTTTCAGCATTACGCTTTTTCAAGTCAAGATACTCCGTTCTCCAGTTTCCGCTCGAAATCAAAACGTCGCGTTTTACCAACCGGCTGAGTAGGCTATAGCCTTGCAGCAAATTTATAGGATCGGACTGGTTGGTGGGTTCGATTCCCACTCGGTGTAACGATCATAATTTATTTATTTTCATTTCTCTGCTCTGGTGAACAAAACAAAGCGCGGCGTTAAGCTCCGCCACTCTACCTGCAATCTTTCGATTTCATGTAGAAAGTGAAGAACGGAGGGTCTTCACACTAGGTTCAGGAAAAAGCGTAAAGCTGCAAAAGACCTACCTCAATGAAGTGCATAATTATACGCTGATCAGCATTATTTCTTGCTAAAAACGAATGAGACCAATTTCATTGAGACTGTGTTGAATTAATGAATATAACTACTTATAAAAAAACTCGAACAGGAAGATAATGTAACGAACTTTTTGTTATCGAATTCTCATGTGATTTCAGCGAAAGCTTATTTTGGAAATTTAAAAATGAATTGGGTTGTAACAATAACAGTAACTGAAATTGTATAACTAGAAACTGAAATTGATAGAGGGTAAGAGCGGTAAAACTTACCAACCTATTACTTAAAAATCCGCCACTGCGCCACGATGGCGCTTTTCTTACAAATGTATTTCTTAGAAAATGTTAAACGTCACAGATTTTATTTACGATATTGTTGTTTTGAAAATAATGTAGAGAGAGATATTTGTTACAATTACTATGCAAGTCGCAGTATTCGTTGACAATTAACTTTTAATAACTATCTTCGACATGTAGAATTGTTAATTGTATATGTACCTAATGTAGTAGTAAAAATCCGTAGATCCGAATAATTTTACTATACGTAACTATAATAACTCGATAAATCTTTTTTATTTAGCTATTACGTCACTGTGTGACATATTTTGTAAAAAATAACCGTGTACCGGGAAATCTCCTCTATTTGTGACAGAGAAAGATCTGGCCGTCCACGTAGTATTCGTACGAAAAAGGCGATAAAAGCAGTAAGGGACAGAATTCGAAGAAATCCTGTCTGAAAGCAAAAGGTTTTATCTCGGGAGACGAAGATAGCACCTAGAACCATGTCGCGTATTTCAAAAGATGAGTTCGGACTTGCAGCCTATAAGAGAAGACACTGGTCATTTTTAAACTGATAATTATGAAAGAATAGGGTAGTAAAATTAAAACAACTATTTAAGCGGAACGCAAAGCGAGGTCACCAAAAAATTTTGTTTACGAATGACATTTTTTTTACAATAGGCAATGTTTTAACAAACTTATTACCGTATTACCGTATTTATGCTAAAAGCTCTAAAGTACATTCACAATTAGCCAGTTAAAGTACAACATGGGTATTATTCGACTTCAGTGATGGTTTGGTGGGATGTTAGTTATAAAGGAGTGACTAACCTATATTTTTTTGTGAAAAAGGTATCAAATCATCACAAGTGTATCAAGATACCATTCTTGAGAAGGTAGTTAAGGCCCCTTGATAACATCATGTTCAATAAATCAGAATGGTCCTTTCAGCAAGACTCGTCATATAGCTCGACCCATCCAATCTTGGTTAGAAACGAACGTTCCGAACTTCATCAGAGCTTAAAACTGGCCGTCATCTAATTCTGATCTTAATCCACTGGATTATGATTTATGGACAGTTTTAGAGAGTAAGCTTTACTCTAAACACCACGATAATTTGGAGTCCCTAAAACGACCGAAACGATCCAGACGATTGGCAGTGACGAATTTTCCCATAGAGAGTGCGTGCAGCCAATCCAGACAATTTCGAATAAGCTTCGTATATTTTTAATGGTTTCATATTAATATATTAATCTGACATACTGTAATAGTAATAAATGTTACGTACAATAAAAAATTGTTTATCTTTGTAACAGTATTTATGGTAAGATTAAGTAGATGTTCAAGACGTTAGAATAATATTTAAACTTAAAACCAAAAACATATTAACATATTGTCATTTCTTTTAGTAACTGACAGAAGGTTCGGTTTCGTTTTTGGCCGTAGTTTGGCCGAACCTTTAGCTGTGCCGAAACTTAGTACTCGTGGACGTCTAAGATCCACCTTCGTGTGAGTAAACCGTAAGCGATCTCCGTAATTACTGTTAAGAATATACTACTGCTAACAACTACAAACTACTGATGACATACACACTATCCGCATTCGTCCTAATTGATACCTGTTTCTAATATTAAATTATCTATTATATATCCTTGAATTATTTATAAATATATGAATGTTAATAAAGTGAAGATTCATAAATTTAATTAAAAGCGTTCACGCTTTTTTTCAATTATATCAGGGTAGTCAAAGAGTTTTTTGTAATCAGATAAAAAAGTAAACATGATAGATAATACAAATTAATGCATTAAAAAATATTTTTGTTTTTAACGTGTATGACATAATGAAATTCAGAATATCATCTGAAATTCTATCATTCTTTTATAAATTATTTTACAAGCAAAAGGATGTCATAAATACATGAATTAAAATATAAGGAAATTTAATAACATACACCTGCCCCATAGTAAGTTATATATACGATATTTTAATAATTTAGACGAATATACAACATTCAAATAACGTTTAGTAAGTAATAAAGTTATTGTTCTTTCCTTCATTAATTAACTATTTTCATAATTAATCCGCCTTGTTAACTCTCAAATTATTATTTTATTTTTCCATGTAAATTAAAATATTATATTTAATATAAAATAATATATAATAATGATAAAAAAAAATACTATAAATAGACTCACGTTTCAAATCCTCTGGGGTCACGTCGTGATTTTCCTTATTGGCCTGTATCTTTTCTATGAGATGTTCTAGTCTACTGCTATTGCCTTTGAATAGCATTATCATGTCGCTAGCACCCTGAGGCCACCAGAAGACTTTTAACGTACGGCCGATTACCGCACTGCGGCTACTGAGGATTGACGCAGGTGCATCGATACCAGTTTATTTTGGGGTTTTTTGCGGACAAATTTATCACGAGTGCGAATTAATGCGCGGCGCGTGTCCGACAGGTGGTATTAATTGAAGGGACGCTCGCTGCTGTGCTTACGGTTTCTTCACGGCAATTATTTGGGTGACTGTTATCAATATAATTAGGGGCAATTCTTTACGCATGCACCTTTGCGTTCCAGGACCAGGTGATATGAAAAACGAGTTGGAAGTAAATGGTGCTTACATGTCGGTCGTAACTGCAAACACTATAGGATTAGTGTTGACGGTGCGCGCGATAAGGCTGGCGAGTGCGGCACGACTGCCAGCTCCGTGGCGCCGGTGGGCGAGACCGAGGCGCCTGGTCGCACCTAAGCACCCTGCGCCACGCCTTACGCCCCGCCCATTGACTCCCCCCTTTTGCACCCACCACTTACTACTTTAGTCTTTTAGTTTTGAACAAGTCAACCATTATATAGATTCTAATTTAAGATGACATACTAAAAATATTCAACAGAAAAAAAACGGCCTCAATAACACAAATTAACAGATTTTATTTAAAACTTAGAGTTAAATCCTAAGATTTCAAATTTATTGTTTAAAAACCACAAGACGAAGAAAAGTATAATTTGATATATTGCTTACTGAAAAATGAAGAGATTATAAAATGATACACCTACATCATACGTCAAGATATAATATTTTGGCAAATATAAAATAATCAAACAATTTTAATATTTGAAAAGAAAATAATATTTATATGTATTATAAAAAAAGTTCTCATTAAAGGTTCATCAAAGGTTTAAATCCCCAGTGTTATCAATCGTCATATTGTATTGACGCTGTCACAAAACAAATACAGCTTTTGCACCGGGATATAAATATTGAATAATCGAAGTGACAGAAGAATGACGCTAAAAGCTTTACAAATTTGGACCAGAAGGAAACTGCCAAAGTGATTTCCCGTTCCATTCGCAGTGGGCGCGACCAATGGGCGCTCGCCGCCTACTGGTATCGCGCTCTATTTAGACAGAATTAAGTTTTTTTTTTCGTATTTATTATAAAAAACTGTATTAGTAATTCAGCGAAGCAGTGAAAATTGCTATGACCCAGTATTTAAATCAATATAGATAGCAATTAATTAGTAAACAATATTTTTTAGTACACTATATTTTTATAACGTAATCTTACTTCTATCCCTATAATATTAGTAACTAACCGTGATTAATTCAGTGTAAGTTATTGCTTTGTCTAAATTGAGGTGATATTATAATTAGGACAATAATAAGTACTGTTGATAAAAATTTGTGTGTCATTTGTTGTGTCTCATCAGACTATTGTTAACGAGAAGATTGTAAGTTCGATTGGAAGTCGGAATAGTAATCACATACCATTGCCCCGCTCTTATAAGAAAAAGAGCAGCGATAAATTCCGCCACTCAACACGGAATGTCAAATTCGGCTGGAATGCCGAAAAGACCTGCTATGCCGAAAAACCATAAGGCAGTTTGGTTATTTTAGTCTGATTAGATAAAGCTCTATGTTTTATACAATCACACTCAGAATCAGACTGATCAGATCAGATTTTGATATCTGGTCAGTTCACGTTGCATCATTTTAAAACGTAGTGATTTATTCCTAAATTTCCTATATATGTCTCAAAAAGGGTATAGATAGAAGTGTAAAGAAACAATAGATAATCTATTAAAATAATCATATATATAATAATATATATATATAGATAATCAGTTAATAATAAAATAGTTTAATAATAAAACATTAATAATAAAATAGTTTATATAAAACTATTTTATTATTTTATATTCAAATGTTATCTACTTTTTAAATCAAAGAAAAGCTGTATAGATTTAGATGACAAACAGTACAAACTTCTATACATTGCGATTAATAAGATTGTTATACTGCAATTAATTCATATATTATTTTAATAAATACATGTAACTTGTTCGTAAATGAATAATAAAGATATTATTGACGTTGTTGGGGATAACAGTCAGTCAGTCAGTTAAAAAACATTAAGCACCAGGCATAAGAGTTAAGACAAAGAATTTACACCGTAGTATAATAATTACATAAATAAAATACAGTAATTCAGTATTGCTTACATAGAAGTGCCACCCGGTGTCCAGCGATCGGTCCTCGGGGTCTAATGGACAGACTCGTGGCTACCTTTTAGTTGTGAATATATTACCCGGATTACGTACCACTCCAAGTGTTGTAATTTTAAGGATAAACTCGAGAAATGTCTGCATATAAGTGCACCCGAGTGGTTTGTCAAAACATATTGTTAAACCAGTTATACCCTACTTATTTCAATACATATTTTAAAACGAATTAATGTTAATTCTTATTTTACAATAAAACTACAATATAGAGTATAATCTATTTAATTATATTAGAACATTATTAGAATAGTAAATTGTGGCTGTAAACGAGAAATGGTTTTGGGTTTATAATAATTATATTTAAATTATTTTCATCTCACGGCTTTGATAAGGCGAATCGCGGAGAAGAGTTCCGCCACTTAATACACCCCCACTTAGTGTCTCGATGTTGGGCGGGAAAAGGAGAAAAGAGTGTTTGACACAAGTTCTCTTTGACTACCATCTACCGACTGTAGTATAAATCAGATATCATAAATAATTTAAATTCGTGATTAATTGAGTTAATTATTTAATATATGATGCTTTGGTTTATATATCAGCCTGTGCGTTGTATTTTGAATCTACAGTTATTTTAATAAGCATATTGTACGGTCAAAGTAGTTTGGAGACAACTGAAAAACAATAAAAAATAATGTACAGGTTTATGGGTAATTTAAATATAAACATAAGAAAATTGTAGCTGTTTAATTTGTTATATACAACACTTGTTTATTTATTTTATAATAGATACACATGTGATAAAACAAAAAAACTATAAATGTGATAATACAAAGACATAAGGCAACTAACGCTAAATAAATTTATTTTATTTCTTGTTTTAATAGTAAATAGTTAAATAGAAAACTAAGTAAATAGTTAATAGTAGTAAATCTGAATGATATGTAGTACGTAGACTAAGACGAACAGCAAACTAAATCTCGATGTTGCAAAGCAAGCTAAATGGGCGTATAGTAGCTGACAAATTAATGAACATTAAATATTCAGTGGATGTTACGAGCCAAAATGGGATTGACACGGAGTTGTCGGGCGCAGCAATGGCTGGATACAAAAGGGTTAAACATTAATACTTAAGCGTCCCGCACCTCGCTCCTGACATCACCGATTAGTCTGTCACTGAGCTAAATCTCCGAGCTCTGAATAAAGTATTATGAAAAAGTATCCGTTTCTTATCTAGAAAGCCCCGTTTGCGACTGCCACCCGCAATGATGAGGGTTCGGCTTTATTTTGCACTTGTTTCTTTTCCTTTTTCTAAGTATCTGAGCGGTAATATTTTCATATGGAGACCTACATGAGACAGCGGTCTGCGCTAATTGTGATTACCCCTCTTTACAACACTTTTAAAGTAAAATATTATCACAAACGATATAATAAAATTAATTATGTATAAATTTCAGCCAGTCCAGTTCACACCTAACTTACAAATGAAAATATTACAAATCTTAAACGTGAAATAAATTAGATTCACACAAGTGAGATTGTTCCTCGTCGAGTCATGCATCAAGAACATTGATTTGGACGTCATTGTCCCATTTACTATCACCTTATGGAAGTTTCAATTGAGTTATTTATTCATAAAACCTTTCTTACTGCGACCCTATAGTTACTTTTCGAACCCTTTTCAAATTCGTTAAACTTTTGGGTCCCTGTTATTTTCACTGCTACTAATAACTTTTATTTAGATATTACGCTAATTTTACTTAAAGTTAAAAGTGATTTTTATATTTTATAAAGCTTTTTAAATCTTAAATTAAAATACATTAGAAAAAACATAACTAGAAAACTTAAGGATTATATCAAATGCGACCCACCACCCTAACGAATTTGTGTTGTCAACAAACACCCTGATTTTTTTGTGGCACCACAATCCCGGGACGCGCACGTCTATTTTCGTTCTAATAAATCAACGAGACAGCTATCATTCTAGAGAATGGTTGAGCTTTAATTATTTTAATATACTTGTGACAAATTACTGAATTTAATACCTATATAGGAATATATCAATTTGTAGTTTCAGTGTGATTTTTTAATATACATAAAATATTCATAAGGCAACTTAAATGTAGGAAATAATCCTAATTTATCAAATGGTTAAAATTCACTGCATCCCTGTAATATCATTAATTTAATGTAAATAAAATGAGCAACAGAAAACGCAGATACAAGTTTACAGGAATGGCTGAAATTTGGCATGTTCCTTGAGTAGTGTAGCGATGTATTAAAAGAGAGAACATACCAAATATCTTAAAGGAACAACGAGATTTTACATATTACAATCGAAACTACAGAAGATAAAGGCTTTAAATTTAGAAAGTTGATTTTTTTGAAGGGATATACTAACAAAGCTGAAAGTCAATTCCAACGATTTTAAGATATTGGAACATAATTAAAAGACCTTATATGACCTTTTAGGGTAAATAATTTCACGCGTATTAATGAGCGTAAAATGAAGGCCACACAAGGCATATAGATCGATTGCGGTGGTGTTTTTGTTTATCAATGACAATGTGAGATACGAAGTGCGGGGTGGTCCTTCCTATTTCTTACCATTTCAACAAACACTAAAAAAAAATAACAGTAATCAACTGGCAATCCATTAAAATATAACATCTCAGAGCGACTTTTAATGTACCTAATGTCATAATAAGTCGTGACTAAATATAACATATTCAACCACAAATGTGTGAGATTCCGGCACGATCGTACATGTGAGCAATAAACACTCTTCTACACGTTTGGGTGTGACGTTGATATAATCATGCCACTTCTATCTTCAGCATCTATAAATATTTGCAATAGACTATAACCTACTGTTCAATATACAATACAACATTAAATATATTTATAAAAATAAAGCACATTATTATTTTATAAAGAAGAATTTATAAACTACAAAGACGTGCGCGTTTTTTACTGTTAGTTTAATACCCCAAAATTATAATTTCGTAAATATATTCGATGTACAGACACTTTCTTATTGTTTTATAATCGAATGAATAGATTTTTCGGTGCGGAATACTACGAATTACAGGAATATTACAATATTTCGATGTAGAGCAATAGCAGAACTGTCTGTCAAAGGTGTGACAAGAATAGAGTTAGAGAGCGATACGAGGCCTCACGTCCCGCGGTGATGGTATCCCAGACGCGGTGCGCTTTACGCGTACATCTCACACGAAATAGGTCAATTAAGACGTGGGAGTGAGCGACACGTGACCGTAACGCCTGATCCCCGTAAACGATATGACGCGGTGTTATGTTTGACACCTTTATTCATCTAAAACAAACTACGGCTCATGACATGTCGTACAGATATTTTTCCCAACACTTGGAATCACGAGAATACTTTCGTATATTTTAGCTACCTTATGTTATTAAAAAAAATTGAGAAGATATTAGTAACAGTCAAAAATATAAAGGATGGATGTTGGCATTAAAAATATTAATAGAATATTGAAATGTAAATTTAATTCTGTTAGAATGTATGTTGGTAATGTATCAAAATATAAGATTTGTTTTTTTTTTTTTTTTTTTTAAAGCTATAGCCCAATTTACAATAAAAAGCACAAGACGATGTGATCGTATACACTAAATTCTCGTGTTCCTTTCACAATGCATTTAGGGTATGAGTACAGTATTTCTTCACCCTACGGATGTAATAGAAAATACCTGACATGTTAAATGATGTCTTTAACGGTTTGGGCATTCTTCAAAGTGCAAATACACACCTTGGGTGTGTATCTATCTATGTTTCTATAACACAAAAAGTACTGTCTTCAAGGAATTATCAAAATAGCGGTAACTTAAAACTTTGAATAAAGCATGAATAAAGCGTGAGGCAGTGTGTCCAACCGAAAAGCATGCCTGCTTTGGTGATAGTTCTGCGGCCTCAGCGCCTAGGACGCAGAGGTCACTCAGCCGCCTTACAGTAATGTGACCACCTTCACGTCTAATATGTATCAAGAATTTTATTATTCTAGAACAGTAAAGCAGTCAAAGCGGAAAAGTTACTGTACTATTCATGTCATATAATAAGAAATATACCTAAATATATAACACACTTTTAAAATTATAACTTTTGTATTCTTTTCAGTTTTCCACAATTGCTTTTGTTTTCATTATTAATCGTACTTAATATTATAATCTTTATGTATCTTATTATACAAACATCTATTGAAACATTTCGAGGTCCCTTAAACCCTTTGTCACCCTACATGATTCTGCGACAAATACAATTGTCCCTGGCCTAACTGACGTAGTCGTGATCTACGATTGCCATGGCGCGATAAGTCACGCGTTTATTTTTTATTTAGGTGAGTTATGCGTTATTTAATACCACGACACTGTATAATCCACGCCAGATATCAGATGTACCCATTTGACACGCAATGTTGTCATTCAATAAAAATATTAGAGAACCACGAGGAAGCAGATTTATATGTTTCTATAGGTATTTCTTAAAAAATAAAAATACTTTTTTATAACTTGTTTCCCTGTCGTATGTTGTGACGAACTACATCATGGAAAACTTGTTGTAAAACTCTTCGAAAAAATATACTTTGGTCTTAGTAATAACATAATTAACATACTGTATGCTGGAAATAGTAATAGGAATGCAATTTGGTCACGGTCGTCAGGTTCGATGGTCGAGTGGTATCAAGTGGTCAGGTGTTTTTATTTTAATATATGTTATTTAAGATTATATCTTTCTTTAACTATATATTTGAGTCCTTCTATATATGTTGTGTAATATTTTTACACATAGTTCTACGCCGTACGTTTATACGTTAGCAACAATTTCTTTCTTGTACTTGGTTAGGTGACTTCTTTGCAACTATTTTATTTGTTAGTTTTATTTCAGAATTATCAAAGATTTTCCGGTTCAGGGGCTTTTACATAGAACCTATCAGTTTCCCCCATTTTTATCAGGTGTGCAGTCAGACAGGCGCGACAGGCGAATCGGCACGTAGTTCCGGCGTTGCGGCGACGCAAGCGCAGGTGAGATGCTGCGGTTGCGCACCATCGAACGCTTGCACCTGCTTACACGTTTAATACTAGTCAATCACTGCAACCGTTGTCTATTAACTTAATAGCTAATCTAAGAAAGTATAAAGGCCATGGCCGACTAAATGTTATCACATGTATTTGTGGATTTGTAACATGCTAGAATATTTTATTATTACCTAAACTACTAAGCATACATGTACCTATACCAAGAATATATTAATAATCAGAATATATTTGTAAATCATTTTATATATTATGTATAATAATGTTTTGACTTTTTGATCTGAAAAAAACATTTTAGAAAACGTATAATAATTTGAATGCAGCCGACTCGCTGCACTATTTCCAAGGGCGCGGACTCGAATCTCGATGGACTATTTAGTCCAAGCGCTCTCACCGCTAAGCCATGCGTTCTACATCCGTCTACGTCGAAATTCTTATACGCTTTATTACAACTTATTTTTGATGTTAGCATCTCTGTAGAGAGATTTTACTAATTTCTGCTACCCAAAGATTATCCCAAAGAGATTATAAGAATATTCGTCGATTCGATTTTTATAATTGTTTGGCAATAGAGAAGATAAATATTTATCAAATAGTTTTAACATTTTAAAGTGTTATTCACACAGTTAGGAAATTGAAAAACATTTTACGTAAAATTTACGTGTTTAAAAATATTTAGTATCTTAACTATTTGCATAAAACGTTGTCTTAGATTCTTGGGGCTCGGACAGGAAGACAAGCCTTCCGAGAGCGCACGTCCGGTACTACTTGAGTTGTGACTTAAATGGACTTCCGCCTTTTAACTACTGCCTGTGATGTTCAAATTGCAATAAAAGAAAATAATCTTAACTTTTGTAATAAGTAAGTAATATATTCTACTGTGATTAATTCTTTGTAGTTTAAAAGCGTATTAAACTCATAATAATACATTTAACGAATAATGAATTAAATAATGTCACTGTGTGTTGTGTGTAATATAGCACACATTTAAATAATTGACAGGACTTCAAAAGCAATTATTACAAGGCATATATTTAAGTACAATATGTAGGTTAAATGTAATTGAAGATAGTTGTAGATTTATTATCATCCGCATTCGAATTAGTGAAATTTGTAAAGTAAACAATTAGTGAATATTTCGATTGTTAATTGTAGATAATAGTACCAAAGACAAAATAATAACAATGGATGTGGACCCGAACAGGAAATGCCAAGGAAGCCAAGACGGCCCGCTTACTATCACGCACAATAGCCATAGCAAACAAAGGAGATGAACTACTACTCTCAGAAACGATTTTATAATCATCTAATATTGTTTTAATGAGTCAAGATCCATTAATTTTGTACATTGATAAAGACATTATTAACTAAAAATACACCGTTGTATTTTTGAATTTAGTGTCAGTATGGTCACAAAAAATATATAATTTAACGCCTTAGTGACCATCTGATGACTAAATAACCAAATCAAATTATATTGAAATTATTCTAAAACCGAATTCGAAACAATTTTAGTTGCGCACACACCGATGAAGACGTTATTTTATTTATCACCTGCTTAGCGATCGTCCACCTGGCTTAGAAGTGGTTACCTTCCAGGCCGTAATCATAACTTCACAACCTATGCTTATAGTTATTAATATTGACAAAATATTTACTTACAAATTGCAATTTTGTAGAAATATAAAAACATACCTATTATTTATTTATCTGATGAAAAAAAAAACCAGTGGTAGATATTATTGAATAATAACTTCATCGCACTGGGAAACTCCAACTTAATAGAGAACGCAATTTTGCTCACAATGAAACATATTTCGAGTAATAAAGGCTTTAATAAAGATTTTCGACACACAAAAACGTGACGAAAAGCTTTGGTGGTGGCCGCAAACTCATTATAATTATGTGTTCCCATAAAATCGAATTCAAATAGTTATATAATTTCTTATTTTGATGAGACTTTGCAAACTTCGCTATGTAACCACAAAGGAATATTTAAATTTGGCTATTCTTTTTAATGTCTTTAGACATAAGAGAATAACGAGTAAATAAAAGAAAGTGTAATAACATCAGATTCTTCTAATATAGGATCTACTTAAGATCGAATTGACGGGCTTAAAACAGACAGCTACTTGTAGGTATACAGATTGTGACGGGGTACAATTTCATGTCACGGGTGTTCGAAATGTTGCGTCATCAGCGGATGTACCTATTATTGGGTGGTCGCGGCGCGGGCGGTTTATTTCACGCAATTTATCGTCTATTATCGATAGACTTCTGCTCATTAAGTTTGAATAAATACAATTAAACGGTACTGCCTAATTGCTTTGTCCAATTAATTTTTAATGAAATGTTCTATTTTAATTGCTTCTCATATATCTACCTATATCTTATGAAATTTAGATAGCTAATTCTATTTTGACGCACTTGAGTCGATTCTAAGTAATCAGTATGGTAATGGTTTTACTTTATCCTGCAGAATTTCTATATTTTGAAATGTACGTCCCATAGACGATGCATGACCTTACACTGACCACTATGCGTGTAATGTCTCTAAATGGGTGGAAAACTAATGCCTTTTCACCACTTTCCGTCTAATTTGGTTAAATACCAATATATAATTTGGTTAATGACCGTATTCTCTATGCCTTAAAAATCAAACACTTTCAAAATCTGGCGTCCCTTTTAATAATTATGTAATACAAAAGACGGAAAAACAATTGTAGTTCATGTGGGTAAATTTTATAATTTTAAATAGTAGCCAAGAACTAAAAATTCAAAATTAGGATAACCCGCACCCAGAGGCTATTTGGGTGCGATAGGTGGAGTAGTAAACGCCCAACGAACCGCCTATGCGTCACGCCCACCTAACTAACAAAGGTAATTTGGTAAAATATTTTTAAAACAAATTTTACAATTATGATGGCATTTATTAAAATACAATTACATTTTTAGTACTTCGTTTTTTCTGACAACAATCATTAAAAGATTTTTAAATTAAATTTAGATTTTCAAATACTCATCTGAGTACAAATATGTTAAGTATCTACTTACCTACTTAAACTGTAATGTATCTATCTACAAATATTTGATAATGTTACAAAATATTATTTCACATTTTTTATATGTTCTATTAAAGAATATGTTAAAAAAAACTTAAGCTCTTATAATAAGGCAACTACAATTTATTCTTTGTACCTAACTAAAACCTAGTGCCAATATACTTATGCCTGTGGCCATCCGTACTGAAACATTTCTCTAGAGTACCGTAACCTACTTACAAAACAACGTTAAGACTATAAAACGATAATATACTGTAAGTAATTAAGAAATAGAAAGAATCATATTTTTGTACCTCCAAATTTGACAAAAAAATATTGTGCGAAAATCTATAGGTAATATAAAATAAATAATAACATAAAGCAAGAGTGTCTGAACCTTAAGAAATTTAACACATTTTAATTGTATATTTTTTAGCTATATGATAAGTACTAAAAACCCATCTTTACAATTATAAATATTAACTAAAACTCTTTAGATATCAAGTAGACACATTTTCCCTGAGTTTTCACTCAGAACCATATCACGTTCCTTATTTTTCCGTTAGATGTCAGCATGAAGCAACTTATGAAACTTTTGTTGAAATAAGCCCGAAGTGTAGATATTTCCTTTACTAAGCGATAGAGTGCGCTGTTAACATATTTTTGCTTAAGTTATTCAACTTATGTAAAACAATATTTATTTTGAAATATAGGTAAGCATACAATTACTACTATGAAATATCCAGAACATTTTATATATATATATATATATATATATATATATATATATATATATATATCACGCATTGATAGAATAAGATAAAATTTATTTAAGACGTAGATTAAAGCTAGGCAAGCCAGGTAAGTACATGTCTGTAACAGCGGCAAGATGAAGGATTTTTCGATACAATCAGTGTCGCTTTGCGACACCTTGCCGCCGCGGCCACGCGCCTTACATCTCAGAAATGATAAAATAAACTGCTCATCTCACATTTCATCTCTACGCAAATCTATTACAGAAGTTTGCTATGCTATGTTCAACTAGTTCGTTATAATTGACAGTTATGCGGAACCCGGCTCGCACGACCTCTTAGTTCCCACGCCTCAAAGTAGCTTTCTCTAGCTTTTAGACGACCCGGTGAGACGTCATTATTAACGCCTAATGCGCTCTATCATTTCTTTGTTTACTGTATGTCTACTGGCCAGTAAAATAAAATTCATCGGCCACTGTTTATCAGGCGACTTGTAATTTACAAAAAATAATGTACCGTACACAAACAATTGGTCATTGAAGCCGAAAATCGGTATCTGCCGCAATTTCATGCCATTAACAACACTATTCACAAATCCCTGTGCATAATTTTTTCGGTGATTAACATTTTTTGGTGGTGAGATATTGATATCGTATATAGTTAAATAAAAATGGTATTTATTCAACTGTTAGATATTATCTGCTAGAGACAGATTATCATTCTTTTTACACTTTCTTGTTGTTTTTTTACAGCTTCATGCTTTATCCCACATAGCAGGTTAGTCAATGAGAATCTAGTGTCGAAGCACTCCGTTCTCTACTTACTGCATGAAATCGAGACATGTTGTGTTGAATGGCCGAACTTCATGCCGCGTTTTGTCTCAGGTACCAGAGCGGAGAATTGAAAATATTTTAAATATAGACATTCCTTCGAGTGGGAATCGAACTCATAACCAATCGCGTTTACAGTCATACTGCGCCACAATGGCCTTTGTTCTTATTTAAAGATATTATTTCCTAGGTGAACAAATTCCCCTTTCTGTTAACTGAAAGATAGTTGAAATATAAAAGTTTTGATTTTTAATTAAATTTAAACTCCAAGTCGCGACGTCTATTCTATTAAGTCACATATTGAATGTCTAACCAATGTCCTAATTTTATATTTTTCATTATAATATTACTCTATGAAATCAAATTTGATTATATCTAAATGAAACTCGGCAAGTTTTCAGGTTTGGGAGTTCTAGTATCTCTGTCCATGCATAAGTTAGGTGCATCTGTTTCAAGTGTTGACGCAATATCGGAGCGTCCCTTGGGTATCTACTAACTTCTAGTCCGGTAGACGGATTGGTGCCTTAAGGTTTCTGAGACTACAAGCTGAGTTGGGTATGTGATCAAATATATGCACTAGAAATCTAAAAAATATTAGTACTGAACTGATAAATAAAAAAAAAATTTTAATATTGTGTTTAAATACTTAATTATCTGTGGGAGGTTTGTTGTTGCCAACTCAAGAGACCCTGTACCGCCCTAAACCGCCTCGTTATTATCTTCCGACGATCTCAAACCATCGAACACAAGAATGCCCGAGGCCCATTCATTCGCCACAATTCACCATTGAAACAATAAGCGTACCCTTCGCCTGCCTAAAAGACTACAAAACGTTGAAAAAAGCTCATAATATACGTAGTTCTTGGGAACCCTTTAATATCGGCATAGGCAATCGAATGCTTAAAACACTGCAATCGAATATGAGTCGGTGGCGGGCGACGGGTGAATAGCGGCGCACAATGCTGGCTGGAGGCGCGGGCCACGCCGGGCGAGCGGTGTCGTATGTCGCGTCGCCCACGCCATAACGCACCGCGCCGACACACGATATCGCCTTTTTATTCCATAATTTCTATACAATAAGAATGCTGCAAAGGCGTAGGGCGAAGACAATACGCCCGGAGGCAAAAACCGCTCGGAAACCCTTTATATTCAATTTATTGTCTCAAAATGAAATCGGGTGCAAATTAAAATAAGTATAGAAATATATAACCAACGGGTACCTACATTATATAAATCAAACCTCAAAAAGGATATCCTACAATAAAAAGATATTATATTGCCTATATATTTTTTATATACTTGGTACTTTTAAACATAAAAAATATATCAAGTGATTAAATAAAATAATGACAGTTGATTTAAAACATATGCCTATAAAAATGTTGACAGATTTTTCCATTTTCAATACGTTACGGTGTATTTATGTTTGCGAGGGTTAGTAATAAATTCTTACTTGTATCGATATGTAACCAACATAATGTGTGTTTCTGGTAATCTGATCTACTTTGTGAAGTTTTAATTCCCGGAGAAAGCACGAGCTCGTATAAGCTGCAGTCCAGTGCTAACACCAATATAGCACATAAAAAGGTTGCGGATCGCTCGCTTCTCCATCCACCGATTGGCTAGGCGGCGCCCGCTGGTCCCCAGGGTCCTATACGAGAAGCGAAATGGGCCCCAGAACACCCATAAGAGAGCGACCCCGCCCGCCACGGCCGAATAATTAGGGCTCTTTGTTTAGATAGCGGCAATTTTATTTGGGAGAGAACGGGCGCTTGGGACATCTTCGGCCATTCCAACCGCCCAATATTAATAAGAAACGTGTGTAGCGCGTCTAAGATTGATTCATATTTTATATTTCTTAAAAATATGCCTTTCTTAAAAAAAGATACAATAAATTCTATGTTACTAATGTAATATACTAGCTGAAGCTGCTGTGACATAAATAACAAAACGAGAACCGCAAGTTCATAGAAAAGAAAGGGGAAAAGCGACACCGAAACTCGCCAAGCAATATGATATAAATAATGCATCCAACGAAATTGGGATTTTGATTTGTTTTACTTCTAAACTTTTATTTGTCTTTGGAGAAAATGGAGCTTCCAAATATAATGCTATTGTCTATTTCCAACAAAGAAATCAGGTGCTAAGTTTTAGCTATAAATTTTATCCAAGAGGATGATTATATAAATAAGCTATAAAGTAAAAATACTTGACTATTATTAAAGTTATGCTATAAATTGCTTTTTAAGTCAAATATTTATTTAAATATAGAATATGCCACAGGACAGTACACTTCATTAAGAAAATTGCAGAAGAACTGATGTACCTTGAAATGCCCGACTACGACACACGCGGCTCCGGGGGGCCTCCGGCCAGCCTTTGTCTCAACCCCACAAACTTGCTATAAATGTTAATATGGGATCTCACATTTGAATATCTATTTCTTCGCGAAGTTGGTTCGTTAACGTGGCCTTGAATTTTAAATTTTATCGCCGCGCTGGGATTGCCGCAGATGAGGTGCGTTCCTACGTGATCTCCCCGAGAAAATAACTGAGGAAAACTTCTTTGTTTGCCTTTTATTTTATTAGATATATGAACAGTCGTTTCACTAGAACTTTATTATTAAGCATCTAGACCCTTTAGTATAATATTTGTAATCCATAATATTAAATTTCTGCTGTTACAGTTAGTGATATTTTTTATGTAGATAGTATTATCTACTTTAGGCACTAGGCATACGCCTATCACCATTTAAAAAAAGAAAGTGTAGTAATATATAGAAGGTAATAATTTTCATATTAGCTTACTTAATAATAATTTATATTAATAATAGTATTGTACAAAATTAAAAGCTATATTAACTTCATATGTTTTAGAGTTTAGACGGAGCTTTCGGTCCGCTTGACCAGTCAATGTCGTAGTATATCGGCACCGGCTCAGTGACGATTGGAAAGTTTAGCGAATATTTTAATGCGCCTCCACCACTTCCACCCTGTCTGACCCTCAATTATTGAAAATGCATTTCTGTCCGCGCCCTGCGCCCGTTGCACCGCGCCGCATCGCAAATGCACATTTTAAACTGCACCTGATTGCAAAGCCGTGTTACCATTCAAGTTAATAAAAGTCGGTTGACTTTGTTTTAGTCGACCAGCGATTATAATTTATTCTTGTCTATAAATAAACTGTATATAAATATTTGTGAACTATTGTGAAATATAAATGAAATGATAATAAATATATTACAAATAGATGTGTCAAATGCTTGGCAAACTTATGTAAGTACTTACTACTTAAAGTCATACTCATCTGTCAATAGAGTATGCTTTATAATGAATTGCTTGAATTGAATCTCAACTCTTTTGAACTTATATAACTATTAAGTATGTATTCAAAAGATATGTATATAAAAACCAACATACATCAACAACATACGTAATTGATAAGATTTTTTACAGAAAACTAGTTAAGTGTTTATTTAAAATACAATATATAAATTATTTGTCATAAATGGCGACTATAAGCATCAGTAGCGTGAACTAGCTGCGTCTAATTAAGATCACATGCGAACGTCTGGATAAGTGCTGCGCCCCGACCATCGCGTACTAAGTGATGAACGCTGTACAACAATTTGAAGCGTCCGTTTTAATTCTAAGTTCTGGACAGTAGCGGAGCCCGCCGCCCATAATGCAATTTTAGCTTAGAATTTTCTAATTGTTAACTGTTCAGTCGTTTTTATACTATATAGTTTATTGTACTTAAAATATTTTTTATACTATATAGTTATAGTACTATAAAATAATTATACCATACGGTATATCATTCAAAGGATATTTTTTGTTAAAAATTGTGTTTAAGTTGTCTTTCACTTTGTTTAGTTATTACTTATTTACTTAAAATATATTTTTTAATTATTATACACTTACGATTATACCTACAGTAAAATATTTTAAACATCCTATGGAAATTTTCATTTTAAAATTCGGAATTTTCTTATAAGAAATAACTATTTAATGTTATACCAGTGTCTGACGTAAAAATGAAGCTTTAAACTTATAAAATATAATTTTATACAATAAAATAACAATTCTATTATAAGGTCACGCTTTTATGAACCAGAATGGAACACTTGTACAAACTGCGTGTTAGTCGTGCCTCGTTTTAGTGTCGCCGGGAGAGAAACTACGATTCCTCCGAGCAGGAATATCTGCTCCTCAAGTTTATGTTCATTTTATCTTTTCGGCAGTATTGTGAAGCGGGGACTTGGGAAGGACCCTCCAGGGCTCCGTTAACACCGCGGCCTGTCCTGCTGCCTCCGCTTTACATTATATACTTCCCATTATTCAAATATCAACAGGAACTTAGGTTAGTATTTTTTTATATATTTCGTACTAAGGATAAAAACATAACGACTTCGACGTTCTATGACAAAAGAAAGGATAAATAGTAAAAATATTACTTATCACTTTCCTCGACAGTAATATTATAATTATCTACTATATTTATTAAATGAAAATTATATATTAACTTTTTCTAGTTATTAAATACATATATGTTACACGTAAGTATGCATGCGATGCATACAACAGTAAATGACATGACAATGATAATTTTATATAATCTATATCATTTTTTAATGTATAGTGAATATATAGTGTTTCCATTTCTTTCATATTCAAGCATCTCTTTGCAAGGTGAACTGGCAGGACTTTAAGGAGCGAAACCCAACTCTGCAAATTTCCTAACCAAACTAAGAAATGGAAATACTTTTATTTTATAAAATAAATTATATTTAACACTGGACGAAGCTTTATATATAGGAACATCTTTAACAACTTAACGAAGCAAATTGTTATCTATAAAACGGACAAATAATTTCTCTAACAATATTAAAACATTTTTTACAATTTATTCTATTTTAAGAAAACCCATAGTGCATAGCTAGTGCAGTTCTAGCGCAGACTTAATTAACTGCACACTATGGTTGTCGATAGAATCACATCCTGGATAAATGATAATTGTTTATGAATAACAATTTATAATTTTTTAATTTATTAGGCTAAGTGTAAAATGGTAGTTAATTTGTTTGGGTGAAAATGAATAACTTAATAATATATACCTAACCTACCTAGAGTCTCTTTTCGTCGTGCTTAAAGATAAATAATTAAGAAAATATATATTTTTCAATTAAAGTCAATTTATAATAGTAGTAAAATACCAATATTTGTATAGAAAGCTTTGTTTTAGTGAATGTTGCAATAAGAAGTCATTACATATTTTTTTTCACAAATGACAGTTTATATTGATTTTTCATGTGCACAGTAGGTTATATTTTATTAACTCATATTTTGTTTAATCTAATTCTTACCTGAATCAAAACTGTCCATACTTTCTGTCTTGATATCTAAAACAAAAATAAATAATTAGTTCTATTGTTTTGTAAATGTGGTAAAAAACTTGTAAACATAAGACTTATAATACAAGTAAAATAAAATCTTTTCTTTGACATTATACTGTAATCAAAATACCAAACAAGTAAGTGAGTTAAAGAGTGAACCGTGAAAGTGTGGAGCTCGGAGGTGCGGTGAGGTCGCCTGCGGCTTGGCCCTCTAATCCAGTTGCGCGCCATTTGCCACACAGAGGCGATTTTACCCTTGTTTTAAATTCTCAATTCGAATAGGTGATCCTGTTTAAAGTTTTACTAAGCGTATTTTAATACAACGATAGATCTTTTTTGTATTATCTATAAGTAAGAGCGGTTTAAAAGCGTCTTTATACAAATATCTATATAATAGTCTAATATAATATATCTATTCTATTTATCTATATTACTAATGGGAAGAAAGAAGAAACTCCTTAACATTCCCACACAAGCAAAACACGCCCATTCTAGACATCAGAGATGTGTTCCTTCACCCTTGTACCGATGCCGATGCTTCTCTTTGTAGAGAAGCTCTAAGCCCAGCTATGAGTCCCACGCACGGGACTCACCGCGACCCAAGTGTAGGCTTAAGGGGCCCTTTTAAATTGCATTAGCGCTGGCCTTCACTATCCGAGCTCCTCTCTCTACCTAAACAGTCAAACAGTAAAAAATTGTGTACATCATTGAAAATATGTAATTGAATAGTATATACACATTGAAAAAAGTATTCAGGGAGATGAAAAAAACAGTAATATAATGTGTACAGTAATAGATTTTTATACCTTTTGTCAACAACGTCTGACTGTAAACGCTTTTGTTATGTGTCCAAATTCCACTGGAGGGTATTATGTTGTTTTATATTTTTCCGTCCGATAAGACAAATATGGGCGTTGAGTTTCGGCATTTAATAGAAAACATCTCGAATTGGAATGAAAGCGGAAAATGAAGTGACACTAAATTTGTATCATCATGAGAGCAGAGCAATAAGCTGAAAAAATTACAAAAGTCTGGAACATCAGATATGGAAATCAAGTGGCAGTAGTATGTCGTAAAACCATAATGTCCACGTGAACGGAGCTGCGGGCATCAACTAGTTGTAATATAAATTGAGATATAGTTGTAAAACTCAGACAGTAACAATATAATAGATGGCAAACATGAAAGCCATGCAAAATTGATGACAGTGGGTGAGCAGCGCCTCAAAGCCGCGATTGGATCTCGTGAATTAGTAACCCCGCGACAACCTTGCCAGATATTAATCTGCGTAAGTGTTACACGCAGCTGGTCCATGTGTCTGGTAATGTATATATAAATTAATATTTAAACATTGGTCTAAATTGGTAATCATGTTCAATTACAATTGAAAATCAAAATAGAATTTTTAGCTATGTTTTTTTTTTGTTCATGAAAAACAAAGACTTATTTCTTGTTCCTATCCGAACACTCCTCAAAATGCCAGAAATGTATATATAAAAATAAAACAGGAAACAAATTTAATAAATATCACTTTTTGCTATTTGTTAAGATAATACAAAGAAGTGTTTAAATTGTGATGATCATTAATTACATTAATCATTTTAACGGTTCTTTGCTATATCTATTGATACTAGATAGGCAAATATATATACATCATAATTTAACACTACAATTTTAATTTCTTTATAAATAATACATTTCGAATTCGATCCTTCAGAGGTACTTTAAACATAGCCCTATTCATAGTCCGCTGAACAATATTAAATTTGTGGATAAGTATGACTGTCCACGACTCGGCTCCGTAGGTCAATATTGGTAGTACGCACTCGTTAAAGACCTTTGTCTTTAGGCTTTGCGGTATAGGTGATGAAAAGACTTGACGAAGTTTCCTATATATTGCCGATGTAAATTGTATTCTTCTAAAAGCCTCCTTCTTAAAGTTATTTCTACCCAACTGCAATAGACAGATCCGATAGGGAACCGAAGTCACCGTAATAGCCCAAAGTATTAGCCAGCTGAAGTCACAGTTTGCTGGTCATATTTGTCGCAGGACCGACAACCATTGGGGTAAACGGGTTCTGCGATGGAGACCGCACCTTGACGAGCATAGTGTAAAATGCCCGAAGTCGAATGACGACATACACAAAGACTGGCAACGGTTGGAAGCGATGAGCCGAGCTCATGAAAAAAGTTTAAAAAGTTAAAACCATTTAAATTATAAATTTGAGCTAAGTTTGTGATTTAAGTGACAACGCGTGCGGGCGAAAACACGAAATAGTCTTGTAGCTCACGCAGGCTAAGCCGCGGGCGGGTCGGTAGTAGCTATAATATATTTAATATCAACTTTAATATATTTTTTGATGATGATAACATCATCAAAAAAAATATCAACCTTTGTAATCCTAATCCTAAACCAAATATGCCTTTATAGGCATAATAAAAAAAAACTGGTTCAACTTATGCCTGAAAGACATTGTCACAAAGAAAAGAAAAGACTGTTATAAATATATATTTTTTCTTCTTAAATCTATTGTATTCTTAGAAAGAAAAGAATACAAATTCAACTGAATTAGTTACCGTGCCTAGTATACCTTGACGCTACTACTATTCTAATCACATCATAAATGTAGTGTGTATTCTACAGAAATATCTCTATATAAAATATAACAAAGTATGGCTGAAGTATCACACTCATAACGTAGCAGGTGCGCGTCACTGGGAGTAGAGATATTAAATACATCCCGAGTGGCGCAGCCGACGGAGGCTCTAAGGCTGCTAGATTTCCCGCGAGGGCACGTTAATTTTCTGCCGCCTTGAGCATACTGCCCCCAGGGGGCGCTACCTTTCACGGAGCCATTCAGGCTAAGGTGTTATTCCGTAGCACTCATGGTGGCAATACTTTAACAACCTTTTAATCCGTTTTTTGGGACAACGCTAATAAGCCAAATTATAAACACTTAATATAACAAATTATGATTAAATCAATTATAATCAATCAAGTAGAAATCATTTATTTATCAAAATAATATGTATTTATTGATAAGTCGGTATTAATGCGTATCCTTTTGCATTGGAGATAAAATTTAATATAGATCTTTTGTTTTAGTTTCACTGAATGACGAGTAATTTGAATGTACTGTGATCTTTCTTAAATAACTAATTGTCCACCATAATAATAAGCTCTGACTCTTATGAGTTAGTTGCATTTCATTATGCAACAGGCGTGGATTCTCAAAGTAAATAATAAAACCTTACTTATTTTAAGTAAAATTACATAAACTTATTTGTTATAAGCCACTTACTCACTTTTAGTAACTTTGTCTCACAAATTTTTACAAATTTAATTCATTAATGAATTTTTCATATAAAAATCTGTTCTGGTGCTAACTGAGTGACGACAGACCATGCAGAGTCGAAGCTAATAAATGTAGAAAGCTGACATTTTCCATGTAGGAAGCACTAAGAGACTTCCTGAAATTCTTACGGGGGCGGGGAAAAATGAGATTCTACATGGCACAGTTGCAACTTACTCGTAGGAAGATAGAAATGGACAATCATACAATTCAAGCAAAGCAAATTATGTTCGAAACCTAGTTTAATATAAAGTAATATTTATTTGTAGTCCTTAGTAAGTAATTTATTTAAACTAATAAAGTATAACTAGTAGGTTTTTTGACAATATTTTTTTGAGTTTTACGGCGTAAATCTATAAATACAGTCCCTGTGCTGATACATTGTATAAAAATTCAAAAGTTTATACGCAAAATGAATATCATTAAAACTTTTTCTCTCATTTGTTCCGTTACTCCATTGTTTTGTAATTACTTGGTTTCACACGTGCAGAAATCAAATTCCAAGAAGAATATTTTAAAAAATGTAAATAAATAAATACATATTCTAACAAAATGTCCGAGCTCGGCTTACAAAATACTAATGTAGACATTGCGTCTTGGGTAGTAAATCCTAACACTGTACTATCAAATTATACAATATATATAAAATGAAAAACAAACTAAACCTTATATATTTTATATATATTATATAAAAAATATACTACTTATATGTTTTATATATATTATATAAAAAATATACTACTTATATATTTTATATATATTATATAAAAAATATACTAAACCTTATATATATCATATATAAGGTTTAGTATATTTTTTATTTTATAGGTAATATTTTTATTTTGGAATATTCTCATGTTTATTGTGATATACTTACCAGCCAGGAATTGATACATATTATATTTGTGTTTAATTCTCAATTTTCTCAATGCTCTATAAAACGTATTTATATAATTTAATTACACTCATTAGTCTATCGTTATATGGCGTCTACAAAACATAACACTAGTATCAAATTAGTCGTAAAAGGCTTCAAAATATTTGCGAATAAGAATATGCAGTAAGAAACCCGTGAGACTCAGTGGCAATCACTTCAGGCCCCGGGAGGCTGCATTAATCATGAGTTGCACCAAAGCTACTGCAAGCTGACATTTCTATGTCATTACTAAAACATTTAAAATTACTAAACGAATGGCGAATGACTGACTTTTAATATGATATTTCAATAAGTATATTTATCTACGACCTAGCAAAAATAGGAAACTGGGCAATACTAGTGTAGTACGCACAATATAGCACAAGCCCCGGAGAACCAGCGGCAATCAGTGTGTGCCCCTTGAGGGTACATTAATCACAAATTGCACCGCAGCTGAAACATAATGACCTACATACACGAAATTTCGTATGTAAATTACTTAATAAGGCACGTGCTATTACAATTAGCTAATTATTATTTTTTAATAAAAATATCTATATCCGGTATAGTCTACATTGAAAGTTCCTGCATATATCTTTACAGTTTCTTAAATTTTAATTTAAGTATTAATGAACCTTCGGCGTTAAAGATTAAAATATTTTATGTTATTTTAATTGGTACTTAATACACATAAAATACAAAATGTGTATTTTTAAATTCTGCACTATTACAAGGTACTTTCTAGACAATATCATTTAGTGTAAATATCATGGGAATAGGTTCCTTTTTCCACGTTTCCAAGCATTTCTGTTAGCTAATACGTATGATGAATGTGTGAGTGTTTTGCGAATGTGTGTTCGGGTCGGGAATCCCCACGGGACGGAAGGAAGTGTGGCCAAAGCGACGCCACCTGGGACCGGAGAGGGGGAGGATAACTTAGTAAAAAGCAACCTTAATACAAGACAAGTCAATTAATTTTGAATTTTACCAGTCAGAAAGCCTCTAGGTTTAAAGTTTAAAAGTTAAATAACATTTATATTTGTAATCGTTTTAATAAGACAGATACTCTTTTTTCTATTTAAATATTACATTCCGTTACAATAGAGGTACTAAATCCCTACAGTAAACAAACACTTTTAGTAATTAAGCATTGGCAGTGCGGCTCAGGTCGCGGGTCATCCCCAACGGCTGCTGATAATATCTAAATGCCTAATGGCTGCTGGGCCTGTGACGAATGTATCGCCCCCCGCCGCCTCTCTACTATGTGATAATTCCGAACGCTGCGGCCGCGCCACCTGGGATCTGCCAGGGACGTACTCCAATTGTATAGTCTATTAAAGAGACTAACTATAAAGATGGGATCTGCCATATATACCTTTGTATTTAAGTAAGTATTATGAACACACTTTACAATTTTTGCAGAATATGAAAATAACAATACTATATTGTTACTTTGAAATTCTAAAAAAAGTCTACGTTCCATATTCCATAAATGGGTATTAATTACATTTACCTACAAAAAAGTTTGTCTTTTATTGTAGCCAATTAAGTGTAAGTAATTATAACAGTAATTTAACATTGAAGTTTAAGAAAATTAAAAATTTTCTTACAATGTTGCTGAACTTACACAATATATGTATATATCACAAAATTTCAGGCATGTTCACGAACAATTCAGGTTTGTCGACTTAGTAACGAAGTATGCGGCGCGGTGTCGGAGGACAAGCGCCTCACGCCAAATGGAATTCCAAATGCACCCCCGCCGGCCAACCAACATCGGCATTTAATTAGCCACGTGCCAACTGGAGGCGATCCTTTGCTCTGCTAACATTATTCGCATTATTGCTTCGACTAAGTTGTCAGAATAACTTATAGATGTTTGGCATTGATAAACTATATGTATAATGTTATTTATGTAATAGTAACTATGGTTCCTCGCTCTTCTGTCATTTTATAAAGCCAAAAAATAAGCCTTGTCGAGTACAGTCCCTACAGCGAAATCCCTTGGGAGCGAGCCCACGCGCCCAACTTCGGGCTCAGCGGCGCCGGCTACCCTCATCCCCCTCCCGTCACCCCCGCGGAGAATACATTTGCGCACCACCACTCGTGTTGGTCTAACAACGGGACTGCGAGAATCCACTATAGAAAAATTACTCATTTTCCGACTATAACGACTACCATACCATCTCAGCCTTTGTCTATAAACAATTGAAGATTCAAAACTTAAGGTAGCAAAGGTAATGCTTGTCGAGTTTACAGCAAAATGAACAATGAGTAATTCGCTTATACGTGTACCATAGATGGACATTTGTCATTCTTTTTATAATTTAACTGTTCAATTGTTCGCAGACGCGTATTATTTTGGTGGCTTTTAATATTTCTATAGTATCTTTACCATATAGGTATACAATGTTGTACAATAAGTAATATATATTAGAATAATAGATATTTCAATATTAAAAATTATTTTATATATTATTAGATATTGAAAATTACTGTGTCAAACATTTTATATAACACAGTTTCAGCCTCACATAACAACAAACATTATTTTCTGAGAAAATAGTACATAATATAAGAAGTAGTATGAAAATACATAATCTAGGAAACATAAAATTATTATTATAACAACTGTCCATGAAAGATGTACTCAAAAACTTGAAGAGTCGTAAAAGATAAAGTGGAGGTGGCGGGTTGATGATAGGCCTCTGTGGTCAATTTATTTATAATCTCGGGTTCAGAATTGACTACGAATTAGCATGTAAATATTTGAGGTCCAAGGAGTTTGGTGGAGATTTATCGCAAATGGCTGGAGATAAGCAGGGACAGGGTCGTAAAGCAGCGAGCGGGCGGCGACTCGAGCCGCGAGGCTGCCATCGACTCAGCACACCCTTTGACGAAGTTGTAAAAAGAGCGTTAAACCGCAGTAAAAACGCATCGTGAACGTCATAGCTTAGAATATCACTTCTTCTAAAAACTTCTTATTATAGTGGCCTTATGAATTTAAATAAAGTTGTCGTCGTTATTGACATCTCGAAGAATTTTATGTAAATAGTAGAATCATTTTATAAACTTTAAATATTTTTTGAATTTCTTTATATATTTTATGAGATAAATGTAAAAAACAAGAACGGAGGCTCAATAACAGATAATCCAATGAAAAGTTTCGTATAATGAATGAATGAACAACTAGTTATTAATAAAAAAAATATATAATTAACAACCTACCAGCAACATCTTCTGGTTCATATTGATCAGTGGTCTTTTGATGACTTCCTGTTGCGTCAACATCTGTAACAAAAAATAATGTGATAATAAATTTATAGTAAATCTAGCTGTACAATGTTTGACTTATGGGTAAAATGGGAAAAAAGGTTCATAAAAGAAAGAAAAAGAAACAGGCTCAAAATTATTTTCTCGTCATCCTAATCATTGGTTCAAGCAATGACAATACTGTAGTGAAATCGGACACGTGCAAATTTTCGGGTCATATTAGGGTTGCAAGACTTTCTCACATTGATCGATTAATTTATTAATATAGAAAGACTGGTTATATATATTTTTTAATTTGGTGACTTTTTCAGACTTTTAAGTCTAAATATTATCTATAACTACACGCAAGTATGTATTATTTGAATATTTATGCTTTTACACCAGTGTACAAACACATACATACATTGAATTATGCAATACACAGTATATTGCACATTAACAAACACTTTTGCAACCTACTGAGGGCTCTAGGGAGAGTATATGCAAATGAGTATGATAATAGAAGTGCGTCGAACTCTAGAGATACCGAGATGTTTTCTCTCCCTTCCTTTAGTCAATCTACTCGACAACCTATGTGTCTTTAAACGTGTGACAGGAAGCTTCAAACAAATGCGCCCTTTTAAGCACTTAATGTAGCACACATACATATTATGTGTATCTTCTTGTTCTCGATATCATCACAAATCTAGAATATTATATTATATTTATTAATTTTATTCCGAAATGCAGAATTGGTTTAAAAAAATTCTACAAAATACCTCATGGTTTTAGAACAGAAACATTAATTTTTGTCAATAATGTTATTCTTATACTAAGAATTATTTTATTACTTTTTAGTTTCATTAACAAAGCCTGGTTTTAGTTTTTAATATATATATTTTAAAATCGAGTGTTCAGTTCTTATGTAGTGGTCAAAAAAATTATTAATCTGGCCGTGCAAAGTGAGTGAACATCGGTTCAAAGATTCCGTTACATACATACATACATGTCACGCTAATAAAATCATGGCAACAAAACCAAAAATTATAATATAACTATGTATCCCTACAGGTGACAAATTTTTAACTTCATCGAATTCGTTATAATTATGTACTTTAAAAATACATATACAACATTACATGTTTTACTTCAATTTTAAAATTAATATACAAGGTGGGCCAAAAGAAATCAATCCCTATTGGAAGATGCTCTTATTTTTGCAAATGGCGGCCAATGTCAAATCTGTTGTGACATTTATAAACTGGACAAATATAGAATACAATTGAACAAGCCATGGAGCGATACACTCCCCAAGAACGCGGAATAATCGTGTCTTTTTTTTGCGTAACAATTCGTCTGTGGTGTTGTCGTAGCGCGAATTTCGTCGCCGATTCCCGGGTCGTCCTGCACCGACTGCGCAAACACTGCGCCCCTTGGCCACTAACCTTGAAGAGTATGGGACCACGCCAAACGCGTGTAATCTACGCCCAAGCCATCCTCAATCTGAAGGACGAAGTGGACGACTTTGTGACCAAAATCATAATGAGCCATGAGGCTCATTTCCACCTCAGCGGGTACGTGAACATGTAAAACGATCGCTTCTGGGGCAAAAGAAATCTACGAGTGAAACACGAAGAGTTATTACATTGGCTCAAAATGACTGCATGGTGCGCTGTTCAGGTTGGAGGAGTCATCGGGCCGTTTTTTTCGAGGACGCCGTTGGTCGAATGACAACGACAAAGTGGACGGTGCGCGCTATAGGCCCATGTTAACCGTTTTTTCTGGCGCAAGTGAATTTGAATTGAACGAATTAGAACTGGCAACGGCACACACGGTGCAAGCCACAACCGATATTCTGAAGGCGGCGTCCCCGGGTCGCCTCATCTCTCGCTTTGGTGATTTGCATCAGCCCGCAAGATCGCCCGATTTAACTGTTCCAGACTTTTTTTGTGGGGTTTTTGGAAGTCTCATATTTACGTGAACAAGCCCGGGACCCTGGAAACTCTCAAGATCAACATTCAACACGAGTGCGAGAACCTGTCGCCCGAAGTTCTCGCCGAAGTGATGAAAATGCCAATGCCATAAAACGAGACCGTATAGCAATCAATTGTAACGGCGCCCATTTGGCCGATATCATCTTCTCGACTTGACCAGTAACATTCTAAAGGTTCAAATAACCAGAATTAAAAGTAGAAAGTTTGTCATTTAGAAAAAATAATGAGAGCCAAACAACATCGGATGACTTCTTTTGGCCCACCTTGTATTATTAAATTTTATTTTTAATCAATATACGTTTATAGACCTGAAATAACTAATTAAAAAAAAATCATAGTTGATAATTTTGTAAGTCTCTCCCAATATCTGGCAGAAAGTGTCTTATGTATTTTTAAATAATATTCATGTTGATGTGATAATAATGATATTGACAGATCTTAATGTGTCAGTAATAATTACATGTTATCCTAAATACAGAAGGAATATACGATATTGGAATATAAAAATCGACTATATAAAGAAAAAGCTAAGCTAACATATAGTAAAAGCTAAAGAGTAATAAGGTGCATAGTGTATGAAGATTTAAGAGGCGGATTCATATAACGTATTATCGCTTTAACCGTACCCGGCCCAGTATGAGTAGACGCGAGTGACTAATCTGACGATAAATGACCTCGCATGGGTCGACCACTGAATAGTGTGTAGCCGCGAATGCATCTGACAGGTGACTAAGTGCTGGGTGCAGACGCCACCGCAGCGTCGGCTCAATCAATCTCCAATGAATTACTGCAACGACTAACGAGCTGCGTTCATATTCACATGAAGTGAAGTCTAAAGCCAAGGACAATAAAAGCTAGCGCTATTTTTATCTAATTTTCATGAAAAAAATTTCGTTAATATATTTACATTTAGTATTTACAAAACTTTAAATTTTATAACAACTGTATATAAGTTGCAATACTTCTTGCTTGCTCTCTCTCTCTCTCTCTCAACCCTTATTCACCCACTGCTGGGCATCCTCATTGGACTTCCAATAAATGCAGTTGTCGGTTCTCCTCATCCATTAATCATTATTGGAATACTTACGAAACTTGATCGTATTTAGCAAAAAAAGATGAGTGATGTTTAAATATTAATGTATTTATTATATTATTACGAAGCCCCCATTAAAGCTTCTCAATTAATAGCGTGCATGTAAAATAAAAGCTATGGACCATCAAAAACAGTCGGGACAAATCATTCTAGACGACTTTTATTGACGACTCAATGGCGTTCTGTTCGCACGGCAGTAGAGGCAACGCAACTATCTGTCATCTGTAAATCGGCGTGCACCCACTGCAGCCGAACCTTCGCTCGTACGTCATCCCTTATCCGTAGTCGTGTGTCAGTGTCACCCGCCTACATGCTTTACGATGGCTTTAACCACGTATGCAAATGTCCTATTCACATTAATGAGAAGGTTAGATAAAGGCAAAATCGCTTCCCTTGGAACATTTACTTAGTCTGATATTTTAATTTCAGCACGGAGTACACGCCTCATTCATATAGACATACTCTTAAAGAGAGAGAAAGGCAAGCATTGAATTTTATATCAATGATATGTTTTTATCATTTCAGGTTCAGGTTTAAAAAGATCAAATTGAAAAGGACTTGCGTAATTTATTTATTGGGTGTGTGAAGTAAACCTATGGTATTGTTATTACTTCCGACGTTATAGTTTCTTTTGTTATTTACTTTATTTACAAACGTATTTTTTTATGGAAAGAAGTAAATTACAATAAATAATTGATAAAAAAAGTACTTTAAACAAATATGATAATATTTATGGGCCCTGAACAATGTCAATAAAAGAAAATGATTTAAAATTATCCGCGACACCTTTTCACTTCATTCAAATAAGGCTGGCAATCGCATTCTAAAATACTCAACAGTCTTCTTATAAATTCGTCCTGTGAATTTCTAGTGGTGTACATAAAAATAAACTGATAGACAAACATTTTAGATGTTTGTATTAGCAACGATGTTTCACTGTGCAATTCCAAAAATAACATGTTCCAAAGTCAGATTTGACAAATTACCGTATAATTATCACTTTTAGCGTATAATTATAATTATTTCTTTTTTTATCACTGGCACATGAGCGTTCACTTTAGCTATGTTTTCTGTGACGTGTCGTGAAGTCCTTTTTTACACCCTCCGAGAATCTTCAAATGACGTTTAAAAATAAAAATTCACATCATACCTTTCACTCTTGTTTTACTTTTCATTATCAAAATTTGTCGTCAAATTTCTTCTCTCTGCCGTCTCGTATACGCTAATGATTTGTAAATATATGGCACAACTACTTTATTAAATTTATCTCGTACAATTGAATTATTAAATGAAGATCTCGCTCGTACAACTGCGTGGTGTAAATGCTATGGTCTGACAATTAACCCTAAAAGCCAATGTATTATTATTGGTAGCCGAAGATTGAAATCGAAATGTAACAAATCCAACTTACCATATCTAACATAAGATTGTACACCAATTCCTTATGCAGAAAAAGTAAATAATTTAGGGATTACTTTGGACCAACACTTGTCATGGGAGGTGCAGGTCAACGAACTCAGCCGGAAGCTTTTTAGAGCAGTTGCTTCTCTTTGTAGACTGTGAAATTTTTTTCCTATATCTACCAAAATTGTGCTGGCTCTAAACTCTCTGTTATAACCAATCCTCGATTATGCTGATGCTTGCTATCTCGACGTTAGAGATGAGCTTTTAATCAGACTTAGGCAAAAAACTCAAGTTTACCTGAAGGAACAGTTTGAGTCTATGTGACTTACACGCTCTTTCTCTCCGGTCCAACGAAAACCTTGTCCTCAAAGTCCCTTCTCATTCCACTTCTTAATTCACTTCCTTTATAGTCAAGCCTGCTCGGCTATGGAATTCCTTTCCCATTCATGTAAAATGTAAGTCTCTGCTAAAAGCACATTACTTAGTTCTTTAATTCTTACTTTTTTCTCTTTTTACTATTTCATTTAATTTTCAATTCCACTTTTTTATTTCATCTACATATTTGTATGTTTACATATTTTGATTGTTTCCATATATTTATATATTTATTTTAAGTATATATTTACAAAATAGTATTTATGTTTGTATTTAACTATTTAGTTATATGTTTATGTTTATATATATATAATGTACTTATGTATTTATGTATCTATATATATGTAAAAACTAAGGACACCACTTACCGATTTAACTACTCTTAGACCGTAAGGTTGCCTAGCAGAGGACCTTTTTTGTTGTTGTCTATACTTATGGTGTACAATTAGGCATATTATTATTATTCCCTTTCTGCCATCCCAGGATTTAATAATATGCCCGGGTTTATGTCACAAAGTACTCCAAAATAGTATGAGATACTCGTGACTACTGCAGTCTATTATTGCACTGTGTGATTTTGGCGCCCGAGCGTAGCAAGGATGCTGAAGGCATATGTATCATAATATCCTATTGTTTATTACTACAGTATAAATTACAATAGGTCCATGGTCTTATCCAACGTAATTTATTTAAAAACTTAACATGATATTAGTGATTATTAAATTGCTAGAACCATCCATCCATGCTGTCGATGATGTATGATGTATGTGGATGGATATATGTAAGTCACTTTAATTCATTAATAATATTTGAATATATATACCCTAAGTAAAAATACCTACACTTAATAATATTTAACTTCTTTATATACATATAATTATATTTATGCCGCCTACTAAAGGATACTATCGTAGCTTAACGTTTACTGTTTTATCTGGGGATCAAACAAGCCAGGAATTGTTAAAGCCTCTCTTACCAGTCATTCAATCTACTGAACTATAATAAATGGCGCTAAACTGAGTATAATTAAATACTAAAAGCTACGCTAAAACATATACATTAATGAAATGTATACTAATAAGGTCATCACTACGTCATTATAAGATGGGTATAAAATGAAAATTAATTAGCTTTTACCTCTAATTTTATCTTCTATATTTTCTTCTTCCGTTTCGTCTTTATTCTCCATGTTTGCTTCTTCATAGGTATCTTCATTATCACTGCTAGAATTATTTAAAGCAGCATCTTCGACATCTTCACAGCGGTCTCCTTTAACCCACTCCTCATCTTCTGCTAAAAATGTGATTACAATATTTAAAATTATGTATGCATAAGAATACTTAAAACATAATTCAAATTAGGACATGTATTGCTGTGGCTGGCTATACTCGTTTCATAAGGTACAAGTAACCAGAATAGGATATTAGTACTGATACTTTGCTTAAAACTTGTATATTATTTTTCTATGGTTTCTAAATGCAAAGTTATTTATAATAAGTTGAGTAATCCTTGATACGACGAAAAGCTTTGACAATACACTAGGACCTATATTGGGGGCATGGGTGACGACTGACGCCTAGGATGCAATTGGTCAACAAGGTTCTCCAATGCGATGCAAAATAACCTGCATTATAAAATTTTAATGCTACCAAAAAGTCATGTACATATTGAATCAAACATATTTCTACATTTTTATAGTTTTCTAATAAAAAAATTTTGTAAAATAAAAAAATATCCTAAGTATGTAATACCACTCAAAATATTAAAAATAACATTCTCTCTTGTCGAACGATTATTTGTAGTAATATTCTATGAGTAACAGAAATTTGTAAAAATCTCCCTACAGAGACGCTCACAATAAAAATAAGTTGTAATAAGCGTATAAGAATTTCAACGTTGCCGGACGTGGGACGGATGTAGCAAGGCAAGGCGGTCAGAGTGCGAAGATGGTTTCCAAAAGCAGCGGGTTCGAATTTTTATACGTTTTCTAACAAAATTCTCTTTTCAAAAGCAAGTTTACAATTCTCTAATGTTTCAAAAGGATGTTTCTTTTTTTTTGAGCTCGACTTTATCTGCGGACATGTGTCGATTGCTGTTGGATGCAGACCAGCGCCTATTCTTGTTATATTTTCTCCAGTTATTCTAATCGTATTCTATCCTAATTCACGCTATAATTTAAGACAAGTATCACGCAGGTTGTCTACTTATCTCCTCTACTTACTAAGTTTTTGATAGTTTTTAGAATATGAACTATAGTTTATCAGGCAATATTTAAAAAAGTACAATAAACAAATTTAAAAAATATACTACGTAATACACCAGCTTGTAATGGATATCTATCTTAATTTTCATGCTTCTATTTTTAATAATCTGTGAGAAGTATTGTCACACAATTTGACGTAGCAGTAAGAGGTCCTTTGCACATTTCAATGAGAAAAGGAAAAAGGTAATACACGTATTTCATTTGTTTTTTGACCATTGTTAAGTTTCAGTATGCTAGGGACACTGTTATGACTATTAAAAAGGATTTTTGTCGCATTTACGTCGACATATTTTCTTATTGTACCCAAAATAGAGTGGGAACTATAATGTCTCTATTGTCGCCATAACATTTATGGTAATTTTACTGGAGATGCCGTAATAAAATCTATTTTACGTGTAAGATTAGATTACTAGGAAAATAAAAAAAGATTTTTGCTTCGTTATATGTTACAAAAATATAAAGACATTTCACTTCCCGGCCATTTTTAATAAGGCGAATGTGATAGTTGTAACGTTATATCGTGCTTTGTCTTAATACGTTCGATGCCTTAGGAGACTTATTAGATTTCTCACACGACTTTCGTACCGTGTGGCGACTAAAATCATGTTTTCTCACTACTTACGGATTGCCTTAACTTCTTAAATTCTTTGTATATGACTAAGTTAAATACACATACTTGCTTCTTGCTTAAAATTGCTCGCTTAAGATAGAACGGTGTAAAAGAAATAGGAGACTGTTCCGTACCACGGGATAGTTCAGTTTGGAGATCTTTTAAGTCTCTACCACGCCATTTGAAAGTTCTTTGAAAATGATGCCGCATTGAGCGCATTAACAGACCGTAAAATGGAAATCAATCATGTGTACAAGTATACATTACTAAACCATACCAAAAGGTCTCGAACCCAAGACCGACACACGTACCATAACGCACTTAAGACAAGGCGTTCTGAAAGACACGTATAGCTTAAATTCTTTCCAGTGGCACTTGTACCCACGACAAAATGTACAAATGAAAGAAAATAAATTTTTGTATTAAAATTTTGCAGTAATCACTGCATTTATGTCATATACCGAAATAAAAGCTAATTAAGATAATGCAACGCAGTATAGTCATAGAAGGTGCGAGTTAGGTGCGCGCCAATGGGGACCAGAAATCACTGGGTCGTAGGTATTTCGTATACCGCTATCATTAGGTGGACGGGGATATAAAATAACCCATATATATTATTATTTCTATTTACAAATATTTAACACAATTACCAAAGATCTAATGAGGAACGTTATTTTATGACATGTTCTCCAATGAGTAATATAATTTTTCAACATAATACATTGTAGATTTTGTATTTAAAAAATTAATCTTATTTAACAATAAATGATCTAACTATCCTATACTTAACTCTCGTGCCTAAGATGTAAAATAAAAAATTACAAAAAGAAGGGTTAAAGAGTGTAATTGTGTGAAATAAAATTACTATGTACCTCAAAATAAGGTAATTTTGATAATTATACAAAGTGAGTCCATGCAAAATAATTGTAAAAAGTAATATCCTCATTATGGACGTTTGGAGACACAATTAGCGCGGCCAGGGCGCGGGTGGCGTGATTGCGTTCCGTCCGCACCGCACCCAATTTTTTAACGAAATACTTTCTGCACTGTTCACAGAGAATTATGAAGAATTTTAATGAGATAATCATAATACATACATAACTAACTTATTGAACGTTATACTTGTGAAATCAATATGGTGTTTTCTTTTAACCACGTATGAAAATTTTACCGTGACTTAGACGTGGTTAGGCTATGAATTTTGCCTTTCCGCACACTATATTTGAATGGAAAGCTAAAATCGCTGCACATACGATCATCACTTGGTTCCCTCCGTCTAGCCCTCAAAATGCGAAATATACATGCAATAAAGAAAAATAGGCTCTACATTTGAATAATTTAAACTGCCCTTAAAGATATGTGTCTTTTAACATCTTCTCTATTTGTATTACTACATCGTCCGGGTGGAATTTGTAAAAAATAATACGCTAAGTTACTCTTTATTACATCAGATATTCCGGTGCCGGTGATAGTCCCGTCAAAATCGGTCCAGCCGTTCCAGAAATTATTCGGAACAAACAGACAGACAAACATAAATTGTAAAAAATTTTATTTTGGTATATGTACCGTGTATACATATATGTATTTACTAAAAAACGGTTATTTTAATATTACAACACTCCAATTTAATTATTTGTATATATTATGCAATAGGTACCGTTGTTCTTTTTTTTCAGCTTCACGTTTTTTCCCGCATAGCTGGGTAACCAGAGAGGAGAGAATAATGTAAAGCTCCGTTCTCCTCCGTTCCTGCTTTACTCCGTTCTCCACTTTCCACCCGAATCCGAGACATTGTGTGTTGAGTGGCGGACTTCACGCCGCGCTTTGTCTTGTCACCAGAGCAGGGAAATGGAAATAATCTAAATATAATCATTTCCCCGAGTGGAAATCAAACCTACAATGTACAACGCTGTCACACTGGGCCACGATGACCTCAACTTACTCCACGTTACTAGTATCAATAAATTAAAAAATAGCGCTTATTTAATTCTATAAAACAGAATAATATTCATATGTAATTGCAATATCAAGAACTATCTCATACCGCGGGGCATTCACGGCGATGGGCCATCATAACTCTCGCAATGTGCCGCGCGGGACGCATTCAGCACCAAAGAGCCAACACGATGCCACCAATTCAATTTTCTTGCTGACCATATTGGTGTGTATTGCTTATTATTCTAAAAAGATTATCTAGTATTGTGTATAGAGTGTTAGTGCTTTTTATTTTCACACGTGTAGAAATAATAAATAATAAATGATGATGATGTCTATACAGGTCAGTAATTACACTGCAATTTTTTAATACTTTTCCTTCCCTAATGAGTTTTTTCATATTTATAGTAAACGTTTGTGTATCTGTTCCTTTGTCAAAAACAACAACGTCTCAAAAGGGGCTTAACTGGTTTAAGAATGATTATATTTGTTATCTCGATATATACTTTTACAGGCGCTATCAATTTTTAAAGATTTTTTATTTCTATTTATTTATACAAACTTTAATATTAATACAAACAATTTTAATAGGAAGTAACAAAGTGTTAAGCAATAAACTACTGAGGAGTTAACCTAATCCACTGACATTAGTTTACATACAAACATTGATGTAGCATCTGAATTGGATTTTAAGAATAATATTACAACTCTCATCACAGACTAGGTCGTTTCCCTCAGTACCTCGGAAATTCTAATTTTAATATATTCTGGGCGTCACTACAAATTCAACAGGGAATCGTGAAGCAGTAGTCGTCCCAGCGGTATCAGCTGGTCCAAGAACTGAACCGATAGCAGACTAGATCTTTACAATATAAACTCTATAATTTATATGAAAAAAAATATTTCATAGTTTTATAAATTTTGGTTATTGGGTAAGTATAACATAAACATCGATGACTTTTTGTCATTATTTGATAGTGGAGCTTAATGCAAATATTTTAAAATATGTTTTTTTTTATCCTTAAATATGTCAATATTAAAAATGTATATATATATATATATATTTAATTAGGAAACATCGTAACTAGTACCTTCTTAAAAAGGAAAGGACAGACAAGCATATTTTAAAAGTGTTAAAGAAAATCGAGTGTATGAACAGTTATCAATTAAAATTCGAACATCTCGACTGTTTTCCTGGGAGACTCCAGGGAGACTGGGTGGAGGGAATGAGGGTCTCCGGAGAGCAGGCGGCGTTGCCTGGGCCAGGTCCCGCGGGACGCGGCGTGGGCGGCGGTAACTTCGCTCCACTGGGATCACCCTCTTTGGGAGGGGGGACGGTGATATTTTTAAACAATATCGCCAACAAGACTCCTTGTAACTACGTATATATGCTATAATTATAATAATATCACACAAAAATAATACATTATAAACAATACGAACATATATACATATAGTAGGTATGTATTTCATACAAAGTAAAAAGAAATTTTAAATACACGGTATTTTTAGCTCTAAATGTCTTAAATAGATTTTTTATAAACATAATTTCATTACTAGTTTTCCTGAAACGAAATAAACGTATGGCTTTAATATGTAAATCGTAAAACATTTTTAGAATAAAACGGGCCTAATGAATATGGCATTAATACATCTTCGAGATACGTCAGATACTCATGCCGCGGCGTTGTTATTTTACCTGTTATGGATTTTTTGCGTGAAAACACATGAGTGATTTATTGAAGTCGACTGGGAATACGAAAAAATAATGCTTGGTTGTGTTAACAGATTGCATTAATATATTTCTTTCAAAATTTTCTTGTCAGCAGTCGGAATGTTTTCAACTTCGCGGCATCTGTCTTCTTTGTTAATTTTTAATGTGATTCTTAGTATAAAACTTACATGTCTATTATCTATAGATAGGTATATATCATAACAGCAAATGTATAATAAGATATCTTCATAATATAATTAATCTAAATATATCATTTTTGATATGTTGATAAATATATTTACTATGCGTATATCATGTCGTGTATGTATATGGTCTTTTGGTTAAACCAATTTTAATTTATTTGCTAATGTCATATCGGGTTTTTAAGCAGTTGGCAGCTGGACATTTACTTTATACTTAGCCATTATTAAAACCACTAGCACTGTGCGGTATTAAATACCTTCATGGGTAAATTAAGGTTAGAAGAAAAAAAGTGTATTTTGTAACCAATAATCTTTTAAAAAATAACCATATTAAGAAAACTTAAACGCAGTTTTAGTAAACTTAAACGTACTCAAACCCGCGCCTTTAGGAAGCCGTCCAAGAACTCTGACCGCTATGCCATACATTCTGTAATGTACACAATATAATATAAGTTATTACAGGTATGCTAGAAAATCAAAAGTTTGAACAAAAGTCTGTTACAACTTACTAATTATACTCCAATTCATTAAAGTAAATTTGCCGATTAGAAAAGCAACGATCGCCATGATGGCCGAGAGGTCGACATCAACATAAAACTGTTATGATATGGCTTTACCGTATTTCCCAGCGCGCAGGGCGGAGGTGCGCGCCACCCAGGGGAAATTTCGCGGCGGCTCTCTGTGGGCCTCTACAAGTTTTATGGACGCGCAACACCCCGCTCACCCTACACCCTCAGCCGCCATCAACTTCTTATCGTTTCACATAACAACGGTTACCGGTAAACGTCGGCAAACATAACTACTTGGTTAACTTAAGAATTCATTGCACGTAGTCTGTGCCGGATCTTAGTGCCTAAGCTAAAAATGTTAGCCTAACGTTGAAACCTGTAACGTCGCATAGTCCAACCTTTGTTTGGAACCTGGACTACAATTGTTTGTATAACTCTGAAGTCGTTAACCTAAAATACATGGATTCAAGACGTACATAAAAATAAACTAATATATTGAGTAAATGGAATGGAAAATATAAGCTTACTCCCTTATTCCATTTGTATTTTTTCTGGTGCGCGTAGATTAGATATATTAAAATTGGACATTGGACTAATTATTGAAGATACGTTAAGTAAAAAGTTGACAAATAAATCCAGATGGTATTAACCCTTATCAAGTGCAAAGCTGAAAATACGAATATTTTACTAATCCGTACATACCTATTTTGTATGTTGCGTCGTTTATAATATACAACATACATATGTCTAATTTTAAATCCAATCTAAGTATATAATAAATACACGATATATATATATATTATAATTTTTTTGTCAAAAAAATATTTATACTTAGTTGATATATATAAAATTTGGTGAAATAAAGGGTTAGTGTCCTACTATATTTAAGCACGTCTAAATAAACCAAAATGGTAAACAAGATAATATAAGTTTATGATTTGTTTCGCTCTACTCGATTTAAAAGTGTGGTATTGCAGATATAACAATTCACCATAGCTTTAAATGAATCTATCTATACATATAATAAACATATAACAGATCGCTGTCTGTACATAGAAGATATATGATCAACGTAATAGAACAATTATTTACAATTTTCTTTTCTATTTGTCAGTTTGTTTGTGCACGCTCATCTCAGAAACGACTTTATCGCTTTAAATGCAATTTTAATTGTGACAATTACTATTATTTAATTTCAATCGGTTCATAAGCGAAAACGTTACAACCGGTTTAAATTATAAAGTTAAATAAAATTTGTGATTTATGTGAGAACACGGGCGGGCCAAAAAACTAAACAGTTAAGTCATATAGTATAAATATTTAATTAAATAATTAAATGGATAAACTACAAACGAATAGTGGGTTACTTAATGGGTAGACATTTTCAATATAACACACAATTATGTGAATTGCTTAAATTAACTTCAACCGTGACTGTTACTTGTAAAATACCGTTTAAATAACTAACACATGGATATTATCCTTAGACCTTGTAAGTAATTCAAGAAAGGAGAATTTTATAGCCAGCCTGGGATAGGAAAGGATTAACATTTTTGTTGGATGTGAAATTTTAATTCCTTCTATAGTAGAAAAAGCGAGAGCAAGGCATTATAATCTATCAACCCTTATTTACTTTTAATAATCGTTTTATAAAAGACCTGGTAAAGTAATTATAGAAATTACCCAATTTTACAAAGATACAATAGTATTAGATTTAAATCCTCAATACATACTCTAAACTACGCATAACATATATGTCTAATAGACATGTTTATATACTAGAATATATATAACTAGTTCAGATAGCAATAAGCGGGAGGTATTGCATTAGGTATCCCAGAGGCAGGCCGGAGAGTCGCAGCATCCTCGCGCTCCCCGCGGGACGCATTACGAAAGCACTAGACTACCAGATCGATACCTTAAGTTAACAACATTACGTCGCTATTCAACCACTAACAACAATATGTTATATAATTCACGACTTTAAATATATTGCTTTAGTTGAAAATGAGGCATGAGTTTGTTTTAATGTTATCAAGCGTTTTGTGGATAGTATAATTGTATGTATAATTCCTTTATTATTATGAATACTCGTAATATCTAAATTAGTCCAATATGTAGTGGACCTGCTAAGAGACTAACAATAAAATTAAGAAATATTTTTTTTTTTTAAGCTTTTGACAGATTAAATTGGTATGTACTTAACAATAATCAGTCAACATAAAAATAATAAGGAGTCAAATATATACATAATGGAATACTACCTATACAATAATTTTGTTTCGTTGTAATTTATTTTTTATTATAATAATAATAGACACATATATAAATCTAAAATAGGTAAAATACCTTCCTCTATGCCCTGGTGTAGTGGAGATAAGTCTGACTGAACGTTTGAATGTCGAATCGACGATCGTTATGGGGTTAAGTCCCACTATATATGTAGATAAGGTGTTAAACTGTAATGGTCAATCCGCCACCCATTATCTCTAAATAAGCAGAGTGAAATTACTTACGTAAAGATGACATGATCATAATTATAAAAAAAACATGTATAATTAACTTTCCCTCCATATCAGTATCTTTATTCAATTAAAATGTTAAATATGTAGCTAAAATGTTAAATGTAACTATACCACAGTCAATATAATCGTTGCTACTAAAGGTACTCTGAATAAATCTAGTATAAGAGATGCATCTGCCGCGCGCGACCGTCGGCCGTGGTCGCTGATAAAACGCTCATATTAGAGCGTCGCGACGGTCAGTCTATCACACGCCAGCATAGACCTCGAAATTGATGCCACCTTTATTATTTAACGCTCTCGATAAATATTTATTTTGAATTTGTAAATTCTCCAGGCAAATTTTTATTTTACAGCTTTATGAGAACATTATTTTTATATAACAATATTTCATTTATAGTCTCTCAAAAATATAATAACTACAATAACTACATACATAATCTTACATTATTTAACAAATTATATTTAAATTGATAGATTTTATAACAAAATAAAGCTTTAATTGTTGATGTTTTGATACTAATTGGTCTCTCATTAATAAAAGTATGTATACGTATATGAAAATGTTTTGTAAAGTAGCTATTGTTTACTTCTGAAGAATTAGTCGACGACGTCTATCTGATCTATCTAATATTGAATATAACAATTATCTTATATGCCTTATTTTAGTGCAAGACAGATACCTACAACTTGTTGTATGTGACTAAAAACATCGAATAACGCAGAAGCATAAAATTAACATTATTAAAAAATTAATAAATCTAATACTTTTGCATTTTTAAGAGGTATAAAAAGAAGTGTGTAAATATCAGTAAGAATTTCTTTTGATATTTTATAAGTTCTGGAACTATTTTTCTGTAAAACTATCTCTGCATCTTTATTAATACCTAATATAATAGAATTGAACCAGCTGAAACAACGGACGTAAAATGCGACTACAAATTATACTTACGTTTAAGAGATCGCGGCTTTGCTTGTTTCCTTCTAGACATGTTTTACTTAGAAATCATTCTGTTGATAACAATTTCCATATTCCACCGTAATAAAGTACGTATATAACGATTGGGACACCAAAGTTACAAAAAATATATAAACTAGTTAATTCACGTTAGTTTTTAACAATGCGGAAAAGTTTATCGGAAAAGTCTACTTATACTGAAATCGCAACATGAGACGCGAAGCCGGACGGCTCACCCCGCATTCACTGAGCTTACTGGCGCCCAACAAGTGGCAATAACAATATTGTGAGCTGCCGCGCAAACTCACATAAGACGTCGCTTCGTTTGTTTCTAGCACCCAATGCAGCGCTAATCCTGATCTCTACAATGTTTTAAAAGAATATAGATGAACTCTTTTATTATTTCATCAGAATTACTATGTTTTTACCAAAATAATAAATAATTCGTAATATTTATAACGTATTCTCACGGTTAAATAGAATATATTGGTTGGTAAATTAATAGTTAGAGAGAAGAACAGTCACTATAGAAAGACAGAACAAAAAAGGAATAAAAATAATGAATTATCTTTACATATTGCGTACGAAAGTAATTATTTATCCTATTCTCTTATATATCATGTAGAAGAGCATAATTATTTTTGTTTATAATACAAAAATAACAAGGTACCATTACAATCAATGTTGATAAATAAATAGGTAATTTATTAATTTGGAAGAGGAATAGGTTCAAACAGAAAAGAATAGTGTCTTATATAGTGAAATATGACATATGTGCTGACATTTAATAAACATACGATGATGGTTGTTAATGAGACTTTATGTTATATTATGATATTTCACCACTCATTTTTACATAGTTCATAGAGAAAGACATATGTGTTTGATTTCCGCTCATACGTGACGACACTATTATTATTTTAGTGTATTTACCTTAAAATATGTACTCTTAATACATACTCTAAAATATACTTTACTCTTTAATTAAGCACGACGTTGAATTTATTTCAAATATGTGAAAAGCCATATCTTAAAAAAAACATTATTTAATGTTAAAAATTGTCGTGAAGGTTTGATATTGATAATATTAACCTCCCAAAGGTATTCAAAGAATTAAATGTGTTTTGTGTAAGTCTAATAATTTTGCTCCATAAAAATATTTTGTTTTTATAATTCAACATGTAAAAAAGATGAAGAACGAAACGCATTTGTCATTGACCCGTGGTAATGTGACGTCTGCAATCAGCTGTTTCCTTGTCACCAATCAAATCTACTATCAATGTCAAATTAAAGGTGTTTTTGATCCGGAAGAAAAATAATTTTCTATTTGAAACAGAGTACCTAGTTATCATGTAAATTTAGTTATAGTTTAGTGTACGCTAAATAAATAATTATGGCAGCAGTAGAACTTCCTTATGAGGTAAGGTATATATTGTTTTATACTTCCGCCTTGCTAAATTTAAAATTTCCTTTGTTTGCGCTGTGTTATTTAAAAATATTTCACGTGATCAAACATGAATCGAAAGATAATTTTTTTCAATTATTTTGAACATCTATAATGTGATATTGTCAAAAATGTTATATCATAATAAGTATTTTTTGATTATGAATATGTTTATAATATATTACATTTTTCGTTTTACAGATTCTTGTACACATCTTTAAATATTTATCTAGTTCAGATAGAAAAAGCGCTAGTCAAACTTGTCAATCATGGTACTCAGCTGCTAATGATTATTGTTTTCTTAAACGTAAAACAATTGTATTTTTTAAAACTGACCTAAATGCAGAGACATCACCGCTACAAATTTTTGAAAAATCGGTTATACCATTTGATATTTTTTTATTTAGTGAAGTGGAAATTTCAAATAAGGTAAATAATTTTTGGAACAAAGTTGGTGAAAATGTGAAAAGCTTAACTATACGTAAATGTGACATTCATGAGAAGATTATACATAATATACTAAAAAAATGTACAAATTTAGAAACATTGAATATTCAAAGTTGTAAGGAACTCTTTATGTCTGGATGCTTATTAGAAAAAAGAGATGAGTTGATAACAAATAGTTTTAAAAATTTAAAATCTCTCAATTTGTCAGAAAATAAATATATAACTGACGCATTATTCTATAGATTTGTCAAAGGTGCTCCAGCACTCGAGGAATTGTGCTTATCACTGTGTCCATTACAATTTCATGGTGGATTTATAAAGAAATTTTATCCAAATAAAAATAATATCTTTGACAATCCTTCAGAATGTGTTTTTACATTCTATTTTGTTTTACAATTCATAGCTTCCAGGGCTAAATATATTAAGAATTTGGTATTTTCTAATACACTCATTGATGGGGCAGCTTTAAAAGCTTTATCAGAAGTAGAAAATTTGAAACTTGAATGTCTTCAATTAAACAACTGTGATCAGCTGACAAATGCTGGAATAATTGCATTAACAACACATCAAAAAACTCTTAAAGAACTAGATATTAGCTTGTGCACAAGAGTTACAGATCAATCTCTTATGTATATTAGTAATAATTTGACAAATTTAGAATATCTTAATATACAAAGATGTAGAGCTGTTACAAATTTAGGTATAGTTGAATTAGGTAAGTTGAAAAAATTAATGAACCTAAATATATCCCAATGTGAACTCATACCAAGGGAAGGAATAGAAAAAGGTATTTGCAAAGAAGAGAACAAAACCTTACAAGAAATAGATATTAATTCATTAAATTTAGTACAATCAGGTATTATAATGATCTCTGAAACATTGACAAATTTAAGATATCTAGATTTAAGCTTCTGTTTTAATGCTGTGACAGATACATCTATACAAGTGATATTTAAAAATCAAGTATTATTACATACTCTAAAAATAAATTTCTGTGATAAAGTGTCAGATGCTGGTTTAACTGGTATGGGTAAAATAGAAGCTAAAGATGACGAAGGACCCGTGATGTCCAGCTATAACGAAATGAGCGTGCCTAATAGAATACATTTAGGTTCAAGAGCCGAAGAAGAAATCATCCGTGATGCGAGAAGAAAGCGCGACGTGATGCAGATGTGTGAGAAATTGACAATGGACTCTTTCACAGGATACTCGCTAGCAAGAATAAAATCTCTCAGAGAGTTGAATATTAGCGGCTGTAACAGAATAACAGATGTAAGCCTAACTTACGCGTTTGCATTTAAAGAATTGCTAAGCTTGAACTTGAGCAGATGCCAACAAATAACTGTTGATGGTATAAAACATCTAGTCAAAAACTGCCCTAGCATTGAATACTTAAATCTAAATGATTGTTACAACTTAAAAGATGATGCTGTAATAGAAATTGTTAAAGGTCTACATAGATTGCAGTGTCTGGAACTACGAGTGAGTAAAATAAAAAGTATTTGCTGCGATACCCTTCGAACTTTTGTTTTATTATATGTTTTTATTTTATTATATAATAATAATAATAACTTCATTAGGTTGCACGATAGATTTACAAACATTTGATAAACAATTAGGCTGAAGATAGAAAAAGTTACCAATACAACGAAATTTCCTCTGTTTCCGGACTAGTTGCTTGAATTCCGGTAACCGGTAATTCCGTAACAGACAATTCGAAAGAAATCTCAATATTGTTTTCCGACTATGACGATAGATGCCGGTGTCTTCATTAGACATCGTAGAAGTCATTACTCTTGCATAAATTCGCCTGAATACTTTATGATTTTTGCAATAAATTTCTCTATGTACAATAAAGGCGACAATATTTTTGAAAAATAACTCGGGATGGAATTTACTGTCTACTTTTTAATTTTATTTTTCGCAAAACTACTCAAAATTTGAAATATATTTGTATATTAAAGTTCAACATTTTTGATTTCAGGGTTGTAACCAGTTAACCAACAAAACATTAGAGGCTGTGCGGGATAATTGCAAAATACTTAAAGTACTTGATATTCAAGGTTGCTTAAATATATCGGCAGAATTAAGTTCTACTTTAGGAAGTTTGCCTACTCTCCATACAGTATTGATGTCGAAGCCAGGGCCCTACATTACTGACGGAGTAAAAAATAGATCTCCAGCACCTCCATTGTTACCATCGTTGTTGAGAAAACTTCGACTGCATTAAATTCTAAGTACACTTCAGAGTACAAATATATTTTATTTAATATAATACATTCACAAATTAAGCGTTTTGACCATCGTTCGTATTTCTCCACTAACTTTGTTTTAACTATTTTTAAATATATGCAACAACAAATTTACGCATTTTATGTACTAATGTGTTATACACTTCATCTTAATATGTTTAAAATAGTAAGGAAGGTGCGTAGTGCGATTATTTCGTATAAATGTGTTTTAGATAAATAAAAATTATTATTTATATTATATTTTGTACATCGTTTGCCCTTGCAACGTTTCTGTAACTTCTAATTTCTAAAAAACTGACAATATAAAGCCTATACTAACATTGTGTTATTAAAATATTTTTATATATAATTGTTGTTAATTTACCAGCCAAGCGATTTGCTTAAACAGCAAACATTTTTTTTTAAACTAATGTGATCGTGCCTACTAATGTAATAAAAAACGTAAAAATGCGCACTAATTTTAAAAGAAATATTATATAAATTTTATTTTTCGGTATTAAGGTACGTTACGTTATGGAATATTCTTTCTTAATATTCCATAAAAGCATTATGTACGTGTATTTATAATTCAACAGGTAGGTATATATTGTTCTTAATTATATATTAAAGTTAAATCTGTTGTTTTTCTTTTAAATGTTTTTAAAACATTTTGTTGTTTTGTGTCAGGTAAAATCAGTGTATATATGTGATAAATAAAATATTTAAAACATATGGTACATTTATTAATAACTGCCCTTAAAAACGATGACTACTACTAACTATTGAATTGACATACTAGAATATTATTTTTAATTTTTTATTAATCCAAATTTTATAAATAGGATTGGGGACAATCAACTTTTAAGGTACTCCTTCTGAAGTGTGAACCAAGATGGAAGATTAGTTAAAAATGCAAATAGATATTTTAATAAACCAAATATACTATACAAATATATCACTTTGCAAATTAGTAATACTTTATTTACTATTTTTAATAGTAGCTGTGATTTTTACTATATTTTAGAAATATTTTGAAAGGTCTGCATTGTAGTTCTCTTGCGTTACAGTTCTTGGCGAGTTTTGTAAGAAATTCAACATTGAATACAGTTATTAATATATCTGAGTTACTACAAAAAAACGATAGAGTATTTAAAAAGTTGTTAATATAATATCTAAAGGTCTCATTCCATAATATAACTACGAATTTTTGAAAAATATTAATTTGTAATATTATGGTCTTTTTATTTCATTTTATACACAAAGTACTTTAAAAGTTGTTAGTCCCAAATATCATTGTAAATCTAAAAAAATGGAAATGAAACTATTTTTAACCGGATTAATCGCGTATATTATTAGTTATCGAAAATACATATTAGAAAACCCGACGTTTCGAACACTTTACAGTCATCCGTAGTTAAAGGCAGACTGAGGTAGCATTAGTCTGTCAGTTGCGATTAATCTGTCTATCTAAAATAGTGTTTTGTATCTAGATCCAGATTTTTTATATTAATTTTAAACTTTCTTCCGACTGGGGATCGAACATAACCATCGTACAATTTTCCTATATCACGATTGCCTAAATTCCGTGTATAAGGCGTGTATATACATATTATATAAAGCTCTACCTAAGGTCAATGTCTTGCAATGGAAATGTATAGCCATTATTACAGCAAAGCTAAGAAATAAAAAATTATATTTTTTAAAATACTTTATTACATTTAATTTAAAAATAACTTACAAATCCATCATTTCCGATCATAGACATCATCTATGTCATACCCTATGTATCTTTGTTCATTCTTAATTTAGATAAATGGTATTTTACAGTGAAGACTTTAAAAATTAATGGGAAGTATTTGATACATTAAAAGTTATGATTGAATTAATGTTTTATTTATTGCACTCAATATTTTATTTTATTTCACACATCGAATTAAATATTATATATTCAATTACGATTAAACTTAAGGAGAAATTATGTAGTAAGTTTATATATATTTATAAGTTTTATATTATCAATAGTTAATTTATAACTATTATTAAACGTTAAACATAGTACTTGAGAGTTGCGGCCAATTTATTCGATATTTATAAAACACGTAAACCAAATAAATTATCGATTATTGGTAAAATAAAAAATACCAAATAAGTACATATTTAACTATATTTACAATAAATACAATTCTTTCTACATATAACTTATAAGTAGTAAAAATAATTTTATGATAAACAACCGAAGTTAAGGTTTCGGCATTTTCAATATTTAGTATTTAGTATATAGAAAAAAATACAAGGGGTAAAGAATTAGTATTATGATTAATACAATTTCAATCTGAAAATTTCAAGGTCATTTATTAAACTATTAGGTTGCTAGTGATTTATTACGTCAACAAGTACATAAAATAAAAATCAGTTTCGACAGTTTAACTTTTTAGCTTGTATTTTTAAATCTATAACTATGCGTATAAATTTAGATTTCAAGTAACAGTTTCAATTTGGTATTAATTCACTTATTGTAGGCAAAGACTCAAGCAAAATGAAGGTAACATATTAAGAAACTCGAATCTTAGATCAACGTTAGATTGGAACCAATCGCCTTATAAAAGATAGAAATAATATAAAACTATATACATATGTATAACAATTTACATAAGGTCCAAAAATCATCTTATTTAATCATTAAATACATTCCTTCATAAGTTAACTTCATTAATTTTTCAAAATATATTTTACATAAGATATATTAAAAATGCTCATTACACAATTTACATATAATTAAACTTTATTGTGATGAAAAATTAAGAAATAAAAAATAGAAATGTCAAGTGGCATTTAAAACTTTTAAAACAATTCAAGAAGACAAATGCAACTCTTTAAACAATAAAACTTTATTATATGTAGAAGAGACTAAACAGAAATTAATAATACATATAATATATTTACAAATATGTTAACTTAAATTAATAGTAGGTTTGTATTAACAATAACAAACATATGGGGACATTTTAAAACGACTCCTGTTTAATTTATTGTTCATTAATACATTATATATACTAAATTTCTGTCATATATTCTAATGTTAGGTACTAATCAGTTTTATTGTATAAAAATATGAAACATTTCTACTCCAGTTAAGGCACCAAGCAGCTGGCATATAAATGCACATACAAATAACGATTATATACTGCTGTAGGTGTATTATAATTAGAGTTGTTTTTTTTTTTGGTATAAAAATCTTTGCATTTCCAAATTCCAAATATGCACGTAAAAAGTTTATTCTATTTGTATGTGCACATATTAAAAATTCTAATGTACATCATATTTCTTAAGGCTACTTATTTCTTGCAACAAAAGCGTCAACATAAAGTCAACAATAAAAAATTTAAGTTGCTTAGCATTTGTATCTAGTTGCTATACAGAATTTATTCTAAAGAACCTTGTCGCGACCAGGCATATTTTTTTTGTAAATATTCTCTCCTTGTAAAATTTCCTAGTACTATTATGATTTAAATGAAGTGACACAATTTTCACTACCTAACTTTTCATCATATTAAAAAATCCCAGTTATTGTCATAATATTTTCAAGAGCTAATATGAAGTAGAGTGACTGATATAAGCACCATTACAAAAAAAATGCATTTGTTTACCGTTTTGAAATGCTATCAACATTTACGTGAAGAGGAAATAGTGTTACAATAATTAAAAAAAAAAATTACTAGTACTAGGTTTCCTTTAATTAACAGAGAATTTAAATGTGGTTATAAAAGCTTATTATTAATAGTATGCACCATTGATTATTTAACACACAAATGATAAGATAACTATATATCAGGGCAAGTTGTTTATTATTCTTCAAATATTAACACTAAACACAATTGAATATATATTTTTTATAAGTAGATGCTAATAATGTTAGCAAAAAAAGTTACTGATAACTTTAAAGTAACAAAAACATTCAAATGGAAATTATTTTAACACTGACCGTTAAGATTATTTTTTTCTGTTTCACGCTTATTTCTGCACAGCAGTCAAGAATCTAATGTTAAGACACTTCGATTTCCCCTTTCGATTTCGTTACATTTATACTATAAAAACTTTTGTATGAAGTCTTTTTCATTTTAGGCGTGACATCTCGTATTTTTAGTTTACCTAATTAATGGCTACCTTTGATTTATCTAAAACAATCTACATATAAAACATAACTTAAATTTTTAGTTGAACCACTAATATATTATTTATAGTTTCACTATAATTTACAGTAGAATCAATATTACCTCAATAGTCCAATAAATGCTAAATGTCGCTAAATTAGAAATACAAACCTACCGAAGGTAGAAGTCGAAGCCAGAATAATTATTTTAAGAGATGTTCATGTTTCAAAATCATTTATATATTACTTTCTTTTTTTAATAAGACACATTTATAAATATTTTGTTGTCAATAAATAGTTACTTTTTAATAGTAGCTTGATGTCATACAATAAAAAGTTTACTCATAGTCACATGTAGATATGATTATGACTAACATTAATATTTTTTAATATTTGAAAATATTTTTAATTAAAAACTCTTTTTTCCATTTCTTCATTGTTTTACACTATAGGAAGGGGAATTTAATTGTACTTGTGGTGTGTTGAGTGTAGAGCTGCTTGGACTCGGTAGACAGCCTTGAGAGTTGTCTGCATCAAGGTCAGGTATACTTATATCCTCAAAGTCTGGAATATTCCCTGTATACGATATAAGCTGATTCCCTTCAGCTGAAAGTTGCCCAAGAAAATTATTATTAGTGGATATAGTACCTTATAAGCGTCCATTTCTGTCTTTACGCCAGTATGTCACAAAGTGTTAACACATAAATATACTCAACAAAAATCGATACTAAATTGTTTCGAAAATGAAATCACATTAAAAAAACATATACGTATGTTTTTAAGTTAGTTTTAGTTGTTGTTTAAATAAGATGCGTTGCAGTAGTTAATGGTTGCATGTAAAATGATTTCACATTAGTCTGGTATTCATTACAAATTACTTTATGATTCAAAAATATAAAACCAAGGTATATATTTTTTTGTTTATACATAATTATCTTTTCTCATATTATATAATGAGAATCTGAAACTTCTTTCTATTTATGATGATAAGCGATACTGTAGAAAACAATAAATACATTTACGTTCAATGTCAATACTAAAACTAGTTCACATCATGACATCATATATATATGAAATTAAAGAATTAATTGATATCATCTACAAGAATCATACATCTACATAAAATGAAAATAATTTCATGCTTTACTTTTTCATTTTTTATAAATCTAATAACTAAAATTAAATATAAAAATAAACAATAAAATATTAAAAATAGTATCCGTATATTAATATACGGAATATGTATTAGTTAATAACGCAGTTAATTATAATATCTCAATATAAATTTATTTACAAATTATAATTAAAAATAATAATATATTAATAAAATAAAAATGGTGTAACATACTATTTATTTCTCAAATAGTATATAAACATGTAACATAAAGAAAAATATATATTCTAAATAACGATCACTTAACATATTAAAACATATATATATATATATATATATATATATATATATATATATATATATATATATATATTAGTAAAAAGCGAAAAAGTGATGTAAAATACGATGCACTCTCTTAAACTATAACAACTGAAATAAAAAAATCAAACTTCACGAAAAAATGTTCCTTTCATTTTTTTTTAATTTACTTCATAATCTACAACTACATGCTTGCTTATAATTACCTGAATTTAATCAGATATAATAAACTAATGCAAAATAAAATCAGGCAAAAAAAATGACTAATTTTTTTTATATTTAAACGCATCATCAGTACCATCGTCTTCAGTGAACGGGTTCTGCGCGCGAATGTCGCCGTTGCTTACATTCAAAATTTCACCTTTCAGCTTCTTCGCTTTAATAACAATAAAACAATTGCAATCTTACATACCGTTTCTTATTAATAATTATATCCTAGATACGATACGACTTATACTATCTTAAATAGTGACGAAGCCACAGATAAACGATTACGAACAATTGATATAGAACGAAGAAAATCGATTTATTAATAATAACTAAGCAATCAATTCCTTGAGCTTCTATAAAAATAAAAGCTTGTAATGTTTAGCGTTACACACGTGCAACGTCTGTGTTTGAAAATATTATCAAAATCTTTCGTAATCGTAGTTCATAATGGTAACAGGATTCGTAGACTACATATCCTAACCCTTCTTTTTAGACCGTAACCATTAATTGACCCGTTACCAATTTCCAACACTTGCATCAGCGTTTGTCGAAGTTTGTCGAGTAGATAGGGGTTACTTCCCTTGCGTTGTATCGCTGGTACCGATCAGCCAATCAAAATCAATCATCGGATACTGTTTGGTTGTATCTACAATTAACATAAACGTATAGACAACGGGATATTCCAACATGTTACTATTCACTGTCAGTCGTAGCCGCGTTTTCGGGAAACCTGTTATACAGCCAATTTTATTTGCAGCCGTATGTGCAAACAAGGCGTATCTCATTATTTACATATATTACAGAATTTTTCTTCGCTTAGAACATCAAGATATTAAATGAACAAAGTATTAATTATATAAACGGTGTGACCTTAACCATAAGCCACTTTTGTACGAACGTCCTTATTTGTACATTATATATGTAATAGTATAGAAGTGAACAAAATAAAAGGCTTTTAAACTGTTCCTGAGTTGAGTTACCGTTTTAGGCCGATGCAGCGTCGCACCCAGGACTACGATACATCATGATTTGATATAGAATAAATTTGTTAAGGAGGGTGTATGTAACTCACCAGTATTGCTTTTATTTCTATCCTCCGATGAGTTGTAAGTCATCCCATAGAAAGGATCGTCTGATCCGAACAGCTGAAATGTAAAATTTTAATTATTAAATCTATTATCGTTGTAATTAACCGCATTCAAATACAAAGCGGATCTTTTTTAAAATATGTAACTGACTGTTCGCGCTCTTCCGTAATGTGTTAATGGCATTATTTTTATAAAAATATTGGTTCTTATAATGTGCATAATATTTAAACGAATGTGCATACATTTTAATTTGAATGCGGTTAAATTAGGAATTTTTATTTTCTTCTCCTTTGCTTTTCCAGGCAAAGAAAGAAAACAAAAACAAATTAATATAAGTTTGTAAAAATTAACATGTTTTAATATATTTTAATGCATCATTTATTAATTACATTGTGTTTTGTATGGTGAGAAACCGTAGGTCCTACGTTTTCATCAATCTGAGGACAATACAGAAGTTCAGTTTTATATTTGTTACTAACAAATTATTTGCATAAAATAAATTAAAAAATAACAATCTTTATCAGGAAAATTATTCGTAATAAAAAGTAAAAAAAGGACATCAATGACATAGCGCTACGAAACAAAATCACAATCGATAATTATAAGAATGCAGCAAACCCGTGGTTGCGTAGTCGTGGGTTCACGAAAGGCTCTACACGCGCTCTCAACACGTTAACTGCAACGTGACTCGCACAGTGCTACCAATATTACCGCGCTAACCGGCTGTTTACAAGCCGCTCGCCTGTGTGCGTGAAGTACTACTGCGTGCACAATTCGAAAATCGCGCCAAACATATAAATATTATATCATCCAATTTAAACATTTGCACAATTTGTAAGTTATGCATAAAATTAGTTTTTTACGCATCTACTTCGTAATATATAAGTTAGAAACTTTCACAATCTGCAATATTGTAATAATGTTTTGTTTTATAACTTTAGATGATGTTGTTTGCTGTCTACCCACCCCTAATAGTGTGTTGGTGTCCAAAGCATATGTGTCACCCCTCAGTAGCTCCCTCAAGGAATCCAAATCTGTTTGCATGGTGTCCAAATGATCATCAATGTCATTCCTAGAATATGAACATTTTAATGGTAAAAATATATATATATATTGTACAAATTCTATATTATTCTATACATATATAAAGTACAAAGTGTATATTTAGTAGATTTTAACAATATTTATGACCATTTGAGTGGTTGGTATTCCTTTTAGCTTTGTTTCCTTATCCATATTTTAGATTTTTTATATTATTATGCAAGAAGCTTTTAGTTATCAACAACATAAACACAATAAGCAGCAATCTATTATAGATACTTATCGAAAATAAAAAGTAACCTTTTATGTAACAAGAACAATCTGCTATGACAACAAATAAATATATAAAGACAGTTCCAATAAATATTTATAGTAGGCTACTTAAGCAAAGATTTATTCTGAATAATTATCATTTATCACATACTTGTTTGAATTTGTTCCAAATTGGGAAGAATATTCTTCCCGATTTTGACCATTATCTCTCCTATACCTGAACATTAAAATCACATTTAATAAGTTTTTACTCTATTTTACTTTCTTGGTTTTTACATACACATCATAATTATAGACTACTATTTTCTCATATAGACTTATAATATATTTATAAGCCAGATTTACAAAATATCAAATGAAAAAATAAATTAAAAGGAAACAGCTAAACAAAAGTAAGGTAATAGAACTTACATTGTCTGGAACCTATTTACATTTGAGTTATTGGTGACAGTTGCTAAAGTCATATTGTTCCAGTCAAACTCATCTTGTAATTCGGTCTTAATATCGGCCAGGTTTAAATTGCCTATGCAAGAATTCTCGCTTGATTTTTTTGATTTCTTTCCAGTCTTGACATTTTCTGGCTTTTCCAGCTTGATGTTGAGGCCTCCTAGCATTTCATCTTTAGAGGGAACGGTATGTTCCGAAAGAAAAGATTCTTGAAGTGTACTTAGATCATCTGCTGTAGTAACTCCTGCATCACTGACCGAGTCATCACTTGCAAATATCTCAGCAGGGAGTTTGAAATCAGCAGATGAATTTATAGCGTTGAAATTACTTGGAGAAAGTAGGCTCTTAGTATTTGTGGACACATTTTTGCTTGTACACCTAGTTTTGAATCTTGATGTACTGGGTGACTCCATCACATTGTTTATCACTTGTTCCATTGTAGAGTGACCTGGAGATGTAGCCATTGTAGGAGAGGGAGATGAAACAATGGGCGGAGTATCAGGTATCCTTAAGTAGCCATTGGTATGCACATTTGGGAATGTTACTCTTGTATGATCTAAGAACCAGATTGATTTAAAGAGTTTACTTATTAGATTGTAACATTAATAAATAATTATTTTTATATTGCTATTAAAAATATTAATAACAAAAACTTATAAAAACAGTTAAACTTGATGTTGTTGCTGTACTTTTGTCTAGTAAGTAAATAAAGTATACCTGTTTCAGCTTCCTCTCCATCTTCCATAGTAACATGATATTGAGATATTTTAGGATCAGAATTTGTGGTTGGATTTGTTATTATATGTTTATTGGACAAGTCTACAGACACAAAAGCTGCTGGGTCCAATGAATCTTGAGATGCTTCACTATGTAATATGTCATCATGAGCCAATTCATGAATTGTAGGGCCATCCTCCTGTCAAATTTAGAATAATAGTTACAAAGTATTGTTATTGATTTGTTACAGATGAATAGAATTGTTGGTAATTTTATTTCTTATTTAAACAGAAAGAAAATAATCCATAATTTATATAAAGACATTACAAACCATATTCTCCTCATTTACATCATCCAATATTACTTCTTTGTTTAGTTTTATATTTTTTAATCTACCAGGATATGTATCTGTTGTAGAATTATGTGCAGCACTGTTGATCATCAACTGATAAGGTCTTTTAACACCAACGTTGTTACCACCAGGATTGGTGGGTCTAGCTGGTTGTACAAGGGACATCAGGAATTGTATTAACTGAAATAAATTTTTTGAATATTTTTATAAAATGAATATTTTCAAATGTATAAAATATAAAGGCAAAAGAAACATACATTGTTTACAATTTGTTGTTGTTTTATATGTTTCTGTCTTAGAATAGCCACCTCTCTCCATAATGCCTCATTTTCTTGTTTCATAGCACTAAATTTAGCATCAAGGCTTTCTTGTTTACCTTTCATTTGCTTAACATCTGCTAATACTTTGTTCATTAATTCTGGTTTTAAGAGAATTTTATCTCCACTCTCATTACTTGCAACAATTGATTTAGGGTTGGCAATCTTTCTTTTAATATGCTCTAACAGATATGCATGACCCCTCATAAAACATGGATGAGAAAACTCAATCTCATCTTTTTCATATCGCAGACCTCCATTTTCCACCGATGTTATTTTATGAAATCCATACATATTTAATTGTCTGATGAAACTTGCCATATTGTTGTGTTTATAATACAGAGGTAATAACTCTCTAGCAAAATCTGCTTGATTTTTTATAACAAATACTTTGCCACCCTTAAAATAGTAAAATATTACTTTATTTTAATAATATATCAATTTAAAGGACGAAATTGTTTCAAAAAAGTTAACAATATTTATTGTTGTGTAATCCAATGGAAAAGTACTGTTTACAAAATGTCAAAGCAAAATATACTTGCTTGGTTATTTAATAATGTAATTCTATAAGAGAGAAAACAATGTTTGATGTCATATAATCTATCTACACAAAAACTCCAAGGAGCATGGTGCAAAACGTGACATGAAACTATTTATTTATTAAACTCAATGACGAACTGTCAACCGCCTATATGTTATAGGTTGTTCGGTAGCAACTTTCTAATAAGATAGTAGTAATACTATTTGTCGAGATGTTATTTTAATGCATATATATCACAAAAGACATGAAAAAAAATTTCATAGTTCAGGTATTAATACTTACGGGGCTCCATGAAATCAAATGGTTGGTATCTGAATCATTAACTAATTTCCATAGTTTACCCAAAAAAGCTGGGACACTAGCTCCTATTTCCACCACAGAACGCATGTTCAATTATTATTTGTTAAATTTAATAGCACAATTTTTTGCAAACTCTTTCAAGTGTAAATAAGAAATATTTTGGGAAAATACGTCTATGCACGAATCGCCATTTAATTTACCAATACATATAAATATTTAATATCAATAACATACACATACAACACAAAGAAGACTTATCACTGACGGCACACATTTACAAATTGCAAGCGAATTTCAGATATAAATGCTGTCTACCAACCACCATTCCTTAAAACCAAACAATATATAAATTAAAGATGCGTTCTTTTTAAAAATATCAAATTTACATGTTTTTAAAAATATCAAGTTTTCATTCTTAACAATTTTACATTTATATTTAAAAAAGTAGATATATTTTTAAAATTTTCTCTAATATTTAATTTTACTTATGAGAGAACCCTATACCTATTGTGATTCCAATTTATTGTCACGTCAAAAAATTTAAACTTAATAAAAATATGGTCATAATAAAAAGTACATGATGCTCCAAGTACGATGAAGTTACAGTTTTTAACCATCTAACCCATAGAACAACATGGAGAATGAAATATGTTTTTTTGTATTATATTTGTTTGAAATGAATTTATATTTGTAGTTTTCTTTAGATTTTCCAATTCTAGCAACAACGATTTTGTCACTCGTCAAAAGCGGAACGCGAAACCACAAGCAATTGACGTGATGGCAATAGTCAATACCTATATTGCTACGTAATTTTACTATGATTTTTGTCCTCGATGGATAAGAATTGAGATTGTCTCAGTATATGGAATTGCATCTTATGAAGAGTCGTGTGTGGTTATAAAAAAAAACAAATATTTTATTTCTTTGATACACTACGCTAACGAGTTTTAGTACTTTAATTGCACAAATCAATTTATTCATTTACTTGGGTGAGGTTATTACTACCGGTCTATTTCGTAACTTCGAATTAAGTTTGCCTTTGCATTTCAAATTTGTGACCTTTGGCTTTATTTGTTAAAACAGACGTGCATTCAAATTCATTCGAGCCCTCAAGAAACTATGGAGGTATGATAATTCAATTTTAATAAATTATATACTTAAATTCTTCAAAATAATCGAATAAGTTATATTTTTTAGATCGAAATTTTGAGCATATCTGGCTCAAAACCTTTGGGAAAAGTACAAGTAAATGCAGATGCTACAATTAAAGATGTAAAGGATAAAATACACCAAAGTATAAGAAAATCATTGTACCCAGACAGACAATCCATCAAATTAGAAGCAAAGGGAAGATCATTAAGAGATGAAAGTACTCTTAAGTCTCTAAACCTTGACAATGGATCAAAATTGTATTTACAAGATTTAGGCCCTCAAATCTCATGGAAGAATGTATTTCTGGCAGAATATGCTGGCCCACTATTTGTTTACTTATGGGTGTACCAAAGACCTTGGATTTTGTATGGAAGTGATACTGCTTCTCCTGGTTCAGTGGCTACGTAAGATTTTTTTAGATTAAATACAAATATAAAAAGATATTATATAACAAAATATATAAATACAATGTTGTTAGCTCATTGTCAATACGGCTTCATAAATATCAAAATGATTACAATGAAAAAAAATTGAATTAGCTTAGCCTAAATTTAAAAAAAGGACACCCAAGGTACATACAATGTTTCTAGAATGTGAGAAAATAGAAAAAGGAGTGTCTTGACATGTTTCTCTTTTAAGTAAAAATATTTAATTTTCCAATTTTGTTGTATCTAACTTTTGATTATTTCAATTTTCAGGATAGCTGCTGCTTGCTGGTCAGTTCATTATGCTAAACGTATTCTTGAAACATTATTTGTTCACCGTTTTTCTCATGGAACAATGCCATTACGTAATTTGTTTAAAAATTGCTCATATTATTGGCTATTTACTCTCTACATTGCATATCACATCAACCATCCACTCTTTACAGCTCCTTGTAATGTGTGTGTTTATGTTGGTGTAGCAGGTTTTACAGTAAGTTGCTGCCTAATTGTGCATTAATTTACTAGTATAATGATGTTTTTAGAAATAACTTAATAAAAGATGCAACTTTTATAGTTGAAACACCTTAATATTTGTACCTCTGAAAAATATATTACGTTCTTATAACTGTCATTCTCAAGATATAAGTATATCAAGCAGCTTTAACATAAATAACGATTGAACATTATTATATATAATTTAATATCTACTTTTCAGATTTGTGAATTGGGTAACTTAAGCATTCATATTTTGCTTAAGAATCTAAGGCCTCCAGGTACTAAAGTGAGACGCATTCCAACACCTGATGGGAACCCTTTCTCTCTCCTTTTCAACTTTGTGTCGTGCCCTAATTACACTTACGAGTTTGGATCTTGGCTTTTCTTTACAGTAATGACCAAATGTGCTCCAGGTAAGTGTATATAAACAATATTTAAAGTTTTCATTATAGTAATGCTAAATTTTTAAAGAATGATTACACATCAGGGAGTTGATTTTTGTTTTCATTTATTTTATATATTCTATGAGGCCATCATAACACAGTTTGAGAGTGTCTAACTGTATATATGATAGCTGTGGGTTTGATTACACTGGGGGAATGGTAATGATTTCATTCAAATTATTTTCATTTCTCTGTTTTGATGACAAGACAAAGTGTGGCATTGTGATTTGCCACTTAACATGCAATGTCTTAAATTGAGTGTCTTAGTTCTCTCAGACTACCCTGCAATGTGGGTAAAGTTTAAAAATATATACATATTCTTTTATCTACATTTTGGTATCAGTCACAATCTTTATTCAATGATTTTTTTATAAAATAAAATAACTACTTAATTATAAAATTAGTATTCAAAAGTTAACAATTTCATTACATGGCCTTATCATGACCTTAAATGAAATTCATTTACTACATTAATTATTATAATGTTGTAGCAAATTTTAACTCTATTAATATGTTCATTGAGTTTTGAAACCTCTGTATATATAATTGTGAAAGTAAGCAATATTTAAATATATGAAGAAATAAAGGATTAAATAATGCTCACGTCTTTGTGGTGCATTTAAATACTGCCCATTTGACTCCCCAATATGATGGTTATAAATTTGATCTCCCACTTGCAGAATATAAAATTAAAAAATATATTATAAATCATATTCATGTTCTCTGCATATATGTATATATATATAAATACGTATAGCTTAACATTATATATATATATATATATATTTTAAAGTGTGAACCCAATAAAATGGACTTTACTTTACTTTACTTTGACTGAATGTGACGATTGTGGGTTCAAATATAAATGTGTTCATGTGTATTTAGATTAAATAAAGCAGAGAATTTGTCTTTAGTGGAAAGTGTAGAATGAAGTTATTAACTTCCAGGCCTACCCAACAGAAGGGGGGGAGATGTATAACAACATAAAAAACAAATCAATGCTTTTATTTTATTATGCGTCATGTCTCAATTTAACAAAAAGTACACTAACCTTATTCTCATCTCTATAAAATTGACAAAATTGAATATAATTTGGCTAAAATTGTAGGTTTTTAAACTGAATACTGTTATAATTAAAATTTTGTTTTTCTACTATAATTATTTAATTTTTAGCTGTTATATCTAAAATGACTTAAGTAAAGAAATGTCGTTCTCAGTTCCTATTTGCAAGTTCCTCCTATCATTATTATTACATATACTATTACAACAGGTGTAATATAAGTAATACATATATTTTCCTTTTTTTCCAGCTGGATTGTTTGCTATTGTTGGTCTCTATCAAATGTCAGTGTGGGCCCTCGGCAAGCATCGCAACTACAAGAAAGAATTCCCTGACTATCCCAAAGGCAGAAGAGCCATTTTACCCTTTATTCTTTAAATATTTTGATATGTATACTAGTATTTATGCTTCACCTGTTTCTAGGCTGATAAAGGTGGACGTAGATAGTTTTTGTTGAAGAGGTTATTAATTTAAATTTCAGTATGGTGACGGAAATAAATTTGTTATAAAGCTTTAACATGCTTCTGTTTGTTCTTGATTATTTATAGATACATATATGAATGTTGAAACTGACTCATTTCATTTTCGGTGGGATAATTTAATAATAATTCAAATACATTTTTTTTACTAAACTAGTATTTTATTTAACTTTTTTTATAAAACAAATATTTGAGAAATTGAAACCATGATAAAATAATTATACAAATAGCAATGAAAGTAATAAATTCAAATACTCTAATGAACTAAATCCTTGCCTGGCCTTGCTTCCATGGCAACGTTTGTTTACGTTTGATGTACTTCATCGTTACATCTAGCTTTATCGAGCAATCGTTCATTTTCTTCTTTGAGAGTCACTATTATTTCCTCTTTTTCCTGAAATATAAAAATATATTTATTATGAAGGCATAAGTAACCAAATGACATTAAAGATACCTTTTTTAATTGCGTAAATTATGACGCACATACAACATATTAATAAACAGTATTGATGTAGTAATGTTTTTAAATACGGAAATGTTTTTATTAAATGATATATATTCGATATGTCTATAAATCTACTATAATAATTTAGATAATAAATTATTTATAGAATTCCGGGAATTAAAGTACTCTCTAGAAAATTGAGAACTTGAATGAACTTTTGAGTTGTTTGTATGAGAAGAACTTGTTATAGTAATTGTTGTAACATCTAAAAATGTCGATCCCGTATAAAAGATAGGTAGGTAAGTTTAGTAGGCATATACCCACAGTATAAACTTTTGTTCATAAATACTTAAGTTATTTTCTTGAAGTATAAAATAATGTTAGTTTCTTATATATTATAAAAATCAGTAAGTATATTTGATTAAATGCTTAAAAACATTTGAAAAATATATGTTTTACATATATAATCTTTTACGACTCAACTTTTACTATACTTCTCGTTGAGCTCAATACATATATCACTTTTGATTCTATTCTTTCTCCTCGTTTTTGTATTTAAGTCCTAAAAATATGCTAATGAAATTATAATATCGGGCTATAATATATAAATTTAACCTCTATTTTTTGCTTGTAATGTTCGTCTAATTTTTCTCTATCCTCCGTTACGTGTTTTAATTTAGCTCTTGCTGTTGCTGGCGGAACATATCGCGCCGACAGACCGAGTATGGACTCCATTTGGAAACACCGTGTTCTTGTCGACTTTAGTTCACTACGCAGACTGTTTATTTCCGATAGTAAACTACAATTTTCCTGTAAACACAATTTTGCATAGGGCTTTTGCAGTTTAATATTTTTTCACAAGTAAAATGTGACTTCAACTAATGCTTACATTGCTTCAACTAATGCTTGAAGGGCTTAATAAAAAACATTGTTACAATGATGTTTATTTCCACATGATATAACACGTAATGCTATAAAAACCGTTTACGTACTTAATACTCAACGTTGGACTTTACTCATGTAATCATAATTATGGTATTTGCATAAAACAACAAATTTAAAAAGAAATAATTATAAAATGTCAGTTATCTTATACTACTACTTACTAGGCGTTAAACTCAAACTAAGGATTAATTATATCTTGGTCATTTTCACTTATAGTATTTTTTACCTATTACTTAGAATATCGTATGGAGATATTCATATATGGATATGACGTTGTTTATATATTTTATCTTTACGTTTGTAAAAATGACATAAGCGGTGGTATGCTAAGGGACGATATGGAAAGTGTGAATTTCTCGCAATTTACTAGGAAGACTGAGGGCACCTATTCAGTAAAATACGTTTCAATTGTTCTATAATTTTAGAGATATTGCTAGTTAAGTGGCGGATCCACCATCCACCCTTTGTAAATAAAAAGATACCAGATAACGCAAATACATGTATAAAATATTAACTTCTGCTTGAAATTCCAACCTACGCTTTTGTGTGCATTTCATTGTATACCTACATACTTTCTTTAAACAAAACTTTACTTAATAATTTAAAAATACCAACATCCATAATCTTTCTAATGTCACTCTTAGAACCATCCAATGATTTGGATAGTTGTAATTTCAGCGCCCCGACTTGTTTCTCGAGATGATCTCGTTGTCGATTAAACTCTCGTATCGCTTCGTCTTCCGCAATGCGGCTACGTACAAAGTCAATATCTTCAACATATTTTTGAAAAAGAGCCTGTAATTAATGCAATTAATAGGTTAAAATTATCTTTACAGCAACTAATACCTAATTGCAATGCAATATTTATTATTTTAGATAAATCGTACAATAAAGATTTAATAGATTTTTTTTAAAATTTTAAAACTATTGAACATACTACAGAAGTGCCGAAAGTTTTTTTTTCTAGTATTCATTCTTATTTGCTAATACATTTAATTATTGTAAGCAAATACATTCAATTCTTATTAGCAAATACATTCAATTCTTATTAGCAAATACATTCAATTCTTAAAAAAGAAATATTTAGAAAACGTATAAAAATTTGAACGCGGGATTTGAACCCGCGCCTCTTGAATACCGTTCAAATTTTTATACGTTTTCTAAATATGTCTTTTTCAATTGCCTTAGTGCGCGAATATCACTTTAAAAAATGTTAAAAAAATATACATTCAATTCTTATTAGCAAATACAATCAATTTTTAACTTGTATGTGCTGTATCATTTTGAAAACTGCTGGTGAGGTTCCATTTACGAATCCGTTGATTTATATATACTAAATTGGAACGCAGCGGGATTTGAACCCGCGCCTCTTGAATACCGTTCAAGCGCTCTGACCGCTAAGCCATGCGTTCTAGTATATATACTATCTTCTTAACCTAATGTTCTGTCAAACATGTCCTTATTATTGTATAGCTATAATTACCGCTAATAAAACTTGCCTTTACACTCAATTTCAATTGAGTGGGATCTTGAAAGTTAGCAGTCATATTGTGAAGATCAATCTTTATTTTCTTTAGTGTATTCTTCAAAGTCATATTACGATTGGCTTCGTTGAAGAAATCTTTTTTTGCTGACGATAATTTTTCATTTAATTGAGTAATTTTCAGTTCTTGAAAAAGTAATTGAAAAATCATTTATTATTTTATTTTTTGGAGACTACTTAAATTAATAAATGAAGTGATTGTATTTCGTTTGCAGTAGATGTAATTATGCAGAGGAACGCACGAACGTTCGCGCGCACCTATGCAAGTATGCATGTGTACACGCACATAACATACTTGAGTGAACAAAATAGTTATAGGTAAGAATTCCATACGAAGAAAAATATTTTTTATAATATACCTGAGCTATTATAAAAAAAAACTATTTTAAATTGAACTGGATGATGCGAAAAAAATATGCCGGGAACCTAGGCATTTGGCCCTCCGTTCTCTCTGATTACCGTGAAGCTAAAATATATATATATGTATATATATGAACTGTATTTTCCTTCTGTCGTTTAGTTAGATAAAGTGCGCCTAAATGATTGGATTCTTTCTGCACAGTCCAAGCTCAATATAATCTTTCTAAGCGTGCATGAAGATTAAAAAAAAACATAGGAAAATTTGTGCATTATTTTCTAAGCTCTACAAAATTAACTAGATAAAAATTTTAAAAAAATTACAACTGAATTATTTACCCCGAATTGCTTTTTGTGCAAGGAGAGTTTCAAGCGACACTTCCAATTCGAGAATACGTAATTTTTTTATTTTAATGTCGCGTTCTAATGGCTCTATCTGTTGTGAAAATAATTTAAGTATAGAACAACAGCTGTAACTTTTTTAATAAGTAACTAATATTAAGGACTACATAGTTTGAATAACTTTTCAAATCCATTTCTTTAACCATACCAAGTTCATGTTTTGTATTCAACAACTTTAATTCTTCATTCTGCATGTCATCAATTTGAACGTATAATTCTTGTATCGTCCGTTCTTTAGGTTCTATCTAAAGTACGGTTTCATGAGGATAATGTATATATATTTGAAATAAATTATGAACGAATATTATATTAACAATAAGTATAAAAATGTAAAATAAAATCATCAAGTCACACTCAAAACTTTCAGACATCGTTGATATAACATTATTTATACCTTCTTTATGTCTGTTAAAAATTTATTGATGTACTTAGTTGTTAGTAGTTATATAATAAATGTTGTATTATACCTGATTCTTCAATTCTGTTATCTTGAAATTTAAAACAAACTTATATTTCTCGAGTTCCTGTTTTTTTCGTTTTAGCTCATATATTCTTTTCTCTTTGTCTTGTATAGTGCCATCTCTCTCTGCTATTTCTTTCTTTAAATCAGCGACGTCACGTTCAAGAGTTGAAATAACCTTTTGAAACTGTTTATGTTCCGCTGTGAATATCGGAACGAAATTGAAATTATTGTAGTTTCATAATTTAATAATATATACTTTAAATACTGTACAAATTAACGAGTTTTGTTAATCATTATAAGCAATTTACCTTTAAGTTGTGACACTTGATGTTTAAATTCATCAATTTCTTTATTGGCGGATATCAACTTCTTCTTCATTAGTCCAGTTTCTCCTTTCAAACGTACATTGGCATCTTTTTCCTCTTTTAATTGAACTTCATATGCTTTCAATTGTATTTCTATAATTTCACGGTCAGCGTCTTCTTCTATGGACGATTTTATTGTTTCATGTTCTCTTTTTTCCATATCCGCTTGCTCTTGTAACTACAAAAACCAGTATATTCTTTACTTTAAAGGAAACTTTACTTCTTTCCTTTACTTTTCTTTTTGTCCTTCAAATTGTCTACATATGTTCTACTAGATTTCTAATCAACCTAAGCTTATTTTTAAGCTTACATCTTATTCACTATAATTTCAAAATGTCCAATTTATCCAATTAGTTATATGTTCCGCAGAATGCAGAGCAGGCAGAGAGAACTGTTGATTTCATTCTTTGCTTATCCTTGGTCAAAAAATATTAACATCCAATGTGGTATAACCGAATTCAAAACGTATTACAAAATCAATATATTTTGGTTATGAAATTTCTAGTTGACAGTGCTGTCTTTGCACATATAGGGACAGTCAGTAAATCTACTACTACAGTGTGCCTTTATAGTGCAAAACTGCCAGTAGCATATTTAGACGAAATTTAACATGTTAACGAGATAATTTCTAAATGGATCTTCAACAGGGACATAATTACTAATGTTCTAAAACAAAGACAGGCGCAGTGTGTCAACGCAATAGTTGTGGGTTCGATTCTCACTTTGAGGGATGATTATATTTTAATCATTGTGATTTCTCCACTCTGGTAACAAGATAAAGCGTGGCGTTGAGTTCCGCCACTCAACACGCACTGTCTCGGATTCGAGCGTAATGTGGACAACGGAATGTTTGACACAAGGTACTCTGTGCCTGTGATCTGTGCGGGAAAATGTATGAAGCTGATAAAAAAAGAAAGGCATATTAGTTACCTCTAGTAGCATGAGATCTTTCTCTTCAAGTCTCGCTTCAAACATACTGTTTACTTGTCTTAAAGCTTGTCGTTTATTTTCCGCTAAGTCTTCCAATCGCTGTTCGTAATCTTTTCTCATACGAGCTGTTTTGTCCTCTAAGCACTAAATAACATAGTTAGTTGTACAGTTTTTAAAACCTTTTAATACAACTTTTGTTATGTTAATTTCAATCGAATTACAACGTCCATAAAAATACGAGTAATATGTAATTTTAGTATAATTACATATTACTCGTATAATTTTAAATAATTTATTTAATAAAAATATTTACATTTTCATAACAAACACTTGCCTGATATCTATCGTATTCACTAATAAGTCGTATGTTAAAATCAGCTTCCAAAGCTTGAAGAGTCCTCTCGTGACCTGACTTTAACTTTGCAATATCTTGTTGTATCATTCCAATTTCATGCGTGTGCTCATTTTCCATTTGCTAAAATAGAAAACATAATTTATTTCAGCAGTTATGTTGTAGTATTGTAATATATTCTTATATTTTTTATCTGACAGAGAAAACTCGAGAGTCGCATCACTGAATTCTTCTTTCGCTTTTGTCTGGGAGACGGAATCTAATCTACTTCAGCTAATTTGATGTGATAAAACCAAGTGATATTTGAAGTTGCGTTTGGTCTTACAAATGTTCATTATTATTTAAAAAGAAAGTATACATTTCATGCACTTGGTTTTGTCCACTTTATTGTACTACACAAATGTAGATAATAAATATGTATGAACATAATGCTTACTTCGTTTTTCTCTTTAAGCTCTTCAATGGCAGCACAGTACCCTTCATGTACCTCTTTTAACTTTTCTGCTTGAGCAGCTTCAGCTTGCCGAAGTTGATAAGTATGCTCCGTTTCCAATTCACTCATTCTTGTACTAAGTAACTGCAAAGTATAGTTTGTATCTAGTCAAGAGCTACTTACTTAATAATGCTACTTAGTTAAAATGTAACAGTTGTGAAATATGTATTGATTTCCATACATTTTTATATTTCCATTTTACCACTTCATTGTATTATTGTCATTTAATATGTAGCGTAGATGTACCTTGGAGACTCACTTAAATGACTAGTTTCAAGTATACACATACTCACATTTATATTATTAATCTTTTCCTGTAAATCTTTTTTGCTTATTAAAATTTCTTTCGAATAAGCAAAATCTTTATCAAGAGCTATAGCTCTACCATCGGCGTTGGTCAATCTCCATAAACAAATTGAGGAATCCTCCGACACAGATACAAGTGTTTGATCGTCATACGATAATGCGATACCAGTAACCTTTTTGTTGTGCATATGAAATTCATTGAAAATAGTTTTATCTAACAAAGGCAGCTGGACCGCAGTGACGCCTCCTTCGCCACCAGTTATAAAAAGCATTAGATCTGAACGAGACAACACTATTGTATCTAAAGCGCACGCAATCAATCCAAGGTTTCTTCGAATCGTATTTGAGCCAATTTCTTTAATTTCACCATCACTTCCAACACCGTATGTCGTCTTGCCGTTGCTGTAATGTAAGAATTATGAATGTTATCAATAAATTAATTTCATATATTGTGTGATGACTAAGTTTTATAGGTCACATTTTCCCCACTTTACACAACCCCTCATTTTCGTATTAAATAAGCAAGATATTGTATTTTCCACGACCTTCAATTAATATTTTACTTCGTATTACGATTTAAACCGCCTTTCAATAAAATTAGATTTATAACAATGATATAACGCTAGAAAATTACTTTAGCTTCACTTACGGTTTATTAACTGTGTATTTGAAACCATTACGAATTATTAAGTAGTAATTAAACATGATTTCATAAAGCAAAATTTATTTAACGTATATTATTCGGTATAGTGCTGAATTTCATATCCGTTTAGCTTTGATTATATTATTACATACTTGTTTACTGCACAAGCGCTAAATTGATTTGTTTTAAGTATCACTTCGCCAACTCGCTGACCTGAAGACATGTTCCATTCATATACCGCGCCTTCCGTGCCACACGACACTAAGGTTAAATCATTAGCTGACCACGCTAAACATGTAATCTAAAAAAAATATTCATATATCAAAATTACAGTTTTATAGGTTCTAGGAAAAAATATTAGTTCTAAAACGCGTAGTCTGAGTGCATCCAAGTTAATTTAAGCTTCGATTTCACAATCAGTCACTGGCTTTACAGTTGAAAAATATTTTATTTTCCAGATCTGATTAGACGACGTTCGGCTGAGTTTCACAATCCAATCATAGGCCGTCATATAAATTAAGTTGGTGGTAGTGACTTGGTGTGAGTTACGAAATCCATGTTAACGGTTTACTACGAACATTATTCACCTCACTATTATCCAGTTAACGCTATTTACGTAATTTATTAGGTAATTAGATAAACGACACATAACGGTAGCAGAGAACGGTTCATGTATCGCTATCGTATAGGTTATTTCTTCTTATGCTGCATAAATGTGAATGAGTGCGAAATGTAAAAGCATAAAAAATAAAACATCCGAATATACACTTACAGTGTCTAAATTGCGAATTAAAAAAAATTCTATCAATTTTACCTTTCCATTATGTCCTTTTAAATTATAAACATTTTGAAAAGAAACTGACGAAAATACTTGAACAACTTGACCATTAACTGCTGCAAATAGATGCCCATTAGTACTGAATTGTGCACGTTTACAATTTCGAATAGGAAATTCACGCATTACTTCAAAGTCATCAATAAGCACCACCATAAAACGCAACTTATCTGAAAATCCAACTATTGCGAAAAGTCCTGAAAAAAGAAAGGAGTGACCTTATCTTGGTTATCATTTCATACCACTTATTAGATTAATCATTTATTAATACGTATTAGCACTAAATATAAGTCAAAAAGTTAAAGCAAAATTTGACTACACTAAATAATGTTTTACTTATTTTACAGCACCGGTTGTTTCAAAAATTGAAATATAACTTATGGCTTCACGGGCCATGTAAAAAAATAAAATAATATAAAACTAAAATTTAATACTTTTTAATTAAGCTTTATTGTTTTCGCTACGTCAAACACAATTACCTGTAGGATGTAGAGAAACACAATGTATCTCCTCTTGATACAGTTTAATCAACTCTACGTCATCCGTCATATAGTTCCAAATCCTAATGCTTTTGTCTAGTTCGCCGGACGTCATAAATATTGGTTTCCAAGCGCACATCGATAGTGAGTTAATACGACCGTAATGCATGGCTGGCCCAAGCTCCGTAAATGCTATTTCTGGATTCTTGAAGGATTTTACAACAGAAAATAAATAAAAAGGTCGTTTTATATCAATGATTTATTCAGTTAAATACGAATTATTATTTAGTGAAACGAGAACTACGATAAGAACGGAAATTGAATACTACGAAAAACATATACATATTTCTTTTTTATGATATGATGGGCTATTTCAAGTAAGAGTAAATAATCAATCTTGCAAATTGTTTAACTTGTCGCGATAAAAGTAGAAGCGAGATCAGATACTTAGAATGCGGGATTTGTAGGATCACTTCGAATTTTATTAGGTAGAGACAGGAGCTAGGCTGTGGAGTGTAGTGTGTGTATTTCATTTCATCTAACGTTTAATATAACATTACTGTTAATTGTACTAACTTGAAGCATATGTTGCCCAAACAGTTTAACATAGTATAGCTGTTTTCTAAGAGTGGTAATAAGAAGAGTTTCTTGATTTGGATCTATAGCAATATGTTGAATTTCATCCAATGGGGACCATTGTGGATGTTCTCGAGTATGTCTGATAAAAACAAGTGATATTTAATTATATGAATTTTTAAATAATATAATTGGAAAAATAATAAAAACATATTGTTATGTTGTACTTATAAGAATTTTTGGAAATCCGAAATAAGTTCCTTTTACGCCAATGGTGCGGCGTTTCTTTCTCAAACATATGAACGTATCCTTGGCCACATGAGTAGGCAAAACCTATATATATTAAAATGTATAAATTCAATGATTTTGTAAAAGCATATTAGTAATTATATGTTTCCTTGTTTTTTTACTCTATACCTTTAGCAAAATTAACAAAACATTTGACTGGGTAGTTTTCCACATCAATAATTTTGTTCTCACTGCTCGCTGTGTCTCCACTAGTGGTGCTAGTTTTTTCACCTTCACTGGTTCTGATTGAAAATAGGAATAATATTAAATAGGTTAAAAAAAGTTTCGAAAATATACAAATAAATATTAAGCCAAATAAAAAAATAACCATCTCTACTTACTCAACATCGACTTTCTTAAGCGACATCTCCATTATTTCCGCTGCACGAAATATACAATTTTGACGCAATTCACCATTTTCCACTACCATAATAATCCCGTTATCCGTTCCAAACATAATTCGATCGGATGTTAGCCACATGCAACTTGTTATATTAATCTGTAAAGACAATCAAGAAAATAAAAAAAAACCGAATGTAATAATAGTATAGTCCTCGTTAATTATTTTATACGGCCTCCTCGTTGCATCACTTGCATTCATTGTGTAGGACATGTAAGTGAGTAGCGGAGTGCGCATGTTTATTTCTATAATGAATATATTTATATTATAGAATAAATTACCGTTCTCACTAATTTCGCACTAACAACCAAGCTAAGATCGAACGTTGCTTTCACTATTTAAGAAAACAACTTTGAAGAACTATTACAAACTATTATAAAGTCAATAGTATAATAAATTTTTTATGTTCTTGATTATGCAAATATATATAATCTTACGTTTTCAGCCTTACACCAACCCCATTGACGCCATACAGTTTCAGACACGTTCATTATTCTAAACGTATAAGGGCCGCTTATTACTACTAGAGTTGCATCTGTAGGGTTGCATTGGACCTGGAGTTAATTTATAGTTATTAGCGAATTTATTTAACAACGAAAAAACAATGAATGTTTTTATGTTACTTTAAAAACCAGAAATACGGTAAATCTTTAGATTTCCAAGTAAAATGGAAGATTTACTTAATCTATGGTATATGCGGAACTGTTTCTAACCCAACTAAACCTAATAAACAATTAGCGTGTTTTATAATTAAAATCTAAGTGGTACCGAAGTATAATTACGAAATGAATAATTCATTATGAAAGAACAGTTGGACTGTTACCATTTATGTCACTCACATTTTCGACTATTCCTTGACCACTTGGATTTTGAGCTTTCGCATGGCTTTCAACCTTCCCTTTATCCCAGTTATAATAATATAAGTACCAATCTGGTTCTCCAGTTATAGCTACCAAATATTTAGAATCATATGTGAATTGAATGCAAGCAAATTCTCGGGCACTAGAGTTTTCGAAAGGCACAGTAAGAATTTTTCGCCTTTTATATGTTGTAAGATCATAAATAGTAATTATTGGCTTTTGCCCTTCTTCAGCTATTTCATTCAGTGCTAACCATCGTCTAAAATAAAAAAGAGTAGTTAAAAACAACTACTTTTTTTAGAGATAGTTAAAATATAGGAGCAGAGGACGGCAGATTAATAATTAATATAAATATGTATTTAAACTAAGTATCAATTTATTCTACTGGGATACCTGTTAGGCGCTAGTACAAGGGATTTAATAGGTTTATGTTTGTCTTGAAGGCGAATAAATTTTTGTTTCTTTTGTATATGATTATGAATCACAATGACACCACCAGCTGGATAGATTATTTCAGAATCCGTCATGTAATGTGCATTGTGTCTGGAAATCAAAAGTTATAAAATTATTATTTTCTATTTTCACACACACATTTTATTTACGAAGTTAGTAACACAAACAATCATCCAGCATCAAACACTCTACGACTACGACGGCTAGTTTATTAAATGAAATACGATGCAACCATTGTATGGCCTAAACAATGTCAACAAGAATATTTCACTTCGGATAATTGATTTGTTTTATGTACATAAACTATTACAAATCACTATTTCAAAACTAAATATATACTTTAAAATTAAAAAGCAAGCTGCTTGAGGCTTTTGTCCGCATAGCATTGTAGTCAGAGACAACATAATGTCAAGATAACCCGTTCTCCACTTTCCGCCCGAATTCGAGTGTTAAGTGGCGGAACTCAATACCGCATCTTAACATTAAAATATGGAAATAAAGGCTAAAATACTCTCATATCTGTATTGTGAGTAAAATACATTTTGCTCTACGACGACTTACTGAATATCCGTTCGTAATCCATAGAATATTCTCGACGATATATTTGGCGGAGTGTTTGCAGCCATTATGGTATGGTTATTTGTAAGTAAAAGTTTTAGAATTCACGTGCTTCTTTTAATAACAATTACGTAAAATAATTGTCCCTTCAACGTTCTCGAGTTTAATAATATAGCTTTTTCGTCACCATGACAACTGTCTTCATTCCGATATATTTGAAACGCAGCACGATGTTCTAACATTGCCAAATTTTATATTTCGTCTGCGCATATAAATTAAAATCCAATCATTAAAATTGATTACCTATTTTGTTAACATTTTTAAAGTGTTATTCCCACACTTAGGAAATTGAAAAAGACATATTTAGAAAACGTATAAAAATTTGAACGCACGCTGCGTTCAAATTTTTATACGTTTTCTAAATATGTCTTATTGATTACCTATACGTAAGTAGGTATAATTTATCGTAGGTACGCTCCAGTTTAATGGAAAAACTACAGAGATAAATTTTGAAATACTATTCAAAAACGCAAAAATACTCATGCTCTGAAACAGTTTAATAAAAAGATATGTAGGAACATAGATAAATACTTAGGATAACGTAAGTTGGATATTATAATTTAAGTACCCATTGAATTTGAAATATCATCGTTTTTAATCTAGAAAAATTATAAATCACGAATGAAATTAACATAAAATCTCTTTAAACACTGTGGTATGGAAATTATGCCACATGGAAGGCAGTAGTCGTTTTTTTTCGCATATAAGCGGTTATTCCTGTCGGCTCTGTTGGCTTTTATAGTGAAACTTAGGGGTAGAAGGTGGGGTGCAAGGTGCTCTTGCTCTTGCAAAAAATGGGAAGGTTGCAATTCCATTTGTATTTCTAAGTGTGGTCAGTAAAGCCGCCATTTGATTTGGCTACCAATATTTTTATTAAGACTAATGAAAGAATAAATCAAATTGTCGTATCATTACGTTTCGCAATTATAATACTAAAATCATAAATACATACAACACTTAACTAGTGCAAAGTGACTGTATCAAATAAAATGCGCAACGCTTAGACTTGAATCGCCATTTATACTCCACTCTACCTGATTGGTGCTCAATGTCATCTTTAGTAGAGCATCCTCTTTGCAATTCCGAGGTAACTTGCTACTTCCTCCCTTTGCATAAAGACGATTCATAAAAATTGTAGTGTGTACAATTTGATTTTACAACAAAAAAGTTTGAATATGTCTCGATCTTTAGTTCACAAATTCAAAATTAGAGATATATACTAAATATAAAAAAGAATCATTATATTTTTTTGGGAATTATTATCTAAAACATACCTTTAGATGTTTAATACCTCTCTAAAGTCTATACAATCTTAAGTTTGATATTAATAGTAATTAAGTACTTTGTTATATATATATAATAAGTGATCTTATTAGTAATTTAAAAATTCTACTTCTAATTGGGGTCAGAATTTCGCGAATAGTAATCGTATAATATTAATTCACAGGCTGAGTAAACATTTTGCTTTTATCTACCAAATTTTGTATTTTTAGCAAACGGCATAATTTTTTCGATCTGGTTCAAATATTCTTATTTATACAGCCTGTTTATTCATCTACAAGCTTTCTTTTCCATATTAGATATTTCGAATGTTTTGTAGTACGCCGTACCGTAAGTATGTACCTACATATATTTTATAAATATATATATTTTTTCAGCTGCATGCTTTTTCTCGCGTAGCAGGGTAGGCTGAGACAACTTTATGTCAAGCCACTCCGTTTTACACTTTCCGCCTGAATCTGAGACATTACATGTTCTGGCGAGTGGCGGAACTCTACGCCGCTCTTTATCTTGTCACCAGAGTGTAAAAATAAAAAAAATCATTTTCGCGAGTGAAAATATAACCTACAACCATCTCGTATACAGTAGGTAAGTCGCGGTCTCATTGGGCCACGATGGACTCTAAATTATACATATTTTTTTATAATGATACCTGATTACATATATATAAATCAATTTTTTCTACTTTAAGTGATTACTCAGAAGTATTTTCATATGGATGTAGTAACTTGCTGGCCAGCACTATCTTGGTACACTCAGATAGAGCTTAGGATGCTTAGGTAGACAGACGTATGGCATAACGCTACAAACGTAATACATTTCTCGACTTTTCTGTAGTTTACTACAATTTATTTCTTAGGATTGTCATTATAATATATTGGGTATATAATGAGTGTAATCACAATATATATAAACTTTTAATATTATATATTCGATATTTATTTTAAGATTTTAAAATGCTACAAATAACAGAAACAGTGCTTAGGGTGTTTCTACATAGTACTTAGTAGTACAACTCCATAACAGAAATAATTTTAAGCTCCACAAACAATAATTACTAGATGAGAACATGACATAATTTATTATTGTCTATTAATAAGTGCTCATGTCAATGAATTGGCGATATCAAGCACAATTGATGGCACAATATAATAGATCCCAACGTCTCTCGCCCTCTGACAAAGCCCAGTCACGCGAGTGAACAAGGAATGTCTTGTACTCGTAAACTATAGAGTCGTTATGTAGAGTAACTAACAAGATCAATGCCCGAACTTCACTATATTTTTTTTATATTACTTATTACAACAAGAGTAAATTTTCATTATTACTTCCTAGTCTATAATTAGCGTAGTTCCTTATGTAGAAACTTTACTTGGACTTGAACTACTAAAAACAATATAAAACAGTGACAATGTAATTATAGAATTTTAAATTACATTTTAACTCATTATTTTTATATCATTTTTCTTTTATTCAAGTTAGATAGGTATATATATGTTAATAAAGCCAAACAAAAGAAACGAATGACTAAGACGTTTTTGTTTGCGATTGCTCGTCTCAGCCAATTCTGGCTTAACATTACTTCACTTTATTTAAAAGTAATGGATATATATATAAGTTAGTAAATATCAAGATAATAAGTTTACATAAATAAAAAGAACCGGAACATTAAAGTATAAAGGTCATTGTAACGTCCAGTAATTGATCGATATAACAAAGCATGCGATGGTATTTGAAAGAAAATTAGGTCTTACCTAATGTGTAAATAATTGTTAATGTCTTTAAAAAACAATTTAAAATTTTTTTTTTTATATATTGAAGCGACGATTAGTAATAGTAGGTTTATGTTAACAATACTCTATTGTAAAAGAGTTTTTGTATATGCAAGCGCTTCTTGAGACGATACAATGTAGTTAAACCATTACGTAATACATGAAGTTGACACAGAGCTCCTAATAAATTATTCCAAAGTGTAATATTTTCTGAAGTTTACTTGGCCTTCGACATGTAGGAACGCTTTATGTGACTGACGTCATGGAAGTATTAAACTACAGAACTGTCACTTTCAATATCTGGCATTGATTTTCACTATATTTTAAGTGAATTGAAATTAACTATATTTGAAGTGAAAGAAGCATCGTTTACTGCGCAGTTTGATTTGTCGACATTAATTAGCGTAGGTAGGTAATTAGTTGCAGTGACGTAGCCTTGCTTGGATTGCCCTCTCACTTTATATCGTTAAAAAGTTACCTAATAAGCGGATTGTACTAAGTGTAATCATTTGTTTTATGAGTTGCATGGATGCGCTTAGCTCAGCGATAGCGGTATCGGCGAGTGCGCTGCCGGCTGCGAGGGCTAGTGTGCCTCTGGCCGTGACGCCGAGCGCCGCAACGCCGCGCACCGACCCTGCACCACGTGCCGCAAAACGCGCAAACAAACTCCCCGCAATTATCTCCCTATGATAAGACGATACAACGCGCTATCAGTTTGTGATAAGTTAACAGTGTGATATTAGATAAAAAACAAAGTGGTCGACGCCTGTATTTCTGTGCCGCTGTGTATTATGTAAAACTCTGAAAAGTGGAATTTCCTCATGGTGCAATCATGACGACTATGGAGGGGTCTCATAAGACTGTGTCTGTTCATGATTATCCTGAGCATCTTAATCCATTCCGGGACGAGGATAATCATAATAAAATCAGGTTTTGGACTATTGGCCGGAGACTAAGCAGATCCAATAGTATATCATTTTCTGGAATAAAAGACCTCAAAAACTCATGGTAAGTTTTAGGAACGTGAATGTTTATTTAGTAATGGTGAACTACGAAGCCGTGCTCGTGATTATTATATTTAGAAACTTTACACACGTTTTTATGTATCTATTCAGTTTCTAGTTTAAATGTAATAGGTAATAAGTAGGTATGTTTAGTCAGTGCTAGTAAGTATTTAATCCGGAAGAATTGCGGTCACAATAGACTACTGCCGCAAATATGAACACGACGTGTCACGACAATCGACTTTTCCTCCGTTATTTTCATAACATGTCCATTGGTAATGTTTAACTGTATACTAATAGGTACCTACACAAGATTTTATCACAAAAATTCTGACATATTAATATAAGTAAATGAGTCCAAAATTATATATCAACCTAAGGAGCATAATTTATTTTAAAGTCTTAAACATATTCCATGAATTATAGGTAGAATAAGATCTGAAATTGGATAGAAATATTTTTATAAAATGTACTAAAATATTATAGGAATTATAAATTATATCATATTATTACTATAAGATTTTGTTATATACATATGTAGATATCTATGGAAGAACATGACCTCAGTGAACAATTATCTTCTTGATCAAATACATTATTATTTTATCATGTCCGATGTAGATAAATGCTGCCATTGGACGGAGCATATTTAGGTTTTATAGTAGGATGATTAAATTTGTAAAAATAAACACCTAACTGGCAACAGTTCTTATGTTTTATTTTGTTTTATTATGGTCCGTCAAGTTCACGTCGCTTTTCACACTGAGTGGTTACAAAAACTTTTATAATTTTTTAAATTTAAATACTTAACTTACTTACGAAATTCAAACGACAGACAAAAAATAGTTTTACCTTTTATTTCTATTGAATTGCATACTATGTTTCTAATTAAGCATTTATTTTTTAAGAGTATACAACATAAGTACGTATTTACACGTCACATACTTACCTACATTGGTACCTATACACTAACAATGTTCTTCAGTTATTACATTAAATATAACTCATACTTTATCTCAAGATTTCACATGATATCTAACTGCATACATATTTGTAATTATATGAGAAATCTTTATATATATCTTTATATATTATAATACAATTAGCTATGCATACCGCTAATATAAATACTACGTACTTAGATATACCTACGACATCTACCTTTTTTTTAACAAATAATGAAACACGCATGGACGTAAAAACAAAAGTAACTTTGTGTACTCTACTTTTTCTTCGGTATATTAATATTTTCTCGAACGAGAACCATACCCAAAAGCATCGTGCACTGTCAAATACTTTCCAAATGCGACACGACGGATGACGATTTGATGAATCATTAAATTCTTTTTGTCTACTCAGCATGATGAAGATAAAAAAATCTATGTACAAAGGTCCTAAGTAAATGTTGAACTTATTGCTATATTTTAATTATAACAAAAGGCAAGTATGTATAGGAAAGAAGTATTTGTATAATTAAAATATGAACACATTTTTAAATATGACACATTTTTAAATATGACACATTTTAAAAGATTATTTAAATACACTCGACGAACGAAACCACCGAACGTTTATAAATACTGTTGATGTCATTTTATAGTACTTCGCAAACAAACACGAATCAACAATCAATTATTTACTCTTAGAGTATAAGCTGTATCTTGAATATATTAAAATTTGAAATTTAAATGGATGCAGTTGATATTCTGACGGATACTACTAAAAACTATACCTTTTAATAAAATCCTCATCCTATCCTTAATCCTTTGAATAAGTATTTCATTTAACAATATAGTTAAATGAAATTTTCATGCCATAATCCCTTGTATTTCTTATTTTTTTATTTAAATAAATAACTACCTACTAAAAGTTGTAATTGTGTTTAGTTGATAAGTTCCTACCCAATACATTACCTGAGAAGTTGAAGTCGGCTGCACTTTTAATAGCAAATTTAGTGTAATAAAACAATTTAAACTCATTTTCTTTTAAATATTAGTTTTCGTTTATAATATTTGTTATATTTAATACTTTATTACACTAACCAGAATTAATAATAAACAAAAGAAACAAAGGAAGTACAATTTTGGTGTAAAAGCGGCCTTATCACCATATTTCTTCCAGACAACCCCTAATATAAAATAAAAAAGATCTAATGTGCAAGGATTGATTTAGGTTGGTTTACCTAGAAACGATTATATTTTGTTAATAAAATAAATTATAGAATTGTTTTCGTTAACTTTATTTATTTACAAAACTAGAACAATATTATTTATCTTTCAATAGGTACTCGTTAATCATATTAATCTTTTAGGCTATCTATAACATAATATTTGAAAATGGAATACTAAACGCGCTTAATTTATGACACAATTCTTGTTTTATATGAGTATATTGTATGTAAGGATTAACTTCTTTGAAAAATATGTAAAACTATCTACTGAAACTATGACCATAATTTTTAAACATCCAATGAAATAACCATGTCTACAAAAAACAAAATTACAAAAAACTCACGTCGTCATTCTGTCTCCATTGTACTTTTATAAATTAATAGTTTCATTGAGTAGGTGGTACCTACTGCTAATGTTATATATGATTCGTATTAAATTTATACAAGTTTATTATGTAAATGAGAATTGTGCTATAAAAAATCAAATGTAATTAGTTATGAATTTTGTTTTGATGTTCATATAAGCTTCCGTTCATGTTTTATATTAACTTCTGGTTTTTGATATTGGCTACCTTATATGTTGGTATTATTAAATGCTTTACTTGAGTGCATATCATATCTTAGTGCAACTACAAAGACTATTGTTGATATGTTTGACCTATTTGAAACAATCGGAAAAGACGATTAGTCGAGCAATTAATGTATTTAAGCATCTTAAGTAGGTATTAAACTGAACTATTTAGTTCAATATCTAACTTTTACTTCTAGTCACTATTTGTTTTTTTTTGTTTCTTCTGATATAATCGTTTACAATGTAAAGTTTGATATTTATAACACTTACCGAATTTCTAAATATGTATAATGTATACTATATTATATATTGTAATTTGTAACTAAATATTATAGTTTTGTCGTATTTCTATGAATTTATAGTTTATATGCCTTTGTTGTTACTTAGTACTTAAATAGCAGTTTCACACTTTTGCCACATCGAACTCAGCACCCCGCTCTGTCTTACTAGAGCGGGGATGGAATCGTTCCCCGGAGGGGAGATCGAAACCTCGACCGCCATGTTTATAGTCAGACCTTATCCCGCCATGCGCCATGATGATGGCATCAGCCTTTATTTTGTACCTGATTTTGATCAATCCATAAATGATACCGCATTAACGTAATACGAAATGTTGCTTAATAGCGTCTAATTAATAAATAGTTTATCTACCCTCTACGTTTTCCGATGTTTTTTTACTACTTAATACTGTTATATACGTATATAATGAACCTTTATGAAACAAACTTCTTCAGAAGTCTAACTCTGGACGTGCCTTGGCATTGATCCAAGAATCTCATTACAGGATAACCTGTTACTTTAATTACTTTTACATGTGTATATATGTATACTTTGTCTGGCCATAAATACTGTTATAATGAAAAATAAACAAAATATTACTTTCCACTTTAGAATTTGTCAATTTTTATAAGATTATTCATTGTGTTTTTCTTATCTTCGCCCCAACATATTGTAAAATATTTTGTGATATTAAAATGGAGTGGGGTGATTAAGAGCACCGAATCTATGAAGAATTGCTGGTTTAAGGACGCTTGGTATTAGACAAATGTTAGTGTACGGGCTATTTATAAGTACAATGATACATATCTGGCCGTCCACGTTCGTACGAAACAGGCAGTAATAGAACGAATTCGAAGAAATCCTGTGCGAAAGCAAAAGATTTTATCCTGTAAAATGAAGAAGGACCTAGAACCATGTCGCGTAATTTAAAAGAACTTGCATCCTATAAGAAATACACCGGTAATTTTTAACAGATAATAAAAAAAAGAATAGGGTGGTAAAATCAAAATAACTATTTAAGCGGTCACAGAATTTTTTTATATGTTTGTAAATATTTAAAATCTACGGTTGATGCAGTTCTGGATTTATCAAATGTTCTCATCTTAAAATCAAAAAAGCCTTCGACTCTGTATCTATCGCGAAGCTTTTAGTGGTATTAACTAGAATGAGAATCAGAGGCATAGCGAATGACATTTTTCGGAGTTACTTAACTGATCGCTTACAATGTGTCATTATATATAATATCGTAATTAATGAAGAAATTCTAAGTTTTGGTGTTCCTTAGGGAAGTGTTCTAGGACCTACTTTGATCCATATTAATGTCAATGAACTGTCTAATTTATTTTTACTGTAAAATAATATCTTATGCTGATGATACTACACAAGGACACATACACAATACATACATACAAAATTTGCATGCTATTTGAAGGTTTGCATAATATATATAAAAAAAAATGTATGTAAGATTAGTATTTAGTATATATATTTTTTGGAGTTTGTTCAACAATTTCTGGAGGTAGGAAATGACTACAACACAGGTTTTAACTAGAGTAGTTATTATCGAACAGTTTTAGTGTTATTTTCTTAAGGTCCAATAAAGAATTTTTATTTATTTATTTATTATATTAAAATACTAGTTTTGTTACTCTCGTCGTTTACTTTACTGCGCAGGATCATAAATCTCTGTCTCGTCATTATTCAATTCCTAAACGACCTCCATGCTGCGGTAGTGGTGTTTTTTACATTTTATTACTTTTAATGAGTATGTATAAATTGCAGATATCTGATACGGCTACTCCATGTAGAACTTCTGTACATATATGTAATCAGCTTTAGTGTACTAATGAATGTTATAACAGGATTAAAAAGTATTTATTTCTTTAATTTAAATTTAAATTTTTAAATTAATATTTTGTAAAATAAAATACGATCCTTAAATGAAAATTTAATAATACTTACTTCTATACGAGTATATCGTTATGAGTTGTGACTTTTACGAAATATTCATACCTATTATTATCTTCTAATTTTACTTTGAAATTAAAGTATACATATGGGTTACTCAATGTCAGTAACAATAATATGCTGACAATAGTCATTGTTACAAATTTGAAGTTTTAATTAACATAATATGTACCACCTTAAGTATACAAAATACACTAAACATTTCGGCTTTTTCTATTTAAAATTAACACACATCTTATTGTATATATATATTAATTAATTTCAATACTGTTATACCTAAGATTAATAATGTGAAAATAATTAATAACGAAATATAAAATTTCATGCCCTCTTTTTTAATTATCATAATAATTAAATGACATAACAAATGAAAGCGACACTAACAACTGTAACATTTAAATTGTCTTAAATATTGCTTCATACAATCATATCGCTCAATGAATAAATTGGAAAGTATGATTTAATAGACTGTTGAGTCTTCTTACAAATTTCTAATGTTTCAAAACGGTGTTCTTTGTTGCTTCAATCAAGTTACCGATTTCTAAATTATATCTGTGTAAAACTTCGTATAACACGTTAATAATATTAGTCATATATCATTAATAATATTATTTCAAAAGATGACGATAGACGCGCTCTTATCACACAAGTTTTGACATTGTGCAACCTAGGTGCATTGATTGTGGGTACGTATTGCTTCGTCTTGGTCGCCATATTGTATGTTATATACGAAAAATATAAAATGATCAATGATATATTTTTTCCGTGGATAAATTGAACACTGTTTGGTTTACTTTTCTATGGAAAAGATATATAATAGACAAAATTCATTTAATAATTCCTTATTATATATTGTTTCTCACTGTACTTGCACTTTTAAGCAGAATAAAATTTATCATCTCGGCAAGTATTTTCCGCGAAAGTTGTCTCACAGACCTTTTTATAAATATGAACATAACATTAACATACTGAAGATAATACGAAGTAGGCCAGTACCACTCTATAAATAAGTCCCGTCTCCTGCGGGAAACTCTTGGTTTTTAACATATGCATAGTAAAGTAAAGAATAATCCAACTTAAATTGAGAAATGGTTATGAAGCAAAAAAGATTTTCAATTATGAAAACTACTACTTATAAACATTTTTGTATATCTTAACATTTTTAAAGTGTTATTCACACACTTAGGATATAAAAGAAAATATTAGAAAACCTATAAAAATTTTAACGTAGCGAGACTCGAACCTGGGCCTCAATCTGACCACACAGCCGTACGTTCTTTTCTTAAGATATATTTTGTATATTTTACGCTAATCATATATATGTTTTTAAGGTGCTTAATAGTTAAGTTTACCTTACTAATGAGACGATAACATCTTATCTGTAAGCCTTCTGCCTCTCGCTATATTTAAAAAATTATATCATCGTTGATAAGAAAGATAAAAACGAACATTCTAATAAATGATAAATATAAGAATGCACAGGCCACAACACAATGTGGGTCATGAGAATGCCATCATTGTTTGTTTAGAGCATCGGGCGTTCATTAACATCACCTATTTTACGAAGGTCACAGCCTCGTTCGGGTGTGTTAGCGTATGAAACAATAACTGTATTATTTTAATTATACTGATATTTCAACAAGTCTAAGTAGCGAACTCGTAACAAATGACTAACATCTTTCTCATTTTCAACTCAATTTATTTTATGTCAATGTGCATATTGTATTAATCTGTTGCATTTGATTATTGACATATACCTAAGTCATCTTTAATGAACAGCGACATACAAGATTACTGTGCAAGGGTAAATATTGTCAGTTCAAGAACGGGTCAAATCTCGTTTTATCTACTCGACCTAGAAGATTTAATGTCAAACATACGCGTGCAGTTAAGCTTGTTTACATATGCTTTAGCAAGCCGAGTTCACCTAACATTTACAGATGTGTGCCTCATGTAGGTCGTAGACTAGGTGTTTATTTGTTTATTTCTAGTATTAATAAGTATAAATTAATAAAAATAGCAAAGTTTTTGCGTATAATCTTCAGATACACTGAAATATTCACGATTGTTCTAACCTAAACCCATTTATAATTTACACCACGATATTATTAAAGGACACAGGTAAACAATTGCTCATTTAAGATATTTATGCTATACTTTACAAGCTGGGTACCTAATATATAAAAAATAAATATAAACAAACTTGTGGCTTGAAATAATAACTTAAATTGATTCGAATTTAGTTAAAAGAATTCTTCTTCTTATTACTTATATGAAATGGGCGTGAGAGAAACCGTCACGGCACAATTCTGACCGTTCAAGTGGAATCAAGTGCACTAAACTACCATTACTTTTGTCACTGGCCATTGCGCCTACAGACATCCGCTAACCGAGGATCCTTGTGAGAGTTCATGTTTAACAATTGCGTTAGTCCCAAATATAAAGTAGCATCATTATCCACCTACTTTAGGATGTCAGGGTGCTTAATTGTACAATTATTCAGTTATGGACCCTACACAATACCATTAGAAATAAATCCATATAATAGATACACAATTCAAATTAAGTAATTTTTTCAGGTCTCAAAATTAAAGATAATTATTTTTTTATTTATAGAACATTTTGAAAGTCTTTTTCAGCAAATAATACTCAAAATTCAGCAAATCTCTATGATGTCAGGACGCTTAATAATTTTGCTTTTTATAATGCTAACCGTGTAGACCTACTTAAGTAGGTATATTCTGAATATCCGTCAAAAATATTAGGAATCTCTTGAATAGGTTTCATTTTAAATTAAAAAAATAAATTTAATAAGTTAGTTGGATAATATATTTATCGTTGATATCAATTTCAGGTCCTTACGGTCTTTTATGAGAAAAGGAAAAAAGGGTGAGCAATCTTCTATAACCAAAGCCAACAACCAAGTCAATGGAGATAACAGTCCTATTTTGTTTCGGCGAGCTTTGCAATGTAAGACATACATATTTTTACACTAAGTTATTTACATATATAATATAAACCTTCTATACATTCTTCTACTTCTATACTCTGCAAGTGACAGATAATAAATAGAACCAATTTTACAACATACAAGTATTCATTTGATTGAAGAATTAAAAAAAAAATTTTTTTTTATGTTATCCTATTTTTGTATATTAAATCCTTAGATTCGTCAACATCGGGCATCCGTAGTACAGTGGGGTCACCTGAACGTGCTGACCGCTATGTCTATGGTGGCTCCGTTACTCCATTACCGCGGTCGCGATTCCAAGAACGCTTGCGCAGCTCCCAACACGAAGTCAATTCGCCGAGGTAAAAGGGAAAATATGAAAAAACAATATTAACTATCTACGTGTAATTACAGCAGAAACGCTTTTTGTATTTTTTTACTTATTGATAAATAATTATATATTCATTTTAATGTACCTATATATATAACATTAACCTGAACAAATTGTGCAAAATCAAAACCATGAGAGGTTATTGTGGCGCAGTGGGACAGCGACTGACTGATTATATTTAAAATTATTTTCATTTCTCCGTTCTGGTAACACAAAGCGCGGCTTTTAGTTCCGCCATTCAACATGAAATGTCTTGAATGTAGGTGAAAAGTAGACAACGGAGTGTATTGACACTTGTTAGTCTCTTTCTACCGTGCAAAGCGGGAAAAAGCGGGAAGCTGCTTTGCTAATTGATAATTTGTATATATCTGGAAAATATTGCAAAACCGGATAAACAATTCACTAACTATAAACATCTATTCAAATGTCGTTAACATAATGTACCTACCCGCTAGGTTCAAATTTAGCCAACCACTTGACCAATGTAACCTAAAGACCATTAGCATAATGTAACAAGTGTATAACTACTAGTTAAACTATTAGCTTTATTATGATATATATTGTTTAAAAGTCAAAATGTCGGACTTACGCACGCAAAAAACGCACAATAGCTATGTGTTAGATTACTATGCGGAGCAATATTAAATATTTTCGCTACATTCGGTCTGTTACGAAGAGGTAGGACATTGGGTTCCGTCACTGAGTACACAGTCTCTAAAATTATTGGTAAATGCAAACAGAAAGTCTACTAGGTTCTTCTTGCCCTCGCCTTTATATAAATATTAAGTATCTTATACTTGCCGTGTGTAACCATACACTATTAAGAGCTACAATTAGTTTCATTATTTTCTAAAATGTCATTTAAAACTCAAGCCCGTGAGAATTTAAAATAAGTGTTTGTAGGCACATTGAATCGATTTAAAAAAAACTATTTAGATGTTACTATATAGGATATATTGAGTAGTTATTTTTTTCACACACACATAGTCAACATATAGGTTACATTTAAATTGCAAATTACGTTTTCAGTGCCACCCCCCGCATGGCACGTAGCGACATTATGGGATCAAGGCTTAGTATGGAAAGTACAAATCCGTTTGATGAAGCGCCCATACCGCCAATACGTTCTTCACGGCGAAAGAAAAAACGCGCTCCCCCACCACCTTCTACTTTAGCTGCTGATGAATCCGTAAGTCACCAACTCACTTAAGTTTAGGAGTTTTTTTTTTAAAAGTTCTATATATTTATTTTAAAAAAATTATAATTTTTATAGCACAAAAACAATAAACATATATTTACAGATAACCAGCGAAAATTTGGAACTATGTATCACAGAAACTAATGATATCAAGACATCAAACGTTACAATAGATGATGACATAGAAAATATGAATATCAAAGTCGAGCTAAAAATCGTTGAAGATAAAGAGATTGTTAACGTAAAAAATGAAAAAAGTACTGAAACATTACAACTTGATAAAACTGAAGAAGAACTTAAATTGGATAATATAAAGGAAGATACCAAAGACTTAGAAAATAATAATGAAAATCAAAAAACGGATGACGATGCAATTGAAGTCAGGTCAGAATTAACAAAAGATATTTCCTCTACTGATGCAGAATCCTTCCCCAAAATAGACATAAATAAATATAGAAGGAACTCTAGTGTTAATGAAGACGATATTCGACTTCGACGAGGCAACTTGGAAGATTTCCATCCGCTTTCGAACAAAAGGAGTAAGAGTCTAACAAATACTCTTAACGGCAGCTATGTCGGTTATGATATAAATTTACAAGAAAATAACATCGATATTAACAGCAACGAAGAGCCCCAAAAAGTGATTTGTAAAGTTTACAATGACGTGAGAAAGGAGAGCATTGACAATTCAATCTCAAGTACTGAAAGGGATTTTCAAGAAATTGATAGAGCAACCAGAGAGCTAGAAAGAGAAATAAATAAACTTAATACAGCTTTAATAGAAGACGATTTAGGTTTGGATAATAGTCGCCTCTCCGTGTCTGAAATTAGGCAAAAGTTCGACAGAAATGGTGCAAATTCACCAAATCCAATACCAAAACCAAGGAGGAGTCACTATGGTGAAACCAGCACCCCCACGAACGGCAACATAATAACATAGAAAACTTTGTAAAATAACAAAAAATATACTATAAAATGCATAAGATGCATTAGCAATGGGTGTCATTATATTCTTTAGTTACCTTATTTAACTATTGAAAGACACTAAATATGTCTAAATTAATTTAAAAAATATATTATTATGAACACTATATTTTAAAGTAATTGACTTGTTAATTTATGAAAAATGATTTCGTTTACAATAGTATTTATTGCGTTATAATATTCGGATCTCAAATATTTATTTAATGGCACTTGAAAGAAGTTGGCAAATACCAAAATAAATGTTACCAAACATATCGTTTATGCCAATAAAATAATATTATTATAATGTTTAAAATTTTATAATTTTATACCAAAAATATAAGTTTGTTATTGACATTTTAATAAACATGCTAATGTAATATATTACGTAATATAAAATATATTATATAATACGTGAAGGAAAAACTTTGTATCTATTTTACGAAAATAACGGCCACGGAGTATGAAATTTACAGTTATAGTTTATATAAAAGAGTGCAGATTGCATATATTTTTGAAAACTAATGCATAAAAAATACGTTAAATTAATAAAATAAATGTATGTGTGTTACATTATTTATAATACACGAACACTTAACATATATTTAACATACACGTCTGTATATGTATAAATTAACATACATGTAGCTAGTTTTATTTTTAATTATATTTCAAAATTATACTTCATAATTATACTCCAAAATTAATTTTGGCATAATAGGTATGATAAGGTAAGAGAAAATTGTGATAACTTTTTAAACATCACTGTTAATTGTGTTTATTTTAAAATCTAGTTATTATGTTATTTCGTTATATTATTTTAAATTACTATTCAATTATAACGTTCGTTAATAATTAAACAAAATATACTCATAAATTATGCAGTGATGTCAGTTACTGCAGTTACTACTAAACTACTAAAATGAAAACTATGTGCTATGTGCAATGTTCAATTTGTTATTTATATAATATATTTAGATATTTGGGATGTTTATAATTATTTATATAGTGTTAAACTGTTGAATATTAAAATACAACTTTATGGTCAATGAGTATACATTTATTTAATTTATATTGCTTCTTATAAGATAATATTTACAAAATTCAAATGACATCAACCTACAAAATGTTTATACTTAGGAAAAATATCATAATATGATATGTTATATAACATAACTTTTTCACTGCAAAGAGATAGGTAAAGCTAATAATCTTAATTCATGCCTTACAATAATTGTTTATTTTTATTTATTATGTAGATGTAGACAGTAATATAAATAATAAACATAGATCAACTATGGCTAATGGGTGGCTAAGGCTAAGTCATTATTGCTCATAACTAGCAAGTCGTGCTCTTTTATATTTTATAAATCTTGGTAAATTTGAAATAGCAGTAGACACTAACACCTTGTAGTCTTTTGGGATATTGGGCTGCTGCCTTGCCTGGAATAAAATCATGAATCAATGATACATACAATATAATTATTAAATTGTGTTAAATATTAAGTGTGCATATTACTAAACACTACCTACCTACCTACCTACCTACCTACGTAGTATGTCGGATATTCGATCTTATATGCATAAATGACGATTTGCAACTGCATACAGATTGTAAACCTTAAACTTTTATTATTTTCTATTTTCTTCATATTTATTAAGCTTTTATTAAAAAATGGTGGAGAGTTTCATTGCGAAAAAAAAGCTATATTCACCATTTTACAATAAAAAACACAATTAGATTCTTAGTCCACTGCTATTACAACAATATTAAACAATAAAGGTTGATTAATTCAACATAAAATTTCGAGGCATTTTAAACTACATTCTCAGTATTGGATTTTTTTATAATATAATCTTCATACATGCATATTTTCAATTAAAGATGTCTCTTACAAAAAAATAAACAAAATTTTAAAACTAACATAAATAAATAGTCAATTTTCTTACAATTATCGAATTTTTTTAATGTCAATTTAATTTCTACCTTTGTCAAATACTCCAAAAAATCATTTAGAAAATACGACAATATTTTTATTTCAAAAATTGGTTAGAAATATCACATAAACTACTATAAAGTCAATTTAATATTCTAAGACTTTACCTTGCTTTTTATTGCTGGAAGTAAAAGTGCCAACTTTTCAACCAAATTGACTCTTGCAGCCAAGTCATCAGTCTCATCTTCTGCATATAAATCAACTAAAGTATCCATTGCTTCTGCTATCACCCATATCTCGCTTTCTTTTGCTGCCTGCTCGATTATGAACTCCGTAATAACACAAACAACATTTGATGTGGTATCATTCAAAGTGCTAAATAACAAAAGTGACAAGCTCCCAATCATTCTAATAAGATTTGCTCGTATTTCAGCTGCTTGGCACTCTTTTATTCCAGTTAATATTAACTGTAAAAAATAGAAATTTTATTTCCAGTTTTTTATTCTATATTAATATCTAAATTAGTTGTATATAATATAAAATAAAAAAAGGAATTCAAATTGATGTAAAATGTAGACAATAATATAAATAATTTAAAAACAAATACTTCACAACTAGTCAAATACAATACCTCAATATCAGATAGAGCTAATTCTTGGAATAGATTCTTTTCAGGATAGATTCCATTGATTTTCAATTTTATTTTGTCTAATGCAGATCTCATGACTGCTGTAGCAGCTTCTAAAAGTTCAAAATGGTCTGTATTTTGCTCAAATACCATTTTTCCTGCTTCCACCCAAATTTTATAAGCACCATCTACACCACCAAAATGGTCTAATGGTAATGTCAATAGTAAATTGTTTAAGCATAGTAAAGCTCGGGTGTGTAGGTTCAATATTCTGAAAATATAAACAAATGTAGTCAGCAATAACTATAAAAACATTTACTGATATACTTAATACTCAGAAATATTATTGAGTAAATATTTAGGTTGATTTAATTATATATAATATTATCTGCTATTAGAATAACTAACTTGTTATAAACTGCTTTAGTTCCATCATATTCCTTATATATTAAAAGCACATTTTCAGAAAGCATTTGACATCGAGCCCACACTTTTTCAAATATATTTAAAGAAATGAATGCTTCTAGTATTATTGGTGGTAATATATCTTCAGATGGCAATGGTTCTTCTTTATTTGCTTCCCTCATTTCTTCACTGATTCCTGTGGTGCTTATTGCTTCTGGTAGGTCATCAGTCTCATCACTTTCAGATGATTCTTGTTCTTCTGATGAACTCTCTTCACCTGTTGTAAAAGTAAGAATACTTTTTACATTTAATATGTATGTTTTGTATAAGTTGATAAAAAATATTATTTACCAAAATAATAGTTTCTATTTTACAAGAATCATATTATACACAATATTTCAAATATTTTTTTATATACATTACTATATTTCTACCACTTTATCATTTTAATATTATGAATATGTAAAAAAAGGAGAAAAGCTTACTTTCACATGAACAAATGTTGGCTACAATTTCAAAAGCCTTTTGTTGGGCATCCAAAACTTGCAAAATGGACTTAATTTGTTTCTCCAACTGAAGGCCCTCTTTGCCTTTAGGAGCTTCAAGTTTTTCACCCATATCACTTGATGGAATATTATTTGATAGTTGGTTACAAGACATTTGGTGATCCACTGCTAATATCCTAGCAAGAGTTTCAAGAATCTGATGCATTGTGTCTAATGGTAATGAATCAATATTTGCATCTGTGAAGTTTACCATGACTCCACTTGCAAGTACTTTTATAAGTAAAGTTGATGGATCAACACTTTCTAGGCATAGAAGCCCTTTTAGCTGTTTCTCTGAAGACGCCTTTACTTTTTCAACAACAAATTTATTGTCTTCAACCACCACAAATAAACATTGCACAATAACCGTAACAATGTCATGCCCAAAGGTTGCCAAGTCTAAGAATCTTGGAAAAACTTCTAAAATTTTTGAATTTCCAAGATATTTGACAGCCAAATCTAAAAAGATGTTTAAAAACTTGTTTAAAAACTGAACTTGTATGTTTTTGTTTTAACTATGGATATTTCTTCAATTATAAGTTGTCGTTACCTGAGCTTTCACATAAATTTAATAGTAGATTTGCACATTGGATAAAGGTATCAACATCTTCATTGTTACTATTAGAGCCTGAGTCTGGGATCCAAGATTCAGCATACTAAAAGGAAAACATAAAAAGATGTAGACTTTTAAGGACTATTGCAAATGTTTAACAAGAATAAATAATATACCTGATTAAAATAAGTTATTAACGGTGTCATGACATCGTGCTCCATTAAAATAACACACATGTCAAAAGTAGTAGAAAGATTTCTAAGAGAACCAGCTGCAGCATTTCTTACAGGTGAAGCCTGATCAATGATAAGCGGAGCGACAATTTTAATCAAGTTACGATTGATCATTTGTTGTAACGTTTCAGAGTTTTCAATCAACATTGCGAACGATTGTAGACCACAAAACTTTTCTTCGATGTTTGCAGTCTGAAAAGGAAACAGTGATCATTAATAAATGTTGACATCTTCTATGAATCAATAAATTGAACAGGATATTAGAGCTTTTCTACCTGCAGCTGGTCAATTATTGTCTGAATTGCATTTTCTCTGGAATCTTCAGCAAATTCACTATCCTCTGTATCGTTTGAAACATCGCTTGACGTTTTATTTTCTTTACGCTTTCTCACTTTACCCATTTTTAACCAATAGGTTAGAAAACTATATTAGTAACCTATAACAAAAATCCACACCCCAGGCGCTATATTAGTGATGCGACTCGAATAGGATTTTGTGACTCGACTCACTCGAGCAATTAATACCACAGTCAAGTCCTACTCCAGCTTTTGAGTCACTCGAGTAAACAAGTCACTTGAGTTGCAAGTTTGCAATTCGAGTGACATTTCTTTTAGTAATTTTAAGCAAATGTTAAGATATTGCAATATTTAATAAGTAAGTACCTATAATAAAATAGTGTCATTGTCATGAATGGAGTATAACGAAATATGACGGAGTATTATATACACATTATAAGAGGTTCAACATATTATTTAATAATGTTTCATGTCATATACATTTAATAAAAAGCGGTTATTTATATGATTATGTATTTATATATTACTGAAATTTTATTTATTTGTATAAATTACTGATGATACAGTGTAATTCGAATCACCAATTGAATTGGAATACGTACATGAATTTGAAGTTACGCGTAAATGTAACATTTTTATAGACTCATGTTCAATCAATCGATTTTCTTACAAATTAACGTGCAGCAAACTTCGAGATGCAAGTTACGTATTACGAGTACGAGTTTGACAAATCACATCACTAAGCTATATACGATCATAGATAAAATAAAGTTTTCGTTTTTTTTTGTTGTTTTATAAGACTGACATGCGACAACTGACGTCTCGGAATGTCATAAATCCTAGGCGCCATAACTAAAGAGAACTCAACTGAGCCATAAATCGTAACCATAGACATAACTGAACAGATATTAATTATTTAAATATATATATTAAAAAAAATCTGCATTATTATTATGACTTTATAATCAGGAAAGTGGAGAACGAATTGTCTTGACACTAGGTTCTCTCGGATTACAGGGTAGTTACTAGTAGTAGTAGTCTACACACCCACTGGTTGCACTCTTAAATTCGTTCGTTCCTAAAATTTCAAATAATAAGAAAGATTCGAAGACAAAAATACCGCAAATTTTGTAAACGAAAGGTATTTTAAATATTTATTCATTATTTGTCGACGCATAGCCTTGATCATATGGATCAACGCCACCTAGTTTAGTTTAGTAGGTACGTGCATGTGGCGCTACCTCTGGTGTAACGCTGGTAGCGTGCGCTACATTGGGCGTAGAAAGTAAAAATTTGACATGTAGTTTCTTTAGCGACTGTAATAGGGAATCTCCTGTATTTCATACTTGAGCACGACAGAAAAAGATTTTACAATTTTTCGTCTACGCAACGTAGACGAAGCAGCGGGGTGCAACTAAGATACTATAAAGTGACATTAATAATTGGTTGCCAGTAGCAATTATTTTGCATGGCAATATTCAAACTAAGTCTTTATTTATATTTAAAACTTGCTATGCATAAAAAGATAAATTATTATTTTCATTTTTTTTATATATATAATTAAATAATATTTAAACTCAATTAATAAACGTAAAAATCATTTTATATATATTCTAATTGTCACCCATTCCAACAACACATTTCTCATTGTTTACCGTTCCTGCTGGAGTGTCGGAATATCCTGTCTAAGTGCTCCATTACACTCGTCCTGTGTCCACTGCACATCTCTTTAACTAACCAAATTTTAAAAGTAATAGTTCTAGATAGTTCAAGGTATTTTTGTATATTATAGAGAATTTTCGCTGTTATACCGCTCATTCCTACTTGAGTTAAGTAAAATATCGCATCTGGATTACGAAATACCAACGTTGACAGAGAATTTGGACAATTTTTATACATATTTGTCAATTATGATTTGAGAGTCTAATCAAAAGTTGATACTAAAATTGTGTAAGGTTTTTGTGTAGATTTTTTATACGACCCTTTTTCCATCAGCGCTATTAATTGTTTGTTAGCTGTTTTTCTCTGGGCTTCTGTTACTGAAAACTGACTACTTCACGAATGATTTTTAAGGTGACGTGATTATTAAGTTACCTTTTTATGGTGACGTGATTATTAAGAATATAAGGTATTGAAAAAGACATATTTAGAAAACGTATAAAAATTTGAACGAAGCGGTATTTTAACCCGCGCCTCTTGAAAACCGTTCAAGAGGCGCGGTTTCAAATCCTGCTGCGTTTTTATACGTTTTTTAATATGTATTTTCAATTTCTTAAGTGTGCGACTACTTACTAACAAATGTTTAAGTGTCCTTATTACCTTCCTTTACCTCATCCTACCAAATGATTTGATTTATACGCATTTAATGCATGCAGCTCTAGAGCTGATTCTTTAAGATTTCGTATACAAAGTGTACAATATATAAGTATACAAAGGTTTTCCTAAGAAAACTCATAACAAAATAAAACACATTTTAGGTCTATTGAAGAATATTTAAATATTTTTATAATTTTGTCTTTGATAATACATATATTATATTGATTATTAAGGAATATGATAAAAATATGCAGAATTCTTTTTTTATATATTTATTTAACGATTTTTAACGGGTAAAGCAAGAACATTTATTTATTATAAGATTAGCATGGACTTAGTATGTCAAAGAGTACACGCAAACGGAATTGCAGGCATGAACTAGTAATGTAGCTAACTCCACTGTCATAACTTATTCTTGTTTTACGAAATGTCTCATGAAAAACGCACTTACGTCAGTTTTCCCTTATGTTAGAGGGATTATTATGGAGTGCATAGTAAGTGACAACTCATGAATTGTCTTGATTTTTAAGTTCTTTTTGTTGAATCACCTATTCATAAAACGTATCGTGCTACCCCCCATACAGTTTTGTCAATTTATAGACGCACGTTCTTTCATATTTCTGGGGTATGTATTTGGATGACCAAGACGTAAAGTAAAAATATTTTTGTATTTAAACTTTTGCCCTTTTGAAGGGATGAATGAAGTGTTATATGCATTGCCTTATGCATTATTACAAAGATATAGGTTACTGCATTTAAACTTTTAACTATGCCAAATTTTATACTCTTGACATTTGTGTAGAAAGTGAAAGAATTTCTCTCACGTCGGTATCAGAAGGTAACTAAATTGGTGTATTCATTATTTTAATAAGTACCTGTATTTGTGTCATTTAATTGGGAATTGAAAAGGAAACTTATAGGTAGGTAAGAAACAACAATTGATAAAGGACGACAATTCATTTGTGCATTTTTTTATTTATGTTAAGTAAGTATTTTACATAATTTTTTTTTCAATATAATTATTACACGTATAATTAAAAAAATTAAGTAAATTACTGCATAAATATGCTGCGAAAACTTAGTTCATTATTCCCTTCTCTATGTAATTTTGCACTCAATATGAGACATTTTGTTATTAATGGTGAAACCAGAACGACTAGCATTGCACCGTAAGTTAACGACACGGCACGGAGCCTAGACGAAGTCAATCACTTAAGTGGATTTTTATAATTATTTCTAATAACAAAGTTATTAAGTTCAAGTTAACGCTAAAACTTCAATACAAATGTATCGGAGAGACATGCATCAAGGACGAAATTGCCTTTATATAAGTTCGACTTTTAATCGTCTTTGGTTAGCTTGTAATCGTTGTTTTAAAATAAGACCGAAAACCTACCTTCAACAAGTGTTTTCTGGATTACGAAAAAATATTTTTTGAAAAGTTTGATATACATTACGTTTTCGTACAATAATGATTCATAAATATTCATAGTTATCAACTTAAGGAATGTGGAATGTTGGAAATAAAAATGAAAAACAATTAATGTATATATCTATTTAATATTTATTAATATATAAGACTACAACACTAAAAATAATAATCACGCTTCTGGTGTCGGCCAAACCGTATGGCCCTACATACGTATTTGCATAGTCGGTAGTATATCGCGGTACGCGTCAGGAATGGCTATTGGACGTAGGTAAAGTCGGGTGAGGAGTATATGATTACGTTACACACTATTTACTTACACATACCACTACGCGAGTGATACTTAACATTCCCCTAATGTTCGCCATGAGTTCCCCATCGGACTTATTGCACTTGCAGGAAGAGGGACTCTGAGGCAGTGCCAGGGACTTGCGACCCAAGTGTAGGTTTAAGGGTTCGAGCTGCTCTCTCTACCTAGCTAACTAACACTTAATAAAGTGAGACAGGGACACGGCGTCCCGCCTGGTCACGAACACTACCGGAGTCCACCGTTAACTGTTCAACCGGAAGTCTACCGAGCGTTCTTCACGCGTCTCGAATCAACAACTCTTCTAGACTCATAGGTCTCACCACTCATCGGTACAACCAACGACCAGATTAATAAGTATCGCGCTTAACCATAAATAGCCTACTAAAAGTATAAAAGATGGCGCTTAACTATGCGGCGACAAATATGTATTTATTTAGAAATCTATAAAGAATGCTAAAGTCACTAAAGTGCAACGAGGGTCCCGCGCGGCGGTAGCCGCCACTCAAGCTTTCCTCATAAATCAAAAAGTTGTTTTTGTGCCTTATCGACTAATAATCGGCGGCGGCTACCGCACTGCAGACGTATCACGCGCCTTCGTCGACACCCTTATTTTCAGTAAATTAAGAATGTCATAAAATTTTGAAGTAATTTTTATCTGATATGGCTATATCTATTATAACTCGTTTTAAAATATTAGGTAGGTTCTATAAGACTGTTAAAGATATGATTATTATTAAAAATATAAACATGTCAGATTACAAGCAGTCAACTTTGTAAAGTGTAGATAGCTGTGTTGTACACAAAAAAAAATCCGTTTGTTCCTTACTATATACTTTCCTGCTACGATTAAATTTAAAACATATAACGGGGACATAAAATAAAAGCTTTTATACTAAAAGCTGCTACAATAATGGCGTATAATTTACGATGTGCATTAAAAATTCATAGTCTCACAATTTTCATTAGTGGTATAAACGCATCACGAGATGGACGTGGTATATGCACGTTGGCGGCACGACGTGTCAGCACATATACTTCGTCTAATTGCACCCCCGCGGAGTGATGGATGGACCGCGCCACTGCCCCCGCCCCGCATCCCCCACGCGGCGAACCCCACAAGCACAAGGGTTGTTCCCAGAAATTCCATTATCGTCTCGTTTCATTTGACAATACACCGCCTGTTAACATTCGTGCAGAAGGTTTTTGGAATTCCACAACAAATGCACTTAAATTATAAAAAATATATTGTACTTAACAATAAAAACAAATACCAGTGTACCTGTAAAGTATTTATATTCAAAATAATGAACAATTGTGCACTAATTTCTTTACTTAATATTATAAAATTATAATAAGCATAGATAATTTAAACACTTAAAACGATATGTATAACTTGCTTTGATTTGTAAATAAATTCGGCAATTATACAATTTCTACTAAGTGTTACATTGGCTACATAATTCTATTTCCGTTAACAATAGATTCCTTCTCTTAATTTTATAAACTCAATATAAAATTTCATAAAAAAAGTAGATCGGTATATACTTTATTTGGTTCGGTCATATATAGTTTATTTGGTTTGCAATTCCACTTTCTTGTTGTACCAATAATTGTTACTTTAAAACGCTGCGTCATAGGACCTTATTTAATTAATGAAGACAATTTAATCCGTTTTATTTATTTATTTTATTAAAGTTGGGAAAACAAAGAGCATTTACAATAAGCACATACACATAACACATATGAATAATACATTAGCCACCATTAGAGTGAATTATATAAAAAAAAATATATAACAATATTAACACTTTAAACTCTTTTAATTAGCATTAATAAATTAGTGAAAATATTAGAATTACAAGCAACCCTAGACTAAAATTTTAAGAATAATTATTGCGTTGGGTAATATAAATTATTGTCCTAGGCATTTGTTTATCAATAAAAAAATGTTTTTTTGTTTACAGTCGACATAAATTTTATAAATCCCCAATTTCAGTAACATTTAATTGCTCAATAACATATGGTGTTCGTATCGATCACAGTTCTACGGCTTCACATAAACCTGAGGAAGGGGTGGGCAACGTATATTGATTACATAACTCTAAAGAAGTTTACCTCTTCCGTTCGTAAGAAAGGAAAGGAAATTAAAAAAATGTCAATATTTGGACAGAATTGATTATAACGCATACGACCGGACGCGATTGTGTTACATCAGCGCTAATAATTGTAAAGAACAGGATGAGTTATTCGACGCAATCGTGCTAACTCATTTGTTCCTAGTCTTACCTTGTCAAAACAACAATACAAACAGCAATCGTATTACTTCATTCGAATGTGATCGATTGAATCGGAAATCAGACTAGTCTGTTTTCAATGCCACTCCAATTTCGCATTGAATGGATCCAGGCATGCTTCCGTAGCTTAATATGAACCTTTTGTTAGGAACTCGCTTTTTATCTCTCGAGTTACACCCCTATTAACTACATTGCTCACGAGACTCTGATTACAAAACCAAATACCTATATGTAATAAGAATATTTTAATGAAATATTTAAAAATGTCCCAACTGACAAAACTTTATAGAACCGCCCTAATTTTCGTAATATTGGTTTAATGGAAAAGTTAGGTAAATACAATTACTAGGTAAAGGGTCTACTTCCCAATTCCCACCCCATGGCGCCGTATTGTCGGCTTTTAGCGCTGGTAAGTATCCGACCAAATAAACCCTGCCGGATGTTATTCTTTTCCTTGTGTACAATCGTGGATTCCTAAAGACTTAACAGAGTAGATTAGATAGGTAAATTACTAGTAACTGTTCTAATTGAGTTCTTTAAAATATGCGTGTATACGTATATATATATATATGTCTATATATACAAGTATTTATTCTTGTGTCAATATGTTATATGCCTAAAGTATTTAGTGTAAAAATCCTAGACGAGTGTTTTATTTGTTTACGTTTAAGCATAATAATTCTTTCAAAGTTTACTTGAGGCTGTTATTTCTTCCTTTATTTACATTACAGCAATGATTCCAGACTTATTTACACAACTTGATAGATAAAAAGCGATAGCGAAGCGGTGGTCTTGTCATGTTAAAGAAAACAAAATAAATAAAGAGATCCGGCTCTTAAAGCGACTGTGTAACACCAGGGGTAGCTTTGATAACGCAAACAGCGGTGACACTCAAATTAGATAGTTTACAGGTACATAAAATAATTATGTTAGACAAACTTGCTCGGCTTTTCCATGTGTTTCAACAGTTTTCACTTATATTTACATCTGAGAACTCACACACACAGAAGAAAGTGTTAGATAGGTTTTAGTTTCAGTATCTAAAGAAGCTATTTTTAGCATTAATGGTCCATTAAAATATAACAACTGCACTGCGTCATAATGGGCGTACTTTATATAAATCAATTTCAGCTGAACGTTCCCCACGGCTGATCGAACTCCCTCGCTATTTCCCCCAATTTGTTTGCAGAAATTATTAGAAAATCTATAGGTCTATAGCGATGTTCGATAAAAACATTGACATTGATTGACGGGCTAACTAATTCTCCGCTTGAGTAAACGGATAATGCTTGTTGGAAATATTTTTTATCGTATTATTTGAATTGCTAACATAGACAAATAAATCTATACTTGTGATGTATATTGTGAATATTGTTTATGGCTATTTAATATTTAGATGTTTGGATGTCTTTAATGGTCATTTACTAAAATTCCTAAACAAAGTCGGATGATATCAGCACACAGATTATATTGATTTACCTCGACTTAGGATAGGATACTCTAGTTGCTGCTGCAGCTGCCATACTGTACAAAACCAAACTTTAAATTTAAATATGAAAAGCAGATCTTTTACTAGCTCGTTAACGAAGCAAACCCTATTCGGTAACTATTTCTTGGATTCCAATTGCAAAAATTGGTTTTAAATCTTAACACTAGTAAACGTACCAATGCATTTTTTATTGAGAATGGTAAAAATATATACATAGATATATAGGCTTTTAAAATGCTATGCAAGTGCAAGTGCTATGAAACTAATATCATGTGGCCATTACCACTAAAAGTCTTGTATTACTGAAAACCGTTAAATTCTAACTAAACAGAGTGCATAATTTTTCAAATAAACGTGACAGCAGTAAAGAAAATATAGAAATGGTTCGCTATAGGTATATTATGACTATACAGATTAAATAAAAAAATATAAAAATCAAATATATCAACTTACGATCTTAACTATTTGTTAAGAATATTCGAAGTTTTTTTAACCTAACTTAGTCAATGTTTTCCGTGTCTCTTAGAAGTTAACTCTAAGGGTTATCGAGGTATAAGTTCCAAATGAACGACTTTTACTATTACTGTTAATCGTTACTGGATAATCTTAGGATTTACCGTATACATGCCTATATATAACCTGGATACTCTCACATAGCATTGTGATAAATATTTATTTCCTCCTGTTTTCGTTAATTTAGAACATACTGCGTGCTTCCTAACGAAACGCAACACCGCGCCAGCGTGTGTTATCTTAACGGCTCAGTGAAATATCTACATTATAAATATAAAAATTCTTAGTAAGATTTGAATTCATCCATTATTGTGAGCATTAGATATGTCACGATAATGCAAGGATATATCTGTCGGTTCACAGTAAATTTGGTAACTTGTTTGCAACCCGTACATTTAAATTGCACGTTCCAAGAAAGTCGGAAATAGCGCTTCCGAGTAACACTTAAATGCGATGTCTTGTACAGACAATATTTCGTCTTCGTTTGTTTTTTATTTATTCGTATTCTCTCAAATAAATTAAATCAAACTTGATCTTAAATTTATATTTCAAATTATGTTTGGAAATACCTGTGTTCATAATTACAATTTTAAGTATATTAATTATTTATTGTCGCCATAGATACTATAAAACCGGATTGATATCCTGTCAATTTTTTTCCGTGGTCGCTATATTAAATACGTATTTAATCAAAATATATTTTCATAATAACTTATGGTATTTACCAAGCTTAATTTTAAAACAATATTATTTTTATATACTTTTAAGCGTCCTTTCCTTTCTCTACTGTATAAATTCTGAAACGATTGAGCGTTTGCTAAGCAATCGAATTTGTTTCGTTATTTAGTAAAGTTTCGGAGCTGTATAGCCTTCACAGGTGTGCGTGGTAACCGGAGAGCGGATCTACGTTTTCTACGCTCTTCTGAGTTCGGACCTTTGCGGCATCGTCGACGACGTGCGCGGCGGTCGCGGCCAGTTCAAAGCGCAAAGCCGCGAGGGTCGACGCACGCGGCTCTCGATTCTCGATCGTCCCTCTCCCCTCATGCCGCCTCACATCCACACAACAATATCTACGGTAACTACGGTCGATTCGTTCCCTCGACACGAAGCGATCGGCGTCGGCGCGCGCAAAATACTCTCAAAGAAAACCTACCATCATTGAACCGGTTATTGTTTACAAACGGCCAGCGCATAATGGCCGTAAATTACTCGGACGAAATATCTTAGCATCATTCTTCGAAATGTATTCCTTCCGCATAATTTGACAGCGAACTAAGCCGCTTAAAATAAATGGGTACCTACACCATGGAAAATGACTATCGCTTGGAGTTTTGATTTTAATCCTCGAGTCGTTAACGGTCCATACTTTTATAAAGTAGATTACAGAACGTTGTCACAGGCTTAAAGATTTCAAAAGTCCCTACGAGTTCAATGTGATGATTCATTACTAAACAACCGCATTGTAAAGATATAAGTAAAGGGTATGTTATATCTGGTATAATTACACCCTTAATGAATACGGAATTATAGAATATACTTCTTATACAATAAGTAAAGTTACAATAATAAACACAAAATGAGAACTGCAAAAATTGTAAAATAAAAATGTCTTAATTTATTTAGTTTCTTTCAAGGTTTCGTCGATATTTTTTATATTTGTATTTTTTTTATGTATGCAAAAAGGCTCCAAAGTGACATAGTAGCCAGCCTGATATAATGCAATGATTGTGTAAAATTTCCACTCTGGGAAATATTCATATTATATGATCACACAAAGTTCGGAAGATGTGTAAAGATAAAAATAATTAGCTTTTTTTAGATGATTTCATTTTCTGATGCTACTTTGCTTACGCTTTTTTTAGCTTTTATCATCAAGACACTGTTCCTGCCCCACTGTATCATGATGCTCTGAGAAATTACTCCAATATGGTAAATAGGGTTTAAAATTTAAATACTTAATCTGCAATCGTTGCAGTACATTGAAACTCGAAATTACCGAACGGTAACAATAACGATATTAATGGAAAGGTTAAATTCATTTTATAGGATATGACATTTTTTAAAATTAGATGCTGTCTAATTTCTTTAAGCTTTCTCTTATCTTTGAATGTACGAGCAAACAAATTGTTGAACGTGTTAAATTGTGATCTTTTCTGGTACATTACAGTAATAACAATCTAACAAACACAAAAACACAATAGGACTCATTTAGAAAATAAGTGTAATGCTCAAATGGAATAGGTTAACATAGAAGGCTAGTAGCTGACGGCTAAAGACTTCAAGCACGAACACTGGATTAAATTAATTACCAGGCAGAGCTTGGCGGGCGCGCCACTCACTTCTCGCGTCTTTACAACATAATTTGCACTTCACGCGGCAAGATCAAAGGCCCGGCCGTTCGATGGCGGTGCCTTTGATCACGGCGAGCCTTTGAAAGCCGCCGCCTCTGCAGGGCATGCCTCCAAATAGTCAATTTTCGACGCTGTTTTTTTGTTGACGCCCTAGTATACAATATTTTTCTTAACATAATTTTATATTATTGACACATATAACTCTATCTCAATACACCTAAAGGTATCTACGAAACCTTTATTAACATAACGTTCCAATTATTACTTACTTACTTACTATTATCTTCACCTCTTCTACATTTTCGTTCCTATTTCCCATTGTATATGGAGCAACCATTGAAGTATTTTTAAAAAATCAACATCATCCATTATTTACGCATAAATACATATTACTAAATTGCAAAAGAACTTAGTTTTTATATATTTTTAAGTACCAGTACCAGGTATTGAAATATTCCCAGAACATAACAGTCCAGCTATTCATGTTATAGTTTCGTCATCTACATTCATTCCAATTCTTAATGCTAATAATTACATGATTATTAAAAAAAAATATTGTTGAAGTCGATCCTTACAACGACATACTATGTTGAAGTAACAAATACTGATATATAAATTTTTATTATAATGAACAGCTGTTCTCTAAATATAGGAAAAGCACACAATAATAAGTTTTTTAATGTAAAAGAACTCGTTTTGTATCTAGTAGTATAATCTAATACATATTCAACTGCATTTTACCCTTTAAAAGAAAAGACAAAAAATCACAAAATGCAATTTCTTTCTCAATACATATAATAGTTTTCAAATTGGAGTTTAAAGAACAAACAATAAAATACCTTTGTTGATAACTATCCATTTTAGGCGAGTTAAAATGAGGCGCAGTATGTTAAAATTTGAAATACCTATATAATATTTGACATAAATCGAAGACATTACAAGAAACAAGTTTTCAATACACCTGTGGATAACGTCTGTTAATGCGCGAAGTCGAATGTCGAAAATTGCAGTTAAGCGATATTAGCAGGTCTCGGCCGCGGTAGCCGACAAAGGGATAAAATATAGAGGTAATTAATTTGATGGCGCGCTGCACGCCAGCGCACCGCGCGTCGCCTGCGATGCTATCTGCCTTCCGACTCGCTTGGCCGCTCCGAAGCACTTTTAGCTTTAAGCTATGTTTAAACTCTGCTCATGTAAACAAAATCTAAAGTAAGCTCATGAAAGATATATAATTTGTATTATTAATTAGTTATAATTGACTATAACGTTTGAGGAACGTCTTACTACGCTAAAAGTTTTACATTGTTCGGCAGTAAAATAATCGTTTATAAATATTTTATTTGAAATAATACAATCAATGAATACAAGTAGTAATTCATCTTGATTTCCATAATATAAACAATTAGAAGCGAATTTTGAAAAGATCGAAAACTTAATTTACTGAGACAATGTGGCGTAGGCGGTCTCGGTCTAACAGCGGCATGATCAAAGGGTCCAAGATAAGTATCACCGTCGGTACAAACCAAGGATGGAACCTCTATTTTTGGATGAATTTTAACAGTTTTGTTTCTTATCTTACTGGTATTTGTATAATATTAATGCGATAAAATGAAATCTAATGAATAATAATATACTTCAAAATTCATCACCGCGGCATATATTATTATATAATAGCCATATAAAAATACTTTTATCAAAAAAAGACGCCGCAAATCCACTTGGATATTTTGATTAAGATGTACGTAAATGCCACTTGTTTTAATATAATTGTATAGATTATCTTTCTCTTCTGGTTAAATAGAACGGCGCAGCTTTAAGTTCAACGACAATATTGTGACGCTTCCTATGCCTATCCCGCAAAATATAGAAAATATATGTAGGAAATGAAATATTTCAGAATCCTTTACAAAATCTGTGTTTTTTATATGCATAAATCTTGTCGAGATTTATCACTGTTAATAAAAATGGCACGTGACTCGGAACTGGTCCTGGTCTAGACCGGCGGCTTCTTTGATCTCGTGTGTATCGGTAACGATAGTAGTAGCTAGTGATATAGTGCATGCCGACAAAAGTGCCGCGGTAGCGTAGAACTATTGATATCATATTTTATGGTTCTTTGATCTACCGACACTTTGCATCCCTGTGGGACGTTTTTCTAAATGTGCCTATATTTTTGCTGTAAATTGTTAAACAAAAAATCAATAAGTTCTTTATGTGCCTTAACAAAGCAGCGACTTTCTTAATTTTCAATTTATCTTAGAGATATTGCTTGCGATTTGTGGAAATAGACAATTATTTGACCAAATACGAGTACAAACTCACAAACTTCGCATTTAATTTAACTGTAATAAAGTCGACAAAATAATATAGAACTTTAGATACCTAATTATAAAAAAACATTCAGTAGTATGTTTTTATAGAGATATAGGTAGAGGCTGTTGTAATTAGTCTTTATAAAATATTAGATATTTAAATTCGTTAAAAGTAGAACATAGCTCCGATACCTACTCACTATATTTCTCGCAAACCTTTCTTAAAGAAGAAATATATACTTAATGTATTGTATATATTATTTTGAGGAAATAACACAATGTTGAGAACTGTACCAAATAATAAGAAACTGTAGTCACAGACAGATAAAATATGTAAATTGTAATTCATATCCAAATTTGAAAGTAATATTCGATTTGTTTTAAACATAATGAAGGTATAAGTAAAAACGTTATTTAACCAATATTAATGTGAGTTAAGAAATATATAGAATTTAATATATATATATATATATATATATATATATATATATATAGTACAGTAAAATTCAACATAGCGCTTTAATTAAATCTGTATTTCGTTATATAATAGTAATAATCACACCTCGAGGCGGAATCACTTTTTGAGATCGTCCGACATTGGAGAGAACTGGTTTTAATGTAAAAAGGCGTTCGCGCCGCCAGGTGAGAGGGGAAAAGGAGGAACAGTATGTTATTACTTCTTTGAAGTTCCGACGATACCGCGTTTACCATAGATTAAATGATAATTACAAAGACACTACGCTCTTATAGCTTATAGCTTTTAAAATATTTCTTGATAATATAAAGCCATGTGATTCTAAAAACTAAATGATTTTTCTGTAAAGAAATAAAGACCAGAATTCGCTGGTAGATAAAATTTTAGATTTTTTTTTGAGAATTTCACATATTAAGATCATTAAATTATTTTCTTGGAATATTTAAAATAAAAAATACTAGCGACCCGCTCGCGGCTCCGCCTGCGCCAACTGCACGAACATATTTTGAATTTATGAACCGTTTGAAATGTAATCAACACAAAATTTTAAGGGAAGTTTACCAAAATATAATCATCAAAACTACATTTAAATCGGTTAAGCCATTTTTGAAATTATTGTGCACAAGCGTACAGACAAACAGATAACAAACAAACAGAAAAGAAAATTAAAAATGTTTTGGGTTCTATTACATTGATAAATGACCCCAATTATATTATATGTATAGATAGCTTGGTATGAGAAATAAAATTATTGATATATCGTATATAATAAAGTTTCTTTGAAGAGAGCGATTTATAATAATTAGATAGTACAATTATTATAAAGTAGTAATATATTGTAAGAAAATGAAAATTTAAAAAAGTAAAAATATATATATAAAGAAACATGGCGACTCAATCTGCGAGGTAATTTAGCAATGTTTTATATTTTTAACGACGTTTTTCTATGAAATATTTACAACGGTTCTTCTTCGCATGTACATATATGTATGCATCTGAATACAATAAATAAATTAGTTGTAAGTTCAGCCAATTTTTTTTATATAATCTACAAAACAAAGAGGTAATATGAAATGACCTGGAATGTTGATAGTGGCGTTTTATTTCTGCTATTCAGTTAACTGGCGAGCCGCCAGCTGCGGTCGCTCCACTTCGTCGACGTGGGCAATGCCCACTCGCGGACATATTTAAATCAAAATTTATTTAATTGACTTAATAAAAACATATTCTTATAAAAATAATAATATTCAAATATAAAAATAAATATCTTGCATACAAATGTGCAGTGAAGGAGCCTTAAAAATAAGGTAAATTGATATTAAAAATTTTCATTATTTAATATAAATTATTCAACTCTAATTTAGTATTTCTTGTATAAAAAAAGGAACATCTAAAACGAAGTTAAGAGAAATAGCTGATGTATTACTAATGCCGATCGAAGTGTGGTAGTCCTTCGAGGAAGGTCTATATGAAATGATGAAACTGCAATGATAATGGCAGCTCCGATTACAAGAGCTCACGTATACATTTAGTAGAAAATTGAGCGGACACCGACGTTTATCGATTACCTACGTCTATAATCCTACATCGTTCGCGACTACGTTATTGCTCAAACTCCAAATGCCACCCAAGTCAAATTCGTTACACGAATGCTACGCATTCTGTGTATTATACCTATGATAGGTAGATACCTTACTCACTTAAAACACAAAAGCGCATCCAATTTTGATGAAAATTAATTTATATTATCTATATTATTTTAATACTAAATTGTCAATTTGTATATATAATAGTATAATTTATATAATTATTTACATAAATTCAGTTTTTTTAATTGTATTCAAAAAATATACAATATACAAAGGTAACTAATAGTATTAAGGTAAGTATATATTTCGATACTTTTATTAAGCATAGAAAAACAATGTTTACTATAGCCATTTTTGGAATACAAGCTCATTTCGGTCGCAGATAAATCGTCGACAATAAACCTAACACGAAGAGATCGTAAAATTCTAATTCGAAGCCCATCTTAATGTAACCCGCCGGCGCGCGGCTGTGTCCAACCTGGAGTCTGGATCCATTATAGTTTCTTCTATAGCGATGGATAGCTCTATTTTTTATCTAAATATACACGTTCATGAAATATCACATATATTACTTACAAATATTTCAGAATAAAATGGTTATGTGCTATCATAATTTAACTGAAGTGGCTAGGTTGTTTTTTTATCGATTTAAAATAAACTTTGTCTAAGAAAAACGCATGTTAGTTATGAGAAAAACATATGTAGAGTATGAGGGTAGTACCTACTTAAAGTAAAGTTGAAAAAGTGGAAGTTAAGTATGTAATTTGCGTACAACTAGTAAATCACATTTAATTGTTTTTTTACTTTGATAAATCCTAAATACTGTTAAATCGCATATATATGCAAGTAACCCTACTATATCCTGAGAAAATATGTACCAACGGTGCAACTTGTTATTTAAAACAGTCAAACGACCCTAGAAGTTAGGATGTAGATACCTGAATGAACTGAATTCGATTCCCTAAGTTAATGTTTATATTTTAAAAAAATATTGTCTAGTCGGCGTAGAAAGAGTGTATGTTTCTGAAATGACCGGAAGTAGAAGACTTATCGTTAAGTTCTGTCTGCCCACCCGGCAACGCGCATTGCGGGTTATGCTTGAAGACAAAAAAGAATAAATGTTCTAAAAGAAAATACGAACACCAAAAGGCTGCATTTATCAACATTTACAGCTACCTAAGTCTTAGTAAAATGCTGCTACGTTCTTCATTATTAACTTTAAATGCTGTCTTTAACTACAAATGTTTAGAAGTAGGTCCATCTTATTTTACACTTTTAACTGAAATAGGCGTACACATATCTAATTGTATTCATATACATTTCTGTTCTAGCTGACATAAAGTTGCTTGACGGAAATATTAGAAAATACTTAAATTTGTAACGTTAATTTAGTAAATGTGTTTTTCTCTCGAGCGCAAATACACCAGGGACGATTTGAATGTGTGCGGTAGTTCCTTTTATGTTTGTCATTATAAATTAATTAAATTAAAGTATATTTATTAAAGTTATATCTAAATTACAACGATTTAATTGCAAAAGGCTTTATTCTGAAATATATTTTTTTATCATTACTCACTAAAATTACGTGTTGAGCTAGGATGTAAGTGTCAGTTAAGTGACTAGGTATCTATCTACGTACAATTATCTTTTTTGTAATCGGTGATTTAAGGTCGTCGACCGCTCGGAGGCTGCCAACATAGCGGACCCATAGTATGCGCGTGCACCTATCTTCGCCCTAAACAGTAAACATTTACTACTTTCTATGGCCTACAAAATATTTTTCTACAATCATGATAACAATCAGAGGCCTTTTTCGAAATTTATATTTGAAATTAATTGTATTTCCTGAATATGAAGCTCTTTAAAGTATTTTTTTTTGCTGTAAAAGTTATATAACTATATTTACCTAAACTGTAGTTTTTTTGTCATAACCATATTCATAAAAAGTTATTACTGGTATTTTGTAGATAAGTAACGAATATATAAAAATAAAAATTCTAAGCTATTTTTATTTTTAAGCTAATATAAATTATAAATGACTTAGCTATAATTTATATTATATATTCATCTTTTAAATTGTTAACTAGTCTATCTGCATTTTGATATTAATACACAGAGAAATAAGTATAATTTAAGTTAATATGCAAAATACTCTTTTGAAGGTATATGTTTAGTAGCTTTACACAGTAGCTTTTTCAGCTTCACGTTTTTTCCCTCATAGAAAGGTAGTCAGAGAGAACCTAGTGTCAAGACACTCCGTTCTCCAGTTTCCCTCCGAATTTTAAAAGAAGCTCAATGCCGCGCTTTGTCTTGTTCACCAGAGCGGAAAAATTTAAATAATAAAATTATGATCATTCCTCCGATTACAGTCAGACGCTGTCTTACTACGCCACAATGGCCTTAATTATAAATACAATATATATATATGTACATGTATTTATGTTTTTAGATTTATTTTCAAAATCCAAAAAGATTTATTTTGATTGCTAGTATTTTTTTTGTTGTGTTTGTTGAAAATAAATATGCGCCGTTATTCAAGCAAATCTGACAATTTTAAGAAAATTATTTTGCAAACCAGAAGAAATATAACTGTTATGTATGTTATTATTAGTTATTAAAAAAACGTTTGAGACGCCTAAAAAACGTTTCAATTTCAAATGGGTTTATTTGTATGCGTCTACTAATAATTTATAAACTATGTAATAGGCATAAAAAATAGAGTAGAGCATCACGTAGACAACGGCAATAAGGAATTCTCAATTCTACAATACATATAGACATACATAGCTACTTATATTTTGGCGTAAACGTTTTAATTGTAGAATTTCCATATTTTAAGTTATGGATGAACATAACACACATATACGATAATATTACTAACGCTTGACATATATTTTCAAATATTTGCATGTTTTTTTTTGTATTTTGAAATATTTAGACAAGCCATGTTTTTGTCACAGTCATTTGTCTATATTAATACAAATGAATGACAACAAAAAATATGTCTTTATCGTTATTATATAACAGATAATCGTCATAAGCAAATTTCGCAAAACACCGTCGTTCCTTACCAAATTTCAATGTACTTTTTAAATTTCAACTACTTTATAATTCTACAATAATGACAACCCTAAAAAAATGCTACCGCACCGCGCCCGCCGCTCCACCCGCACTTGCCCCTTCTCCCTTCTTTCATCCATCAGTCAGTCACTCAACGGTACGTAGAGGGGACGGTTGTACGCTCGCTCGCCGCGTCCGATACTCGCGCGGGCAACTGGGTCACGCGGTTCATACGCGTATTGCAAAAGAAAACATATAAGCTTAGTGTTGTGGATGAAAACGGTGACAGTGTTTTGCTAGTCTCTATGTAACAAGAAACTAGCGGCGCTTTTGAAGTGTAAATGGTGCGTGCGTGAGCGCAGCGCATGACGTGCTACGAAACGTTGAGAGCTCCGGCACCCGCCGTGGACGCCCCCATGGCGCACCACTTCGTCAAGTGGTGGCGCAATAAGTTTAGAAATGGCTATAAGAAATTCAGCAGTGAGTACCGGTTCAATCTTATACTTCGAATTACTGGGTTAACGAGTTGAGATGACATAATGGAACACCCAACTCGCCGTCGGCGTACTTGCAGACTGACAAATATAATGTGACACTTTTTGTTTTGATTTTTTAAACTATTCGCATGAATTATGAATGAAGTCTGTATAGTGATAAAAGTAAAATTTCCCAGTGCCTAACTAAATTAGAATGGTAAACAATCTATGACCTCACATACAGTTTGTTTTGATTCGTGGGGGTATCCAAACAAATGCCGCTGATTATTTCTTTAAATCTTCTTGATGTTTTTGGTGCTTTTTTACTATAATATATTTTTATTGTAGAAACATATTTGTAAATGTATTTGGACACATGTATAACACAACTTATATGTTATATGGTAGAAATACAACGACGCTTTGTTAATAAGACTAAGACGAAAAGTAGAATTCAAGGGCACCAAATTTTAATATAAAAATAACCAAGCATTTTTATGACATACGTATAAAATACGACAAATAATGTTTCGTGCTTACGTTTCATTAATACGTTGTTTGATAACGACGTTGAATTAATTTATTAATTAAATTAATTTAATGCCTCATGAAATTAATTTATAAAAATCCATAATAATAATAATATTTAGACCCAATTTTATTTACAAGACTACATGTGGTAAACAGTAACATTTAAAGGTTTAGTTACGAATGACATTTACAATATTTACCAAAGTAAAACATAGCGCTGATATTTAGCGCTTAATTAGAGTAAGGTAATAATTTAAATACAAAAATATATTTATCATACTGATAATTACTCATTAGAATTTCACTTTGAACACTGGAATTATGTATAACTTAGCTGAGAAAATTAAAATTTAGCGTATAAAAGAAAATGAATTTAATTAACTTTTGAATATAAAAAAAATAAATAACCAAATAAACATTCTGATCGTCTCAAGCTTGTCTGATTTAATGCGCGTAATTAGCCTATATTTAAATTACAAGTAGTTTAAAAAAGATTTCCGTTATGAAGACGACTACCCATTTGATACTACTTCAAAGCAGACTGGAATCCCTTTGATCTTGTTATATTTCGTTACGAAATATACGTAAATCGAACACTTCAATTAGAAGACGATATGAACATTTTTGTTTCGGAGCGTAGCGTGCACGTCAATAGTGGCACAAATTTGTAAATATAATTTTAAATGCAAACTGTGCCGCGCTCATTTGATTAACTTCAAAGAGAAAAGTTGAAAGCACTCGCCGAAGCGGAGACAATGATACCTTTTATTTGACATCAAAGAATTCCCCGCCCCGGGCTTTAAGCTCTTCTTTCGAGTGAATAGTACGCATAGCCCGCTACAATTTATAGTAAGCGGCGGGATACAAAGGACTTTTTTGGGAGATGTTGATTCTCTGTCGCATAATTTAACGTACCCCTCTTCTCATGCAGCATACATTGTTTTATGTTAGTGAAATGGTGACTTTAAACTTGATGTCAACTATTTTTAAACCTCCTGTGGTTCTCTACAGTAAATACAATTTATTATAATATTTTATTTTAAGTAGTAATTAAAATAATATTAAACCTCTGGATATAAAGAAAATGTAAAAAAAATTCAAAGGTCAGGTTTTGCTCAACGTTTTCAACACTTTGTTCTTATTTAATAAATATAAGTTGATGTTTATCGATCATGAAGTATTAACGTGTGAAGACAGTAATGAAGTCGAGAATATGGTGGACGCGTATGCTACTCACAGACTATGTGGTCATTTCTAATTGTCATTTAACTTTGAGTATATTATAACGCCTTATTGTACAAAGTACTTTTAATGTTATATTTTTTTTAAAGTATGATAAATACTTAAATCATAATTATTACTTTCTTTAATTCCGTTTGAAACTTCTCATAAAATGTCAGTTCCAATAAAATCTCATTGTTAAAGAATTGGAAGTTTTTTTGTCTATCACAATTTACTTTTATACTTTATTTAATAAAAAAACATAACGATATTAAAACTCCGAATGTTAGGATATTACTACTGGACTTGGTATAAAGCTCAAAATGAGTCTATACTGGTGATAAAATCAATATTCTTGTTTTAAGTATAATATGACGATAAATATATTAGTTTTAAATCACAAAGGCAGAGGAACGGACCAAGGAATTAAAATTGAATATAAGCTGAGATAACCTAGTGACAACTTTTCTGCTCTTAACGTCTAAATTCTGCGTATTAAAAGTTACAAGTTACCAGAGCCTCTTGTACGCCATATTTTAGGGCAAATAATTTAAATGCGTAATATATTATATATATATTTTTATTAGCACGCATCTCGTTTTTATGTAGTTTATAAAACCCAACTATAAGAAATGAATAATAGCATTTTTATTAAAATCGCGAAGTACTAACACGATACAATAACTCTGAGCTTCTGTAAAGAATCTATGAAATAAATTCTTAGAACAACTTTAGAAGAAAAATAAAATTACCGGCAGATGTGGACTGGCGAAGGCAGAGCTTTAAAGCATTAGGCCATACCGATCTCTCGGGCCTTCCGAGAAATAACTACGCCCGCCCTGTGAGCCGCCGTCTTTACTGCACCCGGCCCGTCCCGCTCGCTTGCTTTATACAAAAATCTTTTGAATTTCGCCGATCATATACTTCACTATAGTAACACTATTCATTTTACAAGTTTTGATATTTTTCCAACAAGGGTTCTTGATAACTAATTTCTAAAAATTTTGAAAGACGAATCCTTATTAAAAAATAATTGAATGCTGTATTTATTATTGTAATATACATTATTGTAACTAGTATAAAATATAAATCGCTTATTAAAAATCTATATATTTAGTGGGTATAGTAAATTACCAACAGATAGAATAAAATCACATGGGAACATACATTTAAATGTAACATATCAAAATACCATGGCATATCAGTAAAGTTTTAAAAATAAGTAAAATTTTGAAATAAGTCATTTATTAATAAAAAAGACTAACCAGGGTTCCTATTTCAATATATTACAAATATTAAATTTTTGTTTTTTTTTATTTAGATAACGTTGTGTACGATCATGATCACAATGACGTAAACGTAGAGAACTATTAAATAGTATTTTTGTTTCGATATTCAAAATTTTATTATATAAGTGTATAAAAGAACTGATACCATTAGGATAACAAAGTTGATAGCAAGTATTAAACACCTAAGTAGCACTTCTATTTGAGTAATTTAATTTATATGTATATAAATTAGAAATAACTTTTGCAGTTGGCACAGAGAGTGAAAGGACGGACACAGAGGAATTGGTCGGTCGCGCGGCATCGCAATGCTCGGCGCCGCCCGATCTCCTACCCAGTGAAGCGAGAGCTTTACTTCAGCCAACGCCTCCACCGATTCCGGCAAGAAATTCTGAACATATCTATAAAAAGTTGCCTTCTTCTGAAAAGATTGCAGAAAAAGTTGAGGACAAGCAGCCTAGAATGAGATTTGAGGTTTGTATTTTATTATCTGTACTTTGATTTACGTCGTATATTACATCCGCAAAGTATATATATACCTAACAATTTATGATCAAAAGTATAAGGAGAGCAAACATTTTGAATATTTTAAATAATAAAAAAATACATTTTTTTTAATAATTGGGCTACTTGTTCACGGTAATCGGTCTAAAAGATATTTTTTCTAAGTTATGTGGCCAAACTGTCGCTTTTGCTAGCAATACATTTAATACTAGCAATATTCTTTTTATATAAATTCTAAGCCATTTATTACGTAATAACAACATGGCGTATATATATATACTAAATCAATGTAGGTATCTAGTCTTTATCATTCATGAGTTAACTACGCTATCGTAGCAAGCAAGTTATTGAATAATGAGATGATTCATTTATTTGTGTCATATCAGTCTCCGGGCAGGCGGCTCGCTTTGTTTTATAATATATCACTGATCGTAAAGGCGCGACTAGTTTCCTTTTAAAGTTTCGAGATAAGAACGCCTGTCCTTACCGTCGAACACGCGCCGTTGGTCGGCGCCGCTAGTTATCTATCTTCGTTAACAGAGTACCATGCCACAAAATCACGTTTCTAATAAACTCTCTTGTTGCTAGCTTAACACTTTTATAATAAGTATTTGTTTTATATTTCAGGAATTAACGTGTGATGTTGAATTACAACATCCGGAGTCGTCAAAACAACAGCCGTTGCAGTTCTCTTTTACTCTCTATGACCTCGACGGTCACGGTCGAATGACGAAAGATGTAAGTGTTTATATAGAGCATGTTATTTATAGAAAGCAATTTGTCAATTATACAGCATTCATTCAATTGTGTATTATTGTTGACAGGACATAGCGGGTATAGTTTCGACTATATACGAGTCGATAGGAAAGTCGGTCACAGTTCCGCATTATGGATCTAAAACTATCCAAGTGCGTTTAACGGTTGTTCCGGAAGACGGGCCAATGCGAAATCGTAGAGAGAGGCGGAGACGTCGCAGAAGGGAACAGGAACGACCATGTGCTCCCACAATACCAGTTGACAATAATTGCGGCGATAATAGTGAGGACGAGCACCATGATAGATTATCAAATTATGAAGACGTGTCTTCAAAGTCATCTTGTTCCGAACGACAACCCCCACAAAGGCCGGCGCCAGTCTTACGGCAGAGACAGCGTCATGTTCGGAGAGAGCATAGAGAACGAAAGCATGTAAAGAAACGGTCTGGTAGCTTACAACGTCGGGAATTGCTGGAAATAATCCAGGCAAATATGGAGAAAAACCATTTGAGCTTTCAAGCTACACGGTTAGTTTCTACAGTATATTTTTATAATATAAATTTGTGTAATATACATATGACCTAAAATTAATCGAATGCGGATTCTAATGATGTATGTAGTATACATTTTTAGAAAACGTATAAAAATTTGAACGCAGCAGTGTTTGAACCCGCGCCTCTTGGAAACCGTGAAACTTGAACGGTTTCCAAAAGGCGCGGGTTCAAATACCGCTGCGTTGAAATTTTTTATACGTTTTCTAAATATGTCTTTTTCAATTTCCTTAGAGTGGGTAATAACACTTTAAAAATGTTAACAAAATATATATAGTATACATTTTTCATTAATTTATTACTTTCTTAACATCACACTGTTTTTAATATGTTACATGCCTATTAGATATTAACTGAAATAATTTTATAATTTTAGAAAGCCCTGCGACCTTGTTGCCAACGAAGAGGAAATAACAAGCAAATATCAAAAACTTAGAAATAGATCTTACACAGTTAACGACAAAAGTTCATACCAAAAGTCGAAACCGGAGCCATCTAACAATGGATACTTGGACCTAGCGTGTGGAGGCGACTCTAACTTGTGCAGGTACGACCGGTACCTGCATGCGGTGATATGCTCGTCGGCGCGTCACGCACACACCGGCTACCATCAAAAGCAAGCGCAGCCCGCCAAACACCGAGTGCCGCATTTGAACACGAGATCGCGATCTCACGATATACCGCAAACCCATTCCAGCCAACCGAGAGTTCTACAAATTATATTCTTATAGAATTCAAGTTTGGACTTAGTCATCGTACGACTTTGTCCCACATTTAAAATGAACGGAATTGATTTGTTACCAAGGCTGTATCGAAAATCAATTGATTAGCACGAAATAAAGGGTCTTCTCGCGATCAAATTTAAAGTTAATATTTATCATTCCATATGGTTAACTTTTAAGTAAATGTTTCCTTAATTGTAATTTGGAAACTGAATAGATAAGTAGGTAAGTTGTTTCGCACTTTATATTCATGTAAAATAATCGTATTTGAGCAACAATATTTTATCTGAAGACACATGCATATTTTTTTTTGTGTGTACATCTTTGGCTGTAATTAATAGGCAGGCACATTTAAATTTATTTTATCATTTATATACAAAATAAACTTTTTAAATTTGTTTTGCGAAATATTTTGTTTAATTGCATTGTAAAATATAATTGCTTGCATTGATAGTTTTTTATAATTTTTTTAAGATTTCTCATATCCAAGAGCAAATGTTTTTTTACATAATTCTTAACCCCTGTTACTTTATAATGAAATGTCGTATTATTCATAATTTTTTATTTATATTTCAAGTATATTGTAAAATTTGTCGCCAAGGATGTATAATAATTATGTCAGGTGTTTAAAGCCCATAGAGACGAAATAAGATGATTTATGTTAAACCTACAATCATGTAACTAACAATTAATTCTTACATAATGGTAATATGAAATGACTCAATAATGAAATCTCTTTAAGTTTTAGCAATATACTTAAGTACATTTTGATATGAAATATTTTGAAATTTTGCTTGTGGGTAAAAAAAACCCTACTCATGTGTTATATAGCAGTGTCGTTTTTATTGATACAGTGCCTTAAATATTAATTATAATTTAATAGTCAAGTTCGACTGCTGTATAGTGTTTGATAGTCTTAAAGGAATGTAAATTAAATTTGATAGTTTATGACAATGCTCATTAGAATTGGTTATGTATCTTATAGATATGCTAAGCAAAACTCATTCATGGAGTTGTAGACTGATTTTTAGATATAAGCATTAGGTGCTCAGATAATAAGTACATATTTTATATGTATGTATACACAAAACAGAGTACTTAAACAATTTATATTTGACCTACACCAACAGTGTACTTCTATTGGTGTTCTTGTTTCTGAGGTTGCATTACCATTATCAGTATTCATTATTCATAAGTAATTTTAATGAATCTCTTAAATGTTTTTATCTACCTCTAATTTTACTTTATTAGATTTACTTTTAAATATTTATTATAACAGCTAAATCCTAAAATTATGTAAGTTTTTTGTGATAATTGAGTGATCCTCTTTCATGACAATGTTTCACTCAAGTTGGTTTGTATTGCGAGATGGAACAATATCCTTCTAATAACAACACTATGTACAAAATTAACTTTATTTTTATTGACTTTCTTTTATTTTATTAATGTGTTTGCTATTGTTCCACTTTAGGTGTGCAGTGTACAAAGTGCTCGATCTTGTCAAAAATATTTATTATCAAATATAATCCTTGAGGTTGAAAATTAGAATTTTTTTTTATAATAAATCTCTTCCCAATGATCTCTTTGTAGATATATATAAAAATAATATACAAATCATTACTATAGCTGATACAGCGATAGTGGTCTCCTTAGGCAATGCACATTTTTCAACAGCATATTCATGTGGAGTTATGCTGACCTATAAATGCAAAGGACATTTTAAATTTACACACATTATGATTTTATTTTTGCATACAAATTACGATTTTATTTTATATGATATAACAGACAAAAATAAATATTACATTATGTTAGTGACAGGACAAAATATAACAATATAATTTGTACATTGAGTGAACTAGAAAAAAATACTACTTACTAGCATATATTTAGGATCTGGTCTGTTTCTCCAAGAAAACGAAGGCACAGAATATTCTAGAAAATGAACATCATCAAATTCCTTATAATAATGTTCAACTAAGCAGCCATGATGTGTGTGTCCACCAAAAGCAGCTCTTGGTTTAAATTTAGCAACTAAATAATTTGTAGATTCTTTTGACAGGGCATCAATTTTTAATCGGAATAATTTATTTCTCTGTATTAACGGAGGTGCATCTGGTTCTGTACAGAGAGCGTCAGACAATCGATATAGAGGAAAATGCTGAAAGAAACATTTTTTGTAATAAGAGTGGTGGGAATATTAACTGTTAGCACACCCCAATTTATTCACCTGCATTAGTATGGGTTGGCTGTAATTAAACTTGGTCTCTTTGTTAAAACATTGGTCAGCTTGCTCATGGCACTGTTGTAACTTTCCTAAAAAAAGAATAAAAGTTACCCTTAATACCTGAAAGAAACCCTCAATCATGTTCTATAGTCTAAACATTATGTTCTCACTGGAAACAATTTGTATCTGGTTTCTGGCTTCCATACACAAATTACAAGAATCTCCTTCCAGAGCCATTGAATTTAATAACACAAAATGGTTATCTTTCAGTACAATATGTTGTACTGAAGGAGATTTAAGATATTTGGAGAATCTTTGTGCAGAACCCCGCCTTATTCTACAAAAACAAAAATAATATTGATAATCACTTATTTTAAAATAATAACTAATTTTTATAAAATATTTAAGTAGATGCTTTTACCGATTATGGAAACCTATATCATGGTTTCCAACAGCTACAATCATCTGAATATGATCTGGTAAGGCAAATAATTTATGAAAACGATGGACATACTCTTGAAATTGTTTATCATTTGACCATTCTCCTTCATCAAATAGATCTCCTAAAAATAACCAAATAAAATATTAACATTTTAAAAAGTAAATAGTTCAAATATTCATATATTGTAGTTGAAAGATTTGAATAACAATTTGTTAATTAAACTATATCTATCAAAGTCACCTAGTACAAATACAACTTCTGGTTTATGTACATTTATCACTGCTTGAAAAGCTTGATGCATTTGCCATTCACGTCTCCATTTATCTAACCAATGGCCTCTATAAGGGCCAAGTAAATGAGTATCAGCCAAGATAAATGCTTTTAAAACTTCTTTTCCCGTATTATTTTGTAGATTGGGCCATTTGCACTGTAAAAGGTACTAATTCTTAATAACGGTGTGATGTAAATAAGTGTGGTTATAAAGTTTAAATATATATTACCTGTAGAATTACTATGTAATATATAAAGAACTCACAATAAAACACAATGAAAAGTAATCCTGCGAGAAGAATTAATATTTTTTTTGTAACTCTTCGCATATTGTGTATTAAGCATATTCAAAAATGATATAGCTATAAATGTACTAACTGTTAGCGTTTGCTAAAAGTATCTAAATTCAGGTAAATCTTATCTTTCTTTAATCTTAACTCATGAGTATCGTAACTTTGATACAAAATTGAAATTCGTGTTTGTTGTTTGACACTGAACACAATACGTCAATGTCAGTTTTGACATAAGGGATGCTAGACATCCCTGTGTCAATAATTTTTTTTTATTTTAACATGTTCGACAATCGATGTTTTATGTTTCGATTATATAGATGCAATAAAAAAATATGGCGAAGAGAGTTCAAAATCTAATTTTCATTGTAACTTTATAACAGTTTGTGAACTCGAAAAATCATTAACTAACAACAACATGAGCACTAAAAAGAAGAGTTATCGACTGAATACGTAAAAATCAACGTTCGACGTTGTCAATTCAATAATGACATGCAGAAAAATTACATAAAAGCTTATTACGATTAAACTTTTACTAATAGCTTAAATCAGAGACAAAACATTTTTTTTTGAAGATTTCTGAATCATATATAATTTATTATTTTTATAAATACTATTAGAAATTGCGCCTCTTTACCTCAATTTTTTTACACTTGCCATATATATTTGAATCTTCAAGATTTTCACTTTCACGCTTTTCCTTACATAGCAGGGTAGTTTCCACTTTACGCCCAAAACTAATTTTAAATATGTTCTTTCCCCCAAATAGCCTAACCCACAACTAATCGTGTTTACAGTCGGACACTGTCCCTCTGCACCACGATGGCCTCTGTAATATACTGTTACAGCTGCAAAATAGCATTTCCAAAAAAAACTGAAAGAGCACCTAATTTTTGAAATATAAAAAGCCGCTAGCCTTTTATGTCTCAAAAACTAGAGGTGCTAGGAAAAATCTCTATAATTTACTTAAATGATCTCGGCCTGTCTAGCACTATCATCAGTTAATTTCTAGCACGTATTTTGACAGCGGCATTAAAGGATCTTTTCAAATTTGGTTAGATAGAGATAGGAGCTTGAATACTTTGTTCAAGTAAATATAAACTAAAAATATTGCGCGTCAATCCATTTAATGCTACAAAGTGTCAAGCCATGGAATCAGGAAAATAAATATTTTTTGATTTTATTTACTTAATCATGGTATTAACTTTTACTATAGTACCACTCTTACATTCTGATTACTAGTTTTATTGTTAATTACCCAGCATCAAGACCGCATTGAGTCCTGCAAGACACGTTTATTTTTATAATTGCTTGAATACAATTTACGATAAAAATATAAAATGTTTTTTTACTGTAAAACATTAATAAAAAAAAACAAGATACTATCAATTAGTAAAGCTTTATTAATTTAAAAATTAACACATTAAACAAAGAGCCTCTTTAAAAATAACCATACAATGGCAAATTATCAGAATTCATCAATATGTAGAAATTGTTTTATTGAACTATTTCTTCCATTACAAAGAAATCCTCTTATATTGTGAATATCATAATGTTAGTCATCATTTCAAAATGTTAGTTTTGTCCAGTATTGTTAGTCGTTTAATTAAGCAAAGCCACTTAACTTTAAAATACTTGATAACACTAAAATAGCTATTATAAATTAATACTATTTTGTTAGGAATACTTCATGTTAAAAAATGTCCAAATCATATTGAAAATTCATAAATGCATAAAGCACAATAAAATCACAGATAATTAATTATTCGCATTCGAAATTCTAATCACATAAAACACATTACTATCAACTATATCACTCAAGAGATAACAAATTTGGTATCAAAATTTTTAAATTCTAATTAATGTAACTTTGAACTACATCTATGCTTAATCCTAAAGTAAACAAAAATATTTGTACTGTGCATATAAAGTATGTATAAAAACAGCTCATGATTTTCCATAGAATTTACTGTTTAATAAGAAAATCAGTAAATTGACATTTATTTTAGCTTTCCCAAACATGTCCATAATAGTGCAGCCTTCATATTGTTTTTGTAATAGATCTTGGATGTCAACATCTATAGATTCCATTTCAACGCCCATAAATTTACCTTTGATTGTAAAAACACCATTATGATCTGTTGGTGTAATTTCAAATTGAACATTTTTAAATTGAGATGTTGAAAGTCCACCAATCTCCAGAAGAACTCCTCTTTCAAGTAATTTAGCAGCTGAATATTTAATGGTCAATTTAGATTTCAACTTTTGAATATCTTTTCCAGACATTCTTAGAGATGCATGAACACTTCTGAAATTAAATTTATATTATTATTTTATTATATGCTTAATTTTAAAACTATTTTCATAAACAGCAAGAAATGTAAGCTTGAAGAATTAGCTGTTGATAACCATCACTGATTCTAAAAACATAATAAATATAAACATCCATGTGCCAAAGCCCTTGGTAACATGGCAATTCTTTTTTAATATTTTTAAGTGTCATTCACACACTTAGGAAATTGAAAAACATATTTTTAGAAAATGTATAAAAAATTTAAATGTACAGAAATTTGTAAAAATCTCTTTACAGAGATTGGTAACAACAAACATAAGTTGTAGCAAAAGCATATAAGATATCCAACATAACCAGATCTAGAACGCATGGCTTAGCGTTCAGATCACTTATACGGTTTCCCAGAGGCGCTGAAGAGGGTTCGAATACTGCTGCGTTCAAATTTTTATACATTTTCTAAAAATATGTTTTTCAAAAATATTATTATTAATTTAATATTCATATTATTATTACATCATTATTTTTAACAAACTATGTTTATACTTGTACATAGTTCATGTGGAATTGAATATTTTAGAATTTAAAAAAACTTGCTTTGAAACCAACCTTTTTCCAGCGTGAAGATTAGCAAGACACGACCTTATATACTGGTCATAGGATTTACACTTATCTTCATAATATTTTGTTTTCTCCATCAGACTTTCCTTAGTTCTCGAAAGCGTTGCTAGAGCTCTGCGCTGCGCCTGTCTGTACTTGCCCTTATTACACAGGTCTAATGCTATAGAAGTTACAAGTGCTTGGTATCCATCTTCTCGTGTCACATAACCTTCTTCTTCCAACATTTGCAGGTTTTTACGTAATTTTGCGATATGTTCTCGTAACGTCATTGCTTCGTCGGAACGTGCTCGACCAGAATATATTCGCCTTTGAACTTTTTCACTGTATTCTTCTTGTTGCTCTCTGGTAGAACCGATACAGAGTGCTTCTAATAGGTGTTCACCTAAAATTTAATAGATCCAAACAAAATAGTTGAGGCTCAATGGAAACTTGGAAATAAGGTCCAAAGAAAAAAATATTTTTTTTGTGATAATCTAACAATATCAATTTGGACGATAGCTAGGGCGTAGGTTCTGTTTTATTTAGTTAACCTAGGATTGTCATTTAATTAAGAATTGTCACGACAGTGTTTTAGGATATATATATACATATTTATTATATTTATAAATAAAACAATTAAGTTTACAATTAAAATGACTTACCATTTAAAAATGGAATAATTGCCACACAAAGCTCTTTAGTCTTTATAAATAATTTATTTAAATCCGTCATATCATCTGCTGGGGCTTGAAATTTGTTGACAAGTGCAAGGCACACTTCTAGTCTTGAATTCTCCTCACTTAAATCACCCATTTGCTACAAAAATAGAAAAATATATTAATTAACAATTATATGATTTCGGGCTTCATATTTTAGTTAAAATCTAAACTTTAGTGACTTGGTTGGTAACTAGCTCACTTGGTTGTCTTACTTCCTATGATTTTAGAGATATTTCACTGTGTTTTATTTTATCAGCCCATGCTCAAACATTAAAATAATTTTCTTATTCCATTATTCATTTATAAAATTTATTTTGCTTGTAATTAAAATACTCAGACTGTAAACGAGATCATTGTTTTAATTTCCACTCAGGGGAGTGATTATATTTTAATTATTTTCATTGTCACACTCTGGTGGTTTTGAGTTCCACATGTCAACAATGGCTTTGATACCTTCAATTTAGGTGAAACGAGGAGAATGGAGTTTTTTAACATTTAGTTTGGTTAAAAAATAACATGAAGAATTAAAAAAAAGTTACTGAAGCAACATCTCTGGAAGCCAGCTGAGCCACTGAAGGCACATCTCCCAACCCATCTAACAACTCATTGAGCCGGTCGTGCGCGTCGGGAGCGATAATATCTTGGTACTCTATCAGTAAAGCATGTGTGTCCACAATTTCCTGTAAAGAATCATTTTATTCATATTATTTAATCAATATAATTTTATTTCTAACATGTTTGTATGTGTATATTTATTGATTCGTTATGATAAAATATATAATAGCCTATAAAATGGAGACTAACATTTTCGTAATTACAAAAATAGTAATACATGTCAAATTGCATGAATCTTTCCCAAACGATATATTATGCACAGAACAATTGTTTTTTTTTTGAAGGAACCTATATTATACTTTTTACGAATCAATAACAATATCGATAATATTAATTTTCATATTAAGATAAGTAGTATATCAAAGGAATATTACACTATAATGATACCTGTACAGTAATATAAATGTGAGGATGATTTATTAATGTCGCCTCAGTATATTCGTCAACGGCAAAGTACTCCTCCAATGTCGGTCCTCTGCAGCAGCCTCTAAATAATTCCTTCATTTTTTCATGGCACTCAACAATGAAGGGGTTTAAACATCGTAGGTGACTGGATTCCTCACCAAACTGAAAGTTTCATATTTTAGCAATAACATTAGGAAATTGAAAAAGACATATTTAGAAAATGTATAAAAATCCCGCTGCGTTCAAATTTTTATACGTTTTCTAAATACATATGTCTAACATTTATTTAATTATTAAATACTGCATATGAAATTCTTATAATACAAATTAATTGTTGAAGAAACAATGAAACAACTTCAAACACTTACCCCTTTTTTCGCTGCAGAAAAATGTAGTATTTTTGCAACGGATGCCAGATTCTTCCGCTGGTCCGTGGTGAGGCCTCCGCCGCTCGGAATGTTGATGATGTGGAACGCGTCCGGCGCTACTATGGCTGCGTTGAAGAACTGGTAATACACTAAATTACCAATTACCTGAACGACAAATGTTTAAAATATACTTTTATTCACATGAATTCCCCTACATATAAACATTTCCTTCATTATACTTTTTTTATTTAAACTGAAATAAGTAGATTTATTGCATTTTATAAATCATTGAGTGTTGAGTAACACATGTACGCCGCACTTCGGCTATAGTAGCTATGGAAATATCTATACTGTAGAATACTAATATTGTTTGGCGGAAATTGCGAAAAATATTCAATGAATGTTTTTTTTCTCATTTTTAATGGTGTATGGTGTACTACACATTTAGGAAATTAAAAAACATTTGTAATTTTTTGATAGTCATATTTATAAGTTGTAAATAGCGTATAAAAATTCCGCATGGCTTAGCGGTCCGAGCGCTTAGACGGTTTCCAAGAGGCGCAGTTTCGAATACATCTGCGCTCAATTTTTTATACGTTTTCTTAAAATGTTTTACCATATATGCTTACTAATTTCGTTATGAATAAAATAATATTACCTTCAATATATCTTTTTCAGGTGTATAAGGAAATTTGGAAGTTAAGGAACGATGTAATACACGCGCCATATACGTAATACAAAATGGAAGCAGTTCAGTGGAGTTTGTTATTTTATCTAAAAACATTATCACAACAGTTTTGAGTTGAGTGAGAGCCTTCTCTAATCTTGACGTGACCTCTGGGTAGGTCAATGCTACTTCTTGAGACACTGTGTAAGGAAGTTTACTGAAAGAAAAGCAATTATTACAACTTTGATTTATGTAAAAATAGAAAGTAAATCTGTAAAGATCTGTAGTATAGTAGTACATTTTGTGTTTATAAATATTAAATTTACTTATTTTTCTATATATATAAAACTATGAATAAAAAAGCCACAACGACAGTTACGTCTCTCTGGCAGTACGCTATAGAAGTTGAAACTTCTAATCCTATTCGGTAACATTTACAACACAGGTACTGGTTAGGTCTACTTAGAACAAGAGCTTTGTTTCAACCCACAAGCATCGCTTAAGAGTTCTATTACAATCACAATGATTTCGTTTTAATATATATATATATACCATCGAAACTACAAGACTATAATAATTTCGTATTCACCCGCCCGCGTTCTCGCTTAAATTACAAACTTTGCCTAAATTTATATTTTAAATTGTTGTCTTGGATTCGGAGGGGAAGTGGAGAACAGAGTGTATTGACACTAGGTTCTCTCTGCTATGAGGGGAAAGGCGAGGGCCGAATTTGTATATGAATTAATTTGTAATGTATTTTAATATTTGTTTTAATAAAAAGAAAATAAATATAGTTAGCTCTACGCAAGAAATACTGAAATAGGATGTAAATCAGTCTATAATTATTGAAAAGGACACAAAATCATATAATATCGTAATGTACGAACTCAAAAATGGCATATCACATTTGTCCATCCATGTAAGTAATCTATCTATCTATACTTGTAGTAAAAACACAATGTTTGTTCGCGCACATCTTTGGAACTACTGGCTGGATTTAAATTAAACCTTTTTTTTTTATATATCTTTTAAGCCTAGGCAAGACTTACGTTATAATTTATTTTGAAGACTGGAGCACCTGGTATGGAACCATAATAGGCTAGCTATACTACAAGATGTCAGGAAATTGCGCCTTAATAAACGTTATTCGCCGTTTTTGGCGGGAGAAACTTCCAGTTACTAGTTTATTAATAAACAGCAAAATACTTACGAAATTTGTCCAGTCTTCATTTCAGTCTCATTCCGCCACGCCTTATAAATTTCGACAGGTCCAGTTTCTATATTTAAATCTTTATCCTTTATTATTTTGTCTACAAGTGGTCCTATTATTGCTTGTAAACTGTTTAAGCCAGATAATTGCCTTGAGAGGCTGACAGCCATTTTCAATACTACCGGCGTACTAGCTATTATATCAAATGGCTTTACGACCTTGCAGCTGATTTCTTCCTCCAGAGTAAATCTAAAGAGCTTTAGCAATAAATACTCATCTCTTGCATATGCACCAAAATTATACAAACTTAATACAACATTTTGCAAGAAAGAATTAGTTTTGTTTTGCGGTATACAAAATAATAATTTTGATAGATATGTTGGGTTTGTTTGTAACTCATAAAACAAATGTTGATATCCATCCAAAAGCCGTTTACTTTCTATAGTTAACGATTTCAATCCTTTAACTGCTGTTAGAACCGTAGTTAGGCAACCTTTAGAGTCCTTGTTGAGGACTAGCGTAGTACTGTTATGTTTCACCAAGTCATTTAATTTCAAGCCATGTGCTGCTACTTCCTGTAACGCAATTCTATTTTGCACCAACAACCCTATTTTTAAGTCCATGTCATCTATTTGCTTGGACAATTCTTGGTTTTTTCTTATAGATTGGACCACTTCCGATTTTAACGTCTGTAATTCAATTTCTCTATCATAGTCTTCGGTACTGAACTCCAACATTGGGACGAATTTCTTCACGACTTTCAATGGTGGATTTGGCGAGTGGAATAGTGACACAAAGGCGCTTCTTGCACGACGACCTCGCCATAGAGCTTGTATTTTGATGATTTTCGGTTCCTAAGCAAGTATTTAATTCTTATATTTATTGTATTTTAGATTTTTATATAATTACAACGTCTTATTGTATTATTTATTCTTAAAATCTTGACATAAAAAATGATATAGGCTTAATCATGTTACTTAGCAGAAGAATACTATAAATTAATGTGATATTGTCAATTGGAATAAACTGTTTGGTCTACACGTCTACCAAAAAAAGGCTTTGTGGGCAAAAAATGGAGCTCCATTTTAATTTCTCACAGTCAATGCGTTCGGGATTAAGGAATACACTGTTGAAAATTTTCAATATAGTACAAAATAAATATGTACAACAAACAAATAGATATAATAACAACAACTTGCCTGCACTTTGTACCACACCCACGGATTTTGTTTCTTCTCTCGTTTTAAATTAGCTTCGATTTTTTTCATTTTAAGCAATGTACCATACTGTCTCTGTATAACAATTTGTCTCCACCATGCTTGAATCTTCACAATATAGTCAATATGATCTCTGAAGAATTTCAACCTATTAACAGTTTGTCTAGTCAAATATCCCATACAGCAAGCTTGAAATTTTATAATAGATTTTTGTAATAACTTCTGCCTGTATGTATTTATGTGATGTTTATTAGTTTTATCAACAATCACATTAATATCCTTCTTGGTTAAATAACGAGCATATGGAACGAAATCTTTTGGTGTCGTCCAACTATAAGTGTATGATTCAATATCAATGTACACTGTATTACCAGCCTCTGTATGACAAACAATCCATGGACATATATGATGTCCTTTCTTTTTCAAAGCTTTTGTAAACATTTGAAAGTACACATCTTTGCATGAACTCTCAATAAGTTCTACTCTCGCCAAATGAGGTGAAACAAGGGCATTCCAGAACTCATTCACATTGTTCTTCAAAATACCTAAGTTTAGCTGAACGATTGCATCAGTCAATTCTTTTACTTTAATCGATTCGTAATTTACATCACTAATGGCGTTTACAATGTCTTCAAACCAAAGATTTTCAGATTCCTTTTGCAAGAGGCGTTTCTTCAATATTCTCATATATAAATTATATTCTTCTTTGTGTAAAGACAATGGTAACTTGAGACAAGAACTCTTTAACAATCCTACTAATGAATTAACATCTTCTTCAGAAACTGCTCTATTTATACTATCAATAACTTCTACCACTAAAAAAAGAAAAAATATATACCTTATTGGTATTATATACATAAGAGTTTCATCTAAAACACCAATAAATTTAGTTGAATATGCTACATTGGAGGGATAATAAGGCTCAAACTGAATACAATACAATAATATGTATTGTACGATGTTACGATATAGGAACTGGGCAATTATCGAGTAAGTAGGTGTATAATTATTTCTTTTTAACATTTTTTTTTAAAGTGTTATTCCCACACTAAGGAAATTGAAAAAGACATATTTAGAAAACGTATAAAAACTTGAACGCAGCGGGAGGTGTATAATTTCTCAAGTTAGGGTTATAATGTATTTAATATATAAATGATTGTTAATTAGTATCAGCAGCTAACAAATAATTATTCAGATAAAACAAGTTAAATAAAACTTCGGGCTTCTGCGTAAGTTGAGATATCATTATATACATTCAGTATAGTTTAAGATTTTTCCGAATAGCAGGGTAGTCAGAGAGAATTCAACACATTACGTGATGAATAGCGGAACTCAACGCCGTGTTCAGACTTACGAGCGGAGATCGAACCCACAACAAATTACGTTCGGACGTTTTGCGTTGCGGTCAGCAAACGCCCCACTGAGCCACAATAGCCTCGATATAGTACACAAGAAAAAATTATGGTATGGCTTTAAGAAAATTTATATTTTAATTTTAAATGCATAAAAAATATAAAATGCTACAAAATACTTACATTCATCATTATCGTCGTCCTTAATATTAACCATTTCGATAGCATCTCTAATATCTTCTAGCGTCAACAAAGGACACTCACACTGTTCTCTTACTTTAACCTGTAGTGCGGATATCAAAGCTGATAAGTACCGCCGTCGACAATGAGGCCTTAGCATTTCTAACTGAATGTGTTTGGAATTTAAGGCATTCCAAACAGCCACTTCATCTCCTCTTTCAACTGCCTGTGATACTGATGCAACTGCAGTCAAATATAAGGCAGAAGCTGCTATTTCACTTTCATTAAGATTTTTGTCCAATTCACATTTTTCCAATCTCATCTCCTCAAATAAAAGAGGGGCAGCATATCTATCAATTTTAAAACTTAAACCAAGCTTGGAGCTCACTAAAGCCTTGTACAAATCTGCAGGGGTACCCTTGTCAAGTGCATTGTTAACAACCATGATAGCAGTTTTGTGTTGACTATGCTTACTAGCTTTTATATTCCCATCATTAAGAATATTCTGGAATATCTTATGCCAATTAGTTATACTTTCTACGTCAATATCTTTGCAACTTTCTGTTATTTCTTTGATTACATCACAATAAAAATCTAAATTATTTTGATCGTAATTTTGTACTTTCACCCATTCCTCATTGAATAGTTTATGTAATTTATTAATATCATTAACTTTACATGCGGCGCATAAACTCCTCCATAAGAATTTATAATTAGCTGCTGTGATATGACCCTGTATTTCAACTAAGGTGAGAAGTTCATCATACTCATCAGATATATAACTGTCGTTTAAGGAATGATTGTGGGCTACTTTTAACTTTTCATATTTAGCTGCTTTAAGGCTTTCTTTGTACTTATCTATTAAACAGTTTTGTACATATTTTATTTTTAGGTGAGGATTAAGTAATGCATGAGTTATAGACTTTTCTGTATCTAATAAGTTATTAAGCTCAATCAAAGCATTATGGGTTGAAGTATTATTATCTAAATTATTGTTGCTTGATAAGATGCCACTTATTTTTTGAAATACAGGAAGTGGATGTTTACATTTTTGTAAATCTTTAGAAACTGAATCCAATTGTTCATCTATAAAATAAAATTTAAAATATAATAATAAATAGTTTTTTTTAATGTTGCTTAATTAATTGACATGATTCACATTTCATTTATTCATTCCAAATAGTAAATAATTACCTGTGAACACAGCTTTACCAAACACATCATGAATAAGAGGAGCTTTGCCAAGTTTAAATAAATGTGAACTTAATGCATGTAAACAATAAATAACTTTTGGCATGTTTTTATTATCATAAATATCTGTTGTTTCTGGTTGAAATGTCTGAAACACATGCAAGACTATACTAAAAATAGAATATGTGTAATATATATTTGTAAAACTTTGTAGTTGCCTATTAATCTTAGTGACAAATCCAATCCAAATAGTTGAAACTATGCAGCAAACATGGAACGTATGCTGGTAAAAAATATATATGAATGCATACTTACCACAGGTAATTCAGTTATTTTTAGTATTTGCAAAAACTTATTAATATTATCAGTATGTTTAAACTGTAATCCCATCATCTGAAAGTTTTTTTCAAAAGAAAGTGTTAGTAAAATTTATCATATAACATTTTTTTGTAACAAATCACAATTTGTTTTTATTGTGATATAATATAATATTATTATATACGATATAGTATTCCGTTCGATACAAATACATTTACTATGAAATACTTGAATTGGGACACAATTTAACAAGACCTCACATTCAATTTAATTACGATAATACATATTACTCACTTTATAACGCCTTTGGTCAATATCGTAAATTTTATTTAAAAGGAGAAGATCAGGCGCAATAAAATTTCCCAGTTTGGCAAGATAAACTCCATTGCGTAAGTTTTCTTCAAATTGAGTGGCAGCAGGAAGTTCTTCTCTAAGACATGATTCCATCCATGTTTTGGCTTCTTCTAGTCGACATAAATATTCATATGCAATGGTACGTTGTCGAATATTGTCCATTTCTTGTGCGGTTTTACGAACCTCATCATTACCTGTATATATCAAGATTTTTCTTAAATGTAAAATTAATAAATATAATATTATTTGTATATCGTAGGTATAGTCTTACAATCGTCAATTTTTCCAATAAGTGTTTCATTTGTGTCTTTTCCCATGATTTAAAATTAACTTAGGAAACTTTGTTATATTTATTTAATTTCACTTATGATATTGTAAGCAGAAACAACACAAATTATTATCGATAAACATTTTTTTACAAAAAGTTTAAAAGTATTCGACGGTTATCATAAATCAAAATCATAGACTCACTATGGTATTATATATTTGGATAGGCAAAGACAAATCTTAATACTGCCAACGGTTTGATTAAAGGACACATATTTTAAAATTTGTTAATTTATAATCCACTCAAATCAAAGGTAGAATATTTACGATAGGTTCTAAAAAGCCTATTTTAACATTAAATAAATATAATTTATTACTTATATAAACTACTTTAATATTCCTGTATCAAAAAAAAACTGGTTATTTCTTTGATAATTAAACTACGAACACAATGAAAGCTGATCTCTAAAACCAATCCGTCATCGTTACTGATGTATAATAAACATATTGTCTTTATTAATTTCAACTACCTATAGATAACCGAGTAGTATAGATATATAAAAAGTTATTTGCTTTATATTTTGTTATAACAATGGAAGAAGAAAGTAATATCTATTTGGAACAAAGTAATCCAGATCCATGCTGCAGTTGTACTTGTATGTGTGCTAATAATGAAAAAAGTTTTACGAATAATGTGGAAGTTTCTGATCGTAAAATATTTATTTTAACGACTGTTGCAAGAACTGAAAGCTACCTCAGGGAGCATCGTATTCCAGAGCTCATACGTATTTTAATTACAATGATTTTAGCTCATTTACCTGAAAAACCAGTAGCTTTTCTTGAAAAACTTCTAGATGATTGCATGTTATATCGTGCTGGATATGGAATGCCACCAGTACTTTTTGAAACCAGGTACATTTTTCAATAACTATGAACCAAGCAAAATTTAGAGCATCTCTTAGACTTTGATGTCTAAAGTCCGATTATTTTAAAGATCAACTGCATCAGGTCTCAGGTGGAGGAATCTAACATTGTGTCTAGTCTCGGGTTAAGAGAATATTTTTATTTAAATGATATAGGAAGATTCCCTGTTGTTTGGTTTAATTCTGAAGTCATAAAATTAATTAAACTAATATTTATTTATTAGACATCTTGAAGCCATTTTAAAAAGTTTTGATCCTGGTCAACGCGGATGGCTAACTGTAGGTCAAGTTCAGCGTATATATACAACACTGGGTTTTGCATATGAAGAAATGTACGAAGACAGGATACCAATTGACTTAATCTTGAATAATTTAAAAAAAACACAAGAGAGCGAGTTATTGAATTTATTAAAAGCAGGCTCCATCAGTGATGATAAAAGTGGGCATCTTAACTTCCTCAATCACTTTGACTAAATGAGACATATAGTTACTTAATTTACACTGTTATATAATATAGAAAAAGTAAAATTAATCAATATTATTTACAACAAGCATTTTGACGTTGAAATAAAATAGTGTTCTATCTATACACATTTAAATTAATTATATATGTTCTTACAAACAAGCATTTGATAAGACCAGGGCTTATTACTGATACTAAATTTGAATAAATTGAACCGCTATTTAAAGGTAGTCCTTTTCCTCACTTTTACCTCCGTTGAGGTCGATTTTTGTGTACTTCTATTCTTTGTTTTTTTAATATATTTATACATGGATATAAAGTAAATACAATATATTACCTTTGTTATGATTATTTGTTAGACTTGTTTTGTTATTATTAGTTCAAGGTTGTACTTTCCACACCTGCCTAACTTAAGTTTGAATAGAATGTTTATTTTCATCTCTTAATAAATATTGATACTCCAAGCTCATGTTTTGGGTCATTTGCTGAGAGATATTTGTCTAGAAGTTCAACATCAAATGTAATTTTTGCAATAATGTAAAATTGAAAATATATAATAATAATTATTAGTAACTGAATAATTCTAACAAATAGTCATAATAACATGTATATGTAAAAATGTATATAAAAAAAAACAAATGTTAAAACTTTACAAAAATCAATCAACATTAAGGACGTAGAACTAAGAAAAAGAACTGGAACTGTGAACTTTAAAGACAAAAATTATAATATTTATAAATAAATACTATGGTCAACATAGTAGGTACCAATTAATTGAGTAAAAGAAAAAAAAATAAAACATATATAATGCAATTTTGGGGAAATTTGCTGACAATATAACTTTCAGTGAGTAAATTCAAATTATTCAATATTTATAATGTCTACATATTCTAACAAAAATAGTATAAGAATATTTATATATTTTTTTGGTACACGTTTTTAATTATTATTTTATTAAATAACACAGAATACACATTAGAACAAAAGTGTTTTGTATGAAGTACTAAATAAGCAATATTATATATACATTGCATATCGATACATAGAGCCCATCCTGGCGCAGTGTGTCAACTGCGAACACGATTGGTTATGGGTTTGATTCCCTCTTTACACGCATTATCATCATTTCGGGCGGAAAGCGGCAAAGAGAATGACTTGACACTAGGTTCAATCAGAGGTGGATCCAGCCCTCATAAAGTGTGAGGCAGAGTATGAAAAGAACTAGTTATGGAGAAACACTCAGTTATTTCTGAATTATATGAAAACTAGAGATTATTTTATTAAGATGTACGTTAAAGTTATACATTGATTCTGAAATGACGCATAACTAAGTGAACTTGGGTAAAAAATAAAAAATTAGACGCCAATAGTCAGTTTGGGTAGCATGCTCATCGGGCCTTCAACGGTGGATCTGCATTTGGGTTCAATTTGACTCTCCTGTTATTTTTTTATATACACATACCATAACATCCACAGCGATAAAATAAAAGTGTATTTTTTTTAATAATCGCAGGGAAGGTAGAGAAGACCTCGTATTAGGACACTTCACTTTTCATATTTTCCTACATTTTTTGGGGTGACCAAGAATCATCTTGACATCCTGACATCATTGTAAAGTGTCGGCAGTATTTAATTTTTAATTTCTCTCGCCATTATTTTACTTGCAGTAACTATAAGATATATCATTAAATTGCTTGGTATACATGACTAGGATAGGATAGGAATATACATGACTCGTAATTTTTTTTATGTTTAAAAAATAAATAGACTTGTTTTATCAGTTTGATTTTTAAAATCGATATTCGATCCGATTAATTACTGTCAGTTGAACATTTTTCCCTATTCCATAATGTCAAAAATTATTTAAAATACAATACGATTTAGATTAGAAATATCATAAGACACATAACAGTGACGTATACACAACGGCAACGTTATAAAGTAAACAAAAAATATAAATAATTTAAACTATTACATGGATATGATAACATATGTTAAATTACATTAATAATATTCTTAGATATTTATATAATATTATATTGCATTGCATTGCAGTGTAAAACGATAATTTGCTGCTGATTGTTAAATAGGTCTATAAGTATTTGAGTGCCGACTTCATAGATGTATAACAATGTTTCTAACAGGTTTATTTGTACATCTTGTGTTTTTATTTTCTATATTTGATATATATTTTAAATCACCTATCGTGAAAAATGTCGTACCATATAAACCAATCCATGAGCCACCAGTAGATCGTTTAGTTCTGTTTGTTATTGATGGATTGAGAGCAGAATCGTTTGTTAATTACACCACTATGCCTTATCTCAGGTTAGTTATACTTTCTAAATGAAATTCCTTCCTGTTTTATAGATTTAAAGTTATGATCATATAAATAAACATTTATAGGTTTGTAGCAAATAATCACGGGAGATGGGGAATATCTAGAACTAGAGTGCCTACAGAATCTCGACCTGGACATGTAGCTATAATAGCTGGTTTTTATGAAGATCCATCTGCAATAGCAAAAGGATGGAAAGAAAATCCTGTTGACTTTGATTCTGTTTTTAACCAGAGTTCTTATACTTGGTGCTGGGGTACATATGATATTCTAGAAATTTTTACTAAAGGAGCTTCAGAGCACATATTTGTTGATAAATTAGACCCATATGATCAGTCATTTAGTTCTGATAAGAATGTTACATTCTTGGACAACTGGGTTTTTACAAAAGTAAAAGATTTTTTCCATAAAGCTCAAAATGATGCAAGTTTAAGTAAGAAGTTACAATCAAAAAAAGTTGTATTATTTTTACATTTATTGGGAACAGACACTGCTGGACATACACATAAACCAAAGACTCAGTAAGTAATAGTTTGTGTATTTTGAAGGAAACATACAATTTTTTTTATTGATTATCTTTATTTTATTTCTTCTCAGAAACTTTTTAACAACTATTAAATTTGTTGATAATGAAATAAAGGAAGTTGAAAAGTTAATACGAAGTTTCTTTAATGATGATGGACGAACAGCATTTTTGATGACTTCTGATCATGGCATGACAGACTGGGGTAATTAATATATAACACTAAATAATGAAGTATTCTAAAAAAGTAAGGGTTATAATGTATGTGTTCAATCAGGTTCTCATGGTACTGGTGACAACCATGAAACAGAAACACCATTTGTCTTGTGGGGAGGAGGTGTAAAACAAATAAAAAGCAAACAAAATCTATTAGATCCAAGGACTAATGCAATGTCTCTGGAGAACAGATTTGATATAAACCAAGCAGACTTAACACCACTTATGTCTACTTTGCTTTCAATTCCTGTGCCTACTAATTCTATTGTAAGTGAATATTAATAAGTTTTATACTTTATTTTAAAACTATTAAATAGATATAATTTATCAAAATTTAATCAATATTTTATAGGGCCAGTTGCCAAGTGCGCTGTTTAATATGAGCTTAGAAAATAAAGCTCAAGCTATATACAGTAACTGTAGACAGATGATATCACAATATAACACAAAGAGACTTGATGTAGAAGCTAATGCTATATCAGTATTTTATCAACCTTTTAAGCCTTTTGATGGAAACAAAGTAAATGAGATACTTAGTTTTACTGAAAAATTATTAGAAGATGAACAGTACGAAAAACTAATAGTGCTAAGTGAGGAAATAATGGAATTAAGTTTAAATGGACTTAATTATTTCCATAATTATTACCAAAGACCTTTGCTTATTACTGTTACATTTTCATTTGTGGGTTGGATTTGTTGCTTATTAAAAGTTTTATTAGAACAAAAAATCTTCACCCACGCAGAATATCATAATTACAAATTAATGAAAAGATATCTAATGGTGGATACATTAATACAAGCAATATCTATACTGATATGTACTGCTTTTATTTTTATTATCTATGGTAAGTTGCAAAGCTGTATTTGTATCTCTATTGAATTATAATAAGTTCTTTTATATAGAATTATAATTTTTTTGCTCTGGAAAGACAAGGTGTAGCATTGAGTTCAACCACTCAATTTGTAGTGTCTCAATTAAATTTGGGTGCAGCATAAAAAAATAAGTGTATATAATCTGATTTTTTTCATCAATTTTTTTTTTTCAGTGCAAAACTTACCATTACAGTATTATATATATTTCCTTTTGCCAATATTTCTATGGCAGTATGCTTTGACACCATTTTGTATTTGGATTCAAGTTTTTAATATGCTAAAGAATAAAAGAAGTATCTTTTGGCTTGGAACTGAAATGTTATGCTATGTGTTGGGATCTATATGCTTGGTAAGACATCATACATTAATTCTTTTTGATTTTTTTTTCTATGTACAAAACTTTACTTTAATATGTTTATAGTTTGTTATTTTCAGTTAGGACTTTTCTAAAGAGGAGATTGTTACCTAATATTAAAACGTGCTTAACGCTTGGGTTTTTTAAGAATAAATGTTTATATTTGTAGTCTTTAAAAATGATTACTTAAATTCAATCATGTGTGGGTTGTTTATATTTATAAGTACTAAAATAGCTAAATACACTCATCTATTTATTTGATGGGGCAGAGAAAACCTAGTTTTAACGATAATTTGACTAAATTTTTGGAGGGCGGAATCCAACGCCGCGCTTTGTCAAACCAGATTTTTTTAATATATTATTTATTAATATATATATTAATATATATTTTAACATTTCTCGAAGATATAATCCAACCCACAAACATGTGTACCATCGGAAACTTTGTTATACTTAAACGGATATTGTGAGCAATATACATTTATAATATAGCATGATTGGGTTTTTAGGGAGTAGCACTAACACATAGATGGGCATTAAGCATTCCGTTATTTGGCATGAGTTTGTGGCCATTCCTGTCATCATCAAAAAAACATTTAACTAAAAAAGAATGTATGATGTGGGCAGTTGGATGCTTTCTGCTGAGTGTATTTTCATTTTTGTCAGTAATTGGAAAAGATGTAGTAATTGAACTAGTGTAAGTTACACATTTTTATTTATAAAACTTGATTTTTGTTTGCACTAAACCTTTTTCCTTAGTTCGTAGTTTTATTATTTTATTATATATAATAAATAAGTCATACACATACATTTAAAAAAAGAAAGAAAGTAGTGTAGCGGAGGGAGATAGCGTCTGACTATTAAAGCAATTGGTTGTGAATTCGATCAAGGAATGGTTATATTTGACTTATTTTAATTTCTCCGTTTACTAAAAGTAAGCGAAGAGCCTTACGTTTAGTTCCGCTACTCAATACGTTATACCTCGATATTGGACGGGAATTGGAGAACGGCAAAAAGCTTTTTTTTAATTTATTGTACTGGTGTTCTCAGTCATAACAATATATATATTTTATTTCAGTATTTTAGCAGGAATGCTATGGCTGTGTGTATTAATTTTATTCATTTATAAAATCCTACTCCCTAACGGTTTTGAAGGTCACGAGATTAAAAGGGAGATTGTGATAAATTGTGTACAAATAATACTTTTGGTGATATCTTTACTAATCAATTTTATACAGTCAAAGAGATTTGAATCAGAAGCTCCTATCTCACAAACTCTTCAGACTGTATGTTGGATAATAAGCGGTAAGACATTTGTTTTTTTTTACATATTTGTATAATAAATTAGCATTATGAAATATTAAAAACTATTTTATATACTATAATTTGTTAATATTTTGTGCCTTTATATATATTCTTTTTGTTACAGTTATACTTGCCTTATTGCCTTTGTTGTATTCAAAAAGGTTTATTAATCGACTTTCGGGTATCAATACATCTATAATTATTTTCTACTTACTGCTCTCGGTGTCTCATGAGGGTTTGTTCATGGTTACATTAATATTTAATGTAAATAATTGGATGTATATTGAATTTAAACTTCTTAATCAAAGAAAATTTAAGGTAATTTTATAAAATATTTATTAAAAGAAGAAGTCTGTCTGAACTGTCTTTCATATTACTATTATTGTGGGTACAAATATCACAAACTGGAGGATTTACATTTTTATTTTCATTATTGGTTTAACAAGAAACCAGCTTTTGGGTTTTGTTATCAAGCACGCAATATTTTCTAATAGGTGGAAAAGAAAGCGGTAAGCGGGGAAAGACTACTATATTTGCAAAGAAAAAAAACATTGTGGCATAGTAGAACAGTCTCGACTGTAAACACTATGGTTATGGGTGTGAACCCTACTCGACAGATACATAAATAATAATAAATTACATTTTATTTATGTCTTGTTTCCCCTTTCTGGTAAGACAGAAAACGGCGTTGAGTCCTGTGATATCTCTAATATACGTGGAAGGCGGTAAACGATATTATTCTATAAATTTAATGGTTCGTCACCCGCCACTTGTGAAACAGAAGTCTCAATCAAGAAACTTACGAAACTACTAAGAACCTTACAAAATTCTGCAGTATTTGTTGTTAAATACGCGCAATGTTTCGCCGACGGTAGACAGCGCCAGTTGATTTTCGCGGCATCCCCTCCCTCCGCACGAGTTCCGGTTTCCGAGTTTCAGAGTTTTAACCTTTGACAAAAGATGACCTAACCGGCTATGACGCCAACCCTACTGAGGGCCTCCAGGCCCACTAGCAGTTGCATGACGAGGAATAAGTGATCCCACATAATGAAGTCTCCGCGCCGGCATATGCCCACAGTCTTATGGCCCAAGTTAACCCCCAACGGAAAGAGGTAGCAAACCCCACGAGCGCACGTCATAAAAAAAGGACAAAGAAGGAGGCGCAATTGGTCAAATCTATCCACAACGCCCTGTTTGAAGCTGCGCCTAAACCTCAGACGGGACGACTGCCACCAACCCTGCACCATACAACGGACCTCATTGCGCATAAAAGGAGGATGCACGGTGAGTGGCAGCAAACCTTAGACCCAGCTCTAAAGACCAAACTGAACAGTTTGATCGAACTAATCCGTTTAGAGCTGGATTCGACTGCCACAAATTCCTGCAAACGTCGGATTAGAGTGGCCTGCGTCGACAAGACCTCGCTGAACAAATTGTGCTGCCAAATTAAACCCCACCCCAAGCCATCAGTAAGACGGGACATAAAAATACGAATCTCAGGACCGTACGCAGATTTTGAGAAACCATCTAACGAAATAGTTTTCGCCAAACAAGACTCGGAACACTCGCACATCCGAGACCTAGCGCCGCGGCACTCTCCGTCAGGATAATAAACGTTTGCCGTGAAACATCCTACTCCCATCACCTATATTAATAGGTGGAGGTGAAGCTACGGCAAGAGGGTAAAGCCCTGTGGCCATCACCTTTTACTAAGGTAGAGGTCGAAAGCACGAAATATTACTCTACAGTATTGTTCTCTCCGCCTAGTGACGCGGGAAAAAGTAGTAAGAATGAGAAAAGGAAAATCTTTAGAATTATGTCTTTGTAATTGTAGTGCAATGAAATATTTATGCACATTTTCTAAAATATAAATAATATTATACAAATGCCTTATGTGGTAAAATGGTATCTTATTTTTTATATTACAGATTTCCGAATATAGTTTTGAAACAGACAGCTTACGAAAACGTGACAGTTTAGTTTCTTTGGAAAGAAGCATAAATAGCCAGGACTTTAGAAGAGCTTTCTTCTTTGTATCCTTTTTAAAATTGTAATTGCCTTATTATAAATATTTGTATAATAATACAGATATATAATATTATAAAGAGTTATAAATAAAAATGAATTAATGATTAAAAAAAATTCAAAATCTCAATAATGATGTAACTAATTAAATAGACCTACCTAATAATATAGAATAAGTTTTTAGAAATGTTGTATCAACAAAATTTCTAAAAACAAAATACACAATATAAATTATATTATACTCATAAGTGAATACAATAAAAATGTCAATAATAATAATCAATGATCAATAGAAGTTGTTCACTATCATATACCAAATGAGTTACTAAATATACCAAAATAAGTTCCTGAGTTGAAATTTCAGACATTATACATTATTTTAGCTTATTTTGGCACTGGAAATATAGCGTCACTCAATTCTTTTGAAGTCAGATGGGTTTTATGTTTTACAACATCGTTTCAGCCATTTATTATAACTACGTTGATATTATTGAAGACCTTATCACCTTTCTTAAGCGTAGCATGTACCTTTAGAGCTGTGCAACATTTAACAAAGGTAAATTAGAAATGAAGACTTTATAAAATAAACTAGTTATATTTACATAATGTGACTATCATGGGTGTGACGGTAATTTCGATGGGTTATGGTACATAACTATTTTCTTTTCACCTCTCTGGTGAACACGACAAAGTGCGGCGCTGATTTCCGCCACTCAACACTCGAATTTGGGCGAAAAGTGGAGAACGGAATTCGAAACGGAACGGAGTCTTGACTATAGGTTCTCTCTGCCTACCCTGCTATACGAGAAAAACGGGAAGCTGACAAAAAATAATACTTTGAGCATATATATTATATTATTTAAAGTTTTCTTTTTCTTTCATAAAACTCGACAAAGCTAATACTACAGTCTTTTAAATTTCATTTCGGTTGATTTGGTAATAATTCTACAACTCTTAAAGATGATTAACTTTACTTGTTCTAGGCCCCGCTGGATTGTCTAAATATGATTGTACTCATATTTTCTAATATAATGGGTCTCCACATGCTTTACCATGTGAAAAATACAGGAAGTTGGCTCGAAATAGGCACTTCAATCTCAAAATTTGTCATAGTTCAAGTAATAACGTTATTTATTGTTTTAATTAATCAAATCGCAAAGATTCTTACAGAAACTGAAATTTTCAATTTTATATTGAAGCTATTTAAGACTAGAAAGAAGGAAGTGTAAATTTATACTATAGTGTTAAAAAACAATAAATATTTATGTTTTTAAATTTAAATTGTTTCATACTAAGAAATACATACATATTTAACTTTATTTTATAAATACAAGTGTTATAATTTATTAAATAAATGAATATACGTTGTACACATTTAAATAAAGCTGTTATTGTTAAAACATTTCCTGATTTTATTTCGAAATACCTAATATTTTTAAAATATGAATTCTTAGTTTAATTTGTTCAGTTATTTAAAATATAAGTAAAATTGCCAATAGAAATTATAACTTATATTAATTTGTATCGATATTTTTGCAAAACTAAAACATCTGTAGCTATATCCAATCATGTGTGTTGTGATTTCAGAGCATTTTTGCACGAAAAATCTTTAATCTTTATGCTCAGTGTTAGTTCTTCTTTTTTTTTATAACTGAGAATTAAACTGGCGTACTAGGCACGAGCCCACGCGGCGGCGTCAGCATCGTTACACTGTCATTTGTAACTTATGCTTTTGTATTTGTCAACTGTCAGTCATTATATTGAATTGGGTAACTGCTTTATGCCGATCCCACATATTTCACAAAGAACGCCAGTGCATTTAGCAATAACAAAAAAAAAATAAAATCATAAAATAACATACTTTAAAAAAATCATTTCAATACGACATTTTGTATTGTTTCTTGGTTCCTACTAGGCTTGATTGCCTATTTTCATTTATATGAGACAAAAAGTGACTAAAGAACTGTTCACAAAATTTTGTAACTTTTTTTACAGACCTATGTCGAAAACGAACGATATCGCCTGTACTAGTGCTAATCAAGATAATGAATCGTAAGTAATTTACTTACTATTATGTAGAATTTATGCTTAGTATATGTATATATTACATATTTATTATTGTTTTAATTTCGCAGATACAAGGGCGAAAAATTAATTAGTGCTGCAGCATCGAGAAATAAAGATCCTATACTACAAGTTTTAAAACGATTTATAATATCTGACACGGATCAACTTGAAGATGAAAGCCCTTTATTTTTGGAAATATCATCAGGAACTGGCCAGCATTTAACACACTTTGCACCCCACTTCCCTGGTGTAAAATTTCAACCATCAGAGTTTGACAAAAATGTATTTGGAAGTATTTCATTTTATGCTTCTAGCTGTCCAACAAAAAACATTCTTAAGCCTATATTCATTGATATTCAAAATAAACTTTCAGAATATGGTTTTCAGGAAGAATCTGTTGATTACATGTTTAATGCTAACATGATCCATATTAGTCCTTTTGAGTGCACAATTGGACTTTTTCAAAATGCTGGAGCTTATTTAAAACCTGAAGCCCTCATGATTACTTATGGACCGTATAGTAAAGATGGTATTATAGCACCACAAAGTAATGTTACTTTTGATGCATCATTAAAGGCAAGAAATCCTTTGTGGGGCATTAGAGATATAAATGACCTTTTGAAATTGGGAGATGAAAATAATCTGTCGCTTATAGATACCATAGAAATGCCAGCAAACAATATGACTTTAATATGGAAGAAAAATTAATTATTTTCTAAGTCTTGCTTATACAAAATGTTTTTATACTTTGAACTTATGAATGTTTTTAATTGCAAATAATAAAATCTCTATGACTATCTTTATATCAGCTTCTTACATATTAAGTCAGGGTTATAATATTAAGTTTTTGTATATATTTCATGTAATGAAAAATTTAAATACATTAAAAAATATAACTTGTAGTTTTATTTAACACTAATGAATTAGTTTAACTTAAGTATATTGAAATTGATTCTTTTTAACATTCATTTCAACCTTGTATTGGAGTTTCTTATAAAATTTAATCATTCAATGATTGTTTTGAAATCATGAATATGAAATTCAAAAAGTATTGTTATGTAGTAATAAACATTTGTGCAGTTATAACACTATATTTCAAATCCACTGAATAAACAAGTTTAGAATACCGATCAACCCATGTCTAGAACACTCATTAAAGATAAGTCAATTTTTTTTATATATTTACATATTAACAACATTACATTTATTTACAAGTTTCTAGAGCAATGAAGTAACTCTTATATTTTATTAAAAAGCAAATAAATATACCAACAAACAAGTGATACTTAAACTGTTTCCAAAATAAAATAGTAAAATATTTGTCATGCTCGATTTTTGTTTTACTTAACTATAAATAAGGCTATAACTAGGGCTATAATATATATTATATAATATACTCTTTGACTGACACTTTGTATAGATAAGACTGTTTGAAATAACTTCCATCTATCTAATAATTCTAATTTCCGATTTTAATAATGGATATTTGTTACAATAAAATTTTATATATTATTAATTAAAAAACTATTCTCAAATAGTGCATTAAATCTTATTATATATTAAGTCTATAATTAATTTATATTTAATAATCAATGAAAATAAAATAACATTATTTCTACACAACAATATTTCTTTATTAATGACCTGATAAAATAATAATAAGCTTTATTTTATGTGATAACTGATTTGTTATAACTTACTTCAGTTTATGCTTTCTTGCTTAAAATGAATTGGCAGTACTGACAAAAAGTATCATCGGAGAGCGGACGATTTACTTTTTATACGCTTATTATTTCGTAGAAAATATTATTGTTATTGTGCCTTTTAAAGTCATCTCGAAATTAATACAACATTCATATTTATAGATTTAGTAATTAGAAACAATATGACTACTTTCGATACAGAATTTGTTATGGAACTCTTTTTAGATGATGTATGTGGAGGTTTCATCATCGAATAGATCTTATCGTTGCAAAATTATTCAATGTTTTCAAATGAAAATTATGAAAAATATGACAAATATCAGTGACATTCTAATTAAAGAATATAATGATAATATTTCTAGCATTCCGAGCAGATTCGAAGGACGTTCTAAATCAAAGGCAGTGATTAAAAATTTTTATGAAACTGTCGTGAAAAACTTCACTGACTCTGATTATAACAAAAAGCTGAAAATGAATAAAGCAACTGTTCAGGTATGTTATCTTTTTGCAAATATTGTGTTTACTGAAATGAATTTATGTGTAATATTAACTCTTTCTTTATAGGCATTGGTTCTTTTTATAAAGGAGTACTATGAGAAACCGAACAATGCAATTATTCCCTTAGAAAAAAAGGTGCATGTATTCCTATGGATATTAACAAGTGATTATTCATTTCAAGAAGTTGGGGAAACATTTGATTTGCACAAATCAACTGTTTGTTATATTTTTCATGATATAGCAACTTTACTAGCTGAACAAAGATATCAATTCATAAATTGGCCTTCTGTAGAAGATCAACATGTAACAAGTGTTAAAGTAAATAGCAAATACGGTTTTCCAAATTGTGTGGGTTTTATAGATGCCTGTTGTTTCAAAGTTGGACCGAAGAGAAAAAAGGAAAATGCTGAAAGTATTCTTCTTCAAGCAGTGTGTAATGAAAGCCTAATGTTTACTGATGTCCATATTGGGGAAGTTGGGAATACACAAAAAAATAAATTATTTAGAGATAGCCGATTAGCTCATGAGCTTCAAAACTTTGTAGATTTTAACAATCATATACTTGGGAATGAAGATTATGATTTACAAATTAATTTATTGACTCCTTTTACATCAGATAAATTATTTACTGATGAAGAGAGCAAATTTAATAATATACACCAGGAAGCTAGCACCTACATTGAACATGCATTTAGAATTTTTAGAACAAGATTTACAAAGTTAAATCATATTGATATAAGTAAACCAGAAGCTATCAGTACTGTAATATATGCAGCATGTGTACTACATAATTTTATTCTTTTACATGAAGGAAGCCCTTTGAGGGGGGAACCAATATTTACAAGTGATCTTGACACCCTTGATACAAATCTTGTGACAACTGCAGTTGAAAAACGTCAGTTTCTATCCAATTATATTAATTTTATTCAAGAATCTTAAAATACAACAACATTTAAGACTAGTAAATAACAATTTGTAAATATGTATATATAAATAAATAATAAACTATTACAACTTATATTTTGTTAATTTGCATTTGTATATAAGGACTAACTGTGCTATAGACAGCCAAATTAAATTAATATTACAGTATATTTTGTTTTATATATATTTGTTATCTTCATAATGTGAAAGAACCCAGTTTATCAGTAATTGATGCTACGATTTTTTAGACAGTACTCTATTTTAGATACACACACACACACATGCAACACATTCAAAAACAAATCCATACTAATATTGTAAATGTGAAAGTCTGTCCATCTGAGACGTTTTCACGGCTAAACCACTGGCCCGATTTGGATATAATTTCGAATGAAAATAGTAATAGAAATAACACTTTTAAAAACAAAGACAATTCCTCAAGGCTTGTAATAAGGGATAAAAGTTTGTATAAAAAATTTAAACCGCTTTACCGATTTCGATGAACTTTTTCAAGAAGATAGTTGATGACGCAACGTCTAATAGGCTATTTTTGTTTTAAATAATTAAGCTTTAAAGGATTAAAACAGGGGATGTAAATTTGAATGAAAAACTTAAATTGCTTAACGGTATGTATTCAATTTTGACCCAAATATAGTTGATAACGTAATTCTGAACATAGGCAACTTTATTTCTCAAAAATCAACTCCCTAAGGGTTGCAATAAGAGATAAAAGTTTGTATGAGAAATCTAATACGCATGACCGATATCGATAAATTTTCTCAGGAAGATTGTTGATGACGCAAGGTGAAACATAGGCTACCAATTTTTGTCATATGCCAACCCCTTAGTGGCGAAATAGTGGATTTTTTTTATCGATTATCCGATTGTAATTAATTTTGGTTTACATATAGTTGATACCCAGGATTAACCATAGAAAGTGGTTTATTTATTTAGCGTTAAAATATTTAATTAATGTAATGTTAAATTTACATAACAATACATCTAAATAATCCTAATACGATAAAAGAGCAATCCCAGTACTTTAGTTCCGTTACGTATGTGTATGACTGGAGTTTGAATTTTTTCTATCCGGTATGACGGAATGGAGTAACACTAGGTCCTGGGTGCAGAAACGCGTGATGATGCAAAAAAAATACAATCAACTGATGTGTAAGACTCATTATAATTTGGGTCAGTTTCAATGCCAACATGAAGTAAATAGAAGTAATCCATACTACTATTATGAATTCGAAAGTAATTCTGTTTCTCTGTCTGTGACATCAACACGGCCGGACCGCTGAAGATTTCCAGGAATATAATTGTTTTACGTAACGGTCGCTGAAAATACCAAACAGCTATAGCTGTTTGGTATTTTCAGTTCCATAGTTCGCGGGCGAAGTCGCGAGCGGGTCGCTAGTATAGTGTATAAAGACAGGTCTGCTGTCTAGCCTGTCGTTAATTTATTATTTCTTGTTTGTTACTTATTTCATATTTTTTTTATATTAGTTTTAGTCTTACTTTGTTAATATAATTACAACTTGAGTACTATATAATTATTGTTAATTAGTAACATACTAACAACGCTTGTGAAATGGGCATTTATTTTCAGTTTTCCAGCCTGTCCCATCCCCTGAAAAGATTTCCAGTAACCCACTTTATTCTACTTTTTATATGCAATCTTATCCTATGTTCAAATTAATTATATTTTTACCCTACAATCTCCTGCGTGTGATCTCCTTTCAACGTGATATTGTAGACGTGATTTGTGTTCTATTGACACTTCTTGAAATCTAATTAATAAGTGTTGAGATTAATATGTGACCTTTTTATTCGTATACATGGGGGATTCATAACATGTTATAATATAATACAAGAAAAATGTACCGGTGCAGTGGTAATTTAATAAGGAAGTATGAATAATTTTTTTACCAATATTTATTCGTTCATTTTTGATTTATCAAATAGAAAACTTATTAGAAGTTTATAAAACACCGAACGAAATATAAAGGTTGCAAAAAATTTTAGGTTTTAAAAATTAATAGGTCAATTATTTTACTTTATCGTTACTTGAATGGAATAAATAAAAAGCTATATCTTTTGTTAAAACTTTTATTTGACTACAAAAATATGAAGGAAAATTGAGAGTCGTATGATTATCTGAATTTATTTATTACAAATAATATAAATAATACATATTCTGATATAAACATTACAGTCAATTTAACCAGAATCTATGTACATTTGGATGATGTTGTAACAATTTCATTCCATCTTTTGTCAAGTTTTATTACCTATATAAAATATAAAAACGTTTTAAAAATAAAAATTTTCTAAGTTTTTATAGAGTTTATTTCGCCTCATTTATAACTATAATTATTGTATAGATCTCTTTCAATAGTTTACATCCTGAAGACAGAAATCGTTTCCGCTTCTAACAACTTTGATTGTATAACGGTGGGAATATTTGTTAATTTTTAGATCTCTGGTGGTTTCTTCTGCCTAACACTCAAAGTTATATTTTAGGATACAGTTTTAGTATTTAAGTATAATTAAAATAATATCCGACATAGAAACGCATAGAAAATGGAACTAAATATGAGCTGTGTTACATATTTAACATCAGAAGCTATAATACATAATAATATCCGTGGAAAATTAGTTATGAATGTAATAAATACAGTTTACAAGCTTATAAGCTTCGAACAGAGATAACAATAGAACAAACATCTATATATTCTCTTCCTGATGTATCCTACCGTACATTAGGCACTAGATTGGCAACCTACAAGGCACTATGCAGTTAGCACAGCAATTATAATCATAACGTTACAATATTACTTTAACAAACTTTATATATTTTAATGATAACTAAATGGCCGTTTCTTAAACTGCTCGCAACAATATTGGTTTTGCTCAATTTTGCTTTCAACTACTAATTTAACTAGTTTGCCATCTCTATGTCGAGTTACTTAAGCCAAATCGCTAATAATAGCATTGTATACAATTATATTTACAAAATGCTGCTCTGCGAATAATACTACACATTAATTATGGAATGTATTACTTGTAGATTTAACACTAAATTGTCAATTTAGCATATTGATTGTATTTGGTTGAAAAGATTGTTAACTGAAATCTAATGTATGCATACTTTATTACTGACTTTAGTATTAAATCTATGTACATTTGTTAACACGATTACGATGATACATTTGTTCGCTACAAAAAGTGAAGTAAATAAAAATTGGGTGATTACATTTTATTATTATGAAATCCGAATCATATTCATGTATATTTAGGTTACTAAACTAGTTGAGTATATTGTAGTATACTTCTGCATAGTTAAGGAAAAAAATTATGTATTGTTTGGAAACAATATGACGCAATGAAAGAAGTTATAATCTGAAGATGGATCTTTAGATTATAACTCTTTTCAATGCGTCATAACTCATATTTATCAATCTAGTCACCAATTTCAATTAAAAGTTAAGATAAAGTCAAAGTCTCGAAAAGTTACAGTCATGAATTTCCATGAATGGTTTGTCACGTTAAATGTATTAATATGCCGTAGTAAACAAAAAGTTTCTTCGAGTGCACATCAAAGGAACACAATATTTACAAAAATCTATAGTTTTCACATAATACCGATCACACTTGGCACACGTCACATTGTCACTGTCACTTTGACATTATCACTTCAATATACTTCCGTATACAGTTTGTTGCCTTAAGTTTCAAATATAAGTTTTTTTCACTTTTTGCAAGGTTCCGCATTTAAGATCCTTATCTAGGGATTCAGTAGAATTTCTTAAGTCAAGAGTTCGCTCTTTTCCCAGTTCTAAATGCAAATTGTCTTGCTTTACTAGTGGACCAACATTTGCTACCATATTGACGTTTTTTGATCTTGGTGGCATATTATATCCTGAATTCACATTCAGTGGTGTTTCTAAGGGACTTAGTCTGAAACAATTTTGTTTAATTAAATATTATAGAGATAATTTCTTTACAACTATACATATAATAAAAATGTAACTGAACGCTGTCTGTACATGAAAGATATACGAAAAAAACATGATTGTGGACATTTATCAGTCTGTGCGTTTGTGTACGCTAATCTCAAAAACGGCTTAACTGATTTAAATGCAGTTTTGACTATTGTTTTTTTTGTAAACTTCCCTTTAACTCATTTGTTTATTTCATTTCAATCGGTTCATAAACGTTACAACAAATTATAAATTTAAGTTAAGTTTGTGAATTAAGGGCGGGTGATAAAACTAAATAGTTTAGTCGTGTAGTTTACGCACGCAAAGCCGCGAGCGGGTTGCTAGTTAGTAATAAAGTTATATACTACTTACAAATGTACGATAATAACATTAAATATTTCTATAAGTAAATAAAGTTTAACTTTCACCGAAGAACTAGTTTCAACTTTTTGAATATATTTTCCTAAATTATTTATATAACTAAATGTCTTACCTATTCAAATGATTGTGTTGTTCATTGAACGGGGAAGTATCTGTAAAAAAAGGGTGACGAAATCGACGGGAAAAAAGATATCCGAAGATAAATCCAACCATCAGTGTCACCACACACGACGCCACTACAGCCGTCAGTAAAGCTTGTGCGGTGTAAATATTGCCATCAGCTGCTTCTACTGTTAAATGGTCTGGAAATAAAAAATACACAATTGAATTATTTTGTATATAAATATATGATTAATCAAATATAATTTTTACCATTATAAAAAAAAAGAATACCTGTTTCATGTTTATTGTTGTTAACATTTTTATTTTCACTTAAGACGTTAGTTTCGACTACTTCTATGACAATTTCATTTTGAATATCATTTGTAGGTTGATGTGTTTCCGATTGTGGCTTTTTAGTTGCTTGGTTTTTATTTCTATCTCCAAGCACTGGTTGCTTGTTACATATTTCAGTCTTTCCATTTTCTATGTTTTGAAGGAATCTCTCAGGATTCGGAAATTGTCTATTACCAACCCAAGAGCATTGTTGTTGTTTAGAATCCCACGCGCAATGAGGGTCTTGGAGTGCGACACACTCTCTGTAAGAAAATAAAAAAACAATTCTGAACTAAAGACATTCTCTCAACTAAATTATCGCGACTGTGGCGTGGTTATGAATGCTCCGACTTTTAACAAGGTTCGACTCACGTATTTGAAATTACAAATATGTGTATTTTACCAGTCTGTAGTACTTTATGTTATTATTATATTGTCAATAATGATAATTGAATTTGTATACGTAAATATGGCCTGAATGATAAGATATTTCTCGATATGACTTATCCACAATACAAAGATTGATAAGGAAACCATGTATTTAGGTAGTAAAATATGTAAGTACCTGCATGATTGAACATTCGAACAATGTGACAGAGTGACCGCTTTTATCATGTCACCGGAAGCCACGATTAACTTCTCAGTAGTGAGAGCAACATGCATTTGTTTTATAGGAACTCCGGGAGGAAGAACCTGGACTTCGGATATAACAGCCGTTCTCACAGGACTCCTGCTATATTCATCCATACTGGAATCAAAATCGCCCTCATTTGAAGCGACGTTTACCGCTTTTATAACTCGGCCGTCGTCTGTTCCAACAAACATTACGTCATATTTATTGCCATTCATTGCTTGAACTTGAGGATGAACAGCAATAGCTGAAAATCTGTATTGTAAACTGACTCGAATTAAAATCGGTCGCGCTAGAAAAGACGGTACCGCTTTATCCATTAGCGGATGAGTTTTGATAAAATTGATAGCTGAATCTGAAAGTGTTCGACTGTCTTCAACACACGAGCCAGGTTGCGGTTGGGGCACCTTTTCCTTAGGTAATGCTAACCAGTTAGAGTTCATACTTTTCTGATCTTTAAATGGCCCGTCAAAGGCGTCTAGAATATCTCTCATAGAAAAGGCGCATACTGCGGATCCGCCAATTGCGTTTTGTGGTGTCGTAAATACTGCGTAAACAATGTCGTTCCTGCTTCCGCTTCCGTAAACACCGTTTATAATTTCGGTTGTCGCTTCTGTAACAGATAATTACACGGTAAGTCAAGGTAAATTTATGTTATTATTATTTTATACATAACCATTAAGGTTACCTACTGTAAAATTACTTTTACTGCTACAGCTGTTACAACGAACAACCTGTTTTTTTTATATTTATGCTGAATCAGTTAGATTAATTACGTTAATGTATTACGGGTTTATTCTTCGCCATATTGACAATGCAAAAAATATATTATGTATTAAGTTTAACAAATAAACTTAATGAAAAGCCCTCTAGTTGTATTTATCTGATGTCTATACATCAGATAAGTTTGAAGCTTTGAAGCTTAAATGTTTATTTTAGTAGTAACAGCACTTACGAATTTCATCGAAATAAAACGGGTATTCCCCAGGTATCGAACAGTTAAGACGAGCTTTGAGAAATGAAGTCCATCTATCGTTGAACGGGTGCGGCCCGCCTTTATCGTTTAAACAAACTCTGGCAACTCTTGAATATACAGCCTGTGAAAATAACTATTTAATTAGTACGAGCCTTACAATTTTACTTTTATATTTCAATTACATAATGCTAATTTCTACCGCTTCAAGCATCTCTTATATTTTAATGAATGAATAAACAAAAAGCAGGCATTCATTTTAAAACTCCATTTACAATTCTCGTGAATATGTGATATTTAACCAGACATAATATGTTGAATGTAAGTTATCATGTTTATAAAGAATATGAATGTTATTAAACATCAAAGTACTGACCTTCCCACAGTTCATGTACTCTACGGCAGTTTCACGATAAAAGAAATAAACGTGGCTTGTAGAGGCGACTGCCCCGACAAATGAAGGATCATTTAGTAATCTCAAATCTGAGTGTTCATTTCGTACTGGCTCTCTGTATATTAATGGCTCCGACCCGGAGAAATCAGCTGCCGTGGCCGTATATAGTTGCCCATCTGAAAATACACATTGTTTTATATAATCACAGAAGTTTCATAAGTTTCATATCAAAGTATTTTATGAACGTCCATAGTTAAACTATAAGAAAATTCTAAGAATGTGTTGTGTTATACACATACACAACTGGCGTAATACATATATGTATTTAAAAAAAAACAAATATAGCGGGATTTGTGTTCGCGCAACTTATCTACCATATTCAGAAGTAAGCAATTTCAATTAATCTAGAATACACTGTAATTGAAATGGATAATATTGGTTTTCAAAATCAATATACTATTTGAGCATTCATTACGTTGTATAATAATAATTATCGCATAAAGATAAACTAGTTTAATTCACGTAAATAATTACCTCTATTAAATATTTCCTATATATTTAATATAAATTACTTTATAAATTAGAATGTAAAAATGAATTTAATTAAAAGAGTAGTCAAGTTCCTATATATTTAATATAAATTAGAATGTAAAAATGAATTTAATTAAAAGAGTAGTCAAGTCTCAGGCACTGTTATAACTATATTTATACTTTACTTAGCTATACTTATACTTATACTATATAGCTAAAATTAAGGATTTTATAAAGAATTTTTTATCAGTATATTGCGCACGTGTATTGATTTCTCCGGGATCGTTGGTGATGTTGGGTTCGAATATCCCCACAACTAAACCATATGTATGTACACTTCTGTTGTTACACGCTATAGTTACTAAATTTGCATGCTGTCATTTATTTAGTTAATTATAGTTTAAAAAGAAGTATTAAAATACCACTCAAAAAAACCTACCAACGTCAATTTACTCAAGTAATTGATCAGATATCCTATTAATTTTACAAGGCTGTTTAAGACATATCATATAATTCTGTAAAAAACGTGGTGGCTTTTAATATTGTTGCTTTTTACAATTATATGTGGTTGAAACATTATAATCTTTTGTATTATGAAGTGATCTATAGAAATTTCATTAGTCACCAAAACTTTCCTTGGAAGCTATTTTAAGCGTTCTCATTAAATAATTCTATTAAATCTTAATATTCTTTTAAGTCAGAAGCTATCTTTTAAGCCAGAGCTTTATAACTGTAAAGAGTTATTACACCTTCAGATTTTTCAGCTCAATAATTTCTATAGATATACCTATGTAACACTTTCTATATAGTTACTATTACGCAGTGAACTTGTGACTTTGCGTTATACTTAAAACCTTAAATTGTGTTCAAATATGACTAAATAATATTTGTGTTTATAAATGGACCTTCATTTTTATGATTAAAATGACAAAAAATATGCTTTATACCATTTTACTATTCTCAGTTACATTGATGCCACTCCAAATCATTCAGAGAGGTACAATTTCAAAGTGAATGGTGCATAGAAATTAGATGTAACTGTAATGGCAATAAAATCGATTCATATCGAACCGGTGCGTCGTGTTTGGCACAACCCCCACAGTGTTTCTAGGCACGGGCTCTATTTCATGCCATCTGCTGGCGATTATTATGAGTACGGTTTGCTTTAAAACTTTTCCACTTATTGAAACTTTCTTTGTTTTACTGAAGTTACCCTACAGTTTTGTTTATGGTTCTAGCCCGAATATTGCTAAAAAGTGAAAACGTACCTGTGAATATAGCTGTTGAATTATGTAGTGGGCTGTAAGGGCACCTTCCAGTGCCATCGAATTCTTCTAAATGATGATTAGGCATGTGTCGATTGTATCGCCGACACATCGGCTTAAAGGCGTTTGTACCACATACTAATAGGCGACCGTGAGCGCGTGTCGCCACACGAAGGTAGTTCTGACATTCATCAATTGATTTGCCTTTTACCTGGCATAATTCTCTATGTGCATCTGTAGACTGCCACTCTAAACGCTACAAAAAATCAAAATAAATAAATTGCTATCAGCCCTAATGCATAATACCGATTTCAGAATGTTGGGTAGGTGTGTACAAATGTACATATTTTCAGAGATTAGATAAACCGGAAATTATGAATACTTAATACTTATTAATAATGCATGTGTAGGTGTATATTTATTTACTCAAACGGGTTATATAATATGTCTGTTATAATTTTATATAAGTTTTACTAGTAATAAATGACATTAAGTATATATATTCTAATCAAAAAATTAGGTCTCTTAAACGTGACGTCAATGAGAATAAATAAAGTTTAGATCGCGTGCACATCCATCACAGGTGTATCACGTGACTATAGCAATTCTGTCAAATTATTCGTATGGCACGACGGTGATATCGCTGCTCAAACCGTTTAATAAAAATAACAAAACAACAAAATTATATTAAAACGTAATGAAACTCCATTTATATAAAAACTGATTTGTATTCAAACATATATACATATTTTATACGTAATTCATTCATAAAACAGGCATTATCCGTCGTACACCCAAGAATGCACTAAAGTACTCCAGTCGTTTTCTTGTATTATTTACTTCTATGTCATTTTCAATCTCAATCACAATAAAATTATTAAGTTTATTAAAGAGATTAATTTACAAATTCCAAAAAGAAGTATATGACATTGTAGATCACTATGCTTTCTAAATATTATTCTGTCTAGATATTTTTTATTTTAATTATACTTTCTCATATCTTATTTTCATAAAGTGTATTCTGAAACACTACATTGCAACTTGCAACATTGGTCGTAACTTCAAATACACTAAGCCAGGTTAGTAACGGAAACGATGTTTGCATAAGATTACGAGTAGATACGCAAACTAAGGAAACTGTGTATTTTAGTTTCCAATGTCATTTGGGTGATAGCGATTAATAAAACTTTGTAAAGCTAAGATTAAATTCAGTTAGCTCAATTATTATTTAAGGTGACATTAAGACGAACAAACTCAATTGCTTTGCAAAAGAATTGGATGGGAAAATTCATCTTCTAACATTGTATTTGGGAAATAAGACGCTTCACATTCATGTTTTTGTGTATCGTTACTGTTATTATAATAACAAAATATAAGAAATACTAACAAAGCGAAGACTTTTGTTTATTGTGATTTTGCCACAATTCATATTTATTCATAGATAAAAAGATTCAAAATATGTAATGTTTAAATGTCAGAGGACTTATAAAATAAACAACGTGTCCGGGGAAATAGGTCGTAACTAAGAATAAGCAGAGTCAGGTTTGTAGCAACGGGAATTGGTGTTTGCATAAGATTAGATACATAAACTAAGGAGCCAAGTACTTTGGATTTCGCTGCCGTTTTGATCGCAAGTTTGTAAAGTGATATCAGTCTAGACTTATACCATTGTAAGTTGTTGTCAAATCGGATAAGGTATTTTACGTTGCGAATCAGACAAGCTATATGTAGAGTGTCGTTTGATTTGTATTGTTATATATATATATATATATATATATATATATATATATAAATAAATGTTTTACATTCTTTGCATTAAATGTGTTTTATTTTTTATTTAAAATATAATTAATTACCTGTTCGACATTTTCTGATAAATCGTAAAGACTTAGATTGTAGACTGTACTCCTGAAAGCAAGACAAATATATTTATATATAGTACTCATATGACACACATTAAATATTAATTGTGCACTTAAACTATTAAGAAAATAACTAGAATGATGACTACACTAGTCATTGAATACTAAATGCTTCAATATATTACATATCCATACAGCTGCATCACTTTTAATAGAGCAGGTGCGACTTTGTTCAAATACAAACACATTGTACCTATTATGACTGTTTAGCATTTTCCAAATAGTTTCTTTATATTTTATAAATAAGCATATATTTCGTATTACTTTGCCGTGAGGCCATCGTGGCTCAGTGGGACACGGTCTGACTGGTAACGCGATTCGTTATGGGTTCGATTCAAACTCATTATTCTTCATAATTATATATAATTTTAATCAATCCCTATCTCTTGTAAAACAAAGCCTTACTTTCGCACGGAAAGTTGGAAACGCAACACTTTTTAATGTTTTCTCTGTATACCCCGTTATGCGGGTAAAACGATAAGGCTGTTTTTTTTATTTCTTATACAATAAACACAAAAGTAATAAAATGTACATGTTAATCAAACATACCTGCCGCCAACCAAAATTGAGAAGTCGTCTTTATCTAAAATACGAAAATGGGTTGGTCCCGTTGTGTTCCCCACGAACTGCTCTGTAGTATCATCACCTGTAACAAAATACATATTTGGTAATACAATGTCTGTACTTCCTTACTACTACTACTACTTTTGTAACAAATTTGCATATATATGCAAGATTTTCATATTATTACGGAAATTTTATAATGTAATGCTAGTGTTAACAACTGGTACATGAACTGACAACGTTCTATGCCGAAGATTTAACGAACCGCAAGAGCTGGCTTGAGCTGCAGTTTGTGGCCAGTTTGAAAATTCGACCAATTGTACATATTAAGTAATATTTAAAATATTCTCATACATTTACTAATTAGCAATAGGGTTTTTTTTTACTATTTTCTTGTTAATTAATCAGTCTTATTATACAATATAATATTATACAACCTCGCCTCGCGATTTGTCGCAATCTTAATCATTACGTATCATTTAGCTTGTCAGTACAAAGCTATTCATATGGAAAGTATATAAGTGCTTAATATACTTTCACTCGACTAGTCTACCTCTTTAATATTCCTTAACACTTTATTTTTATAATCACTCAATAAAGGTAACCAAAACATAAAATCTTTTAATGTACAAAATTATTATAAATTGCGATATTTTAGAATTGAATACAATTGTATTTAAAATTATTGCACATTTACAGATTTAATATAAAGATATTTTGCTTTTTATTGTAGTCGATCATACGAACATTAAAGTCTTTGTACGGCTATTAAGTAACAAGAGATGGATTTCGCAAAAATTCTATGTAAAATTCCCACGTGTTAATCTTAGCGACAGTGAGATTAGCAAATATGTAGTTTTCATAAGTCTTTTTTACTTTAAACAAGATTCGTGGCTTTATAGTTGAGTCTTAATGTCATTACGGTTAAATTCAGTTTGCGTGCTTATTCATACGTAAACAGGACGTGGCTCATGTTGCTATAAACAGTTTTCTTTTTTAATATCAAGTTATATGGGTACAAAAATATATTATGCACAAAAACTGTCAGTAGGTATTTTTTTTAAATATTTTGTTGGCGACAAAAGTAGACACGCGTTTTAAACATCAGTAGAGTTTCACTGCACCGTTACATTTTATAACAAATTGGCAATTCAGTGTTGAGTTACGCTTAACAAAATAGAATAACAATTTTCTGTCTGGAACAAAACTCTTTAAATGTATGAACTATGCGTGAAAGTTTTCAGTTTTATAGTTATAAATTATAACTGTCATAATTGTGGTAATGTTTTGTGAATATTGTTAATTAATAATTATACTTGTTATTAATAAGCAAAAGTCTATTATTAATTAAAATTTACGTTTGTATATTAAATATATTACACAGTCGCACCTCTTTATAATTTCATTCGAATGTGAATGTTTGTTCTATAGAAAGTTCCTTACTTATAAAAAAATAATAATAAGCAAAATTTCTATCTATTATATCCTCTTAAGTGTTAAGTGGATTTTATCTGGATCAAATAAAATGCTACGTCTAGTACATGATGGATCTGTGCTGAACAGGGATATATTTTCCAATACTTAATAACAAGTAAGGCACATGGCTTATCTATTTTCATTTACACTTCGCATTGAAACTAAAGCAATAGCACTTTTTAATATCACAAATATTAATATTTAATAAAGTGTGAAACTTCACTTAAGAAAGTAGTAGTTAAAATTAAGAGATATTACGTTCTGAATTTTATTGACGATTGAAATTCACAAATTAAAGACCAAGGTTATCATGGTGGAAACGGAAATGTGTGAAAAAGAGAGATCACAAGTTAATAACTTTAAGATAACCTATGAAATAAGCAAAAAGTCATCGATAATTTAGATAAATGCATTGGGCTAGATAAATGCATTGGAAGTTGGCCTGATCTTCTTCGATCGATATTCTTTTTCACTTCTTTAACTAAAATAAAATTTAAATTCATTAATGAACTTCTTTTAATATATTTTTTTATTTGTGATGCGCATGAAATACGTAAAATCGATTTTGGTGTATTATTTTACATAAGGGATATTCTTTTATGTAAAATATATATTATATATAAAAAAATTAAAATAAATGGTTACTTTAACATTTGTTTTTAAATTGTTATTTACACAATTAGGAAGTTGGAAAACATACATTTAGAAAACGTATAAAAATTTAAAATATCTTTTTAAAAAAAAATTGTGCTCAAAATTCGTTGCATGCAGAAGTAACACGAAACTGTGAAACCGATTTGATGAAAATCAATCCTATTGTATTATTTACATAATGAATGTTAATATTAAAACAGCACAATTCTCAAAAAATTAAAAGCTTTGAATATTATTTGTTTGCATAATTTTTTATTATTTTAGAAATATATTCAGGTAACTATTTTACAATGTCACTTTAAGAGCCTAAAACATTTTTTAACGCAGGTAGTATAACTGAACCAACAATAAACCGACTATTAAACCGCGTTTACGAGAATGAGCACCTTCTTAGAACTAGTATTTTATCGCCATATACATTTCTAGTTTTTATTTAACCGTTTGTACTTTTGCAAAGTATTTAGAACATATACGGCATTAAGATGTACGAGCCATTTCCTGTGGCTCCGGGCGGTATTCGTATAAACTATTTCTATTTCTAACTTTTCAGGGTGCTCTATCTGGTTTGTAATAACTATTATTATTTTGAATGCAATTTGTGGATTCCATTAACGAAATTATCATTTTATATACTTGCCGTTTTGCTTTAATTTATAAATTGTAGTTTGGACATATTTAATATAAAATGAATTTTGCTAAAGACTTGTTTATAGGTTTACTTACCATACTTAACATGGACTCTTGCGTTAGCGTCAGGCATCCACGCGTGTGCGGCGGACGCTAGCAACACCAAGACCGCGCCAGCGACGGCCATGTTGTTTAAAATCTATTCATTTTTCCAATCGCCATTTTCATTGCCCTAACCCTACAACAAGAAAAAAAACCTGAAATTAATATATATAAAAACACATATTAATATACCATATACTTTATTCAATTGTTAAAAATAATGCCACCTTACATTAAAAATTGTAATTAAAAATTGTAACAAAAAATTGTGATAGTTATATATCTTATCATCACTTTAACACGAAAGGCGTATACACTATAAGTGTGTCAGTTTGTTCTCAAAGATAAACGAAGTGAAATTGTCAAGAAAATGAGTCACTATCAGCTTGCTTTTATTGTGATTGCTAAGTATTTTAATTTTAATCGTTACTAGATAACGAGCCTTATCTTATAACTATCTCTTTAAAAACCGTAAGCATTTATCATGCTACAATGTTTTTTTGTCATTTGTACACATGTGTTTGGTAAAAACTATTACAGTCATCTACATTCGCACTCAAAGAGGCAGAAAAAAGTGACGAACAAGCGTTTTACCGCTCTTTAACGGTATGATAAAAACCCTCTTCAGATTTCAGGCGTCAAAGTTCCACAATTCATATAGAGATTATTCAGTATTCAAAGCATGCGACATGAATCTGCTCGGCTAGCGATAATTCCCGCCGTAACGAGAATGAGCCATGCTGCATCCGTGCGGACTGGATTCACATTCTAGTTTTTACATTAACTAGTACTTTGATCGTGAGAAACTCCATCCGATATTTAACCTGACTTACTCCAAATAAGTTAATTAAGCCACTTTTTTTACTGTCCGACTAGTCGACGAGATAATAACTAAAAAAATGTCTTTATGTTATTTAATAATCTATATTTATTATTACATTTAATGTTGCTATTATAAACTCAGAATAATATTAAAAAGGGTTGGTAGTTTAAATGTAACAGAAGGCGGCGGCTGTTAGCCACAGGCATAATGCAGATGTCGCATAAAAGGATGAATCGGGGGCGTATATTTCCTACCCTTTATAGGACTTACTATTACTTCTAAATAATAATCATTTTGGTATGATACACTTTACAGTGTATATACTGTAGACCAAGGTGTAGTTGTAGACAAGTAGTAGTATTTGTAAATGGACATTCTGTCCGTTGGTTACATTGATTTAAATTGTCTTAACATTTTTAGACGATCTTGTAAGTTAAAAAAAGTTTATTTCCATGTATGTCATTTATTAAGGATGATGACTAAAAATACATAACAATTGTAACTATATAATATAATTGATTTACATCATGGAACGGACTTCCATATATTGTTCGTAACGTCAATTATTTTAAAAATATTAGCTGTGCTCGCGACTTCGTTCGGATGGAATTCTAAAATAAAAGTAACCTAAGTTACTCCTTATTACATTAGCTATCTGTTACTGAAAGTCGCAAAAAAATCATTCCAGCAGTTTCAGAGATAAGCCGTAACAAACAGACAGACACACAGAAATACTAAAAAAATGTATATGTACCGTGTATACTCGTACATACATATGTAATTAATTTATTATTTTAATGTTACAAACAGACATTCCAATTTTAGTTATTTTATACTTATATATATTTGTACATTTTTTCGTATAGATATTTATAGTTTTTTCAAACATTTCGAATTTCTTTTCTCTTTAAATCTGTTAGTTAAATCTGGCGCGCTGCATATTTCGGAAATTAAAGTAGTCAGTATCGAAACGGTATAGTGTTAAGTAAACACTAAAGATTTCACACAATTTTATCGGAATAATATAGGTGCGAAACCTGTGAGAAAGCTTAACACCTCTTTTATCCTCCTTAAAAAATATAATATGCCTAGCGATTTGGATCGCTATTAAAATATATATAACCGTATGAGTAAGTGCTCATATTTTCATATCTTTGCAGCCTCATATCGTTGGCTTCTCGACCGGATTACATTGCGTGCGTGTAGTGTGACCAATGTAGGCCTGTAATTACGTAGATGTGGTTGACATTTGGGCCGGGGCTGTGGTGGAGGCTCAGCGTCCCTGTTATCCCACGCCGCGCGGGAAGCTGCGGTTATCGCAACGTTTTTCTCTTTTTATCTAAGAATACTATATGCATGGGACAGCATTTTTATCGCATTTTCATATGACATAATTCGCTACTGCTTTTGGCGATGTCACGCGTGAAATATATAGCATAAGTATAAAGGAACGTGCACTGGATAGCGGATAACTACAAACGTGTAGAGACTCGAAAAAGGATTTAATGGAGATCATCAATCGTCCTCAATGCATTTATGTATTATGGTTAGTAGCATATTAAATATGATTTAATTTTGATATTTTTATATTTTCTTGTAGATTTTTACTATGGTCTAGTTTGTATTGTTTAATTACAGTTATATTTATAAGGCACTATGTTTACGACTTTCCCGTTTACTAAAACATTATTTTTACTCGCCATAGAGAAATAATAATTATTACATAGCTTAAATAATGATTTTTGGCAAACAATATTTGTTTTTTATTTAAAGCTAAAAGTAATTTAACGAATATTAAGAAGAACGAACTAATTAATAATTACTTAGTAATACGAAACATATGGTGTACTGATTGACCGCCAAGTTTAATTGAATCAAGACAAACATCTTGGTAAGGACTGTTACTGGAAATGGAGCATAAGTATTTTACCCAACTCATTATAAGGAAATTCATATGACTTTTGTGTATGGCAGGTAAAGTAAAAAAAAATCTTTACGATTTAATTTTACATAACTTTACCTTCTCTTTTTCACTTGCAAATCGGTAATGTATTAAGGTAAAATTTGTAAGTAGTTATAACGTAGCATATGACTAATGAAGCATTATGAGTACAATATAATTAATTTCAAATTAGTTGATTCATTCCTAGAAACTTATAGTAGACGTAAAATTTAAATTTTGAATATTGATTCATAATTTAAATTTTTAACTTTATATTTATAAAATACATCATTTTACGGTATTTCAAAATTTGTTAATGTTTATTTTTATATAAACAATCGCATTTTGCCAAAGATTAAGTAGTTATTGATTAGTGATAATTTTATTCCTTATTTCATCAACATTTAAATTTTTTCACTTATTTAATTACTCGCGTTTATTAGGAAATAAAGTTAAATTTTAACCATGTGGTTGCCTAGCTTTGTATTAGTTAATAAAAATATGAAATTGCATATATAAATAGTAAAAAGGTAACATGTACGATTGTTCAAAAATAACTGCATTATTAATAATAATTAGGTTTTTGTCAGCGAAATATTAGAATGAATGTTTCTTAATTGATGCTCATTTGGGATATGTCAGATCTGATTTTGCGCAAGTGAATATTAATTTTAATAAAAGATTAAGGTGTTTTATGAAAATAATATACAGAGATTGAGTCGGCCACCAAGAATACAGTGTTTTAGTAAACGTAAATAAAGTATTAATAGGTGATAAACTCTGTTTAGATAGATAACTGTCGGACATGTAAGAATAAATTTGATTTTACACCTTATGATATCCATCCCGCTATTAGCTAGCGTTGTGTGATGTCTGATGTACAATAAGTTTTAAATGGATCTCTGATAAAATAAAGTAATAATAAATGTGACTATGTATAAAAATATTTATTATTTTTAGTAGGTATACAATATATCTTTTGAATTAAAGACAAGTTTTTTTTTATCAATACTCTAACAGTTTTGTTATCTTGACACAGTATGATGTATACCCAGGATGTTGATAAAATATTCATTCATTACGCACTTAATTTACAAACTGTTGTAATTGTTAATTCTATAAATAAATTCCACGGAAGGAACTTCTTTAATTAATTATAACTTTTAACTATATAAATATTATTTGATACTATTTACGTTGTATTTTTACAGCTTTACGCTTTTTGCCGCGTAGCAGGATAGTCAGAGAGAGCTTATTAGTCCAGTATCAAGACAATCCGTTCTCAGTTTTACGCCTGAATCCGAGATATTGCGAGTTGAGAGCTCAACGGCGTATTTTGTTTTATTAGAGGGGGGAAATTATTTAAATATAGGTAATCATTTTCCTAATCAGGCCCAGAAATGTAAAATACGCTTAACCTTAGCAACATGTATGGCAATTAATGCAAAGTGCCAAACACCTGGCAGAGCATGTAATAGTTTATTAATTTATAAATTTAATATATTTCTAATGTATAGTTACAAAAGTTAATGCTTCATCACATTAACAATATATGTTACAATTTCGTTCGCCAAATGTTCGTAAAAGGAGCCCATAATTATCCCTTCATTTACTTAATTAAGTTTTATGAATTTTACTTAAGATAAACTAATAGTATTTTATTTAGGTAAAACTGCAACAAAAAAAAAAAAAAAAAAAAAAAAAAAAAAAAAAAAAAAAAAAAAAAAAAAAAAAAAAAAAAAAAAAAAAAAAAAAAAAAAAAAAAAAAAAAAAAAAAAAAAAATATATATATATATTATGACCAAGTGCGATTTAAGGTCAGTTGACTCCACAAATTATGTTGTCTGTGCCAAAAAAACTAACTATTTTTTTTCTATAACGCATTGTTAAATAGAACAGCGACCATGGCCAAAGCCAGTTCGGCTGTCGCCATGGTCGCTTATCCGGTGATCTTCTAGTGTACCTGACCAAATGTCTAGCTGCTGCTATAGAAAGCAAGGGAGAGGGCCTGGCAGTTAGTTTAGACATGGTGAAGGCCTTTGATCGTGAGTGGCACGGGGCGCTCCTTGCGAAACTTTCGTCATACGGGCTTTGCGATAATTTAAGTGGGTTGCCAGCTTTTTCACTGGGGGCAGCATCAAGGTCGCTGTCGATGGATTTTGCTCTAATTACATGTACTTGAACGCTGGCATCCCACAGAAATAGTGTAGGGGGCTGTGTGCTGTCCCCTACACTGTTTCTTCTGAATATCAATGACATGTTAGAGGATCCTAGCATTTATTTCTATGCAGACGATAGCACGGTGGACGCCGTATAAACCGGCAGTGCAGGTCTTTCTCGGGAAAACGAGTGCCGAAAAAAAACTTGTCTTTTCTGTTGAGGCATCTCTCGGGAATGTCTCCTTATGGGGTGAAAGGAACCTAGTTCAATTTAACCACCAGAAGATATAAATTTGCGTGTTAACCACTAAGAAAACCCCATTTGTCGTGTCGCCAGTTTTTAAGAACATTCCTTTAAAAGCCACGCCCAGAATCAGCATATTGGGCCTTAAGGCTTAGAGTGACTGCCAGTATTGTGATTATGTGGATAGCAAGGCCAAGTTGGCCTCGAAGAGGCTGGATGTCATTGCCAGAACCAGAGAGTACTTTACGCCCAAACACCGATTAGCTCTGTATAGGGCCCAGGTTCTGCCTTACATAAATTACTGTTCTCATCTCAGGGCTGGTGATCCATTTAATCGCATACAACGTAGAGCCATTCGAATCGTTAAGGACCCAATAATCTGTGAAAGGCTTGACACTTTGGCGTTACGTAAGAACGTTTCCTCTCTGTGCGTTCTCTACCACATTTATCACGGGGAGTGTTCTGGGGAACTGTTTGACTACGTAATCGACTGAAACACCATCCTCACCATCTGGATACGTGGCACTCTACTACTGCGCGGTTTCGTATGAACTTCCTTCCACTTGTTACTCAACTGTGGAATGGCCTACCAGCGGCAGTGTTTTTACGTCGATTCGACATAGGTACCTTTAAAAAGCGCGTCTATTTCCACCTTAAAGGCCGGCAACATCCCTGTAGCTCTTCTGGTGTTACACGGGGTCGTGGGCGGCGGTGATCATTTACAATCAGTTGAGTTAAAACGCTCTTTTGCCTTGTCTATTAAATAAAAAAGAAAAAAATAGACGAGAATAAGTTTGAGTTTTTGTCATTTGAGAATGGATATCATCTTTGTTTCGTTTAAATTTAAATAGATACGCTCCAACGATCATTTGTTAACTATAAAAATTAATCACTTTAATTTCATAGATGAGCGACCTATTTACTTTCAATACTATTTTATTTAAATAGATATTAGTTTTTATAAGTAACTCGACACTCGAGCACAAAATAAGTTTTGTACTTTGTCATTCTTCTACTTATGTTATATGTTGATATTTTTGCCTATTTAAATGTAAATTAGATTATATATTTTTAAAAGTACTTAAAGAAACTAAAAGAAGAAATTTTACAGTAGAAAATCTACAGAGAAAAATTTTATTTTAATTAATTTACCGAGGAATGTTGGTATTGTAACATTTAACAGAACTCAATTATTAATTATATAGACTCTATATTTCAGATGAGTCCACATCGCTTTATTTAATCTGTAATTAAATAAAATTACATTAGATCTGATATAATTCATTTTATAATTTCACTGTGCCTATTGGCTTAGAATTTGGACCTATTATTTTAGGTTTCATGTTGTCGTCTGACGAAACGCTGGAAAATAAACAGTTTCGTCATAAAGAATAAACAGCTTGAAAGAGCAAGCATTTTTTATTATGATATCGTAATTTCGTTGTAATTTATTATACCATCTAAATATTCATTTGCGTTAGAATCATATAAAAAGCTTACATAAATGAAACAACTTTAGTGTTAAATATTTATAGTGTCAAGTAAGGAAATATTGTCTACGTAGGTATATGAATACAAAACAAAACGTGACCGTGCTTTTGGCTATAGTTCTGTTTACCCCGCAGCGACTCGTCTGCGTCCGGGGAGCGGACCCACCAATTGCTTTGATGTAGGTGTCCCATGGTTTATGAAATAACGCTGGGACTCAATATTTAATTTATGCTTTTATTTTATTTTACATACATATATTTTGGCATTCCTATCTATACTTTACATGAATTTAAATTGACAAATTTATTATCTGTTTCTTTAAAATCATCTAAAATTTATTATTAACAATCAGCTATATTAATTTTAGGAAATAGATATTCTTTCGTGAAATTTATTATTATAACATAATTTGGGTAAATTCATAACGTTATTAGTATATATGCTACTATGAATCTCCGATAAACATAAAATTATGGTGAGATTAGTCCTTGTAAACATTATATTATGCACACACTCTATTCTCCCCTACATTTGAAGCTTTTTGTAGTAATAAGCTCCGCTGGACTGCCTAAAATATTTATGGGCCGTTTGAAACAGATACTTACCCTGTGTATAAATCCAACCAAAACAAATCCAATTTACCACTAGTAAAAGCACAGATCATCGCACCATTAAAGTTTCCACTGACACTCGTTATTCACACTTTTCTCGAATTGAACACAGTTAAAAAGGTCACTGAACACATTGATGTCACAAGTAGCGTTGTATCTGTTGATCGAGCAACCGGTTTCTAGACTGAAGTGTAACGTGTCTGCAGTGTTTACGGTTTCTCTACGTCTTTACCGGGACACTTGGACGTACGCCCGCGACGCACTCAGCAACGGCACTGGCGGGCCGCGGTTACAACCGCGCGGGGGAGAAGGGGGAGCTACTACACGAACTCGCCCGACTGGGTTCTCTATCTCTCTTACAACATGCGCGTGCGTCGTTGCCACGTTTACCTCTCTAAAAAGCGTTGCCAGTTTAACCATGGTTTTTGTTTTGTGTTCTCGCGTCTAAATGAGGGGCCATGAAATAGAAACGTACTTCGTCGGATAATTTAGAGGGTAATGATAGAGTTAGGCGAAGCTGAAGTGACTGTAAGTTATATTCACTAAATAAGGCAGATATGGCCAAGTAGTTACTACTTCTTATAAATTACTTGAAAATTTGTCGTGAATGTAATTAAATACTAAAAACCTATATTTTATTTTCGTTTATTTTAATTATTACTTAGGTTATTTAAATACAGTTATCATATATAAAATGATTTAAGAGCAAAAAAATCAAAGCCATTTGTCGGTAGTCTCCGTACCGTAAAGATGGAAATACCTATTCCGATCTTAAAATTATTAGGGGACGCGTCAGGTGCTGCCGCATGGGCTTATTTATACCTGCGCCATTATTATATGAACCTTTGTCAGATTACGAAGACACAAGCTCTACAACGCCAGATGTTTTAGGAAAGTAGGATGAAAAAATATTGCAATTCCTTGCATCTGCTACGTATAAGGGCTTTTTGAATATAATACGTATAAGTCAATTTAAATATAAAAGTAACAATTTTACTATATTCAAATGTATAGAGTTAAATATATCATTTTAAAATATATGTATACAAAGTTAAAAAAAAAATGTCTACTGTTTACAAACTCTTTATGTTTTTAAACTGGTTTTGCCATATAATTTGAGATGAGGCCAAAAAAAAGTTAAAAACAAAAAAAGTATCTGATGAATTAATGAACTGAACTAGATGGACAAGAGAGCATAGCTTGTCAAGTTTTTTTATGATTAACAACGATGCTCACGCGACATTCGTGCTTCGGTATAGTAATTAGATATTACGATTACTTAAAAGTTTCTGGTAGACTAATTCAACGATTCAAAATGTATAGTGCGGTTAATGCCACTGTCTCATTAGGCGTCCAGAAAATACCACGTTCAGTACAACAATAATTTTCAACCATTAAAAAATTATACAAGAAAATAATAATTATGATTTTGTATATAGGATATTTTGTGCTTTTTATCAATTTAATTGAAAATGTTAACAGTGTCTAAGAAACAACTTAATATTCAAGTATAAAAAGCTTGTCCTTTTTGTCAAATTAGTATGAAAACAGTAGAGTAAAAGACGATGTCAACTAAATGTTTGGCAGGATAGATAAGTAGCTTCGCGTAAAGGGACATATGATAAAATGACAGATCACAATTTATCACTATATATTGTATTTTATTGATTTCCTTATACTCATCATTCAAAAACTAAAACAAAACTCTATGTAGCCTTATTTATTGAAGTTACAAAAACGACTGGAGCCAATTTGTTTCATTAGCTACATCATTGATGTCTTGAAATAAGATAAATCGTAGCGTTGGGTGTAGTCAGCCAACAAGTATACAAAAATAGGCAGAAAGAAAAGTAGAATATCCACTTATTTACTACTGTTTACTCCATTACGAATACAGTCAGAAGCCATTTTGAGTGTACGCGTAATAACTATACATTGATGCATATATTTATAAGAAAAGCCATCATTTACTATTTTTTTTATAGCGTTTTTCTCGCATAACAGGGTAAGCAGATATAACCGCTAAGACATTTTATTCTCCACTTCTCGTCCGAATCCGAGACATTGCGCTTTGTTGAGTGGCGGAATTAAACGCCGCACTTCTCCTAGTCACCAGACTGGAGAAATGAAAATAATTTCAATATGATGAAGAAGAATTGAACCCAGCCACCCATCACGTATACAGTCAAACGATTTCTTATAGGCAGCCATCAATAGTAGATTTATTTTAAAATAAGCGTAACAGTGGTATAAAAACCAAAAAAAAAACATAAACAAGTTTAGTAACTTAACATATTGAAATATATATACTTATTTTTTTTAACATTTTTTAAAGTGTTAGTCCGACACTAATAAAATTGAAAAAGACATTAAGAAACATATAAAATTTGGACGCAGCGGGATTTAAAAACCTAGAGAGATGCTAACAACAAATATAAGTTGTAATAAGCGTACAAGAATTTCAACGTTGTTGGATGTAGAACGCATGTCTTAGCGGTCAGAGCGCTTTGAATCTGGGTGCCTTCAAGATGCGTTCAAATCGCTGCGTTCAAATTTTTATACGTTATCTAATGTGTCTTTCTCAATTATATATATACTTACATACGACACTAAACATATATAATATTTTTATAAAAATCAATAAATAAATAGATTATTGTTAATTAATTAATAATAGACTCTGATTATTGTTTGAAATAGTAATGTTTTAGGCAATGTTTTAAAATTCCTAGAGACTGAGATCGCCTGACTTCACCTGGCAGCGTTTCAGAATTTTACTGTTTTCTTGAGAGTAAAAAGAGTCTCCGCTAGGATTTCAATGGCAATAAAGGTGTACTTCTAGGACATTGTTATTACGGAAGCGAAAGTTTTAGGAATGGAGGGTGTTCGACCTTGGGGTTTTGAATTTGAATCGTTCCTTGAGGTACAATGTGTGTACAGTATGCATAGAGGATGGCTTTTAAAGGAAAGTGAGGGAATGGTGGATTGATTTGGCTATCTGTTACCGCTGGCCATTTAATTTGACTACGGTGTCATGTCACGTGATCGTACTGCAGAATTAGTCTAAAGATGAACCGAATTGTATGATTTGACAGACGTTCAAGCTTATAAAGGAGTTGTTGAGGTAAATACTACAGATCATGCTAGCGTATATTATATATAGTTTCCATTGGTGTATAATGTAAATCTAATTCGAAATAAATGTCCGTGTTTTATTTTTAATATTCAGATAAAAAAAATTTAAATCTAATAACACAATAAAATACTTGATTACATACAGTGAAAGGGTATACTATCAAGACATTTCTGAATAAATGCAGTGTAAATTCTTTTAACAACTTTTTCATAAATATATTGTACACGCAATTTCGTTTGATTGATTTTATGATTCTTGCCATACTATTTTCTATCTTTCATAGTTTATACTGTAAAACGATAAATCTACGCGAACCGATTTCACAAATTCCATTCTCCAAGGATGCGTCGCATTTTAGTTTTCTTCACTCACAATCAGTATTTTCAGCTTGGTGTTGGCTATCATTCGCTCAGTAAGAAACGAAATACATATATTGAATAACATGATGACCCTTGCATTACAAGTTTTGACGTTACCTTGTAATCGACCATGTTCGTAAGGCGTATCGTGTTAATTTAAATATTATATTTATTTTCAAATTAATAGATTTTTTCTTTGGATATACTGAAACCTAAACTTAAGTATGTAAATTTAGCATTGAGTAAACGTAGTTTTTCTTATTCCCAAGAGAACCTTAAACTAGCTGAAGATATCAGTGAGACGGGAGCGTTTGTAACGATATCACAAGACATTTCAGTCCGCCAACACAAGTTATATCTCTCTAATCGGCACAGATAAGGACTAGAGCGTCATTTGTCATTACCATCCCCCGTCCTGAGGTTCTCGATTTTGCAAATTAAAAACGTTTTAAAATAAGTATGCAATATTTGCATATAATTCTATTATTAGTATTTTGACTTTATTATTAATATTCTTTAAAAAAATACTCGACGTTTTATTAGTGTTTTTCTAACGTACGACATAATGTATAACGGTATCTACTTTAAAAAGTTACGAGATTAAGTTCTAAGTGCTTTTTTTTTAAACTCACCAACAATCATTTATAAACTATAATTGTTAAGATTTTCATTCATATACAAGCTTCATATAATATTTTGTTATTTTAAGAAATACTTCATAACAGTTTTTAAGACACATAATAACATGAAGTATAATATATATTTAAAGCATACGTTTATTTATTTAATAAAAAGAAACAATAACAAACCATTGTTCATCCTACAATAATTAGTGCTACTTTTAGCAAAATATTTCTCTTGTCAAAATACTAAGATATAATCGAAAACACAAAAATATTAAGTCATCAATGTCATTAGCATTTTAATATCTTAATGAGGTACTGTCACTGGGAGAGTTAACAGTATTAATGTTACACCTTTAAAATTAAGTGATTAGTTAACGGAGCAAATTTCTTTTTTTAACCATTGTCTTACGAATACATGCGGAACGACTTTAAATGTGAAGCGATCAGAAGCGACGTTTTGGTAAACGTATAGCATTTATATAATTTTAAAGTACTTTATAATATACTTAAAAAATACTTACTAATAAAGTATGTGATGAGTTTACGAAAACATTAATAGTGTATGAAACTGAAACAAATTCTAATTAATTAATAAAAATGAAATGAAAGCACTTGCAAAATTAAGCACTTTTAATTAATTAATCCTCTAGTATAGTAACGTTATTATTTAGTTGTTTTCTATTCTTTATATAAAATATTTATTAAAATGTATCGTACATTTGTTTGTTTTGTGTGGCTTAAAGTAATAAAGTAATAAGTAGTTACCTGAACGAAGAACAAAAGAAATATATATATATATATATATTAAGAATTATAATACTATTTAAAGATTCAATTACGTATGCCATATTACAAATATAATAAAAAGGAATACCCAAATAGACTTGTTATGCAAATAACACTGTGTATCAAATTGTGACAAAATACATTTGATTAGATACTACAGAAAAGCGCTTATCCATGATCACATATACCATTCAAGTTAGAGGTGGATGCCCATATTATGATATTGATGTAGATTTAGGACCTAGCAAATGTAAATTTTGCAGGTGAATGTACGTCACTGTACGGTATTCACTTCACATCCGACCAATAGTGTGTATTGTGTTCAAAGCGTTAATGGTCGAGTAATTGGTCCGAGGTCAGCCGCGGTCATAAGCCTCACCTGGGTAGTCCACTCTTTCATCCCGCGACAGATTGATCTTGCGTCCCTTCATACATCGTATCTCAACTGTAACATTCAATTACACACGTAATTAAATCCCGACTCCGATTTCGTAATTGCTATATGCCTGCTTATTGGAACTTGATGCTATTGCGACGAGTCATGAATGTTTAATGTAAGTACTATTACGTGTTATATACATCATTCACTTATCTGGAATGTGAATTATGTCATTTTACAGCGTATTTAAGATACGCATCACATTTAGTATCGTTTAATTTAGATCTAGTTAACAGTAGTACTTGGCATTGTTCGATTTATATTTTGCCTATATGGCCATGATTTTTGTTCCAGTCAACTAAATGCCATGTTTGATATAAAACCAAGAGTTTATTTACAATCTGGCAATTTTTTCACCTAAATTGAACATTAGAAGATCTCAGGCACCTATTTTAAAAGAGTATATATAGTAGATAGGCTATAGATAATAATTTATGTGGTGAACATAATTACAATTTATTAATAAACTTTTCAATTGACATTTTCAGAATATAAATACTATAATATAATGAGATATTCGTTACAATAAGTTAAAATTATGCTACTTACAGAAGTAGAAAAGCGATCTATTGTACTGGAGGTAGGTAGTATTATTTCATTGTTGTGACCATTTCATGGAGGAAACACATATACACATATGCATGTATGCATGAGGTTTAGGTACAGGAAAAGGCTTGCTGTATGGCGGCGAACTGAGTTTGTTGATTATTTGTAAAACTTGCATTATAAATGATAACCTATTGTTTGCAATAATGGCGAACCTTGACGTACTCAGTGATTTGACAAGCAACTTAAAGAATTCGCTTAGTTTAAGAGCATTCCATGTGCTTAGATTTTTAAAATAATAGCTGAATTGTCCTTGTTGGCTGAGACTCGCTAGCCGCAGGAAGTGGCTCGTTGTCTCGCAGTGACCCGTGCCAACAATGTGTATATCTGTACACTATATATTATCACAGATTCGCCATGAAATACTCCACACCCTACCTTATATTTTCATTCCCACGTAAATATATTTTTATCTTCTCCATATAATCGTACATACTTGTGGAACCGTGAAAAATTACATAGAATTAAGTGATAAACGGACATATGAATTGATAATTTTTCAATATATATATTATGATTATGTATGAATATATATACTATAATTATTATTCAATATATATATTGAATATGCATAATGCGGGCATAGTATTTTTTGGTCAGGGTATATGGGGCTGAAATTAAGATATAATTAAACATATCTATCATATAAAATGTATGTTTTCAGGGGATGTAGGGAAACATATGTATGAACCAGTGTATGTGGGTGCGGATATGCACAAGACGTGACAATTAGCGCTTCGATGACGTCAAACTATGCTGAATCTTCCCACGCCACGCGCGGCTGTCTTATCATAACAATTAAATCTCTTTGACCCGCATTGACCGGACGCTTGTCGCTTCTCCTACTTTTCCTCTCTATAGATATTAGTGTAGGCAGCCAAGGCTATTTATGAGTAATTACTTATTGTACTACAAACCTTCTCAGCCTTATCTAATCGCAAAACAATCTTATGAATAATAATTACATTAATATTACTTCCCCATATTTTTATAAATAAAATATATACTTATTTTTAATTGCTACTTCCTATTCTTCAATAATAAGATACATAATCAATCTTATGAGAAAACAGCACTTGAATGAATAGTGGCCGTGAGATCATACAACAAAAGATGCACAGAGGCCGCAAAATAAATTTTCTCATGAGCTTAAAATATCTAAATGAAATACTCGAATATTCTTGAGAATCGCTTTGTGTCAATTAAAATACAGTGGTACGTGGCTAATAATCAGTTAAAACAAGACGTAAGGACAATGGCCAAGTGTATTCCCAACGTGGGAAATCACAACGGGCCAATACGATATAGTCTGTGCAAAGATTTCGCACGATACGATACCTATATTAAACTTTGTTCTTGTACAATTGTATGATATTTTACGGTCACTGAAGGCAGAAACTTTTGCTTACATTGTTTCACTAGTACTTTACAAGTAAATTTTATTGTTAAACAATTTCTTTTATTTTACAGACGCAGTTAACACGAGCTAATGGGCAAGAAAATATAGTTACGCGAAGCTCTGCTCATTACTTTTAAGAAACCATTAAATTATAAGTTCTTTGATTTTCGCGATTATTACACATTTTGAAATGAAACTATTTTAAACGGATTAATCTCGTATAATATTGGTATTCGAAAATACATTTTTAGAATCCGAAGTTTCGAACACTTTACAGTAGTCCGTGGTCACAGGTATACACAGGTAGGTAGGTAGGTTAAAATAGTTTCATTTCAAAACCGCAGACTAAGAACATACCGCTGAAATAATAGAACTTAAAAATCTTACTCGTACCTACAGATATACCTACCGGTATCACATCTAAATATAGGTATATACATTTAAACACGCGCGTTAGACGTGATTGATCGCTTTTCGTAAGTTCCGTTGGTGGTTGAATAAACATTCTCGAGAAGATGGCTAAACACATTAGGTGTTCCGTATTCGCATTCCAGATTTGTTTCCAAAATTTAAGCTCTTTGTAGTTACTGTATATAGGTAGAAATAAATAAAAACATTGTAAAATACACCCTAATTCTTTTTCAAATTTCCTGGCAAATAAATGTAATAAGGAATGGGTATACGAAGAATGATTTAGGTTTAGGCTTTATAATAGCAACATTTTACAAATTAAATTACACAATAACAAATTTGGGGTACACTAATAGTTTCATTAAAATATACGTAAAATATGAATTTAGAAGGACATCTCGTACGTACAGTGCCACAGTCTAAACGATCTCTTTGTATTTTGCTACGTTTTGCGCAAATACTTCTGTCGAGACTGCGTTCAGCGTCAAACAGCGGATGTACGTAATGAGATGCATCACTTGAATTGCAGAAAACTTGGCTGTTTAAAAAAAAAAAGGGACATTATAGCTTTTTTTTTTAATATGATTACTATACTGATTGTACATTAATTAACATTGTATGTATGTCGACTTAAGTGAAAATATTTAGTAGTTCTATATATTTTATTTTATTCAGCAAAAATAATCTTCTGTACGTATTTTCATTATTCTTCGACTCTAAAAGGAGTGCTGTTATTAGAGGCTGCATAAAACAAACAATAGCAAAACTTGTTGTTTTCGTGCTTTTGTATTCACAATTTTATATTTTACGAATAGTTAAGTTTTTATATTTGGCGTGGGGTCATGCATTGTTGGTTCTATTACGAATAGGGTGTGCATATTACTATATGCACACCATATGAAAATATATATAATATAATGGAAAATATATATATTTCCATTATATTTACATATATTTTCATATGGTGTGCATATAGTAATATGCAATATACTATATAGTAATGGAAAATATATATATATATATTTCCATTATATTTACATAAAATTTAAAGTAATTTGGCTATAAAGGCTTAAAATATTTGAATTTATTGTTTTAATATTGTTTACAATTATTTGGTGCTTTACTATGTAAGCTAAATTTAAAAATCGTTTTTTTTTGCTTTAACTATTTTTATTTCTGAATGACTTGTATAAATGTTTAATAGACTACTATTAGACATTTCTATGAGTCATTCAGTAGTAGTATATATTAGTCTTACTACGGAAGGCTCGGAATCAGATATATTCAATAACACAATTAATTTAATTCTGTTCGTTACAAAATTGATTATTTACACCCACAAATCAAAACATACATCTCATCATACAGCCTCTACTAGTGTTGTACTGCAAATAGATTTCGAAAGGAAATGTGTGCAAATAGAACTCACTGCCTTATTTCAGGTAAAAAATATGGAGACTAAGATTGTAGAAGAGTTAGTATCAGAAAATGCCATAGCGTTATCGAAACAATCACCTTGCGTCCTTAAAACTTTGTTATAATATTTTTTTTATATTTGATAAAATTAAGTTCGTTTGTTTAATTAATAAAATAAGGTCATATAGGTGTATAGTAATACCCTTATAACTTGTATAAGTTATAAGAGTATAATTATTTGCTTATTATATATTATATTCGACCATTAATTTAAAGATTTTAGGACATTGTCCTAGCAGAAACGGGCGCGTAGAATATATAGAATATGAGATTTTTTTGGTTAAACGCGTACGTAATCTATATATACTTACCAATTAACTCATGGACAAAATTCGTAATAAAATGTCCAACGCGGATGAGCAAACGAAATTTAAAACCAGTATTAATTTATACATCCGGTAGATAGGAAGCGCCAATAGTGCTAGTTAACTAGTTTACATAGTTTATTTACTGAAAAATGTTTTTACAATACTTTGTAAGGTTACGTATATGTGAATGTTTGCGCTATGTATTATACAAAAATGCATTCAATTGTTAAAAAAATCATTACTAGAAATGTTTTTCTTTATTGCATTGATACTAATTTTTAGAAATAATATTCACAAAATGGGAGAATATTTAATGTAAACTGAATAACGGTTTACGCATCAGCATCTTACACGTTACGAATATATAATTAATATTATATAGCGCGGCATACATATATTTGATTGACTATCGCGCCTTTCCTGTGGGCCCTATCTGGCCCTCGGGTCGCCGCCATTGATTGTCTTCAGAGTGTGTCAACGATATTGTCACTAAGTGGACCTTGAGAATCTGCCCTGAGAACGTGGTGCGTCTAGTCACGAGTCACAACACTTGCTCCGGTTATTCATGAACGCTCTATTAAATGTTTCATATTTAAATTATGTTTCACATTAGTTTTAATATTAGGTGTGGGTGGTCTTGAGGCTAGTGAAACTCAGGTGTCAAAAAAAAATCACTTGGACATGCTAGTTATATATTCAAATATTGTACCGGAGAACATTTATATTTAAATTACATAGGTATTACTTTACCGAAATTGTCAGTGATATAACGTAAGTGAATAAAATCACTAAAACTGACAAAAAACAACACAAATTACCGATATTTATTATAATTAGTGTCGATATTTATCGGATTACTCATTAAAATGTTATTTATCTTTTAGGTTGCAACAGTTTGCCCCGATTGAAATTGAAAATGTTTTATCTTGAGAAACTGAACCTTTTATTGAGAGAACGTATAAGATTTCACTAGCTGCGATTGTTTAATTGGACTAAGTAAAACAATCTTATATTGATGTACAGTACTTCCACTAGCCACTAGCCATTTGAGTATTACGGCTAGTGGCTAGTGGAAGCTCTGTTTCGTTTATGCGTCTGCTTTCCGGGATGAAAATATCCTACAATAGGCGGCATCCGTTATTAAACTGCGAGTAATTTTAGTTAGTGTAACCGCCAAAAATATCCGAATATACAAACTGAAAGTACCTACTTTGCTAAACTGATTTTATGAGGATTTTAACAACATTTTATATAAACATACATAAAATTAGTTTATTTTGAGTTTATAGTCTTTACTGGCTACTTTTATGTCGAAAAACCAAATATTCTCTCGGGGTGAGAAGAAAAACTTATACCAAATCACGTAATGCAATTGTTATTTTAAATGTAAAAAAATATTATTTCATCTAGTGTTTTAAGTATTGTTGCTATTCGTACTATGGTCAGTATCCTTACTGAAACTTACCGCTTTGTGGTTTATCTAAATTTTTGTGTTTTATATTTATTTATAAGTAGTGACTTTTCTGTAAAAGGATAATATAGAGACATAAATACGAAGCGGGATTTACAAGTGACGCATTGAGTCGAAGATGGCTGACTGCCGTCGGATGTGGCGACCGGTTCTAAGCATTCCTATAAATCTTCCAACGCTCTATCCCTACGAGTTTCTTGACCTTATAATATTCTTTATAATAATGAAATATATCAAAACGAATTAAAATTTAATTTGACTCATGGGTGTAAATAATCAATTTTGTATCGAATTCAATTAATTTAATTGCGTTATTGAATGTATCTGATCCGGAGCCTTCCGTAGTGAATTTTAAGTATGTATGTAAATTAATATTTTATAAGTAACATATATCTTTACTATTACACGTTTCTAAAAGTCATTTAGAAATAAAAATAGTTTAAGCAGAAAAACGATATTTCAATTACGGCACAGAGTCTAAAGATTTAATATCAAAAGGTATTACACTCGGCACGACTTGATTTTCAAAGGCACGTGTGTTGACCGATCTATCAACATTGCGTGACCTATCAGCTGCTTTTGTTCCCAACCGTGATATTTATAATTATTCAGAATTCGATCAGATGTAAAGCAATTGTTTCAAATAGATATTACTTTCGTAGCGATACAGCTATTATACTGTTCAAAGGCCCGCCTGCAGCTTTGCTCGTGGCATCCTCAGGTAAGAGACAGATAAGCCGAACGCACAAATATGTTGAAACAACTAACTATTTACCATGACGGTAATGTATAGAATATGTAGAAATTTATTCATTGACGCCCATAGTACTTAGTCTTGTCATAAATATTGTTACAAAGAAAAACAATTCTTTTTTATTGTACGTAATATCTATTAGTAATACGGTGTGTTAGTTTTATATATTAATATAAAACTATTACAAGTATATAAAGCTTATTCGAAGTGGTCTCCATTGGCTGCAATTCAGTCCTATAAATATTGAGACCAGTTATCAAGTAGCACGCACTCTTTCTATGGGAATATTCTTCATCGCCAATTGTATGGATTATTTTAGGGACTCCAAATTATCATGGCGTTTAGAGCAAATTTTATTGTCTAAAACCATCCAGTGGATTAAGACCAGTAGATGAATGCTAGTCTTCAGCTCTGATGAAGTCCGGAAAGTTCATTTCTAACCAAGATTAGGTGGATCGAGCTTTATGACCCGGCTACGAGCCTTGCTGAAAGCACCATTCTTGGTTATTAAACAACAGCTGTTAAGGGGCTTATTTACCTTTTCAAGAATGGTATCTTGATACACTTGTGGCGATGTTTTGATACCAAACCCAACCATCATTAAAGTCGAATAATGCCACGTTGTACTCTGTTGACTAATTGGGAAGCTTCTTTAGACCTTTTAGCATAAACGCGGTCATTTTGTTTGTTAAATTCAATAATTTAACAAACAAATTGGGCAATCCCAATTGTAAAAAAATTCTTATCCGTAAAATATTTTGTTTTCGGACAAGATGTTTTTATATACTCTTTCCCTTACTGCTTTTATTGATATTATTGTACGAACACTACGTGGACGGCCAGATATTTTTCTGTCACAAACAGAGAAGGATTCATTGTACCTATCAATAGCCCGCTACACAAACATTTGACGTATGAAGGATTTTAAAATTGTATTTGGGCGCCAACAAATACCTATTTACTAAATACCCTTTAATCCCCAGCTCCATTTTAATATCACAAATTATTTTACAATATATTGGCGCGAAAATACGAAAACACAATGAACAATCACATAAAAATGACAGATTACAAATTTTAAAGTAATTTTTTGTATATTTTAAATTATAACAGTATTTGTGGCCAGACTAAGTACTATGGTATCGGTGTCGTGAACAATACATATCTGTAAGAAGTATGTATACTATCATAAAGTTTACTGGCTACACACGTAATAATTTTTCACTTTTTTTATGTTTCTTGCTAAGTCCTTAAACTATTTTACGCGAACCCCCGGCTAACACATTAAGATTTCAAATTTCGCTATGTAAAAAATACAAGAACCATATTTCAATCACTTAACAAGCCTTACTTTGTATGCGGTTAAATAGAATTTAATGCACTTTTAATGTATGCTATGAAGCGGAAAACTTATTAGTCGCGCAATCCTCAGTATCTAGCGATAGACAAATTGTTACACGTATACAAGAAGGTAGAAGCCTGGCATGATGACTGGTAAAATTTGTGTTGATATAAAACTTTTATGTGGGTCACGTGGCTTGCACGTATATAATTTTAAATGATATTATAGTATGTACCTAATTTGTTATAGTATTTCATTGTTACAACACAGATCGTGCGAAACTTATATATCTTAAATTTATTGCGTTCATACTCTAGCACATATAGAGTGTAGCGTTAAAGCGAAAAATCAATACATATATTTTTGATACTACGCAAAAACGCAAAATGTATCAATGACACGCAAACAGGTTTCGCAATCATAACAAGGCAAAAATAGTTCGAAATATAATCACGTTTTTATTGAATGAGTGTGTCGGAAGCTTTTCTTCGAGTGGCACAAATTGTTGATTACAAAAGAGCAGCAATTGAGACGTCAGGGAGCAGGAAACGTTCAGATTGAAACTTATGTCTGCGCTGCTCAGCGATCGCTCTTTATAAACTATTTAAGATTCAATATGATAATTATATCCTTGGTTTTAAAAAACTATATACATAGTTCCAATAATATAAACTCACATAATAATTTTCCGCATTATTATTAAATAATGAATTAGAGCAATTTACATTTTTACGAGCTTACTATTGAAATTTTGTTTTTTAAACTAACAAATTAAATAGTTTTAATAGGAGTTTTAAATAAAACCTTTTATATTTTAGATATACAAAAAAATATGTAACAATATTTATAGTCAGACAAGTATAGTAGATATTGCAGGAATATTATATTTTTGTTCATAAAAATATGATTTATTTCGAATACGTATTAACTGTAAACATCTACTTCCAATCGTTTATATATGCCTAGTCCTATATCATTGACATTTAAATAGAAAACTTATAAGAGCCGACTAAGCGACAGAAACAAAGTTGTATTTGGGAGAAAGTTACGGAGCACATAACAATCCCTTCCGGTGTGCCTATTGTTTGCAAATGATTCATAACTGTTATATATTGTATGATAATGGTCGTGTCGTAATGTGGCTTGTTACAATTTCAATAGTATGCATGTGTGTAGCTAATTAATATTACAAGCGATTAAACGCCATTAGTGTTGTTAATTCTCACCGTACTTCCAGAATTTTGTGGGAAAACTAGAGTGACGATCAGTTAGCTCTCACTTTCACCTATTTACATATTAAAATACTTATATTTTTTAAATGGGCGTATTATACCAAGTGAATTTTATTTAAATTCCGAACTATAGCATGCATAGGACACATCAGTAACAGTTGTCACATACTTAGACTAGTCCTAATTGGAAATACGAGGCATTGTCATTCATATTGACAGGGGAAAGTGACAAAGTCCTAAAAAAATATAAGAAAACCGCCGCGAACAAAGATGTGCATTAGCACAAGCTATGAATAAATATATATAATGTAATTGTTACTATATTACTTTATGTACAAACATAAAATAATAAAGTGTTATATGTATAGTAATTATATTTAATAATCTCATATTTTTAATTAAAGATTTAGACACATCTTAATAATAATTAATTTAATCTTAGTACAAATTTAGTAAATATTTACATTAAATCTGCTTTAAGAATTTCACACATCGTGCTAGAGAGACGATGAGTTCGATGAGACGTGATATATTGAGATTACGGTGAAAGCGGGCGGGTTCACGGTCACGACGCCTAGCTCAGTCTGAAGAATATATTTACGTACGTACAATAAATGTTCAGTATAGGATAAAAACTGTTATGCAAATAAATTTAAATATCGAACTAATATTTCTTGTTCTTCATTATTTTTTTTTTATAATTAAAGATATAAAGCAATTTCTAATGTAGAAATAATATAAGAACTTGCTGTAGTTGTACAAAAGCTAAAGCTGCTATCAATTCACACAAGCTTATGTTAGGCGTAGGACTATTATGAGGAATCAGTGGTAATATTTGACTAAATAACGCTGAGTGACAGACGCCTACTATCTCAGAAGTTCAAATGTGTCGAAAGTAGGTTACATATGTGTTTGTATGTATAAAATATACTCATATATATTGTACTTGTTGAGTACGTATAATGTAAATATTGAGTTGAAATTGATATAAACATAAAATAAAAAAATATATAATTTATCTATATATATTGTTATTTTATCCATATTAATTAGTTATGTTATTATATCCATATTAATTACTTATATATAAGTAAAAATACCAATTGTAACAAAATTGGCGTTAATTGTTATATTCCTTTTACAGCTCCACGCTTTTTCCCTCATAGCAGGGTAGTCAGGAAGAACCTAATGTCGAAACACTGCGTTCCCCACTTTCCGCCCGAAATCAAGACATTGCGTTTATAATGGCGGAACTCAACACCGTGCTTTTTCTTAGGTACCAGAGCGGAGAAATTAGTATATTTTAAATATAATCGTACCCCCGAGTGAAAACCGAACCCACAACCAATTGTGTTTACAGTCAGACGCTGTCCCACTGCGCGACAATAGCCTCTAGAATTTAAGTTAACCATGACATTATTTACTTCAACAAATAAAAAAAATGTACTGATGTAATCGCTAATATTATTCAAAACTCACATTAAGTACAGAGGTAATAGAAAATATTTGAGTTGTAATTTATACCTACATAACTGATACTGTATTATGTAGTACTTTATTACAATTTTACATCTTTAAGTATCGTACGGTATGGATAATGTTAAAGCTCACAGCATTTAATTAGCGAGACGCAAATTGGTCGACGCAGTCACCGGCTCCGGCCGCGGCCCGCCCGAATCTCATTAACGGTCCAGATTGATAGCCCCTGGAAAATGCTTCAAATTATTTCACGCTACATTGATATTGAATATTTACGGCGTCAGCTATATAAAACTAGTTAATGTACATTCAAAATATTCTTGATTACTTACGGCTGCACATAAAATAAAACTCATATTTTGTATTGCAATTATAAAAGTTTTACATATCAAAGGTATAAAGGAGTAAAGAAGCTACTCTTTTCATATTAAGTGGTAAATATTTTAGCAAAACAAAAAAAAATAGTGTAAACCTTTTTTAAATTTAATTCATTCACAAATATAGTTTGAATATACGTATTTAGCATATCTATATATAGAACATAAGTTTTTTTTGCTGTTAGATGAATTTATTAATCAATTTCAAATAAATCCCGCTTCTATAAACGCTATGCTATATTAAATATTCTGTTGAACTATTCTATATATGAAGATTCCATGAAATGTATGCACAACAGTGTGGAATTTGTAGTTATTATATGTGTGATGACGTCCAGTTCAGAATGCCTCGCCCCAAATGCCGGCCCTTAGAACGTATCCGAATTCAATTTAAATAGACAACGATTGCGTAACACAATCGAGCATCGACCCTCGTACAACGGAGCCCATTTGATCACTTATGCATCAGGCAAGATGCGATGTTTCATAATTTTGTTCGTATGTTTATTTGAAAAATTGGACATACCTACCTTTTTATGTATATTTTTCTCATACATCGAGGATAATTTGAATAAAAGGTAAAATATAACCTTTAAATTTTATATTTTTTATATTTTTAGTTTCTTTGTTCCTTTAATACAATGGACGCACGTCAATTTATGTTTTTATATTATTTTTATTTCAAGAAGCGTGACTATATTTGTCTATTTAAAAAGCTTTCGTGAAAAAAACTTATTTGAAAATCATTTTTTTTAGAAAATGTATTAAATACAAAATAATTTACGTTTAAATTAAATTTTGTATTCTAAAAAATGATTTTCAATATACTAAGTGAATAACACTTTATAAATGTTAAAAAGCTTATTTATACCACAAGCAAATATATTAAGTAGTTGTGGACAAAGTTTAGACGAAAGCGTCTAAATTTTGTATGTTGTGTAAATAAACCTTTTATTTTAAGTATATATAAATAAAGCTTTTATTTTAAGTTAATAATTAACTATATGTCATATAACTAGTGTCAAGACACTCTGTTCTCCACTTTTGGCTTTAATTCGTGATAATGCGTGTGGTATGGTGGATCTCAAGGATTTTATTGATGATCGAACCTGCGCTTTGCCTCGAGCCATTTCAGTAAAGAAATGAAACCTTGTCTAAATACAGATCATCGGTTTTTGTACATGTTTCATTATAAATAACTATAAAATAAAAGTTAATTCTAACTAATTATATATTTCTTGCTTATCTAATGTTTTTAATTAGTAAAATATGAAGATATAAATTTCCAAAGCACAAACCAGTTTAAACATACGAATGTCAAAGTGATTTAAAGGTAAATAATTATTAAACTTATAAAAAAGTATAACTCGATATTTAAGTAATAACTAGAGCATTAATTTTTAATTGAACTACTTTTTATTACCAACCACAAGAATTAATGAGAATAATTCAAATAGAGGAATTATATTTTCTATATTGGCTTTAATAAGCAGTATTAAGTTTTTTTTTATTGTAATTATAACATCTGATTCAGATCTCAGAACAGATCTGTATCTGACAGATATACATATAATATATAAAAATGTAAATCAAATTACGCTTACTAAATATCAACAAAGTTGTAATAAATACCTTAAAACAGTTAAATTAGTAGAAGATAAATTTATTTAGTGCGTCTTATAGACGTTAAATACATACAAGCTTCTTATCGATATAATTTTAATCTAAATCATTTTCTGTGATAAGTATGCACTGAACATTGAAACCTGAGCCTTGAGACATTAAACCAATTCACACATTCACTCCAATTGACATAAATTATACTTTTTAGATTCTGCTATTTGAATAATGTTTGACAACGATGCCCATAATTATCTTACATATGAAAGTCTGTCGTAACTATGGAATTTTATAATGATAAAAAATGTAAATTATGTATTATTAAGAATGAAGCATTGTAATTTTAAACACTTAACATCATGTTATAATTTTAATTCAATTGACTCTGGTATATTTGTTTCTGAGAATGGGCAATAAAGCGCATTGCAATATCGAAAGTACACAATAACATAGGTTATATTTCCTTTTCAAAAAATCTCGAGAGGAAAAAATATGTAGTATTAGTAGATACACGTCGTCTTCACGCACGTACAGGGCAAATGGATTCCATATTTTCAAGGGAATCGGGAGGTCGTCTGGCCATCCTATTCCTTATTTAGTGACATTCTGAGGAAGTCATTTATCATTTGGTCGCGCAGATTTTCGTATCAAATTTTTCACACATCATTTTTTTATGAGAATAATTTCATTAAAAAGTGTGGTTTTAGCTTTGGCGATGATAATATCGGTTTTGTTGTAGATACTTGCGATTATTCGTTATTATTTCAAAATTCAGGATTTAAGAAGGCTGGTTCCTCATTTTTCTGTAATTTCTCATAAAACGTCTAAAAATTGTGGCATAGCAAGCAAGCCATCAATCAGGAAACGGATATAAAAGAAAATGTTCTTTTGTGTACGTTCACTATTCTGCGGCGAACTATAGTAGATGACTGATTACTCTTTTTACTTCCATTATTTGAGATTAAATTGTAAAAGTCAAACAATCAGGTCGATTAAACAACCTTTTTATATATTACTGATTATTCTATAGTTCCAAGTCTCTACGAGTGTCCAGATCGCTTACATATACGTACGTATACCTATGACTCCACAGAAATTCAGCAGTAACTTTTAAAAAATTATAAACTATTTATTAATTCAATTCATGGTGAAATATCAATTACATATTTAGAAAATTTATAAGTGTGCGAATAACACTTTAGAAAAGGTTAAAAATATTAGAAATATCAATAAATTCATTTTAATGTTAAATTTATATTTTTATTTATAAACTGCAATATTTCTAATGAGGCGAAAAATTAAAACAGAGAAAGTACCAAGTCACTTATATTTGCCACAGATAATAATAGAAAAAAGTATTATATATCATTCATCATCATCATCATATCATATATTTTACAAATAGTGCTTCCTGTTAAGTGAATAAACTTATCAAAAGTTGACAACGATTGAAGTTTGCGTAACTTAATAGTAAGTGTATATGTGCTGCAGCTAACGACATGTGATTAGAATAAATTTTAATAGTTACGAAGCCTGTAACGGGTCTTAGTTCAATAATATTTTATTGTACGTTTATATTTGTTATTCATAAGTGGATGTTGTTCAGAGAATTGGCGTCTTCGAATATTGTTTATTTATGTGACTGGTTGGAGTTGGGTCTATACTCTTTTCTACTTATGTCGATATCTTCAAATTTGTAAGCACTGTAAAAACTGACAGCTATGCTCTTCCGATTTAGTAAGAAGAACTCAACAATTTTATGCCTGAGTGCATTGTATTATGTAAAAATACCGTTGTGGTAATTTTAGTCTTATTTTTAATAGTGTCAATCATCAAGTCAATTTTAGTCTTATTTTTACAACATGTAATTATTAATGACATATAAAACAGCCGTACACGGCTTAAAAAACGATTCGTGAAATTAATGATGAGTTAAGCCAGATCGCCGAGACAGGCATTCAGCTTTTCTAAAGACCATGTCATTAGTTATCCGTAAACGCGTCCGGACCCTCGCCCTCGCTAGGGTGACCCTTCACTAGTTCATAGTTCTATACTGCTCCATAAGATGTGGATATATTCTCTTTTAACTACATACGTTTTATATACTTTCGGAATGTGTTTAAAATGCAATATGGTGTTTATCATGCGAAAAGATATCGACATATAAGGCAGGGTCGTGCGATGTTATTGTTGTAAATGGATGATCGGCTTTACTCTACTTTCTCACTCGATCACGGCAACCATTACTCAATGTAAAGTTTCTTTTTCATGGGAAATCAGGCGCTTCGTGATCAGTGAAGCGGCAAATATTTATACAAATTTTATAAATCTATACTTACTTCTTGATTATTTTGTAAAATTGCTAGAATTATTTTAAGTTAAATATTGATAAATAATAAATAAAAAAAATAAATAAAAACAACAACAAGTAACGGGTTATAAGTTCAGAGCTGGTGTTTGGCTTAGGACTGAGTAGTTTAAATAAAGCAATGCGCCCAAGTTCTTTTTATTTTTAGAAACATGTCTATGTGCCTAAAATATAATGTAATATGAAGCATCAAAGGGTTTTCACATGAAGCAGCGCTCTATTTTCGTTTACCTAATCTCGGTAAGCTTTAACCGCTGAGCGCGTGAGCCTGCGGCTGGCTACGTGAATGGCATGGCACGCCGTGCTCCATCGAATGAAGACGCCGCCACTCCGTTTGCATCATAACCGCCTTTGCATAACACTATTGCAGACGCGCTGAATGTCAACTTCGGGGCCACGGCCTCTTTAGAACTCTATTCAAATCGTTGACTTTATTGTCTAAACGTACCTAGTAGACTTTTTACTATAATAAAAATGTTATCTATCAGAAATATACACTATCTCTATGTTTATTATGAAATTTAAAAGAATGTTTAAAAGGAAGTCGAGTAAAGAGCATACAAACGATGAACAAGAGTAGTGATACTGTGAGTGATTCATTGCCTAACTGACTCACAGTCGGCGTTAAAAGAAACTCTCAGAATAGCAAATAACCTTGGCCATCAAGAGCCATCTACCACTAATGTTCACTGAATTGTATCTATCTGTATAATTTAGCAGAATTGAAAATATCGTTTTGTATAGTAATTACGTATTTCGTTGTACTTTTTCACATAATGTTTACATAATTTCTTTTATAATATAATTCATTTATTATTATCTGTATATAAAACACCGTAATGAAACACTTACTATATGTAAGTTTTCTGTTAATATTTTGTTAGCTGGGTTTTATGATTGATATGACAAGTTGTTATTTTGACTTGAAATATTATTCGTTAGTAACTTCGGGTCGTAAATCCAAAAATATTACCATAATAATTAATGACCAGTCAATATTCAGTTCGATGAAAAATTTAATGATCTGTCTGATTATATTTGAGAATAATTTATTTTTATAGGCACAATTTCGCAGCCTTTTGTGTTTATGTCAAACACACACGCGGCCTCTTTTATCCGACGTATGCAAGCAATGAATATAGGGCCCAATTGGTTTCACTTCTCATAGCATTCAAGGACTTAGATCTTGCTGGTCGATCTTGTCGAATAAAGATAGATGGGCTTAGGAGTGCGAGAGGCATAGGGGCACGGGTCTAATTGGCTGTCAACGATAAGTCCAGCTCAACAAGCAAACCCTCTATGTTTGAAATCACAGATTATTCCATGATTTGCTTATGTAATAATTCTATATAAAAAACAAATGTATAATATAATATGCGTACGGCAATTCATGATTGACTTGGCAAGGTTATACATGTGTACGAGTTAGGTATTGAGAAGTAACAATTTTCGAATTAATTGAATGGTAGGCGGGTCAGTAAGCCGTTGTGTTGTTAAGGACAAATTACGTTATTGGCAAATAACACAAAAAGGAAAGTTTTAAGTGCAAAACTATTTTTCAATAGAATTATTTATAAATATAACGGCACATGAGAACAGATTTCAATTCACGTAGTCTCTTAAAAAAGCCAGCATTGAAGTGTGAAACATTTATTGGTCAGTTTCGGTTGTGGCTATGAGTAAAAAGCTTTATACTGCTCGATGGGTTTTTGTAACGTCTGTAGGTACTATTGTAACTAATATGTTTCAAGGTCCAGTGGCTTCAACCGTCATGATTCGCTTCAGGGATTAATTAGAGCGTTTACAAACAGTTTTCACTCTAAATGTAATGTAATTGTAAGTACAATTTTTATGTTTCATAGTTTTTCTAGTACAACTGTTTTGACGTGCCACCTTTTTGTTTTTATTTTGAGAAATATTATTGTTATGAAGAAAAAATATAGAAATTGGAATTACATAAATGCTCGTTTTGTACAAGATAGAAAAAGTAAAGCATGTTACACATATCTGAACACATGAAGTGAGACTATTTTGTACAGCCGAGGCAAAGTAATGAACTAATTACATTAGTCACGCGAGACTAAATTCGATTTGTATGATAAGCATAGGGCAAAATATGTTTTCTTTAGTAAGTAATTATTTACCATTTTAGGTTATTGGAACCTTGTTCTGAAAATGATTTCCGTAATTTTCGATTTGCACTCAAATTCACGACACTGAATCGAGTGGCCTAACTCAACGCCACGCCGCGCTTTGACTTATCAGAGTGAAGTAATCTAAATATATTCATATTATAATATATTTACTGCGAGTTAGATCTGAACCCACAATCTACACAGATTCGCATAAACTTTTTATTTTTCATCATTACACATTCACTGTATTTCCATTTTGTATTTGAATTGAACTAAGCTCATTCTAGTAAGCTATGCGCATGAGTTCCTTGCCATTTCTCTTACTTATAGTACTTAGATATAGGTGAAGCATTTACCACTACAAAACTAATGCGGAAAACCTTGTTATAACATAATATCCTATGGTTACGGGTATTGTGTTGAGAGGAAAAACTGAAGTAAACTTAGCACGCCACAAAGTTGCGGTTTGAACTCGTATTTTAAAACGTTATACGTCAATGCATTACAATACAATTAATTTTAATGCATATTTTATTTATAATGGTTTAACTTGAAATGTCTTAATGACATATATTTTTACCTTAGTCTCGTATTTTTTTCTGCTTTTAATAGTAGTAAGATAGTTGATCGTGTCCAATACTGTAGTTGTGAGTTCAAATTCAGTATAGAGTAATGTTTATGTTTAAAATGTAGATATTACCACGGTCTCGTTAGATAAGACACGGTCTCGTTAGATAAGACACGGTCTCGTTAGATAACACACGGTCTCTCGATAGCTATCACAGTATTTTATAATGGTTTGTAATCGACGTGGTGTATAACTTAAATTTTAGAATTTTGCGTCACGTTTCTTTTGTATTTAGGGTACATATTACGCACTGTATTCTGTAGTTCGCAGTCAATTCTTTGTTAAAACATTAATAGAAATAATCGATAATAAGGCATTCGAAATTTTAACTTTTTTTATTGTATCGACCTAGTGTCGAGACACTCCTTTCTAAACTGTTTACCCGAATCTGAGGCATTGCGTGTTGAGTACCGGAACTTAATGCCGCACTATACCTTGTCCCCGGAGCGGAGAATTCAAAATAATTCATATATAATAATGCCCTTGAGTGGGATCGAAACCACAACCAATCGAGTTTTCAGTCAGACCCTGTCACACTGCGCCACGATGGTTTCATTTATTTATTACATTTATAAAAACTGCTAATTGCGTAGTCGAGTTGATATCATCTAAAATAGTTATCATATTTTCGTGAAAGAGTCTTAAATTGTCCTACGAAAATTATTTTAGATACGAACTGAATAATAATGCCTATGAATAAATTATATGGAATGGTGAGTAAGCCCGTTTTTTGCAGGATCGGTTGGCTGGAGAGTTTTTTCGTAATCAATTTTAGATTTGGAGTGGAGTCGTGACCTGTACGCGTGAGCCGCGCAGGCTTCCGCAATTTGCTGACAACGAGGGACAATTTCTACACGAAACCCATTTTCTATAAATGTAAACAGATATTAGAGAATCTACCACTTTAAGTGTGATGGTTTCTTTTTATATACAGATATTTCTTGGTATACGTATTATATTTTGTACACTGTCATCATATTGTGTTTAGCTGTTTAAGCAATATTGGTAAAGAGAGTATATATTGGTAATAGTAAATTTTCTAATGTCGCCTATGAGTAAATTTAGCAATATACTTTTTATATATTTATTTTATACTAGCGACAAGCTCTCGGCTACGTAAACTACGCGTAACTAAACTATAACTTACATGAGTAATTTAAATTGTAACTTTTTTTATGGACCTACTGAAATAAAATCAGCGATCAGTTACATTTTTGTTATATGTGTTTGTTTGTATTAAGCTGAATGTTATGTCCCAGTTTTTTGTACATAACATATTACATTGTAATATGAACTTATATTATTATTTTTATTATATGTGTAGATTACTTATATATAAGAATTTCTATTACTCAAACATTTTATTTATATAAAAAAAACCTTATTCCTAAGAACAAACAAACAAAAATATTTTCTGGTAACCAAATCAGTCTACTTTTCCTTGTCCATCCATACTGTATTTCAATGTCATAAGCTTAAAAATGTACAATAATTGATTATTTTTTAAAATGATAATAGAATAAACGATTTTAACCAAGTTTTGCTTAGACTCATGTGTGTTCTTTATAAAAGTAATTTTCAGTTGATATTGATATGATATAGAGAGTCTCAGGGTCTCAAGTGGTTTTCATTACAGGCAATCATACGTGACGGTTTCGGTCGGGCAAATGTGGAAAAATCATGAAATATAGTCTATAAGATGTATTTCAGAAACTATACCCACGACCATTATAAGATTGTATTTTATTTAAAATCTGCTATTCACACAAAACGTTTAAGAAACATTTTATTCTGGATATTATTTTACAATATATTGTTATTTATTTTTGTAATATGTGGGCTATTTTGGATTTTGGTAAACGTAATTTTATCTTAAGGAACTTACATATGCAATGTTGCAAAATATATTTTTCATGTGAAGCTCTATTAAAATCTGTCCAAAGATAATAAACCAATTTTACCATTATGGGACGTGAACATTGACTAAGTTAATTATGGCACTTGAACGTGTCGTTCATTGTTTCTTATGTTAAATTCCAATATTATTTCATTTAAATTATAAAATAATATGATTGGTACGCTAATGTGCTCCAATACAAGGTTTTTTTTAAAATTGGTAATCTACTTATACGTATGGTTAATTTAATTTAAGTAAATTTGTATGTAGTTTGACAATATTAGTATACTAATATTATCACATTTTTAAATACTCTACTTACGAGTAATTATTTAGTGCTTATTCTCATTTACGACTTCTTAAAAATATGGCTTACTGCTTGTTCATTTAACGAAGTCTGTCAACTTTCGAAGGACCGGTTTTAATATAAGGTTATGATTACCGTTACTTTCTTACGTTCGGTTCTATTTATAGACGTTTCTTTAAGTGATACGTCACTATATTTCCGATTTCGGTACACCCTGTTCATTATTAATATTTTGAAACAACTTTTTTCTTTCTTTTTCAGCTGCACGCATACCATGCTAGTGTTAAGAGTGCAAGACACTCCGTTCTCCGCTTTCCTCTTGGATTCGATATTTCGTGAACAAAAATTTATTTCTTATTGTTTAGTCAATCATAGCCCTTCAACAACAATCAGTCAAAGGCGTTCAGATGTAAGAGATCCAAAGACGTGCGCGTACAAACAGACAAGCATATAAACAGACAAAAAAAAAAATTAAAATTATAGATTCATATGATACTAGTGACTTGCCCGCGGCTACGTCGACCTTCCTTAGATTTCTACAAATATTTTAAAACCAAAATTAGGTTCACGTAGCCATTCATTTGATTTTTGGCGGACTAACAAACGTTATTTGATTTTTATATACATAGATAGATATAATACAGAAATAGTATGGATTACTGTGTTTTCATTCCCTGGAATACTTTTTTCGTAAATATATTAATTGTACAGTGTTAATTGTTTTAGTGTTTTTTATAGTAGTATAGATCACATAATCATATCTCCAAGAAAAATTTAAAATTCAAAATAACGTAATATTATCCTCTTCATTAAACAATAGAATAGACGCACTAATTTGAATTGCTTGTTAAAAAATCGTCATTCATCTCAATGACATACGTATTTAATAAAAGGCTCCGGGTAAGGATTTCAATTATTTGGACTAGAATGTCCCGGAACATCTAATTTTGTCACGTAATTTGGCTGGAATTCGTCCCCTGCCGATAAACGCTTGAAACTATTTTTATTATTTTTGCTTGTTTCCTATTTGCCGTATTCCCCAACGAACAATATAACTTGAAGCTTGAGAACTAACCAACTTATCCTGTGTCGAAGCAAGTGTATTGTGTATTGCACGTCGTCTTTGCTGTGAAGGCACAATGTTTTACTAAGTATTTCATTTATTAAAACATTCTCACGTTTTAAGATTTTGGAATTTTGTGAAGTTGCGTATAAGCATTATAAAAAATAAATAAATATTTTTATTATAAGTTTCACTAAGATTATTATACTATAGATGTATGTACAATTAGATACAAATTGATATTTGATAATAACTCAGTATTAGTTACAGATTATGTTGCGAAAGCAAAATAAAGGGAGACAAGTGATTTTGGAATGATGCCAAGATGGGACCCGTCGAGCCCCACTCCATTTGCGCTTTACATAACTTCGTATTCAAGGGATCATTAATCTTCCTAGTTCCAAGCCAGCCCAACTTTAATTTTAATAAACGGCTTAAGCCAAACTACGGTATTAATTTACATGCCTTAACAAAATCAAGGTGAACTTTGTTGCTATTTCATAAAATCCATAAAAATATCTAGAATGAGCTAGATATTTTTATGACTTAACACCGAGTGTCAGGCTTTATGGAGTTCCCCGAACGAGAATAGCACTTTTATTTCAGTTTATAAATGTTATTTTCCATGAAGTAAACCATTGTTCAGCAAATATTTTAATACCTAGAAATTTCCCTAGTAGTGGAAATGCATTTAAGCTTTTGTCAAATTGCCTTCCATTTATATGTACCTCATTTTTCTGGACGATTGTCAATAAATACCATGTAAGCATAAACGAGAAGAGGAAAGAATTTTTATACGCATACCTCAGGTATTTAATGGATGGTCATTTAATGGATCATAATTCAACTAGAAGCAATAAAGACGTATTCCACTTCGTGATGGAATATAGTAGGTACAGGAATATTACAGCGCCAGCCTTTACGGAAACCCCTTATATATAATAGTATATATCCTTCGTCAGCCTTATTTTATAGTTGAGTCTAAATGGCATAGTAACGTGCAGGTGTTCTATTGACTTACTTGCTTACTCGACAAAGATCTAGTATAATTTAGTAATTACATAAAAAATATGTCTTATTTTTAAGAAAATAAAACATTTTTGTACGTCGTTTAACATCACGTATACTTCTTGGTGTACAGTGTAAGTCCGCCGATTCGACGCTTTTCTGTGGCTTCATTCGCACTACTTTATACTACATAACAGTAGTATCGACACTGCGCTTATAAAGCTCCATTCAATTGTCATTAATTCTTACTTCAGTTGAAATGTGCACTGGCATCTCATATCTTACGGGACATTTGAATAAATTGTAACGTTGCTTAAACTGAAACGAAGGCTCAAAAAATGTACTGAAGTATTTAGCGTAAACATTTAATTATTTTCAATTTAGGCATCCATCTAACCTAACCTAACCTAACCTCATAATGTTAGTTTTTAATGAAAAATTATAACGTTACATAGTGGCGCTTTATTGGAACTACTGGAATTTAATGTATAATTTGATGATAAAAAATATATAATTGTAATTTGGTGCTGCTTAAGTAGCTATAATAAGCATTGGAATATTATCAAATGCTGGCCGATATTGTACTTGTATTTGCTAAGGAAAATTGAGATTCTAATCTATAACCATCGTACGCGGTCAGACACGCCCCAACTACTGCACGATAACGTCTAGGTATGCTAAAATACTTTCTTATATTGTTATAAAATCAGTGATTGCTCAATCATTATTTTCAATCAAATTCATAATATGCCTGATAAGCAAAAAGCAATATACAAATATACACTGCCAAATATTGATGTTACATTCGGCAGGAAATCAGCAATAATATGTGCCATGAAGTGCCTGATTTAGTGCTCTCAAGGGAAATGGGCTTTTCCGTACTGATGCGGGTAATACCTTAATTCCGTTTATCTCGCGTTGACGTGAGCCCTGCGGTTACACATTCTGTTCTTGCAAGAATAACCCTAAAAAATATATTCTTGTAACAGTCAGTACAATAAAGCAATATAAAATTATTTTTGCCTCTACGACCTTTTTTTATATTAATTGAAAAAAAATTTTTTATTACTCATACATTCTTTATAATATTTTCATATAACTTAAACATATACACGTTTCTTATATTCTAATGGAAGCAACAATATTAGTAAGTAGTAGCGCAAACCAGTCCCGTAATACTGCAATGCATAATGCAGTTTGAAAGTAACTTAAGCGCTTTGACCATGAATATACAAAAAGAAGAGAGGCGAACCTTGTTTACGGGATTAAACAAGAGCAGATTTTACGAAGCGGGCACCGTGTAAGTAGTTTTATTGTAGTCTTTTAATATTCCATATGTGATGATAACATTCTAAATTTTTTGTAACAAATAATAGGTAATAGTTATATAATGTTATGATAAAGGCTTAAAAATAAAATAATATAAAACTGTTTTGAACCTATTTTTAACATTTTAAAATGTCATTCTATGTTTATATCTCTCTACAGAGATGCTAACAACAAAAATAAGTTGTAATAAGCATCTAAGAATTTCAACGTAGTCGGATATAGAACGCATGGCTTAGCGAACAGAGCGCTTGCACGGTTTCCAAGAGGCGCGGATTAGAATCCTGCTGCGTTCAAATTTTTATACGTTTTCTTAAAATATTTTTCAATTTAGTGGCTATCGTGGCACAGTAGGACCGCGTCTACAAACGCGATTGGTTGTGGGTTCGATTCCCGCTCGGTGGAATGACCATAACTTAATTATTGTCATTTCTCCGCTCTGGGGAACTAGACAAAGTGCGGTGTTGAGCTCTGCCACTCGCAATGTTTATGCATACACAATGTTTTGAATCCGGATGGAAAGTGAAGAACTAAGTCTCGACACTAGGTTCTACACTAGGTACCCTGCTATGCGGGAAAAAGCGTGAAGCTATAAATAAAAGCATTATATTTTTCTCTTTCTTCTTAAAAAGTTTTATACGTTCTCATATTGCAATAATTATACTTACCATATTTATAACCGGGCTTGGGTGTTCTCGTTGACATTCAAGCCTGGCAAGTTTGTTCAACAAATAAAAAATATATGTAGGTACCAGGAAAGACTCGACATAAACAAGAAAACAACGAGGCACTAAAATTAATGATAAACGTTTTTTTTCGTGATATTTAAAAATAATAGATACAGTACTCAATTTTGCTTTTTGGTTATTTTTATTTTATTTTAAATTCTCTCCGATTATACCATTCAAATATTAAGTTGTACATGAAAATATTGTTTTAAACTAAAATAAAATTTTAACTATAATTATTGTGTACAAGCATGGGCAGTAAATTCGATTCCAACTCGAGAGTTCTCCTGGTCCGGCACAAGAAATCGAAGTGTTGTATTTTCCCCACCCAAATCGCAAGACCTCTAAAATGGAAATTGGAGTGTTTTATTAAAGTATTAACCTTATTAAAATGTTAGAGAGATAGTAGAAAAATTATCTCAATATATTAATATTTTACGAGAAGGGTGCAGAAAATCTAGCAAATAAACTTTCCATCGTGTTGTGACTTGAACCCACAACCGTCACATGGTGGAATGAAACCAGTTTTCACGTATTTATGTAAATAATTTTACAATTATTGGATTTAGTAACAAAATATTTTGGAGTTAAATTTTAAGGTCAAAAAAACATACGACGGTCGAGTGGATTGACGTTTTAATAAATTGGGAATTCAAATCTGCTTGCGTGTACTGAAACAAGGGCGGCAGCACGCAAGTGCTCCCGACACCACGCTAGATGCTTATAATGATATATTATACTGCTCATTTTCAATATTAAGTAATTAAATTCCGTTGAAAATGACATAATTAGTTTTCATTCTAAGTGTTTGGTAAAATGTAACGAGAAAATCGTATGGCTGTAAAAATATTTCATATAAAAGAAGTAAATAGTTCTAAAATAAATAATCTTATTTTGGCTAACCATACCTAGTAGCAAATAAATATATAAATGCTTATAACATCAATATCTGTCCAAAAATATAATATTTTTCTACTATTATTGATTTTACTTTTTTAATTATTGACATGTTATTGATACAAACATTGCATTCAAATTACCACTAATTTATTACATCGAAGTGATCACATAACATGGCCTGGCTGAACATTAACTATACATACATATATATATGAACATGTTTCAGACTAAGGCTTAGTAGGCTTAATTGCACGGCGTGCTTAATAAATGTATAAAACTAAACAATATATATAGCTATCTACATATAAGGGATTTAATTATGGGGTAAAATATAACGTGGAAGGGGTGCCCGGCGGCATGGAGAGCCCCATGAGTCACTACGTAGCGTCCAGACGGCGCCTTAGCGAAATACGTACTGTCTTATCAACCCCTTCATTTAAAAGTCTTTCTAACGTAAAGCTAGGCTAGTTTTAGTAATTCCGCAATCGATTTTCTTTAATAGCGTAAACAACTTATTAGGCACTTAGTGTGCTTAATAATATTTTTGTAGCTTCTTATCGCAATGGTACTTAAATTGCGGCACGACATAGTAAAGCAAAATGAGGAGCGGGTAAATCATTATTTGTGCCTATGGAAGTCTTGTTTAGCATGCAAAGGGTTTTACGGCCGGACGCATTGCATAAATATCTTATGAAGTTCCCGTTTAGGTAGCCCGATAAAGTTTCCAGCCTTGTATTTTCTTTCATTATTTCAACGGTTTGTTATGGTTAAAGTAACTGATGCTGCCGCAATATATAAATTATGAGCGACATATTACATTTCCTCTAGACTTGTAGTCTAGTATTAAACATCTATATATGTAATATTATTCTACCAGGCCAGGTAAAGTTAAATGTATAATCTTATTTCATTTTGGACATTATATCTAAGTTTCGATGAATAAATAAATATATCTTCTCGTTTTCTTGATATTCACTCTCGAGAGATCTGCGTTTAAGTAATGTTATTGATTGTGTGCACTGAGATGTATCCGTTTGTGGTTAGGCTTAAGGCATTAGGCACTCAACGTGTCTACCTTAAGCTTTGCAAAATGATCCATTACAATCTAGCTATCGCCTTAGAGCTGCTCTTGTTCAATATTTAAGCTCTCCCATTACTCGATTTCGTGGAAGCTGTTTCAGTATAACAAAGTATTTCTGTTATTTTAAAAAAAAACATAATATTTTAACTTTTATTTATATACTTCAATGGACTTTCTAAAAATTAAAATGAACTTTTAATTTTTACATTGTTTTCGCACCAAATAGTACCAGATTTAAGCAACAAACCGTAAATAAAGATGCTATAGCAAAAAAAATAAGAATTACGGGATGGGAGGAGACATAGCGGTAGACGAACGCGTCCATGATCTTTTTATAGGATAGGCGCCGCAGAAATAAAGCGGAGCAGACGAACGGCCATCGACGCCTTGTTACAAGAAATATGTGTACTATAAAACTCATAGTTTATTATATTATTATAAATATGACTATTTAACAAAAAAATATTCGAATATGTTAATAAACGTATTTATATTTTATTACCATACAATTTATTTTACATTTTAAGTAATGAACAATTTTTTCAAGATTTTCAGGCTAGACTAAGACTTGTGCTCTATAAAATATGATAAGCTAAAGATTAGATTATGCAGCTAGAGAGTGCATTGACCGTTTGAAAGGCACTTTCTCCCCAGTTTCAAGTCCCGATCGTGAACAGACACTGTAGTACAGTAAAGTCAGGCGTAAATATTCTTTATCGATGCCCTAATGGTGCATAGGCTGCTTAGAAAACAAAAAAGTCCCTCATAATAATTGCTGCTTTTGCAAATGATATTGGAAAACTAACGCAAGCGTACGGGAGTATATTGGTTAGTATCTATATAAATATATAGATAGGATATAAATCCTGCAGGTATTTTATATTTCGTAGTGGCTATATATATATAGAGGGCTATAAATGCGCGTAATGAATGAACCATCGTCATGTCCTTGTAAAACGAACAAATATTGTTAAATAATAGAAGTATATACGTTAAATACAGGCGTTTGATTCGTTTAATAATATACTATGACTTGAAAAACACATATTTAGAAAACGTATAAAAAAAGAGCTCTGACCGCTAAGCCATGGTCAGAGCGCTTGAACGGATTTCAAGAGGCGCGGGTTAAAATCCCGCTTAGTTCAAATTTTTATACATTTTCTAAATATATCTCTTACAATTTCCTACGTGTGCCACTAACACTAATAACAAATGTTAAAAAAAAGACTACGTATATCCCGCTATCTAAGGTCTTAGTTTGAAAGTAGATAGGGTGTACTAGCGTATTTTATGACTGCCCTTTAAATGCAAGAGACGAGGGATGAATAATACCAGTGCGTATTTAATATTATTAAAACTTTAATTTTTAATTTGAGCATATGATTCTATAGTAACACTAGCAACGTGCTGGATTCAACAACGGTTGATTAACGCATTGAGCCGTGAAAATGCGCGACACAAATAGTGATTTTGTCACTTTAACATTCGTTTATATCAATTGTACATATGCAAGTTACAATCGTTACTTGTAATATTTTATACGTATATTGTTTTATCCCATATTTTGAGTGATTCTCAAACCTAGTAAAAACTGCATTTTGTTTTCCTTAACTAAGTGAATGGGTGAGCGTAGTTTTGCACAATTTTTTTATTTAAATAACTCGTTTGATCGTCAACCATCGGTGTTCGCTAGAAAACACCCAACTGAGCCACGATAGTGTCCTTTTGTATTTTGAAGAATAGTCTTTAACACGTTACACAGCACAATAGATTTTTATTTCATTATTCTATTAAATAATATTCAATAAATAAAAATGTTATTATAATATATTATTAAAAATCTTTACAACAGAAATTTAAAACAAATAGAAAGCGCCTTACTAAATAGCATATTAAAATAAATGAAAAAATAATATTATACGATTGGACTTAAGAAAACGTAAAGGAAATAGGTAAATCTATCTATGATTAGATCGTGTTGTCTTAACTGGTTCTAAATCGGAGTCTGGCGTCGGAACGTGGGCGTTGGCGTTGAAGCTGTAAATTTTTGACTTACCCTTGAACACAACTGCATATCTATTCCTGTATTTATATTCAGCGCATATCAGATGCTTTGTTCTGGCTGCAATATGTATTTTCGAGAAAGAAATTAGCTCTCTCATATAAGTGTGTGTATATAATGAACTGGTTATATAATAACCGAACGGATACTTTAATATTACAAGTATATCATTTATCACAGCGATCGGAGAACTACCGCTCGTACGTAGGTGAATAATTCGTGTAAATTAAAAACATTACGCATTTAACGTATTTAATTAGATAAATCATGGTACTGTATTGTTTAAAACAAGCATCGTAAATAATTTTAAATTCTTTATTTGGACTAAGTAAAAGATTACAATGGTTACTGTTGGCTATCCGTAGGAGATATGTGTATTATATATGTGTATACTTCTTTACATACTGTTTTTTTCTTGTTATACAATTACACAGTCGATTATTTTAAATAAATATGTTTTATACGTCAATTTTTTTAAATTCTCGCCTTTACTCTACCATAATATACATGTATTTTAATATTCCTCTTAATTCAGTGTGATCATTAATGAAAATCGCATTAAAATCTGTTGCATATTTTGAACGACCTTTTTATACTATGTAAAGATTAATATCATTTGAATATTTTAAACTTCAATTTATATTACTAGCTTTATTTAAAAATTGGATGTAATGTTAAAATTTATTTTAGTACTCGTTGAATGTTCTGTGGGGTCAAAGACCGATCGCAAATCACGGTCTCTTCACCCCGCTTAAATGCTAACCGCCCTTTTACAAAATAATTACCTACAGTATGCTGCATAAAACGTTACAATATTGAATCTGCGCTTAAAACTGTTACGCACTTAATGGCTAATACTAGTAGCGTGAGCTCTTATCGTAAATAAATCAACCAATGATATAATACCTGCATTCTTAAGTAAATATAGGCCTCATCCATCAGAATTAATGGATAGCTCCAGCGTTGTTTTTCTCACTTACTATTATATTTTTTCGTATATCCCTATATTTAGAACATATTATAGTATATATTATTATCTTCAAATTTGCTAAATAAGCAGAGTGAACCAGGAATATTCGGCCATTATAAAGAAATCGCACATTAGATGCTTACAATATATTAACGCAACTATAAATCATATAACGTTGACGCTTTAAGAAATAACTTTATACATAGGTAGATACATAACTCACAAAATATATGAAAAATTGTATATCTAAAGCGTTTCTGCTTTCGGGGAACATTCTAGATCAAAGGGCAATGTGTCAGAATAGGATACAAATTAGGATGGCTCTGTAGCCAAACCTCGTGAGAGTTAAGCATCGGATGAGTACGGTCGTGCTTAGGGGAGGCAACTACTGAAAATATACGAATAAATACATATATTCCAAATAAATGCACGTTGTGTAACACTATTAAAGAGCCAAACAAGATAACAGTATATTAATGAAAAAGCGAATGCATTAATATGGATATTATTTTTTTATTTTATATGTGTGCTATATATATTAGTGCGCTTCGAGCAATTCCGCTATCAATGTTGTTTTGTAGAATATATATAAGCTTTTCAAGCACTATGTGATATGTTCTAGGGATATCTATTACGTAATTATTATTTAAAAACTTTAAATAGAGAGTGAATTTTATAAGAATCTTAAGTTTTACATAGTAAGGCGTGGAGTTACTTCATAACTATGAATAAAAACTTTTTTTCTTTCATACTGCATGTTTCAAACTCATCTGACAATTGTTGGTAATGTTCGTATTTGTTTTATCTTGATAAATTCGTAAAATGTCCTAGTTGTTTTGTTTCTTTGTAGTATAATACTATGTGTTACGAGTATGGAAAGGTCAGGCGGGTTCAGTATTTTCTTGATACTACAGGTACTACTGGCAGCTGTTTTAGCATGCGCCACTAATTAGGTGGACGATAAAAAATATCGTCCCATCAAGCTGCAATGTCAGGAGATAAAACATATGGAGGTGTAGAATTCTGCTAAATTTTTGTACGCAATACATAACAGGGCCATGGTGGCACAATTTTTGTTAGTAGTGGTTTTCGATTTCTAGTCGGGGGAAGATTATATTTTAGTTGTTTTCATTTTTTCTGTTCTGGTATTTAAAACAAACCGCGGCGTTGAGTTCCGCCACACAGCACGCAATGTCCCAATTTCGGGCGGACAATGGAAAAAGGAGTGTATCGACACCAGGATAGTCTCTCTGATTACTCTGCTATGCAGGAACAGCGAAGCTTTGTTTTAAAAATAATATTGTTTTTCTAATTTATACCTGTGTAAAAATAATATTAATTGTATTAAATATTTCTATTTTCTAACATAGCATATGTTGTTTTATGTTTTTGCTTCAATTTTAGAAGATTACTGCAAACGTTGTTCTTTTTAGATTTATTTGTTAGTGAATAATTTCGCCCCATATCCATGTTAATATTATAACTATTGATACAATAACGCGCTAACCAAATGTAACAGTTGCTTATGTAATAAACGTATTTTAAAATTGTATAATATTTACAATTTGATTATAATATTTTTTATTTGGAAGGAGTATAACTAACTTATCAAGTATTATTATATCTATATGAAAAATAAACTAATATTTTTTTAATTATTTATTAAGACCTCTCTTGAGTTCATATAAGAAAATAGGGTACATTTAATTTATATAATACGCTGGGTTGTTTTTGTCTAGTATCATTCAATATCTAAGGGTAATATTAATACTCAAGGGCACTCAATCTGTTGTTTAAGAGGCGAAAGAAGGGTCTAATTCAGGTTTTTGTAGCTTATATCATGTAATTATATCTATACCTAATATTATTATTAGTAATAATATTACTAATAATAATATCTATGTATACCTACGAATAATATTTTTTTTCTTATAAAACCAAATGCTTTTAATTTTAAATAACCGTTGGAAATTTATAAAGGGGAGAAGGATGCTTTTGGTAGAATATGTTTACTTATATCTAGATATTGATGCCTTATTTTAAGATGTCAATATGGCGGATATAGAAACAAATTATTCGAAGTTTTGATTTGATATCCTCATGCAGACATTTGTCCATCCATTTGAATGGTCTTATTCTTGGAACGCAACAATGCAAATGCAAATGCCGACATTTGGGTGCGACCTACACTCTTGGTTTCTCATTTAGAACAAAAGTGGCTGTGACATGATATAATTTCGCAATACTGATCTCCATTTTTATATTTCTTCTTTTATGATTTCTTAATGAAACTCGTATATTTAGTTCATGAATATTTATGTCATAGGAAAAGTAGTCACATTTTAGAGTCTTACAAAATTAGGACGACAATTATTTTTCTAAAAATATATCTCTTTTATATACATATGCTTAACATATTCATTATAAATATTTCTATGCATGTGTACTTCTATAGAAAATTAAATACAATACAATACGTTTCATAATGGCCTATAAAATACTATAATTTAAAACAAAAACTTCCATAGACTCAAGTTCTTGTTACTTATTACTGTTGACGTAATCGATTATTTATAGATAAATGCTTTACTGACTGGCGAGCATAACTGTGTTTGCTATTAACACAATGCCGTGCCTATCACGAATACCTAACTACGTATTTTTGAACGGTTAAGCTACTCAAGTGAAAATGTATAAAACAATTTTATACAATATAATCAAAACCATATATGATATATACGACTTATGTAAAACTTAAAAATTAAATACCAGCACGTCAACAAAAATATTTAGACCTCATTACAGTTTGAATAGCTTCATTAGGCAAGTAGTTGCCTTGAAAAATTACCTTGATGGCCTATATATTTCCATTGAAAGCCTGTCGTTAGTTGGAATCAGAGAAAATGTTGACAAATTAGGCAAGCTAACTAGACCAGGGGGATTATTTATAAGTATTGTGAATATTATTTTTCTTTCAAGTAGGATTTCAGCTCACAACCTTTGCGTTCTTTGAGACATATAGGTATCAATTCCGACAAGATGGTGTCTATTATTGTTAAGATTAAAGAAAATTATGGAGGAATTGATCCTGACACGTTTCGTAAGAGGTTGTTGAATACTGTTTATTCAACAATCTGCGTCGTATTATGCTTATATAATATTTTCATATCATTTCGATTCGGCGTATTGCTTTCAATAAATATTTAGTAGACTCGAATGTATTAAGCGGATTCTGTCGTCACTAAGTCAAGTGGAAGGCTTTTTAAGGAATAGTAAAACGAAACCAATTAAATAAACACGGAATAAAAAATTGATATGACACTTAATTAGGTATACAAATAGAACAATATTATTTCTGTATTAAGTAAAGTAAATAAATACCAAAAATTATTTATAGTTTTCTCTTCAATTTTCTTTCAATGAGACTCCGTTTCTTGTGATTGATTGATAATTAATCATTATTTTTTATTAAAAAACATAGATCAAATAGAACATTATGTACCACAGCTGTTTAGTTAAAAAAATACATGCTACAATTCAAAAACATAATTACTTTCTACTTCATAGTAAAGTTTAAATAAAAAAACTAGAGTAAGTTGTGTAATCATTCATAAGATAATCTCATAACAAGATATACGACAAGTACAAGAGTATTATATATTTTAATGTTACATTGTAAATTCAATGTTTAGAAGAATACATTTGGAGTTCGTTAAACAGCGACGCCTACTACTCAACAGATTTAATACAGTTCAAATAATTTTATTGGCGTGGTCTCGCGTGGGCGATTGTGTGCTGGGCTTGAATGAACAGGTGCCACCTCCGCCGCCCACCACACAATTATTCAATTACCGGTGTTTATCACCTAGCTCTGTGTCTTATGGAAAAGATTTGACAATTTGAATGAACATATGAAATTATTTGTTACAAGTTTTATATATATACAATGTGTGAATAAATAAATAGACACAAAACAAAACGTTAGTTTTCATATATTTTCTAAAATATAATTGTATATACTATAAAAACACGAAAGTGTGTCTGAAATTTTATATTCTTCTTATAGTTAGTCAAAAAGCTACGTTGAACTGTTCAATTTCAGCAATACAACAAGAAAAATTCATCAGTAACTACGATAGACAAAAATTAAAAAAATCATAGATTCATATTCTATTACTGTTTTCATCCCGTTAAATCTTCGTGAAAATATTCAATTTAAAGTTATAACTTTTCGAATGTTTTATCATAGTATAGATAGGTAGATTAATCAAAGGCCATAACATTCAGCAATTACGTATCTTTTACTTAATGTAAAATTAGTAAATGTCATAACTATTTTACTAATTTCACTTTATATTAGCGACAAAATTCCTGTATTCATTTGTAAAATATACTATATACATAAAAAACAAATATAAATATATAACTACAATAATAACACTGGTTAACGAAATTTTGTACCAAGAAAGGTGCTTACTAATTTTGAATTACCTACGTACCCTTATTTGAAAACCATATGGATATTGATTCCATCAGGTTTCTTTTTGTGTTATAGCTATTTACCAACAAAACGTTTATGAATTTTATTTACGCATTCGGAGTGTTTGGAAGAGCGTAGTTGTATTAATAGAAGTGACTTTTAAATAATGCCAAGAAAATGTTTATAATCTTGATAAGGTCTATTACATTTTTGACATTACTTTTAAAACTCAGCGAAGAAATTCGACACCTTTAATAGCCAAGTTATATGAACACTATGTTGGTTTTGCCACCGGACAACAAGACAATATGTGTAATTCACATATGTGTTTTGCAGTTTCTATAACGTGGACAGATCCAACGAGTCACTCAACTAAACACATCAGATTATTATTTTTGTCGCACCTATATAAAAAAGACAAAAATAAAATCAAGTATCGTAATATATCATTACAGATAAAACAAAAGTAAAATCAAGTATCCTGACCTAAATACTGCTTTAGTGCATTCTGATAGTATATTTTTACCACATTTACACATAAAACTTGGGCTCATGAAAGACTTTATGAAACCTATGAATAGAAATGGCGATACTTGAAGGGATAATTTGATAACCTGAGTGTTGCAAATTTAAAGAGACCATATTTGTCAGTCTTCAAATAAGGCAATTAATGGAAAATTAAGTATTTTAAGAAAAGGTTAGTAATTTGTAAAAATTAGCTTGGGAGTCTTTGATAATAGTAACGTTCAATTTTCTCGGAAATCATCAATAACGTACCGTACGTAACGTAACGTACGCTAAACGTGGCTTTCGGTTGTAATATGTCGTTGAAAATACACTTTCTACATTCGCATTTTCACTTCTTTCTTAAAAATTTGGGCGCCATCAAAGATGACCACGGTGAAAGAATTGAAGAATTCGAAAAAAGAAGAAATTTCAAGTATAGAAAAACAATACCAAGGCAAGTAGAGTCCACAAATGCTCACGGATTACTGTTGGATATTACAACAATACATTCCTGAAGCAAAACATTGAAGAAAACTATAAGATTCTATTGATACTATAATTGCATTGTAGATAAACTTCTTCATTTTGTTGACACAAACTATTTTTTTTAAATATGTAAAAGTTTTATTACAATAAAGCTACTCGTGTCTCCAACATTCTGATTACATTTCTAACATTCTCATCCTTCCGTGGTTGACCAGTATAATTAATAATATATTTATATGTTTGTATAATTTAATTAATAAGTAGTGCATTTAAAGTGCATTTAATTCCATTTCCACACCAGAAATCGATATGAATTGCACGTGAGGTTAAAAAGTATAATTAGGTACTACTATTATAACTGGATTAATATAATCGGTAGCATTGAAATACTACTCGCAAACTGTTGTTAATTGTAGCATTTACGTCAGAAATCAATTAAATATCATATCTGTATTATAAGCAATAAATTGACATATTAGAATGAGCAATTCAATACATTTTTGTTTTTATTTATATCAGTGCAGCTAAATATAAATATACTTACATACTATTTAATTTCGTAATATTTTTAAAAATGTATTATTCTTTTATTAGGTTCTCAAGATTTCCACAAAATGATTAACTAATAATTGGATTTCAAAAATAACCTTCAAATTATGATTGGTATGGGATGTATATCTTTAATATTATATTAAAATTTTAAAAAGCTTTAAAATATAATTTTTTTATAATGTTAATGCAATATTTAATCATAGTATTTACAAAATAATGATGACTTAATTCGAACTTGAAGAGAAATTAATAACTTATACTACTAATTTATACTAACCTTAACCGAATGAACGTGTTATATTTATATACCTGTCAGTATAAGATGAGATAAATTAATCCGTCGTATTGTCTAAAGCTATATTTTGTTAACATTTTTTAAAGTGTGTCCCACACTAAGGAAATTGAAAAAGACATATTTAGAAATTAATTGTTTTCTAAATATGTCTTTTTGTCTAAAGCTATCACTGTTTAAGGCGATTAAGTATTTTAACATATACACATATATTCTATGTAATATCGCAGTTGTGAATTAGTAATTGTTCTATATTGAATATTTTCCTAGTAAAACCAGTTTCACATTTCGTGATACTTACATAAAATTACGCTGGTATATTACGTTATGTTTTACTCAACGCTTAAAATACTTAAACTCCGAACGGGTTTTAGGCCCTTTTATCACACAAACTGCTATTGGTGTATATATTAATATGAGTACATATATTATATATGCCACATTCAGTTTATCTTGTGAAAATATATGATTTAAGGTATAAATACAAACTACACATTCATAACAAATATAAAGTACATATGGTTATATGGAAATAAAACACAATATGTTACTTATTCTATGAAATTTAATGTCGTTAAAACTTGAAATATTCGATAGCCTGGAAATTAAATATATATATTTAAATATTATATATGCATTTATAACTTATCCTCTGAATAACAAAGACGTAAAGCTGCTCTTACCTACAGCGATCGATAAGTGTTAGATGTGACTTTGCTAGAAACTATTTATTTTTAATCTACCTGATCGTGTCTTTTGAATATATTTTTGAATTGCGTTTGAATAAATTGAAAAACGTATGTTAAGATTTAATTACTAATAACATTAGTAACTAACAAGGAAGTTATTTAAACTTATAACCTTTTACAGTTTTAAAAACTAGTAGGTTATAAAAGTATCATTTTAAAATTTAAAATATTTTATAACGTCTAAATATTATCAAAGTGTATTGTATATTTTAGAACAAGGCTATATTTTTTCCATAAATTTAGTTTTGGAAAATAATATTGAGTTGCATATCATTTCAAGCAACTGTCGTTTTCGTTTCAACGCACGCTGTAATCGTTAATTGAATTTCACGCTTCTTTGTGCTCAAGAAAAAGTAGCAACTTGTGACGAATGAACCAAAGCTGGGTCAGTAAGCGTGTAAAAAGTTTGCGTAATTTTATAATTTTTTTATAAAATAGCATTGACTTTTTTAGTTGTTCTTGTTCGTTGAACAACGACTTGTGAAGGAAATATGTTGGTCACTTTTAATAACATATCTAAAACAAAGATATTGTTAAGAATGCAAAAAATATATAATTTATCTTTATTTCTTTTTAAGTTATGATTATGTACAAGGTACTATAAGGATATAATTGTATATGACAATGGCGGCGTTGTGTTCAGCCCCCAAGCACGTAATGGCTCTAATAAAAAGGTAAGGAACGGTGGAATTTATTACACATATTAAAAACAATAGTGAAACCTACTTTGTGTTACATTGGTCACAATTGTGTTACATTGGTCAAAAGTCAAAACCACCAATAAAACATCTACACGTATAGAAACGCTTATAAATATTGTTCTAAGCTTGAGCATCACCATTGATTTACGCTACTAAACACACAATTTGCAAGACACAATGCCTCGAATATTGCGGAAAGAGGATGGTGTGTCAAGACACAGAGACCCTTGTATCAAGATACAAGGCTCTCTGCTTAACCTGTTATGTCGGCATAACAGGTTAAGCAGAGAGTGAGAGAAAAGTAACTCCTTGAGAGAATTGAACTCCCAACTCTTGTGTACACTGAGGCCATTGCTTTTATATATCATACATGTGATAATGCAGTTTGTGCAGCCATCTTTGAATTGATTCGTTATATTAAAGTACGCTTGAGATTTCTTTACATAAAAAATAAAAAGGTAATTAACATTAATCATAGTGATGGCTCGCGGGGACTAATTGTGAAGCACGCATGGAAGTCGTCAGATAGATTAATGAGGATATTATAAAAATGCGGTATGTAAGACTGTAAATGTAGTGTAGCTGAGTCTTTTGGTGATCATTTCTTAATGGAATAATATTCATGAATAATATTTTCAATAGATAGTCTTAAATGCTTTAATGTTTATTTTAATTTTAAAATTTGAAATATTTTTCACCACATAATAATAAAGACATATTTTTAAGCAATACATAAGATTTATAAGAAAAATAATGCTGTAAAGTATTTTTAATTTATGCCTAGCTGCATGTAAATGTGTTAATATATGCAAATATATACACTTAATTGTAATATAAAATGGATACTACTCCAGTGTAGAATCGCGTGACGGAAATAGCTCGCCGACGGCGGCGGTGCCAGGATCCAATGGTGTCCCAGCCGTCGTCGCTGTCATGTATCTAGTCACGCTACTATACACTCGTGAACGCACAGACGAAACTTAGGAGATATGAATTTTAAAATATAACCGTCGCTGAGAAGCCGTTATTATTTTTGTAAATTCTTCAAAATTTCAGTAAACTAAGAACTTTTTTTTTCGTATTCCTTGAATAGTAAACTATATTATTATACCTAATATTATGTATAACGAATCTGATAGGTATATATTAAATTTTAAAGTACTTTACGCTTTATTAGGTGGTATGTACTAGTGACGCGAGTCCTGTTTTTACCGAGTCACCCGAGTGAATTTATCAATCTCGTACTCGTTTGGAAATTAGTTACTCGACTTTCTATTCACTCGAGTTGCCGAGTCAACTCGGTGCATTGGGTCTATTTTGTTACCACTAGATATTACTTCACTACTCTATTTTACTTATCTATGGTTCGCCGGTAACAAACCAAAAGTAGCGGTGTAGGTTTATGTTTGCATTACGTAGTTTGCACCACTTTAAGTTATAAGTTTTTTTTAATTGAACAATAGTGTATAAAAATGTAAAATACGCGTAATTTCAAGTTAATGTACGAATCCCAATTCAATTTGTGATTAGAATTTCATTGAATCAATCTATATAAATAAATAAAATTGGAGTGCCTGTTTGTAATATTAAAATGATCGTTTTTTAATAAATGCCTATGTGTATCTGTGTATGTACACGAGGCATATACTAAAATATTATTTTTTATAATTTTTGTCTGTCTGTCTGTTTGTTACGGCTTATCTCTGGAACGGCTAGACTGATTTTTACAGGACTTTCACTGTCAGTTTGCTGATGTTATAAGGAGTAACTTAGGCAATTTCGAGCGGATGAAATCGTGGGCACAGCAAGTTTTTTGATACTATAATAATAAGTATTGTAGTAGTATTAGATATTAACGTCATTGATGTTAAATGATGATTACGTCCGGCGTAAGACAATAAATATTATAAATATATATTAATTGTGAAGCGAAAATATAATCCTGTACCTAAGTCCTAAACTGCTGACGAAACTTAATTGACCTTATTGAAATTGTAAGCTATAGTAAACAAAATTCTATTACAGTCTGGTCTGTTACAAACTAACAGACTTGTTACAGAAATTACGTTTAATGTGATTTGAAATTACATAAAATGTTATTATTAGTCATCAAATTACGGAAATTTAATTATTATTATTTCTTAGGAAGACATTTTTTACTTTGTTGGTTTCTAATGTAAAATTCTTATAAAGTGTACTATATTTGGCAATGCCTCTAATATTTGCTTAAAATTACTAAAAAGACCTCACTCGAATTGCAAACTTGCAAATTTTTTTAATCGAGTATGAATCGAGTGAAGTAGTAAAATTGCTCGAATGATTCGAGCCGCATCACTAGTATGTACGACAAATAAACAGTAAATAAGTGTTATTATAACTTGATATGTTAAGCAATTTTGCATTTTTAGCCCTAACTAAATAGCAACTTCCTAACAGAAGGCAACGTAACAGTAAAGACAAGATGCAGCTGCATGATTGCCCGCAGTATATCGACGCCTGCGCATCTCACAGTTTAGCCAATGAGAGAGCGTCTAACACACGATTTTGATTGCACCTGCCGGCAACGGAAGCTCAGCTAAGGTGCACTGCATTTCCATACACGGGGCTCATAATCAAATAGGTATAGTGTATAATAATAACATTATTTATCCTATAATATTATCTATATGAATATTATAAACAGGTATTAAATAGAAATATCATTTATTAATTCAAAAAGTTGTAAAACACGTCTAATAAAGTTATTACATATAATTGACTAAACAACACGGAACACAATAGTATACATAGAATAGTATACTTAGAAGCTGTCGATTAATTTGTGAAGATGCAGACAGGCGCTTCGAATTTACGGGATGGATATGCGTATAAGGTTGCAACGGCAGCAGATTACTCGGAATAGTTAACATAATACTCAGTATTTGCGTCTATGCACATAACTATGAACAGCTACCGGGGAAACTATCAAATATATGTTAAACTCGTGTACATGAAGGTAATGTGTACATTAAATAATATGAAAGTTAAGCGTTTTGTACTGCACTCAATTATTAGAGAAACATATAAATTTGAGTCGAATTGTTGTTAAGTATCTATTTAAGTTACATTACATTTTTATTATTGAATTTATCAATGTGTATATACATAATCGTATATATACTGTTTCTCAGACAAAAAACCTAATTACGGGTCTCATAGGCCTTTCTTGAACAACTTCATTTTTAACTAATACTTTTAAAAGCGTTTTTCTTAAACAAGTTTATTTTTTTCTACTGCTTAACGTGCATATATTAATTAAACAAGTCGGTGTTTTCTTTCAGATGGAGAAATATGGTAAACAAGGTATGAATTGAAATAGGAAGTATCAAGAAACTCGCCGCAGGACCCGCGGAGTGTGTATGGTACCCGCAAGCGATTAAAATTCAAAGCTAGTAGAAATGTAATTACTTCTGCGTCTGGTCACAGTTCCAACGACTTTTATCGCAGTAATTAAGCTTAATGGCAGATTTACATTGCAACTTGGGAATCGACTCGAGGCGAACTCGATCATTGACTCTAATCAAGAAAAATATTAAGATCAAAATACTTTTTATTTACAACTTTTGTTAATATTTTACAGTTCACATATAAAAAGAGTGTGCTGTATATAATTCAGTATTTTCAATTTAATTGAACTTTAACGGGGTGGGAATCTGTGAATTGTTGGGCTTGTTTGGAAAGTAGGCTAGGCACTAATAGGCTATTGAATATATGTATATAATATCATTAAGAAATCGGAACCGCTTCTCATAACACCCGTAGTTATTTCAAAGAAAGACTTCAATTAAAGGTAAATAGTATTAAATATCACCGCGCAACGTGGGAAAAGTAAATTCAACGTACATTTGGACAGAAGGAATTAAAATTAGCTAAGTAAAGTTATTGTGACCGTCTTATTTGATGCCGTGCGCAGGTGGTTCCGCCACGCAATCAGCAGTAAAAAGAAACGATATTTACAGGCTTAACTTTCGCAGACGCTTGCTTCCTTGTTGAAAACGTTTATATATTAAAATACATTTCGCTTGCTTCATTTCTGTACCGTTGCTTTTCTTGGTACCACATGCTTATTTTAATTGTATTATTACTTAAATAATGCAATAATTGGATGTAGGTATCCCGTATCTCATTAAATACAAATTCTTATTTATTTGTACTATAAGCTTAAATTGACTAGAATATAAACAATTATTTGATATGCAATATAGGCTTGTAAAAAGTAAACATTACTAAAAATGGATTAATGTAAAAGGAATGGTGATAACAAGTTCACGTATTCATTTGTCTTACATTAGGTTTCAATATGGCATTGTTTTTTCCTCCTGTATGAAATATGAATGCATCGAGCCTATCGTAAATTCAACTTTGTTACTTCCATATAGAATTTAAAATAAAATAAATCATAATACTGTTTCTTTCATCTAAAGCGCAGGTTGCAACGACGTAATATTCTACTGGCGAACCGTTCTTGGCTGTTGCTATGTTTATCTTAGCATGTTATAAACGAACGCAAACATCGGCCATGTTTTATTTACATTATCGATTTTCCTTCGAAATGTATTAATAAGCAGTTTTAGTTGCTAAGTTTTTATAATTTTTAGTAGTTGGACGTATAGTTTATGGCTTTTACTTTTATATATGTCTCATTTAATTTATAATCCGTCGACGTAAATTCGGGTTGACACTCAGCATGTATTACTTTACAGTCAGCTTGTGTCCAGTTCATTCTCCATTAATTAAAATGACAATACCATTTCTGTTCAGTACAGAATGGATTTAAATCACAAATCTGCCTTTTCACAGCGACTAGTGTAATTAATTTAAAACATATATTTTCTGCTTTATTGTATACTATATAATAATCTACAGGTGTGATTTAGCTTATACTTGTAATAACTTATATTGTATTATGTTGAAGATCATACACACGGAATAATAAAAATAATTTAAATACAATCAGTAATGAGTGAAAATCGTATCCACAACCAATCACCTCGACAGCCAGACGCTGCTCCACTGCGCCACAATGGCCTCAAATACTAATTATGTGTTATCATAAATATAATATATTAATTGAAAGCTCTTTCGTTTTTGAACTAAATTTAGATTAATTAGGTAATATCTTTTGCAACCAAAAACAAGAAAAAATATAATATATTTCAAACATAATTTTAATCTATTCAGTAAATGAAACTTATATATTATGAATAGAGTGACGGCATATTGCATTTCCTGGGCTTTATTGGAGGTAGAAATAAGATCGGCTTCCTCATTGCGGTCTATCTTCATATCAACTAAGTTTGCAATTATACTCCCGTTGTAGTCGCATAACCGTCTTCAGATGTAATTGCTAGATATGTTAAATCGTGTCCGTTACACTGCGTGGAATTCATGACATAAGACTAATTGCTGTCAGAAGACCGCTTGGCGTCGCAAGCGCACGTACACATTTGCAATAGCCATAGATAATTGTAGACTATTTCATAGAATATTGTCCATTACTATAATATTACTAGCTATAGTAATAATAATAATAAAAATTCTTTACTGTACATCCACGAATAGAAATAAAAAACAGTAACATAAGTAAAATAAACAAAAAAAACATGCGAAATGATAAACAAAAAGAATATACAGAGTACAAGAATACTGGTATTGTGTACAACAGGCGACTCTATAAAATCTACAAGACACAAGGCCTATGTAGGTATTACATATTATATAAAAAAAAATAAGATCTTGTCTTACATTAAAATAATGTGGGCCTATTTCAGGGTTACTATCTATCGCCTATAATGTTTAATATCATTATTAGTATACTAATGGATAAACCAATAAGTAGGAAGAAACAACCCCTTTTACTCTTGGTAATGAAATTTGAATTCCATTCACATTTGTGTTATTGGTAACTTTTTCTTTTTCCCCTGCTTTTTTTATCTACCCATAAGTCTTAAATGGTGTTTCCTGTACTTTTGGTTTGCCTTATTTCGACTAAAGCAAACATCAGTACAAATATTTAGAATATAATAAATATTTAGTTCTCTAAGATTGCATATAGTTAATTAATATATGTTAGGTATTTTTTTACTCACTTGTCTTAAAAATGAAATGCCTTGTTTGGTAAGATCAATCAATTATTAGTTTTTATATCGTAGTATTGCAAGTTGAGTATTTTATGGATTTGATTTGATAATTAAACTGAACTAATTAATTTAACTTATTTTCTTTTCGTATTCGGTATATACGATTTCTGTATAAAACTGTAATTAAAAATGTAATTAACAATGTTTTTATTAATATAATTAGTTAAGGTTTTATAAGTGGGTTATATTAAATTAATACATGTATATTTAAATATTTTTTTTAATGCCGTAATATATGTGTATTACATAAGACTATATTTATCACATTTCGATAAATATTGCTTTTTAGTAAATAAGTGTACAATTTCCTATCTTAATTTTTTATCTTAAGGTCAAAAATATTTGTGAAATGATTATATAATATGTACGTCAGTGTAGCTGTTAAGCTTAAAGTAAGTAGGTATTAATTAATGCTTGGTATTTCCCTACGTGATAAATTCAGAAATGATGACATCCGTAGGCGAACAAAAGTAACCGACATTGCTCGAAGGATTGCCCAGCTGAAGTGGCAGTGGGAGGGACACATAGCCAGGAGAACCGATGGCCGTTGGGGTAGTAAGGTTCTCGAGTGGCGACCACGAACCGGACGACGCTCAGTGGGCAGGCTATCAGGTGGACAAGGAGGGTCAAGGTCGCCGGATGCCGCTGGATGCGGGAAGCGCAGGACCGATCGTCGTGGAGATCTTTGAGGGAGGCCCAGTGGGCGTCGATAGGCTGAGAGAGAGAGAGAGGTATTACACGAGAATAGATCTTGTAAAAGCACTTGTTAACAAAACTGTAGAAAATAATTGATATTTATTATATTTTTCATAAAATCCAATTCTTTACAAAAAGAAAGGAAGGATCCTTTTTTCGTATGTGTACACCACCTACACACACAGGAATTAAAAACTTTCTAATGTGTATTTTGACTTAATGTTGCGTGTATTACAAATAAGTAAACTATTTTCCTAAGAAATAAAAGTAGGTACATTTTCTAAGTCTTTGTTATGTTTCCGTTTATTCATTTTACGATTAGTAGTTACTAAATATTGTAATTTATATTACTCGATCAGGACGGTGATGTGCACTTTGCGCGTATGACTTGGCCTAAACATAATGGTTGCTACATTTAAATATATTAAGGAAAGCTTTTTTTATTGTTCTGATAATAATTAATGTTTATTTAAAGATAAATTTTTATTTTACAATAAAATAATCTTGTGAGAGAATCAAAATTACTCAGTCATGTCCCATATTTGCAAAGCATCAGTTAATTTCAATAGTCTTTAACTACTAGTATAGTACCTGCATTCAAAATAAAAAAAGTAACAAAAAGGATAGCCGCCAGCCAGACAAGTGATAAAAAATTAATATACATCAACATTATTACGACATACAAGGCCATTGGCTAGTCGGTATATTAGAACTAATATCAGACTTATTTAGATCACGCCGCACCAAGGGCTAGTTGATAAATCGTGGTTCAGTCTGGCATCGTTCTTTACCATTAGTTCCTATTAACCAACGAAAAGAGTAATTAAACGGGGCGTCATAATTCGTATACGCACGCTAGGTAATACTCGAGGACATAATAAATTGCGTGAGCAAGCCTGATATCATTTTCGCGAAGCATTCTTAAGGAATTAGATGAGAAACTTTGCTAATAACCTCGATCTCTTTGTTACTTTTACCAATCTAATTAAGATGTCTATTTTCGTTTCAGTGAAATGTTCACTTGTAATCGTGAAGGCAAGTTCGATAAACAACTATGTACTTTACTTTGTTTAGGAAGCCAACTTTAATTGGTTTTTATATGATTTGGATTTTTAACGTTTTAGCGTTTATATGTGAGGTTATTTTGTAAATGCATTTTCTGAACTTAACTGAAATAAATAATATAGTAAGGTTCAAGCTTTTATTATTATTTATAACATTGATTTAATGAATCAGATTTAAAATTCTAAATAATTCCACTGGATTTCGTAAAAAAATTGATTGTAGTCATTAAGAGAAAACCTTGAAGGTATAGGTGCTTAATAGGCATAATAGTCGAAAATATAATTACAGTCAAAAAATCTAAATAATTGTTCCATTCGGACTATATGAAGGTTATGTGCATGCTTAAAGTTGTTATAATAAAAAAAATAATCGCACTAAAGATTTAGAAGCCATCTATTACATTAAAAGCTGTTTTTGTATAAGTTTTTTTGTTCTACAAATTCTTCCCGATATTCTCATAATGGTGTCGATGATTGTTAAAACCACATACGATGACCATTTCCCTAGAACATGGAAATGGAGCCATGAACATATGTATAAAAATGTATCTGATCGCTGTCTGTACATAGAAGAGATATGAGAAAAAATATTATTGGGGTCATTTGTCTCTATAAAAGAACCAAAAACAATAAAGTTTTAATTTTATTTTGTGTTTGTCTGTACGTTTGCGCACGCTAATCTCAGAAATTGATTAACCGATTTGAATGCAGTTTCGACTATTGTATTTTGGTAAACTTCCCTTAACATAAAGTGTTTATTTAATTTCAATCGATTCATAAATTAAAAAGTTACAACCATTTAAATTATAAATTTAAGCAAAGGTTGTGATTTAAGTACGAATGATTTAAGACGAATTCGGGAGCGGGTCGCTAGTTATGAATATGTATTTTAATCAAACAAAATATAAGGGAAGTTTAGTAATATTTATTTCTCGTCTCTTTTATCATTTTATCGATTTGGCAAAGTATATTTGTTTATAATTATATGCTTTAGTTAGTTTGTATGTTCCTTTTACGTGTTTTTTTTTTAAATTGCCTTAAATTTTATAAAATCATACGTTAAAAAAAATTGGAAAAAATAATAACATACTTGTTCTAAGCTAAACCACTATTTAGCTATTCTAAAATTAAAGACAATGCCAAGGTGTTTTTTTTTTATTTTTGAGACAATAGAGTACTGTATAAAAACACTAGTCTGTCAGACAATGTGTCTCCGATGACACCTCGCCATAACAATAGCTTCATTAAGTGCACAACGACAATCCACTTGCGGCCACTAGGGCCATATGTAACGATATAGAAAAAATATGTTTTAATTAAATTCTCGTGCTCCATTGCCATATATTGGAAACATTTTTTAACAGTCTATTTTGTTATTCCGTTGCGACATTTATACTAACGCAACCGGTTCGCTGAAGGCTGTGCCTACCTAGAAGTTATGAGCGCGTTGATATATAAACAGCACGAAGCAGACACAATAAACATGAAGCTTTATTACTTGGCCGTGTTCCACGCACGGGTGTTAAGCGCGCGTATTTACAGGATAGTTGGTTATGCCAGATAAGTTAAATGCAATATGCCCTGTGCAGACGTTTTATCTTCTAGGCTTTTAAATGTGCGAATATCTTCAATTTCGGCATCATAGTTACTGGTTTAACTCATTATGGATTGAATTCTCACCAATGAAAAATTTAACACTTAAAGTCTGACAAGACAAAATGTAGTACCAGAATCGTCACAGTGCAAAATATGCATAGTGTTAAACAGTTTTACATATAAGGAAGTATACGTATCAGTGGGTAGTCACAAAATACAGAAGATGAATGAGGACAGAAAAGAACAATAAAAATATTGTTACAATATTTTAAAAATTATATCTTTTACTAAATCTACCCAAATGAGTAATTAAGATTCAATCTGAAAATGTTTATGCCGTTATATGATTAATATTTAGATAATTCACTATTACATTTATGCTCTAGCTAATGTATGTTAATTAGTGATTGTAAGCAAGGATCTACATAATATATTTTTACTGAGAATCATAATAAATAACGTAATAGACTTTTAATTATTCAAAAGCTCATCTGATTATAATAATTTTAAATCAATGAAATTACAAGATTTTTCCTTAATTTGAAATGTTATTAATTATATTTATTTTCAACTTGACCTCTTTTTCTGCATAGTCAAGAGAGAACCTAGTGTAAAGACACTCCGTTGTCCACTTTACGCCCGGTACCTTGCGTGTCAGCAGGGAAATGAGAATAATTACTCGAAAAATATAATTAATTATTTCGAAACCACAACCAATCGCGCTTGCAGTGAGACCATGCTCTGTCCTATTACGCCATGATGGCTGAACTGATTATAATTCATATAAGACTTAATAGTTAGATTTGTGACATATATATATAATAGAATAATTCACGAAATACTTTGAAAAGTGTTTTATATGACCATAGAATTTTTTATTATGTTCTAATTTCTAATAGTACACTTGCTACACACACGTGTGTGTAGCCTACCTCTGAGTTTGGCGCCTGCGGCAGGCTTTCTCGACACGTGTAAGTACAACCGGTATTTCAAAATGTGAAGATTGAAATTGTACCTTATTTAAATCCAATTATTTTTAATTAAATATTTTATCTGACTAATATTATAACATGGAAGATTTTTTTGTTTATTACGATACGAAATATTTTAAAAGATCTTGCATCGTAAAAGCTTCATCTTCACCGAGTAATTTATATTTTTTCCAGAAAAATTTAAACTTGAATTATGTAACTATAAAATCTTGAATTATGTGACCCAAGTTGTAAAACTTATCTTTTATCGCATATGCTGCGGAAACTATTGATGATAGAACAAATCAATATACTACAATATTAAATAAATTGTCTATAAAGAAAGAAAGAAAGTAAGATCTCTGTAGAATAATATAGGCAATATTTACAACATGTCAGTTAAATGAATATCTTAAGAGATATCGGAGGAACAAAATGAGAGCATTTTAGGCTATACGTAAGGAAATATTAAAAGATTCCCTTGCCTATTCTAGCATCACTAATAAGTGTTAGCAGCCTGGTAAATTTTAACACTAAAAAGAAAAAAAATATATTGACGGTATTTAAAGTAAGGCTTAGCTAATTTCTAATTCCCTAAAGACATATTTTTTTTAATAAACTAATTGGGGTATCCAGGTCTGGAGTGTATTCATTTTGACTATATTGTTCAGTAGCAGGATTCAGAAATTGGTCTACCACTTTTTGAACTTTCGTTATCGATTGACACATATTTGTATAATTTCATAAAATTATTAATTTAACAAAACCAAATACGAAATATCTATAGTTGTGTAGTTCGCGCGGGCGAAGCTGTGAGCGGATCGCTAGTAGTGGTAAGTAAAAATGCAGATTTTAATTCTAAATTATCGAAGTAAAGACAATAAAGCCCTTGATCTTAACTAATATTGTCGTCTTAAACTTTAACAATAAGACAAATGACCGTAAGAATTCTTTCTAGAAATAAGTTCATGAATCAGTTCTTAGCCTCGTGCCTTGATCACGAAAAAAATAACATTCATAAACGAATAAGCCTAGTCTCAATTGAACATTATACATAAGTTATTTTTATATATTTTTTAATGTTTACAGTATTTGAGTAATTATGAAGATTAAGGTATCTAATTTAACGACTGGCTACGAATTCAAATTAGCTTTTAATTGTGTCCTCCCTTTTGTGAGTTAAGTATAATTCTTTAGCACGAAATAAAATTATATGCTTGTGGAATTTCATTAAGCATAAGTTTTATGTGGTTTAGAATAAATGAGTAATGAACAAGGAAAGGAAGCGTGTTCCAGTTTATAGAAATTTAAATTCGTGAACAAGAAACTCCAAAATGGGTCAAGAGACCTTTGTAATACTTTTCTTACTACGTAACGAAAAATTTTAGTTATGTTCATAAAACATTGCTACAGAAAATGCTTTGAGATGTATTATAAGCATTAAATATTAAACAGCAAAGATCTTATTTAAGTCGACAAAGTCCTTACAGTGTCATTTTTTATTGTACGAGTGTCGCATACCGTAGGCCTTACTCCGGATAAAATCTATCAAGCTTTACCGGGTTAACTTACATAGAGAATATGCCGAACATTTACAATATAATTTAGATGTGCGCATCGTACTCTAAGTTTATATAAATAGAATAAATATTTATTCAAGCTGATTAGATAATTATAGTGTGAAGTTTTGCGACAAATACGCGTTGTCCGCTAAAAATCGACTGGCTAGCTGAGAATGTATTAGTATTAATGAATAATACTTATTAAATATACTGAATTTCTTTTTCTATCCAAAGCTGTTATAGTTATAACTATTATTATTAAGTTTAGCCGCTACATAGTATAGTTAATCTACGTTGCTGTGAATCCAGCGCCAGTGCTGACTGCCTCTCGCTGAAAATGGTGTACTGGGTAGTTTGTCTAATCATTACAAATGGATGTCTGCCAACAACAATACAAATGCGACTGCGTTCCTGCTTCGATAATAGATAAACGAAGCGCTGGAGTAATATATTGTTTGTTTTCAAAATTGTTAGATTTGAATTCTTCTCCTCCGTTAATATATTATTGTTAACTAGCAACCCGCTCGCAGCTTCGCTCGCATAAACTATAGCTGTTTCGTATTTTCGGCGGTCTTTTCGTAAAACTGTCGTTGTAAAACCTGTTGTCATTGTAATGCCTGGGAAAACTAAAAAAAGTAGGAAGAAAAAAGTAGCTTATATTCATCCCTACACACTCAAGTATCTCTATATAAACATTTCATCACATTTTGTTCAGTGGTTTGGCCGTGATGATGTCACAGACAGACAGACTAATATTATGAATACGAAAGTAACTATATACTTTCGTATTTATAATACTGGTATGGATGTATGACTACATGTGGGCATTGAAACTGACTGAAAATTATAAGGTTTTTTTGTCTCTAAGTCTTCCACATCAGATGATTGTATTTTTTTTCAGCTTCACGTTTTTCTCTATCTTGTCAATAAAATACTTTGTATATTCAATTCTTTTTGGGGCTCAACGCCCATCACTGTCATACAGGAGAGAAAAAATTAAAGCAATTCAAATATTTCCCACTCTGCCACGATATCCGCAAAGTTCAATAATTTTTATTTGTTTACGGAAACTGCCCAGCATTTTGAACAATTTATACCAATGAAGCATTTTCTTATTTCTTATAGTTTAGACCATTATGGTTCTTCTTCAGTGACACCGGATCATTAATTTGTATATGTTGAGAGAGAGAGTACGCATCACGCTGAACAAATTGTGTTAAGGCACTTTTTTCTTATATTTTAGCTGGTCTATATTGATACATAGGTGTTCCACTCTTCGAAATTGAGTATACTCTAAGTTGTGCTGAGGTTAGGGCTTAATTTGCACAACTAAATATTGTTGAAATTGAAACATGGACTAAAAATAATAATAATTCCTTAAATGTGTTAATTTTCTTAATTTAATTTTCTTGCTTCAACGCCCATCTTTTTCTTAAAGAAGAAAAACAATTTAAAATAATACAAATGCGGGGCTTGTATGGTTCTTCATCACATGTACCAGATTTAAATTTTTATGAGACAACGGATAATGTTCATTACACTGAACGACTTTTATTAATGTGCCATTTAAATATTTCGAATAGGTTAGCTGGTCCATTATGATTCTACATCACGTGTTACTCTTCGAAATTAATTATACTTTAAGTCCTAAATATCTCAGCTCAGCTGATGGATCCATCGATCGATAGATCTAAATATCCTCATTTGTTGTATAGCAACAAAAAAAAGTTTTTTCAAACAGGTCTAGTAACTACAGAGATGTTGGCGTACAAACAGACATACAGACAGATATTTTTTGAAATACCATAGATTTTTATTCTATTACTGTTTTCATATACCCCCGAATTATTTTTACATAAATATATTCAATGTATAAACACAACTATTTTACTGTTTTATCTTTATAGTCTCTCTTTATAGTATAGATTATAAGCTTTTTCATAGACATACAATCTTTGTTTGTACATTAGAAGCCACTTTACTTTTAAATAGCACTTTAAAAGCTTAATGTACATAATCCAACTTCCACGACAATAATAGAACTCAGAGTAAAATTTGTTGAATGTAGTCATAATGAAACATCTCTCATTCATTTTTTATATAGACATTAAACATAAACGTTGACGTTGTGTAATCAAGTTTTGGAAGCAAAAGCCGCTCATTTGATTTTCACGTGGCATTATGTTTCCTCTAGAGACTAACTTTTCTGCAACGGGGGAGTTCAGGTAGAACAGCTTGTTTATGCAAAGCACCTGCATATTTGCTTAGTTATGTTGGACTAAATGCCGTCTATTTGGCAAACTCGGTTGATTATTTGCAGTTCAAAAGCCACACAAATATAGTACAATAATATTGTAACAGAGTAAAGTGTTATAAACAACGGCCCGACGTCGTTAGCCGACACTGTGACACAGTTTCTATTTAATTCAACAAGCAGTAATCGCAGTGGACGCTAAATATAATTACACATTGGCATTCTCAACACGGCGCCGGCCCTCTGACGGCGAGTACATCCTCGCACGCATCCAAATAAGCACAAGGCAACCCTCCTGCCTACGGATGAGTATTTAATTTTATGTTCTGGATAGTAATTCGTTTTGAAACAATGGTATTGTAAGAGTCCCACAAATACATATGCAAGACAGTTTACCTCTTAACCTGTGAGGAATAGGTAAATGGTTTTTAAAGCTGAGCGTGCGTAATAAGAATATGTACTTCTATTAATAAATGCACGCTCGTACGTGACGCTCTGACGGTTGCTACTGTGATATTGATCTCATAATACAGGTTTTATGCATGCATATAAATAAATTCTTTGATTATCAAAAATAATAAATATGACTTGCGTTTAAAAAGCTCCTTTAGCCTGAAAAGTGTATACCTACACATCACACTGTAAATAATGCATGCTGGAAAACAAATATGAATTTGTTGTGTGTGATTTTTTTCTGAATTTTCAATATCGTTTTTGTAAAATATAAAAACTTTAAATAAGAAGCCTACATTTTTTCCATATTAAGGATATATATTCGTGCTGGCAAAGCGAATTCAAGTTAGATATTTCACGCAGCTTAAATTCAGGCCGAATTGGCAAGTTCGGTGTCATGGTAATATAATGTCATAGATAGGGAGCACTGTATATCGGGTGCAGTAATGTAAACAACGGGATAACCGCTAGCGGGCGCGCCTCGACCGACCAGTTTAATGAAGAGATTTGGCACGACTGCACGAGTCTTAACGGTTTCTGTCTGCAGATATATACTTTGCCACACAGCGGCTAACACTTTGTTACTTAAAGGTTAATAGTACTTAAATAATAAGAAAACTTATAATTTAAGTACTATTATGCTTGAGACCGCAGCAGTCAATAGCAAGTAGCTGTTGTAAGCAGAGAGGTGCGGTTTGTTATCCTAAGTTTGTCAATAAGCATTTTTTTAACACTTAACACACATGTGTATAGTAAGGTCGATGTATTTGTATAATATTATAAGTATTATTCATTATGCAGCTGCATGTCATATAGAATTATACTATTATTTTATTCAATTAATAAAATATAGTAAAATTATGAAATATTTACTTAGAACAAAAATAAAGCGGATAGAGCGAAGCTGAGCTTTAAATACACATTATGAAATGAAACTATTTTAACCGGATTAATCGCGTATAATTTTGGTATTCGAAAATACATTTTTAGAACCCGACCTACCTGTGTCTACCTGTGACCACGGACTACTGTAAAGTGTTCAAAACGTCGGGTTTTAAAAATGTATTTTCGAATACCAAAATTATACACGATTAATCCGGTTAAAATAGTTTCATTTCAAAAAGAGGATATTATTTGTCATCGTAGCATCATTGCTTATTATCTGTTTTCAAAAGTAACAATATAAACACAAGAAGTATTCTTACATACTACTATATTTGTGGTAAATTATGTGAATCCCCATAAGCATTGAAAAATATTAATAGAATTAAAGGAAAAAAGTTCTTATATTGCCTGAAATATAATTTAGGTAATAGACTATTTCACTCGTACAACAAATAAAAACATATAGCACACATATATAGTTTGTTTAACTTCAATTTTAATATCACCAATACCATCATGAATATTAAATTGTAATTAGATTTTTTATTTGAATTTTTAAAGTATAAAGTACCGTTTTGATATGTGGTCAGTTGGTGGTAGTGAAGGCGGTAGATCGCACTCATATGTATATGTCTTCATTGAGGAGGGTCGAGTACATTGTGAAAGCAGACTATGTACACATAATGCGTCGTGTGTATTGATAACTGTGACCATGAAATTTAAATTTTAATACATAATGTAGAAAGTATTATAATTTTATAAAAATATTTTTTATTAGAAGTAAGTACAATATTCTTTATTATATATACATGCATATATATGCATGCAGAAATTTTAGAATAAATAATAAAATATTATCTTCATATAATAAAATAATTCAATAATTATCTAGGGCAACGTCAGGATACAATCTTGGCGCAGTTGAAAAGAGTTAGAGTTTAAAATATTTTGCTGGTTTATATTCAAGATATGTTTATTTCACTGGTTTAACAAAATTAAGTATCAAAATATGTAATGTTTCCAAACAAGAGGGAATTGGAGAACGGAGTGTTTTTACACTAGCTTCTCAACCCAATCTGCTATGAAGCGCGTGAATCTAAAAATAAATGCTCAAGCATTAATAATATATATATGTGATATTTTGTTTATTCAATTAATGGTCTACCATTCAGTCTATGTTCTGTCTAATCACATGTTTGACTACATATACATGTTATATACATGCGTCTATCAATTATAAAAACTGGTTGTATTATACACGAGAATGAGATTGTGTGTAGCTATATTTAATTCTGATGAATTATTCAAAAGGCTTTTCGGTCGTGTTACTAACTAAAACCTTTACTCTCAAGACAGTTAAAGCATGGTTACCCCAACTCGTACGTTGATAACTGCGCACTGAGCGTCGGCGTCTGTACTTCCAATTTTACTTCATTTGCATACTCCACTCGCTGCCGTGTAATGCCACCTGAACATGTCGCATTGACTACTGATGGGTATCAAGGGGTATCACTGTTGGTTATTACCTATATAACGGTAGGTGTTGTAGGTTATTTTGGAAACTAAATTTATGTTACACAATTGATCATAGAACCTCAAGTACTAGAACTATACAGTATACATGGTCTTCGTTGGTTGCGATCTGGCTTCACAAATGTTTATATATAAAATAATATAATTTCCACAGTATATAAACGTAGTGTTGCTTGGATCTTTTTTATGTAACATTTGTCAAAAGTGAAATAGAAATCATATATCTTGAGATTCTTTCAACTTATCCGTTTCTGCCCACAATTCTGTTAGCGTTTATGACTACATACTTCCATTTAACATCTTTTGACACTTGGACCTAAAATTATAATAACTTTCATCAAAGTAATAATTTTCTTGTGTCTAAGACTTCCACAACAGATGTACTAAAGGATTGGCATTTTTGCCAGACATAGACCTAGTAACACTCCATTCTCTGCTTCCTACCCGAAATTGAGACAATGCATGTGTGAAGCCCGCTTTGTCTTACCAGGTAGAAAAAGTGAAAAGAATTAAAATATAAACATTTCGTCTAGTAGTAATCGAACCCAGAATATAATAATTTTTGTTTGTCAACGAAAACTGCCCACCATACTTACATACATTTTTTACGAATGCGACCGTTACTTATTTCTTATAGTTTACACTTTAGATGGTCTATCATGGTTCTTTCTCAGATTTTCAAGATCTTTAAAGTTATGTAAGTCAATGGAAAAATGTCTATTACAGTAAATAGTTTTTAAGGCGGCATTTGCTTATTTCTTTTCATTTAGCTGGATTGTTGTGTTCCTGCATAAGCTGTTCCGAATCTTAAATTTTTTATATGTTCCACACTGAACAAATTTTGTTAAGGTGGATTTTCTTATTGTTTATAGTTTAGCTGGTCTATTGTGATACTACATTGGGTGTTCCACTCTTCGAAATCAACCATACCCGCCAGGGTTAAAAGCTATACGATAAAGAAAACATTCAAATCTATCCAGTACCTACGGAGATTTGCGCGTACAAACAGGCAGACAAAAATTTAAAAAATCTTACATTTGTCATTTTCTATTGTTTTTTCATCCTGCTGAATTATTTTTTCGAAATTATATTCAATAGAAAGACTACTTTTTTTTACATTAAAAAAGATTTATTAAACTATATATATATATTAAAAGAGGGGCAGTTCTTATGATACTCTCATGGATATTAAAAGGGCGTTTATTTATTTATATTTAAATTCGTATTCTAGTAAACATTTTGTGCATTCTAAACTTGATGTAGGTATTATTATTTCTTTACCTGTCATCGTAATATCTTTAAGTGCAGTTACTTAATTTTTTATTAGAACTTTAAAAGGTAAGCATAGAAAGACAATTAGAAAAAGGACAAAAACTAGCAGCAAACTAGCGCACTTTAAAACGACATCTCGCAGTCGCCGACCCTCGTAGCTACTAGCTTTTTTACTGTCTTACAAGAACCTGTAAATAATTAAGAAATAACTTAGTAAGTACAATGTTGTTATTAGTATTGTATTTCTTCTACATATACACATAATACACTATCTAACTTTACTTATTATTGTTATATTAGAAGATATACGCAAATGGATAGATGAATAATGTAAACACAAGTTCATATAAGACATATATAATCTGCTTTCTAAGAAGGCTTGTCTTGCACTATCGTAAAAAAGCAATTGATGTAAGATAATATGCATTTTTTTAAATATCTTACATAAATTGATAAATTTACGATTCTAATTTGAAGTATAAAATCAAGAACGCAATTATGCACAATTTACAACAATTTAACAGCCAATAAAACTAAATATATGATAAGTAGGTTAGCAAAACTTTACATTGTATATTCAAAAGTTAAAAAATGTTTTTTTAATATCTACTTGGCACAAGTTACAGACGCCTATCGACTTGTCCGTCAGCCCGTAACTAGGGATAACTGCAGTATTTGATATGTCAGTGCCTCGTCGGGCTAAAAATCGTAAAATATAAATATACTTTTAACATTAAAATTTCGTCATTCTATTTTAACATTCAAACATTTAACATAAAAATTCAAATTTTTATACGCTTTATGCATTCACATGGCTGAGCGGTCAGAGCGCTTGGAAGGTTTCCAAGAGGCGCGGGTTCGAATCCCGCTGCGTGCAACTTGAAATTTGTGACGATATAATCTTTGTCTTACCAAATTTACTTTATGAAATAAATCGTCGTAGTCATAGTATGAGGATAGATATCTCGGTATAAGATGAACTACAAACACGTGAATTAAGCTTATACCGAAGAAAACGGTGATTTAAGCTCAGGCTAATACAACAGCCGTTGCGTTGGAGATATATGTATAACATACAGTATGCAGGACATGCGCCTGATGTAAATGAAAATGAAAATTTCATTTAAAATATATGAACAATTTTTTTTAAATATGGTATATATTTTAATATTTGCATTTACAAATCTGAAACAAAAAGCTAAAAATAAATAAATACAATTTTGATTTAATTTGGACTATTTTAAAACGATATTATGATTTCTAAATAACGTTTAATATATACGAGTGCAAAATCGTATTGTTTTAAATATATTAATTTTAGCCAATTCAAAAATTAAATTATCTTAACTAAAGAAGTACTCCTCTAAATATAGTTTACTAATGAGCCTTGTAACTAAATAATATCTTTATTGTTAAAATACTTTAAATGGTATCTCTCTGTCTGTTTTACCTCTATAATCTTATTAGAAAATATAAGCTGTAGAGCCATTATATTTTGATTGAACGTTATAGATACCCATTTTATATGCCCAATATGTCTTATCTAAATTAGATGACAAAATGGACAAGGCGTAAGCCACGCACACGTTTATCATCATAATATATAAGGGCGTCGACTTAAGATATGAGTATGTAAATCTCACACGCTCAGCAAATTTACTGGTTGCTCTTCAAGCTGAAAAATGCTTGCGGTATATTTTACCCAAACATTTTATAGTACATTTTTTTTATAATATAATGATTTATGGTGAACTAGTAAGAATTGAAAATTTTTATATCTCTTTCAAAGAGGTACGTAAGAGAATAAAACTTTAACCAAACAGAATTACTTATGCCTTAACAACAGACTTATTAGTTTGCGTATGTAACTTTCCCCAATTTTTTACATTTTTTAAAAATTGCCTACTCATAAAACTTAAACGCTAGATTATCCTTATTTTATCCTTAATTATATTTTTATTTTCGTAGAGTGCAACGTTATTTTTGCCGCATTATGGCGTTCCGTTTATCCTAAGGAAAGTATTTATTATATTAACCGTAATTATTAACATTTTTTAAGTGCTAAGCGCTAAGCATGAGGGCGTAGCACGCGTGGTATGTTAGTTCCTGCAAGTCATCAAGCAGTCTCAAAATTACATACGTGGGGCTTGAATAATAGTTATCATAAAAATATATCCATTGCCTTTTTAAGAATAAGAAGTATAATAACTGTTTGACATTGACATAAATTGACATAAGGCTTGTTTACTTACTGTACTCCAACCAACTTTTGTCCTTTACAAATATTATTATAAGACCGCACTTCATAAACGGCAGTGCGAAAACTCTTTTTATTTTACTTTTACATCAAGTTCCAGGCCTATTATAATTATATAAATAATAAGTTACTTTAATGACAACATTAACGAACATATTTGTCTACATTTATCTCCACAATAATTTATTACTATAAATAGACATATTACTGTACATTTTTTAAAGTGTTATTCGCTCTTAGGAAATTGAAAAAGGAAATTCTATCTGTCATATTACTGTACATTTTGGCAAAAATACTTAAACAATAAAAAAAAGGAAATACCACAATATATAAGTCAAATTAAAAGCTGTTTAGCATAAGTTCTCTCACGTATACTTTTAATAGTGATAACAAAAACTTTGTTCCAAACTGTCAGCTTTCTATGTATTTATGCTTTAAAAGTCAGAACTCCAGAGTGGTTGAAAAATACATTTTATATTATATATGGCATTAGGTACATGTGTTTCATATAAATATTCATTTAAAATATTTATTGTAACCATAAGTGGATTTGGATCTATTCCTAAAACCTTTTCGTATAATAATAAGTAATAATAAGGTATAATAGTAATTATATTTTGAACTTAACCGAAGTTCCAAGTAATAAAAAATATGAACGAAAATATTCCACACACTGCATGAATAGCCATATTAAATCCAATTGAATATTTAGTAGACAGTTGTGTGGCCTCTGGAAACATTAGTAACGGCATTGAGTTATATTAAATTCATTAGTTTACTGGCCTAATTTTGGTATATTTCATATTTTTATACAGTCCCCTAGATAAACTCCACGTTGGCCTATTATTTTATTATTAAAATAATATAGGAAGTTATCATAGAAAAACACGAATGTTTACAGAAGATTATGTAAGCGTTATAGTAATAGCAATTTCTGCTCAATAATTATAATTATTCCTATGATAACATTGAAAGCTAATATACACTGGCAATTGGAACTTCGTCACCTGTTATACAAACAATGGCTATTGTATCATTGGTCTAAAACCAGTTCAAATTAGCGCAACAGTTAATGACATCAACGCCGATAAAGATCTACCATATTATTTCGACGATATCCAAACAAACAATAATTAAGGAAATATATATAAATATTTTCATTGCCTTTTAGCTTCTCTTGGCTAAGATGTGAAAACGTAAAAAAGTATAGCCTACGTCTATCTAGCCATAAGCATGTGTGAGATTATATAAGCTAGAGCTCACCTTAATCTGTAACTTCCTCTTCGCGCAGTTTAGACTAGCCCACCCAAAACTGCTTACACAAGTTAAAAAACTGCACATATATTTGTATAATACAAAAATATAATTGTACTATCTGGTAAAAAGAGTTTCTTTAACAAAGGAAATTAGGGATGCAGGTGAAACTTTTTTTTTATCCTACAATATATGTTAATAAACAAGTCTTGTTTTACTAAAATCATGGTAACAATAATGTAAGATATAAATATATACAGAGCTCATTAGAAAGGTGCAAGCCAACGAACGCTCTACAAGTTCAACTGCTTTTATTGTAGAGCTAGCGACTTCCATTATAGTGTCTGTAATTATATTTAAATTTGATTTACTTATGTTTTAATATACATTACTTTTTGTATTTATTTATTATCGATATTGAAATACCTAATATTATTGAGAAATTATATTAAATATATATTTCAATTGCTGTTTTAAAAAGAATAAAAATAAAGTATCTATGTACAATTCTTAGTCGACGGTTTAAATAAATGGATATCATTCAAAAATATGTGTCATTAGGTTTTCCGTATTCACTCGACAATATGAGGAAAATATGTCATACATGAATATAGTTTAATAGCTTTGCCCACGACTTCGTCCGCGTGGAATTCTAAAATGAAAGTAGCCCAACAGCCTTCTTACATCAGCTATCTGCCAGTGAAACTCCCGTCAAAATCGGTGCAGCCGTTCCCGAGATTAGCCGCAGCAAACATCAGACCGAAAGACAAACAGACAAAAATTGTATAAAAAAATATTTTGATATATGCACCATGTATGTATCTATATGCATGTGCATTAAGCAAAAACAGCTATTTCGATATTACAAAGAGTTACTCTGATGTTATTTATTTATATAGATGAAAGCCCCAAATCTTAATCGACTTTGTGGTTAAAAGCCACAATATAAACCACTACGAAACATAAGAAAAAAATATTCAAGCTCATTTTGTTTTCTATATCTACCATTACAGAGAAGGTCGCATTGACAAGCTCGACAATGGTTTGTATCTAAAATCTTTAACATTGAAACTTCCTGACTAGCTTATCTTGTTGGTGCTAACTGCTATCATGTCCACGTAATCCAGTAACTGCATGCTATTTGCATGTTCGCTTCGTTATTATAATATCATCACGTATATGCTATCCCACGAGGTCAGATCGGCACGATAAGCGACGCAGCTAGAGATAGGCTCTGGGTAAGTCTAGTTCAAGCTGACAACTAGATTACGTATATCACCTGCATAAATATTATATGATTCGCGAGCTTTTATATTAGAATAGCTTATAAAAATAACACGAAAACCTTCATTTGTTCAATAAATTATTTTTTAAGTGTTATTCAGTATGTATCTCTTGATTTTAAGTTTTTCACATAAAAATCTATAATTATATACGTAAAAACCATAACGTATTTATATTAAATTAAATCTTTTAAAATGTTATACTGTAATAGAAAGTAGGTCATTCTTTGCACTTAGATATAATTCGTCTATATAAAACAAAATTGTATTTTTCGTATAAAGCACAACAGTTAATCACAATAAATACTAACCTACATAATTTTAATGAAACGTGTGTTGCATTTCACAGACAGTAAGTATCTAAATGTCAGCATAAAGGTTTGCATGGAATGAATTTAAACAACGAGTTTACAGTGCAGTTTTGAATCGTAAATTTTATACGGCTATGTTACAAAAGCTTCATATAAATTTTAAATTTTATTTCTCTAACAGTGCATCTAAGATTCTTATTTTCTTTTGAATATTCATGATGACTTCTGTCTGTGTCGAACAGAATATTGTTATACAATTTCTTACTGCTCTTTGCTCTAAGATTGCGTTTCAGAGTTTCCTGAAAATAAAATTGAAGGACACGAGACAATACTTGCTTATTATATCATTCACATATTAATAACTTTTAAAAATATGGAAAGAATGAACAAAAGCTTTACTTATTTTCACACATCTACAATTTACTATAAAAGAGGAACAAGTGATCAGTCATTTCGTTCAATATTTCATGCCAATTTTAATATAAAAAAGAACAGATGGCAATATCGAACACCGTGCTTTGTTTCACTCAAGTGAAGCAATACTTGTATTATAAATATAACTAAATATATCTCTAAATTGGATTTGATCCTACAAGTATTTTGTTCGTTCATCCTCAGGCAGTTGCTATGTGTGTCATAATGGGCTCGATTTAAAAAAAATCACAGTTGATCGAAAGCCATGTAATGTTGATTATGATTTCAGGTTAAATAGTAAATAAGGTATTGTGAGTACTACAGCTATAACAGCAATATTCAATAATTAAGTAGATTGTGTTAAGTAAATTCAAATTAATTGTGTAATCGTATAAATAAATGTTGTATATAATTACAGTGAAAGTTCTATAAATTTAAAATGTCAGGAGGGCACGGATTAGTAGGTGAGGGGTCATGGGTTGCAGCGCATCTTCGCAATTCTATTTACTAAGATTACGTACAAGATGCTATTTTGAATACAGCTAAGATTAGAATTATGTTCCGATGTTAAAACGTTCTCAAAAGTAAACTATGAGACATATAAAAAAATATGAGACATATAAGTAATTTTAATTTTTTTTATTTTCCTATTTATTGCGGTCTTTGGAAATATTTATTTAAAAAAAAATGTGTATAACACAAAAAAAACAAATATTCAAAATATAATCAATATGACAAAATTAAACTAAAATAATACGTATATTATTGAATATATTATATTTAAATTTCATTATATGTATATTCTTTTTCAGATACACCATTTCATTTAAAATGTACAATTTTGTTTGAATGTTAAAACAAAATGAACGAGCAATTTTTTTCACATATGCTATAAAAATGTCGGCACAAAACATAAACGTAACATTAAAAAGAGGAATGTCAAATAAAGTCCTCTGTTGTCCTAAAAATTCAAAAACAAAAGTGTGATGCATTACGAATATGAGCTGTGACAACGCGACCTTTATTCATACTATTGATCCACCCTCACCTCGTTCTCGGAAACTAAATTTTACGGTCACTAACAACTACTTGAACTTAAATCTGCTTTATAAACGTATCTCTCAAGAGTGTATTTCATATACAGTACTTTTTTTCAATTTTGTTATTATATACTTCTAAATTTTTTTTATAATAACAAGATTCGAAAGAAAGAATAATTTTAATTTATCACCTTGGTATATCTACTGTTCTTTATAGTTCGCGACTTTGAGTTAGTTCCACGAAGTGACTTGTCACTAGGTATTTTTGTTTTCCCCTCAATGCGTCCTATACATACTAACTAATTCAAAAAAAGATTATAAAATAATATATAATTTAAATGGTATTATTTTTAGGAAAGGCAACCGTGGCGCAGTTGGACGTCTGACTGTAATTGCGATTGTTTCTGGGTTCGATTCCTTTTCGGGGAGAATCATTATATTTTAATTGTTCTCATCGCTCCGGTCTGGTAAGCAGCTGAAAAGCGCGGCATAGAGTTCGGCCACTTAACACGCAATGTTCCAAGCTTAAAGCCGAGCACGGAGTGTCTTGACACTAGGCTCTCTCTGAATATCCTGCTATGAGGGAAAAGGGCTTAACTGCTTTTCTATTATACCTAAGCACTGAATAAATTTATATGATATATGTATATATATATATATATTATGTATTGTGTATTGCATTAAACTGTATATATTATGTTTATTTGCTTAATGCAATACACAATGATTTTAACATTTCTACCACTATCCAATATTTTTTTCCTTGCATAACTAACTAAATAGCAACAACATTGAAATAAATATATATTTTTATATAATTCGATTTTCGTTTATTTAAGGATGTATTTAGATAAAATATTTTCAGACAACCATTGTTAATAATGTCCATTATGTTTTGAATTATTTACAAAGTTTTCCTTTGTATAAGTAATTTGCGTCATGTTTTGTTAAACAGTCGCTACTATATAAATTATACAAATTATAATTTGTAAAGTTATAGATTGTGGATGTAAAGTATTCGTAAATTACATAATAGACTGCGTGGACTTTTTGTCCCTAATACACTGTTTCTATTTATATCTCTAGTATTCTCAAATTCTGAAACATTCATTCTTAGCACTTTAAATTGTATTCTTATCTATAGGACCACCTAAAGTAAAAATTTCTGCTTTCTACGCCTAGTAGTTTCAGCTGTGTTTGTCTGTCAGTTAGTCGTTCAGTATGAACGGAAGAGCATTATAGACTTTTCTTGCAATAGACAGGCAGTTAAGGTTAAATATACATATAGCATTTACAGTACATGTAACAAACTGCTCCAAAAACGAGCTTTCAACATTGATTTTATGACTTTTTTTAGTTATTACACATATTTTTACAAGATCTCAGAAATTACCGGAATCAATTTGTAATTATTGATTTACTTTCTTTGATGATATCATATTCAGGCTTTTTTTTTACTTTAGAGATTCAGAAACGTATGTGTGTTTCTAAAAAATATAATTTATTACAATACAACATGTTCCAATGAAATTCATTTGAAAACTTCGATATCCATTGGTTTTTATCGAAACATACAATTTCCTTAATTTATATACATATATCTTAACGCATGGAACAAATTCACACGTACATTTTACATTTTTAATGAGAAGCTCAGAAATATTATTATAATTATTGACAACATTATTTAAGGAAAAAACTCACTATTTTACATTGAAAAAATTACATTTTTATAATATGTCAAACATTTGATGTTTCTGCAAACATATACTTAGATCACGTTTATATCCAAGTGTATTAGCTGTTCTATAGATAAATTATTACACAAATATAAATAAAATATAAAAATCTATATAAAGTAATATTTGCAATCGGATTTTTATAGCAATGTATAATATACTATACATACACCGCTCATCGAGCTTTCGAGGAGGCGGTATAAAAAGATAATTCAGGATGCTTTCGCTCTCACTTTAACGACTTTCGATATTATTACCATTCATGCATAACAACACTAAAGACAATTGTGTACAATATAATTACATTTTATAAGCAAATAATTTTGAAATAAACTTAACGCTTTACCACTCATGATGTCTGGTAATTAAAAAACTGTAATGATTTCTTAAAATATGTATTTACAATAACAACGAAATAAAATCATTGTTTATAAACATAATAGCAATTATCAAATTCATTTAATTAATTCTTACCTTCGAATTCAATGCTACGACATTCATACGTCGCGAAACGTTCACCAAGATCGACGCGGGCGGCAGCGCATAACCTTATTCCCACTTCACATTCTGACAGTCACCCACTTTCAAAGCTAAACTGGTTTAACTAAGAGTTTTTCTCAGTGTTGAACTAAACAGTAACACAAATTAACAGACCAATGTATTATTCTTCGAAGTTCAAACGTTATGTTCACTTTGATACGTAAAACAAACTAGCTTTTAAGCTCCTTATTATAATAAACTATGTAGTATGAGGTGTTTATTTTCGGATAGCCGATGACCTCATCAAACATACGCGAATCGAGGTGTTATATATAATTTCACACTAGAATGAAAACATAATTTTACGTAACGATACAGAACAATAGTGTAAATATCAATGAATTTGTATTATAAGACAAAGACGTCACGACTTAGCGTATATGCAGACAGCCGGCGTGAGCGCTTCGGGCTTAGTCGAGTTAGTTCGTAGCACCAATATAAAATAGTAAGTAGTGAGTCTATCTCACTCTAATTCACGAGATAAACGATAGAGTAGATCAGATCACTGAACTGAAAAGAAACAGAAATAAGTCTTTCTCATCCTGTGGCCGCTAGCTGGCTACCCTGAGGAACTGGTTTTGTATTATTACTTTTTTGCCATAGTAAACTATAGTCCATGTATTTATATAGGTAGCGAGAACCGAGCTTTACGCAAGGGCTGAGCTTATGACGTTGGAAGGAAACTGTTACTGAACGGAAATGGATACTGCCGGTGCAGCGATTATAATATTATAAAGGGAATATTAATATAGGTGCCAAGTTTAACTTTTACACAAATTACTCGTCGTTAGTCTTTCTTATAATAGTTGAGTAACTTAAGTTTACATAACTAAACTATTTTTTAAATTTATAGAATTTCAAATGATTTTAATTCATATTTGTCTAGAATATTTTTTAAGTAATAGTAAATACATATAATAAATGAACAAGAGTTATTCAAATAAGGATCAAAATTTTTAATTAAAATTGTACCATCCAGTCACAAAAGCATAGTTTACGAAGCTCTTTACGTGGCTTATTATGCAGATAATTCAAATTTCTGCTACTAATACATAGTTCCACCTATAACAATATTGTTACCTAATATTATTATAAATATTATTATAATATAATTTATTGCATTTTAGGCGTGTCTAAATAAACCAGCCTACCACACGTATAATATGGATATTTAAAATGTATGTTGTTGGTTTTCCTCATCTAGTTAGACAATGTGAAGCGTTAGCTAAAGCGGAAATAAAGCGATTTCTCTGATGGTGAAATGTGTAAAACATGTAAACATTGTAATGTATATTGTTTTAAATATGTTTCATATTTTTTCAAATAATTATTTAGGGTAAAAAACTAGACGCTCTACCAATCTTGAACAATTTTGGCCTTCTTGATAATAACATACATTTAATACATAAAACTCGTGATTCATACATTATTTTTCTTTATACCATTATAAAATTATCTACCTATACATATTTATTACCTTATTTTACTTTATTAAAATTGGGAAAACAAACAGTATTTACAATACATACAATTAACACATAAGCATATAACATTGGTCAATTAACTTGCCACTTATACATAAAACATTAATCGAATAATAAAAAAAAATGTATATGATTATATTATGTAAGTATTTTTTTGTAAAATAATAAAAGAGACACAAAAAATTTTACAATAATAATATGTATATATATAGATAGAGTCAATAAAATGTAAAACAAGGAAAAAATCTGTATTAGTATAGAGCCTGTCGATTTACTACATGGTGACAGCGGTGTTAAGTTAAAAAAAAATAAAGTATTGGAAGTAAAGTATGGCTTGTAATAAAATATGGATTATGACACACATTAGAAAAGTTATACGAATTGCGATGAAAAAATATATTGTAGGAATAGTCCAACAAAACATTTGAACCAGTGAAAATAAACGAATGTATTATGTCATTGTAGAATTTGAAAGTCAATCTCTATTTCATGTGGCATGTAAAGGTCAAGGACAGTTACATATACGATTTTTTTTAACTTTACGGTGTAATTACTAGCAACTTTATATATTTTTTTGACCTAACAGTGTGCGTTTGCGAAAAAAGGATTTATTTTGACGTGAATATGATAATTGTGGTTTGCCTCTTAAATACCGTTATTAACAGGTTGCAAGTTTTACAGTACATTTATTTTAATGTGGATACTATGAAATACTTAGTCTTGCCATAAATATTGTTACAAAGAAAAAAATGTATGTTTATAAACTATTAAAAATATATAAAAGTGGTCTCCATTGGCTGTAATACAGTCCTTAAAACGATGAGGCCAGTTATCAATAGCAGCACGCACTCTTTGTATGGGAAAAATCTTCACTGCCAATCGTATGGATTGTTTTAGGGATTCCAAAATATCATGGCGTTTGAGCAAGCCTTACTCTCAAAATATCAATAATCAATTGACCATAAATCAAAATCCAGTAAATAACGATCAGGACTAGATGACGCCCAGTCTTCATCTCTTATGAAGTCAAGAACGTTTGTTACTAACCAAGATTGGGTAGAAATTACCATTCTGTGTTACTGAAGATTGTTAAGGCGCTTAACTACCTTCTCAAGAAAAGTATTTTGATACACAGATGCTTTGATACCTTTTTCACAAAAATATGGCTCAGCCACAACTTTATATACTATAGCTAAGACCCCACAAAACCATCACTGAAGTCGGATAATGCCCACGTTGTACTCTGTTGACTAATTGGGAAGCTTCTTTAGAGCGGTTAGCATAAATACGGCCATTTTGTTTGTTAAAATATAGCTCAATTCTAAAAAAAATCTCATCTGTAGAAAACATTTTTTTTGTAATCTCTCTTTGCGTATTGCTGAAGTAGTTGTTTAGATTTTAACCTATTCTTTTTTAAATTATCAGTTACAAAATGACGATAAAGATCCTGAATCCTTGTAAATCCTAAGTCATCTTTTAAAATATGCGACGTGGTTCTAGGTGCTCATCATCATCATCATCATCATCATTCGTCTCTCGATATAAAATCTTTTGCTTTCGGACAGAATTTTTTCGAAGTCTTTCCCTTACTTCTTTCCTTTATCGTACACTACATGAACGGCCAGATTTTTATCATTGTCATTAACAGAGGAGGTTTCATTGTACCTACCAATAGCGGACTGTTGATGCATTAGTACCAGGGTATACAAACATTAGAGTTACACCAAGCGTATAGCGGTTTTTAAAAATTGTATTTGACACCATACCTATTTTATGTAATGCAATCACAGCGATTTGGTTTCTTTAAAACCCCACTCCATTTGAATATTACAAAATATTGGCGTGAAAATAAGAAAACAAAATGTACAATAAATAAAAATCTAATCTAACATTCCAAATTCAAAAGTTATATTTCGTGTATTTTTTACTATCACAGTATTTATGGAGAAGCCATGTCTAATTTATCAGTACGGATAAAACTTTTCGATCGCCATATAATTTTAACTAATAATAGTTGATATTTTCTTAATGTGAATAGTCGAGAGAAGCACAAGAGGCAGTTTACAAGAACACTGCTGTTTGTATTCCCACGCCTCCTAAGACTCGATGGCTAGTCAAACCGTGGAAAGCGCGTTGACACGGCTGACCGCGGTAACGGACCGATTTATTTACATTAATTAATAACGCTTCGTTCATTCGAAGAACTGTATTGAGGTATAACATTGAAATAATTAATTTGTCATTAATGAAATAATTAACTGAGTGAGACTGAGAAAAAATATCCCGTATACCAGTTTCTAAAAATGATGCAGAAGCTAATTTAATGTTTTTTGATATCGATGTTTACTATCAATTATTATCAATTATTGGTAACTTCTAAGCGTAAGGATAAGCATAGGGTTTTTTATCTCTATCTATTAAAGCTACAAATTCAACATTATATTATATGGTCGCCCAACGGTTGCCCAACTCTGTTCTTCTTATTTTTGTTCCATACGTCAATATTAACTTTTTCTTCATACGTCAATACAAACGCCATAACTAAAGACTTGATTATTAATAATTTATTATCAAAATACATTTTGTCTAATACTTACAATTAATTAGAAAGGAAAAATTATAATTTGTAGTTTGCATTAGTGTTTTATTGTTCTATGAAAATATTTAAACGAGAGTTCTTTAGACAGGTAGTGGTGGATAGCAATAAAGATCAAAAATTAAATTTAATAAAGATATGTTCTATGATTTGACTCTTAAACTAGGCTCTGTTAACAACAATATATAGCATAGCCACGAAAGTTTTGAATTGAATGTTAATTATTTTTTGCCTTAATGTGGACAATCGTTTTGGTCTAAATGTGAAATTATACTTACTATAGCTACGCTTAAGCTAACAATAATATTCTTGGATCATTTTAATATAATAGGATATTTAGATACAGTTAACTTAATATAAACTTGGCAAACATGTCTAAAATAAACATATAGACTAGTATTGTTTTATACAAAATAAAAAGTAAATTGGAATCGTGTCGGAATTGTACTAATATTATAAACGCAAAAGCAACTCTGTCTGTGTTTCTGTGACGACATCACGGCCAACCCTTAGTTACTTACATTTCTCTCCCATTTTATTAGGTTTTTTAAAAATTTAATTGTTTTACGTAAAGGCTGCCGAAAATACGAAAAATGTAAATATTTAAGTAGCGCCTCTGACATACTGTGTCACTCTAGTAATGACAACTTTACCCTTTAACTTTTTATAAGTAATGCTTGCTCAGCAAAGTACGTGTGAAGGCGCACAATTGCACATACTATATATTTTAATTTTTTAAATAATAATAGCCATCGGAATTAGTTTATTCCTAGAGTGAATAAATGAGTAAGTCGAAAAAGTTCAAGCAAATCAAACAGTTTTACATAAAAAGTATTTAAATAACATAAAACAAAATTGGCGAATAAAAATGAAACATAGGGATGCGTGCTCTGAAAAGTATTCATTTTCGAAATATACTAGTATATTATATGTATTCTAATGAATAAATATGTATTTTGTAGAAAAAATATCGTGTATGTTATATAATAAAACACGTTTTACAACGTAGCTATTGAACAGCTTTGAAGCTAATTGTGTAAAGTGTGGCAATGTTTATGAAACAGATATGTGTAATGCAATGTTCAATTTAATGAAAGCATATCTATAGATAGATAAATAACAGGTTTCACAGAATCCAATATGTGTATAATTAAATTGAAACGTTTCTTACCTTATTTGTAGGGAGAAATAGCCTGCAGTGTCATTGGATAGTGAGTAAGAAGAGGGAAAGTGGATAAATGCAGGCGTTTGCCCTCACAGTTCACGAGAAACTTTGCAAGCTGCATAAGAACACTTATGCTAACTTTTTACATACATCAACACTTTGAATGTAAGAGTTATTTACACAATTGGATTTAAACCTAGCAGAATCGAATTTATTCAAATGAAATTCAGTTTACATATGGAGTAGATAAACTGAAATGACGGTTTATATTTTGTCTATCTACTCCACAATAATTTCTAAGATAATTTCTTAGATTTTTCCAGGCTTTAACTGAAATTACATAGTATTCACTATTTAGTTAAAATGAGGTAACTTATATTAAACATATTTAAATGCAGCTTAGCTTAATGATGAATATTAGATTTGTAAATGTGTGAAATAATTTTTTACTAATTCAAAGTGAATTAAATTTAAAATGGATATTATATATACAAGTATTTTAAACATGATGTAAAGCTTACCTTACAACTGCTTTATTACGAATTATGAACCTAAGTGATAACAAAAACTTTTTTTAGACAAAAAAGAAATTACAGGACACTTCTAAGTCACCCAAAAGTCCTTTAATTAAAAATGTGTTTATTTGGATTATTTTAAACTGTGATGTTTTAGTTTATAAAGAACTTAACACTTCTTCACTCACAACTCTACATACGACAGTCACGTGGCGTTACAAGATACCCGTAAACACGTTCGTCGCGTTAGGCGGCTATTTGGACACTGGGCGGGCGGCTCCCGCCCTTACAAGTTCAGGGTAAGTTAAGGTGACTTTGTGCTGTTGTAATAACATTTTCAAGTAAATTATCGCAAAACTGTGTTTGTTTATTGTATTTATTTTAATAGAACTTGTATTCTACTCGTAGTATGTATCGAACCGTTGAATTGTGATGTCGTTACAAGTTTATGTCACCGTTTCGAACATTTTCAGTTCATTTTCAATTTGTGATTTTTTTATAAAAAAATTGTAAAACACATTATAAAATAAAGAAAAATAGCATATTATATGCCAATAACAAAATATTATATACAAGTCGTCGCCCGCAACTTTTTGAGTTAGAATATTTGCATAATATTGAGATTTTGGCACGGATCTATTTATTAAAAATGTTATAATTAGTCGTAGTAAGCTTAATAAAATTTTTATACGTCCTGATACGAAAAACATATTGCTGGAAAGCTCAGAGAGATGTGAAATATCTTTGACCCTTGAAATACTCACGATGTAATTGTCTGATAATATATTCACTGACGTAAAACTTTGTGAAAATATTGTACTGCATGCTTTAATTCATCTTATTTTACACATTCCATGTGCAACCATATGCTGTCAAAATCGTGAGACGTACAATGAAAATGACACAGGAAACTTAATATTATAGGAACAGTTAAAATCCAATATAGTAAACAAAGGATATCTAAAAGGCCCTCGTTATAAATCTCATCACGTTAGTAGTTACATTGTTAGCGATAGTTTGGGACGTAATGTAAACAAGACCGGCATTATTCAGGGCAAGGCTTGAAGATATTTCAGCTATCTGGGGTTCGGCATCGGCCATTGGAATTCTGCTTCGATGTTTTACAAGTGTTTGAGGACAGCGCTGCAGGCACTGCCTAAATAGAGACATTTCGACAAATGATACAAAGCAGGAATTCAGGTTGTTTGCATTTATTTAGGAAACGAGCGACGATGGACTGTGTTTGTTGAAAAAAATAAAGACTTGTTATTTTTTTTGCATTTAATACAAATGTATTCGCACATAAAGTATTATAATATTGTATAACATCTTTTTAGAATTACTTAGTATATATAACATAAGAATAATATATATTTATTCGTCAAGTACACTTTTGTAAGGCGTTTTAAATGTAATTATTTTGATATTTCAATCGTTTTATCACAATAGCATTATGCAGATGTACTTATAGAAAAATTCTGCCAACTATGATTTTTTCCGTAAATTGGGATTTAAAATGTTGAAAATGACTACACTGTGATAAATCGAAAACGAATACAATTTATCAACGAGCATATACCTCTCTATTTAAAAAAATATATATTACCTTTGTGTGATAAATAATAAAAAATGACGGGTTTTACTAGTGAGTACATCATTATAATGAAAAATGAAAGCATATTCTAGGAATATTCTAATTTATAAATACGTATAGTATTTTATGAAAAATATTTACATATTCAGTAAAATCACGTTTACAGTTTGTATGCAATTTAATTGTAATAATAAACATTGGATATGTGACTTTTTGACTGACATTGAAGCTCACAATCACGTACAAATACAAATATACGTAAATCTGTTCGGACAGCAATAAAGTACTACGGGTTGAACTCGAACAGTGTCATATATTTAAAACAAAGAGTGCTCGCTTTAGATAGTGCTTACTCTATTTTGTATTCTATGAAATAGTGAACTTGAGAGCCTGTTATAATTAGTTAGTTCTTTCCAAATAAAAATACTTTTATATTATTGTATATTTAAAAAGTTGAATTAACATATAATGAAGTCAAATCACGTTACGTTTCCTAACTAGAAAAAAATTGCAAAATTAAATAGAAAGACTAAAATTATACAATTTTATAATTCTGGTCAGTCCATTAGGTGGTCCCTTATTAAAGATATTTTGAAAATAATCCAGGTATTATTTTAACAAAACATGTAAGTTAATTCAGTTCCGTAAAAAGGCTAATGAATCATTTCCACGACAGCTTAACCTTTTAGAAAAAGGTAAAGTTCAAGCAATAAACCTTACATACACGGGTACATATTATTGGAGCTTTCCATATTAAAACATTCTTCCAAACGATAAATTAATTTTATAGAAACTACAAACGAGTCACTCTACTTGTAAATCGGATTATTTAATTTACAAGCTTTCGATTTCGGTTATAGAATCAATTATCTGGAAAGTAAAGTAAAATATTAACGACTTTTGGTTTCAATGGTTTTGAGGTTACATTTTTTATACCTTATTTGTTGTAATTTTCTTCAGGAAATTGACTCATTGATAAATTCTATGACATCACTAAATAAATTGTTAGTCGGCCATTCTTTGAATGCATGCCATGAAAAACCTATTTGGTAGTGACTAATATAAGTGCTACGAAATTTCATGCTTGCGTGTCACCACCGAATTGAAGTATAGCCGTGGCTCACGCCCTACAATCCGAAATTCTTAACTTTTGTAACGTCTATATACGTTTAATAATATACTTTTCCAGTATGAAAACGTAATAAAAATGATAAAATTAATGCTAGTTTATCAAAATTAGTTACAAGTTATTATACGAAATATGTTCTGGTTCTTTTACGTGAAAAATTCAAAGCACACACAAACAAGCAAAACAGCAAACGTGTAGAAACACACGAATTCAAATTACGTTTAAATGTTTATAATTGTCTAAATGACATGTAAATTTTTTGTGTAAACTACCTGACCCGGCGAACTTTGTATCGCCTCAGAATTAAATAATGTTTAAAAGTCGATTAAAATTAACAGTAAGCCTAATATAAAATATACGCAAGCATATTCTCTACGAAAAAATACATAAACAGACAGGGAAACTTCATCAAAACTTCTTAGGATTACCCTTTTCAAATTTAATTTTCGTCATACAGGGACAAATACAGGGGAAATTATAGACGCTTAAAATCAATTTATAAGCACGTTGGAATATGCGTTTATGAATATGTGTTAATCGATATGTGCGGGATCGAGATATCCTCTTCTTTGTATTTTCCCCTGATGAAGGTTGCCTCGATGACGTTAGCTTTCATGAGAAAGCTACTGAGACTCACTATGAAGTGAGTCTTGTTTCATTGCACAATTAAATTTATTTTATGTTACACAGCATGATAATTACTGATCCCGCTTTTAATTATGAATTGTGAGTTGAAGTCCAGGAATCCTACTAAATTCAAAAATTCTGTGGGACAGCCGTATTCGTTATCCTGGTTTATAACTGTGTCGACTAATAATGAAAAGAACTATCCCGGGACCCGGTGTCATTTTAGTAATAGTTGCAGATTGTGTAAAACGAATGATATATTTATTGTCAAATATTTATAGCGCGTTTCTTAGAAAGATTATAAATATTAATTGTTTTAAATATTAATCTACAGATCAAATGACCAGCCAAGCTGTTGAATGCATAAATTGTATATTAATATTCCATAGTCTAAGCTATTTTCCTTGCTTAATATTGAATTTTTGAACGCTTTGTTTGACAGATATGCACAACTTGTATGTGAAAATAAAATTGTTTTATTACTATTTTCTATACAATTTAAATTTAAATTTAAATCTACCCTTTTAAACATTCCTTGGACTTTTACAAATATTTCGAGATTATAAATATATAAAATTTGCCAAATCGGCCCAGCTGATCTCGAGTTTCCACATCCACAAGACATCCATTAAAATGGATTCTTAAATCCTTTTCCCCCTTATAGGCTTAAAAAGTTGTAAGTTTGCATATGCAATAATGAAGAATTATTGAAATTCATCCCAAAAAGGATAAAAATAGGAGGTGAAACGTTGTATGAAATTTCATCAGTTTGAAAGCTTTATGTCTGGAAACTTTGCATATTCGCAAGTGTTAAAGAGGGATAATGATAATACAAAGTATAATCATTGTATTATGATTGTATAATAAAATTTACAACAATCTCATGATAAAATGCTTTGGTCAACTTACTCATGTAAATTGACCAAAGCATTTTCTTATAATTATAAAATATTCAATATTCCATGAGACTAAAGAGGCAAAACAATTTAAAATATATACTTTGTAAACTGATTAGTATTAAACGAACAGTTTTCTACATCATGCTATTAATAACCATGCTTAAAAGCTTAGAGTGCGGGCACGTTTGTGACGGGGACAGAATTCCAATTATATTTTTAATGTAGAACTTTATGTCAGTGAACTAAACAATTCAGTCCACGTCAAGTGCGCAGTCTAGCTCTAGAATCGTATATGCCAATGTACATCTTACTGCGCTTACGGCTCGAATGAATGCCAAATCACGCATTGTCAAATAACTATTGTCCATTAGCAAGTGCTTGTTATTCATGTGCCACTAGACCTTAGGAAGCGACACCTACTTTGCAGGTCGTTGTGACCATTGTAACGCAAGGTGGAAGATTAACAAGCACAAAGTGCAACGAGACATACAAATTACATATCTATTATTTCACGGATGCACTAGTCTCTGCAAAAATTTACATAGGAATGGAATACTAGCAGTTAGGTACTTCCGTACAGTGCAGAGGTTGCGGGGTTCTGGAAATTTTCGTTACACGCCGCTTCTCTTCATGCTTCGCGCCGCATGATTACAATCCTAATCTGGAATATTCATTCATAAATTCTATAACATTTACATAAACGCGCCATTACCGTATTCTGAATGTAAGTTACGGCATAAATTGTCTCAATTAGGAATTTCTATGACGTTAGTATCAAATTTAAATATTATTGCTCGAGCTTGCTGATTAAATATTGTATAATTTTCCATGTGCTGTGCAAAAGTTCTTAATTAGCTTTTTTCAGAGCTTAAATTTTAAATTAAAGTAGTAGAACGCAATGAAACGTACAATTTGAAAATAGTTCAACTTTATTTTCTCTATATATTTTATTAACATCAGCTTGTATTGCACCTTTATTCTATATAGTCTAGTTTTATATAGAGATTTTATATGAGTGCTCCTTTGGCTGCACTAATTAGAACTATGATGATTATTAGACACATTAAATATACGATTTATATGTTTCAATATTAAATTTACCTTATCTGGAAGCATTGTAAACAATATAATGTAGATATATTTTCTCTTTTTAGCACATATTCTCTTCTTAACACCTAACGCAGGAATTTTATTATATTATAATATCAATGATTTCAACACAAAGTATATTTTTAAAATAATTTAGTTAAAAGATTATCTCTAAAATTTTGAGTATTTAAAAAAAAACTGAATGAAACGACAAACAAATATGGAGTAAAACCTTTTGAAAAAGTCGATTAAGTAATCACTAAACAAAAATCTTTAATTTATTTTTCAAATTTCCCAATTTATTTCATCAGAAATTAAATGTTTGTTAATTATTTTTGGTAGGTCAGAGTAACATGACAAACGTGGGTTTGCATAATAACGTATTGCACCGCCTGCGCTTGCGCCGCTTTCTGCTGACCTTGGACTACGCACCGCGAAGTCGGACTGGTTAAGAAACTACAGAAATCATAACCGAATTCTTTACAGATATCAATAAATAATATCCAACGACATTGTGACGCAGTTTCAAAGCCTCCGATTTTGTGGTTATGGGGTCCATTTCTAATCATAGTTTATACCAAAGACATTTTCAATTTCCTAATTTGCAATGAAGCGTGACTCTAAAATAGGAAAATGAATAAGAGAGTGAATTCACACTACCTTAAAAATATATATTTATTTGATGCCGTTACAACTGGCCTAGTATGTGGTTGATACGCGACTATTGTGAGGTGAACATACGCTGTCCCAGAAGTAATATTTATATTAAAACAGCGGGTCTGGCTTTTACAGCTTCTATGTACACACTGTCGAGAAGTAAACATGTTTATCCTTACATGAAATTATTAATTAATGATTTTTGATTAAATTTCAAAAGCGTTTGGACGCTCCCGCCACGTTAAAAAATATACGTTTTCTAATAATGTTTTTCATAAAAAATATGAAACTATCTAAAAGAGGATTTTGTTAAGATGTATTTTTAAAATGCAAATATAAATATTCCACCCGTCTGTTTGATCCACTAGCCTGTTGTAAAGATCTACCTGGCCAAATCAACTTAAAATGGACTTCGATTACAGTACCATACATGCATATAACCATTATAGACTCTGTAGTCTAGTCCGTAAGAATGAAACGACAAACGTTCCATGAAAAGGCAGGCTATGGTCAAATAACATAAACCAGTCACAGAATACAATAGAGGAGAACAAAAGCTATGTTTACAATCTATAGCAACATCCATACACTATATAGGTGCTATTGGTAATACGTTTTGTTTTGAACCGGTTATCATGATGTCCGGACTAAAACGTTTGTCCTCGCAAATTGCCAATGAAATTTGTTAACTAACAAGGCTTTACAATAATTCGACATGGATAATGCGTACATTTAATGGTTAGTAAAAATTTGTAGTGAAATTATATTCTAAAGAAACATCAATAGTCAGAATTCATCATCATCTATGTTTTATAATTAACAATTATTTTATAATAACTTAATTACTATTAAAGCAAAGCAAGCTCTGTTCGTAAAAGAAGAGAGAGTTTAATCTGTGGTAAGTCGCAAAATATACTTCAAACAAAATTGCGTCGAAATGTCATAATTGTTTTTGTATTTAGAAGTTTTTGTTATATATATATATATATATATATCAAAGGTACGTTTTAATTAAAATCTAATTCTAAAAAAGTTATTAATCATGATTGCAAATTTATCAAAAAACATTATTGATAACTTGGATAAATTCTACAGGATTAAAATAAAGCGTAGTCACAGCTTTCTGTTACTCAGAGTTAAATGACCTAGGACTTATTGTCTAATTTTTAAAACAACTTTCATACATTCGTGACAGTAATGCTCGCAAATGATAGGGTTGTTGCCAATTTTAAGTACTTATTATTTAAGAATTATATTTATGTAACAAATAACAAACAATGACGTACGAACTAACATATGCAATTTTATTTTATCTTATTAATATCTTAATTTTAATCAGATATTATTTCGGCTTACAGTCAAGAGGTCAAAACAATTCTTATTAGAGGAATTAATAGTCAGATTATACGCAATCTACTTACAACTAAGTTCCCTTGCGTTAATTATCTTCTCCATATAAAATAAATATTATAAAAAAAAAAATTTCAAATAAAAATATTCAAAATAGAAGAATCTTGGAAACTTAAAATTTCTCATTTTGTTACCTCAGATAAACAAATTATCTGTTCTTTACTTCAAAAAGTAAATACATGTAAAAGTAAGATTGCTTTTGTCAATTAGTTGTGTAAAGCGGCTGAATCCAAAATCGTAAAATGGCCTTGATGGTTGGAGGCGCTTAAACAGGAATCCGGTTTATTGTTAGTGTCCACTAAAGTATAGCAGGGTAATACTTTTCCTGTTATCTTTATTTCTTCACTCATCTCTCATATCTTGCAAGTTGACAGGCATTTACAAAATATAAGTGGACCTAACTAGAATGTGGATAAAAATTATAATTGTAAATCCTAGTGACAAAAGAACCTAGGGCCCAAGGGCGTAGTTGGCGTAAAATTTAAAAAAACTAAAAAAAATGCCACTTATATTTACGTATATTAGTGGTTATACTTAATCTGCTATCTGCTGCTAAAGTGCAATATATATTTTTTGCTTAGCTTTTTAATATACATTTAAAAGCTTTACCCTTGTGTGCAATTTGAACCCACAAATTTTAAATCGCAGCAATTAAACATGCCCCTTGCACCGTCAGGATTTCATAACTAAGAATCATTTATTACTCAATGTGTTGCGTATTCGATTGGTGAGTATCCTTAAAAAACACGGAGTAGCGGTCAAACGGGTGAAATTGAAAGGTCATCGTGCTTTGAAAGGTTTTTATCAGTTTTAAAAAATATATTTACCTTTATTGACCTTATTCTTTTCACTATTTCCCATAATTATATATATTTCTATATTTTAATTATGTAAGTACAATTCCGTCAGAGAACTTGGACGGTTTCCAGGAAGAGCAGGTTTGAGTCCCGTTAAGTTCAAATTTTTATACATTTTTATATATTTAATTTACTAAGAATAAAATTTAATACGTAGTTTTTACTTACGGTTTTAGCCAATAATGTTTATTTGTTGTTTTATATTTAAATTTAAATAGAAATAAAATTAAATAGAAATATTTTTCATTTTATATTTAAATTAAACAAAGCGAGGCATTCGATGCAATTAATGTATAGTATACTATATGTACATTATAGATTGCACTTATATAATACCTACAAGCTTTCTTTAAGGCAAATAAATGAAGTAGGTCAAATACTAATATTATATAATTGAACAATAATCAATAATAATCATGAATTGTACAATAAATTACAAGCTTAAAATGATGTCATTTTAGTTTGCATCACTCATCTTACGCACCAATTTCAAGATTAATTTCTCCGCCATTTTGAAAGTTAAAATGCTGAGGTGTCTTCGCAAGACTGAGTCAGAGGCGCGACATCCGTTCACAAAGCCATGTTTTGTTATAGAATACATATTCTTAAATGATTCAAATAGCCAACTTTACACTACATTGATTGTGACTCACTGACATTATGACTAAGTAGTGAGTAGTTTTTATTCATTTCTGTTTTGCAATAAAAGTTTAAAAGATAAAAAAACTAATAATATGTTTCTTTACAGTTAACAAAAATATACACAGCATGCAGTTAAGATTTCTCTTGAAGTTGTGAGTATAATTATAGTCGTTTTAATTGACATATGTACAGACTGATTTGAGTACTTTCTGTAGAGTTTCGTTGAAAATCCACAGTGAAAGCCGTATTTTAAGTTAATTTAAACGTAATTCTAAAAACTATTTTATTTTAAATCTGCAGCACAGTTTGGGCTGTTTTTGCACTGAACTGTACATATAATGTTGAATATTTTAATGCCTTAACGTTCCAGACAACCTTTACAAATTCTTATCTACTATATTTTAGTATTACGAAAATAATGATGCATTTTTATTGTCTATTTGAAATCCGCCTAAGCCGAGACCATAAACTTGATTATGCTTATAAATGTAGTAAATTTCGAATATTTAAGCTTAAAGCAGACTGCAAGATACTTTTCGTTTTATCTATTTATAAAGTTACATTCTATTCATTACTTTATAGTATTCATATGTTTTTAGAAATTTAACAGACAATCACATTCAATTAAACTAATTAGATAAGATTAATAGTATTAAATTATGGCTATAAATTGCTCCAACCACTCCTAATTATCCGGTGAACTTGGAATTCTAGGAGGCAATGCGGAGTTAGTAAAGTGCTGATTCTATACAATTACATTAAACATAATTCACGGTAACGAATAACGATATTTTATTTCTTACTGATAACATCTATAATAAACCGGTATAAGAAAATTTTATCCCAGGATTTCAGGAAATTTCAGAGCTTTGTGTATCAAAATCAAAATGTAGCCATTTTATTATTATATATGCATATTGCATACATATGTTGCTACTGATTTTAATTAATAGAGCTCTATGTACCTCGTTAGTACTATTAAAACTTTTTCAGTAGTAACGTTAAAACTTAGTGTAAATGATAAGATTCGATTTATGTCAATATTTTCATGGAGTGCGGTGAATTTTTTTTGAAAGATAAGCATTTTTTTTTCCTTGTTTAAACTTTATTTGGTTTTTATTTAAAGTTTAGCTGAGCATAAGTTTCGCAATTAAGCAAATTATTTTTAAATATAAACAGACAAAATAAACTATTAACAGTGCTTTCATTATGTTAATGGTTTATTTGACGGACACATCCAGTATTTAGATAAAATATTCATTTACACTTCCAAGTAATTAACGCCAAAGATTTCTATTTAAGTCTGAATTATTAAATCGTATATATATATAAATCTTTATTATTAATTGAAGTTTTATATTTATATTTTCGAAATATCTTCCAAAATATAAATATGAAAATAGCTTTGATTGAACGACAACTCGTACGACTATGTGCAATCACTAAAAAACATAAAATTCTAAAGTCGGATACACTGGGTTATTGGACTAAATTGAATTGGAGTAAAAAGAGCGAAATGAATGTTAGCTTTCAGATTCCAAAAATCGGTGAAACTTATGTTCAATTTCATAGAACGTCCGGCTGTAGAACGCACCGTATGCGCGCGATGGCGGCCATGGCGGCGACTAATTACTGACCCGAGGGGTTGCGTCGACCGGTATCGAGATCAGATTAGCAATTTATAATAGAATTCCTATATTGAAGCGTGCATTGAAAACTTTAGGTTAAACATTAACTACATTTAAGACTGTATGGGAGTCACTTTTAAAAAATAGCTACTATACTCTTCTCAGAATAGATTTTGACATAATACACAAAAATAATCGTCTTCTTATTAACTGGTTCTCAATAATTAATGACGAATTTATAGTCTCCAGCCAATATTCCGTTCCAAAATCATCGAAATCTAAAATTACATTTTCCTAAAACAATTATTGTCTGAAGCAGTTTCTTCGGTTTCAGCCAGTTTCAAGTCAGTTTCAGCAGTCTGCAGATGATAGTAGTCTACAGATCTGTGATTGTGAAGCTCTGGAAGCTAGTTCCAAAACAAGATTTTTCTACGATATCTGGCTAATTTAGCTCATCGTATATTTGTGAACAAGTGGTTCTGCCATCTACCTCCTTTTCCTACTCTTATGTAAAAAATCAAATATCGTCCTTCTTTGATCCCAAAACATATCTCTGATCAATTTTACTTAAAACCTCAGATTTATTCAAACCATCGAAATATAGTACTTCAAAAACATCTACAGAAGTCTTACTAACATTGTAATTAATTTAAGCGAGCTGTATTTGGACTACCAACTTCAACAATCAACCGTTGTTAAAGAGGGATGCAAAAATTGTGCCCACCTTTATTAACAGTTGGACAGCCTGACTATTGTCTTATAATAAATAGGTTGTATAAAATTATATCTGTACATTCAATATATTTACGAAAAAAATATTTTGGAGGATGAAAAGCAGTAATAGAATTTGAATCATAATTTTTAATTCTTTAGTCTGTCTGTTTGCACGTACAAAACGATGGTAAAAAACGATGATAGTCCTGCTAAACTATAAGAAATGAGTTAATGCCAAGTTCAAGTTTCAATGTCAACATTGTATATGGAAGTACTACATCATAAAGTCCTCGAATACAAGTTTAGTAGTAAAAACCTGTGAGAATAAATATTTTTCTGTTTTATTCTTCTGTTTATTTGTACTAAAACTGAAATAAATATAATAATTTTAAGTTATTTGCCTGACATTAATTTTAAAAATATTTAATACCTAATTTAAAACTACGCGCAATCAAATAAAAAAATGATATTATGTAAATAATTTCATGGTTCATAAGTTTTTAATGGAATTCTAGCTGGAAAATACAGGTATCTTTCAAAAGGAATGTTTTGGGAGTCACTTTAGAAAGATTCCTCCTCAGGGCGGTTATGGGTTTTAATTAAGGCATAATTTTTAAAATGCAATATGTTAATATTTGTTTTAGAATTCTCGTTAAAATATTTTCTTTTTTTGATGTTTTTCTATATATTTTGAAAGCAAATTTAAGAAAGAGTTTGAAGACCTTATGTTTTATAAATAATTTAAATATCTAAAAATAAGCATAAAAATGCCTGATTTGCTGTTTGTTTAATTATTATATGGTTTCTATATTTGTATTGCTTATGCACATATAAATTCATATATCTTTGAAATATTGATGTTGTATTTTAATCATGACTTATATACTTATGATTAATAATAAAAAATATAAAGTCGTCTTGAATATTAAATATCTACAACAACAAATAGTAACAAACTAATTTCCCGGTTTTTTTTTATTTTTCATTTTGATACAAGAAAAAAACACAGTTTCGTATATAACATAACATAAAAAGTCTTAACTTCACAGAATACATTTTATGGAGATCTTAAAACAGTAGTATTAATATATAATGCACTCCAGATTTCATATTGCCAGTAATTAATGTAATTCAAAAGTAACATAAAATTTCTTGCATAAAGTTTTGCATAATGTGGTGTACCATGGTTACGTATAAGCAATCTAATGTAGAAAAAGTGTAACAGACATTTTTTTTTACTGTTGACCTTTCTATCTCTTATTTTTCTATATCTTACACGTCCTACAAATATATTAGCCAGTTAGAAATAAGGAGTAGATAAAATAAGGATTTATATTCAATTTCAAATAAGTGGTTGTTTACTAAATAACATTTATGATTTATTAATATTGAAATCATTTAAGGTATGATTGTTACATAATATATATTATTTATATATATATATATATATATATATATATATACATAACATTTACAATTAGAATCTACGCAATCATTTTTAACACGACCATATATCGTTCTGGCTAATTTAAAGAGGAGTTAAATGTGAATATATGGAAGAGGATAAAAAATGTTGCCGATCGCCGCTTTTGTCGTTCCCCAGTGCATTGTTAAAGTCACGATCAGATTACATTTAACCTTTATTGTCCACTATTTCTGTCCGATACATTCATGATACACTTTGGCAAATTTTTTACCATGCATTGTAAAAAAACATCAAACAGGCTTCTGTAAGCTATTATTGATAGGAGTACTAGGTTACCTAACTACCCCGCTAATTAGGTGTAAATAATAAATAGGTTTTTTGTACTATAGCCGCTATTGCAACTTGATTTTAGTAGTATTATAGTTAGTTGCTTTTCAAATCATTTTTTATATTATTAGTATTATCTATAGGTCCCAATTCATGGTAAATAATTGCTTTAAATTAAATTGATAATTGTGCATAAATTTAATTAGAAATAATATTTCTAAAGTCGAATTGGATAACAGACAACGTCAAATAAGCTAAGAAGAGAATGATTGAAGCAAACAATTTTTGTATTATTATGAGAGTCTATGAACGATGGCGAAGGTTGGTCGTAGCGTATTTGATAACAATAAAAAAGGCTTTATACCCGTAAAAAATTATAGGAAAATGTGCTTGAAATTTAGCACGAATGCATTGCCTGCGAAATAATTTATTTCTTTACAGCGCTTTCAAGCATAAATTAAACGTAAGAAAATGTAAGTTTAAGTATTTATATTACATTCTAAATTATTTCTATATAATATAACAAAAAGATACCTGACAATTTAGAAAAAAATTCACTTGCTTGGCGTCTTATTTATAAAGCAAGCATTATAAAATATATTGTACGGACCGATGCGAACGCTTTACATGTGTATGAAAATAAAAGTGGTTTAATTACGATTTAAATGAAGAAGTCTGAAAAATTATTTGTTCCCATAACATTAATATCCAATTTCTTCATAATACTAATCAAGCGCAGTGCACGTTACAGTTTCATCAGTGTCTATGAGATCAAATTCTGTCGAAGTTATGTTACATATTGAAAAAGACATATTTAGAAAACGTATAAAAATTTGAACTCTTGAAAACCGTTCAAGTTCCAGAGGCGCGGGTTCAAATCCCGCTGCGTTCAAATTTTTATACGTTTTCTTAATTTGTCTTTTTCAATTTCCTTAGTGTGATAATAACACTTTAAAAAATGCTAACAAAATATATATTTAATAAATAGCATTCTCTCTTGCCAGACGATTGTTCGTAGAAACAATCTTTGGGTAGCAGAAATTTGTAAAAATCTCTCTACAGAGATGCTAACAACAAATATAAGTTGTAATAAGCGTATAAGAATTTCAACGTAGCTGGATGTAGAACGCATGGCTTAGCGGTCAGAGTGTTTGAACGGTTTTCAAGAGGCGCGGGCTCAAATCCCGCTGCGTTCAAATTTTTATACGTTTTCTAAATATGTCTTTTTCAATTTCCTTAGTGTGGGAATAACACTTTAAAAAAAAAATGTAAACAAAATATATGTTACATATTGTTTATATTTATTTCGAAATCTGTATTTAATTTTGTCATGCATAATATAAGCTCTCAATATCAGCTCTTGCGTTATTCTGGTCTGTCGCGAAATTTGATTAACCTGTTGACCACCACCTACTCGGCAAGTGTTATAGTATAAGAACTACTAGGTCAAACAAATGGTCTTAAGTACTGGCAATTTGAACAAATCATCTCAACTAGGCCACGTTATTACATGATGAGTGTATTAGATGAGCTCAGGCTCCTAAGTTTCATATATATTAACCGTTACAAAAACAATATAAATATGATTATAATGAAGTAAACTAATTCGTGAAAACAATAATTATTTAACTTAAAACACTTGTTTTAAATGTATACTTATACATTTAGGAAAGGTAAGTGTAAGTCTATATATGATAATTTCAGATAACAAATAAAAGTAATAAATAATATATATATTTTTATTTGCGGTAGGTATCTCATTGAATTATATAACACGAAAATTGACACGAGCATTACGTTCAAGGCCTTCATCAACGACAAAACATTAAGTATGAAGGACGAATAAGGTGAACAATGCACAGTTTTTCCTTCAGCACAGGTAGCTATTATAAAATGCATGAGCAACCTCAAATACATAGAGAATTTATATGCAATTCGTCGAACGCAAATTGTTCGTGTTAGCTATATGAATATTAATTAGCAATATTGTCAAGCCCTTGTAGTACATTCCACATATGTTGTCCCATGCCTTTTATATTACATTCTTTGTATTTTATGTATCGATAATAATATAAAAATACATACATAAATAAATTAAATGAGAAAAGCCTGTTTGTATAAGGGAATTTTTTCAAACATCATTAAATACTGATTTGGAAAAGTAAAATATTTAAAGAAGGATTTGAATTTAGCTTTGATTTTAACTTCAATTGAGTTGGATCTTCGGAGTTTCTTGGCTGAACTCTGTAAGGATTCTTAACTTTACATATCTCCTTCTTGAATAGAAAATATATTTTTACGCAATGAAGCCTTAAAAATGTAATTATAGTCGCCATAATAGCTAAATTCGTAGAAACATATATACTTATATAACTTAATTGTAAAGCGCCATTGAAAAATCTTAGGGTCACCAGAAGGAGGGCCTCCTAAAAACAAATACATCTCATATTTTTAGGAGATACACAAACAAGTGAATTCCTTCGAAAATTGATTTATACATTTACGCCCATTTTTTAAAAAAAATTCCGATTATTATGTACCTTGAATTAATTTTTATTATTGAAAAACGTCGATAAAATTAATGAAAATAAAACATAAATAAAATATTATATAAAAAAATATCGTTCACATTATACCTACTACGAGAATGTTCAAAACGATTGCCACTAGCATTAAGGCAGGCATGACCTCGCCTAAAAAACGAACGTTTTGTTCGTCGTGCATATATTCTATTAATATGATTCGTAGCCTCTTAGATTATTTGGTGAAGTTTCATCTAATGTACCTGGAAATTTATTTTGTATAAAACGTATAAAATTTTTAACGTAGCTAGATTCGAACGCGCACCTCTCGGAAACCGTCCAAGTCAGACCGCTAATATGTTCTACATCCAGATAAATCCCAAAGATTATTTCTACAAACAATCGTTTAGCAAGAGAGAATGCTATTTAATAGTATATATAATAATTATTTTGAACGATTTTAAAGTGTTCTTCACGCACTTAGGATATTAATAACATTTTTAGAAAACGTATAAAAAGTGTTTTAAATACGTTGTACGTTCTAACATAAATTATAAAATATATTTCTTTTCGGTTTATCTGTTTCTTTGTTTATTTGCTTGTCTATGCGTTTGTGAAGCGAATCTCAGAAACAGCTGAACCGATTTAAATGCAGTTTGGACTATTATATTTTGGTAAACTTCCCGCAAAATTTAGTATTTATATTGTTATATATAGGTTCACAAAAAAACAAGAAATAGTATAGTCGGGTAGTTTACGCAGACAAAGTCGCGAGCGGGTCGTTACTAACTAATAATATTAAAATTTCCCTGAAATATGAATAAAAGTATATGCAATACCACAAAACCAAGTGAAAGCGCCACCATGGCGTTATTTCCGCCTAATATAGGACGTATCATAGTTAACGATCCTTAACACCGTATTCACCTAAATCGTATCTAAATATCTGCTTTCAAGTAAGATGATTCATATTATTATGTATTTTATTTATATTTCAATGACATATTACTTTTTATTTTATGTATTAACTAAATAAAAAAGGAGCACAAAACATGGGTAAAAAAATTGTACAAAGGCTAACTTCTCCTAAAAATCCGAAATATCCAAATCTTCGAAAGAAATCTTTTCCAGAAACAACTCAATTAGAAAACGGGACCCGGGTACACCTATTTTAGGCATTTATTACGTTATTAAGAAACTTACATAACCATACACATATAAAACATTTAATATACATAAAAATTAAAACGAAAAAAACAAAACTAAATTTTAATGATTTTAGTTGAGGTTACGGAAAAGTGGGTTTCTCATAGCATATCAGCGGTGCCTGAACCGTGAAAGATTTTTCAATAAATAATTTCTGAATGTAAGGCTTGTCTAGAGCGTACACTTTCTTAATTGGTAATACCAACTGAAAACGCTCTCTTAAATAAAGAGAGGATGATTTGTAATATGGAAAAGACTTGTGAGAATTTCCATAATACGGTGAAGCGGTGTGTGTTGCCAAAAATCGGACACGCAGGCATTTGTGTAAAACGAAAATAAGTGGAACGCACAGCTTCTGTTGCCTTTTGACGAACACATTTTCCTGTCGAGGACTGGAGGACTGTCGAGCAAACATTAGCGTAAAATAATAGAAGGAGTTAGGTAGGAGTGATGATAGAGCATCTTACAATGGGTGTTTGAGCTAACGGGTTCTTTTTTTACATTTTTAAAAATATTATAAAAATAGAAATACGAAGTATTGCATAAAAATTAAGAGGTTATCACGCAAGACATAGTGAATACGTAGTAGCTGATTAGTCGGCTTCCAAGCACGCTATAGGGACATCTAGCTAATGATGTGGCCAATGACCTTACAAAAAAATAGTAAGCAAAAAGTCTAATCAAAAATCTATTAAACACTGTCAAGTTGAAATCAGCCTTTTGTAAAGCAAGATGTATAGTCTTAAATTAAATATTTATTGGGCCCGTGTATAAGTACATCAACATCCAAATATATGATGAAAGAAATCTATTTTGAAGTGACCACCATACAGACAAGTTGCTGCGGCCTTATTCAATTGTATTTTGTTTTATTATCATTTTCATCGGTACTCTTAGAAAATTATTTATATATTATTAGAACTAATAACGGAGATCAATTAAAAGGTTAAATTGTATATTTATTATATATTTAGGTCAACAGGCTTTTCTTTGACGAGAAAATTATAATTCACTTCTAAGGTAAGTGTTGCGGCTTCATTGAAACGGGCTAAGGGGTCAGTTAACTGACAAGTCATGCAATATAATCAGATAGCTTTTATGTCATTAAGCCATCGTTCGTTCGTATGTTACATTTTAAAGTGGATAGTATAATAAGCAGATACGATACATAATATTTTAAATAATGATAAAATCATAATAAATCTGAAAGAAATATATGGATGTGAAACAGCATTCATGCATATAAAAGCATGTCATATTATTTGCTACTAACTGTGCGCGCTACTTGGAATTCTAAAATAAAAGTAGCCTAAATTACAGTCCCGTTCTAAAGTCCCGTCAAACTTGGTCCAGCCGTTCCAGAGATTAAGCAGAACAAACAGACAGACAGACAAAAATTGTAAAAAATATTTTGGTATATTTAGTAAAAAAGGGCCATTTTCATATTACAAACAGACAATCAAATTTTATTTAATTGTATAGATATAATGTCATAATATTTCACAAATTTCTCTATTAATGAGACATGGTTCCGGCGTGACCAAGATGGCAGCTTTTCTCTCGCAAGCGATTTGTTATATTATCAGAGAAAGTTGCAATTGCCAGCAACTTACAGTCCCTTCCGATGGCGATTTTGAAGCCTGTCGTAAAATTGAAAGCACATCGTAAAAGCTTAGGGACAACCTAGTAATATGGAGTAAAAACACGAAATATATGTTATGTATGTTATATCCCTATAGTTTTTGTAAATTAAAGAAAAGAAGAACCTTAGAAAAACTCTTTACTTTTTTCAAAATATATTAGCGACCCGCTTGCAGCTGCGCTTGCGTAAACTATACGACTATAACTAACTATTACGTGTTTTTGCCCTCCCACGTTCTTACATAAGTCAAATAACTTTGCTTAAATTTAAAATTTAAATAGTTGTAACTTTTTTACTTTATTACATTTATATAACATTTATAAATTTACCCTTTGCTAAAAAAAAATTTCCCATATATCATAAATGTGCAGACAGTGATCACTTACATTTTTATTATATATATGTCGATGTTTGTTAGTCGTTAAGTTATAAGAAACGTTAGTTACCATACACAATATGCCAGCCCTTTATACTATACTGTAAAAGTTACTGTAATTAGTGTACGTGTGTAATGTGTCGTTATGCCTCAAACGAAAGAATATATTTAAGCTAATATGTGGTTAAATAAATTTTGCGTGTAAAATTGTTGGTAAAGGTCTGTGCGGTTAAAAAAGCTCCGCAATAATTACACCGCAAATAAATACAGAAGGGATTAGTGCAGTGGGCTGTAGAGCCGAACAAAGGGGTAGGAGTAACCGGTCGGTGGTCCCGGGCAGTCGCCCACGCAGACAATGCGCTCTACGCGGTCAAGTTCGGTAATTCAAAGGCAGCGAGCCGCGACTGCGTAATGCGACCAGTGTTTGACCTACCCGACTTGGCGAATTTAACGTCTGATAACGAAATTATATACATGTAAATTAATTTAATAATTCAAAGCAAATTGTAAAGTAAATAAATTTAAGTATAATTTTTACTTAAACTGTCAATGTACGTAAATTAGTAGACCAAATCTTATTTATTAAGATGATTATTTATAATTGCATTATTGGCGGCAGATTGAGCGAATTGTGATGAGTGGTTATGAAAGTTTAATAGCTACAGATACTTATTTTTAAGAAAAAATAAGAATTTTACATCTAAACTATGGAATCTAGTAACTATCTAACTAACATCGGAGAAACTTCTAGCAATTTCTCAAGAGATTTGAGTGCACATTTATCGTTAGGTTAAGCACATCCAAATTTAGTGTATCCTTTGTGTAGGACAGAGGTCCTGGGGCTCACGAGCCACATATGGCTTTTGAAAAATTATTTCTGATTTTCGATCAATGTACCCAAGTTCTCTTTTTTATTTATATTTTTAAGATTCAGGAGTGCAAATAATAATAAAAACAAATACTATAATCGATAAATTAACTAATAACTCTAAATTGTACACAATTAGGTATTCACAGACAGAGTTTCTACTTATGTGGCTTGTGCGACAAATTCTCTCCAATGTGACAGCTTGCAGCATCTTTTATAAGATTTAAACAATAACCCCTTTTCAGTCCCTCTCTTGTCAGTTCACATTTTACTACCCACATAGACTGTAAGTGACGTTCAGGAAAACTGTAATTAAAATGTAATTTCTGCTTATAATATTATAAGTAAAAAAAAGCCTTTTTGCATATCTTTTAAATACGTACTTAATTGCAACTCGTGAAATTGCCTAAATTTCTAATTTTGATAAATGGCTCAGACTACCAACGAGCTTGGCCTCCCCTGGTGTAGAAGAAATACAAATATATACAGCGTTGATCAGTACTGGTCGTTATGGCCATGTAAGTGTCACAATTGAAAATGATTTAGTAATAATATCTTGTAAGATTTGAATTTAGGTGCTATAATATAATTAGAGTTCGTGCTTAAACTTGTAGTCATTTGTTGCATTTGCTCAATGATAATTATGCAAAATAGTATGCCGAAATTTACAGCGTTTAGTTATGGACCTATTACGTAAATTGGTATGTCGCTGACAAAACAAAACCAAGCCAAGGACGTTTCTAAACCAGAAATTTAACGTAAATTTACATTATTCGAAAAATATTAGATATATATTTTCCAGCACGGAGATTTAAAATATGTTGGGCTCCCCGTCATAAAGTAATTTCGCTGCGAGATGGAACAAATTCTGAAATTCATAAAAACAAGTAGGTTATGTGGGAAAGCGATGTTAGCCGCGCGTCGAAACGAATGTAGCTCGTTATTCCTGTTTAGACCATATCTAATTCACGACGTGCGACTGGAGCCAGATTGTCGCAATGTGCCCAGGAGGAAATGTGAAAAGTTCGCAAGTTATCCGATATCTGCCCCGCACATCTGCTTAGAAAACGTGCCAGCGAGAATATTGTATATGTGATGAGTTGACGACACTTAAAAGTCGGGTCTAGTCGCCTACTTCTTATGACTTTACACATTGTTTCTGAGTTGCAGAAATATAATTCGACTCCTTGAATACCTTCTACAGTAAACCTAACAGTAACCTAACAGTAAAATATGGTAACTAATTGATAAACAGAGTTTTTAGCATTGCCTCAACCATTAAAAATACCTTACTTAAACTTAAAGTTGTATAACTTGCACCAATACCTCATTAAGTGAAGGAATGTATTACGTAAAAGCAGCATTACTTGTTTATTGGTTTAGCTAAATTTTTTTGAACTGCTAGGATATTTTTATTGATTATCTTTGTTAATTAAACTATGCACTACTAGCTGCTTCTTATTTCACCTTCAGTTAAATCACGAAAGCATGTATGTACATAAAATATTTGTTATAAAATACTTCTATGGAGCTATGTCCAGATTTATTACGTAGTTAAAGTTTTAGAACAACTTCTATGGAGATTAACCATTCGGTTAATCTCCATAGAAATGAAAATGACTATTTATTATTGCGTAATCATTCGATTACGCAATAATAAATAGTCATTTGCATAAATATAATTTCAAATGACTTACTAAATAATACTAACCACGTTTCCAACTGTATATTTTACCAGAGAAGTGATTTACAAATAAAATTAAATCCTCTAGGGGCCTGTGTGCTTTCGTAAACAATTTGCTTGAGTAGCGCGATAAGTAATAGATCAGTCTCATAACATACTAACTGATTAAGCGGGAATATAATACCTATAGCTTTGTCTTAACCGGTTCCTGCTTGTGTTCCTGATTCAGCTCCAATTTGTCCACCCACAGTATATTTTGCAATTGAGTAGATTGTTCGTTTGTGTTAGTTTCCTTTTTAGGGACAACGACTTGTCTAACGCTTTATTGGTATTAAGTATGACATACTCGAATTTTATTATTATTTTTGCAAGTACTAGTCGTGCAAAATTAATAATTCTTTAATTATGGCAAAATTGGATATGGCACTTCTTTAATTATGGCAAAATTAGGTACTACTAAGTTTTTAAGTATTATATTACCTTTAAATATTATCCGCGATTATTGTGCTTTATTTATGGTGAAGTCTGAAAAACGTAATTTTCAGCCTACTTAGAGAAAAACTGTTTGGTGGCGAAACTAACTAGACCACCAAAAAAGTCCTATAATAATTCGATCCCAACAACTGTCACTATCAGTCAGGCACATATACCTATAGAGTATAGTAACAAGAAAATAAAAAAACAGTGATGCTAAATATTTTTACCATTTTAACAAAAAAATATTTGAGCTCTGTTAACTCTAGTTATAAATGGTAACTGCTAAGCCATAAGTTTTGGGTTCGATTTCTGTTCAGGACATAAAAACTAAAAACCGACACTTATCTGTTTTGTTTACGAAATATTATTTTCCCTATTTATGTACGTTGTCGGAATGATATATTTACATCATAAATATTTATCAACTGTCCGCACTTTAAATACTTTCTAGTACATTAATCATACGACAAGTTGGTTAAAGGATAAGTTGTAGCAAGGTCAAGTGTAGGTATACTAGCGGCATTGGTTCCACCATTCAGTACGCAATGTCCCAATTTCGGGCGGTAAGTGGAGGACAGGAGTGTCTTACACTAGGTTCTTTCTGGTTACCCTGCTATGCGGGAAAAAGCGTGAGACTGCAAGAAATAAAAATTGAATTTTAAACTGTTACATAAATTGATATAAACATATTTTTAAAACCGATTCCTATGATCGTCTTTTAATATCCATTATAAAATCCTTAAATATCCTGTAGTTTATTAAAATAAGATTAGTTTAGTAGCTAGTAAAGTGTACAGTAATTTTTACTACCAAAACATAGAGAATGACTTGTTTTATTTACATCTGCCTATTTAGTATTTCATTTCATTTCCAATAACATTTAAGATTTCTGGCTGTAAAGAAAAAATTAAATAGTTGCATTGCAAACCTAATACTAATATTTTAAAGTAAAATAATAAATTTGATCTTGGAGTTGAAAGTTGCTGACTGCGCTGATCGTGACGAACGCCGATTACTCAATAAGCGACCCCACGACTATGGAGATTTAGCTAACTACTACATCACGAAAGACAAATTTCTACTACCATAATTGATCTGATAGGGCATTTAGTAAAAATGTAATGCTTAAAATGTTTTTATTGAAGGTAGCAACATTACAGATTTTTTTACTTCATATTTGTTTTTATAAATGTAGTGTTTGTTGATACTTCTATTTATATATGTCGGTACAAAAAATATAAATTACACGGCACACCATATTCTTATCTTAAGAAGCAAATTCATTTTATGATAAATTATTTAAATATAGACATATGAGGCTGAAACGTAAATCATAATATTCACATTTTATTTCTGATGGTTATCCTATTAAATAAAATTCACATTTGAACGCGATATTACAGGTATCAAGACCTAGATAGCATACGTATAAACTATTAGGGAATTACTCTCGATGGGAGGAAATCTGCAGTTGAAAGCTCAAGTACTTTATGGCGGTGGTCAAAGCAGCGTGATTTCTTTTTACTAACGATTCGAGATGTGTTCCCGACGTTCAGGTCAATTGAATTAATTTACCACTGCTCCGATAGAGGCTACTTGAAGAATATATATACCTACCAGTAAATTTCAGATATCTTTTAAAATGTTACCAACATTCCGAATAAAACATATTGTGTACAGATTTTAATTTACACTTTGCAAATATTCTTGTTTACTATTCGGACAAATAGCTCGTGTGGTGAACACATTTATTTTTGCAATACCACCCGCGGTCTTCACTTCATCTAATTCGGCGTTTATTGTAGGGATGGTGCGAATAGAATCGTAAAATGCTCTATAAAACTGTTCTTAAGTTCATTCTTGAACGACCCATTTTATTAGTTTCAGAGTTCCGTTGTAATAAAGTTATTTAGAAAATAGTCATCTTGTGATATTTTTTTACTTCAAGTAAGTACATAAAAATCTTAACCAAGTATAACATTAAAGTCCCATGAGTAAAGTTAAAATTATATAGGCTGGTAGATTAAACTACTTTCAATGTTACGGGGAGAGAACTTAAGGGCGCTATACCGACTATATTCCACAAGCAGTGACTCGGTAATTCATTATCCCCAACTGATAATTTGTGCGCAATGCGCCCGCCACCGCGAGGTTACAAACACTCAATGGATATAAACAGATTGCTATGTACACCACAATTTCATTGAACATTACCAAGCGTACCAAATACGTTATGAAAATAAATATTTGTAAGGATTTACTTTGGGAAAAAGTACCAAATAATTTCAAAGTTTAATTTTGATTTCCGTAATATATAAAAACTATCAATTCGTTTATACTAATGTTGGTAAATGATGTCAAGGAAGACGATAAAGGATTTGCACCGCATGCAAATGACAGTGTATCGATTTGCGGTGCAGTTCGCAATCAGTCGCATTGACACAGGCGCCGCCGCCGCGCACCGCGTCGCCTCCACTGTCGCGACTACATTTTTCATCCCCCTGACATCCGCTCTGTTAGCGTCAGCGCACCCGTAATTTATGCCGATGTAACTGATGCAGCGGATAGGACTAGTGGTTCACGTTTGGTGATGTCGACTCCCCTACATTACCCTCTTCTAGACTACCATTGCCCTCTTCTAGATAACAAAGAAGAAGAGGGAAATTGTATCTTCTATGATCCATCTATTTTCAAATTTATAACGGAACGTCTAATGTATGATATATATTTTAAAATTTTAGCAATTAAAAGAAGATCTTATAGTGTTATAATATTATAGTACAATAAAAATTGAAGTGGATCATTTTATTGCTGAGAATGTGAAAATATATTTAAATTTTTTTGCGCAATTCGCAGTACATGTATTAAGCATGAAGATTTACACAATCCTTTATATAACGTATAACTTTAATATATTTATACCCCTTGCCTTCTTTTTGAGACTTCAGTACATATATGTAATTTGATACAAAAAATAATTGATAGTTTTAACATTTATGACCTAAAACCAAAAAAAAATGTTACATTTATAACATTATAATAACTTGCATTTTGATTAAAATGAAACACAAAACTAACGGACAAAATTGCTACTTTAAGCTCCTAAAGAGCTGAATCATTATAAACGATGTTTGCATTATTAGTACCGTTTTATTTTTAATTATTATAATTAAAATATTTGTAAGATATAATAATCATACTCTGAAATATTCAATTTTTTGGAGCAACCCTTTTATATGTAATTAAATTACCTAAAGCCGATAATAACTTCGGAGTAGCACGAGTTTCGATGTTAACAGTATGAGTGTTATCTAATTTCATTTTGAACTTACCGATGCTAACAAAGGACTGGTTTTGTCTTGCGTTGTGAATTACAATGCTATTAGAGCTCTCTGTGATTAATCACTTATTCCACTCTCACATTGTACTAAGTTTAGTGAAATAAGGACAGTCACGTTAAAGGGGATGTAAGAGGGGTGAGCTTGATGGAAAAGGCGAATAATGGCTCGTGATAGTTTTAATAGCACTCTGTACTTACGTGTAATGTTTCAAAATTAAATTGTTTGTAGTGTTTGACTCTATAACGCATCCGCCAACTTTAAATAAATTACGAAATATTCTTTGGAATAAACTAATCTAATTAATTATTTTATTGTATATACAATAAATAAATTAATTATTATTAATTGACGCCATCGTGACGCTGTGGCCTGATTATACAAGAGATGGTGGGGATTCGTATCCTGCTTGTGAAAAATTATTACTACAATATTATTTTCATTTCCTCGACATACTCAACAAAAATGTTCAATATAAATTACTAATACGGAACCAATAAAAATCTAGTCAGCCTGTAGATCAAAACAAAAAACTGTTCAGTTGATAATATTATACATTTTTATAAAAAAATTGTTATCACTGATAGGCAATTTAAAACTTGTATACATAAAAAATACTACTTATATGACTGATTAACTAAAAAAATACTTGAACTGGTTAATATTACCCAATCAAACAGTCCACTATTAAATGCGTCAATCAACTTTTAAAGTCGAAGTCGTCTAGTCTTTGAATGTGAACGAAGATTTAAATTAGTTAAAATTTATTAGTTAAAAATGTATATAGATATTTTAATAAAACCACTTGGCAATTGTTTATTACTTGTATTTTACGTTACTACAAAAAAAAGAGATAATGTATTTAAATATAATAATAATAATGTTACATTTAAGGATCTTATTCCGTGATATTTCTTTTCAAGAATAATATTGCTATTTATTTTTTATTTTATTTGGACACGAAATAAGTACATTAATAGTTGATTTTCTCGAACACGACATAAACGAATATTTAAATTACATTTATAATACGTTCAATTGAACTTTTATTAATTATAAAACTTCTACAACGAACAAACGATGCGGCGCCTATGATAAACAGAAAATCATTGATTGTATCTTCACATACATTAATGTATCTACTATCTTATTACAAGATCCTATCAATGTAAGCGTCAAGATACAAATTACACAGCATCAGTAGCTCCCAATAGATATCATATCCGCCACGTTTACACGGCTTAAACAAACAATTGCCTTTCTATATCATTACGGGCTTATTACGCAGAGAAATTTAACAAGACCAGCGTAGCGAATGTAATGGACTCGACGGAGATAATTTGCTCCATTTACGACATCTTTTAAAGATAATAAATCCTCCAGAACGTACTATACGTTTTACGGGTTTGATTAAGCAACCTTATCTGTATTCTATTTAAGTTACATTCAAACAATTTCAGAATGAATAAGGAAACAGTTTATTTCTTTCGAGGTTTCCATGTTAATTGGAACCACGTCTGATGAGTTGATTGCTCAAATTTGCATTTATAACCTTTATTCACGTTAAATAAACAATTTTAGAAACAACAATGATACCAATTATTTAATGCTATTTAATTGTTCCGTAATTGATCATTTTTTTGCATATAAATCCTTATATTTAAAACATTTTTTTTCTTTGTTTTATTAGTAATAAAATCACTCCCCTTTGCCCACTACCTCGAAAACAGTGTTTGGATCAAACTCTCCTGTTTCCAGGCTATGCAGGTTAGTTAATGAGTACAGTGACCTACTATATATTAACGTTGATTCGACAAACAAAATTCGACTCTTGTTAAATAAACTTCAATAGTCTTAAAAATGTATGTATTATCCTAAAGAATTGTCTTTTATTTCATTATGGACTAATTGTTTGGTTTATTTTGCTGAAGCTCGCCTTAGGAGCTCATTATGTTTTTTTCTTTCTTGCATGCTGTATCCGCCTGTAAGTGTTTATTACACTTAGATTAAGTTCCGTTTACTATGTTTTTTTTTTTATGTATGTACCGTGTAAACAAATGTTGGTGGATCAAATAAATAAATAAAATAATAAAATAAATTAGACTCGCATATCCCATTAATAAAATTTTAAGGTGTAGGTTATTGTCAAATTGTCTTACAGACTACATCAACCCATACAATAATAATAAAAATAAATGTATTGCAGAATTTATTTGTGTCTTGTTTCTTGCCTTATGCAGTACACGTTATCATGATTATTAAAAAATATATAATTATATAAAAATAGTTATATTGAGAGTATCGAGGTGCAGTATGACTGTAATTGAGACAAAACGCTGCATTTAGTACCGCCATTCCACTCGTAATATTTTTCTTCGAGCAAGATAATTTTTCGAGCGGACATTATTGAGCGAAGTGTCAAGACACTAGATTCTCTCTGCATACACTGCTATGCTGGAAAAAGCGTAAAGATTAAGAAGATATAAGTTGTGTATGCATTTTTTTAACCCTAAATATATAGCATAGTTTGTAATATCATATCCTAAATTTCATATAGTATTGTAGTCAAGCAATTAAATACGAAGTTGTAATTATATTTGTCATATTCCATATTATTATAATGTACACAAAACAATTTTTAAACGAATGTCTGGAGCGTAGAACTTGTATATGTAATTGCGCAGCGCCTTTGCAAGAGCTGCGTGTTATTTAAACGAAATTGGAGCCAGCAAGTCGAACCTTTTACCATATCGTAAAAAATATAGTAGACCGCGTCAAATGCGGGGTCGTTAACTTTTTAACAAGCTGACTTAAAGGGAATTGTGGGATGTATACGCCAATAAAGTTTTATAATTTAAGCTTAATACTTGAGCCAGTTAGATAAATTTATGTTTTACTGAGTTTTTTTTTAATATGTTAAGGTGTGTATTATGAATATAAGAGGATCTCAAGAGGAGCTTTTAATTCAGAAAAACTTCATTCAGAAAAAATGATTGTATAAAAAAAAATTGTATGATAATAATACGAGTACTCATTACTTATACTTCAGTTTTACTGCGCCGTTGTAAGATTAATGTCGTGCGACTAAATCACATACGGCTAGTTAAGTCAGTAAATCAAATACAGCACTTCCGTGAAGTGTTTAACTTATTCTCTATGTGTTGTATTTACTGGACATTGTCAGTTTATTTTTCACTTACCGTTTCAATGTGAAATGTCCCGCTACATAACGAGGCCCACTCTTAATCAACTCTTACACAAGTAATGCCGGGTACGACAAATAGAGGCGGGTGTTCGTGTAAATTAATAATTTCCGTAGGAGCTAACGGCTTTTTAAGCTTTTATATGACAATGTAGAACTTTATAACAATACTCGCTCGGGTCGCTACCCGCTCGCGGATTCGCCTGCCTAAACTACATTTTCGCCAAAGTAAATCACAACTTTGCTTAAATTTATAATTTAAATAGTTCTAACTTTTTTATTTATGGTCTATAAATATCGAAATGAAATGAACATTAAGTGTTAAGGGAAGTATATCTAAATACTGCTTTTAAGCTCCATTTAAGTTGCTTAAGCCTAACTGATAAACAGGCAAACAGAAAAGAAAACAAAAATGTTCTGAGTTCTATTACATTATATGTATTATAGTTTTCAACTATGACTAAGTATGGATGTTCAACTATGACAGTTTTTACACATTTTCTTGTGTATGTTTGAATCACGAGTACTACACTAGTTCTTTAGCATTTTTGTATAATCCACTGCTCTCTAGTTTTATATCATTTAGAAAGGAAATAACATGTTGAATAGCAAATTCCACTGTCAGGCTTTGTCTAAATAGACAGGGAATTTTTGTATTATGTGATGTACACCCACAGCCTTCGTTTATATTTATATTGTACATTGCAGTACCTGTAGTTTAGTCAAACACACCACACAATACATATTTCATGTTTAGTTTTAACTTAATTTTATAAGCTTGTGATTATTTTAAAAACTATATACAAAGGAAATAGTGAAGATCTCGCTAATTGTTTATTATTTTGTACTTTACATTATAGTGTAAAGCTTTAGTTAATCATATAAAATTAAAACAATTGTTTAAGTTGTCTCACAGGGTACCTCGTAATTTGTAAAGTGTAACAGGCCGTGTTAATTATCATGGGCCCTTGTAATGCTTGTAATTTGTAAACCGACCCTTACTAAGTAGCTTCGGCGATGTAAAATACAAATTAACGAATAATAACACTAATGAAAATATAATAGTCATCTCCTAATTATGTTTCAAGTATTTAATTGCTCAAACATTGGTTTTAAGCTAGGAATATAAAATAAATGTATAATATTAGAAATTGTTAATTATATTCGTACCACCTCGGTATTAAGTGTCAAAATTCAATAAAAATTAACAAAAGACCAAAAATAAAAAATACGCAACAATATTCTCTATGAAAAATTATATAAACATATAGTTTTCATGTGGATTGGTTGGGACAAGACAGGAAAACTTGATTCTATTGACTTTCAACGATTGGGCTCCTTTACCTCTTCTTTGTATTTTTCCCTGATGATATTATCTTTTTCACAGTCAGTTTTGTTTCATTGCGCAATCAAGGTTGATTAATTTTACGGAGCATGATGATTACTGCTCCTACTTTTACTTGTAAATTGTGAGTTGAAGTCCAGAGATCCAACTGAATTCTAAAATTCTATGATATTGCTGACTACGTTTAATTAAAAGAACTATCACGGGACCCATTATTGCAGGTTTGTTAAAAATGAATTACATATTAGTTATATATTTTGTTAACATTTTTTAAAGTGTTATTCCCACACTAAGGAAATTGAAAAAGACATATTTAGAAAACGTATAAAAATTTGAACGCAGCGGGATTTGAACCCGCGCCTTTTGAAAACCGTTCAAGTGCTCTGACCGCTAAGTTGAAATTCTTATACGTTTATTACAACTCATATTTGTTGTTAGCATCTCTGTAGAGAGATTTTTACAAATTTCTGCTACCCATAGATTATTCTACGAACAATCGTCTGGCAAGAGAGAATGCTATTTATTAAATATATATTTATATATTTTGTTAACATGTTTTAAAGTGTTATTCCCACACTAAGGAAATTGAAAAAGACACATTTGGAAAACGTATAAAAATTTGGAAAAATTTGAACAGTTTTCAAGAGGCGCGGGTTCAAACCCCGCTGCGTTCAAATTTTTATACGTTTTCTAAATATGTCTTTTACATATTAGTTGTTAAATATTTATAGCTCGTTCAGAAACTTTTTTAGAAAGATAATACAGTTTATTTTAATACTTTAAAAGTGTTATTTACTCACTTAGGATATTAAAAAACATTTTGCTTATGCTATCTTTATGACCTTTTAAAGCTTCCTTGGATTTCTACAAATATTTTGAAACTAAAATCAGCCGAATCAAGTTCGTCGTTCTCGAGTTTTAGCAAGACTCACAAACTTTATTTGTTTTTATTATTTGTTTACTTTATTTTTTATATATATATTTCCGTATATATAAACGTGTTTGTTGTGTGTCAGACCACAAACATGTTTTTTTATAATCTGTGGTTGCTATCTGTTAGGGGCAAATAATTAAATAATTTCTGTTTCACTAAAAATTTAACCACCGACATCGTGATTGAAATTGACATATTAATAATGTCTTGCTTTTAAATATTTTTGATACATCTTATTTATTTTACTATACTTTACAAGTATAAAAAATGCAATAAATTTATCTTTACATAGATAAACAACTGTGTTTTATCGACTATCATCTAAAATTACTGGGATAAAAATATATTGTGTAATTGTATATAATATCCTAATTTTGATTTGTATACTAATTAAATAAATTTATTGCTAAAATTAATGATCTAACTTTAATTGCACACACAAAACTTGATACGTCTGGTTGGTAGTTGACCCAGCTTCCAGAGTGCCTAAACACTTAAAATATAATTTACCTAATAATAGGCTGAAGGCATAATTAGCATACCAAAACGAAGCTTGACGCTCGTTAACCAACCAACAGCATTAGCATTAAGTGTCCACTTAGTACTTAAACTACAGTAACACAATTGAATAGCCACTTGTTCTTATTTACTTTACTAGTATAGTCAAACGAATTTTGTAAATTATTAACTCTATTTCTATTATCTTTTAATTTTTAACCACTTATGTCTTACCTCTTTTATTTTTTTTCTGATGTACATAAGGGTGGACGAAGACAATAATGGTCAAAGAATGTTTGATAAACTTACAACAGAAAACTGGAATTTTTATATTTCTTTATTGTATTTAAACTTAGGTTTGAATCTTACATGGAATATTTGTCGCAGTGTTAAGCGGCATATTTGTACAAACGGAAATTGGAGAAAGGTGTGATGTCTACTACTAACTTATTCCGCAAGATGTAATTAAGCTATGATATCCATAAGTAAAAGATTATATTTCTATATAAATAGTTTTTAATAACTTTTTTATTGAAATAACAATAAAATACATTTTAGTGTTTCACATAAAAATCTGTTCAACGTCATGAAAGCGACATTCTCATCAAATATATTTTTACATTATAAATATAAGGAAAGAAATAAATTATATAATTTCTCGTAAAGACAATGAACAAATATTTTTTTATATAAATATTTGTTCATTGTCTATGAATAATATTGAAGAATGTTATGAATTTCCGTAATTATTTCCGCTAGCGGACCGTTTATAAAATAAAATAAAATTAATAAATAAATGATAACAAACAATAAATATTTTTTAGTTTACATTATTATTTATATTTCATATAATTATATATTATTCACGTTCATGCTCCCAGACTCAATCTCGGGTGCACAAACGAAGTACAAAGCCAGTTTTTCTAGCGAAGTGGAATGCAGTCTAATGCACCTGTCGCATAGTGAACGAGACTAGAACTTATCTATTAGTTGCTATACACATGTTATGCCTATACTAAAAATATTATTTTCTTATGAGGAAAATGCGCGGAAATAGTATAAAAACTTTAATATTAAATACAACAAAGTCGAGAGCGTTTGTCTACAACGTCTTTCTGAATTCTTATTTCTTTCATACAATACAATACTTTAGGCGCAGATAAAATGAATATCACAAAAACTTCGCGAACTCTGAAAAAACGCACGACGTGGTATCAGAACACGCACGCTAAATAAAAATCGTCCACAGTTCGCTTACTTCCTTTATATTCATTGAGCAATCGATGCTCTAAATTTATAGATATAAAATCATAGTCAAAATAATATTCAATTCGCTGATGTTATAATAAAAAGTAATTATGACATCCGATGTTTACCATTTGATGTGTCAAGACACTCCGTTGTCCACGTTAAGCACGAAAGTGAGATATTGTGTGGCCGAACTCAACGCCGCGCTTTATGTTAGGTACCAGAGAGAACTAAAAATTAAATATTAAAAATTAAATAAAAATTAATAATCAATCCCCCGAGTGGTAATCAAAACAATCGTGTTTACAGTCAGACGCTGTCCGTCGGCGCCAACAAGGCCTCGTATGTATCTATCTATCTTTATTTGTATAACATACCGGTTATAATTTATAAGATATTTATATTACGAAGAATATATCCAAAGATTATCCATATCTGACAGCGGTTGTAAGTGTGAAAAAGGAATCATCAATAACATGCACTTATTCAATAGTTTATTTCATTCAATTTTAAAGCTAAATATCACGTGTAATTGGTACTGTCCTTGTAACTCATAATGCAACATATATTCGACTACCATTGATAGCGGCAGGTTAGATATACATTGAATAATAGAAAAATGAATATAAACCTGAAACGGATTCAGATTATAAACGCAATTTGTGAGTAAACAAAAATTCATTAAAAAAGAAAATATTTATAACTCCATATATCTAATAATTGTGAAACGGAAGCATAAATTTGGAGCTTTTATACATATATATGTCGGCGGCCGATCCTGGCCTTATCATATTGCGCCTAGGCATTTCGTAAAACGACGGCACTTCATGATTTTCACGATGTGCCCAGTAAAGGATCGGGCGGATAGATGAGAACAACGTATTTGACAATATTCCCAGCTAAACAATGAACAGGCGTCCGTATTGAAGTCGCCTGGAGCATGAAGTACCTCGGGCCATTTTTCTACCTTATACTGCAACCATTACTCTACCCGAAACTGTTGTAGACAGCGTTGGCGCGCCTCTTGCCTAATGTGAGTGGGCCGAGACCTTACACAAACGATATCGTATAACTTTAAGCGTTGAACGATAGGCTGTTGTGAGATAGCTAGCTCTAAAAGCTAGATCATCGTATGCCGTCGTTTTATGAAATGTCCAGCCGCATCGTGTACTGGCTAATTAAACGATCAGCCGTCGACATATACAGTATAGACACATCTTGTAGCTCTCTTTATAGGCACTCTACATATAACAACTTATTAAACAACAACATTTAAAAATGTAATATTTAGCAAAATCTCTAAAAAAATAGGATTATAACACGTTACGTTAATGTTTTCAGATGCCTGGTTCCAAATGTTAAATATATAACTTTTAATATTTAAACATTTATATTTTTTAATACAAACTTACTTATTACTATCATATCCATGGCGTAAAGCTGACAGAATAATTTATGGTTTTCTTCTCAGCTGATTTTTTGATAGCCAATGGAAAATCAATTTCTGTCGTCCGTCTACAAACATAAAACGACTCCCGCATACATTATTCTTGTAGACTTACAAGTTAAGTAGAAGTGTTCTAGACCTTACCCTTTACTAGAATAGTATGATAGTAGTTAATTTATTTATAAGTTATATATAAATATTTTTACAATATAAATACATATATATGTATTTTTGTTATTTTATATACATATACTAAGTATATATATACACAATGAAGAGAGTGGTAATAAAATCTATCTTAAATAACGGAATTAAACGTGGACAGAATAGACCAATTGTATCAATGATTTATGTGCCAGCCTGTGTCTGCGTAGACAGTCGTGGCTTGCATTCGCAATAATTAAATTTAGTATTCAAGTTAAATTTCATTAAATAATTCAATTTTACTAATACCAAGTATAATAACGAAGGTCAGTTGACATTTAACACTTTGCAATACGAAGCAGTTGACCTTCGGGGGTTGATTTGTGAAAATTAGTATTTACTAATACTGTAATTTTCACTTTCAAAGATTTGTTTATCAAATGAATTATGTATTTTAAAGATACTATAATGATATTTGTTTTCGCTAAAACACGACATCAATATTTCTTTTAAAATAATTTACATAATACCATGCCATTAGGCATTTGCTAGTTCGTTCGTGATATATAGCTTAAAAAAAGTTTGTACAGAATTATAACGTCTCGTCGAGCTTAAATTTTTATATGTATATTTTTTTTTTTTTTTTTTTTTATATATATATATATATATGTAATTGTTAAAGCTCATACTATAGAAAATTTTAAGACTTTTTTGTAAAACTTTAGGTTCACTAATTTTAATGGTAACTTTTATAGTTCATTTATTTAGGAACAGAAGTGACGCTTGTAATAATTTAAAAGGACTACTTAAAGTGTTAATCGCACACTTAGAACATTGCAAAAGACATATTTAGAAAACGTATAAAAATTAAAACCCGGCGCGTGTTCAAATCCCGCCGCGTTCAAATGTTTATACGTCGTCTTTTTATGATATTACTTTTTTCAGGAGTAGAGTCCTCCTTTTATTAATGTATAGACTTTTGTGTATACAAAATATGAAGGTATAATAATAGTACATATATCCTACATCATCCACCATATTTGAAAAATATACAGGTACAACTTTATTTAAAACATGCGGCCATCTAGGAAAACATGTTGAAACTATAAACAGAGCCCTCTATAAAGACTGTTAAACTTTAAAACAATATCAATCTTTGGTCTTATATGACTTTCTAATTTTATGAATGGTTATATAGATGTCGCTGATTGAAAGAAAAAAGAGAATTTTCGATTATTTTCTATACATTTGCACAATTACATTTTGCAATTATTAATTATATATGATTAAGTTCAACATAGTGAGTTATGGGTACTAAACATTTAAAAAGGACATATTTTTCATTCTCGTGGTACCTACAAATACATTTTGCTCAATAATTATTATGATTGAAGGATATATATATATATATATATATATATATATATATATATTGTATAGAAAATTACGAAAGCAAACATGTTATATTATAAATAAGCGTTATATTAATATTTTTTAATTAAATTACGTGTAAATGTCTATAATTATGGAGCTTACGTTTTTGACATTACGGTAGCAAGTAAAACATTGAGCCTAGTTAACATTTATAAACTTTTTATTCTAAATTTATTTTACATTTTTTTGGAATTTTAAAGTTTAGTGCCTATTTTTGCTCCTTTTTTTATTACAGTGTTGGTTCTTCGTTGAGATAGGAATATACTTGTTAAATACTCATTTCTCCACTCAATTTTGACATTAAATTCTGAATAAAAATAAATATAAATCTTTGAAATAAATAAAACTATTTTTTTAAAATACATATTCGTTTTAGCGCCTCTAAATATGTATTTAAAGGCAGCAATTGTATTGTACAGCATTACAAAAGATGATTAAGGCGCACCTGACTAGGCATGAGAGTTGTGGGTTATAATTCCATTAAGGAAATAGTTTATAATACACTTACGTGGGTTTGTTAAAAAATATCAGATAAATGGTAATAAAAAAAATATTTTGTTTATTTATAAAATATATGTATTTTCTTCGGTATACGTATAGATGTATTGGCTATACGGCTTAGTAAATAGAGATGCCTACACTGTAGAGGTTTACTTCACGAACGTTTATGAGCGCGTAATATGTAATTCAATATGCAAGATATATTGAACACATTACTACATTAACTTCATTTAATATATTATATTTACTATTCTCCATAATAACTCTTAACAGAAGCTTTGGCGACACTGATTAAGAATTTCATAATGTATGTTTTAATATAAATAGCGTACTCGAAATTTTATCATAGGACTATGTATGTTTTTATAAAATCTACGTTGGTATCGATCGATATTACTATTAATTATAATAGGTATATGGCACTTGCGGCGTCTAGTGTCAATAGTATTAACATAACTATAGTGTGATAAATTTATTTTTGTTTTTGACCTTTAAATGTATTGTCAATGAAATCAATGATGAGTAACTAACGTTGGTACATAATACACTTTTGTTTGGGAAGAAAAATTTTGTCACTTTACCTATACCACTATATACGTGAGACATGCGGAAGATAATAACAGTTTCATAAATTTTAATAAATCAATTATTCACAAGCTTTGAGCACGTTTATTGGTGTCATTATAATTGTTGTCTGTAATATAAATAAAATAGTTAAATTTATACCTAAAATGATATTGTCAAAACTAGCACTTTGTATAGAAATGAAACCCCATCCCTTCCTCCCCTAGTTACAACCCTGTCAGTAGCTGAATTAAGCATTGTTATTTGATACACACACTTTAATGAAATAGATCCGACGTAAAAATTACATGTTACACTTGTAGAGTGAATACCAATATCCAATATCTAAGAGTATCGGTATGTCTCAAGGCTGCGGTCGCATATTGAACTAGATTGTGTTTAAGTACTACTACTTATTTTTTCTTTCTTCACACACCTCCTGCATATTAAAAGGGTGTCAGAAAGACTCTAATGTTAAGTAAGAGATTGTCGGTTCTTTTCTTTCCGTCCAATTTCGAGACATTTCCATATTTCCATATTATGTAAAATTTGTTATATGTTTTATGCATGCATATAAGTATTTAAAAATACCGGCAACCACTAGCTACTTTTTTTAATTTTCTTATCCAAATTATGATTTAATGGATAGGCCGCTTAAAATACACATGAAATTAAATAAGGTATCTAGCACTAGGCCCTTGGTAGGCATGCCCGTTACGAAACTATATAACGGAATATACATACAACATCATGCGATATATCGATATCTTATTCGATATTTTGGCATTACGATATGCTCTATATATTGGACTCTTGTAAAAATATGGTATATTTTATGGTTTTTATTATAAAATTGCTTTTACACTATTCGAATAAGAAGCCAAACAGTGCCATTATATATACAAATATTATTGTCATTATAACAATAGGTACTTGATGTTGCATATAGTTTATATTTACAAAGAAGTTTTAAAATAATGTAGGTACGTTAATTTTATTAATATTTATTATTAACTCTCAGTTTGTAATTAATATTATAAAAATATTATAACATTTAAAAAAAATAAACAGATACCCCATTGTATCCTTATATACTGTTAATGAAATTCATATGGATTTGAAAGCATAAGAAATATTGATAGAAAGAGAAGCGATAATTACGAATCAAAAGAAACAAATTCGATACTGTTTCGATGCTATATATCGATACAATACACTTTTTGGGCAACACTAGCCAAATACCTAGAGTATTTTAAGAGAGACTAAACCACAATTTCAAATCTGAAATGAGTTTTTAGGTGTTTATTATACTTAGAAATATTTTAATTTACTCTTCATTTTAATAATCACAAACCTCTACAATACTGTTATCGTCGTAAAGGCTCAATTAGTACAAATCAATATCACCAGCTCAATCATATGCTTATCACTTACAACGCACTCGCAGGTAACTGGTTCAAATTTCGATCACTTACATTTATTTGTTTATAATATACAATACTTATTTAAAATTATTTTTCAATGAGCGCAATTTGTGAATTTAACATCAGAGGAGGTTTTTTTTCAGTTTTCCGCCTTTTCCCATATAGTAATTTCTGATTACATAATCAGAGAGAACTTAGTGTCACTCCGTTTTCCACTTTTCGCCAGGTATCGACTGCATATTCGTGTTGAGTGGCAGAAATCAATGGCGCGCTTTGTACAAGATTAAAGGAATTCCAATAATTTCAAATATAATTATTCCTCCAAGTGGAGGATTGAACCCACAACCAATCGCGTTTGTAAAATAATCTAGGCGTATGCAGTATTAAATATATTAGCTATATGTACAAAAGTAGGTAAGTACATAAGCATATAACTATTAAGGTCACACGAAATATACTCTGTCTCGCCGCTCTTGAGCGACAGATCTATAACGTATTTAAAATAAAACTATTTGAAATATATTATGATTTGTTGTGCAATACTATAAACATATTGCAATATAAAAAAATAACAATATATTGGGCTGTAAGCAATATGAAGTTCACAACTAGTATCAATTAATTGAACGACGAATTCAAAGTAGACTAATTAAAACGGGCAGCCATTGCCCCCATTGTTGTTAAATCTATAATACATTTCTAATACAACAAAGAAAATTTTATGATATATAGCCAAATAATTCGTAGATATGCGTTACGGATAAACTGACAAGTTAAATTCACATGACCGTAAGAATCCCTTCAAGCCACACGCGTCGGCTTACCTGTGAACTGTAAAACTTAATAAACTCATTGGCCTCAAAAAGTGAAGTGAAAATGTTGATAAAAATTAAATTTAGTGGTTTTTGGAAAGAAATATATAAAAAAAGACATATTTAGAAAACATATAAAAAAAAATTCTTGGAAACCGTTGAACGGTTATTATTATACGTTTTCTAAATATGTATTTTTCAATTTCCTAAGTGTGTGAATAACAGTTTAAAAAAATGTTAAAAAGATATATATAGTTAGATTTCTCACAAAAAACTATTTTAAAAAAAATGAGCGCCAAATATGGAGCAACTAATAATGACGATATAGTGGTGAACGGTAATAAAGCTACCATCTATAAGGAAATCGATGTAAGGTAATGAACTATATGTTGCTGAAAACTAACAAGTTCCCGGACAAAACACAGTTTAGCCAATTTGTCACACGAGGTATAAGTACGACACAAAAGGAGCATTGTTAAGATTATTAGGAAATAACATCTTCCTGTACTTAAATTAACGAAATTGCATGGCATCTCTAAAAAGGAAACTAACTACACTATCCAGGTTCTAAGTATAGAAACTGAATGTCACAATTTGCTTTTGCCCTCTTATAATAATACAAAATATAAATCAAATTATAATTACTTAATATGATTAGTAAATATTTTGAAATATAAAGCATATATTAACAAATATATAAAGCATACATTAACAAATATATATATATTTATTTATTTATATTTTTAAAATTAAACTATTTTTAGCCAGATTAATAGCTTTAAAGTAGTCCGTGGTCACAGGTCTACACAGGACTACTGTAAAGTGTTCGAAATGTCGGATTTTCTAAAATATATTTTCGAATACTAATTATATACGCAATTAAGTTAAAAGTAAAAATTAAGGTTAAAGTAAAAATCGCTAAACCCAAAGATTTTATCATATATTTTTCATTAATTAAAAAAAACGATTTTTGATTGACGTACATGTAAAAAAGTTGAATAATTGAAACAAAAAAAACGACTTGATAAAAAACAGAAACTCTCTTATACACAACTGAAACATTTTCTTGTAAACCCTTTTAAATTGTAAGCCTACCTACCTACCTACCTACTTTACAATATACTTGTAAGTGTTATGACACCTTTTTGCTGTGTATTTAATCCCTTTACTTGGGTATCATGTGAAAAGTAGGTATACTCTTAATATACAATTATAACTAGTTAAATCTGCTTAGGTAAATGCAATCTAAGAACGTCTATCTATCGTTCATCACTCGTTAAGACAAATATGCAGCATGCAATTGTTTATAGACTTATTTTAAATAGTATTTAAAAATTATATATATACGTTCATACAATCTTAGATATATATTTTTATACTTAATTACATAATAATTAGAATTTTTTGCAGCTTTACGCTTTTTTAAGCGTAGCAGGCTATTTAACGAGAACCTAGTGTCAAGACACTCCATCCTCCACGTTCCGTCCGAATTCGAGATATTCGCCAGTTAAGTGGCGAAACTCAAAGCCATGCTTTGTCTTCACCACCAGAGCGGAGAAATAAAAATAATAAAATTATTAACATTCCGCGAAGTGGGTCCCAAGGTACTCGGTAGTCGATAGGTCGGTCATTCCGTCGATCCACAACCAATCACGATTATAGTCAGTCGTTATCCTACTGTGCCACGATGACCTTATAATGAGTTATGTACGATTATTTATTTAATTACATTAAATTTCAAACATACAGATGTCGACAAATAAAATTAGAATATCCCATATTAGAGTATGCCTTTAAAAAAATTATAAAAGGTCCTCTTTTTCTTCCAGTATTCCATGCAGACGACGACGGTCGTGGAAGTTAAGTCAGAACCTTCTCTATGGACTCGGCCACATGTATAACGACCTTTGCGCAGCCATGTGGTTCTCGTACATGATGCTGTTCTTTCAGGCAGTACTTGAAATGAGAGCCGTTGTGTCTGGGGCTATGATGCTTTTAGGTAGGTATGACTTTTACCCATTTTTGTTTTTGCTTTTTGTACTCTTCCATTGTCATAAGTTTTATTCACTTTACAACAAAAGCAGAAAATAATCTCATGAGCGGATTTTCAATTATCTTTAAGACTAGATGTCGCCTGAAAATTCGTATAAGTGTACTTTTTGACTCTTGCCTTACCATTTCCATTCCTAACTCTTAGAGTTTCAACTATAACACATAGAATCAAGTTATTTTTTCCGTTACTGTAGAAATTGCGTGAAGTCCTTCCTCAGTACTCTTGTATACTTTATACAGGAACCTACAAGGGCCCAGTACATTGAGTAAAGAACGAGTTTATAATATATATATATCCTACTAATATTATAAACGCGAAAGTTTGTAAGGATGTTTGTTACTCTTTCACGTAAAAACTACTGTATAGATTTTAATAAAACTTTACAATAATATAGCTTATACATCAGAATAACACATAGGCTACAAGTTATAAAGACATTGTGTGAATTGACCAAAATATCAAGTAAGTATATCTTATGTTCAAGCCATTAAAGCCAAAATAGTGAACCATTGTAGTCAATAAATTAATATTATGGTATATATATGCTAAATGCATATGTATACACGCTACATATACCAGAATATTATTTTTTGCTATTTTTGTGTCTGTCAGTCTGTTTTTTCCGGCTAATCTCTAGAACGGCTACATCGATTTTGACGGGGCTTTCACTGGCAAATAGCTGATGTAAGATCTCCACGCGGTCGCGGGCACAGCAAGTATATATATATATATATATATCAAATCCGACTACTTCGGCGATCTGATTGCGACTAGAAGATAGCATTAGTCAAGCATGTCCAAAATGCGTAACGACAGTTCACCTATAATGTTACACATTGTGTCATTGAACGAAGATTGTAATTCAATACTTGTATACCAATCCAATCCACAATATGTCTTGATGACAGTGTATCTAATATTTGATAAAAGATGATAAAAGCCTAGAAAAGAAAGGAATGGAATATTTTATTATTTTATATTGCAACACGATTTCATTAGCATAGTCATTGTAAAATTTCTACTTCTTATAAATAAAAAGGAAGGAACGGCAGGCCTGAATATCGGAATAAATAATTAGTTTTTATTGAATTTGCGAAATTGCGTGGATACACGACTGTATCGCATTTTCGCCGGCCCGCATTCTCGTTTAGATCACAAATTTTAATTGAGTTCATAATTTCATTGAATTATATAAATATGAGAAAATCGATAAAGTAAGTTTAAATAGGGGTAGACCACTGCTTTTAATTTCTGAATCCTACTTTCGAACAATACAGTCTAGACCTAGATACCCCAACCAGTTTATTTTAACAAAATGGTTGTAACTAAATTAGTTCCATATATACATATATATTAATAGTTTCTCTGTTTAGTGTTGAAATGATCAGGCTGCTAATATTTATTAGTGACTCTAGAACAGGCAAGACAAATAAAATAGACTCTATTATGAATAATATATGACAATTTATCTCTAATCAAATAAACTATTATTTAATAATCTTGATAGTGCATATATGAACTCATTATTATTCTATAATTACTCGACTAAATGTTATTTACGAGTAATATATGTACGTATGATTGCATCTTATCTATATATATAATAAAAGAGTAGAAAAGTTAATTATGTACGTAATGTAAAAAAAAAATATTGACTCCGTTACTATATCGATACCAGAAGCGAAAAAGTCAACCAGTAGATTTTTTGTATGTCTGTCTGATACTTTTGGCGACAATCGCGCTAAAACTACTGGACAGAAATTAATGAATTTTGGTATGGTAGTGGTAGCCCGGAGGTAAATACAGAATAGTGTTTATCCTGGACATTCAATATAGTTTTCGTAGAAAAAATTAAAACTAAAATAGACAAATTACTGATAACTACTGTATAGAAATGAATGGTTATTGTATTTAAATAGCTTAGTATCTGGAGCATTCAGAATTCTTGCTCCGTTATTTTGCTATTGGGCTTGCTTGAAAATTTGCATACATATCCGGTTCTAATGACAATGCAATATTTTAGGCGTGTTCTTTTTTAACCATTATAAATAATTTGTTTATTAGGTGTTTATAGGAATAAAGTAAGGGGGGTATTCATAAAGTAAGACTCAACATGACATCAAATATCGTAGACTAACCTGTGTAATAATTAGCGATCAGCTCGCGGGTTTCTCCGGCGCGTTCATATTTAAATCACAAACTACTCACATTTATAATTTTATCGCATAATATAAATTACTAGCGACCCGCTTGCGGCTACGCCTACGTTAACTACACATCTAAACAATTCCGTTTGTTTCGCCCGCCCGCGTTCTCACATAATTCACAAACTTTGCTTAAATTTATAATTATTATGTTAATATTATGAATGTAACTTCGTAACTTGAACCGATTGAAATGAAATAAACACTTAATGTCAAGGGAACTTTATCCTGAATACAATAGTAAATTTTCATCAAATAAAATATAAATCGGCTAAGCGGTTTCTGAGATTAGCGTGCACAAACACAAAGACAAACAGAAGTTAAACATTATTGTTTTTTGATTAATTATCATTATATTGATAAAAGCCCCCAATGTCTTCCAAGACATACGAAAAAAAATACGTAGACAGTGACAAGTTACATTTTTATTACAAATAAAGGGTGAGGGTCAGCACCATTTTCATTTTCATTGCAATGATTTTTTTGGTTGCGTCATTTTAAATCTGTAACTACATCTGAAGTACTCATTTAAATGATATAACTAAAGGATAAGTTCTACATTTAATGGCCAAGGTAACGAATATACCAATTTAGATATAAAGTAATGAAGAGCTAAACTCTTAATAATTAGCTTTTGCTAATAAGGTAATATTTTTTAATTATTTAGAGATAAAATGAGCAAGTTTTTTGTAGGTCTTTTTATGGTATGTATTTAGTATTATATTAATAGAACATATATTATTTTCATGTATCTCATACAGTTTAGACAGCGCTAGCAATGTAGGAGCTCGAAAATCGTTAATTGACCGCTATTACTTAAGCCCGAGAGTCGTTCCTGAATATATCGCTATATTTACCCATAATATGTACTTGTAATTATCCCGCACAGTAGGGTTTCTTACTAAGTTGCGACATCGGTAGTGAGTTATTTATTATTTAGGTGCCGACATACACTTACTAAATGATATATCAATTTAAAAAGATATATATTTAAGTCAAAATTTATCTTTTTCTTTAATTTGATTTGATCTTTTTAATTTGATCTTTTAAACTTATACTTCTAACGCCTCGCTGGCTAAACCTTAAGAGGTAGATATACTATGGATGTATGGAGCTAAATAATATATTATGGAATTGTGTATCTTAAAAATGTTTACAAAAAAAAATTGCGATGATAATTACATAATGAGATGCCTATCTCTTAAGGATGACCCACGTTAGCCTTTTTTTATCTTTTACGTATTAAAACAGTATAGTATATTTTTTATAGTATATTCAGGCGAAAAAACGAAATAGTTATTAGCCGTGTAGAGTACGCAGGCGAAGTCGCGAGCGGGTTGCTAGTAAGATAATTAAATTCAATTTCCTGATGACGACTTTGTTTGTATAAACCTATTGGGGTATTCAGGTCTAGACTACTGTTTGGTGACTGCATTAAATTAGATTGCGATAACATTTTAGTTTAGTAGTAGGATTAATAAATTAAAAGCGAAGTGAAGTTCATTATTTGAATTTGTTATATTTAATTAATTGACGCAATATTATTTTTATAATACAATTAAATTATAAATTTGAGCAAAGTTGCGAAAAAACGAAATAGTTGTTAACCGTGAAGAGTACGCTATAGTTTAATGAATTTTTAACTTGCACGTTCAATGTGTCATAACTAAAGAACTGAATTGAACTGTGTGTGTATAAAATATGTTCGTCAAACAGTATTTGTTATAATAATTTATTTTCAGTCATTAATATAATATATATTTTTTGAACATACATTATTTTTTTACTTTAGAGGCCACCGTGGCGCAATGAGACAGCGTCAGCGTAATTGGTCAAATGAACCCACAGTTACACTCGGAGAAACCATTACATTTAAATTATTCTCCGCTCTGGTAAGACAGAACGCGGCGTTGAGATCCGCTACTCAACAGGCATTATCTCGTTTCTGGACGCAAATTGGAGAACTAAGTGTCTACTGCTAACACTAGGTTCTCTCTGGTATCTCTGCCTACTTGCTACTATGCGGGGAAAAGCGTGGAACTGATAAAGAATAGTATTTTTGTTACCACGAATACCACCTATAGCACTTACCTATATATTGCATGATCCACAAGGCTTTACGTTCAGGCACAACTTAGTGTACTCTACAAAATGTGTATAACTAAATGTTACCCACTTAAAATACGGATAAACACTACTTTTACTATACTAACTATTACCACACAAATTCATGGAAAACATTAATCAAGTTGATTTCAGGACAAGTTGTGGATGCACTAGCTACCCCCGTTATTGGAATATTGGCGGACAAATATAGTACTAAGAAAATATGGCACTTATTAGGTGAGACATTTATTTGTATATTATAATTTATTTACTACTTTTTTAATGATTTATGAGAACAGCGATCATACATTATTGATAATATTACTTTTTAATGATAATCAAAATAATGTATTCCGAAAAAAATTATAGAACAAAAACCTTGAAAAATATTTACTCGTACTAGTTAATGATGCTTATGAAATGTGTCATCAGCCGATGAAACATCCGAAATGTAATTTAAATGAAAAAGAATATTTATTTAAATTAATCACACATTCCATGAAAAAAATATGAAATTTATATTTATAATAAATTACAGGTTCTGTGCTCGTAACGGGTACATTTCCACTGTTATTCGTGCGATGCTGGAACTGCTGGGCGTCGAACACAGCAGAATATTTGAAGTGGTGGATACCCTTGTACTATGCAGTGTTGGTCATTTTCTTTCAAATCGGATGGGCAATTGTACAAATTTCGCATTTAGCTATAATACCATCTATTACAGACAGTTTACAAGTTCGATCCGAGCTTACTTCTATAAGGTAAAAACTAATATAATTTTATGTGTTTTACTGTAATTGTGATTGGTCGTCGGTTCAATACTCACTCCAAGGAATTATTGTATTAAAATTATTTATATTCTTCCGATCTGGTGAACTAGACAAAGCGCGAAGTTGAGTTACAGCACTCAACACACAATGTCGGTATTTCCGGCAAAAAATGGAGACACTAAGTTCTCTCTAACTACCCTACTAAGTGGGAAAAGACGTCAAGCTGAAATAAAAGTTTTAAAATAATTTTTAAAATTATAATTTATACATAAAAGATTTTGTATTCCTACGCTCCAGCAAGCCACGTCCTTTTTGAACAAATTCAGCCCCAACATTGAGTTGACGTAATTTGAAATATTGGAGACTTATTCCAAAATACTTGGCAAATATTAGTATGTAAATTATTTCAAACAGTTTTACAAAAATATTCACCTGAGTACGGATCGAACCTAGGACGATCGCACACATGCCGACTGCTATATGATGGCGTCACATAATTATAAAACATATAATAATATAATTTATATATTTTAATTGTTTATCTACAAATATATCTCAGTGTTTTTGTATAAGTTTTAAAATTTTAAGTATTAAAGGATGTCGTATTTTTTTAATATGATGGCGCAAAACTTTTATTAATTATAATGAACAGACTTCAAGTCGCCATGTATTATTACTTACAATATATGATAAAGCTAAATTTAAAAAAAACATCCCTTTCAGATATATGGCTTCAGTGGTATCGAGTTTGACCGTATATTTCATTACTTGGATTGTATTAAGAGCATCGAATTACAGCACATTTATTGGACCAGCAGATGATTATAAATTCCGAGTATAAACACTAATTGTTACATAGATATATTGTTTTCTTAACTAAAAAATATTTATATAAAATTGTATTTTTGTTCTTGTTATACATAATACAATATACATAAATATGTAAATGATTCTGTGAATTACAGAATGTTGCACTAATCATTTCCGGTGTCGGCATAACGTCGTACGTCATCTTCCATGTCTTCTTCAAACTAAAACCTGCAATGGAACCAAAAACAAATGGTCGCATCATAGATACTACGGAAATGGAACCTCTGAAGCTATCAGCGAAATCTAAAATAATGCATTTCTTGCGAATGCCTTTATTATATCAAACAAGTTGTTTGTAAGTATATTGATTATTAGAGTATAGAGATAATCTTGCCACTTTTTCCGCGTAGCAGAACGGGTGGGTCATCAGGGAGAACCTAATGTCAAGACACTCCGTTCTCCACTTTGCCCGAAATCAACATAATATATGTTGAGTAGTGGAACTCACTGAACTGGATTTAAATTTCAATGTTACACAAATTATTGCTCATAAAGAGAAGTTACTTATTGAAACAATTTCAAAGAAAGAACTCTTTGATTTTTTTTGGCTATTTAGTTATATTGCATATTAGAAACGCGATGAGCTTCATAAACAGGCCATAAGTATTTTTTTAAATATAACACATTTTTAATAATCAAGTATGGATAAATTTGATGTTGTTGCGATGTATTTGAACCAACAATGAGTCTCGTTATAATGTCACTACGCTATAGAATATTGTATTAATACGCAAAAAGTGCATACACATATTATATTATATACTTTGACATTTGTTAAAGAAATTAAAAATACTTATTATATTTTTTGTTAAATATGTATATTAGCGTCATTATTTATTTTCAGATATGTATTCTCAAGATTATATTGGGCATTAAGCTTAGTGTACGTACCACTATTTTTAGAAGAACGTTTATCAGTTAATCCAACTGAAGGTTCAGAAATGGTTGCCAGTGTACCTCTTGCTCTATACATCTCTTCTTTGATATTTTCATTTTTATTAAAAAGCAAGACTAATAAAATGGGTCATCAGGTATAAATTTTAATTTACTCATACACAATACATGTATGTCAGTCAGCTTTATTATCTACATACAGCTTCAAATACAGCTTCAACTACTATAGAAATAATTAAGTAAAACCAAAGAAGTTGTCGAGCAAAGAAATATAAGAAAAACAAAAAATAATAAAGCTAACTTTTTTAGCCATTTGTTTCTACACGATTATTTTATATGAAATGTATGCATTTCACCGTGTAGAAAGTAAGTCAGCGAGAACCGAATGTCAAGACACTCCTACTCCACTTTGACGCCTAAAATCAAGACCGGGCTTTGCCTTGGGTACCTAAGCGGGTGGAAATTGAACCACAACCAATCGCGTTGACATTCAGACGCTCTCCTACTGTTATCTATGTATTTTAGTCATTGTTATAAAATGTAATATTATTATTTCATTTTATATTCACATACGCATTTTTCGGAGTACGCCCACTTCCTGCGGAACACATACTGAAATATTATTTAAACGTTGGCATACAAAATATTATTGTTATTATGAAATAATAAAAAATATATAATTAATAATTAACTTCACAAGTTTTCCATTTAATATGCTAATTAGTAATTTTGTAAGTCAATAAGTACATATTGTATACGAAATAACGGTTTTAATTCATTTTAGGTGGCGTACCTCGTGGGAAGCTCTTTAAGTTTAATAAGCAGCATGTGGATCGCACTAGCTATCAGTCCCGATGCACATGTATGGCAAATATATTTAGTGGCGACATTAATGGGTAAATTCAATTTGCATACCACACGCAATTTGAATACTTTTATATGAACATTGCCAAAAAAGGCGCCAAAACGCGGATGACGATGTTACTTTCTTGTCGAATGTAGTGTTGCCGAAGCATAGATAGTTTCATTAAAATTAAATATATATGCAATAGTAAACAAATTGATATTATCATATCGATTTTACTTCAAACGAATCTTAATACACTTATACACATCGATAAATTAACAACTACTGACAGTATCGATAGCGTGAATATTGATGGTAGTGCTAATTTTCAGTTTTAACATTATTGTTGCTTTTTGAAATGAAACTATTTTTAACCGGATTAATAGCGTATCTTAATGATTCTACCTGTGACCACGGACTACTGTAAAGTGTTCGTAACGTCGGGTTTCTAAAATGTATTTTCGAATACCAATGATATACGCGATTAATTCGATTAAAAATAGTTTCATTTCAAAATGTGTAGTGATCGCGAAAATCTAAGATCTTATTATTTTCGATGCTATTGTTTCTACCAATGAGTATAATTTAACAGTTACACTATCGAAATTATACATAATATCGATATTATCGATAAAGCTACTGTTATAAGTACATTTAATATATTGCTTAATATTTCATGAAAACTTTCATTAATGAAAAGTAAGAGTAAGTTACATCACTCAAGAGTCAGCAAATCTTGTACGTGATTAAACAGCGATTTCATTATTTTCCATTCCATTGTTAAGAACTCAGTTTAAAATATTATTAATCTTATTTTTTAGAATTAGTATAATTTATTTAAGGTCAGTACGAATACTTTATAACTACGAAATGCTTACTACAATATATGCTATTTATAACAGGAGCCGGAAGTTCAATTACTCTAGTATCCAGTTTATGCATAACAGCTGATTTGATAGGACCACACTCACATCAAGGCGCCCTTATATATTCGATTGTAACATTTGCCGACAAGCTGGTCACTGGCATAGCCGTTGTGGCCATCGAAAATTAGTAAGTTACAGAATTTTCTTCTTACTGACAATTAAAGCAGCTCACAATCAATTGGTACTTATTAACGTATCTAACTCACTTTGTCAAACTACATAGTCCGGCGAAGTTTTATAATTACAGACTTTATTTTTACATCTACTGCATTTTAAGCTGAGACTCAAAAGCTCTTAGGGCGAGAATGACTTCATACTTCTAATTCTACGACAATTGTTACTTAACAATGCTAACTGGGATATAAAATAAAATACATTTTATACAAAATTTTGTTTTATATTCATCCGTTCATACATTAAATTCATTGGAATGAAAAAAATCGTAAGTAATTATTATCAAACAAGACAGAATTGACATTTCGTGGATTTAGTAAAAAAGAGGATAAATCACTTTATTTTACTTACAAATTATAATCAAAAGTTTTTAAAGAAATTGAAATACAGTAATTTATTATAAGAAATCATTTTAAGGCTTTTGAGTTAACTCTTATTATTACTAAACATACAAATTTTGTAGAAAGCCTTAAGAGTTGAGAATGATTTTATAACATGAAATATACTTTTTATTTGCTCAACTATTTTTATAGGAACTCGAATAACATATACACTATGGCATTTATGTAAATTATGCATATACAAAACGCACAAAAATATAATATATTAATAAAGATAATAAAAACAATTACATAGTACCTGCTTATAATATTAGCATTTTGTATGCATACATTTTTACAAATATATATATTTCCAAATTTGCGGCACCAAATTGATTACATATAATTAAAAGCAGTAAAAGGCACAACAAATACACTATATCTAATCCTAAGCATTATAATAATCAAAACAGGAACAATTTTTGCATTTACCATTTAGAGCATCTAAGTCAACCAAATTGAAAATTTTAATATTGTTTTATAAATTACAAATTTTTTTGTGACACATTCCAATAACATATTTTATAATGTCTTAATGCTTAAAAATATATTTTACGAAAAACAAGTTGAAATAAGAAAAATTTTCAGATGTTATATAGATGGACAGATTTTCAAAATAAATTGTAAATTAATTATTAATTGAAATGTTTCTTATGACACTTTAAAATCAATTACACTGTAGTAAACTGTAAAAACTGTGTTAAATATTTTAGTATTGTAACTGCAAATTATGTTAATCTGTAAATATTTAATTTGCAACTAATTCTTTTTTTCAGTAAATGTGACGACGCACTAAGCTGCCCACAATATTACAGAGGTGTTTTAACATATGCGTGTGGTGGCAGTGCAGTACTTGGAATGCTTTCTCTCTCAATAACAACTCTAATCTCCAAAAACTCCAAAGTTAAACCTCAAACGCAAACATGAACTATATTACAATTTGGAACTACTACTTCTAATTTCACCTGCATTTATGGCTTATTTATATATTTTTTTACAAAAAGTATTATATAATAAAAATCAATGTAATTTTATTTAAGTAGTAATACTAATATATTATTTACATTATGTTATAGGTACTATTAGAATAAAATGTTAAAATACATAAACTATATTGGTCTTATTGGATTTAACTTATACACAGCTACAAATGGATCATGGCGAAAATCTTTGTTACTTAAAACATTAACTCTTAAGTGTGATTTTTGACATTTTGCTTTGGCACTTTTTAGGATTTTTAATTTTTTTGATCTTATAGTATCAGTTACTGATCCATAGACATAAAAACAATACAAATTGCTACATTTTTGAAACATTATCAATGGATCAGATAAATTCAATGTTTCAGAAGACATATCACATATATTTACATTTTCTAATGTTCTACATTGACTCATAGATGAAAACAGAAGCTGAAAATCTATTCGTCTATCAACTAATCTGATATTTTTAAGACTCTGACTTAATGGAATAGATCTAGATATTGAAGCAAAACATGAACATATAGGTGGAACCTCTACATTTAGAGTAAGAAGTTGATTGCAGCATCTAAATAATATGTTAAAAAAATCAGCACTGTAGCGCACAACACCACTTAAGTTTAAATAAGTTAGTTTACATAAGTATCCACAACTGGTTGATAGTGTGACACCACTTTTTATTTCACCATTGAAATACAAGCTTAATTGCACTTGGTGTTTATCTTGAAACTGTTTATCATAGTTTAAAATATAATTTGGATGCACACTTCTTTGCCTCTTAAAACCCATATCATTAACAAAACTTGAACATAATTCATTATTTTGTGTAGGAATTGTGCAATACCAATCATAGGTTGAAGGAAGTGTAGCATTTAAAGATGATTTAAAAGAAAAAGGTATAAGTGGTTTTAATTTTTTCAAAAGACTATAAAAAAAAAGTTGATCAAATTGAGTCACTCTTTTATTCCAAAGCATGACACAAGCATTACCAGTTACAGTGACTCCAAAGTCTGTAATACATATTGCATTTAACCCAAAATGTTCATCAAAAAACTTTTTAAATGTATGTGTTGTGTATATAATGCTCTTAAGTGCTTCTGCTGTGAATATAATAACAATTTCATATTCTTCAAAATCCAATGTTGTAAATAAATACATTTCTGGTAAGTAGCAGTAATATCTGCTGGGACTTAATCCATCAGAAAAATTTAGAGAAAAATCATCAAATTTAAGAATTAAAATGTATTCACATGGCTCATTTTCATATGATACCATTTCACTATTCATTACTGTATATTGCAAAGTTTTTATCTTTGCTTTATTTAAAATAAAACATGGAAGATTTGAGTATAGTAAATTGCTTACATTTCCAAAAAAATTTACATTATCAAAGTTCTTAAATACTTGTTGGCACTGTAACAATGTCTTCTTAGCTATTTTGGTCTGATAATTATTAGTAAATGTAAAATTTATTGTAATGTCTTTTATGCTTGGGCATATTTGATAAATCTCAATAAAATCCAGAATATTGATATTTGTGTGAGAAATATTTAATATTTTTAAACATTTCAGTTTACTCATAGATGATATAAGTATTTTTTTGTTTAAATCAGCAATACCACACATATTTAATTCTTGTATGTTCCTATATATATCCTTGAAGAAATCTAGTTTAAGTGATTGTGATGTAGCCATTGTGCTCATAGATAAATTGCATCTTTTTACGTTTGCAAACTGGCCAACAACTTGTCGCATCCGAAGGCAAGTACCATATAAATTAAATAACGAAACGATATCCAGCCGATTAATGATTATGATAAGGATTTCGACTGGCAAATTTAAGAGATTCATTTTGCTCAAGAATAGTTAGTTCAACTGAACCACATCACTTTAAATCTAGTTAGCAAATTATTATTTAATTAGTTTTAAATTTACTGGGCATCTGTTTTATCGAATATAATATTTGATTATATCATTATAAACTCAGTAGTCATCACATGTCGAAGCACCAAAACCTTTTTAAATTTCTAAAAATAAATCTTGTTTAATTGACCTGCCTTATCTTTTTAAAGATTCTTTATTATTTTCAAGCACAAAAAATAGTACAGAAAACAATATGTCAAAAATGAAAATAATAATTTACCTTATGATGTCAAATGTCAAAGTCAGATTTCATAACCATTGACAACATAAATACAAGTTTAATAAATTAGCCAATTTTTTGTTAACATTTTTTAAAGTGTTATTCCCACACTTCTGCGTTCAAATTTTTATACGTTTTCTAAATATGTCTTTTTCAAATTAGCCAATGTTTAAAGACGAGGCCGTGTGTATGACTTTCAACAGACTGTTATTTTGACTGACTCTCTCAGTTGTCTACAGACCATTAAAGAAAATCCTTTCTGTTGCAAAAAAAGTTATGCCATTATTTTAAGCATCGGTGTGGCTTTGTTCTCATGTCATCAAAGAGGTCTATTAGTCTTAGAGTAAACGTAATATTTCAGTTCAGTTGGCCCCATTTCACTTGTTCAGTAAATAGCTTGCGAACTATCGAGCGACAAATTGGGGATCTAGTTAGCGTAGTTACTCTGTGGCACCGGTCTTTCGAACTAGTTCGATCGCGAACTACACAAGTCTAGTTACAGCGCCTGTTCGACTGACGAGCCAAGGACATCATACAAAAAAAAAATCTTTGAAATTAAATAACTTTAATATATATAACATTTCTATTTAATATATATATAGCATATTAACAAGGTTAATAAGCTTGGCTACTAATTACAAAACTTATTACATAAGACAGGGCTTATGCTTTTTAGTTTCTAATTTAACTTTAAATTTTTTTATGCCTTTAAAATCATACCTGTTCTATATGAATAAAATATAGAATTTCTGACCTTTTTTAATCCTAAATAAATATATTTTAACATGTTTATACATTGCAAACGCTGGCTATGTTTTAAGAGATATCTCAAAATATTGTATTAGGAATTGTATATCTAAAAAATGCCCATAAAAAAGTTTGGTAGTGCCGTAGCTTAGTATAATTAAAGCAAAAAAGTTGGGATATTTACTAATGTTGCTACACCGAATACTTTTTGATTGAAGACAAGTATGTGATAAGTAAAAGTAATAAGACACAAAAAGTGTCTATATCGGCAATTTCATATTGAAACAGTTCAATGTAGACTCAAGCTACGAAGCCTGTATGCATGACTCAAGACAAAAGTGTCTACATTTGCGAAGCGCCTAAAAGATTGCTTTGCCTCATGCCTGCTATAGTTATAGAGTCCTGGAATGGTCCTGGAAATTTTGACACTGGACAGAAAAGCTATTAATATAGTATACAAGGTAGGGCTTTAATGTTAAAGTGCAGGAGCTGATTCGTGAAAAGAAAGCTGCCTTTAAGGAGTGACAGTAAATCAACGTTTGAAGACAGATAAGAGTACATAGCAGCTAAACGTGCCAGTAAAAGGGGTGTAGCCAGAGCCCGCAGTAACAGGTTATCACCACTATATGATACACTTGAAACTACGGAGAGACAAAAGCTTATTTACAAATTAGCATGTGCAAGGGCTAAAGCGGCGCAAGATATTACAAAATGTCTTTGCGCGGAAGATTTACAGGGCAAGCTGGTATGTTATCATGCCTCTGTGAAGGAGAGATGGGCAGTAGCTTCTCCATCTCTGTTCCTCCGTTCTCCGCACGGTTGCTGGGTATTCAGCAACCGTGCAGTCTTCCAACCGACCCACCTCCTAATATTTGACTTATTGCCCCGGTAACACCAGACAAAACTTGGGATTGTCTTCGACGCATGAAGAATCAGAAAGCGGTGGGACCTGACGATATTTCGATCAAAACGTGAAAATCATTGGGCTCTCTTGGGGTACTCATGTTTAATGACCTCTTTAACTAAATCTTGGACACTGGAACGATCCCACATCAGTGGCGATACAGCTTTATTATCCCTATTAATAAAGGCAGGGGCAGTGTTCAAGATTGTGGTAGTTATAGGGGCGTTAAGATCATGAGTTACACCATGAAGCTCTTTAAGCGGATGATTGCCCGTTCTTGTTCAATCTAGTGCTAGATTCTATCTAGTGCAGCTGTCTCTATTGTCTCTAATATGTCTTAGTCTTAAGTGTCCGTGACGTAGCGGACAAGCTCCAAGAGCGTCGCCTGAGATGGCATGGCCACGTTGCGAGCCGACCTAAGAACTATGTGGAAAGAATATGCCTTGATACGTGTCCTTGGAGCAAGACACCCCGGACGCCCATGGAAGCGATGGCTGGATGTCGTGAAGCAGGAGCTGGTGAACAAGAGAGCAATGGACTAAACACTGAAGACGTGAAGGATAGTGCAAAGTGAAGAAGATTTAGTAGGACGGCAGACCGTGGCTAGGCCGGGATTAGTGCCAAGTAGAAGAAGACAAAGTAGGGCTTTATTAAATTGCATCTTACTAATAATAATTAAATTAAACATCTCCGGTGACGCATCCAGCGAGGATTATGCACTCTATTACGAGTACATGTTTTGATTGTTGATATTTATTAACAAAAGCGTGCCGTTACGTAACTTAACCTTCGACTTTACTACATATTATAAACAAAGCCCCCGCCGCGTCTATCTGCAATATGATCAAAAACGACTTAACGAATTCTTATATATAGGTTTATATGCCAAAATCAGTAAAGTTATGCGTAAATAAAAAAAGATGATATTTGTTCAACATGTAGGAAAAAAATAAGCTGATTGGTAGCTTTATAGAAAACGCTGCCAAAAAACTTTAGAAAAATAATCCCATATGGTTGATTGTTCATCTTTCATAGATGTACCAAAGGTCTCGGATCGTAGGTATATCTTTAAGGTATACCTACGATCTGATTATATATCTTTTAAGGATTCCTTGCTATAGCTATTCTACTAACTGTAACAATAAGTCACTTATAATGTGGTAATTGTGAAACCATTTAAACGGATACTAATCTATATCAAATTAAATACATATATACCTCTAGAGCAATTATATTATGTCATGCATAATATAATTGCTCCAAATCTTAGGGAGTTTTGCAAATTCAAAATGACCACGAGAGAAATAACGAGAATATCGAAGCTCACTTGCTCGCCCACAAAACATGACAAAAGCTATGTTATGTCAGCGAAGCCGGGCCGGCGGCTAGTAATTTAATACACAATACCTACGTACTATAGCTTGGCACGACAATATGTTTTTTCATCCAATGCTTTAATTTACTTTATCAGGAGCAATATTGCACTATATAATTTCTATCCCATAAGCTTATGTTTTCGAGCCTAGAGTTCAGCCACAGTATTATAACAATGTTGCGATAGTGTCCGAAATTTGTTAATTTATATAAATCCTTATTTTACATAAACTATGAAATTGTGTCTTTTAAATTATTTCAAAAGTATTTGGATTGGACTTTGGATTCTGAGACAGATATCAATGCTACAGTTTGTCTGACAAAGAAAGTGACAATATTTTACATATCCAGTTATGGATAACAGGGGATTAAATTCACTATCACAATTATGGTATAGAATGATTTGAAGAAAAAAGATATTAAGAGCACAATATTTTTTTTAGTAAAGTTTGAACAAAACTCATCTATCTTCCATTTTTATAAAATTTAACTTTAAATTTTAAGTGATGATGGTAAATCATACATCTTTAAAATGTAATAATCATATATTCCAAATAATATAACTATACAGCTAGCTACATATATAGTTCAAAGTCAATCCTATTAGAGTTATAAAACTGACTATCTTCACCATGCTTCCTAACCCATACACCAGTCTTGAAATAACCATCTGTAGACCATTTATGCATTTGTTCTGTAGAATGAGGCCCTGAAATTTCATCATTATCTTGATTCCACTTGAATTCCCACTTTAATCCAGTTCGTTCAGTTTTTGTTTGAGATTGCTCTTCATTTTTATCATCTATGCTCATTTTTTCCTTCTCATCAAAATCATCTGCATACATATCCAAATGGGCATCTTCCTTTTTAGCTTTATTTTTTGAAATAATTTCATTTATAGCCTCATAGGTTTCTTGATAAATATCCATGTTCCCTTCTTTTGTCAAAATCTGGTTTGCAAGCTCTGTAATTCTAGTAACAAATTTACTATTTTCATCAACAATACCAGCTTTCTTTCTCTTCCAGCGCTCAGCACTTGAAATATTTGAGCTTGTGCCTAGAATAAGAATAAAAATTAATTCCATTTTTAAACCAATTGTTAGATTATAAAATTAAAATTAGCAATATTAAAGTAACGCTACTTTTAACTTTGTTACTAATTTTAAATATCTTACCAAGACGTTGCAGACATTTTGCAATGGTTTCTTTTGGTTTCATAAATTGTAATATTTCTTTATAATTTGAAATTATATCATATTTTTCCTCTGCTATTTCTTCATCTGTATCTGACTCATCTGAATTTTCAACATCTTCCTTAAAGACTTTATATTTATCTTCAGGTTTTCCTTTTATTTTAACCCAATCAATATTGTCAAGCCACCCATCCCTGATTTCTGTTTCTTTTTTCCAGTGATAATGTCCTTGTGCATCAAAATGGCCTTCTTCCAATTCTTCTTTCATATTAAATGGAGTAATTCTAACCTAAAATATAATATAATATTGTATATTTAAAGTATAATATTGTTGTATAAATTTTAATAGATATCCTAAATAATACTACTCACTTCACCTTCTAACCCTCCAACTCCTTCTTCTTCGCCTTCTATGTCATCAGCGTTCAGGACATTATACTTTTCTTCTTCTGCAGCACTATCTTCTTCATCAGAGTCTAACGAATGTTTTTTGCCTTCTTTTTTTGCTTTCATATGTACATTATCTTCAAAAGCAACAGAAGCACCTCTTTTCGACATTTTTCATTCGTATGATAACTAATAAAACAGCTAATTTATTACTTTTAGAGTAACCTTAAAATTATCACACAATATGTATAATAATAATTACAGTAATATATGGTAGAAGCCAAGCTAAAACCCAATAAATTCATGAATTCTGATTGTAGACATTTGACAATAGCATTATAGTTACGGAACAATAGCGTCTATACTCTATACCGATAGTCTATACCTACAGCAATTAAACTCTATTTAATTTTTAGCGAGTATTTCATTCAATGACTTATAGGTTGTCCAGCTTATGCTACATAAAATTTCTACTAATAATTACGAATTAAGAAAATTAAATAAGAAGATAATTTCAATCTTCATAACTAAATAAAATAATTCTATGATATTTGTTTTAAAATAAATAAATATTAATAAACAAAAATATTATAGTACTAGCGACACGCTTGCGGCTTCGCCTGCGTAAATTACTGACTGACTAAACTATTTCGTTTTTCGTCTGTCCGCGTTATGTCACAAACTGCTTAAATTTATAATTTAAATGGTTGTAACTTTTCTGTTTATGAACCGATTGAAATGAAATAAACACTAAATGTTAATTAAAGTTAAGATGGTGGTGACAATACAATCATCAAAATTTTATTTAAATACATTAAGCCGTTTCTGAGATTAGCCTGCTCACACAAACAGATAAAGAGACAAGTAGATAAGAAAATTAAAAATCATTGTTTTGTATCATATATAAGATTATTTACAGAACTGATATTGAATGTATTATTGCAGAATCAAGTATTATACACTAGGTATAGCTGAAGTAATAACAAATTATCAATTCGAAATTGTTTTACAATCTCCATTTGTCCATTTCAGAGCTCCATTTCATTCCTTTAAATAAAAAAAAACTTGACTGACTGACTTGAATTTACTATTGAATAAACAATTATAATTTAAATAAAAATTAATAGGCTAAATTTGTCAATAGCGGAAATTGCGTCACCGTTTATTATTAAAGGCTGGCCACATTCTCTCTTGATTTTTCTAATATTTCATGTCAGAGCTCTAGCTGTGGCAATATGGCTGTAGCTTTCGAGTTTCGCTGGTAGTGCACGGTGCTCTAATCAATTTCTGTATAGAACGGAGTATTTCCGACGGATCTAAAGTTTCATTTTTAATTTTTTAGTGATTGTTGTTTCTGTTTACGTTGTTTTTAGCAAATATCTATTGCAAATTTTTTAGTTTTTCGTATCCGTCGTCACCAGAATTCACGCGACGACAAAATGGCGTCGCTTGACAAGATTTTGCTGCAAAAGATATTTTTCAGTTTTATTGGTTTAATTTAAATTAATTCAAAAAATGCCGCAACAAGTGTTTAAATATTTTTATATTAAATGAATTGAAAACTTTTTAATTATTTCTATTCGATATTATTAAAAATACTGTGTGTTCGTTAGAAATTCTACAAAATGCGCTTGGTAAGTGTTTTAAAAGCCTTTTAAGCATTGTTTTGCTGTATAATTCTTTCATATTTATATTTTCGGGCTTTAATTAAGTGGTGAATGTTCTAGAAGCTGAGGGTGTGGCCGTAAAAAGCGAAGAAATTTTAAGACGTAATAGTGAATAAATCGCTTTCTACGATTGTTTACAATATATTTTGTTGTTTTTATGTATTAAAATTTAATTGTTCCACCGAATAAAGCTTTTCCTAGGTTTCTTTGTTACGTAATCTTTCAGTAGAGGCCATGTAAAGTGTTTTTGGAAATGGACCCATTTTTGCAATTTAGCTTTGAAAATTGGTCTTACCAAGTGATGTTATAGTTTAGAGAAGCATTTGAGGTTATGTTTTCAATATTTTTTTCAATTTACTTTAATTACTGGGTTTTATTCAGTATTATGCAATGAATTTCTCAGTTATGTATTTCCATTATTTTAGATCATAATTATTAAAAAAAAGTGCATTAAGAAAGATATTTATATAATAGCTTTTTAAGGCCTAAGCTTGGTTGCAGTGTACTAAATTACTAAAGGTTTACTGACTTCTCTTTATTAATTCTCATCATTTTCTATTTTAGTGCCATTATCCTTTTTTTATTATTCTGTTATATTTCTTTGAACAATAACAAGTAAATGTTTTTGAGCTGTTTTGTTATTATTCCTATTATGTTTTTACAATTGAATTGTAACTTGAAACTTTTGTATTTCCTTGATTTTTTACTACCAAAAATATATTTATAAAAAATAAGGATGAATGATAATACATGCAGTACAACTTGTTTCAATATAAGTAATTAATAGTTAGTGCTGGATATAAAGTGTCAAAATTTATTGTTGTTAGAAAACGTATAACCATACAAAGTGTTTTATTAAATAATTTCCTAAATAGTGATTAAAGTATTTGATAAGAAATTTGATTATAAACAAAAATAAATAAATAACTTTTTTGTTGCAGAAGGGCTGTATGAATGAATCTGGGAGTGATTCAATGAGTGAAAAAGGAGAGAAAAGTGATTCTAGTGGATCAGGCTCAGGAAGTGACAGGTGATTATTTTTTATTTTTGGACCATTTTTATATAGCATAAATATTTTATATTTATTTATATTTGTTTTGAACAGTGATAGTGGTTCAAGTTCCTCTGGATCTGGGTCAGCAGGTAGGTCAGGGTCAGAAAAATCATCAAATGCTGACAGATCCCATCTAAGTGATGACACAAAATCTCCAAAACACAGTAATGCCAATTCTTCCAAATCAGATCATCAAACAGATAAAGATTCATCAGATGATTCAATAACAAAACGCAAATCTAGAAACCATCATGGCAAAATTAAATCTGATTTATGGGAAGACAATCCTGATATGTTTGGTATTAGAAGATCGGGACGATCAAGAAAAGAACCAGATAGACTTAAACTTGCCGATAGTGATTCTAGTGAAAAGGGAAGAAGCCACAATAGAAAAAGTAGGAAAAAAAGGTATCTAATTAACTTTAGTCATTTGTACTTTATTAGTAAGAATAATATTTTCAAATTTTCAACAATTAATATTAATTTTATTGTTGTTTTTGTAGTGATTCATGGAATTCAGATACCTCAGATAGTGATAGTGATCTAAAAGGTTCCCCACCCCCACCTTCAAAACGACCAGGCCAAAGAAGTGTACCTCTAAGAAAAAAGAAACTAGCAAGAAGAAGGTTTACTAGTGATGAAGATGAAAGTTCAGAGCCTTCAGATGAAGAAAATAGGAGGTAATGAATATGAATTCAAATTACTATTATTTTATTTGAATATAAAGTAATATATACACTATACAAAATAGATAGGATTACAAAGAAAAGGAGAATAGTAAAATTACACTTTTTAAAATGATGCATATACATTTACAAATCAATTCAATTAAATTGTAAAATTTGTAATTTAGAGATGTGAATGGATGAAGATGACATTGAATTTGAGAATTTTCTGTTTTAAACTATTGCATCAACTGTCAAACATCTTAAAAATAATTTCCTAATAGATATAATAAAACACAAATAAAAAAATATTTGTTTTTTAAATTTAATGATGGTTTATATGCACTCAAACTTTATTCATGCAGTTTACATGGTCTACTAGCATCATGATCACGATCTTCTCAATTACATAAAGATGACTGAGGTATATGAGTATGTCATGCTCCAGAGGGCATATTAACAATCTGTCTCAAATGTTAATTAAATTTAAAGTTAAGATATAATTCATCATGTGTGAATTGACTAGTATAATTTTTTAATCTCAAAGTAATTCAGAAACAGAAATTCCTTTTTGTATTGACTGTTCAATCTACTGTTTAGGTCTGACTAGATGATTGTTAGAAATCATACAAACTTTTGTTAAAAGCAGGCAGGTTCTATGATTGGAATTAAAAGGATAGTGGACAGTGTATACATACACTGTCCACTATCCTTTCAATTCATTATTTACTAATAATATAGACTTTGAAAATGTTTTTGGATGGAGGAATGCAAAACTGCATTTTACCAGACCTTACTACATGCATATTCCCAAAGCCACATCAGCTGTGCATCTTGTTATATGTAATGGTGATAAATATCATGGTTATCTCAGTTTTGGATAAAGCTTGTTAAATATTATTAGTAACCCTTAAATCAAATACCCTGATTTGTTGATTGAAAAGTGCTGGTTTCTTGAAACTTTTTGTTTTACAGTAAATGTAGGTGAGTTTCGTCTTACTTCCTCCCAAACGAATATTAAAGAAATGAAAATAGAGTAGAAAGTGTGATGGCTCTTACACACACACACACACTCCAAATTTTGTAATCGTTTTTTAACAAAAATCTAGATTTCAAATTGGGTTATTATTATAAAATAAAAAACAACAAAATCAATATGAAGTGTGCATGCCGAAAAATAGTATTAAATCAGTTCAAAAAATATAATTAATTTCCAGATTTTATAAATATATAATATTTTTTAAATATACACAAATTTTATAAATATATAATATTTTTAATATTAACAAACAGAAATGTTACGTTTATTTATCCATTATTACATAAAGAGATATCTTAATTTTTTAAATTATAAATGAAATAGAGTATGTAATATATTTGCTGTCTGTGATAGCTGTCAAGCGCAATTTTAGTCTACTTTTTCAAGATGGCGACTATGGCTTGATTATAATATGACGTCTGAATATGAACTCCGATGTTATGTAACTGAGTATTGATAAACTTGCATTTCCTTTTACAGATGATTGTTCTGTATATATTGAATATACTAATATTATACTATATTTTTTCACGATAATATAGAATAGAATTCATAATAATATAGAATTTAATATTAGGTTTTTCTCTAAAGTACGTAGGTACTTTTTTATCAAAATATGAATGGTAATAAAATATGTTACAAATTTATTATTTGAATGGATTATAGATTCATCACAGTAAAGTCATAAAGACATATGATTGGTATTATGGCATCTACTCTTTAGTTTAGTTTACGTAACGTTACGCTAGTACTGTCAGATCGTCAGGCGTTTATTATTGCTACTAATAACTTTATGAAATATAGAGAGAACCTATCGTTGAAATTTTCCGTTTCCCGCCCGAATTAGAGACATTGCGTGTTGAGTGATGGAGCTGAAACCGCCGCTCCTTACCAGAGCTCGGAAATGAAAACAATTTAAATATAATTCATTCTTCCCAGTGGGAATCGAACCTACTGCCATCGCGTTTGCAGTCAGACGCTGTCCCACTGCGCTACTTCGGATGATTATATTGTATGTATTAGTTTATTTTAATACAATTCTTATTAATTTATAATAAAATATATATTTGATCAACGATAAATTTTTACACATGTAGCACAATATCAACTTAACGTGAACTACTAATTATAATAATTAAATAACTTCACTATATTTAAATTGTATTGTTATACCCTATGCTGTCTTTTAGCTTAACATTCTATTTGCACCAAACCTTGAAATCACAACGTTTTGTTAGTTATAATTTTAACCACTGAGCCATTATGGTATTTAGTTTCTGTATTTTACTCTTGACTGTCTGACTATAAATGCGATTGTTTTTGGGTTCCATTCTTACTCAGGGAATGATTATAACTAAATTATTTTCATTGCCCCACTCTGGTAAGAAGACAAAGCGCGGTGTTATGTTGTGCCACTCAGCACGCAATGTCTATGCACTGCTATGCGTGAAAAAGTGTGAAGCTGTTGAAAATGGCTGTATTTATCGCTGCTTACGATTATTTATTAAATAATTATTTTGGTTGTTTATACATTTTATTTAAAAATCATTTTTAGAAAACGTATAATTATTTGAAGGCAGCGGGATTCGAACCCTGTCCTCATGGGAACGCTGAGTTTCAAATTTTATACGTTTTCTAAAAATGATGTATGAACATCATCCTACATGTGTAAATTACACAAAATTAATGTAAAAAAATGTTGAGTTTTGTTCCGCCATTGAAAGAGCTGTCTTTAAAAACGTGCAGAATTTTTAGATCAGTCTTTTGTAACACTAGATTCTCTCTCGCTACTAATTTAAAATAACCTAACAGTATAATTAGAAACAATCCTTAATTGTGCAGTCGGACGGCTACACGGCGTACAGGTGCTGCTGTAAGTTATAAAGAAGCCAGTGATGAACAAACTGACTCTTCAGACTTGGTTGAGGTAGACGGAGTTGATGGTGAGGGTGATGCTGAACCTGAACCAGAAGATCATAGTGAAACTATTGAAAGAGTTCTTGGCATTAGACGAGGAAAGAAGGGAGGTAAGTTGTCTAATAATTTATGTCCAAAACCAAACTTGTATGAAAAATAAAATGGTAATTATAAATTTACTATTATTGGTTTTATAACAACAACTAAATAATAGAATAATTTATTCATTGCTGTCACTTGTTTTTTCTTAGTGTTCTACTGACATTAATATATATCTCACAAAATAGGTTTCTCACAATTTTAGCATTGTTGTGCAATGTAGTGTTAAATTTTAGCTAATGTCTTCTTATCATTGTCCAGTCACTGGAAATGTGACTACAGTTTATTATATCGAGGAACATGGCGATCCGAACGAAGGTTGTGATCCTAATGATGAAGATGCAATTGAACCGCAGTACCTGATAAAATGGAAAGGATGGTCCCACATTCATAATACATGGGAGTCAGAAAAGACAATTAATGAACAAAAAGTAAAAGGTTTAAAAAAGTTGGAAAATTATATGAAAAAGGAGGCAGAGTTGTCTTGGTGGAGGAAACAAGCTGGTCCTGAAGATATTGATTATTTTGAATGCCAAGCAGAATTACAGCAGGAATTAGTTAAAACCTATAACTATGTTGAAAGGATTATAGGTGATGAGATTTTATTTGATTTGAAACTTATTAATATTCTATTTGTTTGTTTTTAGTTTTTTAAATATGTAATAAATTGTAATCTGATTATACAGTAAATTTATAATTTTTTCTTATATCAAACTCAACCATTATTTAATTATAATGTTTATATTTCCTTACCTAATAAAAATAATTAAATATATGCAGTAGAAATAAAATTTGTAATAACAAGGTTGTATTTTTAGCTGAACAAACACGAGAGTTGGAAGGTGGTGGAACTGCTCATGAATACTTCTGCAAATGGGAATCATTGCCATATGCAGATGCAACGTGGGAGGATTCCACACTTATTGAAAAAAGATGGCCTGTAGAAGTTGAACATTTTAAAAGCAGAGAAGCTGCTAAGACAACACCATCAAGGCATTGTCCAGTTTTAAAAAGAAGGCCCAAATTTCATCAAGTAAAAGAACAGCCTGAATATGTGGGCAAGGACAAGGTAAGACATTTATCTTTAATATAATAACCATAAAATATAAAACAAAACCGTTAATAAAATATTGTTGTGGAAGAATTTGGGAAATAAAACAAGTATTATATATTTTCAGACTTATGTTTTGAGAGATTATCAAATGGATGGGTTAAATTGGCTAATACATTCATGGTGCAAAGACAATTCTGTTATACTGGCTGATGAAATGGGTTTGGGGAAAACTATACAGGTATAACACCTTCTACTTTTATGTAATATTTATGTGATCCAATGATTAATTAATATTGTTGTATTTGTATTTTTGTAGACAATATGCTTCTTATATTACCTTTTTAAATCTCAACAACTCTATGGACCATTTCTTTGTGTGGTACCGCTTAGTACGATGACTGCATGGCAAAGAGAGTTCATGCAATGGGCTCCCGATATCAACGTCGTTACATATATTGGTGATGTTACAAGCCGAAATATTGTAAGTATACCTATTCACAAATCATCTAGCACTATTCTTTTATCTGAACTGGTTAGTTTCAAAATATACAAGAAATATATATGTGCCTTACAAGTGATTACTTTGTTTTCGCAGATCAGACAATTTGAATGGAGCTTTGCTACTTCAAAAAGACTAAAATTTAATGCAATACTAACAACTTATGAGATTTTATTAAAAGATAGACAATTTCTGAGGTCTTTCAGCTGGGCTTGTTTGCTAGTTGATGAAGCTCACAGATTAAAGAATGATGATTCACTTCTGTATAAAGCTTTAAAGGAATTTGATACAAATCATCGGCTACTTGTTACTGGCACACCACTACAGAATTCGCTTAAAGAACTATGGGCACTTTTACATTTTATTATGCCTTATAAGTGAGTGTATTTGAAATTTAAGAGGGCATTATCTGAAACTAAACTCTTTGTAATAAAAATTTAAAATTTTAAAACTAATAAGCCGCCTATTTTTTTAGATTTGAATCGTGGGAAGAATTTGAAAAAGATCACGAAGATGCGGCGACTAAAGGATATGAAAAATTACATAAACAACTGGAGCCTTTTATATTAAGAAGGCAAAAGAAAGATGTCGAGAAATCACTACCCGCTAAAGTAGAGCAAATTTTAAGAGTAGAAATGACCTCAATACAAAAACAATACTATAAGTGGATCCTTACAAAGAATTATAGTGCCTTGAGAAAGGGTGTGAAGGGGTCTATAAATACGTTTATTAATATTGTTATAGAATTAAAAAAATGCTGCAACCATGCACTTTTAACAAAGCCTGAGGACTTTGAGTCTCGTGCTTCTCTAGCTACTACTGATGCTGTTGAGGTATTTGCACAATATGTTATACATTACCCAGACTTAAAATTTAAAATGCATAAAATATCGTAATAACTACAAGCTTCTTTTACATATATTAAAATATATTTGTTTTGTTATAGAAACTTTTAAGAGGCTCTGGCAAATTACTACTTTTGGACAAATTATTATGCAGGCTAAAAGAAACGGGACATCGTGTTCTTATATTCTCTCAAATGGTTAGAATGCTGGATATATTGGCAGAGTATTTGCAAAGAAGACATTTTCCGTTTCAAAGGCTTGATGGTAGTATAAAAGGTGAAATACGGAAACAGGCTTTGGACCATTTCAATGCAGAGGGGTCTACAGATTTCTGTTTCTTGTTGTCGACGCGGGCTGGAGGTCTCGGTATAAACTTGGCAACGGCAGATACTGTGATAATATTTGACTCAGATTGGAATCCTCAGAATGATCTGCAAGCGCAAGCTCGCGCGCATCGTATAGGGCAAAAGAATCAGGTGATCATTATTTTTAACTACGTTTTTTTGTTAGTTGCATAGTTATTAAGTTTATTATTATTAAACCTGTTATTTATCTATTAGTACATCTTCCTTCTTCTATCTTCTATTTTCTATTGAAGGTCCCCTATCAAAAATGGATATTGGATCTAAAGATCTCAATCACATATATTATATTTAGATGGATACGTTAATTGTAGTATTTTTCAGGTCAATATTTATAGATTGGTAACTGCTAGGTCGGTAGAAGAAGATATTGTAGAAAGAGCTAAGAGAAAAATGGTACTTGATCATTTAGTTATCCAGCGAATGGACACAACAGGACGAACTGTGCTCAACAAGCGAGATTCGTCAGGTACAAATGCGAACAATCCTTTCAATAAAGAAGACTTAAATGCAATATTGAAATTCGGTGCTGAGGAACTTTTTAAAGACGACGATGAAAATGAAGAGGAACCTGTCGTAAGTTTTATTTGCTACAATTCACATAGATTGCACCTTTTTATTTTTTTAAGATATTTTATTTAATTTATAATTTAGTAGAAATGTATTTCTATAAAGTAATAATTAATGCTTATTTATCTTTTTGCAGTGTGATATTGATGAAATTTTGCAAAGAGCAGAAACTAGAGATGAAGGTCCATCCATGGTGGGAGATGAACTTCTTTCTGCTTTTAAAGTTGCTAGCTTTGCTTTTGACGAAGAAAAAGCTGTGATGGAAGTTAAGAAAGAAGGGGCAGAAGAGGAAGGAAGAGACTGGGTAAGATAATAAATAAATGCACATGTTTTTTTGTTTCTAGAACGGCGCAGAAAGTATAGAATGTAGTGAATTAACATTAAGTTTCTCTGTCTCATGTTATATGTAGAGGTAATGCATGATGCTGTAATACAATTTTTTTTACTTGTTATTAATTTAAACAACTTTTCTGTTTTAGGACAATATCATACCTGAAAATATTAGGAAAACAATAGCTGAGCAAGAAAAAAATAAAGAAATGGAAGACTTATATTTGCCTCCACGAAGAAAGAATATGCAGCAGAACAATGCAGATGAAAGTGAGTTCTCTATTATACATATTGTTATACCTCGATTTACAGATCAGTCTTGCTCTTTTTAGAATAATGTCATAATGAATTCTAGTTATTTTTTAAAATATATTAATTATAATTAGGCACAGTGGAACAATGTCCCATTGCACACGTTGGTGAATGTGATCCCGGCCCATTGAGAAGATTATATTTAAATTAGTTCTATTTCCCTTTGGTTTTGATTCATCACTTAATATCCAATGTCTAGGACTTGGAGAGATAGTAAAAAATGATACTATCTCGTAGACATTATCAATTTGTACTATCCACATGTAGCCACAATAAATCGTTTTGTTGTGTCTGCACTTACTATATGCGGGTGATGCGTAAAGATAAAATAATAAAATATATTGTCAGGTGGAAGAAAACGTCGCGGTCGCGGCGCCAGCGACGGCGCCGACGGGGTCGACGACGGCGACGCCGATAGCGACGCGTCCGACGCCGACATCAGTGCAGACGACGACCGTCCCCGAAAGCGCGGCCGCCCTCCCGCCTCGCACAGGGAGAAGATCAAAGGCTTTACTGATCAAGAGGTGTGTATCATGTAAAAAAGAGGAATAGTAGTTTGTAACGTTTATTATTACTTATTTATATTTATCATTGCAATTTTCCTTTTTCAGATTAGAAGATTTGTAAAGAGTTTCAAAAAGTTTTCAGCACCATTAAAACATCTGGATAGTATTGCATGTGATGCCGAACTGCAAGAAAAACCATTAGCTGATCTCAAAAAACTTGGAGAAATTCTTCAAGAGAGATGCAAGGCTGTTATAAATGATACTTCCGAAACTAACAGTATGTTCAATTTATTGGTTATATTTATTAATTAAATTTTGTAATGTATAATTGAGGAATGTATGTTCCGATCTTTTTAGATGAGGCAAATGACGGACGTAAAAATGCAAGAAAAACGTTTAAGCTGGGTGGTGTGCCTGTGAATGCTAAAACAATGGCAGCATGTCAAGATGAACTTGCCGCTTTGGATGATTTTTTACCACAAACGAAAGAGGAAAGATTAAAATGGCAATTGGACTTCAGGTAATGATCTATTAATTAATGTTGCAATTTAAAAATTATATTTTTATTACAAAATCAAGTCTCTGTATTTATATATTGTGGAAGGATATTTGGATAATTAAAATATTTTTATTTTAAGGACGAGGCCCGCTAATTTCGATGCCGAATGGGGGGTAGAAGATGATTCTAAGCTGTTAGCTGGCATTTACCAATATGGGATGGGATCATGGGAGGCTATTAAAATGGACTCATCTTTTGGTATTGGAGATAAAATCCTTACCAATGAAGACAAAAAACCACAGGCGAAGCATTTGCAATCTAGATCTGAATATCTATTGAAACTTATTAAAAAATTGTTAGATCAGAAAAATGGTAAACAAAAACAACGGAAACCAAGAATAAAGAAGGGAATCAAGGAACCGGTAACAAAAGATGTAGTTGAGGAGGATATGACTTCTGGAGATGATAAGAAAAAGAATTTAAAAAATGATAAAGATAAGGTAATTTTCCCACTATTTTATTTTAAAGTACTCTGAATTTTAGATGGCAAAATGTTGTATTATGTGTTGCATATTGTAATACACATCTCAATTATTGTTTCTCTAACCAGTATGACAAAATAAACTTTTAAATATAACCTCCTCCCAAATGTGGTCCGAGGTACGCTATTACCGAAGTTTACTTGTTATTGTCGTAGTTATTATATAATATTAAACTTTTCTAGGTTAAAATAAAATTGGAAGATGTGTTAACACATGATGAAACTTCTAATGACAGAAAGGAAAAGGATAAAAAACGCACAAAGAAAGAGGGTAAAGATCGACCTAAAAGCGATAAAGTAAGGAGCCGTAAAAAGCCTGCTGGTCCTATGCATTTTACAGCCAATAATGAACCCAGAGCTTTGGAAGTCTTGGGAGATTTAGATCCATCTGTGTTTGAAGAGGTATATTAAAATTGAAGCTTGCAGTTTTAACATTATATATATATTTATATATATATATATAATATAATATAATTTAATATTTGCCTGCTGGCTTTTCAAGAGTTTTAGTGTCAAGACACTCCACAGACAACAGGTGGAGGTGTTGCAAGACATTTTGCTTTCTCTTTGTCTTGTCACCAGAGTGATGAAATGAAAGTAATTTAAATATGAGTAGGATCGGACCCACAACCACACAACGCTGTCACACGATGATGGGAATAATATATGGTTAAAATATAATATATATGTTGTATAAAAAATACAATTTTCTGAAAATTCAAATACTAAATTGTTTTTTGTATTTTGGTATTATAAATGTCAAAATCATCCTGTTTACAATTTTATTATATTTTATACGTTTTGATACGTTTTTCATTTATTACAGTGTAAAGAGAAAATGAGACCTGTTAAGAAAGCACTAAGAGCACTAGACAATCCAGATCAAACTTTGTCAGAATCTGAACAAGTATCAAAAACGAGAGCTTGCCTTACTCAAATAGGAAGCCAAATAGATATATGTTTGTCTGAATATCCTGATGCTGAAAAAAAAGTTGAATGGAGGAGTAATCTCTGGTATTTTGTCTCAAAATTTACTAATTTCGATGCTAAGCAATTATATAGGCTGTATAAATATGGTCTTAAGAAAAATGTTGAAACTAAGAAAGATAGCAAACATAAAGAAAATAAGGTATGCAGGATATTTTGTATTAAGTCATTTGTTTTTTTAAATGATTACATAATTTTTAAATTATTATTTTTTTTTCTAGTCTCATTTAAAGAACAATGTAAATAATTCAAATAATCACGTAAAATCATATAAAAAAGAAGGAAAACATGACGATCATGATAGAAAAGAGAAGAGGCCGAAAATAGATAAAGACAAGTTAGACAAAAGCAATGAGAAGACATCACATGCATCTGGTGTGAAAAGAAAGCTGGAAGAGGGTGAATGTGACCCTGAACCGAATGAAAACAAACGTCACGAGAGGTAAGCCAATATAGTGTCATTGCCACCCATTTACTTTCATTGGCTGTGCTCATTCCTCACTTTTTCTTTTCATTTTATTAACACTTATTTCATAACTTTTCGTCATCGCTAACATCCCCGTTCATCACCATCTCGCTTGTTCCGTATCAGCAGACATAAACACAAGAGCAAGGATCGCAGAGATAGGGAAGAGAGCTTGAAGCGAGACGATTTGATGTACAGAGAGCGGAGCCGGTCGGAGCGCGAGAGGGATCGGGAGCGGGACCGCGACCGGGACCGGGAGCGGGACCGAGAGCGTGACCGCGACCGTGACCGCGAGCGCGAGCGCGACCGGGACCGCGAGCGTGACCGCGAACGTGACCGGGAGCGCTCGCGCACGCGGCGCGACAGCGGCGGCGTGGGCCCGCCGCGCGTGCGCCCGCCCTACGTGGCGCACGCCGACCACGCCTCGCACGCCGCGCACCCCGCGCACCCTGCGCACCCCGCGCACCCCGCCTGGACGCCGCCCGCCTACCCCGGCCCGCGACAGTATCGCGGCGACCGCAACTCACGCCCACACGACAAGCGACGGTAATTTAAATTGTTTTCATTCTATTTATATACATTAACAATTTTACACCTACTCGCACAGTGCGTAGATTAAACTTTCGCCCCGTTTGATATAGGTTCGGTGGGTACGCGGGCATGGGCGGGCAGCACACGGCATACAGCGGGTACTACGAAGGCGCGGCGATGGCGAGTGGCATGGGCTTCCCGCCGGTGCGCCAGTACCCCGAAGAGTGGCGGGGCTATGCGGCGCAGCCCGACTACTCGTACGACGAGCGCGAGTACGAGCGCGAAGTGTACCGGCGCGACTACGACCGCCGCGCGCCGCCCACCTAGCCACCCCCGTGCCTCACCCGCCTCACCCGCCTCACCCTGTAAATATATACCTCTGACTCATATAGCACATGTAAATAGCCGTAGACTTATCCATCCGTGGACGCTGACTTAGACGTTACTATAAAGTGTAAGTGACAAACAGTGCTGTGGTTTTATCTTAAGTGATTGATTGATAAGCGAGGATCGTCGATGTCGAAATGAGACGTTTAATTATATAGTGACTGTGTTTTGTAAGTGAGACTGTATAGTAAATTTATTTATTACCGAGTCTGTCGATTATTTGTTATGTACAGATTTTAGACAAATAATATTTTTTTTTTAATATTTTTCCAATAATATTGCCTATATTAATTTTACCGGTTTTAAATAGTATTCTGTTATTATGCTATTTCTCGATTAACTATTTATTTAATGCCTCAAATAGGAGTTTAATTTTACAGAGACACTGGTGATATGCGTAGTTGATAGTCATTGTACAAAATTCAGCAATCGTAAGCAGATTTGCAAATATTAATTAAATCATGTGCAATCTAGAAAATTGTATAGCTTAAAGAGTGGCACATATACTTTGTCATTGCATTTTAGCAGTGTAAAGGAAAAGTATGATTTCTATTTCCTTTCTCATTATACATGCATTTCCGAGTCCTAGTGGGACAGTCCTATTTTTATACAATATGTAAAGTCTTATTCTCTGTTACACGCAACTGACTGTAATAAGAGTGGAAGCGTCTTGGTGTATACCATGATAATAAACATATTATTAAAGTTGATTATTGTTTTTTATTTTAACCTTATAACTTTTTACAGAGCACATTTAACAAACACAGAGACCCAACATACAAATCAAGAAAATGTCAAGTCACTCCGTTCCCTACTTTGCGCCCTACACCGAGACATTGCGTGTTGGGTGGCGGAACTCAACTTCGCGCTGTCTTACCAGAGCGGCGAAATGAATTTATTTTAAATGATTGTAAGTCCTCCGAGTGGGGGGATTTACACAAACAATTATGTTTACAGTCAGACGCTGTTCCACTGCGCCACGATGGCCAGGATTGGTGGTCGTGTCTTCGTCGCTCTGGGAGTTGACCATTTTCATGTTATATTCAATTATATCGGCTGTAGGAGTCTCGTTTGCCCGTCGTATGAATCTGCCGATTGCGTCTGACAGTGTGCCGCCTAGTGGTCGTGACGACAGCATGTGATACACTGTCATGTATGGCATTCTTGGTGGTCTTTGAATGACGACTACAGACTGGTGTTTATCCCTGGGACTCGTTAATACGTTATCGGTAAGGGTTATCCCCTACCGTACCCTCTGTGTACGAGGTCTGCCTTCTCCGCCTACGTGTGGGCCAGGCATACGATATAGCGTATTCAGGGAGTCTGCAATGATGGATGCACCCGTATGTCTTGACTCCGATTCGTTGACTGGGCCGAGAATATACCATTGTAAACCTCAATTATAGCGTAAGTTACGTCCAGTGGACATCCGTAAGTCCCTGAGAGCGAGAGATGATGATGAGACAGATGGACGTCACGAGGTGTGGGCCGGTATAATTAATACATTTGGTAAAGATTTAGTCGCTTATCCATGTAGGGTAGTTGGTTTATGTTCCCGATAAGCGTAAGCGTGGTGGCTTCTGCTAGTATGGCCGCCATTACGGTCGCCCCAAAATCGTTCATCAAGGTATCGTCCATTATTAGTCTGTTAGGCCTATCTTAGGTTAGGACTTTGGTCTAAGCGTCCTTTTCGCAACCGAAAGTGACTTCGCTCCTTAGCTCCTCGGCAGACTCAGTTGTCGTAGTTACGATGACGGGAATTTCCCGCAACCGGGGATGCCATTGACCCAATTAATAGCTGGTGCTGGTTTCTTGATTTATTGGGAGCCCATTTTATGCTCCAGTGCGACCTCCGTGCATCGTTCCACTTATTACAAGTGTTAGTTCGTCCTACATTACATTATTGACACCACCCTAGATAGATATCCACTATAATAGATTAGCGCTAATTATTATTTAATACTACATATAGTATATATTATTATTTATTTTATTTTACTCTTTATATATTATTAAATCTTTTTTATGCACTACGAAGATATCCTCAGAATTTAAATGTTTATGCTTTATGTTACCTGTAAGGGATCACTAATAGTGATAAAGTCACCGTTGCATACTACATTCATTAATGTTTATATTATTTTTATCTATTCTATTTTCTTTTGTTGTGTGTGTTTGTGCAATAAAGAATTGTACATATCTATCATAATATAGTAGGAACCTTAAAATGTACCAAGGATATTTGTAATCATTCATTTCCTAACTGAAATATACAGGCATTGTTCTAAGAATTGTAAAAATAACAATTCATACTGGTTCAAGAATCATTCGACGGTAGCGTTGATTGACGACGTTCTAAACGTCAGTGTAACTTAATAACATGATATCAGACTTCATTGTTTTCTGCTTCAATAATAAATGGATTGTTGGTGTAAAAATATAAATAATAAATAAAACAATTAAAAAAAAGACAATAAAATCCCAATAATAAAAAAAAATACTTTGGAAGCGGGCACAATATGCTTTAAAACGCTTGGTAGATAGAGCGCCTATATTTGGTACAGTATATTTTATTTTAAAAAGCCTTACTACTATTTATCTTACCATATAAATAAAAATATATGTAGATATCTTTATAATCTTCGATTATCGTATTACACGGAGCATGTAATATCGAAGCGATGCACTTCCAGAGATCACTTGAGCAGGGTGGCCTGCCTTATCACCATCTTGCAACGCCGCTACGTACCTTTGCAAAATAAATAATGTTACAAAGTTAACCGTAGACAGGTTATTATGTTTCTTTTTGTTATAAATAAATATTGAATCTTCATACTCATATTAATAAAACGATTTAGCTATAGTAACCTATAGTAAGAGCTGATAAAAATAAAAAAGCTTCAAGTTTTTTCCCCACCTAACAGGATAGAGAGAGACAACCTAGTGTCACAACATGTCGTTCTCCATTTTCTGCCCGCTATGTTCCGGATATTGCGCTTTGAACTCAACGCCGCACTTTAGTCTTCTTACCAGAGCAGAGATTTCAAAATAAAATTAATATAATTATTCCACCGAGTGGGAATCGAACTCATTATGATTGCGTATGCAGTCAGACGCTGTCACACTGCGCCACGACAGCCTCAAGGCAAGAGTAAAAGGCCTTGACAACCTTTGTGTCGAGTGTATGTACATTCAACATTACAATTCTCAAATATAGGTAAAAGGAACCGCGGTATAGAAGCAGCTAATAGTAGATCTCTTATTTATACCATTCCTTTCAATTACAAAGAATTCTTTTTTTTTAAATTGATCTTTTTGCATTTACACTTCCGGTTATCACCAATTGAAGATTTTCCTTTATCACATCACGATGCTTACGCAAATAAATGAAATGTGTAGCATATTAAGCTGAAATACTTCTAGAACGGTTTTATATTACGAGCAACAACTACAATGGACGAGATTGTAAATACATATTTAAGACAATTAACATAATTGTCTTAAATATGGGCCAGTAAATATAAGTTTTATGGATTTATTCAATAAAAAACGTTACATATATTTTCTCAAATTAATTAAATATTTCCTAAGTGTTGTGTCTATTAGCAAAGCACAATTTTTTTTAAATTGCATTTTTATATCAATAATATATTACGCTTATACATTGCAGACCATTCATAACTCGTAACCTATTTATAGATTAAATCCTTCTCAATGAACGCCGAGGGGACGACTGCGCATGTCCTGAAATCAGGCACCCAAAGGTTCACACTTCAGTCGAGTACTTTCATGTGAAGATATTAGCCAGTTATAAAATGTCGGAAATTTAAACATTACATTACAAACCTAAATTGTTTAATAAGTTATTATCTTTACGTGGTTTACTCGGTAAGTATTATTAGAAAAAATAATTGTATAACAACTATAATCCCTTAATTAGATTAATCTGTTCGTAACCGATATTATTGATTCGGAAAATTTCGATACTTAATAGATTTTTTTATAGAATGTGACCTAAGTGGAATTATCGACACAATATTTAATTTTAAAGAAGCAAGCGAAATGTACATACGAATACTTTAAATATTCCAAATAGTTAATTATGTCGTTATAAGCACGCGAAGCTTTAGATGTCTGCAGAAAATACTTGCTATTTTTATCTCATTTATGTTTCTTGCAGTAACGCTGTGTACATACTTCTTTATGTTTTGTGTAATAACTGAATATAATGGTTTTAAGTATGTAAATCATTTTATATGATGTATTTATTTATATACATAATTTTTAATGCTCCTGTCTTATAAAAGAATATTACTCTGCACTAGTTCTTTTTTCTATACAAGGAGCCTCGAGCCGTAACTTTATTAATGGCTCGTGGCTCCTACAATTTGCATTGGACTGCTTTCCAGGTATAAATAAAGGCTGTGCGACATGATATGTACTGGCGTATTGTGGTAGAACGACGATGTTAACTATTCCAGCAACGCTCACTTTGCTATCAGCTACAGCTTTCGCTTGCTACCTGTTCCCGAGTGGTGAGTACTAAAGTAGAAATGAAAAGAACAAAATAATTTTATAATAAGTACCTTTTATGTAAAGTAAAATGTCTAGTTTGTGTAACACGACAATAATTATAAGTGAATTAATATATATTTTTACTCGGAGTGATATTTTTTATATAATGTGATATTTAGATAGTATTTGTATCGTAGATTATAGTTTCTATTGTTGCAGCTAATTGATGTGCATATTCTGGCAGACGTGCCGGATCCGTGTTGGGGAGTGTCGTGCGGTTTTGGCGAGCAGTGTCGACCTACAGCGGACGCAAAAAGTTACCACTGCGAATGTCCTGCTTCTTGTCCGAGTTATGGAGACCACGAAGGCTCTCGACCGCTTTGCGGCAGTGATGCGAGGGACTATCCGGGTGACTGTGAAATGCGACGCGCTGCATGCGAAACTAACTCTAATATAACTTTTAAATATTTCGGTAAATGTGGTAAGTATTGTATCAATTTAAATTGCTAATTTTCATTCACAATTAAAATAAAATTCAGTGCAAAAGCAAAGTTATTGATATTAAAAATATATCACTTACAAAACACAAGGACCTTTCGGAATTCGGAGAGCATGTACTTATGTCAACAGGTTCAAGGGTTGCTGAGTGGTATTCCGTTTCCTTATGCCTATAGACCCAAACATATTAATAAATGAAGATTAAAATAAAAAATGTACAATATCAAGTGTGTCGAAAATGTTTTCGTAATAACAGATCCTTGTGCGGGAGTAACCTGTCCCGATCCCGAAATTTGCCAGCTGGATGATGGACGACAGCCTTCTTGCCGCTGTGCTGAGCCATGCCCTCTTGAATTTTCACCCGTTTGCGCATCAGATGGAAAAACATATTCCAATGAGTGTCAAATGCATAGAGAGTCTTGTCGTGCTAGAAAACAACTGAAAATCATATTCAAAGGACAGTGCAGTTCAGGTATGAAAAAATATTGTTATAAAAGTAATATAATTCTAAAATTTATTTGGATGTTAATTAATCAAAGAAATACAATACAAATAAGTATGATTAACACAATTTCTAGGTGTCAATCCTTGTGCGGAAGTGGAGTGTCGGCACGGGGCAGAGTGCCGGGTGGAGGGCAGCGGGGCGGTCTGTGCGTGCCCACCTCCATGCGAGCCCGTTCTGCGTCCCGTGTGCGGGTCTGACGCTCGCACTCATGACAGCGAGTGCGAATTGAAACGGGCTGCTTGTCTTTTGGGAAGGGAGCTGAAAGTCCTTCATGCAGGGGCTTGTGGTGAGAATATTGAGTTAATTTCTTTAAACGATTCGGCAGCTGTCACTGCTCAAACTCATACTAATGATTGTCCTTTACATTTTTAGAAAATTTCACCATTAGAATTATTATTTAAATATTTTTTTGAATTAACATACCGTATAATACCGTACCATATAATACCGTACCATATAATACAAAAGACTTTGTAAATTGAATTCAGTACTACTTTTATGTTTCGTTTATTTATAGCTCTTGGTGATAAAGTAAGATAAAAGAGGCTTTATGGGCGACAAAGATATCTAACTGAGTTGTAATTACATAGTTTAGATTAAACACATCAATTTGTTCAACTTCAATTCATTTATAAGATAGGTTTTAATATAGGTATATATCTTAAAACCCACTTTAAAGATATTATTTGTAACATAATATGGGAGCATTTATAGATTTCTGCTAACAAATATTTTATTTATATATTGGTTCTGTATTTTTATATTTTAAAATGTTTACGACCAAAATAGTCTTAACAATATTTTATGTATTTGATATGAACATTTTGAACTATAGCATTACTTATTTAAATAGGTTCAAACGGAGTATGCGCTGGCCGTATATGCCCTCACGGCGGTGAATGTGTGTCGACGGCTGGCAGAGGCGTGTGTCGTTGTCCGAAGTGTTCTAACGAATTTGCCCCCGTGTGTGGTTCGGACGGGATTTCCTATGGCAACAGGTGTAAGTTACAGCTGGAAGCTTGCCGACATCGTCGACACGTACAAGTTTTGTATGATGGGCCTTGCAGTAAGTATTCAGAATTCTATTGTCAAAAAATGTTTATTTTAGTATTAATTCAATGGAATTCATTAATGGAGTCTGTATTTCCAAGTCGTACAATTCGGGGATCTTCAAACTGATAGGTAACAGGTATCTTCTAGGCAAGTGTGTTTCGTAGTAGACAACGCTTAACTTTAGGTTTGTAGCAGATATATAAATGAGGTTCTATTTTAATTAATCTGACAAATACTATTTATTATGGTTGGAATAAGTAAAAATAAAATAAAACATAAAATTAAATGGTTGCAAGATTTCCTTCCATAGGTGTATTCACAATAGCTAAACTTCCTCGCACATTAAGTTAGTATTATGTCCAGTAAACATGAAAATTGATATCAATACAGTTATTGTACAAATTGATAATTTGACTACTAAACATTCAACTTTATTATACTTATATTGCATTGTAGATGGCTGTGAAAATAAGAAATGCGAATTCTATGCTGTGTGTGAGAGTGACGGAGTTTCTGAAGCCAGCTGTGTTTGTCCAAAACATTGCGAAGATGGGACTGTAAGTAATTTCATTATTTATATATAGTTACTTAAGTTTCGTTTAGTGTCTGAATGAAAAAGACTTTCAGCCGAAATCGTACGATTTTTTTAATACTTGCTTAATATGAATTAAAAATAAATAAATAATTGAATATAACGAATAAATTAGCCTTAATCAAACTTTGGCATAAATCAGCGTACCTACTTAATATAATGTAAATACACTTAAATGAGAAAAAAAACTAACCTGCGTCTCTTGAAAACCGTTTAACGAACGCGTGGCCTAGCGGTCAGAGCGCTTGAACGGTTTTCAAGAGGCGCAGCTTCAAATCCCGCTACGTAAAAAAAATGATACGTTTTCTTAATATATGTTTTTCAATTTCCTAAGTGTGTGAATAACACTTTAAAAACAAATGATAAAAAATGTAATTTAAGGTAACATTAATAGTTGGCGTATAATGAAAGTTTAAGTCTAAGAACTTTAAGTCTAAGCTCTCTCTATCTATGCAAAAAGAAAACTTAATACAATTTTACAATCATAATATTTTAGGAAACCGAAGAAATATGCGGAAGCGATAATCAAACTTACAGCAGTATATGCGCACTCCGAGACCTAGCTTGTCGGGAGAAGAAACGACTTCACGTAAAGCATATGGGGTCTTGTGGTGAGGAATGCAAGAATGTAATATACGTGTTTTAAATTTTTGGACCAATAATATTTTTACATTTCATATAAAAAGAATTTAGTTATTGTATATAAAAACTGTTTATATTCATAGTACACGAATGGAGATTTTATGTTTTAAAGATTATATAATGTGTTCAAATACAGAATATTCTTAATTTTTTATGGCACTGCTGCAAATATATAGCTTAGTCGCTCACATTAAATAACCCAGTATATTTCATTCAAAATAGTATTACTTTAAAATGTGCCAAGTTGAAGTTGAAGTATAGATTTATGTTTCTCTCTGCCTATTGTACAAAGTATGGAAAACTTGTAAAAATATGAAACAATTACAGAATCATGCGGCGGTGTCCAATGCCCCGCCGGTATGTGGTGCTCGCGCGGCAAGTGCGCGTGCGCGGCGACATGCGCGGACGCGCCGCGCGAACCCGTCTGCGCAGACGGCCGGACCTTCCCCAGCGAGTGCTCCTTGCAGCGCGTGGCGTGCGAGGCGCGCCTGCGCGGCGACGCGCCCCCCAATGTCGCCTACTACGGCGAATGCGAGCCGCATGACGGAAATGCCACTGGGATTAATAGTATATTTAATTTTTATATGTCGTATTGTGATAGTGACTTATTGTTCAATTGTTACCTAAGAAATTATCAAATTAGTGCCTGATTTAATTAAGAACCTCCAATCTTCTGTAAACATTTTAATTTTGAAATTGGTTGGTATATATTAATTGCAATCTTTTTAATTAAAACATTAAATATTGTTGTCTTTTCTGTAATATGCCTATCATTATGAGGTTTTATTATTTACAATTTATTAAACGTAATCTTTCAAATACTTATAGATTTAAACAAATCGGCGAGATTTATGGACAATGGGAACGAAATTCGCCTCGACGACACGGAGAGTTCTAGTGTACCGGCGACTGGCACTGCCGTGTGTGCCCGAGTGCAATGTGCATACGAGGCGACGTGCGCTGTGGACGCGAACGGCCAGCCGAGATGCGCTTGCCTGTTCGACTGCGCTGCAGCCGCAGCTGCTGCATCCGCACCCGTCTGTGCATCTGACCTGAGAATGTATCCTACTTTATGCCATATGAAGCTAGAGGCATGTAGACGTCAAGAGGACCTGCGGCTGCGTCCACTAGCGCTTTGTAGGGGATTGGAGGTACATCTTGTTTTTTTTGTTGTAAAATTGCTGTTCGGCTTTGAATATTCTAATACATTTGTTAGTGAGTACGAGTATTTCAATTAATTAAGATTTATTATGTAGTAATATCCCGATTTAATAGTTAATTTAGATAGATACATGCTCATATAAAACATATATGAAAAAATTGTAAAACGTGTTTTGAACTTCTACTATAGGTAAAAAATTCTATCATAGGCAAAAAAATAATGTAATTTCTGAGTATATATGGTATTTGTTGTAGTTCCGTCCGTGTGGGGACGATGAGTCGATCCTTGACGCAGAAGGCCGCCCTATGGACTGCGGCGGAGGTCCGCATCGCAAGGACTGCCCCGCCGGCAGCTACTGTCACCATACTACTAAAGCTGCTCGCTGTTGTAGGAAAGGTAATTAAATAGCCCATTATCATTAAAGCGGTTATAAAAGTTATGAACACTTTATTGTGTTTTGTTAAGTTATTAAAAATATTAATTTTTAAATTTTTATTGCAAATAATTTTAGTTTTTAATTCGATTGCTTGTGGATTCAGTAACTAAAACAATGCGCGGCGTTGAGTTGCGCCACTCAACATCGAATGTCGCGATTCCGTGAAGAAAGTGAAGAACGGAGTGAATGTCTCTTTGACTACATTGCTTTGCGGAAAGTAGCATGAAGCTAGTAAGAAAAATAAATTATAAGAATTTTAAGAAGAGGAAGACGCGGGTGTTCGAATCTCGAATTTTCTAAAAAAAAATTTTCTACTACTAAAACTTTAAAATATAAAAAAAAACATTATGTTACTTGCTATTAACGTTTAATTACATTCCGCACTGTTTTGTTTTGTTGAATTTTATCCAATCCATCATCCATAACTTGTTACACGAAAACAAATTAATAATAAAACTATTGTTACAGATAAAACAGTTGTTGAAAAGAAAGATTGTCAAGAATCATGGTACGGATGTTGCTCTGACGGTGTAACATCAGCGAGGGGTCCAGGGGGAGCCGGGTGTCCATCTCAGTGCGGATGTCATAGGCTTGGATCCATCTCAGAACAGTGCGATGACAGTGGACAGTGCCAATGTAGGCCAGGAGTCGGCGGGGAGAAGTGCGACCGATGTGAACCTGGCTATTGGGGCCTACCTCGTATAGGCACGGGTCATACTGGATGTATACGTAAGTTGTACTTTGGTTGTTATATTATTTTTCCCAGCTTCACACCTTTTCTTTCATTTTTTTTTGTCAGAACTTAGTGTCAAGACACTCCGTTCTCCAATTCCTAGTCAAATTCGGATATTGCGCGTCTCGTTTAAACTCTGTCCCTCTGCACCCATAGTTGGTTTTATATAGTAATAAAAATACATGTAATAGCAAATAAAGTAAAAGCGGGCGTTACTATGTACTTTTATTATGGTAAAGTTCATATTAATAGATTCAATTGCTGGGAATGTTTGTAGTACTATTATTAATTATTATATTAAAATTGACTCAATGTCAAATAAATAATGAAATGCAAACTTTTACGCTTTGAATTTAAGTTACATTCCATTATATTTATTTCAGTGTTAAGTATAATTTAATACCCATATAAAAAGGTTCTTATAAAAATAAATTGTAGATTGATGTGTAAGGATAATTACCGCTGGGTTAAAATATACAAATGTTATACTTAAATAAACGTTTGTGGAAATTCTGCGCTTAAATATAGCTCTACTGTTCGTTTCTCGCTTGAAGTTAGAAATTTAAATTTTAGGCTTTTTATAACATATTGAACAAATGTAGTGTGAAGCTCTATGTAGCCTGTTCGAGCTATTCAAGCGGTTTGGTCATTCTAGCCCACGAAAGTTGAACTACGAATGTGGTACACAAAGAGATCCTAAATTACCTAATATTTTAAATATTATAGTATAGATTAGGGAGGTACATTATTTAAAAACTTCCTTTTAAATTATAAATTATATTGTACGCAAGCAAAGCCGCGGGCAACAGCTACTTTAATATAAGTTTACATTGACAGTTTATAGTCCTGTAATTTAAAATGTTCTAAGAAAGCTTAATTTTTGTTGTTATAGATGTTAATAACACATGTTAATAACGACGATACCAACTAAAATAAGATTCAAATTCATAAAAACTGTCTCTGGGATCTTTTTGTAAGATTTTTTAAGTAGAGCTTAGACTAGCGACTAGATTACAGTATTATATTACTCTATTAGATCACATATTTATATATTTATAACGTATTCTTTCCATCAGCTTGCGGATGTTCAGCGTTTGGGTCTGTGCGAGAGGATTGCGAGCAAATGACTGGACGATGCGTTTGCAAGTCTGGTATACAGGGACAAAAGTGCACAGTATGCTCGAATCACGAGCACACACTTGGTCCAAATGGATGCTTTGATCGTATGTACTTACTTATAGGTTTTTATAAAAGTCCCAGAGACGAACTATTGAATTATTCTCATTTAATATTAAACTTTAATTAAAGCAAACGAATGTAATATTTTATTTAAAAATATTTTTTTAATATATTTATATTGAAAAATTGCTTAAAGGATATTTTTTCCGTTTCCACTAGCCGAATCTACGCAACTGCCAGCAACTGATTGTGAGCGTATGAGCTGTTACTTCGGGGCCTACTGCGTCATCCGCAGCGGCCTCGCCACGTGCGAGTGCGGGGCCGCTGAGTGTCTCGCGACGGACGCGCCCGCGGTCTGCGGCAGTGACGGACGCTCCTACATTTCTACTTGCCACTTAAGGGCCCATGCCTGTAGAACACAGTCCGATGTCGTAGCACAAGCTTTCGGCCCTTGTGGGGAAGAGGCTCCGACTGTCAGGCGAGGTAGTCGCTCAACCGAACCTTTCAATTCACGTAAAATATATATAAAAAACACAAAGTTCGCAGACATGGAACGCTCTCCAAACGCCATACAGTTCACCGACGCTTCAGTAGACACGAGTGATAGCGGCAAACCCGACAGTCCCGAACCCCAGCTGACTTGCATCGACATTTTACCGCCAGTTAATTATCGCTAGGACATTAGCCTGAGTATTCGCACAAAGTAGTTTACGCACTGTTTTAATTTTATATAAATATAGATTGTCTTTCATTTTTACGAAATTAATTCACAGAGAAATTACACACAGCACATATTCAAAAGAATGTAGGGGGTGGTTGTAATAAAAACGCGCCCAAACCCATTGAAATTGAAAACCATTCAGAGGAGCAATATATAACGAATGAAGTCGAGGAAAATTATCCAATATACGAGGAATATTACGAGGAGAATGTAAATGAAATATACACAGCGCCATTGTTTGACGGTCTCGCTCGGATGACAGCCAGGACACGTTTGCCTGCTAAACGGTTCGATATATGGGCGGAAGTCTCAGCTGTTTGCGGAAGGGGCGCTCTAATAAGTGCATCAGGTGTGAGAGATTATTTGTGGCTCGGCTTTGTCGATGACAGAGCCATATTGCGATGGGATGCGGGGAACGGCCCTTCGGAGTTGCGATCGGGGAAAGTAAAGGTTGATGTAAGATCCAAGATATCGGCACGTCGGTATAAGAAAGACGCCATGCTAAAGCTGGGTTCGACTACGGCTCGAGGGACGACACACGGACGAATGAGTTCATTAGATGTGGATCCATTCATCCACGTCGGTCATCCGCCAGATAATATAACTAGGTAAGAACTTGAAAATAAATTTGTATTTTAATAAGAATAGCAACGCACAAGACACTAGCAACATTGATTATTTCAAGTTGTGTTTAAAATTGTGCTCCCCAGGTAGTCAAATACTATTAATTGAACAATACAATACTGTTGTATTTTTTAAATGTAATTGTATGTAAAATATGATGTCTCATGTTCTTAATATAATAAAAAAATATATGCGTACAAATTCGCAAATCCAATTTTTGTTTGTAAAAAAACTGTGTATTAAAAGGTTATCGGGCACGCATGCGCTACACGGGTTCGTTGGATGCGTTCATCGCTTGCGCGTGAGTGGTCGCGACATCATACCCCCCTCCCGGGGCCTTTCCGTCACCGCACACGGCCTGCGACCTTGTACCCCGTACAATCTCGCTCAGATAGAGTGTCCTTGATACTGGTAATAACCGGTTTGTAAAGAATGTAAACAAATATCTATATGCTAATGTTAATCACTTTTGTTCTAGTAATAAAATTAAATAACTGTTTGAATCCCGGTATTGATTTAAATAGAAAATATATTTAAGATAACCCCGACGTTTTGAACACTTCACACTAGTCCGCGGTCACAGGACTTCTACAAAACTATACGAGATTGATTTGGTTTATAGAATAGTTTCATTTAAAATATGTAAAATTATATAATTCACTTCTTATATTCATAAATGAAGATGAAAGATTTCCTATTTGTAAATTTTACTAATAATTCCATAATTTATGACTTTCTAAATAAATATATTTGAAATCTGTTTTAAGTTAGTTAATGTTACAGCCTAATGATTGGACTTAAACAACTGTATGTCTATTTCTAACATTTTTATAGTGTTATTCACACACTTAGGATTTTTTACATGTTCTTTCAGGTAATAGTATTAAAATACAACAATTTCATACTTAATTACGTGTTAAAGACGTTGAAAGATTTTCTAAGGCTTTATAATTTGAGCTTTTGCAAGCTTCAAATTGTGTGGTTCAAATTGTGTTATGTGTAGTATGTGTATTCATAATACGTAATTCGCTATGATTATATTTTATTTACATTCTTTACAAACTTAACGTATTAGATTATAATAACATTGAGTTATATAGTTAGTAATACATTCTGATGTTTCTGTATAAAAAATAGAAATTACAGAGTTTTAATTTAAATTATTTCATATGGCTTCATAATTACAGCACTACTATAATCCATCTTAATGCATGAATTACAGCCATTGTGGCTCAGTAGGATAGCGTCTGACTGCGCACTTGGCTATAGGTTTTCATTCACATTCGCATTTCTTTCGGGGGAATGATTGTATATAAAATATTTTCGTTTCTCATCTCATCTGGACAAATAGCTGAATTTCAGGCGGAAAGTTGAGAATAGAGTGCCTTGACACTAAGTTCCCTCGGGTTACCCTGTTCTGTGGCAAAGTGCGTGAAGCTGTTATGATGGTCATTTTATTTACTTTAAAATATATCTTCTTTGTATAAACGTAAGATTTTCAATAGTAAAAAGTTTGTTAAATTAATTGTTCTTCGATTAGAGATATTTAAACTTACATACGTAGAGATTCTATTTGTCTGTTATCAACGATTTTTAAATTAATAACTCAATTGTGATATTGTTCAAATCTTTAATCGTTATTATAGTTAATCGCATATCTTGAAAATACGAAAAATATAATAATGTATTTCTATATTTCATTGTCTTAATCTATTTTGACACTTTTGTAAATATATTTTCAGAAAATATTAAACAAATATTATTGAAAATTTTGTTTAATTTATGCTTTTTGTTTTACAACTGAATATCTTTATAATATATTTGACTTTTAATGTTTTGTACTTATTATGGCGTAATTCACATATCAAATAACTCAAACTTAAAAATCTGTGTAAGGATTAAACAAGAAATAAAGGAGAAATTTATTCTTAAATATTCTGTATAAAGCCTAAGAACCAGTATCGCTAAACTTATGAAAATTTCACAAATGTCTACAGTAAATTAATGTAAATGAATACCCGAGTAAAGCCACAAGCAAAAACTAGTTGAAAATATGAATGACTTGTCATTTCTTAACTTTTCAACGACAGGCTTTTATGTCTTATCTACATTTCGTCCCCACTTCCTTTTATAATCCTTCTTATCGTTATCTATTTTATAAAAGGACGAGCTTTATATTTAATCTATTATTCTAGAGACAAGTCGTTAAATATTTTTACAAGTAACTTCTCATAATTTAATTTCGTAAAATATCTCTGTAGTGTTGCGATAAGCGTTGACTCCGATATTATAAAGCTTTCATTTTTTTTTAAATACGTATAGCTTTTATTGTTAAATTATTACAGATATAAATTATTTAAAATACAAGTAATGGATACTAATAACTAATGGATACAAGAATTTCGATGCAGACGAGTGGAGAACACATAGCTTAGCCGTCAGAGCGTATGGACTGTCTCAAAGAGGCTCGGGTTCGAATCCCGCTCCGTTGAAATTTTTATACATTTTCTAATAAAATGTGTGTTTTCTATTTGCTGACACTCCATATATAAAACAATAATAATTAAGATTGCTGAATGTTTTTAGTTATTTACTTATTGGACAATTTTGATAAATTACTCTTACTAATGTGTTGCTGGAGATTTTTTTTATGGAAATATATCTTAACTGTCTCCAATATGGTAATAATATGTTATATAAAAACAAACCCTAAAAAGGCTTAACAGTTAGGTACTAGTTATCTTAGAAGCCAGGAATACGTCTAGAACCTAGAATATTTCCTAGTATTTTAAATGTCAAAGTTATTAAGTATAAAATAATAAATATAAGTTTAAAATTGATGTAAATTTAATATCAACGAATTTTTCAGAGTCCATTCTCTCATGACGCTCTTGCCAACATTCCTTGCCTTTCTTTCTTTTTATTTTCAACTTTTAATCTCCATAGTAATTTACAGCCCGCGTTATATTTATATTTAAACTATTTGTTTTAAATTATGTGTAAAAATATATTTTATACTTAATTAATATTAATATTAATAATAATTATTAATAATAATAATAATAATTAATATTAATTATTATGGATACTTTGAGTAAGATATATTTTATATTTAATTCGTTAAACCATTACATAATATTTAATGATAGTGTTTAATCAATGACGTGATTGTGAAAAACCACAAACAAGCTTTTGCTTTTAATTATCAGAGTGAGAACTTTAAATATCAAAGCACATGTTAAGTTAACAAACAATTGACACTCGTAATTCAGTCAGTTCCATAGAAACAGTTCTACTGACAAAAGCTAGTGAGAAACTCAAACAAATTCATGTTTAAAATATAATTTTTAATTATATTTATAAATCAATCATTAGCATGAAATTCAATATTACTCAACGATTTCATTTTATTATAAGTGGCTTTGTTCATTCAACCTCATGCGTTATAAAATAAAAATATTAACGTTTTATTATTTGTGTAATAAAGAAAATTCGAATTAAGAAAATTCGTGAAACGTAAGGTCGTGTAGGTCTGTTTGATGCATACAATAGGTACATTACGACGGAAAGTTTGTAGTATGAGATAAAAAATCGAGATAAGATGATATTTTTAAATTGCAGCGAAACTACTAACGCTACCTATACCTACCCATTTTTTTCGGTAATATGTAGTTCTTAAAACCCGCACCTTATACAAATCATAACGGCGGAGTAAGTTGCCAATGTTTTTTTATCGAAGGCTGATTTTAAGTCTATGGTACTTTTGGTGGTTAACAACAAAAATAAGTTCTAATAAGCGTATAAGAATTACGACGCAGCTGGATATAGAACGCATGGCATAGCGGTCAGAGCGCTTGAACGGTATCAAGAGGCGCGGGTTCGAATCCCTTAATATGATTTTCAATTTTCTAAGTGTGATTAACACTTTAAAAACATGTAAAACAAGGTATAATACTGTATGCTTGTAAATAGATTTTATAGTACTGTACATCTTGCGTACGACGCTCTTGTAGTAAGTGAAAGAGATGATTCGTGGAACATCGTGCGCCTCATGCATGGCGGAACATCTTGTATCATATAAAAGGTCAACCCTGATTAAACTATATAACTTTATACATTTAAAATTGAATAACAAATAGTTTTTTTTATTATTTTTCATAATAGATTCGATTAGATAATTTAAAAAGAATACCTTGCTAATTAAATAAATAAATTGTTAAATTATTGTAAATATTAACGATTAATCTTATGTAACTAATGATTATAATTTATAACTTTGAGATTGATTGATTAATAAATTTACATGAATAAGAACGTCAACTCTGATAAATAATTGCTTTTAATAATTCTTCAAAAATATTGCCGTTTTAAGTTATTTGTAGGTAGGGTCTGCTCGTACATATTCTAGGTATCGTCTTGGACAACTCGGTGTCAGAGATGATCCTTTGATAGAGACTTAGAAAATAAAAAATATTTTAATTTATCAGCTATGAACTACAATTTCAGGCATGCCAATAGATAAACTGGCTATAATTGAGCTCTTTCAAATCCACAATAAGTTTAATATCGTGTAAACTACTAGCATTCTCCCTTAAGGGGATTATTTCGTGTACGAAATAATCCCCTTAAGGGAGAATGGTGTACCGTTCCCCTATTATTTCTTTGTCTGCTGTGAAAAATACATTGAAATGTATACCTTTATAAAAACTCTTTAAACTTACTGTTTAATTTTTTTATTCGTATGCAACTTATAAAAACTATGCTATAAAATACTGATTAAATATCGTTCAGGTTTCGAGTAAACGAATAGAATGTAAATTTTCACACACTTTAAATACTTTTGAACAATCCAGAAATAAGACCTGTGATGAAAACATATAATTTTCTAACGACTTAATATATAAAGTGAATGCTGAGGAATGTTTAATTAACGTTGCGATATCTTACAACGACGCGCTTAACATCATTACCATACGCACATCTTTATGTATGCTGCAAATAAATTCTACCGAGAGTCATGTATTAGAGAAAGTAGGCTGAAGGTAACAAAGTGTAAGTGTTTCGTATTTAATTTTACATTCAAATTCCTTATTCTTTCTATTTGTAGTGCAAGTATAGAGAGAGCTCCAGCAATGAATATCAAATTTAACATTTATAATTTACCACGAAACATAACTTTGTCGTAAAGTTCTTTATTTTAGTTGCTTTCCGAGATGAAAATTAGAATACGCAGGGAAAATTGTACACTTGTACAGTATTAGAATACTGCAAGACCTAAGCGCACTCATCAGCAAGCACTGTCATTGAGCTCTAAAGTTTTGTCACTTACAAATTTTCCACAGCTTTATTATTTACGCTTCGCTTGTAATAGAATACTAATTGTGAATAAATTGGCGCAACAGGCTACAGAAAAGCGAACAATCTCTCATGACATCGCTACGCGAACGATCTCATAGATTTCTCTCTTGGCGGAGAATTAGCGCGAAAGCCTCGACAATTATTTACGAGGTTTCGCAGTGGAATTACAGCCCGCGGCGCCACCGCAGCCTTTTATGTTTATTCGCGGGTTATTATTACCGAGAGGAGATATTATTTGAAAACGTAAATGTAACGTAGGTGCTGTCATATATCACGCTACCGCACTCCAGTGGCGGTTGCGAAAGTAATCGTAGCAAACATTTTGGGAATTTCCTCTACGTGTGCTTGCAGGGGATGAGCTAACTCGTTTGCATTCACATATAGAATGCATTATGGTCGAGATTTATGTTGGACACACATTATATGTACTTTGGTGCGGTTGGTAAGCACCAAGGTACTGTAATGTAGATATTAAATTACAATATTTATCACGATTTTTTACTAATGCCTGTACTATATAATTATTTTTGTCTATTTGTCTTATGACTATTTTTAATGATAAGGAAAGTCGAGGATGTGATAATCATAAACAAGCTGGTTGTAGGTGAATATTGCCTGTCAGGAATAATAAACGAGGGCCATTACTACGTTCGAAATGAGTCGTTTCATGAAACGCGAATGATCAAGTGTCAAATAGCGACTATTAAATTTGGATAACGCAGCTTACATTTATATTTCGCAGGTAATCCCCTCGTCGTCGTATAAAATACGGGCCGACAGTAAATATTAAAATCCGGTATAATTTCGCCTCTGTCAGTGTCATAAATATTGTCCAGATATTTTCATATTGATTGCAACTCTACTAGAACGCCTTTGTAGGCATGAATTTTAATTTAACGACCCTTATGTGAGTGTTGTGCCGTGTGGGTGTCGAAGTGTTTATTTTTAGCAAGCTTAGAGTGCTTATTACTAAATCTAATATTACACGGTTTCGGCCCAGTTGAGATGATGATATACCGTAAAAAGAACTTAACAAATAAGGTATCTGCAATATTACAAAAAGCTATACCTATATGTTGATATTTTTGTCCTGTGCTAGTACAGTGTAGTAGAAGATGCTATGTGATCAATCAGTATGTAAATATATCGGGTAGGTGAACGGTCTGGAATGAGTGGGTGCCAGTCTGCGCGGCGCGACAGCCTCCGGCGCGTACTGCGGCCGTGCGCACGCTTCTATCTGCCATACTAGCTAATCTCGATCCAATCTTACTGCTATATGTGCAAATTAATAATAACTTCACCTTGTTAATAAGTAAAACAAATTGATACCAGTAATAACAAGTTTTATATTAGTTGTCAGTAGTTGTTTATATTGAAACATCATGTGGGTTATAGCATTAATGCTGTTGGTGCTCTCGATGGACATCGTCAACATGGACGCGCAATTATACGAGCGAGCAAGGGTGCCCAGCAGGCGACAGCGACGCGCATTTGCTTGTAACATAAGTGTCATTTACGACGATGATATATTAATAGAAGCGACTTTACGCTCTACATATATATTCGTTGGTAAAGTGTACAGTGTAAATTTTGAGAATGGTAAAAGAGTGTATAGAGTTAAGATACGTAGAGTTTTGAAAGGTGGTTTAAATAAAAACATTGAAAAAGAAAAATCGTTAAGCTTTAGTGGTGCTACAATTTTAGTGGAAAGTGTTAAAGGTTTTCGATGTTCTCCATTGCGTTTCCGTATGTATGCTATATTTCTAACGGAAAAAAGACAGACTGCCTTCCGGTTAAATTTGGTTTTAGAGCCCGTTTTGCTGACCTTACGCAACATTGATATTATCGAAGCGGCGATAAAAGGTAAGGTAGCGGTTTGTTTATTTGTATAGAAGTTTAATATGACTTTGAGTAATTATTTAAAATGATAAATTTCAGCTCGTGAAGTAGAGAAGATATATGTTTTATCGGCATTAAATATGTTTCATACATTTCTTAACAAAATAATAAAACACCAACATACGATTTATGGGCGGAAAGTGGAGAACTGTGCACCCATAAATCCGAGACATTACTTGTTGAGTGGCGGAACTCAATGCCGTATTTTTTGTCAAATCACCAGAGCGGAAAAATAAAAATAATTTAAAAATAATTATTTCTTCTAGTAGGAATCGAACCCACAACCGACGCGAATAAACTCAGACGTTATCTCACTGCGCCACAATGGCAGCGATTAAAGCTGCGTTCCTTTATATTGTAAGATTGCAATTTTAGTTCTCCAACAGTTATACTGCAATATCTTACGGAATTCCGCAAGCAAATACATTTCATTTTATGTATCTGTTTAGATATTGCGTAAACAAGTAGGCGGCAATTAGTCGGGGCGGGGCGTCAGTCAGCGGTATCATGACGGGAACTGATTGCGCTCGAGAAAGCTAACATTCAATATTACCGTTTAAATGATCCCTTTTATTGCTTTGAAATATCGCAACCTTTCTTTAAGATATTAATGTAAGTAGAAATTATATATTATTATATGGTTACTTATGAGAGAATCGGATATTTTATTTAAATACGCACCTGCTTGAAGAAATAGGACTAAAGAAATAATTTATTAATATGTTGGTTGCAGAATTTCACTAGGGTTAAGCATGTCACGGGTTCGATTTCCAATCAGTGTAATCGTAAATATTCTAAAAAAGGCAAGTTCACTTATTTAAAGTTAATGTTTTTGAGGTGTTTTGATACTATGGGCTCTGCGAAAGTCCGATTAGTATAGCCATTGTGAAATATTCTTAAAGATATCATAAAATCTATTTACAAATACTTATTACAATGTACTGAAATAAATTCAAACAGAGCGTGAAGGTGGACGTTTGTTCGGATGTAAGTAGCATTTATGCAAGCCAGTTTCGTGCTAGTTCACGTTATAAGTTAGATAACACATACATGCCACAGTAATATTAAATTTTCTACTTCCATGTCTCTAGAAAGTTCCTTCGTGTTTTAAAGTTTTGTGTACCTGTGCGCCTTGCTACGAGATATTAATTTTATGAAAACCCAAAGTGAGCATTAAGTAAGTTTCAGTAGTTGGAGGAATTGAAATTTTTAATGCCATTTTCTACTTTTCATAAAAACCTTTCTTTAACCCCAACTTAGTCACTGTACAAAAAGTTATAATGAATTATTTTAATATTTTATTTGAAGATACTAAAATTGTTTTATTTTTCTTAGAATGTCTTAATTAGTGTCACACTTCAACCTCAACCTCAACTAATGTGTCATATTAAAGCTAAATATAATTTGATAATGTTTTATTTTATTTATATAACATACCTATTGATTGATACATCAATAACACAACTTGGGATTATTCTTGTTAGATGATTATAGTAATCTTTAAAAGGCAAGCAGGATGTATAAGCAGAGAGCGTGATAAAAAAAACTTATATATCACTAAAAGCTTGTAAAAATTGGCATCTTTCAAGGCAATTTAGTTGAGCAGTGACGCACTGCCCCCTCACATTTTTTTGCTAATCATATATCACTTGAAATGAATGAATTAAAAAAATATCTCGTCTAGTATGGACTTAAAGATAAAAATAAATTTGTTAGCTATTCTATCGTCAGTTACATAAACTAGATAATAAAAAGTTAAGTATAATAAAACATTCTTATTTCAATAAATGTTTTCCTTCTGGTCCGTTTACGTTTATAGCACCATCATCATGGAGTATAAACTCGAATTCTGACAATGACTTATTTGCTGAGTTATAAAAAGGCAAGTGAACAGGATTTTATGTTTATTTCGGATCTTATATTTCACACGTCGTTGCTGTTCAGATTATAAGAAAAAATTAACTGGACACTTATTTTTCTTTTAATATTGATGGTAAAAATATAGCTTTGTTCAGGCATATAGGTATATTACGTGCGATTACCTTGGTTTTCATTAATATATCATATTTCGCAAATGTGATATTGATCTGATCTTTTGAAATTTAGAACAACCTACAACTAATATAAATCGATGAAATAAATATTTATAGATTTTTAGTGTATTTTACAATTTACAAGCTCCCGCAATATTTTCTTTGCAAGCTCTCAATTTGTAGGTAAAACGATAATTAATATATTATTGGTGTACACGTTTAATGTTTAAACTTTATAAGTCATTAAGGTTGATGATCGAGTTCACTTCTACTTAGTAGAGGAACTATCTAGTTTAGATCCTTTGGGAAAATAACACCAACTAAAACTTTTTCTTCCTCATCTCTTGATGCACGCTATTTTGCTTCAGGGACCAATATTTTTATTTGTGGGTGCTTTTAATATCTACAATCTATATTGATCAACTTTATTAAGCGCCCCGGGTATTTTTAAATCGAATCGTAAAATATTGTTCGATTAAATGCTAGTAATTGACTTGTCTCCAGCTTAAATGTTCAAAAACTATATGTCGAAGTGGTGATTGAAAGAATTAATCGAGTATAAATCGGTCTTTCATAATTGTTTATATGGGATTAATTGTTCAGCTCGGTTCGAATTGCCTTCGGCTGTGACTCGACTCTCGTATATCACTGACTCGGCGTGCGATTCAATTAAAGCATCGACTGACAGTGGCCAGCAAATGCATAACATTTTATAAAACACTGTCTGCCCTGTCACATCATGTAATGATACAGGGCAGTCAGTACTGTCTTCATTTGTGTTTTTTAATTTTTGAGCTGCTTGACTTTAATATTTTTCATTACTCAGGGGGTATTCTAAATAAACTAAGTTACTCAAAAATAGTCAATAAAGGTCACTTAAATAGTTCGAAAAAGTTATGACGGTTTACATAATGGTTTGCATTTTTAGTTTCTATCGCTATAATTAAGGTACGGAAGGGGGTTTGTATGACATATAACAGGCGGAGCGAAGTAGGGATGTTTATGATCTAGGGACATTTCAATTAAGTGCCGAGACATACTCGTATGTTAATAAGTTAGTCAGAAACGTCTCATCATGAAGCACGCTGTTAAATCTCGTAGAGATAATAAAGTGGACCGTATTTACGACACGCCAGCTAACTTATAGGTCGATTCGATTAGCCCGATACAGTTTGCTGAAAGTGTTTGTCAGTTGAGCAACTTGTGTGTTTAGCTGAACCTCGATTACGCAGGGCGCTCTACAAACATTTCATGCCATGTCACATGCGTATTGGCGGTAAATTAATTGTTATTCCATGTAAATTTATTATATTTGTAAATTTTTGGAAAAATTACCTCTGTGGTTAATTGAGACAATATTTATACCAGAACGGTCGATGATTATGCTTAAATACGTCACAAAGTATCCTATACAGTATATTTGTTGTGGAATTAAATAACTAATAAGTATATTAATATATAATTTTTCAGATAATTTTATTCATAATCTAACCATTCTCAATCATCTATAACTAAATACCTAAACCTTCTAAAGTCCTTTGTAATTAATATATTGTGCTTTGTGATACTTGTTGACGTCGCCCTAAAACAACAACCGAGAGAGTCTGCTATAGTGATACGAGTTCCTTAATCTTCGTTTCATAGTTTATTGTAAAGCTTACTGTACTAGAGCTTAAGTTTACTCGGAGCTTAGCATCTGGCTTCTTCATTCAGTTTCTACGCTAAGGTAATTGTATTTATTGTATCGGTCCATCTTTATGAGAAAGATACTTCAGTTCGATTCTTTCAGTAGAGCACGAGTCATTTCGTCAATGTCACGATGTATGAAGAACACAGAAAGATAGTTTTAATTTTTAAATGTCAATTAATTGTCATCGTGGCAAAGTGGAACATTATCTAACTAACACAATGGCTGCAGGCTATATACCGACTCATGTAAATGATTAATTATTATTTATATTTAATTGGAACACCACCCAACATGCAACACCTTGATATCCGGTGGGTAAAACAAGTGCCTTGACACTAGACTGCCTACCCTGCTGTGTGGGAAAAAGCATGAAGCTGCATTAAAATTATAACGAATATAATTACGAATGTTCTAAATGAAATTTATTTGTTTTTACTTATTTTTATTAATCGTACATTATGTTTTGATCTTACGTGAGAGACTCGAATGACATTAATTAAATTAAAAACCAACCCACACTAGAATTTCTATACATAAAAATAGTCATTTATTTAAGAACAGCATTAAAGATAAAATAAAAAAAGTCCTTTGTAGTAAAAACATAATAATTTACTATTATTTAACAAAATTTCTATTTTATTGTGGGTTTCAATTAATGAATTGAAGCTTGCTTAGAACAATTGTTAGACTTTTTGATTTGGCTCGTAGTGCTTAGGAAAGTCGTGGGTGCATAAATTGAAATATGATTACGGCTTCCATTAAACCTTTTACTATTTTATGCACATTTTGAAATATAGCTAATTTCATAAAGTAACTGCATTAAAATTAAAACTATACTTAGTTATGAACTAAAAAAAGCCAAGATATAAAGAATAAGCAGGTATATATGATATTAGAAAACGGGATTCGAAGCCCCGCCTCTTGGAAACCGTCCAAGCGCTCTGACCGGTGTAAGCCATGCGTTCTCCATCTGGCTGCGTCGTACGGTATTTATTAATTAATAGATCTACCTATATCTATGGGTACATATAATAAAAATGCTCACTCTAAGAATTATCTCTGTAAATGGAAGATATATGAGAATCCAGAGATTTTTTTTTGTTTATGTGTGTCTCAGAAACGGCTTAAATCGATTTAGATACTGGTTTGGTTATTGTGTTTTGGTACACGTCCATTAACATTTAGTGTGTATTTTATTTCAAATCGCTTCGCGGGCGGACCAAAAACGAAATACTTACGAATTAAACGAAATAGTCGTGTAATTTACGCAGGTGAATCCACGAGTGGGTCGCTAACTTTCAATATATGTAGATAACAATTCTGTAAAGACTACCATGAAATTCTCTTTATTTATTTGTATTTTTGATATGTAATTTTAAATAAATTAAATCCTCTTTTATTTGATCACAATAAGCACTAAAACTTATTAAATATGAGGACATCAAAAAAACAGTTTTCGTCGCTCACACAACTTAACCTAGGAATACGAAAGTACCCTAGAGACTGTTCTACAGAGAAGTTTTTAAAAAATAACTTTTGTGGCGCTAGTGTAATAGAATAAAATCGTACATATTTTAACTATAGTTGAAATACACTGTAGAGTAACAAATAATAAATGTAACGTTCGTTTTTAACTATGAGATATGCTGTTGGGAATAGAATATTTTAGTTTAAAATTTTATAGAATTGTAAATGTAATATGAGCTGGTGAGCAAAATTAGGTTTATTTTCAAATAATTTACATTCATAAACGGACGAAGACACGTTTATATTGACTTTGTATTTAGATTGGATACATTAATATAATGATTACATTATATTGGTGTATTTATTATTTAATAAATCATATAATTAGGGCAATTAATGACACCATAATGCCGTGGCGCAGCCACCGACTGTAGAAGCGATGGGCGAGTACTTTATATCGCTCTTCAGTTTTCCGCTAAGCAACACGTAAAAGGAAAGGTGGAAAGCGGAAAGCGGTTTTTTTACAGGTTAATTGTAAAAAAAATTTTATATATCCAAAGGAAAATTTTACAGAATGATAGCCAGCATCGTCCTATCGATTAAATTTCCTACAGTATTAATTAAAAATAAATACTCGTGCAGGGTTATAATTGGAATATGAATATCTAGAAGTAAAAAAAAAATCTAGTACACAGAATTTGTCGCTATTTTAATGCGAGGACGATTTAATATTATTAGCTTTATTAGCTTGTTGAAAGTTTATACTCAAATATAATTAATAGCTAGAAGATAATTAAGCGCCCATTTTTTGTTTAACCTGTAATTTTGTAATGCCATCACAAAATACGCTTGTTTCTTAATATTATAATAGTAATTTTGCGTTGTCAATACAAAACCATGGCATAATAAGCAATAGCGCGTATAATTTTTATATTCAACAAATGAGTAATGTTAATTTTGTACAATAAATTTTACATATACTATATGTATAATGGGTCTATACCCCTATATAAATTCATTAAGTATGGACGGAATGGGGAAATACTTCACAGCGATTCGTTTGTGTTTATTTTTCAAAGCTGGTAGCGCTGAAGAAATTCTTTTAGTAATTAAAAGCGTCGAAGCATATTATAGGGACATGACTTTATTCAACATAATGAGTGTCTAAATTATCTTGAATGGCGCAATTAAGATTACAGATTTAAAAGTGGCCGTAGCGACAACGCCCCCATCACATTTACAACACGACCAGTATACGATGACTTCTGCGTCATTACTGTTTGCTTTTACGTTACTAACGTAATCAATTAATGTGGGAATATTAAGTAAAGTATGTGTAATTACAGTAGTTTTTTACAGTAGTAATTTACAGTAGCAATTTTTTTTATTGAGAAGATTGGTCAAACGAGCGGTCGGTTACCATTAGGTGACCACCTGATTGTAAGCGAACGCCGCCGCCCACGACTCCATAACATAACACCAGAGGAGTTACAGGTGCGTTGTCGGCTTTTGAGATAGATATAGACTCGCCTTTTGAAGGTATCCATGTCGTATTGGCACTGACCAGGAAGCACTGCCGCAGGTAGGCCATTCCACAGTTGTGTTGCTTGTGGAAGGAGGTAGTAGATTGCCACGTATCCAGGCAGTGAGATATTTAATGATGATTTTTAATAATATATTAATACATATTTTTAAAATAATCTTTCTTAAAACCTATCGGTTCAATGTTTATTCAATTATTTTAAACACGATAATATTATTTTGTTTTGATTAAATGAATACACATTAACAAGCAGTATCCAAACTTTATTAAATTAAATATAAGAAACTCATTTAAGTTGCGTTTCGTTATACCTTATGCCAAGTTATAAAACATATAAAAAGGTAATAACATATGTTATTAAATAAAAAAGGTCTTTAAGTGTTAAATGATGGGAAATTGCATGGGAGAAGGCGTTATGTCGCAAAATTTCCATTTCAATGAAATCAAGTTTCAACAAAATAAGTAAATATAATTTCTTTTGCGCAAAACAACAAATTAAAATATATTCTTTTAAAGAGAACATTAAGCAAAGAAGCGGCTTTTATATTTTATAATTGCACTTCCATTCGCCATCATCCAAAGATGTCAATAATTTACAATGCATTGATATCACATTCCATACATATGAAAATAGAATACCCAAACTAAGGAATATCTCAGCGATTGTTAAAACTTGCGTGTAATTTGTCTGCGGCTTAGGTAACATAGCTGCTGGTAACGAACAAAGCGCGTGCCGTATGAAGGTTATTAAATGGAGTACATCTAAGATGTCATCCACATATCATTCGGTAACTTACGACTTACATAGGTGTCTTGATATACTATAAATGTGTTACTACTATACTTAAAATATATTTTGACCTTTGTCACTTCCGTGCAATAGTTTGGTTTTTATTTTTATTTATTTATTTGGCCTCCGGTGCAATCGGAGATTTTTTCAATCTATTTAAACTTTTATGTAGTTACAAAGACGTTTCTTGAAACATTTTTGAAAGTTTCTTAATTTGTGATTTATGTAACTTATTTTAATTCTATTCTAAACTTATTCTTATTATGAAGTGCTTGACGTTTGCTTTGAGGATATAGAGATATAGAGGCTTAGACTTCATTATTGTTTATATTCCGAATTGCTTATTTTACTTAACTACTTTATTTTCATATGAGTCGTATTTACATTAATTTACGTGTTAATGTCCTATAACCTATGTAATAGCGCTCACTTCCATGTTTTCTTTATTCTTACATTAGTATGTTACGCCTATGTATGTAATAATACTTTTAAATGTAATAGAATTATTATATATTTTTTTGGTTTATTGACCACTGACACTAATTGACTCCGTCAGTCGTATGTTCATATAATTTTTATATTTTCCCAATCTTTAAAGTTGGGCTCATAAGTGATAAGATAGATTCACTTTTACTGTCCTAGGAGATATTACTGTTTATGGTACTACTGTTTACTGAGGTATATAACATACCTCTAAAATTTAATTTTAAATTAAAAAATATAGTTAAATATATAAAGCAAATTTTTATTACAGCTTAACGCATTTTTTTCTGAATTTTCAACAGATTAATTAAAGTGTAAAAAAGCGACATGCTCGCGTTTCAGAGTTCAACATTTTTACCCGAATAGTATTTTACGGTGCTAAAGGATTATTGGAAAATTTGTCAACGCACTAGCTGTCCTTTGTTTTCATTTAATCACTGAAATAGTTATCTGGGTATAAAAGAGGCGATTGTGTAACCAGCTCCAGCCAATTGAAATATATATTGTAATTACTGAAATAATTTTCAGAAATTTACATATTAATAAGTCCATAGTAGTAAGTCTATATATACATATGCAGAAAATAAATGTACCTAAATTGACAATTGGTCCGTTTCGCAATATTTTAATACAAGCGATATCATAAATATATAGATAAATGAGTGATTTGTGTCGTTGCTAGAGCACGACGATAAAATAGCCTTATAAATTGCACAAATTATCCAAGATCTCGTTATGTCCCATAATATGAATAGATTAAGGATAATATCGAGCGCTCAGAATTCGAGCTTGATTTAAAAAACAACGCTTGAAGCAACGAGGTCATTGTTACATCTTAGTTTTATGGAGCTAGCAAACGAGCGTCCATTGTGTTGTAGCGATCGATTTAACCAACCGGCGACGCAATATCGCCGAGCAAAACGACTACGAAAGTTGATTGCGCTTTTGAATTGTACGAATACCGTACTTAGTCTACATGGGCGGGCGATAGCTTTACTCCTCTTCTTTCAGTATCATCTCAATTTAAACTTAATTTTATAAACTATTTTAGTTAAAACACATGGTTAGTATTCATCAATATTTTACAATCAATATTTTATAAAAATCACAATAGTGACTGAAAACGACTAGTTAAAATAAGTTAAAATGAAAATATTAATTACTTACTGGATTAATTAAATAACAATAACTTATCCACGTTACACATTACATTTTGAGGCTTTCGTTGGAAGCAATGCAGCTTTAAGATATAAGACATACATCAATTTACTTTAAATTTTTAACATATAATATTTATAAAAAATGTATGACATAATTATTTCTGATATAACTAAATAGTTATATCAGAAATAATTATACTGAAATTAGTACAATTATTCACATCATACCTTAGAAGTATGCAATTTAGGAAGATTCATTAATGCAGATATAAAAGCGGAATGCAAATTGGAAAATCTACAAAGTATGCGGTATAACGAAGTTTGTGGTCGCTGAGGTGCTAATTTTGGCTTGCGAACTTTTGTTTTGTAAATTCCTTGCATTACTTAATGCTGTTTCTTGTTCTGCTCCTGTCGGTTATGAATTTATTATTATATTAATATAGCATTTTATCCTCACAAATCAAAATATTCGAAACAAAATTCTTTTTTTTTCAATAATAATATAAGAGAATAATAATCCGTATATGAGTATAAGCAATGCAATCATAAAATGTCTCCATCATACAAGAAGTTGTAGATTCAAAGAGTCCAAAATCTTTAATGAATGTCTTACAAGTAATATTTTATGACTCTAATAAGTAAGGACTAAGTGCTGTGACAAAAATAATCTAAATGAATGAAATATAACTAAGTAACTACAATACCTATTTGTCAAAGTCGCGGTGAACAGTTTTTGTGTATTCAGAACGTTAAGAAAAGTTTTTATTAAATTTCTTTTGCGACGTTTCATTTCGACCTTCAGTTGCGAGCCTGACAAATGGTACGTGCCGGTTCAAAAGAGTATATTCAAACTTATTTAGAAGGAATATTAAATAAATATCGGTAGTATAAGCTTATTGACATTGTGAGAGCATGTTTGATAGAGTACATGTAAATGAAGACATCTTGTTTGGAGATGTTCGAGCTTTTGGGTAAAAGGACCAAGATGTTAAGATTAGTAACGTTCAAGCCTCGGCTACTAAGAACACGTTTTGCGTAGTACTGCCTTATTGTAATTTACATACATTTGCGGTTATATTAGGTGTTGTAGCAGCGTTATTGTTAGGGAGACTTAAATTGTTATTTAATTATTTATTATTGTTGAACTACACTGAATTAAAGGCTATTAATGTAGGTTATATTTAGGTATAATAGGCTTTGGAACAATTTAATACAGAAGTTAATTACTTAGCCGCATGCTATGCGAAATACAGTGAGTGACGCCTTTTGTAGTAATACCTACTTATTTGTAGTATCATTAAAAAGTAAAATATTATTAAAAAGTCAATTTTTAGTACTTCAATTTCAGAGGCTACGTTTTGCTAACAACATACATTGTCTATAATATTACATTTGCTTAGGAGATGCCCACGCGCACTATTTATCGTATCGACGTTCAATTTTTATATGTATATAGTATGTATTCACTGAAATATTCAATGAAATAAGCAGAAACGCAGAGTAATTTATCTCATTGATCCCTTTGCATACATCTAAGTCATTGCGCGACAAAGTTAAAGTCCCTGCTAAATGGATTTATGAGGGTACACAAGTCGCACCGGGCAGATTGAGGGTGTGATGTCCTTTACGCCAAATTACTTTTACATTTTTTGTTTCCGTTTCCCTTTGAGATTAGTAAAGTGATATGCTTAAGTGTAGATTATAACATATTGTTTTTTTATAAGCAACTTGATATAAAATAAATTTATGTTTTCTTTGGTACCTGCAATATAGAATGTGAAATATGTTTACTAAGAAATCTTAGATGCTAGTCTTTAATGATGAAATTGTAATACGTCTGCTCGTGTATGTGAGTAAATATTTATAAAAGAGACGTCTGTTAAAACTTTGTATTAACTTTTAATGATAAAGGGAGCTAAATTAGTTAAGTTTACGCATTTGCACAGATATCTTAACTTTACATACATATATGTAAAAGTGTTTTTCATAGCCTAAGTGTGTGAATAACACTTATAACGTTAAAATATTTTTTGTAATTGTAATAAAATTTTCTTACAAAAAAATATACTTAAATTAATTAATTTAACTCTCTTTATAATAAAAAGTTAATGTAAAGAAAGGTTTTAAGTGACTTCTCTTAAATAAATATTGAGACTAATCTATTATACCATTTAATTCTATTTATTTATTAATTCTATTATATCAGTATATTATTTAAGGTGACATTTTCTTGTCTCTAAGGCTTCCATATGACAGATGTACCAGGTGATTGTATTTTTTTTCTCTCTTGCTAGATATAGAGGAGCTAGTGACGCTTCAATTTCTGCTTTCCACCCGATTTCGAGACATTGCGCATTTAATGACGATACTCGAAACGCATCTTTGTTTTCCGAACAGGTAAAATTAAAACGATACAAATATTAAATAAATAACTTGTTATAATTACCTATTATACTTAAAGTTACTAGTAAGTTTCTCAATTGACTTGTTATAGCAGCACGGTACTTTGATTTGACTTCAGTTGAGCATAGCGGTGATAATTAGTAAATGTATTGACCAATATGTTGTCTATTTTGTTGTATACAAAACATTGTATAGAGGGCGCTAGATTGTATAGATTACTTTCCTTTACTGTTTAAATGTATTTCTCGGACAGAAGAGGTTCACATATCTTATAGAGTAGACCAAACTAATACAGCAACGTGCAGCTTGCTAGTTCAGAAGCCTAATTTCATAAGTTTATATAAAACATATGTCTTATATTTTTGTTGTACGAATTGATGTATAATAAATGTATTGGTATAGTTTATGTGGATTACTTGACGACTATTTAAACCATATAACCATTCCCTCAAGTGGTAAAATCAAATCTGCAGCCAGCAGTTCAATGATTTTTATTTATTTACGAAAAGTGCTTTCCATACTCAACAATTTTTATATTCATTTACTAATTTCTTTTATTTTTTCAATTTTGAACTATTATTATTCACACACTTAGATAAAACGCAGTGTTATTCGAACCCGCGACCTTTTGGACACCGCCCAAATGCACTGACATCCGGCTACGTCGGAGTTCTTTTACTCTTATTACAACTTATATTAGTTGTTAGCGACGTGATTTTTCGTCTTCCTAGATTACTTTTACGTAAATATATTCAATGTACAGATGCACTGTTTTATTATAATACAGATTAAATGAATAAACAAGACAACCAAATATTTAACAAAAAATAAGTTCGCTAAATATCTATTTAATGCTTCTGTTAAATAACGTCTCCGCTAATGGCATTCTGATGTCGCAGACAATGTAATGAGAAGGTACACACAAATATATAATATTATAAGCGATATAATTTAATGAAGTAAATTAATTAGAAAAGCTACCACTATAGTAAACTTTTTGGTCTTTTGATCTGCTAATGGTATTGTAGATTGTAAAGTAAATGAAGTTTGTATGTAAAACGAGGTACAGCTATTTAAGTTGAACGCTATTAAAAGAGCATCAAGCAAGTCGAAGTACGCAGATCCTACGCAAATACATCGTGCAAAGTTAATTGCCGGAGCGCCCGCCGCACCGCACTGGTTCACTTTTTACGCAGCACAACTGGCGGTAATTGACTTGTTCACGTCTAATTATGTGGAGGCTTTGGCAAAGCTTTACTGTTATAGCAAAAATTCTTGCATCAGAATTTTTATATTTTTTTAATATACGTAAAGGAATTATAAAATATTGGCTATAGCTTTTTTCTTTTAAATAACAGTTGTATATGAGAAGATGTTCTTATTATTTCGTATAGTTTTAACACGCTGGTGCGAAGAAACGGTACCGTGACTTATGTGACACGACAAAAAATATTTAATGCCGATTCCAGTTTATTGGTATTTGTGTACTTAGTTTCACTCGTGTATTTGCTGGCTGGAGTGGCGGCCTCACGCGTCACTGGCAAGAAACGCAGCGGACTGCCCGCCATCAATTAACATAATTGAAAACCTGACACACGCGATCCGAAATAAAATATTGTCTTTGCGCCGGAACGGAACGTATGGACGCCATTAAATAGAATGAGTCGCGTTGAATAAGTAAATAGAAAACAAATAGAATTCCCTTAATAGCTTGAATCAATTTGTTTATTAAACAAATAATTCAAATATATTGTCTATATAGAGTAACGAGAGAGGGCAATAAGAATTATTACTTTAAAAACAGATAGTATATATATATATAAAAAAAAAATTGAAACAGTGGGGAAAAATGCAAAAACAAACAGAAAAGAAAATTATTAATCATTGTTTTTTGTTCTATTACGTTGCTTAAAACCCAAAAAATAATACTTTTTTCTTCCATGAACAAACAGCGATCAGTTAAATTTTTATTATATGTTTAGTTATATATTTTATTCACTAGCATACTAACTAATATTATCTAGAAAAAAATACAGTAAAACAATGACAATTGAATTTATTTATTACATTAATTATAGTTATATTAAATATAACCGCTAATTATATTACAAATAGTAAAGACACAATCCATACATTACCCACCTACATTAGCGAAACGATGGTGATTACGTAGAGGATTGCAATCTGAACGTAGGTGCTATCCGAGCAAAATAGAACTTAACTTTGCGATTGCAACTTAAACAGTCTTTGGACGAAATTATTGACATAAATCTGGTATTCAATAAGCAGAGGTTCTATTTTATATTCAAATTGTTCTATTTATACTTGATATATTTATACTTTTTTATCAATATTAATTGATAAAAACAATTATGGAGGCAAACAAAAATATTGATAGAGATTAACTTGATTTTGAATGTGAGCAGCAAGAATTAATTATTAGAATTTAAACAAAAAAATCGTAAGTAATTTATTAATGGCGACTGATACGGATTATTAGTTCACTCATATTATAGTTTGCTTACTATGGTAGGTAATGGGTTATTGCTTAATATCTGTTTTCATAAACAAATACCTACTTAAATAAGCAAACTTTGTCATTAAGTAACTGAAACTTTAATGTGTAATAAAACATTTTATATAAACTTTTATAAATGTTATAAATGAGTACGTTTCCCCATGTAAATAATACATAAAAAACATTCTCAAAATCATTACACAAAAAAAAAATTGTTAATCAATGCTTAATGTAAAATAAATGAAACGAAAACCGCTTGCAGAAAAACTTCTACTCACATGTTGAAATTCAGATACGTATCCAATTTAGAACTTATGTTAAGCTTTATGAACAAAACGTTTTGAATATAGTCCTCGTAATTACAGTCCAATAGTATCCTATAGCCAATTCGAAATGGGCGATGCATTTCATCAATTGCGTTCTATCGTTATCATATACGTATATAGCTTTATTGAAGTAATAAGCGGAAAATAGTTTCGTTTATAAGCGTGTGTAAATTACTAAATCCGAATTATGTTGTCAATTTATCGCACGCGGGATTATTTTAATGACATTCGATATGGCTATCGGCGGTTACAGACCGAAATAACAAATGCAATTCGCTTCTTTCAAACCCGAAAGGGTTTAAATGGTAAAAAATATAAGAGATTTCAAATTATGGTATCGTATTTCTTGTGATCGGTTCGGTAATAGGCATAAATATTGGTATCGGGAATCTATGCTGCGGGGCACATTGTCTGAACACCTGCCCGTCCGTCGCGTATCGCTGCTGCGAGTAATATCTACGGGTAACCCCGCATAAATATCCATGATGGTTCAATTTATATTCATGATATTAGTAAGTCAGATGGAATGCATGTCACATTTGATTTCCTTTATGGTTAAATAAATATAGGCAAACTTGTACACTTTCAGTGGAGTCGAGAATTACATTCATTCATTACAACTTTCAATTGATTATAACGAATGAATCGTTTTTATTGTTAAATTTATAATAACATAGTAAATACCTATTATCAAATTACACTTATTAAACTTATATGAATATATATTTTTTTATTGGTAGCACATTATATGCCCTTACATAGATAATGATATCACATTAAACATACCTATAATGCAAGTATTACAAACATTTCTCATTACCAAAATGTATTTTGCACAGAGTTAAATATATAATAAGACTTATAATAAAAGATTAGCGCAACAAAAGCTTGTATTCCTAGAATCTAGTTTATGGCCCGGAAAATCTGCATAAAATATTTCTATTATGAATTCGTTGCTGAGAAATATTTGTTTTGTATCACTGTTGTTTCATAACTAAAATTGAAATGATTAAGCTGAAATATGTATACTGTTATTATAATTTACATTATATATTTAATAAGGATTTACTATTGCACTTAGATATTCTTTATTAAGCGCGATGGATGTGGGCTGAAACCTCAATTGGGGGGAATTTTTTTTTTATAACTTTTTCAATGCTGTAGATTTTTGCAATGATACGGAGCTGATAACAGCATAAGACACATAAGGTAAGTATAAACTTACCTTATATGTAATTTTTTTTTGTCTCAATCAATGTTCATGCTTTTATGAAATAATAATGTTTATATCAATCGAGTGTTATATTGTTATTATTAGATATTTTTTATATAATCCATATTTTCTTTACTACCTTTATTTTCAAATCTTCACATCGCAAAATATCAGATTTCTATACAAATAGGGATCGCTCGCATGTAACAAGAACTTTGTTAGGCAATCATCTTGCTAGTTCAAACGACAGCCAGTCCGGTCCGGTCTGAAAGACTGAGGAGCACCTTTGTGCTCTGAAGAGTTTCTGGTCTGTTGAACCGTGATTTGTACAAGACTAATGATGTAGCCATTTTCAGTTACTAAATGCGCTTTGATGTATTGCTTCAACAATGGCGTCGAAGCCTGAGAATTATGAACGAGCCGAGACTTCAATAGCAATTACCTAAATTGTAGAAAATAAAAAAAATACGTCCTAAAACTTTTGTCATTGCATGAGACAACTACAATTTGTATAAAGCAGTATTTTAATAGTTTTGAGCAAGTTTCCTTATTAAATTTGGCCTTAGCATTGTTCGAAGTTGCAGATAGCGTTGTAAGCGCTTTGCCGGTGTTCTGCTCTCGTACACTCAATTCAGCACCGGCTTTGCCAGCAGCGCATAAATCGAAAGCGGCTTACATACGTGACTGCTCCAGCTTTTATTTACATCCATTACACATTTACATAGATTAATTTTTAAAATCTGTAAAGTGCTTTCGCAAGTAGGTGCTTAAAAGACCCCGCTTTTATAATTTAATTACTTTTTGCTTAAGTAGCTTTGTTGACATCGTCGTCTAAGTTATTATAACCCTCTCTTACCCAATTAAGTTAATATTTAGAATTTAGAAGGAAGAAATTGTGGATGACGTTTAAGGATAATTGCTGTTGACTATTTTCATTAAATTATGATAATCTCCCGTTAACGGTTCGAGTGTACAGTGAAGAAAATTTTAAGCAAGAATGCCTTTTTATTATTAATAATAAAAGGCATTCTTGCTTAAGATTTTATGATTTAAAAAAAATATATATATATAATTCACAAACTTAGGAAATTGAAAAACATTTTTATAAAACGTATAAAATTTTTAATGCAGTGATCAAACGCTCTGACCGCTAAGCCATGCGTTCTACATCATTATATAAATGCTTATACGTTAATTACAACTTCTTTTTGTTGTTTTGTCTAGCGGTCAGAGTGCTTGGACGGTTACCAAGAGGTGTGGGTTCGAATCCCGCTGCGTTCAAATTTTTATACGTATTCTAAAAATGTTTCTTTCTATCTGGTTGCATTATTTGCATTTTCTATCGTAGGAGGAAGATGAGCCGATTTTTTTATCTTATTATCGCATGTCTTAAGAAAGCTATTTATTTACAATTTGATTTAAAGTTCAAGCGCTTACGTCCAGTAAGTTCATTGAGTTAGTAAATTGTAATAGAAGCGTATCGGTGTTTACAGACTTAATAAGCAGCAGGCTACAACACCCTGACATAGTGATTTAATAACGTAGGGGCGATCGTCTCAATAAATCGGATTGCGCACAGGACCAAAATGAAGTACAAATATATTGCAGAGCAAATATGTCGCGCGAATAATCTTTTAAGTATGTTATTATATATAACTCGAGACGCTGTAGCGGAGTTGAAACGTCTTTAACACACATTGCTTAGTGCGCGATGATATTAAATAAAATTAATGAATTGGATTATGTGTTTAAAATATTTGGTTGATTATATAGAAAGTGAAGTTTATTTAAGCTGTTCAAATTAGGTTGAAATTTTTCAGGTAGAAGTCAGTATTTTAACAGAATAACAAAAAAAATATCTTGGATAATATATGTCCAGCGAAAAGAAATGTAAACTGGGAATTATAATATGGAAGCTGTCAGTTATGGTAAAACATCATATACTAAAGGTTATCATACCTTTTAATATCCTACTACAAGAAATAGGGGACATGTTGGTTTTAATTATATAGATGGCTCACTTAAATTCATTAAAATATTAGAATTAGGTAAGTAATAGCAAAACGTTTCTTAATTCTAAGTACTTCGGTCCAATTATCGATCTGACCAACCGAAACGAAACAATGCGGTATTCTGAAATATAGACATTTATAATTCTAAATTTGTAAATACATAGATATTGACTAAAGTTCATCACACGAGCTTTTCTCCTGGCTGGAGATCTTATTCGTAGACTTCAGTCAGTAAGTGCGACTTACACCTTGACCAATGGGCCAATCAGTTGCAAGCTATTTGTTATGAAAAACGATGCTTTAAAAAACATTGGATGAGATATTTTGATTACTTGCAATATTTATGCAGCGAAATGTTAAAATATTTTATTACACACAGAGAAACAGTACAAACTGATTTAGTTTCACACAATAACTCTCTATGGCTATTTGTATTTTCGCTGACTTAGTTGGATTTTGAAAGCATAGTCAATTACGTTGATTGCTCTATGTATTGCTACTAATAACGGCATTGGTCGGAATAATCTAATACGTTTATTAGGTAGGTTAGCGATGAATATTGGTTATATTATAATATATACTTCTACACTAATTTTAATACTGTATGAAAATTTCAATGTTAATTAGAAGGATATACTGCCACTAAGCTTTAAGCTGTAAATAACGTAAAATATGTGTGTGCATTTTGAATATTATAGATTGTCTATAATTTTGTATATTCTATTCTACAACTAAGTGAAAGGTACATGAGTAAGGAACCAGTGTGAATCGCTAGTAAGCTTTCAAAGCTTCACCGTTCATAATACTTTTAGTAGTAATTAAAAGCTACGTCTGTACAATATACAGGAAATATTTATATAAGTAACTACTAAAGTCCATTTGAATAGTATTTCACTATGACTTTTCGAGTTGCAGTTCATAACAGCATCAACAACGTTTGCGTTTCATAGAAAACTTTCTACTATTATATACTGCAAGTAAGTTATACAAGATATTACTAGATACAAACGATATTAGATACAAACGTTTGTCGATATGGCCATTAAATTTAGCAATTTTTAAATACACAATTTCATATACCTATATTAGAATTTGTAATTTTATAATTTTAATCAATTCGTTTACATTGTACGTTTAGTACAAGTACGTAACTACATATATTAGATATCTTGACACCAATACAGAAAGCTTTTATCAATTATATTGTTATTTTAATTATTTACATAAGTTTCTCACCTAGACCAACATAAAACTTGGCAGAGTTAGCGGGCGCCGTATCTCGTTCACCCACGCATCTCACGCATCGCGAGCTTTCACAAGCCGCGTACGCCTTTTCGAACATGATCGTACTATTTGTAAAACTACTGCATACCATTTTAACGTTTGTGTAAACACAGCACAGTGTATGTTTGTGACAAATTCTCTTAAGCCTCAGAAGGTTTTTCTCATAAACTGAGTGCGTTAGGGGGAATTATGCATAATTCTCTCTATGAATACGTCTACCGAACGCATTTATTCGCTTAAGTTTTTTTAGCTTTAATTAACACGAGTGCCGCAATATTATATAAATTTGTTTTTGTAAAATATTTATTATTGCTTATATTTTAAGTGGGCTTTTCTTCGGAATATTAAATATTTAAACTGTAATTGAGAGTTTCAAAAACTCACTTTATATAAATTGTATTTGAGCTAATGTTAGGATTATAATACTAAATGTAAATATAAACTTACTAGTACTAGTCTTGTTTGTACAGGAAGTACTTACAACGAGTGTTTTGACAAAAAATATCGTGGGATGCGACCCCTAGGTTAAGGTAAACTTTTAAAAAGCTTGTGGCAAGCAACTGTTGCATCTCAACTAGTCTGGTAAAGTTTAAGGGGACGTCTTGCATTATGCATAGATTCTCCTTGGACGTTTTTTGTTGCCTAATGTTACAAAATTTATAAATAAAAGAGTTTGAGTATAAGGAAATTTTGTTGAAAAAGACGTGATTTGATTCTCATTACTATATGTCCTAAAATATAATCACGACAAATTATTATATAAGAAGAACAATAAATATATATATATATATATATGTTTTTATTACTTTCCACAATATGAAACAGTAATATGGTTTCAATTTCACAAGTAAAAGGTTTCAATAAATAATTAAAGAGTAGATCTAACATCCTACATCTATGAGCTTCATGGCTGTATGCGTGACAGCCTTTCTTCAGTTAGCTTCGGCAAGCAGCGCGCGCGCACGCGTTTATGACGCCACTCACACACGTTTGTTTACAAACTCAATTTAATCGACCTATCGTGAGTGAGAATGTTGCTTCGTTTATGACATATAATAATACCAATCGAAGATAAGTTTTGAATAGCTTGATATCTGCTCATCATATTCCATATTAAATGTAACGACTTTTTCCTAGTGAGATGTCATATTTCCCTTTGACGAGTTGCCGGCAAGTTATAAGCTTCTAGAAACATAAATAATTTGAATAATGTGACAAATATATTAGTTGTTTTTTAATATAATAGTGCTTTAAGCAACTATCAAAATGAAGCTATCACTAGTTATTTTATATATTATCACTCTAGCGATCGTCGCCGGAAGCGAGATCCGAATCCGTGGAAAAGTAAGAAAACGAAACAACGTGCACAGAAGGCATAGAGCTATTCTACCACCGTGCAATTTCAATGAAAGCCTTATTGAGGACGAATGGGCTTTGATGGAAGCGATAGGGAAGTCGAAGTTTATTTTTACGGGTAAAGTTTTGACGGTTAAAAAGTTTAGATCGATGCAAGAGATTAGGGTAAAAAGGTCGAATTTGTATAGGGTTTACATGCGACGTGTTTTGAAGGGTGACGAAAGTGATTTAAAGATGCTCGTCAAACAAGAAGGGCTCAATGTGGACACCTTAAGTGGTTCGACTGTAATATTGGAGAGACCGCACGCGCGCGAGTCCTGTACTCCAACCCCGCGACCGCGACTTTCTGCTATCTTCTTGAGCGATGGATTGCTCGTAGATAATAAAAGAGGGTCCACTCAACATCTTCGTCTCCTCACTGATCCTGTTCCACTGACCCTATATCACTTAGATAGAATCAACGCTGCTGTCAAAGGTGGGTGTTTATTTATTTGGTATTTTATATGATACGAAATGATATTGAACATATCTTACAAGGAGCTTATTATTTCACGTTAAATATAATCGGGATAAATAACGTTGCGTCGTTTTAATCTATTTCCTTTTTTTTATATCAAGATTATCATTGAAATATTTCCATATCTTATTAAATTTATAATTGAAATTTATTTGAGAGGTATCATTTATGAAAAAATATGTATTATTTGTTTGGAATATTTCAATCATAATTACAACCTCTCGTGAAGAAATTCGTGTAATATTATATTACAATAAAATGCCAGTCGCCTTGAATAATTTTACAAAGGCGATTATAAAAAGCTTTGAGCAAGATTAAACAAGGGCGAAATTAAATACTCAATAGCTCGAGCCTGGTGGGAATTATAATAATATGTGGGTGTTGTATCCATAATGTACATTGTGAAGGCATTGAGATGTGGCTTGATCGACATCTCGACAACTGTTCGTTAACTTAATGGAGTGAATGCGCTCCATGCGTTTGTGCATTAGCCGACTCTGCATAAACATGTAATGCTGACCATATAAGGGTTTTAATACCTTTAGCTTTTATTGTAATTTATATAAAGTTGATTTTACCTTACAAGCTTCTGGATACATTTACAAATGAGGTTTTATCGGATATTTTATAGTTAAACTGATATATGTGGTAATGCAAATTTAATATTAGTTATTAAATTCAATTTAACTTTTATTTATTTTTATTTTCTTTATTTTAAAAGAAATTCTAATATTGCTATGTCTCTACAAAGGAAGGTAGACCAAGAACACTCCCTGTGTTAGTTAACACTAGGTGTTTTCCTCGCATACCCCTTTAAATGTGTTAGATCTGTAAAAAAATTTGGTGTTAAAATGATAAAATTATCGTACTCTTTAGTAGATGATCTTAGCAAATCTATTAGTGTTTTTTTTGTAAGCTACCTATTGCTTGTAAGAATATTTACTAACTCCTAAAATTGAAATTAAAAAATCTTTAATGCGGTATGTTTTGTATGCAAAAGCATATAAAATAAAAATAATAAAAACTTAGAACATTTATTTGTATATTGTGCAAAATATTACTTTTGCAAATAAGCATATTGATTATTAACATATCAGCTTAAATTTTATTATAGAAGTTTTAAATATTTTATATCCTGCTCATGATCAAGAACTTCTGAAAAAAGATATTAAAGCAAAAATTTAATTTAATTTTAATAATATTAGATAGATATAAAAAAAAATTAAAAACAGAAAATAATTAACATCTATTGCGTATTATATGTATTCAACTATTCCAATACATTTTATAAAGCCTATCGTAAAGTTATGTATCATTATTCAAAGACTGAATGTTTATTGACCTCCCGTACCTTAAACTTTATACTCTTTTAAGTATCCACTCAAAAATGTTACTCTAAGCCAGCTTTAATTGAATCCAGCGCGATTCACGAATAGATTTTGTTCGAGGTCAAATACTTTGCAATAAATTTTATTGCGAGAGACATTTCAAGCTAAAAATTCCAAGAAGATCCAATTTAAGTCTCGCATAATGCAATGAGATGAGTATCGTGTCTCCTTTAGGCAGAATAAACTACTTCTTATACCTTTTGCTTGCGCTAGTGTTATTTTACTAAGCGCTTTAAGCTTTATATTATAAAATGACCTAACACTATCTAGTTAGTGATATTATAGCTGTTAATTTTATCACAAAACGGACCACTTATCTTTGGCTGGATGTTTTTGAGATATGCCTTATTATCTAAATCAATTATCTGAATGATCAAAAAAGGCTAGAGTAAGATTGTTAAGATTTGAAACAAGTGTCAATTTTGGTGCTATATGGTAACTCCAATTGAAAATACGTAAGGACATTGTATATATAGATGTAAAGTACATGCAAAGTGCAGTGTATCCTTCGATAATTTTGTACTAAATAAAAAAATGTTTCTATGTAAATGCACCTTAAGTCTAATTAATTGGAGTTATATATATGTATGTATAGTCTACTTAAAATATCTACGTTACTTAGAATCTTAGATAATTATTTTATGACCGATGACATTCTATTCAATAAGCTTAAAATTGTAAATATATTTGTAATCTAAATAATTAGAACTAAGAGCTAAAGCAAATTACTTTTATTTTTTTATTATATAAATCTGAAAATAGGTACGATCCTATATTTATGTATACGACTAAATCTATATGATTGTCATTCGCAAATATAATCTTTTGATTAAATAATATAATGTTTCTGGTTCATTCACCTAACACGTTACTAAATAAAATTAAATACTTTAAAAATTCAAAATTCAAAAATTCGAAATATAAAATTAAAAATCTTTAAACTAGATTTTTGCGTATTCCGCCTAATGACCAAGACATTTTTTTAGCAAAAAAAAAGACAATATGCACTTTTCTATTCTTTTATCCATGAAATTATTTAATATTGGCAATCTTATAAATAACCAAAATAATAAAATATTAAGTACGTGATGAAAACACATTAAAAGTTATAATGGGCCATATAATTTTAGAAGTACGTATACGTTATTAAGTAAATGTTTAGTGCAACAATAAACGTTAGTGTAGTGCTGCAGTGAACAAATATTACTGGGTCAAAGCTTTGTAAATTATATCTCTAAAAGAGGCAATAACTTTTTTATGCTCCACGGCTTTGCCCGCATATCATTGTAGTTAGAGAGAACCTAGTGTCAAGAAATTCCGTTCTCTACATTCTGCTCGAATTCGAGATATTGCGTGTTGAATGTAAAAAATTAGAGTAGAAATGAAATTGATTCTATTGCGATGAATCCACCGAGTGGGAATTGAACCAATCTCGATTACAGTCAGAGGCTGCCCCATCTCGCCATAACAGCCACAAAACCTACATCGTCATAAATTATCAATAATGTATAAGCAAATAGTTCAGAATAATAAAATTTATTATTTTATACTTTTCAGTAATGAGGAGTATCGCGTTTTGTCAAAGAGATACATACGTGTCACGGTTTTCAGTCTAAAGTGACCTAACCCACAATATTTTCATGTAAGGATATAAAATTATTCTGCAATAATTTCTTTTACAACAGTGTGATTAACACTTTAAAAAAATGTTAAAAAAGACAGAATATGCTTCTTAATCATAAAAAAAGCCAAGTAAATGAAAGATAAATTTATTTATTTGAACACTAGATATATCTAGTACGAAATAGGTTATATGTACGACTTATTTAGTAAAGCAATTTGATATTGATATTTTTTAATCCAAGGCTGAGGCACTTTTGCTTTGCACGTGAGACTTTCCGATAAAACCAAAGGATGTGGATGTGAGGTGCGATTAATCTGCTTTATTAGAGTTCGAAATCTACGAATGCACGCAAACTATACAAGCTTTACTTTGCTATTATCCGAATGATAATAGCAAATATGTTGGAATAAGTATTTTAAATGAGCGCCATCGAGATATTGATAACATAGCAGCTCCCTATCTCCTCGATCACAGGAGGCGTTGCGGTGTGGAGAAAGTAATGGGCTGGTCCATTCGTCACGTTGCGCCTCCACCCCACACGGTGTTTATGTTTTAATGATAACTTAACGACTATGCATAATTTTCAAATTATATAAATAACAAAAGATAACTATCGTATTTATTGCCGTCAATTAATAATCAAACAGCAAAAGCATATGTTTTGCGAAATTTTTGAAAACTTATACTAACAATTAGCAATTATGTGTAACCTTGGATGAAGCAATAAAATTCAATTTTATGAATCTGTTCATTTTCCAATCGTATAAAACGTAATTATATAAAGTGATATATGTAGTAATGTTACAAAATAATATAGTGCGACGTTAAAGATTCGTCAAGAAGGCGACCGCCTCGACTCGCCCGCCCACGCTCGTACCGCTTTCCAAATTCCTCGTGCAAGCGCTGCAGCCATCTAAGTGCGATTAACGCAACCGCGGCGATCTTTTACTATTTTCAGCTTTATATCTCATAGATATATATCTTAATCCGCATATTACATGGAATCTATAAAAAATGTGAATGAACTGAAGATAAATTTAAGCCGCTGACTAGTCGATATAAATCTAATCGCTATTGTTTTGATAATATATATTTATGTTTTTGGTTCATATACATGCATCGTTAACTATATATAATGTTATATTCATATAATATTCTACTATCGAGCAAAGTTTTTCGTTTATATTTAATTCAAATCTTTAGTAAGCTTCCATTTTACGAATAAACCACATGAATAGTGTATATTGCGACAAAAGTAGTTATCCCGAGCTATCCACCGCTGCGCTTTCGTACATGAATATTCAGGGCGTACTAAGGCGGCGACTCGTTCGGCAATAACTGTTAACTTGGCTCATATTGTGCTCTATGTATTATCTCTCATCCTGCGGCTTTTGCGCCTGTTGACCCATCGAGTCTTCGGCGACACAAGTTATAAGTTACATAGCTTAGCACTTTTATTATACTTGCTAGTTCTTTCTTTAAAGGTAGACGTAAGCTTTATTTAGATTACCGATTATTTCTGGGCGTCGTTTTAATATAATTCCACCAATAAGGTCATATCTAGCTCATTGGTGGAATAGTGTTTAATTGGACGTTTGTTTACGTTGATGAAGGTTGCATAGAATTGCGAAGCCTCCAGTATACGCGCGGGTCTCACCTCGCGCACGCGTCTCGGTGGCGCCAACTCGGACTCTTGCGCAACGTCGTGTTCTCCGAGTTTTACGAGCCGCTTCAATCAAAAGTTTTCCCATATAAAAATGCTAAGAATGCTTTCTTTTATTTAACAACAGAACAGAACAGCTTGAACAAAAATATGAAGCTTCAATTTTTAGTGTTATTGCTTTACTCCTATGTAACAATTCACGCCCATTTCCATATAAGAGGCAGAGCCGAGAAACGGGATACGTCACATAAAAAGAAAAATATAAATGGACCTAAATGTGTTTTAAACGACACGATAACTAACGATTACGAGATTCTGTCGTCGGCGGTGTCAGAATCTAAGTATATATTCACGGCTCGAGTCCTTGGCGTCAGAAAGATAAAACGAGGTAGCAAACTAAGAAGGAAAATTTTTATGACCTATAAACTATATATACGGCTAGTAATGAAGGGGGACGTGTCCGAGCTGAGGAGCCAAGGGTTTTTAGGAGACGAACGTACGTTGAATGGGGCAATTGTGTTTGTCGACTGGCTACGAACGAATGAGTGCGCTTATAAGTTGTATAGACATTCCTCAGGCATATTTTTAAGCGACGGATTTTATGACAAATATAGCTGGAGGAAGCCTCGCCTGCGTTTATTGTATGAGCCTCTTCCACTGTCACTCTACGATTTAGATAGAGTGAATGCCGCGCTAAAAGGTAAATGTTTACTGTCCTATTATGTTTCATTTTATACGACTTATGATTGTTTGTGTACACACGTTATAAAACGCGTTTGTTTGCTGTAACGTTTGCTCGACCTCTTCCGAGTAACTCTCTTAGTAGTAACGGTGTAACAAAATGTCAATTGTAAAGTCATTCATTTTAGCCGTGCTATGGTAATCATTGAAAGTGTTGAATATATTTAAATAGTAAATAGAGATTTATAAATTCGGAATACATGAATTTTAGCTGGCTTTTTTAAAATTAAATGATAGTGCATGCGAAAAGTCCTACTTCAAATATTGGATACCGAAAAAAAAGGAATGATGAGTATTCTTTACTCAATAGAGGTTTATAGATGTTTATTTGTGTATTCTAATAAATATATATTGACGTAATAATAAAATTGGACACGAATTGGTCCTTGGCCAGCAGTACAGTATCATTATAAACTCCATACGTAGAGTGCGAGTGTGGGCGGGCATCAGCTTTTGCTCCACCATACAATTTACTACGCCAACTACTAACAATACCATTATTATCCATCAATGGTCTATAATTGTTCTCTTTTTGTTGTGAGATCCACAAAACCGTATTTAAAGATTATCATAATTAAAAAATATAATTTTTATACGCTAAATCTGAATTTTTTTATTCTTCAGAATATGGTAAATCGTTTAAAACTAATGAAAAAACTATATACCTAGATATAATTTTGAAAAGTATACGTTCATTTTTATATGAATACACGATGAATCTTCCATTAGCTGTTTCTTATGTAAGATAGAAAATGTGAAAATGGTATGTTATCAATGTAGTCGATATATGTAATCGAAAAGCAATACGTATCTTTTTCTCCACGATTTTTTTCTACTTTTCACAAATGGTAGAGATTAAAAGGATATAGTCTCTATATTTTAAAATAAACAGATAAACATTGAGCTCGTATCCATCGTGTATACTTAAATACAATACGCCTACGTCACTATAGAGTATTAATGTTAATAATTAAAAAAAATAAACAATTAAACTATAAAGGTCAACATAAATATCTGATAACACCATAAAGTATCGATACTATCAACCAACATAATTTATGCTGGCCGATAAAAGTCAATGTAAAAAAATATTTCTTTGTTTGACTTGGAGTCGTTTGGCTAATGATGGAACTCGATTTCAATATCAAGTTTATCAAAGACGAAAAATCTGAACGCCTCGTGTGTAATCAATCAATCTGCGCTGGCGCCTCGCTGTAATGTTCACACTTGCGTACTCTTTGGTGAGCGCTAATTAAAGCTGATTAGCTTGTAACAGAATTCATGTCGCTACTTTCACCGTATCGACTTAATGGGTGTTTAAGGGGGTCTTTGCATACTACTCGTATATTTATATAATGAATTTGTTCTAATAAAAAAATATATTATAATAAAATATTAAGACTCAACTCGTGTTTCGTTAATAATTGAAGACAGGCGACTTCTACGGGTTTCAATTAGCTATTATGTACTACCAGTTTCTTCTCGCTTATAAAACGGAGTACAATTTAAATTTGAATTCAGTAAGAAATGAAAAATAGTATTTGTTGTTACCAAAATTTATGAAAATTGAATTAAGTTTTTTGGCGCATTCCCGCAAACTTCGGTAATATTTTTTTTATAGCTTCACGATTTCTTCAGCTCATCAGAGAGAACCAACCTAGCCAAGACACTCCGTTCCCCACCTGATTCCCGATATCCAGATATTGCGTTTTGAGTGGCCGATACCAACCCTGCACTTATTTCTCTTACCAGAGCGAATGAAATTATTTTAAATATAATCATTCCTCCGAGTAGGGATCGAACCCACAACCGATCGCGCTGATAGTGGTATTATATGGTAATATATATATATATTTTCATAATATATAGATAGAGCATTGTCTTGTCTATGCTAACTCTTTTTTAAAAATTACCTTCTTCTGATTTCCATAAATCAGCCACATGGCTTTGTTGAGTTTTGGTTTAATTTAAGTTAAGGTTTACCAGATAATATTATATTTCATTTTAAAATTACTTTCATTAGAAACTTTTTTTAAATCATTATTCCTGGTTACATTTTTCTTGGTATTGAAGAAAACCATGTTTTTATATTTTAGTTCATGTATTTTACTTAAGTAAAAAAAAAATAATAATATATAAAACAATTTTAGTTAGATTACTTTTCCTGCATATCAGGGTATGTCGAGGGAACCTGGTGTCAAAATACTCGGATCCATACGAATTCAAGTAAGTACCAGAGCAGAAAAACGAAAAAAAAAAACATGTATAAATACCCCAAGTGGGGAACCCACAACATCGCGATTACAGCTGCTGTAAAACTCGTTATAAAAAAATATGTATTTTTCACTAAGGTTAAAAAAACTTATTTAGTCGTTATTGTCAATTCAATGGACGCTGCGAGTGAACAAGAAAAGAATTAAAATTAGTTTTAATTTCATAAATAAGGATTTGATCGGGGCTCCTATAGTTTTTACGATTTTAAGTAATGTTGTCTAGACATGTTTTTATTAGTTATTGTATCCATACAATCATGGTGACAATTCTTCTAATTCAACATATATGATCTTTTTATATAATTCTGAAATAATATGCATATTCTGAGAGAAATAATAGAGCACGTATACATTAAAGTTGAAGCTTAGCCGCCTTAGGATTGGTGCGTCGAGCAAGTTCCAAGGTTTCATGCACAGATTAGCTAAGTAGTTGTAATTTGACTTGTAGCGCCACACTGATGAAGTAGGTTAATATTTAATAGAACGAACAAAACCTTAAATTTGAACGATAAAATCAAATTATTTTCTTTAACCAGTCATTACATGTCGTCGATACGCATTAAGTCCTAAGTAAAACGGTGGTTATAGTACTCTAGCGGTAAACGGGTACGCAAATATGAGCTGAACTACCTGCGAATAAAAAGGAAAGTGGCATGGACAGTTTTCTACAGCCATCAATTACGCAGACAGCACTCCAGTCAGGTTTGAATATTTTATTACCAGTTATATGCATATAGTGTAGATAGATACAAGTCATGTAATTTATTTTTTAGATATCCTTTAATACAAATTATTATAGTGTTCATACTTTCTGTTAATTGAACTCATATATTAAATTATTCTTTTTAAATGTTTATTACGCAACGTTAAACGAGTTAGCAAATGAGACTTAGATTTCCAGCATATTTTTAGTCATAACATAATTCATTCTATTACTTAATTATGGGTCTTCGACGTAGACATAATTGTAATTTTCCACAACCTCCAGCATGTTTAAACATAATCTGGCATATCAATGTACTTTTTAATAAAACCCCTTGTTAATGAGCCAAATAATATTTATTTAAACATAATTTTTTAAATTTATTTACATGAGTATTAATACTAAAGAAATTAATTAAATAATAATATAACAGAAGTAATATTTTATAATTATTTTAATTGTTACTTAATTCTTTATTTCATTATTTTACAATTTATGCGCAGGTATCTGTCGGGGGTTTTGTTTCAAAAGCGCTTGAAGTTTTCGTCTAAGTATTTTGCCACTGGTAGTTTTGGGTATTTCTTTTAGGAATATTACTCCACCTCTCAGCTTTTTCCAGGGGGACACCTGAAAATAAACATTCGCATCAAACTTGCTCTCAGTCTTTATAAAACAAAAGTTTCATGTATTTAACAGTGTAAAAAAGAAAAGCCATCGCGGCGCAATACGACAGCGTCTGATTGTATGCAAGCTGGTTATGGATTCGATTCATTTCTCCGCTCTAGTGACAAGGGAAAACGCGGAGTTCCGCCACTCACTACGTCTTGCATCGGGTTCAGGCGTAAAAAAAAGAACAGAATATCTTGGTAGTAGGTTCTCTCTGCCTTTATTGCGTGACTAATTACATTTGTCGAAAAGAGCATATTTCTATTTATTTATTTTCGCGTGTGTGTCTGTATTGCTTATTCACACTTATTGCAAATAAACAAAACACAAATCATGTTACCTAACACTTACCTTATCAGAAACGAAGTCTATAATTTCTTGTTCTGTAACATTAGCATTTGGTTGCTTCACTACAAATGCCGTAGGCAGTTCTCCTGCCAACGTATCTGGCGCGCCAGTCACTCCGACATCTTTAACTGCCGGGTGTTGAAGTATTAGCGCTTCGAGTTCCGAGGGTGCGACCTGTAAATAAATATACACCAAATAAATATAATGTAAATATAATATAAAATAGAATTATATCAAAAATTATAATTTAAGAAACATTTACATATATATATATATATTTTTCCTGTTACATTCGAATATAATAGGATAAAAGATCGCTAAAATATACATGTTAGTCTGTTTCGAACTGCATTTTTTTTATCGGTTAAATATTAAAGTGTAAAGTCAAAGTGTAATTTTAATTAGTTGTGCTTAATTTAATTCAATTTACAAAATATAATTAAAAAAAATACAGTATTTATTTAAATTCAACGTTTTAACAAACAATTTTTGAGATGCGAAAAATATAATGTGAAGTAAAACTAACCTGCCACGCCTTATATTTGATAAGCTCTTTAATTCTATCAATAATATAAAAATATCCATCTTCATCGTAATATGCAATATCTCCTGTTCTGTAAAACCCTTCGCTGTCATATTCACTCTTACTATCTCTGCCCACATACCCTTCAAAGACAACAGGCCCTTTAATAAGGACTTCGCCTGGTTCATTGCAATTTAATATTTTTTTGGTATCTGGGTCTACAACCTGTTGACGAAATATTTTTTTAATATATTTTTTATAAGACAAAGCGAAGCGTTGAGTTATGGCAATCATCACGCAATGTTTTCGAATCGAACTGAAAGTAAAGAACCCAGTGTGCCTTGCTTGCTTTGAAGAAACAATGTGAAGCAGATTTGAGGCTTATAATAATTAATTAATCCTATCGATGAAATAAAATAATTGTATATTTCTGTACCTGTCGATGTATTATTTTTTTTGCATTTATACTTCTATATATTAAGTTAAACGTACCTTTAAAATAATTCCCGGTACTACTCTTCCAACACTTCCCTCTTTAGGCATAACTTCTAAATCATCGGTTATAGCTCCAGACGCTTCTGTCATCCCATATCCTTGTATAACAAGTTTTATATGAGGAAACCTTATAAAGATAGCATTATATAATATTTTTTATGTTTTGATTTATAATTTGAAATTTATTAACTTTAAAATTTGATAAACCTCATTCATAATAAACGAGCCCACGTCAATATCTCCTCGTAAGTTTATCCAAGGTTATAACTTAAATTGTAAAGTTTCCCTAATAATCTTCTTTTAAATCAATGTTATATTTTGATGAAAAAAAAAGGAAATTTTAAATACCTTGATTTTAAGTCACGAATGCTTCTAGGATCAATCGGGGCACCACCCGAGTAGACGAGTTTTACAGAAGTCAAATCATAGTCATTTGCTATAGTTGACTTATACAACGTTAAAATTAGAGGAGGTGCCAATATGAGGAAATCAATCTGAAATAAATAAAGTTATTATATAATTTAAGTAATTAAATTAACTAAAATTTGGCAAAAATAAATAGCATTCTACCTTATATTTTTCTATGGTCCTAAGGTACAATTTTTGGTTATATTTTGCTAAGAACACAACAGTTTTCCCATTCATAATTTCCAGTAAACTTGTGTAGTTCCCCATTGTGCTTGACCATGGAGCAATTGTTAATAGTGTCATAGTTTTATTAGTTATCCTGACAAACATAAATACTTAGTTACAATTCATACACACACGACAGAACTACGTAGTTTTTAATGAGTCAATGCTAAGCCGTTGTGTCTGTGCATTTAAAATACATAAGATACAAAAAATAAGATGCTTAGAGGTTTAGAATACAAATAAAAGTTTAGTTCACACAAGAAAGCTTTTCTCTAAAATGCAAAAATAAAACAAACCTAACTTAAAGAACGTGATATCTATTACCATTACAGACAAATAAATATAAACACATCCATATGTATATGTACATAAGTTTGACGATGTTTTATATAATATGCCGACAAATATATATCATAAATATATCTTGTTTCCTGAATGGCACTGTAAATTGCTATATAGCAATTTTATTTTTTACTGGTTAGAAAATATTTTCTAACCAATATAAAATAAAATTTAAAGGATCAAAATAAACCTTTGATTTACAAAAATGTACTATAATAAGTTCATTTCTAAATATTTATTTTCATACTTCAGAAAATTTAGTAGATTTCAGGTCCGTTTCACTATATAATGAATTTTCACGAAAACTGTTTTATCGAATATATTCGCAGTTCTCAAGTTCAAGTCAAAATAGAAAAATATGAGAGATAATACGGTTGTCACACTTACAATCACTTGCCAAAGTCACTGAAAACTTAATAAAGAAATTATATTAGGATTTAAAGGAAATTATGGATAGACTTTTCTGGAATTCATTTTCATCTAAAGAAATGTGGCATACACAGAAAAAGTTTTATGTAGAAATTTGATGTTGATTCTTAGTATTCCAAGCGTCGGAATGATATACGACCGTCTTGAGCATGTGGGAGTGGCAAGCATGTAAGCGGGAACGCAGATAAGAAAGTAAATTCTGATTATTAAAGTACTTTAAAAATAATTGAAGGATAGATAGGTCTCAGGACGACGGGATTCAAGAAGTTCATATATAAATGTTATTCAATTTTATTGGGGTCGTTTAACCTAATACAAAAGATAGTCAGCGACGGTCTGTGAGGTAATACGAAGAAACAATGGAATGAAAATATTCTTGTATAAAATTTATTTAAATAAATATATATAATATTTATTGATTTTGTGACTTTGATCGTTCCTGAATTTTTACACATTTGTATTTCGTTATGTATTTTGTAAGATAGTTGTATGTATTTTCAAAGAATAATGTAATAAATTTCTCGCAATTTACAAACATTGCCTTGAATTGCAATCCAATGCTGTATTTTATTCAAATATACCTCAAAATACATATAATATATTTTTTTAAATACTTACGGTGGCTTTTGAGCCGCGATTATCATATTGTAGTGACTTATCTTAGCCCCTTTCGATAGACCAGTAGTCCCAGAAGAATAAAGAATAATGGCAGTACGTATTGACCCTATAAAATTGAAGTACATAAAAATACTTTTATTTACATAATTCAACTTTAGTCAGCGGTAAAGTTAACTAGAGATAAAGTAAGTTCACGGTCAAATGTAGATTTTAAAGTATATTTTTATTCACATGTTAGGACTATTAAGAGAGGTTTATATTTTAGTTACATCTTCATCTTACCTTTAAAGTCATAAGGCTCGTAAGTATTAATGTCGACATGCTTTGCCGTTAGTTCCTTAAAATTCAAACAATCGTCCGCTGTTGTAGGGTTATCGTATAAAATGTATTTTTTAATAAATATAGTCGTTTTTATGTTAACAAAATGTTTTTTGAATGTTTCTCCCGATAGAAACATATATGTTGGTTTAGATATGTTAATCGCGTGAATGAGATCGTCTGTAAACAAATATATTTTATCTTTTTAACCTTAACATCAGTTTTTAACGTATTTAAGCAAATTAGTTCAAATCGGCCGTCATAGCGCAGTTGGACAGTCTCTGACTGTAATCACGATTGGTTGACGAGTCGATTCCTATTTGGTCGAATGATCATAATTTAATTATTTTCTTAAAACATATATTTAGAAAATGTATGAAAATTTTAACGCAGTGGTATTTGAACCCGCGCCTTTTGAAAACCGTTAAAAATGCATGGCCTAGCAGTCAGGGCGCTTGAACGGTTTTCTAAATATATGTTTTTCAATTTCCTAAGTGTGTCAATAGCACTTTAAAAAAATGTTAAAAATAATTATTTTCATTTCTTCGCTCTGGTTAACAAGACAAAGCGCGGCGTTGACTCCGCCACACAACACGCAATGTCTCGAATTCAGGCGGTTAGCGAGCAAAAACCAGAGTGTCTTGACACTAGGTTCTCTCTGCCTACCCTGCTTTGCTGCAAAAATATACTATTTTTAAAGAAACAATATTGAAACTCACAATTCAGTTTGTTTATTTTTTCCTAATAATTGACAATTCAGTAAATCATTTTTAAGGTATTCTAAATTATACCCAGTTACTGTAGGTTATATTTAAAAATTTAAGAGTAATTCTTAATTCTTCATATTTAAAAAGTTGGTTTTTTACATCTATACTTGAAAACTTGATAAGTTGTACAACTATATTGCTATTTACTATATCATATTGTATGTTGATGCGTCTGTATCAAAATATTTATAACTATATATTTATAACAAAATATTTATACCTAAAAATAACATTATAACAGTTCAATGTATTTATCCTAATAAGACAAATTCCCTTAGAGTTCCTGAGCTAAAAAATTGTATAATTACCCACACAATGATATCCGGAGTAAGGTTTTTGTTTCCCTCCAGCTGAGTGAAGAAGATATGTAAAATAACAATCTAAATAAATATTCTACTTACGCTTAGTGTAAGCATTGTTGTAGAAGGTGGCAGTGGCACCTGAACACAAAACTGCTAGTAATGTCAATATATATTCGATTCTATTTTCACTAAAAATGGCCACAATATCACCATTTCCGATACCCAGGTCTGTAAGCGATGCAGCAATATTTACTATTATTTGGCCCATATCCTTATAATTAATTTTTTCCCCTGTCTCTCCATTTATCTATTGAGTACATAAAAATGTTAAATTAATATATATTTATCTACGTAAGATAACTTTTTATTGAGATTGAATATTGAGTTCTGTTTTATTTATTTCCATGCAACATATATTTTAAGTATATTGAAGAACATAGACGAATCATTTATTATTTTCAATATTTTATTATTATTTCCATTGAGACCGTCGTGGCGCAGTGGCGTCGTGGCGTGTGTCTGTATTTAAACCGATTGTTATGCGTTCGATTACCATATGGGGGAAAGATTAAATTTGTTTTCTTTACTCATTTGGTGAGATAAAACGTGGCGTTCGGTTCCGCCACCAAGCTCACGCCATTGCGTAATACATTTATTAAATTCGGATGGAAAGCGGAGAGTGGAGTGTCATGACACTAGGTACTCAGTTATATGGAATAAAGCATAAAACTGAAAAAAAAACATTTGTGAATATAACGCATTGCAAGCTGTGTTGTGAACTCAAAGTACGTTTATTTATATATATTGGTCTCTTATTAAATATAACAAAAAGTACTAATTTACAACAATTATCCAAACGATACTCAATATTTTAATGTACGCTACTAAAAACTATATATATCAGTATAAAATTTGCTATGCAATACAATTTATGTTTATTTTCAATAACTCATTAATATATACCGTCTCTTTGTCACATAATAATATTACTTCTCCGATTTAAGAGTAAAATACAGTTTTATAAAAGATTAATTAAGCACTCACCAATGCGGCTTTGAGTCCGTTGTGAGCCAAAATTTTTTGTAAAACAAACGTTCCGAAATTTAAATGTGGTGGCACAGAAAAGTTTTGATCGCCATATATAATACCATTTATATTTTTTGTTCTCGACATATTCTAGACGTTTCGGCACAGTGTAAATAAAATGACTAAATTATAATATAGGCATAAGTGTTTTACAAATTTGATAACCAAGACGTGATTCAAGGACAGATTACGATGGGCGTAAACATTGCAGATTGAGCCTAGATAATGTAGTAAAAAACATTTTTTTCTGATATGAAACAGTGGTGGATGTTTTGATAGCTGTGCAATTGTAATGGTCAACTGAGCATATTGACCGTTCAGACGAGTAAGAGTTTCGTCTACCCTCATCAACTTAGTATATACAATCATATATTTAAATGATATACTTCAGATATTTTTATGAATTGGATTTCTATTTATATTTCAATATAACTTTATCATTAAAATATTTGTATATATTTCAACATTTTTAAACTGTTATTCCCACACTTTGGATATAAAACAAAATTGTAAACGTATTGCTTGGCGGTCAGAACTGTTGGATGGTTTCCAAGAGGAGCTGGTTCGAGTCCCGCTACGTTAAAAAATTATAACTTTTCTAATAATTTTGGTGTATATATATACTATTGCAGTGCAGTTAGAAGAATTCTATCATAAAACTAATAACATTACCAGCATGTTTATATTAAAGTTATCATATTACAATAATAAATCATTATTAATGTAAATATATATTTTTGACTTGATTTAACAAAACATACGCAGATTTTTTTAAGCCCAAATTATGGTGTAAGTATATTGAATCGGTTGTCATATTAAATTATACAACGTTCATTCTATTATTACCAATATATTATTTCCATTTTTAGCCAACTTTACAGACTGTAAACTATTCAATTAACGTATGAGGGCCTGAATAATAAACAATGAAATATGTATTTAAAAATATTTTTTAGTAGAATAAAATCATGTTGCAGCAAATGCACGCAGTAAAAATTAGTAAATTAGTAATCTAAGAATTGGTTTGGAATGGAATTGGAAAAAAAAACATAGGGAATTTTGTTTAATGTAATTAGTCGGTAATTGATGTTATAAGATATGACAATTTCTATTAACAATCAAAGCGTTTAGAAAATGCAAAGTATTTTTTCTGGATGTTTTTAACGGAAGATAACAATTACCGTCACGGCTATAATCAAATCTGGATTCCAATGTCACAAAGGTCTGCGAGGGAGGTCCTCCTTAAGATAAAATTTTATACAATTTTTATATTAGAATAAATGAATATTATAAAAAATATATCATAACGATATTTAATGAATTTTATATTAAATAACAATGCAGATTGACCAATAACCGGTAAAGATTTGAATTAGAAATGAGTACGACTAATTACACTAACAGTGTGTAACAATAAATATGAAATTATTTATGTTTTTATCTCAATAAAAAATATTCTTATTTTCTTCGTTACGAGTTATCTTATTTATTTCACCAATATTTATTAGCGTCTGTATCAGCTTTTTTGATAAGAACTAGAGATATGTGATATGCTGAATTCCATTGACATAATGTCAACAATACGAAAATGATAACATATTACGAAATTTAATGCAAAATTTTTACATTATATATTTTATTATAAATATGAATATATACGGCTGCCCAATAAGAGGAGATACTAACATCGTAAGGCTTTCAGATTAAATATATATAATGCTAGTTCTATTTCATTAGTTATATTAAACGTGTTTTAAGCCTTCATCACATAGCACGCAATATATAGATATCTAAAATGGGCAGAGAGTAGAGAATAAATTGATGTACCACTAGATATTCTGGCCTGTAGGTAGCGAGAGATTCGTTAATTAAGATGTGTATAAGAAAATAAAAATGGCGGCCTTTGTGGTGCAACGGGACAATGTATTAACTATAAACAAGATAGTTGTGGGTTCGAAACTCATTCAAAGGGATTATTATATTTAACCTCAGTCAGTATGTTCTATGGAAATCTTACCATCAAATATAACAGACAAAAACAACACAATTGTTTGTATATATAAGGCAATAGAAAAATTCTAAAGTTATATTAGATACTGCATTCTGTATATGTATTTCGTATATTTTTGTAAGCACAAAAAAGTTTCTCACGCCTATTTCCCATATATGGGCGTAAAATAGACGATTTATGAAGTTTATCTTGCATAATTGGCTAACACAAACTATATTTGCAGTATGCAAAATATTTGCAAAAGGTTAAAATATCTGCGCGATATAAATCATCAAAACTTACGGGGGCAGGTGTTCAAAAACATCTGGCTTAGTAAGTAGATACATTACTCACTTAGCTAATCTATTTATTTCCTTTAGTATTTAAATACATCTCCATAAATCCATATTGTGCTAAGAGTGGTCACGGTATGTATCATCTTAGTCACAACGACGCAAAACTATTTCTGTAAATATATTTCAACTCAATTGTGACCCCGTTTGTTTCTTAGAATAAATTAAACTTTGGTAATATAGAGCATAATAAATACAGTTTTATGCTTTTTCCCGCATAGCAGGGTAGTCAGAGAGGAACTAGTGGCAAGACACTCCGTTCTCGACTTTCCGCCCAAAATTGCATGTTATGCAGTACCGCGCTTTGTAAGGAACAAAAGCGAAGAAATGAAATTATTTTTAATATAATTTATCCTCCGAATGGGAATCGAACCCACTACTAATGGCGCTTAGAGTCCGGTCCTGTCCCATTTCACTACTATATATAGTATATAATAGAATACAATATTTGTATTAATGAAATATCTATAAAAATATAACGTCAAGATTTATTTAACTTAGCTTTTAAATCACTGCTTTAGGTCTATGGTATATAAGCTGTGCACTGCTTTGGTAGTGCAGGGCAGTGATTTAAACGCTTTACCACTAGGTTAGATCGTTCATTAGGATAGCTAGTATACTTAGCATTAAAAACTTACCTGTATGTAGTAACCTGACATATTTTGGAATATCGGTTTTTTAATCACCAAATGCAAATTATTTATTTTAAAACTCAATTTTTCATACAAATATATAATATTTAATATTATATTTGTTATTCTTTGAAGCAGATGTTTCAATTACATTATTCAAATATCTACAGGTAAGTAGCAATATTATTCCAGCTTCAGTGTCCCCAAGTAGTCCGAGATGGTATTTTCTTGATTTTTTCTTCATACATCAAAGCAAAGAAAAGTAAATACATTTAAATTGATTACGTTTTAATTGGGCTGATATTTATTTTAAAAATATAAAACACAAAATCACAGAACCACTCACGGCGCCATAACTTTCATTCTCCATATTAAGCAATGCCACATTTGGTAGGTTTGTTTGGAAACTGTAAAATTGAAATGCTGCGTGTATATATTTGTAGGAAAGTATTTTTGTTTAATTGTATATTGTATTAACTGACATCATCATTTTGACATGTCATCCTTGTTAACAGGATTTTGTAAATACTTGCAATGCAATTATATAATAGAATAATTTCTGATAACGACGAATTAAAATATTTTATGTTATGTTTATTTTATTCTTATACTTATTTGAATCACGTATAATTTAATAATATAATTAAATAAATAATGTTATCAAAAAGAAGTTGTTATCATAAATTATAACGCCAAAGCACTACACTTTAGAATAGTTCACCAAAATTAATATATATATATATTTTTTCTTGATTATTGGTAAGCACTTGGTTAGAAAGCATAGATGTCTAATTCTTTATAAATATATTAAAATTTCTATTTATAATTCAAAGCACCTTAATAAATTCGGTCTGAGCTATTGCGAACATAATTATATGATATAAAAAAAATTTAAATATTTATTTCGCGATAGTTAAAACCGTCAGTATTAAAGGATTTAATGGAGCCTTCATTATACCGTCGGTGTTGGAGATTCGTAAATCATGGTGTAGTGTAGCTATCGCTTTCTGTGTTCGAAAATAGCAGAGACAGTCGAAGGTTCGAATATGGCCGACTGCTCAGTTGGTGAAGCATAATTTGTTAGTACGCCTGGGTACAAAACTTGTTCTCCCACGCATGATCCAACATGGCTATTTAAGTTAATGTAACTGTTCTAAATATTTAATATTATAAGCGCCGTATTAACATTACCATTATAATATAAATTAATACTATACATTATAATAAAAATAAAACCAATAAGATATACCAAGATTTAGAAAAAAAAACAAAAGAAATATCAATTGCATTTTTTCGTACAAAAAATTGTTTTTTTATTGCATATCTATAAAAATAGAGTATACAGGAACAAAATCTCTTCTATTATGTAAATGTATATCTCATCTCGTGGTTATGAGTCATACACATAATAATTTTATGCAATAAACGTTTTGATAAGCGGAGGCTGTTCTCGTTAATAGTACAACAAAACTTGCTTGAGCTGATGAATCATGATTTTTAAATATCTATACAATATCGTACATGTAAATTATATTATGGTCTAATGCTAAACGCAAGAGTATAAACTTTCACATATTTGAATACATTCCATTGGATACCTTTTTACTTGATGACAACGTAACTTCTTAGATAGATAGAAAGGCAATGCGTATTGACTGGCAACTCACCTTTATTTTTGTCAAATAAAGATGAGTTATCTAGGAACTATATTTAACTGAAACATACCAGTACTCAGATCTGTAAAATTTAGCTTGTATAATTGGAATGGCTGAGTGGTGTTCGATATCGATAAGTTAGTAACTGAGTTCCTGTTTAATTATAAATATATTTGGGGCTAATGTAAAATATTCAAGAAGGGAAGTGAAATGAAAAAAATAATAATATTGTTGAACTGTACTATTGAAATAATTTATATTATAACAAAAGGCTCTTAATATCAATTAGATAAACTTTTTTTTTAAATTAATTACTAATCAATATCTTACAGTTCAGTTACGGAATATGACAAATCAGTTTTAACTTGGTAGTATTTTGATGGTTTAAGTTATTGTTATTCGTAATAGGTATGAAACTTTGTTAGCTACCAAGCTATTATAAATGTATTATGTAGGTATAATGCTCTTTTAGTTATAACTATTGTTTAATTAAATTAGCTTTTGAAATATTAGTTCTTTAAAATGTCATATAAGAAATTGATTATCAATGAAATAAAAAAATGATGCGAGACTAGCAAATATTAATCAATATAGTATTCAAAAGTCTTTGGACGACAACCTTTACACGACTGTGCTATAACAGAGGCATATGTGAGAGATACGGAGCCACAAATGGAAGTGGGAAGGCACTTATTTACACCATAAACCTCGAATTAGCTCAAAACGATTGTGATTAAAGTTGTAAACATAAACCATTAGTATACTTTATGGAATTTTTAAAACTCAATTAGTATTTTCTTTTAAGTATCAATTTCATGGATAAATGTTTTTAAGTCAATTCTAGCTTAAAGTAATTTAGTATAAAACGGGGCTATGATGCTGTTAGGAGATTCTGATTTGATTCTGACACCAATGGCAACACAAGGTGTTTTCTATTTTTTTTAAAGAAATACACTTACATAAAATATAAAATAGTTGCTTATCACAGTTATCTTTATCTCAAAGAAAAACATGGGTATTGAATAGTATAGTATACAGGTATCACCCAGTATGATTAAAAAGAAAAATAACTAATGTCATAAATAGTATCACAAAGTACAAAAACTGTAATCATATTTTTTACATTTGCATTTTAACAAACTAAAAATTATAAGACAAATATTTTGTAAATTTTTATCGACGCTACAAACCAGTATACTCAAATCTTCATATATGAGTGCAGTATAAAATAAAAATTGAAATTGAGCAAAATAGCACTTTTAAAAGTAATATTAAATATTTTTCATATTAATGGAATTTCATGGATTGCAACGACTTTTGTTGTTCGGTATTATAAAAGTACAGTGAAACACAAAAGTAACTTCGTAAAGTCGTGTGAATAAAAACACCTAAAAGCGCTTAAATACAAGTGGTATTTTAAAAGTTTTATACTGTATTGCACTAAATTCGGGTCAGGCCATTGTTTTTGTCGCATCCAGATTTAACTTCGCTATCACGACTCATATATCATGGAGTATTCACTTATTTACAGTAGAGTAGTGCATTCATAATATTAATTAATCTTTTTTGCGTATTTCACAGAATGTATATTGTTTTACTAATGTAGGGTTGAACACTAGCAATTTTATTCGCTTGACTATTTTTATGTATGACTACAGAGACCTAACCTCGTATGTATTCTGACACTTAGGTATCGATATTTCGTCAATTTCAAAAACAAAATGTTACAGTTCTATCAGAATCAGTATAATTTGAATTTGCAGGATTTTAGCTTGCTCCTTGTAGATATGGATTTGGTTAATGTTCCAAACGCTCACCTAAAATTCTGTTACATTTAAAGTATTGTAAAAAAATTGATATGTTATGAAAAAATATTGTAATATGAAAAATAAAACGTCTCATTTATAGCCAGACAAAATACTTACCAATAATAATTGTTTAGAAAGCTCGTTAACAGTTACATAACGATACAATATATTAGTGTTTTAGCGTGTATCTAAGTGGTATGCCACTTATGGTGATCACACGCCAAGTGCCGGTCCCAGTATCTAAATATCGTAATGAGCTTGCTTCACATCGGCCCTTTACAATGTATCAATCGGCGCTAAGTCTAGTATTATTATTGAATAAATTATCTCAACAAGAACTTTTAAACAATTCATGAATAGCTCACACTTAAGCTAATTTAAATTTGAAATTGGTTATCTAATCATAGATATTTTATAAAATGTTAAGTTTTTGTCTCGGGAGATGAAGATAGCACTAAGAACCATGTCGCGTATTTTAAAAGATTATTTAGGACTTGCAGCCTAAAAAAATTGTTTACGGATGAGAACATTTTTAGAATTGAGCAATATTTTAACAAACAAAATGACCGTATTTATGCTGAACGCTGTAGAGAAGCTTCCTAATTTGTCAACAGACTACAACGTGCGCATTATCCGACTTCAATGATGGTTTGGTAGGATCTTAGCTATGAAGGAGTGGCTGAGCCATATTTTTCTGAAAAAGTTATCAAAACATAGGCTCAAGTGTATCAAGATACTTTTCTCGAGAAGGTAGTTGAGCCCCATAACAACACCATGTTCAATAACAAAGAATGGCCATTCCACCCAATCTCGGTTAGAAGCAAACGTTCTGGACTTCATCAGAGCTGAAAACTGGCCGTCATATAGTCCTGATCTTAATCCACTGGATTTTGATTTATGGTCAGTTATAGAGAGTAAGGCTTGCTCAAACGCCATGATAATTTAGAGTCCCTAAAACAATCCATACGATTGGCAGTGAAGATTTTTTCCATAGAAAGAGTGCGTACTGCTATTTATAATTGGCCTCAACGTTTAAAAGACTGTATTGCAGCCAATAGAGAATACTTCGAATATGAAATAAAATTGTGTTTCATTGTAACAATATTTATAGCAAGTCTAAGTCAGTGTACTAAAGTACGAAGCAATATTTTTAATCAGTGTAAAAGAGGTTTTTTTTACAAAAAATATCATTATTTCGGTCTAACTTGGTCAAGATAATTGTCATCGTTTTAAATTTAGGCCAGCATGCACCAAACATAAGGGGAATGTAAATATAATTTCTGAAATGAACATTTAAAAATGAGAATTTGCATACTGAAAATTGTATGTCTAGAGAGATATTTTATATGGCTTAAATTCTGCAGTCCTATTTACTTTTTATAACTAAAAATAGTTTGTTAAAAATTGTAAAAAGTAAAAAAAAGTTGAATATATGTGATTACAGTATAATTTAATAATTCAGTTGTTGATAAATTCAGTCCATAAAATATATAATATAGTCATAAGTCCAAATAAAGTCAAAATGGCTACTTTGCATTAAAATACTTTGGTTTGAGCAGAAAGTCAAACAGAGAATTCTTACAAAGTTATACCGCAATAATGGCGTGACTCTATGAATGTATATTAGATTATTAGTAAGTTACACGTTTGCAGAGACTGTCGAGTGGGCGGGCGCGACCGTGAGAAACAAATACCCAGTGTCGCACTCACGGCCTCTTTTAACGCTAAGGATTAAAGATGTGCCTAATGGAGAGTGCTTTTATAATTAAAGCTTAGCTATTCAACATTCATGATCCCTTGTGGGATCTGGAGATGAGATATTATAAAGTTCTTACCTAAAATATAAAATGTATAAGCCATTAAACGAAATCAGCTTTTGCCACAAATGGAAAATGGTCGAATGATTACATATTTCTGACTATTGTTACGAAATGAGTTTGAATTGAGAAAAAAACCGAATTGAGTTATTAAGAAGAACTGACCTAAACATTTCTAAATTATTGTATGTAAATAGAAATAATTCTTCAATACGTTTTATGGAATGTTTTTGTTACTAATATTAACAAAATATGAAATGATAGACGAGTTTGGTTTAAATAGAATACAATATGTTTTCGGATTACAGACGGTACTGGAAATATGTATATAGATTTTTTGTAAAGTGTTATATAAGCAATAAAGCCATACAAATGTGGTGATTATTGACAACAATCGTATAACATGGTCATTGTTTGTTGACAATGTTACAAAATTTCCATTTTTATTGCTTGAAATCTAAATAATATATGGTACAATTGATATAGGGAATATAGGGAACATTATCTTTATGACTCATGAGTTTTTTAAGCCTATATTTCAATGCCAATTATTACTTTCTTATATTTTTGCACATAAATATGTAAACAATTTATGAGAATGAAATGAGAATGTGAATTAAATAGAAGATTAATATATTAAAGTGTCACTTCTTGCATTATATTTAAAAGATATCAGAACCTATTACGCCATGAGCCACACTGCCTTTTCTAAAGATAAAATAGACAAGATAAATGAGCCTAACGTGCAAAACGTTTAAACCCATTCCCGACTGAAATCCGACGAGTCAGTTCCATATATTAGTGCTAGCGAACGTTTCTGGCACAAATTTTGATCATTAACCAAATTAGTTAGCTTCAAACCATCCCGTAAAGCTGCTCGGAACCGGGCCGTTATACCAACGAATAGAATAAATTACATACTCTAAAACCGTGCTATCTGTAAGTGAGAATTAGATTGTTTAGAGTGTCCTAGAGTGTCGTTATTTGCATAACTTTTAGAACGTCAATGGAAATGCCAGTAGTTTAGTCCGCTGCAGTTCCAAGCTAATTTCAATTTCCAACGTGTTTTACAGTTGTTTATTTACTTTAATTGACTGTTCCTGAATCCTGTATTTTGTTCTTTCTTGTCATCAGTAGTACTTGTATTATGGAAAACTAGGGCATTGTTTCGGTTTTGTCTGTTGGTATTTAATTTTAATAAAGGATGTTAAATAATTTGTCGTCTTCAAAAGTTTTAACTTCCTTATAAATACTCAATCTATATAGATGATTATCATAAAATATGTTAATAACAGTAGCAAATTAATAAAATTGCAGTGTCTGGTTGTAATATTAAAATAATCGCTATTTACTAAATGCATACTTGTAAGTACATATACAAAACGGTACATATACAAAAAAAATATATTTTTCAAATTTTTTCGGTCTGTCTGTTTGTTCTATCTCTGAAACGACTGTGCCTATTTCGACGGTACTTTGCTGATGTAATAAGGAGTAACTTAGGCTGCTTTTATTTGCGAATTCCACGCGGAGGAAGCGCGGGCACAGCTTTGCAGTTAGCATGTGAGGCAAAAAGCAGTAGCAAGAAGCAGCTATATATGCATAAATAAATAACACGTCTATCCTATCATGATTTACCTTGTATAATAGAAACTTTTAGTTTTGCCTATATGAGTTAAAAAAAAATTATAAATTAATACAAATCAAATTGTTATACTTACATTAAGTTGTGGAAGATAAGAGGAACAAATTTTTTTTTAACATTTTTTAAAGTGTTATTCCCACTCTAAGGATATTGAAAAAGACATATTTAGAAAACGTATAGCAAAAATTTGAACGCGGCAGGTTGAACCCGCGCCTCTTTTCGTCGCTGTTCAAATCCCGCTGCGTTCAAATTTTTATATGCGTTTCTAAATCGCATTTTAATAAGGAACAAATATTAAAAAGAAAACTTTGCCCATAATCATAACTTATGATACTCTTAGCATAATAAATAATAACTTAAGTGCCAATTTTGGTAAAAACTAATAAAGTAAATAAATACCTTAACGCCTAAAAACCATTATATTTAGATTAAAACATTTTTTTTTGAGTATTGCATTTCTATTTGACGGAAAATTATTAAAAAAATACCGTATGTACATATTAATTTCTGTTTGATTTGTATAAAACATGTGTAAGACGATATACAAACAGCCATATAAAACTCCAAAAAGAAATTTCAATAAACTTTATAACCGCGTCACCATAAATAAAAATACAAGCTTTCCAGGTTGAATTTAATTAAAACTGAAAGTTTTCAAAATTAATATACACAGTAAATTGGTTTGTTCAACAAACACCCGTCACGTCATGTTTAAATTAAATTTTTAAACACACTGCACGCGACTGAATTACTACGCTGATTTCTTTCAAAAGCTAAAATGCTCATTAATTTTGAAACTAAATCGGAAGCTTATGTAAGTTGTTAACATAACAATGGTTTTTTAAAAGTGAAGTTACAAATGATAGTATTATATATATTATATAAATTATATATTATAAAAAATATTATATAATTAAGTAAATAAATAAGTACAGATATAGTCAGATTTTACTGCTATGTTATCATATATAAAAGGAAAAATAAGCTAAGTATAGGTAATGTGAATTTCTTATTATCATATCTAATTCATAATTTTATATTTGGTGCTTTTAACTTGGTGGGTATATAATGTATACGCAAAATATAGCAATCCAATTACGTCATCTTAATTCCTAAGAAAATTGTGAAAAATGTGTATAACACTAGCTTTTTATCTTATTATGGCTTTTAACAAAAAAAAATTATAGTAACCTAATATGTACCTTTTACGAGATCACAGTACATAATGGTACTTTTTTTGTTGTCAAAGACCTCATTTTAGTCGTTATAGCCGCTTTTACAAACGTTTTCTGCCAAATCTTCTTAACAGCGCTATATTATTGGGCATATTAGTGCTTTGTACTATTAGCACTACAACTGTGATACTTACATTTTATTTGTACCACACTGTTCGAATGTTCATATTACAACTTCTCAATAAAAAAATATATTTAGAATAGCGTTGAATAAAAATTCATATTGACTAATTGTCGCGCGTAAGTTCGTCGTGAGTCTTTGCTCAAGCAAGCCTTATAATAGTGACTATTTTCTGTTTTGTAATATTTTCTATTATCATTATTATCCTCATAGGTTCGACTGTACAATATAAAATCCAGCTTTGTACATGACAAAATTGAACTTTTAACGCCCTGTACTTTCGATCCAGCGTTGTTTGTCAGTCGCTCAACGGGTGAGTTTTTTATGTGTATATTGACAATAATTGCTAATATTAGGTGTAGCCTGGATTTTAAAATATATACTACAATTTACTTATGCTGTTTACAAACAGAATGCCAATTTATATTCGAGTTCCATTCAAACTGGATAATATGCGCGCGAGAGTAGTATTTTTCACAGAATCTTACTGTCAAACGCTCCACTACGAGGATGATAATAAAAGTACGCTGTAGGTGGTCGCACAGTGTGAGGCGAATATTTTTACTATCCCTTAGTTTCTTTGATTAACTACATTTTTTTGATGTGAATTGTAAGAGTAAAAATGGTAAGGGTTTTCTCAACAATTTTATACCTTTTATCATCCGATAGCAATACCGATTTTTTTTTGATTAAACTCGTCGGTGTACCTTTATCGGCTAATATATCTTTATTTTGGCGTCATTTTCTATGAGCCTAAGAATTAGGTGGTGTACTACGGCGTAATATGGCATTTACCAATGTAGTGGAACCTAAAACAATTATTTTTTATTTTCTTTTCTGTTTGTCTGTGCGTTCATGCACGCTTATCTCAGAAACCAGAAACGGCTTAACGGATTTGAATGCCTTTTGACTGTTGTATTTCGGCATGCTTTCCTTAACATTTAGTGTTCATTTCATTGCAATCGATTCATAAATAAAAAGTTATAACTATTTAAATTATAAACTAAGCATAGTTTGTGACTTAAGTGAGTGAGTAAGTGTAGTTTACGCAGGCGTAGCCAGGAGCGAGTCGCTAGTAACGAATATTTTTTAAACAACTGACTTCTATATATAATAACATGATGGTATTTTTTTTTGTTCACCTTTGTTCCTGCCTAACAAAGTAGCAAAAGAGTACTTAGTATTAAGATAAAATAAATAACACTTTTTGATGATATTAAAATTATACTATATTTTAAATAAACGAGATTTTACATTTGAAATAGAGATACATTAATTAAGTTCATAAGAGGTACATGGTCCCCCGTCTGAACCATTTTACGGACAATTTTGCAAGAATCTTCATCACAGAGCTGTTTAAAATTTAAGTTCCTTTGAAGTTTCGCTCAGTTTAATGTTCATTGCTTTCCTCGGGGAGCGGTGTCAAAGCTACTTACTAAGACCGTGGTGCTTTATGATGCGCTCTTATTTGCTTCTAAATACTCTAATATTTTGTATAAAGTTTTTTTTTCACTACTCTCTATTTAAATCTGTTGGATTTAAAATCAGCTGTTAATCTGACATAAGTCAATTCTATTTTATTCTATTCTATTTGCGTATAAATTAGTCATTGATTAAAATAAATCTTTTCAAAGGTAATAAATGATTTCGGTAGGAAAATGGAGAACGGAGTGTCTGGATATCCTGCTAAGCGGGAAAAAGTGTAACGAGGCTGATCAAATTTAGTGGTTGTAATTATAAATTCCACTCGGAAGAATGATTTTATCTGTTATATATTTTCAATTATCTATTTTTGTACTTAGAAAAATGTAAACCTATCAAAGTGATTGTAAATGATTTAAAACATATCACATAGTACGTAATTTCATACAAATACGATCAAAATTTTCTTGATAGAATTCACAATAATTTACATTTGTTGAATTATACCTTTCAATTACCCTACCTATTTTAAGTAAGTATCTTGTATCAGCGTTATAATAAAGCTGACGACTGGACATTTTTACAAATCAATTGGCTCAATTTGCGTCGCGGCAGCCAGACAGTTTGACGACAATTTAGAGAGCAATCGTTTATGTTTTACATATATTTATATAGAGCTAAAATTCACGTTATATAAATGGTCATAGATGCGGCGTAGTTAAAAATTGCCTGCATTCGTTATGGTCGTGGTCGCGATTCCCGTTTGAGGTAATATTCACATATAAAACGTACCTGTTCCTCTGGTATACTGCAGTGGGTAACATTTTTTATCACCTAGTACGGAATGTCTATATAAAGGCGAATCGTGAAGGTTTTCTAAGCCTACATAGTAATGCGTGGGAGACGCATTAATATAGAAAAAATATGCTTAAATCGGTCCAAAATATAAAATATCGTTTAAATGGTCAAAAACTCGTGATTTCTTTCGTATAAGTGCCACTTTTACGCCCAATGGCTCAGCAAATCGAGTTCAACAGTTCACCTTCCCTTTAAATAAGCGACGAAGGTTAAGTGGTATGTCTGTTTCAGATTTTAACTGTTTCCTGAGTTCGCGCAAGCGGTGGCCGCTTGAATCCACACAATATTATATTATTTCGGTGGTGCCCTTCGGTTAAACAGCGCAACAACGAAAATAGCTACAGGATTTGTGCTGTTCTTTACAATTTGCTCTTTGTTTTCATAAGTTTACCTGCTTTTTGAATAAATAGACGTTAGTGAGAATTTAATTTTAAATTCCATTATGTATTGTAAATATTTTTAGAGTCGCCGTATTGGAACTAACTGTAAAGATCTCGATAAATTTATTTAAGTTATGACTATATTTAGATATCAATTTTCTAATAAATTGAATTTGTTTATAGCACTATGTAAAGTGAAGTTTTATTTAAGTTTTTGTAAATTTAATTATATGTTTATTCAACTTGAACTTATCGTGGACGGTATATTTTAAAAAGTTTTCAATACTTTACTAACCTTGCACTAAGGTTGTAATAATAATTTCGTGAGTAAAAATATTTGAGTATCGCGCTTATTGGTTTTGTGGCTAAAAGCACTAAAGGTGAGCGCCTCTAGTGGCTTCTCGTCAAGCGTCGGACTGAATGCACACTCGTCCGAATCGTTTGCACAGACGAAATTGCTTGGGTGTCGCTCCTGATTGAATTCAACCGGCTCGCTGATTAGCCCCAAATACACGCCTATGTGTGTCGAGTGGTTACGATTTATGCACTTTCTTAGTTATCTTGTTTTTAAACTTTTTTGTTTCATGCCGTAGTTTTTTTTAGTCTCTATTAGGAAAATAGTGTAAAATTATATTAATTACTTATACGTTTCGGTTTACGCAATTCACACTGACAATCATCGCACCTTATTCATAACTGGCTGTGCCCGCGTCTTCGTTCACTTGGAATTATAAAATAAAAGTAGCCTAAGTTATTCCTTATTACATCAGCTACCAGCATACTATGTGTCTGAATGTCCCGTCATAATCAGTCCAGTCGTTCCAGAGGTTAGCCGGAACAAATAGACCGACCGACAGCAAGACAGAAAGAAATTGTACAAGATGTTATTTTGGTATATGTACCGAGTATACATACATATTCGTTTAGTAAAAAGCAGTAATCGTAATATTACAAAAATACACTCCAATTTTATTTATTTATATAGATAATGATAACAATAAATATATTTATTTTTTAACATCATACGGTATTTTTTAATTATGCTCATTTATAAAGTATTTAGATTTTATTTTCTACTATATCTTAAGCCATCGTGGTGCAGTGAGATATTGTCTTACTGTAAATATAAATGGTTGTGGGTTCGATCAAAACTCGGGGGAATATATTTAAATTTCCCCGTTCTAATAAACAAAGAGCAGCGTTGTTTTCCGCCATTGACGTGAAGGAGTATGTAGAGAAGAGAACAGTATCTTGACACTTGGTTTACTTTGCCTACCTTGCTATACAATACAGTATAAAGCGCGAAGTTTAAGGAAAGAACAAAAAACTTATATATGACAAAAAAATATAAGTAGTTTTGAAAATAAGAACGAAAATATACTCCATAATAAACATTGCTTGAACGTGTCAAATAAAACTATTTAACATTTAAAAATTGTGTTCTTTATTAGCGACAACTTGTCGTGCACAACGAAATAATATTTGAATAAATTCAAGTGGCTGGTTTTCGGGTAAAAGCATTGAAGACGAGGGCCTCTTGCGGGCATCTTGTCCAGCGGTCTGAATGCATGTTCGTTCAAATAGTGCGCTCAAACGAGATTGCTTGTTGTGATTGAATTTATCGGGGTCGCCACAAAAATTACCCCTTATTTACGTCGTTGTGACTCAATAAGATAGGAATGTAAAACTTTTATAATATTATAGTAACTAAGCATTTGTTAGAGTTGTTTGTTAGAGGCCATCACGACTCAGTGGAACAGCGACTGACTGCTAACGCCATTGGTTGTGTGTTCGATTCTCACTCGGAGAAATTTAAATTATTCTTACTTCTTCACCCTGGTAAGACAAAGTTGTGTGCCATCACTCAATATGCAATGTCTTGAATTTAAGGCGGAAATTGCAATATCTTGTCACTAGGTTATCTCTGCCAAACCCTGCTATGCGGAAAAACCGTCCAACTGTTAGTTGTTAGTATTTTTTGAATAGGCATTTGATTTCTTATATGAATTAAAAAGTTTTGTTTTTTGTCACAAATTAATTATGTATATAATTGTATATGTTCAAATAATTTATTAAACTTCTAAATCTTGCGTTTAGTATCGATTGGCTTATGTACATAATACAATAAACGTTGCACAGATACTCGTATCTATTCTAAACGTTTGCCTTAACTTTCTTAAAGTTGCAAGAATTGAAATACGTAATGTATATTTCCTACACTATATTCCACTTTTGTAATTGTTTTCATTAAATTATTCATACGATACGTTCAACGAACTCTACCGTGAAAATATGATCTAGATACGAATAACAGGTCAGTAGGTAAAAAGTTTTTACAATCACGTAAGTAAAGCAAATTAATGGTGGATGTTTTTTGTTTAATGCGCAGTGGTATGGCGTCTGACTGCGAATGCGATTGGTTTTTGGTTCGATCCCCACTCAGATGAATGATTATATTTAAATTATTTTCATTTCTTTGCTCTGTTACAAGGCGAAACTTCTGCCACTAAATACTAAAAGTCTGCAATTCAAAATGCAATTTCTCGATTTCGGGAGGAAAGTTGAGAACGGAGTGTCTTGACACTAGGTTTTCTCTGACTACCCGTTATGCAGGAAAAAGCTTGAATCTGCTGCTAATTATAAACAAATTATATTCCTATAAAATTTTTGCAAGAATAGTTATTGTGCTTGTATTGAATTTGAAGCACATTTGTTTAGGCGTTTCAAATATATTTAAATTAAGCTGAAACATTTACTATCACGCTTAAGCTCGACAAAGTATGGAATAAGGTTTCAGCATCCAATACACTACAAAGAAAAAGTCGCCAAAGAAAACACGATGCGTGTTTGTTATCAAAAAGCTTGACGTATAAAGTTGTTAGAAGTCTAATAACTCTTACAATAACGAGTTTTGAGACATTAACGGCTACTATCTTGCCCATTAATGAAAACGTTAGATAGACTTATCTGGGGAATATCTGTATGCAAATAAATTGTGCTCAGTTGCGGCTCGTTAGCGCAGGTCAGACGTTTGTCACCTTTATGCGAAGCGCCCGATTCATTGTCGGCTTAAGCGTTCTGATGGGTAAATTGAAGGCAAGTTTGTGAGGATAGATGACTGTTTTGTCTGAGTTTGACACAAATGGCTTATACAGACTCGTTTTCAGAGCTTCTGTTTGATTGATAATTTTAGCGTTCTTTTTATACTTTAAGTATTTTTGCTTTTACTCTAAAACTTTTCTGGTAACTTATCTCCGTATGGGTAGACAAAGGAAACTTAATACGTAACACGGTTCTTAACTTTCCACTCATTTAGAGACATTACACTTTACTTTACTTTAAGTTTTATCTACATAAATACGAACGTCGTCATGGCATTGTATACTTAATACTTGTAACTTCGAATCTTGCTTGTAGTACACGATGTCTCTATAAAATAAATACTGTATTTTTTATATTTGTAAAAACGTATATAAATTTAAACGGGTACAGCGGATTTCGAACCCACGTCTTTTGGAACCCATCCAAGTGTCTTCTGTTCGCGACTTTTGGGTAGTTGTTTAGAGATGCGGGTTCAAATCCCGCTAAGTTAAAATTTTTATACGTTTCTAGAAATCTAACCATCTTGTATCTTTCCAACTTACTCTATCATAAACCTCATCTTAGAAGATATATTTTACTGTTTACTCCATTTACATTTGCGTAAGTACGTACAACGCGTACGTAATTACCCGCCTATTTGCATAGGCACTTCGGTACTAAGATAAAATGGGTGCAATATTTTCTACTTGTTATACGACCTCCACTTTGGGTGCTGCTCGAACGTACAATGTTAAGGCAAGGTTTATGATAAGTGTCAAGATTGTGTTAATAGAATAACAAAATTGAATTGTACGTTGTTTCTCTTTGAAATTGGTATATCGCTCTTGTATTAGGTTAATGTACAAGCCGTTTACAAAGTTGATAGGGCATGCGGTCCGATAACGCGCTTAACTCGACAGGGGGAGATGTTGCGCATAAATCATTACTAAGTGAGATCGGACCCGATGTGTGAACTCGTAAATCACCCGTGTAAATTAGCGCCAGTAACCCACTGCTGGTGTCCTGTCTTTACATTTATTAAATCAACTTAACCGCATTTTTAATGTAGTCAATTGTTTCATTAAACAATAGTTCAAAAGCCTGTTGATGACGCGGAAGCTTTTGTTGCTACTAATTGAAGATGCTTTTTTGTTTATACTATTTTATTTCATTATTGTCTATACTTTTATTGTACAAATACCGTTACTGCTTAAGAAGATAATTTAAAACTAACAATTATTTTATTTAATATAAAGAAAATGCAGGACAATGTTACACTGTTTTGCCTTTTAGTATAAAGTAATAGAGTTACAGGAATGATTATTAGAAATGTTATTTTATGTAATCTATATTTGATTATTATAAAGAAATTATTGCAAATTTGCAAATATGTAATAAAAACGAACAATATAATCTATACAAATAAATGAAATTAGAATGTATTTTTGTAATATTAAAATAAACGCTTTTTACTTTATACACGGTGCATATATCAAAATATTTTTTTTGTCTGTCTGTCTGTTTGTGGAACGTGCTGCAGTGATATTGACGGGACATTTATTGGCAGATGATATAATAACGAGTAACTTTAGCTTCTTTTATTTTAAAATTTCACGTAGATGAAGTCGTGGCCACAGCTAGTGTAAAATAATATCTTATCAATATGTTAATAACACAAATGCATATAATATAAGTAAAAAGTAATATAATATTGTCTTTATTCTTTGATGAATTGAAATGTTAAATAGAATTAATTTCGTTTACGTTTTTATAGAGGGACTATAGGGAACGCGTCTAATTAGATTTGTGCTCGTGTTGAGTTGATTGTCCTGCGAGGTGGCCGTTTGTTGTGATCATACAAATGTATATCCTTTTGTCCCAGTTCAAACATGTCAATAAGTTGCGATATTTTCAATTTACACACTATAAAAACACTAAGAGTTTGGATATTAACAATAGTTTATTTTTATACTTATAATTAAATTTAGTACATCTATCTCTTATCATATAATATCGTCTCTATCATCACCATATTGACATATCTCTATTACGACAAACCACGGCATTGAGTTCCGCCGCTCAACCCAATATTTCAGATACAGGCAAAAAATTTAAAATTGTATTAAGTCTAGGATCTCTGGCTACCATGTGTAAATGTAAAGCTGAAAAAAAAATGCAAACAATACAAAATACAGAAAATACTATATATTTTAAATATTTCAGTATTATATAATAACAATTAACTTTATAAGCATATTAATTTACATAAAAGCCCCTTGGACATTATTGGGTACAAACACAAATTTAATAACTGGACGGAGCATTATACGCAAATCCTGGTCTTAGAGGAGACGAGGAGAGCTGAAATTTGCACTTACAAAGTTGTGTAAGGTAGAATTCTGTGCTTTAATTAAGTTAGTGGTTTCGTAGCACGGTATTGCTATTTACGCTTCCATCATTAGGCTAATGATCAGATTGTAATTAGAATTTGGACTACCTCGCTCTAATTGTGCTAATAAATAATTTATTATCGTCAAATTTACATCATGTTTCTCCACGTTGATGATAAGTTTTAACTGAATATTTATAATGACAATAAAATCATTCAATTCAGTCATTTTCTACGTAAAACAGGATGCTTACAATAATGTTCTATATATATTTTGTTAACATTTTTTTAAGTGTTATTCCCACACTAAGGAAATTGAAAAAGACGATTTTTTGGAATGTCAACGTAGCTGGATGTAGAACGCATGGCTTAGCGGTCAGAGCGCTTGAACGGTTTTCAAGAGGCGCGGGTTCAAATCCTGCTGCGTTTAAATTTTTATACGTTTTCTAAATATGTCTTTTTCAATGTTCTATATTTTCATGTAGTAAGATTGCTCGTAAAGTAATTAAAACCAATATATCTAAATATCTCAATACAAAACATATAATTATACTATAATAAAACAGTAAAAATAGTGTGTACATTGAATATATTTACGACAAAGAAAAAAAAAGCGTGAAGCTGCATTTAAATAATGTACAAACTTAATATTTGCAAATAATTTTAATATTTACTCTAAACCTGTTATTGCAAGCAATGTGTAAAACTAAGCTAGGATTAAGTGTAAGAAAACAATAAAGAAACCAAGAAGTATCTACTTGCATATATCGTGAGAACCTGTAGCAGTTGACAAGTTGACAGCGTGTAGGCACAGAACAAGCCTGCTTAAATTAATATTTTAAATACCATAAATATATCACTTTTGTTAAGTGCCGTTTGTATTATTACGTTTGTTGACAGTATTGTGGTGGAGTTGGCGTCTGTCTGACTTAACGTGATAGATATAGGTTTAAATCATATTCGGAAAAGAACAAAATAGGAGCTTTTGTACGCCATATTTTTGGACAATAGTAAAAGAACCGAGTCTCGGCGAAATACGAATTACAGGAATAAAATGTTTTTAGTTTTTAAACATATATAGTCGAATACTAGGCTTCGGTAATATAAAAATAATATTTTTTTTAGATCATATATGTAAAAACTTGGTACATTAGTGCGTATACATTAGTTTTTTTAACATATTACTTGTACGGTTCAATTGAAGCCATTATTTTCTTTAATTTTTCGACTACCTTATATGCTATCCTAATTGCATATGTTTCTAGATACTTATAATTTGAATGTTGGTAATAAACATATCTGTTGTTATTTTTACTATTTGTTGATTTATTTGAATAACATTAGAAAACAAAATTAAAACTAACATTTTGCCTCAGTAGCAGAAATCTATTTGAAATTGAATTAAAATAAAATCTTTAACAACTTTTATAGAAAAGACTTGCTGATTTACGTACACACATGTACAGGTATGTAATTATGTATTTTTCTATTTAGTAACAGCCTTAACGCTAACCACTTAGCATAATGTCAAGTTTTCATATTATCCAAAGAAAAACGCACCCACTCAAGTCCGTGTAGTCTTGCGCCTCAATGAGAGAAATATAAAACTGTTTGTTCAGTTTTATTCCTTTTCAAAAGTTAGTAAAAGTAACTATTTTTTCAGCTTCACATATTTTTCCGTATAGCACTCTGCTAGCCAGAGAGAAAAGGTAGTGTCAAAACACTTAGTTCTCCACTTTTTTGAATTATTCCCAAAATTGTGCCGCCCTTTGTGTCTTTGAAACCAGAGAAGCGAAAATAATTTAAATTTAATTTTTCCACTGGGTAGGGAATTGAACCTACAATCGCGCTTATAGTCAGACGCTGGCCACTACGCCACTACGCCACGACAGCCTCTTTGACCCAATTTCAATTTTATTGTGTTTGTAGATATTTTGCTTTATTTATAGTTGTTTATGTGCAGCGAGTGTTAAATGACTTAATAAATAACTTTTATATTATCCAACATATATTTTTCATGACAGTTTTATTTTAAACATTTATTGCTCCACTTGTGCTATAGTTTCTGCTATAAAACGATATATGCGTTAAGTAATTACTGCGTGGAGTCGCTTAGAGTCTTAAAGAAATATTACTTCAGTGCACATTATTTCAGGGACTGCGGCTGGCTAAACGTAACACGTATTAATAATGCTTAGATATAATTTATATTACAGCATTTCAAAAGAAAATTGATAGTAGCAGTTTGTTTGTTGCCACATTACAAAGGGAAAACATTTTGTTATTCTTACTGCCTTTCATTTTTATGTATTGGTCTTTTAATTATAATATTCATAATTCATTTAGTAGATTAGAAATTAATGTAATGAGAACCAATAAATAAAGAAAGCAAGGAAAATCTGTTTAAAATATTGTAGTACTACTAAAAGAGTAATTTTATTAGGACCGGATGTAAGTTCCGGAAGTAGTTGGCGTACCGCACGACGGTGGTACATATTCTATTTCTGGTTATTAAACTTGTGAAATTTGTATATGAAGGTAGAACCATAGTATATATATAAAGATTTTGAAGTAATTTTATGAAAAAAATACATAACGCCCTTGTAGTTCAGTTCAGAAGAATAGATTTGGAAGCATTGGTTCAGGCTCAATTCTCTTTTTATCTATACATATATATATTTATATGTATATATAATCATAATAAATATTTTAGTTTTATCTGTCTGGTTAGATGGCATAAGATAACTTGAAACTAACGCATGGGAAAACTTGAAAGCTATGTGGCTTATAAGTGACGTTTTCGTGCTTAAATATGAAAATAATATATAAAATATTAAAAAGAAGTCAATATTAAAATATACTATAACAACGCCCTTATATACGAAAAGGTTAGAATATTACATTTATTGAATGAATATTGATCTTTGTAAATATGAAGTAAATCAAGTTAATGTACTACATAATAAAAATGTAGTATTTAATAAATAAGTAAGGTATATAATTAAAAATACAATATAATTAATAATATATTCATTATTCATCTGAAGTAGGTCACGAAGTTACCTCATAACTTATAATTGAACACAAGTTGGGCGTAAACGTTTTTTATTAAGCAAAAGTCTCGAAAATTATTACAATGCAAGCGTGATCAAAGGTTTTTTGTAGTCTATAATTTTAAGTTTCGTACTAGAAAATGAATTGTATGAACTTTGGCCTAAAACATTCTGAGATATCCATACTAATTTTATAAATGCCAATTCTGTCTGCCTGTGTCCTGAAGTCATCACGGCCTAACCGCTAAACAAATTGTGATGAAATTTTATATAGAGATACTTAAAGGTCTTGGGTGAAACTTGTGATGAAACATAGACATATTTTTTTTCAGTTTTCAGCGAAATTAAATTGTTTTACGAATATGCGCACGCGTTCACGCGAAGAAAGCCGCGAGGTCGCTAGTATTTTTATAAATTATTAATAATACCAGTTAAATTTGTACTACACATTATTCATGCATGACATATTTGAAATAACTACACAGGCCCCATATACTTCAAAAATCAATAACAAACAATCTCCTTATCAGTCTGAATTGAATACGACTTGCATTTCGCATTCATACCACGCCTTAGGACGAGTAGACTATACAGTACTAGAATCTAGTATTTATGTTAATAGTAAACATCTTGGTATCTGCAGTGCCGGTATAGCAAAGAGAAAGACCTGCAGCATTACGACTAGAGCACTTCCCTCAACGTTTTTAATATTTCTAAATCTTTTATATCGGTGCTTCCGTATAAGCGGATTAAACTACGCTGTACCTACAAACTATTGCGATTGAACTTCTGTGTGTCTCTGTTTGTCTGTAAACAATTCATTCGCTTTATTATTTTATATATTAAGTATTAAAAATTTTGAAATTGTTGTATTTCAATTAAACATTTATACTAACTGTTTGCCTTATAAAGTTACCCTTTTGTTGAAAGTCTTTATAGAAAGTTATAATCATTTACATTATTAACTTGATTTACTTATTAAAAAACGATTACGCCCAACTTGTGTTCAATCAAAAGTTACGAGGTAACTTCGTGAAGGCTTCAGATGAATTATGAATATATTATTAATCATATTGTTTTTTTTTAAAAAAAAAAAAAAAAAAAAAAAAAAAAAAAAAAAAAAAAAAAAAAAAAAAAAAAAAAAAAAAAAAAAAAAAAAAAAAAAAAAAAAAAAAAAAAAAAAAAGTGTACGCTCAATTACAAATTTCACTTTGAAAATATTTCAACATACCACCTTTACTCAGCTTTCAAGAGGAGACGATTTATACCGTAATGCGTACACTACCTATGTACTTGAGCTACCGTTTGATGTTACACAGCTCAAAAAGCGCCTCATAATTTTTTTCTTTAAAAAACCTGCTCTGAGAATGTTTTTTCAGTGAAATAGTAACATAAGATTTGTTATAGAGTTAGCGTCACAAAAGATAAATCAAGTTTATGTGGCGTCTTCTGCCGCAAGGGAATTTATGTGATTGTGCAAGAACTCTACATCTGGTATGAAACAGACTTATCTGTAAATAAAATTAAAATTATAGCCACAGTATTATAGTTCGAAATTCTTTTCTTAGCGTAGTTTAATTTTTGTTTTAATATAGCCATTGTATGCGTGGTCGATTATAATAATGTCTTAATCATAAAAGAAAACAAAAATATATAAGAGTATACGGAAAGCGATTATTAAATAAGTTTAACAACTCAATACTCTGATGCCCTCATTGTTCTCACACCAACGCTACGTGACTTAATTTAAATAAAAATCCCTCCAAATTTAAACACAAAGAGCAATAATAATTAGGTCCGATAATAAGAAAGAAGGCTGCGTTTATCGTACCGGTTGACTTGCTATGTAAATGATTATGATAATGTATTAAAATTGAACATAAATGGAGAAGAATATGTGGAGTCATGCTTTTCGTAACATTCAAAATTCAACCACAGTGGTTTTCTAGCTCGAAAACTTGTGTGTATAGGCATAACGCAGGCGTAGCGTGATGCGGCAAGTATGTTTTACCTTTTACCAAAGAATTCAATTTAATAACTAAACTCTTAAACTGTTCTCTTGTATGAAACTAACATTTTTGATGAAAAATGTAATCTAGAGTTAGATTTAGATTTACCAGTCACAAAATAGGCTTCAAATTTGAGATATTTAATACAAAGTAGGTAGATCGCATTTGTATCAAATACGGTACATCATAGGAAATTTTACCACTTATTCTATGCAGACAAAAAAAAAATGAGTATAATATAATTTTGTATCCAGGGGTTTTAAAGATTCTTCTGCGTTTTACTTTACATAAGACTAACGTTTATTAGATCTCTAGAGTAGGCTCAAATTACTGAGAGTTTGCAGCAAAAAACCAATAGCACAGATTCAAGCCAACGGTTTTATTGAAAAACGCTACACACTAGTTTTCTTCTATTCTCGTATAATAACTGAACAAGCCCCTTTATTGTTGTCTACACACAATATTAGAATAACTATGAAAAGATTTTATTAAAATGATTGGATATTTCAGCAGTCGCAATCGTTAAACTTGTGTATTGCACGTTTGTCAATAAAAATCCAATTGGAAACTAACTTTTATAGTAATAGTTCTAGGGTGAAAATCTTGCTTGTTTTTTTTCTTGCACGCGCTATCGTCTGTAGTTATTTTTTAAATGTATTACTGGAAAAATGTACAAACATACATATATATAATATTTTCATATTCATTCATTTTTAATTTCTCATTAGAATGTACGACAAAGAAGCCAATTGTCATACATTGACCTTATTGAAACTAGTTCAAAGTATTATAGTCCCATAGATTTTGTAAAACATACGTATCTACCTATCTCTGCTGTTTAAACCGTTATGCACTATATCAGCGCAGTAAACGCCCACGAGTTCTTTTACAAGAAACACCTACAGACGGATGGTTTGAAATTGCGCGGTCATGCTACATAGGCTTATTTCAAATAATGTGATATAAATATTAAAGAATAATATGGCTTAAATGTATCTCAATTAGGCAAGGTAAGACGTGTATGAATACTGGTTTGAGTGATGTACGTTTTAATCCGGATTTGTGCAGCTGCAATTTCTTATTTAATCTTTAAAAATAAAATAATTATTATATAGAAACCTTATATTTTATGCTTATAGCCTTGATCCCGCATTGCAAAGAAGCTACAAAGAACCTAGTATCATTCCCCCGAGTGAGGATCGAACTCATAACCAATTCCGCTTACTGTAAGCCAGACACTGCACTGTCCCACTGCGTCACGGTAGTATACTACTATTGCATAAAGGATGGTGAATTCATTTCTCTGATATTTATATTTTATAAGCAACATATATATCCATACATATTTAGAAAACGGAACGGAACAGATCGGTTTACTGTAGCGTTCAACGGAACGTTTGAACGGGTTTTAAGAGGCGTGAGGTTCAAATCCCGCTGTGTTAAAAAAAAAATATACGTTTTCTAAATATGTCTTTTTCTATTTCCTAAGTGTGCGAATAACACTTTAAAAAGTGTTAAAAATATATAGCCATATTATATAATTATGGTGCCATTATTACTCAGGTGAAGTCACCTGTCTAAAGTGTTATTCGTACACTTAGGAAATAGAAAAAGACATATACGTACATATAAGTATATATATATATATATATATATAAATATATATATATACCCACTACAATTTCTAACCCACACAAATTGGTTTCGAAGGGTTAATGTATGAAATAAATCAGGTTATTGTTATTAAAATTGATGAATCATACATACGTGTCAGTGGGTTTGTTTACTTGCGACATATCGTGCTTGGTCCTGCACTCTGTAGGGCACTCCCTGTTAGCTGTTAGTTAGCTGACAGTAAGATATATCTGTTTGGATTAGGTGCCTTGTGGTCGTGTTCTATTTACTTTGTTTTTATTATGTTGGAATCCTTAGAGCAGGTCGCAGTGTCAGTTTTGTTTTAGCCTATATCTCACGCTTTAGGCGTTTAAGACCGGACGTGATAATGCACTTTGCTATAAGGATTTGACGGTACAGGAGTAAACAATGATTGATGGTGCAGCTACTTTGCATATACAATTAGTAACTTACGGGGGGTGATATACGGATTTTAATATATAAACATAAATTTTATATTTCATGAATGCAATATACGAATGTCATGAATGATATATAATATTCTCACTTATTAAAGTACGAAACAAATTTCCTGAGTTGAAAATGAAGTATAATAATTTAAAAATTAAAACAACAAAAGTTTTCGCACGTTCACGCTCGAATAACACTTTATGAAATGACATGCTGACATGTGAATGGGTTTAGTCTCTTTAGTATTGTAGCTTTTGTATACCGTCTAATTACATTAAAGGTACGTTATAAGCTTTTACTGGAATATAATATAAATAATAATTTTGTGATCTAATTACGAGTTTTAAAATTATAAACATTTTATATAATCAATGTTAGGCAATGATAAACGTCGTTTTATTATGTCTGCTTTTGATATAGATTAGTGTAATCAAATGCGGTGCTTTTCTCAGCAGGTAGGTGAAACAAAAATCATAAATGCCACTTTATACAGAAGAGTTTGTTAAATTTATTAAATTTATAATGTATTATATTATAAAACATAATAGATTTCCACACTTCTTCTCCATTTAAGCTCTAATTGAACTAAAATAACACTAATTCATAATAATCTTTTTTTAATATTTTTAGTGTTATTCAACCCAATTAGGATATGAGAACGTTTTTAGAAAGCGTATTTATTCTCTTACTAATGCTCTTAGAAATATTCAATCTTTGGGTAGCATACAACTGTAAAATTATCTCTACAGAAGGTGCTAACACCCAAAAATAAGTTAACGTTACAAGCGTATATGAATTCGACGTAGCTGGATAGAGAACGGATGGCTCCGTACAGAATGTATAGCGGTCAGAGTACTTGGACGGCTTCCAAAAGGCATGAGTACGAGTCCCGCTACGTCCTTAATTTTTATACATTTTCTAAAAATGTAATTCACAATCCTCCGTCCGGGGAATTTTCGTAAAAAGCCGTTGAAAGTTATTCCTTCACGTATTAATATGTAGGTGAAAATATAATTTAATTACGAGTAAATTAAGTAAATTGTATTGCATTCTTTCCACCTGTAGTTTAAATAAATTATATGGATAATGTCACACTGTGAGCGGACTGAAATATATAATTAAAAGAATAAATAATCGCTAGGCGCATCTATTATATACAATTAACATGACGCAATGGTTGAAAATTTTATTGTTCTCGGGGGATTGGTTATATAAAAATTATTTTAATTTCCCTGTTCTATGTAATAAGATAAGATAAAATTCAGCATTGAGTTCTGCCTCTCAACACTCAATGTTTCGAATTTGGAAGGAAAGCTGAGAACGGAGTGTCGTGTCTCTAGTTTCTCTCTGCCAACCCTTTTATGACTGGATAACACGTGAAGCTGAAAAAAATATAAGTTATTTTACACGTACACACATGATATTTGGAAAAAAAAATTCTATATGATACGCAAACGTAATATTTCTTCAGTCCTAGATGTTATTGTCAGTAAGGCTAGCAAAATGCTTGGTTTTGTATTACGAAATTCAAAAATATAAAAAAAAAATGCTATACAAAAGCTTAGTAGTAAGCATATTAGAGTACGGCAGTGTTGTCTGAAGACCCCATTATGCTACTCATTGCCATAGAATAGAAAGGCTCCAAAAGCGATTTTTTTTGTACCATCTGGCTTTCTCACTAGGTAAATCGAGATCACTTAAAATCTACACAGATAGACTTGCTTACGTCGAACTGGATAGTCTTGAGAGATTAAAAAATATTGGATTCGCTTTTCGTATATAAAAGTATTAATAGCATGTATGATAATCCATTATTTGTACAAAATTTCTGTCCGCGTGCCTAGGAATTCACGTAAACCATCTAACCATAAATATATGTAACGTGTAAAATAATTTGTAATATTTATGTAATAAACATGTATTTTTGTTAGTCTTCAGCGTTGCTTGCATTCTTCACCCTAAAAGGTGATTGTAAGAAAAAAAAATATTGTACAATTTTATTTAATGTAATTATTACAGGTAAATCAAATAAATAAATAAATCAAGCTGCAAATAAATCAATTAAGAAAAAATAATAATTATAAAGTATGTAATAACAATATAGTTACTTTGAAATCAAATATTTGTGGGATATGTGTGTAAATGTTTTTCTGAGCGGCATTTACTGATGTTGCGAGATGGCAGTAACGCCGACAGACGTAATGAGGAAGGTGGGATGTTGAACCTTACAAGGCTTTAAGTGCAATGCGAGCGTAAATATATGACATGGAGCTTTAAGAACGTAAGATTCAAAATTGCTTGTTTCCTCGCAAAGAGATGTGACGATAAGATTGCTGGGGTCCTCGACGCCGCGGGGCTCACTATAACGAGGCTGTGTTGACGGGGCGCCGGCGATCGCGACAAACAGCTTTCGACTGAGCCACTTTTTAAATTATTTCTTTAATTTTAAACTTAATAGCCATTCAAATGTAAGAAAATAAAATGTTTCATTATGCTATTAAACTATATTAATTAATTTTATATATTATAATGTATGTTTGTTTCAGGCTTATGATCTATTCCAAAGTAATATGACATAAAAATAACAAATTTGGTAAGAGACAAGACACGGCATGGCGTTGAATCGAATTCTGGCGGAAAGTGGAGAATGGAGTGTTTTGATACTAGGTCGGTGTTAGCTCCTACTTAGAAGGTGGAGCAATACTCATACCTATATATTCGATGATTTTGTAGTGTGAAGTGAATATTTAAACCAGCTTTCAGAGTCAATATATTTTTGCATATTAATTAATAACGATTGGGATGCCTATTATCAACGGGACTTAACGAATGTTCCTTGACAGGCTCTTGTATTTTCACTAATTGAGTAACGTATAACAGTGTAGCTTGTAATTGGTAGTCACAGTATTCGTTAATTAATAAGGCTTATATTTGAAATTTGATAGTAACAGGTTTCTGTTGTTAATCTATCTATATATTTATAGTATGTTAGTATTAGCGAGTGCTTAGGAACATTGCGTTTCACCTGTTTCAAATCAAAAATTCTGTTATATTTTTATGTAGGTGTACTAGCGACCCGCTCGCGGCTACGCCTGCGTAAAGTACTCGACTATAACTATTTCGTTTTTTCACCAACCCGCGTTACCACTCAAATGATATAATTTAATATATATATATATAAATTTAGAATTAGCATTGTTGTAACTTTTTTATTAATTGACCAATTGAAATAAAATAAACATTGACTGTTTATTAAGTTTACCAAAATACAATAGTCAAAACTTAATTTAAATAGGTTTATACATTTCTATGATTAGTGAGTACGAACGCACAGACATAAAACAAACAGAAAAAAAATATATATTTTGTAAAAAATATGTATGTAAATATGTATTTTCACATTATTTTGGGTTCTATTACATTGATAAAAGCCCCCCCATTCATATTTTTTCGTATATATCTTCCATGTACAGACAGCAGTCCGTTACATTTTATATTATATGTATAAATTAAATTAGCATACATATTTTTTATATTGAATAATATTTAACTTCATTGTTTTCTTCATAATACAGTTCCATTCAATATTTAATTTAAAATATCGAGTGTTGAATATTAGACTTTATATTGGCACGATTGGTCCCGAAGGTCTATTTAAGCTTCGTTAATTGAGCCTTTTAGCCTTACTATTATTAACAATATTTTGCCCCTGGACACTAGTAACTGCTGTAGTTGCTACGGTTAGCAACTTATAATTAAACCGACGATGTCTTCCCGAGGAACAATTAATTAGAGTATAACTGAGCGCAGCAATAGCTGTTCAGATCAAGACAGGAATGAGTTATAAAGGATATAAACATTATAATGCAAGCATCGTAAAAGTTTTATAACACAAGTAGCGACTTTTATTATGTGTATATTATATTTAAATATGTATTAAATAATATCTTAATATTATTCATAAATATTATTTTATTTAATTTTTTTTACTGTATACTACTTAGTTATTTTTAAATATATTATTTGTTTTTTCTTATGTAATATTTGCATGAAATGTTATTCTTAAATACAAAACTACGTATTTAAAATAAGCTTTTAAAGTGCTTCACTAAAAAAAAATATTTGAAATGTCTGTCTAACATTAAACTTAGTACGCGCTAGGTACACATTGTGCAAGAATAATGTAGAAAGCGGCTACATAGCTTAAGAGGGCATCAAAACCTAACATAAAGGAATAAAGCTTTCAATTACCTGAGCGGGCACGCCGTGGGCTTTTAGTGAATAATGATTCCGGTAGATGACGACTTCACTAGAATTGTGCCTGAGTGGGCTGGAGACCACCCTGCTAAGCACAGTGACACAGGCCTGAGGCTATGCTTTGCTTGCCACGCGGTCACTGCGTCAAAACAATTTCGCGTTCGCTTTACGCCTTCACCTCACTTTGACATTTTACTCAGCTACGGTCACCGCACACGTCTTTTCAATGTAACATTTATAATACTAGTCAGTAGTGCCCCAGTTTTTGCATACTATTTAATTAGCCTTAGAAAAATAACGTTATTTATATAAAGAAACATATAATCGCATTACTCAAGTAAAATTCCACCTAATACATAGACAAAGGGCAATTGTTGGATAGTAACAAGATGAATAATGCTTATTTGTCTCTAGCAAATCGTTCCATGAGAATTCCAACGCTGAATGCTTGGGAATCTGTCGTGACGTTTGAACAAGAAGTGTATTTTTAAAAGTGTCCTTGATTTCGCTCGTAACGTTCAGTGAGAGCTTTTATTTTGCGAGCGACTATCCCGTCACATATTATTTAAGCTTGAAGTAAAAAAAAGGACAAAATGCTCGTGTGTTTTTTAAAACTCAAAAATGCGTAGATATTTACTATTATTTTGTACGTAATTTACATTTAACGTATAGCAATATGTATAATAATACAGAAAAGCTAATACTTGCGTACATTCGATAATTCTTAATTTTTATTAGGGAACATGAGTTGAGAATGAGAACTTTATTAGGTGACAGACAAAATATTTCAATTGTTAACAAAGCTATTAAGCTTCTATATGTTCCACATTTTGTACGAGGTGTGACAATAAGTTACAGCGGGACCATTAAAATAATTTTAACAGAATGTGATAACTCAATTAATTTTTCGTTTAAATGTTACATTTCACACTTAACGCTTGCCTCATTGTCAGTGGTAAATTATTTGTACGATTTCAATAATAGTAGATGATTCAGATGATCACAGTACACTTTAAGTTATGTCGCCCAACATTGAGAACGCCTGTAGTTTATTTTGTCTACAAACTTACATAAAAATTACAAGAATAAAATACGTACAGTTCTATATTTCTTGGTAAAATGAAGATAATTTTATTTAGTTACAGCATATAGCCGTAGCGGAGTGCTATCGCGAGCGGCGTAGTCAGGCGTACGCAATTTGTGGACCATTTCTCTTCGCATGCCGTGCGACACTTCTGCGGATTGGTGCGAAAGAAATTTATGGATACACTTTATTATTTTACGGGCTGGGTTAGTTTTCATCGAAATTTTCCAGCGGCGCTGACCTAAATGACCACTCGGAGAAAAGGAGATCCGAGTAACTGTTATTTATTTCACCACTTTTAGAATTAAGGCAAGCATTTTCAAACAATAGTTTTAATGAATACTTCGTGGTTAGGGAAGATTCGCCTTTCTACTTCTTAATTATGTAACCGATATTAGTATGGAAATCATATTTTAAAAATAATACTTTTGCAAACGTATAAATACTTTTTATACATCAAATATATGATACATTTCAGTTGAGTTCAAGTATATATATACTTTATATAAGTATAATGTTTTATAATAAAATGATGGAAAAGATTGGATTTTTTAAGCTTGCTAAGGTTTTTACTAACTTGAAGTTTATTTTGTACATTTTTAATATATAAGAAAGAGCCTGCCCTTCAATTTATAAAATAATGTAGGATATAAATATTTATACAATGATGAAACTGGGGACACTTGTATATAATAGTGGAAGGAATAAAATACCGATCTCAGAGAGTCTAAAGTGAAAGACTACAAACTAACGTTATTATTAATAGTACGTCAATATTATGAACGCTTTTCATTATTGTGTGGTAGTATATTTTAGGTCCGTGCTTGAATCACTCAAATACTGTTGACTATTGAATTTTCTGCAACTCCAATATGCAGGTCTTTTATATTGTGAAATTAGGCACAAAATAACTATTGTAGTGACTAGGCATTGTATTCGAACGGTACTGCAGTCGTGAACGCAATTTGTCGTACATTTCTCTGGTGTGCCGTCGTAATATAGCTGCGAATCGGGCTGACGTGAAACTATCGATAACTCTGTGCGGAATTTGTCCTTTTATTTTTACTTCCCTATGAGTTTTGATCTTTGTTTTTTACTGGACTGAGCTTATAGAAAATATCGTTAAATATGTTTTGGAATAAACTGTTTAATTTTTTGCCTGTTTCGATTTAGTGACGTGTGTCACACACGCACATAATAAAAATAAAGAAGCAATACAATACTAAGGAATTTTAAGGTAACCTACCTAACTGATAAAAAGAATGATGCAAACGATTTCTTTTATTTCTTTCTTTTTCCTGCATATCAGAGGTGGGTAGAGAGTACCTAATTTCAAGTCACACCGTTTCCCGTTTTCCAGCCAAATTCGGAATTCGATTGGCGGAACTCAACACCGCACTTTGTCTGACCACTGCGGAGAACTGAAAACTAAAATAATTATTCCTTCTAGTGGGAATCCAACTCATAACCAATCATGTCAACAGGCAGACGCTGTCCCACTCCACCACAAGTGGTTCTATTTTGATATTGAAATTATCATCCATATTAATAAAATTTATAGGTTATACGTTAAGAGGCAGGCTAGCAGTGGCTATACGTTTTTATCGGTAGCGATAGTAGTTCCTATTACTGGCGCTTCAACACGACACAATATTTTACGAATGACAGTGGCAGGCGACAGCAGCGGCGGTGTTTAATCTCGCGGCTGGGCGTGGGTATCTCATTTTTGCTATAAATTCCTACACAACTCGTAACTACGACTTAAGCTCGCCTGTCACATCTGTGTCAAAATACTGCGCATAAATATTATATAGTTATTGCAAGTGGATTTAAATTGAAATTGTATGTAAGATTTGTTTTGTATTTCAAAATCATTTTATTTAAAATAGTGAGCTATATTACAAATATAATGATAAAAAATTGATTTAAAAAACTACGTGAAAATGTTTCTGTAAAATTTTGCACAGAATAACAATATATTTTTTCCGTAAATATGTATTCTATAAAATCTATTAGAACCTGCAACCTTTTGTATCATTAATTAATTAATATATGACGTGTGACGTCTACAAAAGACCACAACCAAATTAAGTGCTTATTGCAATTTAAAAAAAAACAAAGTCAAAGAATGGCTTGAAAATAAATTCAATATTGCCTTTTGAACAGGTTTAATACATATCTGCCATCTACAATACAATAAAATGTAACTGAGCATCGTACAAGTGTAAGAATAATGTCTTACAATATCCACTCGTCTCCATAAAGTACGGATTTAACTGCTTAATTAAGAAATCGTCTTGTTCGCAATTTTAAAGTTGTGCTTTAATACAGTGCGAAATTATAAAATGTAGTATCATTACTGGAACGAGAAGAAAGAAGTTACTTTAAATTGTCTGCGTCTGTTTGTATACGCATTGATTGTGGGTTTGTAGGAATGATTATATTTAAATTATTTAGATTACTTGCCTCTGATGACAAGACTAAGGGCGGCGTTGAGTTCACTTAAGATTCAATGTCTCGGATTCAGGCAGAAAGTGGAAAGTGGATGTTTTATGTACCTATTACTTTCATTACTAAACGAATCACGTCTTGACATTAGCAAAGAAAATAGAGAGGTAAGTCCCCACGTTGTGGGCAAATACACTGATTTCCAATCAGTGAATCTCTCATAGTTTTGTAGTTTTTTTACATTTATTTATATAATGCAATTTATGTAATGAAAAATTGTAAGAAAACCCATATTAATATCAGGCCATGTCTAAATTCTTATACTCTTATTACAACTATATTTTAAACAAAAATAAGCAGTAAACTAAATAAATTTAGAAATATGTGCATACAAATGGCGCAAATACTTCACCTAATCATCATGAATCGAAACAAGACACGGCTCGCCGATATTTGAACTGCTCAAGAAGGTATGAAAGCATTTCACAGCAACTTGGCGGCTGTTTATCCATTTGCAATTTCTGGAAGGAAACTAAAGTTTGTTTACGTTCCATTCAATCTCGCGTGTTCTCTCCAAGTAGAGCGGCTCGCGACCACAAAATGCAATTATCGACCGTTGTCTGCGGAACTATGCTTGAATTGCATTCCAATGCTGGCTAAATATGACCTGACCCAATCCTCAGTTTACGAAATTCATTCTAGAGCCCATCTCGCCATAATTCTGCAATTTGTATGAAACTGACGCAGTCGGATAGCACATGCCTTAGTCGCTAGGCGCATACATAACACAGTTTATGCCATGGAACTATGTAATCAGAGCTTTGTGGTGCCATTTTACGTAACTACGATTAATATAACCTATACGAAGAATTATAAAGGAACGCGACGTATTTATGATTACACCTTTATTTATAATCACATTATAATGTATATATAGCATTAAGTAAGGCGTCACTTTAAGTTTTTCTTCCACTTGTATATCAGCTGGGCTAGTTTTAATGGCTTTTCTTCGTTCTACTTTTGTATCCAGATTATGTAAGCAAGTCAGATTCTATTTAAATTCAACTTGCGTTAATCAGTTTAGTCGAGAACTTTATCTGTTAACTGGTATAAATTAATAGGGATTTATCAGCTCGTTGCAGTTCGTTTTAATTTTTGAAAATGTATATTTTTATAGCAAGCTTCGGGTTTAGTGCTGAGCTACAATTTATTTTTGACAAAGCTGATTTTGAAAAGAAGGCCAACTATGAATCTAAAGTTTTTTAACATTTTTTAAAGTGTTATTTGCACACTTAGGAAATCGAAAAAGACATATTTAGAAAACTTATAAAAATTTGAATGCAGCGTGATCTAAGCCATGCGTTCATAACGCATAACGCGTTCATAACGCATGGCTTAGCGGTCAGAGCGCTTGAACGGTTTTAAAGAGGCGCGGGTTCAAATACCGCTGCGTTAAAATTTTTTACGTTTTCTAAATATGTCTTTTTCAAGATACAGACGAATAATGAGCATTAATGTCATCACTTAATGTTTTTCAAATACATCGAATGTACATGAATTGTGGAAGAGAATGTCAGTTCATCCGTAGGGAGCTTAATAATTACTAGTCATCCAGTGTGGCGGCAGCGCTAAAAGCGTTTCTTCTGTTAATGCCTCCCCAGTGGAGCTGAGTGAAATTAGGACAGCTTTGTCGTCTTACGGCAAGCCAGTGACGTTGATGCAAATGTAAAAATTGGCCAAACTGATAAGGATAATTATTATTTGAACGTTACATAAAAGTTTTTGCTAAATTTTGATGATAACATATTTTTTATTTTGCTTCTTGAGGTAAAGAAAAATACTGTTGGATAACTTAAAAGTTATAAACGGTAAATAATTTGAATATTTTAAATACTACAACTAATTTAGAGAATAATAAACGAACAAACAGCAAGGCTAGTAGTATTTTTTTCATTCTGACATAAAGGCTGACAGAAAGGCTGACATAAATTTATACAGATTTTATTTAAAACCTAAAAGATAGGTAAATATAAATTGTTAATCGTGTGTACATTCGTTTCATTAGTGGGGATGGCTGGCAGGCACGGCCTTGCAGGACTGTCATGATTATTACCTAGCTAATGTATCGGTTTACTGGTTCACCTACGCAGGGAAATACTTGCACTAGTAGGTGTCAGAATGCAGTCCATGTTACATCTGTTATGCCACATTATCTATATTTCAATAAACTAAAACTGCCTATGTAGATATATTTCTCTTTCGATTTGTGATATTGAAATATTTATAAGCATTTGTGTTGGTCGTAAATTATAACAAAATACACGTTTAGTTTGCATTAAACTGAGAAATAGCACTAGTTGTAGAGACTCTCATACCCACTCTGTCAATCTCTGATTTGAGCTACTGATAAAGTTTCTAAATCGATAATGTTAAGAAGGCTGCCTTATCTCATACTTACGTTCTTAGATCTTACCACAGCTTCTGAACAGGTCTCGCAAACTGTACGTTATTACAAAGCATTTATTGCCCATTCGCTTCATTGAAAATTATTATTTCAGTAAATTTTATTATATTAATTGCATTTACTACGCGTTTCGTAATGTTTACGTAAAGAAATAATTTTAGATATATTAAAAGCAACCAATTTCGGTCCTGTATTTCATATATTTCACACGTAGCTAAAAGATAAAAATTTTCGTACTGAAAATATTACATTCATGGTTTTATTTATTACAATATCGTGGGCAATAAATATAAATTTATAGCATCATAAAACTTCATATTAATTGATAATAAAGCCACGTAGAACAGTGTCTTTATAATTAAGCGTCGTCACACTTTTTATAGGTCCTTCATAAAAAGGCCGATGTGCTAAACACTTTCCCATTATTTCTATGCATAGTATTTTACGCAAAATAGCACGAAGACCGTTACGCTTGTCGCACACCGATTTTCAATACTATAAATTAAAATTTAACTGGATATTCGAGTCTTGTGACTAACGATGGCCTAAGGATAGCTGATAGTTCACATGTTTTCTGCTTTTATTGATGATATTATCAACTAAGTCATTATTAAATTACATACGAAATATTATTTCATGGAAGTTTGTAGTGTTGATGTAGGTCTTAATTATATTAAGGCACAATATGAGATCATATAAAAGAAGAAGTATCTATAGTCATCCTTTTTTAAATGTTTATAAAGGCTATAGTAAAAGGTTTATAGTTTAACTCAACTAAAACAGGCTGTGGCTGGCCGTAAAACCTCCAGTTACTACTCGCACGGCAACCTGCGCGCGCGCACATTGTCCTTCCTATATAGGCAATATTCCATGTGTTACAAATAATAGTCCGTTATTTTAATGATTTGTATATATAATAAAATAATGAGTGGCTTTCATAAACGAAGCAACAATAGATATATTAAATATAAACAAAAATGATGATAATAAATTGTATACATATTTTAATAATTATATTCTCATTATTTTACACAACTATAACTGAATATAATATAAAAGAAAGTGTTAAAAAAGGAAATTTTGTTATTAGAACTCATAAAAATCTTGTATCAGAGTGCTACAACAATACTATATTTAAAAGTGTTGACTCTTTAAAACATATCGTGTATATATCAGAATATGTTTTTACCGGGAAAGTATCTAGCGTGCAAAGTAGAAAACGAGGCGCGGAAAAGTCGATACGAAACACATTCAAAGTGTACGTTAGGCGGGTTTTAAAAGGCAATAGAAGTGATCTAAGTGATTTGTTGAATCTTGAAACATTTTCAAGAAATTCTTCTAAACGTTTCTCGTATTTACTCGTTGAAACTAGTCAATGGGATAAATATTGTTCTTCGCCAAAAGGCTGGCCAGCGATATTGTTTGGAGAAAAAAACTCTTCCCCCTTATCGTTAGTAATTAACCCAGTACCTTTAAGTATTGAACGCGTACGGAAAGTGAAAACTGCTATTAAAGGTAATTTCTTTCTTTTTAAAATAAAATAACGACACTGTTTTGTTTTATATTTGCATGTTTTACCACGTGAAAAGGATAAGGATTATTTTTTTTCGAATTAAAATAAATATTGTCTGTATATGCGATGGTTGTGAGTTCGATTCCCACTAAGGGAAATGATTATAAAATTAAAATTATTTTCATTTATCCGCTCTGATGACAAGATAAAACGCGGCGTTGAGTTCCACCAGTCGACACGCAATGTTTCGGCTTCGCGTAAAAAATAGAGAATGGTCTTGAAACTAGGTCCTCTACCGACCCTGCTATAGGGGTAAAATAGTGTAGCTGAAAAAGATAACAAAACAAAATAAAATAAATGCATAAAATTTAATCATATTAGTTAGTGAACACATTTTAGGCAATTCAGTAGTAATCATATGGAATGGCATATATGGAAGTTTCCTTGTTCTAGTTAAATAAAGCGCGATGTTTAATTCCACCACTAAGAACATAAAGTCTCAAAATGAGGCAGAAAATGGAGAGCGTAATGTTTATTCTGTATTATCCTCATATTGATAGACGCTCAATAAGAATATATCAGATTTTCTACTTACTAAGCCAAATGTTCATGACAAGAAATAGGTTAATTTATACAATCCTTATTTTAACCATACATTTAAGTAATTCAATTTGTTTCTTAGTGTACATATAGATGGGCTATATTTTAGATCGCGTAACTACTGTTAGCTCCATATAACCTGGAAAAAACCTAAAAGTGTTGAAATCGAGCGATGTCCAGTTCTTGTAATTTCACGGTGATGTACCGGCGGCGCTTTATCTCTAAGATTATCAGGTGTGAATTGTTAGACCCAAACGTGGACTGCAGTTGTAAAATCATTTAGTGGAGAAGTAATTTATATAGACGTAGTAATAAATGTACAGCTATATTCAAGATTTTTATTGACATTTATGTTCATATATAACCCATATGATTTAAGATAAATATAAAGGATGGTAAATGAAACCTTATGAATACAATTATAGAAAGGTTAGTGATTATGGAAATTTTAACGTATTCTGGATAAAATAAGATTAGTGAAACAAAGAACTTATTTTAATCTGAAATGTTTAGTATTTAATAGCAAAATAATAGTTTAAAGTTTACTGTAAGATAGAAGCCAATGGGTGTAGTAAATTATGCTTAATTATAAAATACATAGTAGCTTCACAAAGGCATCTTACTTATCAGTAGTTTTAAGGAGAAAACTTATGAAGAGGTAGAATAAATGAGCACAAGTCCCATTCTTCTTAGGCAAACCGTTTTCGTAGAAGTGAACCTTGGGCGGAGCCATATGAAATGAGCCGTGAGAAAATAAATAGTACATTGAAAGTATATTGAAAATCGACGGGTACAGAAAACATTGGTGATCTCGAACATTATCTAAAATCTTCCGGCTAATACTTAATAAGACAAGATAACGTGTCGATTATTTGATAAAGAGACCTTTTTAGAGATTTATTATAATGAAGACAAGGGCGGCATTAGATAAAAACAAACTGTCTTCCTCCGAAACAAGGGTCCGATCCTGCGCAATGTGTCGCAGCGCTGCGGGACCATAGACTTTATCGGGACCACCGGCGACGCACAAGGACTGGAACGACAAATTTATTGACACTCTTTCAATTAAAGCCATTGTTGTCGCAAACAGTCACACCGGTCACATACAAATAAAACCTGATAACTCGCAGCATGAATCTGTTATGTCCAAGTACCGCTCTCTGCGCACCTTCCGCTGTAAAAGGAGATTTATTAAAACTATTTGGAAACTGATTCGATCGAATCCGAACGATTTGACATTTAGATAAGAAGTAAAATTTATTTTTTTCTCTCGATTGCGTCGCCTCGCTTCAGTGACAATGGAATAAAAAGGTTATAAAATGCGCCGGTTACGGCAGGTCGCCCACGTCCCGCGGGTATTGTCGAATGTTCGTACGGAACGAGGACGCGACTGGTCGCCGCTGCTGGCAGATAAAATGCGACTGTGTTATTACGACGCTGATACTCGCGAGCTTACGTAAATATCTATGTGAGAACGCAATAGATAAGCTGCAATGCGTAGGCTGAAGAAAATGCACAGCCTTGAGCTATGAATCCCATAACTCAGGTTCTAGGTGATTGGGACGAAAGTTGAATATTTTAGATATAGTATTGACTACAATACTATTTACGAAATGGTATTTACTTTTCAATATAAAATATACGTATAACTCCATATAACACTATTTTAGTTTGGTCTTTTTATAAATTTAACTTCATATTAATGAAATAAATATTATAGAAAAAAATATGTTTTATGATACAATTTTTACATGTCTACAATGGTTAATTGTTTAGCATTTATTTAACTCTAATTTCTATTTTAAAGATAATTAAGCTTACTTAATATTCTACTTGTCAATACACAATTTATACATCACAATTTAATTATTTAACACGTATATAATATACTACATTTTAAATATTCTTGCTCATTATTTCTTTTTGTATACAATCGTTCACATTTATTTAATATCTCGGTGTATAATATTCTCAGTACATTATGTTAATATAACAAATTCAATTCAAGTATCGAAGCACTTTTTCTGGTCTGTTGGGACGATTTACATATCTTCATTGTATTCGGGTGCGTTTCAATAAAATTTAACCGCAGTCGTCTCCACGTGTCCTGCGAGCACCAAGATGTTATTTTACGACGATCCTCGAGACCGAGTTAGGGTTATGGCTATAATTCAGTTTTATGAAACCTCTCAGGGAACAAAGTGTATATTTCTTAAGTTTACACACATATCATGCTGCATAAGACAACTTTTGAAAACCATTGAATGACAACACCGATATTTTCATATAATATTTAAGCTATTGCTTAAAAACGCATATTTAAAATCTATAAAAAGAGTTATATTTTTGTAATTATTTTATGATGATATATTAAATTATAATCAAATATTAATTTTATAACTTACTTGTTACCTTTGTTTTGCTTTTCAGTACTAAATATAGTGTCAATATGAATTTCTGTACTTTCGTTTAAGTATAGTATTGTAAATTAGATTTCTCCTAAAGGATATTGTTGTAAGTTATGAGGAATGTAAGAATCGACAGTCTTTATGAATTCTTTAGTTTTACAGTTTTCAAACGCCATATCAAAAATCAATTCATTATACAAATTTCAGTGAGAATAAGTAATAAAAAATATTTTTATATATGTAATCATAAATTTTTAATGATACTGATGGCGCATCGTTCTTATTTCGCGTTAAATACCTTTTATTCGTGTTTTTGCTGCGCTGTAACGCAATGAGAAATTCCCAACAAAGGTTTACGGGTCCAATAACGAAGTTTACGACGCATACTGTGGTTACATAGCACGTGTTAAAAGTGTAGTGTTGTCTATCGGACAACAGGGCTAACAGCATATTCTTAAAACATATTTTTAGAATGCGTATAAAAATTTTGGACGGTTTCCAACAGGCACGGGTTCGAATCCCGCTGCGTTTAATTTTTATACGCTTTCTAAAAATATGTTTTTCAATTTCCTAAGTGTGTGCGTATTCTTAAGTTAGAAAGTCGACTGGATATACAGCATATTTATTGAATAAAATTTTATGACTTAAATTTTATACATACCCATATATATTTCGTAGGTTTAAACAATCTAAAAATAAATTTTATGTGCATTTACTACTATAAAAAATATAATAACCAACCGGGAATATAGTTACATACTTATAATGTGAAATATTTTTCAAAGGCTCTCCAGTGAAAACTTTTGCTGAAATTAGATATTTAAAATAGCGTAAATGCTTTTTGTCAAAAACAAAATGACAAAAAGAAGTGGAATTCATCCGCCGTAAAAAAACCACGTTATGGCGCACCGCGCCTCTGCCACTAAGTCTTTACCCAATAGAATGGAATATCTGAGGTGCTATCTAAGTATATTTATTCATACATATTATGATATTGTGTTATTTTAAGAACTTTACTAGTAACTTTATCTTGTTTTTTTCATAAATTCATTTGTAAAATATTTACGTAATCAAATTGAAATATTTACATTATTTTCACACACTTTCCATTTCTAAGTCACCTTTATTATTACTTTTAATTTTACTGAAGGTCAGCCAGCAGTAATAATAATATTATATATTAAAATCTGCATTTAAAGATACAATGTCGAGTAAAAAAAGACATTATGATAAGGCTATATTATAGTTAACAGTTAACACGTAACTAATAATATTTATTTCTGAGCCAAATTAAAAAAAGGTAAAAAATATGGAATACGAAATTTTAAATACATAAAATGGTATTTCCACAAGGCGCCTGTATATTATAATGTGGGCTACAATTTAGAGCACAAATTAGTGCAACTTCTTAGAACTTGGAATTTTTTGCTTTTAGTGATCTCAATCGCTTTGAGCTTAAATGCCATGCAGGTAACGCGACATTCCTTTCTTTTGTTCGAGCGACTGGCGTTGTCTCCTCCTACACACTTCCGGAGGCTATTATACATATAAAATTTGTTAAGGTTTTATTGAATGTTATGCGATAATAACAGTAAATACTATACTACCTTTAATTTGAATAAGAAAATAGTATCACAGTTATAACTTTACTACTCATATATTTTAATTTTATTATTATATATGTAAATTTGTATTTGCTTCGTATGTAATTTACTTTTGTTTGAAAGATTTAATGCGTCAACGCTTTTACATTATATAGGGCGTTAAATAACATTTGATTGTTTCGAGTATTTTACGCCTAAAACAATAAGTGTTTGGTAGCGCCCAATAACGTTTTACAAACGTGTCTCCAATTTTGAATACAATAAGGAATAATTTAAAAGGCTCCTGTGTTTATAAAAGCTTCAAAATAAAGCGTATATTGAGTTTATTTTTATTATATTTTGTGGATAATTTATGGTTCGTTTTTGACAGCTGACATTATGACATGCTTGCGCTTTGTTCATTAATCAAAGAAAGCGACTCATATTGTTATTTTTTCCATTTTGATTTCACGATCTCGACGTTGATAAGTGAGCAATAAGTAGATAATTAAGAATTTCACATAAATTATATTGACCGTGTAGTTGTTAAATTATAAAATACAGCTTTTAGTAACGAAATATGTAATTCTATTGTTATATTAATATATGTTTAAATGATGGGTATAAGTTTCAGTCAATCAGACAGAAATATTATTAACTTTAAATTAAATTAGTCTTCATGTTGCTGTCTGCTTACTTATTGATTATTTTTCAAATTAATAAAATTGAAACATGTCTTTCACAATATTCTTGAATGTAATTTGCCAACAGTTGTTAATTTTAAAAGACTTATTCATTCATGACCATGATACTGGAATCTGATGACCAGTCGCCAAACGTGCATTTGAGCTTATCTTTACGTAAATTCTGTTTATTTGGGACATCAATTGAGTACCTGTAATCGTGGTAGGTCGATGAAATATCCACCCTGACCTTTACGATATTACAAAATAAATACAAATGGAATCCAAAATACTACTGTATTTGCTATAAGACAACTTTCTTTTCACGTACATACATACCACATTACATATTCATTTAATAAGTTTACTTTCACACTAAGTAAATAGCCTAGTTTATCTACTCATAGATAAACCGTAAGATGTTTCGAAATATTAGGCCACGTTAATATTAGTAATGTTAATTATTTCAATTATATTTAAAATTTCCTCCCACATTTGTGACAGCATAATATTTAACACAATGATGTGGGGGCATTGATATATTCTATTAGATGAGCTAACTTGTTTGTTGATTATTAATTGATTTTTTATTGTTACAGGTATGGAGTTGACCTGTTTGGCTTTGTATGTTTCTTGTATTAAGCGATCAGTACACACATTAGGCCATCGGGAATGGGACAGTATTTGACTATAAACTCGGTAGTCACGTGTTCGATCTCCGATCGGGAGAATGATGATATTTATATAATGTGTTGGAAAATATCAATTTCTGTAATATTCAGTATCATTTAATGATAGTTACTAGTAGAATCTAGTAATACTGTAAATCCATGGATTCGTCTTATATGCCAATACATAATACACTAGAATGCGTTGTTTCTTATAGTTTTTATACTATATTGTTTACATGTCAAATAAATATACAGATAAATAAAGTTTAGCACACAAATACTTAATTAAAACGGAGTTCTTAAAGCGAGCGGTACTAGCAACAAAAGCGATGCTCTGACTTGAGTCTTATAAATTAAACGAACTTGTTAATTGTGTAAAATGGTTTTGTGTAACTAAGTGCTGTAGACGTCGCTACCAGAAGTAGCCTGTTTAGTTTATAGTAAAGACTTCTCTTAGTAAATAATACAAGTTAGGGGCCGAGGGCAGGCTTTCGCAAAGTTCTGTTTGCGCGTGTTGGCGCAATGTTGACAATGTACTGCCTTCGTGGCCACTGTGCATCGTGACATCGAGTCAATATTAGGCACGACAGGTTTTAAAATGGAAACTGATGGAGAAATCACACTGCTCCGACTGTCCGGGCATGACTTTTACTAAGCGCGTAATGCCATCCATGTATAAATCATAATTTGCATATATATTTTTAAATATACATATGTATGTATAAAAATATAAATATACAAGTATACTGTTAAGAATAATAAGGGCCTCTGCAGCATCTTATCTTTAAACGTAATAATCCTGTAGTAAATTTAATAGTATACTGCCGAATGCGTGGTACTCCATGTAAACATGAAAGTAACAAGGATAACATTGAATTTACCTGGTTTGTGTTTACCTTTTAAGTGTACCGAATTAATTTGTTAATATAAAACTTAAAAGCAAAAGCTTACAATTTATAAACAAGGTTTTATCGTGACTACATAAGAAATTATAGAATATACAATATTTCTTATTGTTTAATTTTTTTTATACAAAAAAATTTTATTATATTTGTTAATTAAGTGATATGTACATATTATGGATATTTATTGCCGTGGATATTTCAAAAAACTTTTTATTCTAACTTCGCAATAAGTTAGTCTGTTAAAATATATATTTCTGTAGATTATTTAAATTAAATAACTTACTATAATGGTGGATTGTTTTGACCAGTTACAGCTTCTTCGTGAACTTCCAGTGACAGCAGTAGCTGTTAGATTACGCCAAAATCTGTATCTAAATTTGATAGCATAGTGCCTAATAGTGGGATGCTGGCAGTAAATGTGCGGGCAGTTCGATCTTATTGCCTTATCGCTATCGGCCCGCAATCTGTATGTCTTGCTATTACCATGTTTATAGTACCACTAAGCGTTTTAGGTATTATCTTATTCTCGTTAACATATTCTACAAATGCTTGTTGGTTTTAACTGAGGTCATAATAAAATAAGATAATATTAAGGCGGAAATTAGAGGTAGGTGGAATTGCTCACCAATTACTCAACAAATATCCCACATTGCAAGCTAGTAATGGAGAACCTACTAACAAGCCACTTTTAACAGCTCTCAGTTTCTTTTTTCTCAATATTGCACAGTCCATTGAATAAATATTTATATAAATATTTAAATAGAGAAATGTTTGTCAATGTGTAAAAAATACTATCAGAGTTGTGTGTGTTGTATTTTTTATACTGTAATTAACACAGTTTGTACATAGTAATATGTAATAGGGATGACAGTGAGTAATTCAGTAAACTAGAGAGCTTTGACCTGTTATCGAAGTAACTTAGAATTAAAAAAAACAAATAATGCAATTTTTTATATTATCAAGAATGTGTGTGTGTATGTATGTATGTGTTATTTTATATAATAATGCGTGTATTATAAAAATCATACAAGAAATTATTTCAAACGAACTTTTGAACCACTTTGAAGTACAATTACGCTATGTCAACATGAATTTCTAACTTTAGCTAACGACTCTTCCCAGTACCCTACACTACGAGAACATAAACTAATTTTCATAAATTGATACGAAGGTTTAGGTAACATTTATGTATGGGCTGTCGTAAAACAAGTTTACCATATACATATATCGGCTTATATTAAATGGATTTTAAGTTATGAAGTGAATAACAAAGTTTATTTATCAATATAGCTTAAATATACGAAATAAATAAATTGTTATAATGAAATAATATATTCTTAATATTAATGAAATAGTATATTCTTTACTAGCGAAACGCTCGCGGCTTCGCCTGCCTAACCTACATGGCATAGCTATTTCGCTTTTTCACCTGCCCCCGCTCTCACTTAAATCACTAACTTTGCATATAAAAAATATATAAAATTTTGGCGAATTATGTCCCACGTTAAACATTATAATAAGAACCCTATGTAATGGTTGATCGTATAGACCTGAGGTTAATTTACATTGGAGGAATCAAATCATAGAAACTAGTTTTTTTAATTTATCATCGAATTCGTCGAAGTCGTAATTTACAGACAATATCTATACAGTGAATTGATTAAAGTTTGAGCCAATTTAATAAAATTATTTTATAGTAATTTTGTCGAACATCATTTAAATTGAAATAAAATAAACACTAAATGTTAGAAAAAGCGTACCAAAACTTAATAGTAAAAACTGATATTAAATCGGTTAAGCCGTGTCTGAAATTATCCTGCGCAAACAAACACACAAACAGAAAAGTTGAGTTCAGCCAATCAATACGCAATGCCTCGATTTCGGAGTGTTTTGACACAAGGTTCTCTCTGACTACATTGCGGAAAAAAGCGGGAAATAAATAGTTCTTATCAAATTGCTTCTCAAATTATATTAGTGATTAGAAACGTTTATTAAAGGTGCTAGAACGCGTTGCCGCTATAAAATAACAAATACCTTATGGATATCACAACATAGAGTTTCTAAAAACATTTTCATTTATTAAATTAAACGTTTTGTTGATACGCGACCAACCTTTTATGATCGCAATCATAGATAATAAAAACGAACATTTACGTTAGTAATGCGCTTGCGCAGTTAATCACTGCGGTTATAGTGTCCGCGAGGAGTTCACATCGGCACGGGTTCACCCACGCGCAGCCAAGTGGCGCCAAATGCTATCTATTTGTGTTCTACTTTGCGTTTCACAAATTATACTCGATATATTTAAGCATTCCATTTCGATGATGGATATATCTAATGTTATAAATTACTATCTTTCTACGTAATTAACGGTTATTGAAAAGGCAGTATCGTTGTTATCTATATAATCAATTAAAAATAAAGTAGTGAGAGTATAAAATAAGTGAGGGTTTTGGTTATTTCTAGAAATTCTTAAGCATATAATAATGTAGAAGAGAATTATTTGCCTACTTTTAATAAAATATATTTACACTTTTACCCATAAAACGGTTTAAAGTAAGTGAATATTACATATTCAATATTAAATATTACATTTATGTACGTTGAAAGATGTACGATATTATAGAAGAAGTAACGAAAAAAATATAACAAAGCCTTTGTGAGCAATATTCGTAGATTCCAAATTATTTATTACTTATTTTAAGTACCATGTCATAATAACATAAAATACATTATAAAAATACACAAACCTGATATAAACGTAGAAATTTATAACTCATTGAATGTAATAGCTTTATAAGTAGATACAAAGCTGCGCTTACGGAAATTTACATTGGTTGTTCTCTAGAAATCGGGATAAGATCCGTTATAAATTGCAAAAAGGCGAACCTTGCTTTTAGATCGTTTCCTTCTAGTATTTCACAATACGATGTTGGAGTATTGTGCGTTCTGATCCATTGGATTTGAAGGCTTTCTTTGCACTTTCTAGACAGGATTTATAAACTTTTATTCCATCCTCTGAATACTCTGATCAGATATTGTGTCGTAATTCTATCGACAGGTTTATATCTAAAATAGTTTTATGTTTATTTCTCGTGTGTCTTTAAGTATGTTTACATATAGGTATATAGGTATGTTGAGTTTGAACATTCCTAAGTTTATTTAAAAAAGAACATGCAGCAAGCAGCAAGTTTCCTTTAAAAAATTCAGTTACTATTTAGATTTAGGATTTATATTATACGCAATTATTGTACCGATAAGTATATAATTTCAAGCGGAAAATTGAGGACTACCACTAGGCTACTCTCTGTCTACTCAATTATGTGGGACATAGCTGATATAAAAATTATAGTCATATTTATGGCTTTATGTGACACTAATTGGATTGAAATGCAAGTTTTGCTGATGGTAAGATTAGTTTTAGGTGAGTTAAAACTTACTTTAACTTAACGTAACTTGAAAAATATTTTTAGAAAGTGTATAAAAATTTTAATGCAGTGGGATTCAAATCCACCCTTCTTGGAAACCGTCCCAAGCGCTCTGACCGCAAGCCATACGTTCTACATCCGGCTGCGTCGAAATTCTTATATAATTACTAATTATTTTTTTTGTTAGTCTAAGTGTCGAAATAACATTTTAAAATGTAAAAAACCTACCCTCCTTCAAAGTCTCCTTCGTTAATATATGTTTTGTAAAAAGGATGTATAAATATAAAGATCTATCTAAATCTAAAAAAGTTGATCGTCTAGTCACTTGGCCCTAGCAGTAGCAGACTATGACTAGGCTGTCGAGGGTGACCAACCCTTGACTCCACGACGTGCCTTGCTCACTCCCGCCACCGGAGTTCTCGGAAGATTGGGGTTCCCGTGGCTTCGGCTAGTGGTGGTCGAGAGGTATGATACAAGTGGTATGGTGCAGCTTTGAGTTTCGCCACCAAGCACGGATAATATCTCTGAGTAGATAGAAGTGCATTGGAAATGTTTCATTTGTTCTTAAGTTTTTTTTTGCATATTTTGTATATTGATTTGCTTTGTAATTTACTTCCCTCGGTAGCCTGTTATTATTATTATTTTTAAGACAACAATATGTTTGTAAATATTTTACTTATGCTTTTTATAAATATTTTCTTTGTCGCTGAGTACTGAAGACAGTCCTTGGTACGTGTAACCCATATCAATGGATTTTTTCACAATAAAAATCCATAGATGCTCCAGTCTACATCAAAATTCCGAAGCGAAGTCCAGCAATTCGAAATACTGGGTTAGTTGCGATCGTGTCTTATCTCGTCTAAGCTAGTTCATCCAATTGTAGAGCAGCATAATGACTTAATACAATGCACGTACGGAAACTGCTCATGACTGCGAAGTCCATGGCATTTGCTACTTTGTCGTGAGGATTATACTTGCATATGAGTTTCTGCGCTTAAGTCGTAAGCGAAAGTCAAGAGACGCTTAAAATAGTTTCTACAATATATTTGAAGAAAAATCTTGAAGAAAAATCGTTTTTTGTTTGAGAACTAAATTTGCGCAAATAATAATATAATTTTATTCTATTTGTGTGTTTTAAATTTCAATGTCGGAAATAATAATAAATAAATGATAGGGATTAAAGTAAATACAAGGTTGTTTAAAATATTTTTTTATAAAGCAACATATTTGAAATTAGATCGCAATATAGAAAATAAATCTAAAGTAATCATAAAATACTTAATAAAAATATTTGATGTATAACTTTTAAATATGTATATTAATTTCAAGATGTACTCTACATTTAATAAAAACAGCTATCGTGTTAGTAAAGTAAGTTTCCATAGCAACCACAGTTTGCTTAGTAGACTCTTAAATTCTTTATCTATATTAAAATCATAATTAATATGTGCGTAAGTTATGTTTGAATGTCCTTTAGCTTAATTAAAGCAGTTAGTTTACCTTATCCAAGGATTGCAGCGTCAAAATGTTCGAAGTTAGTTGAAGTTATCTCTAAAGTTCAGCAATCTACCTTGTAGGTCGGGCCAATCTCTTTGAAAATGACTGTCTAAGTAGCCCAAAGCAGTCTTGGTCTAACAGCTTACGAATGTTGATATGGAAATCCCTTGCAACTACAATTAAACGTCTGCAATATAGGTTTATATCAAATTCAATATAACTATACAGAACAACTTTTATATTCCAAATTGTATGACTAAAAGTATGTTTTAAATCAGTTACCTTCCTCTCACGATATGATATAACAAGCAAATGCTCCCCAAGCCAAAATTTTAAAATGCAATCTTTGCGGAAGCAAAAGATTAATGGCGTAAACGTTGTAAAGCGCAGCGGTGACACACCAAAAATTTTGCTGTACGTCTCGCTTCACGTAACAAAAACATTTATACAATGAATTTCCTTCGTTTACTCTATAGGAATTAGAAGGCATTCGTTTGGATCGCATAGAGGGTAGGCCGCATGCAAGTCATTATGCGGACGATCATTGAATTAATTACGAGAGCGGTAGTGTTGCAGGGCAGCGCGTTTCGTCGTAACCGATTTCACTTCACAATACTCAAGTTAGGTTTGCTGACTTGGCTATTTATAATATATCCATATTAAGATACAGTCTATGCAACAGTTCGTTTAGAGAATTGTAAATAGATATATCAATCATATCGCTTTTGAGCTCTTTTATAGTCACAGATAAAAATAATAATAGATTGGTTTTAATTTTGTTTAAACATTTTATGTATTCGCTAGCCTACTAGTAGAGTACACTTATAGCGTCCATGTATAAAATCAATTTAACAGCCATATTTGTGTATATGTATATTTAATTATTAGAGGACGTCGTGGTGCAATGACTGACTATGTAAGCGCGATTCTTATGGATTCGATCCCTCTCGGGAGAACGATTCTATTTGTAGTATTTTATTTTGCTAATAAGATAAAGCTCAGTGTTTAAAACCGAATGCCACTAGATTTTTTCTACTTACCTCAGCTATGAGGGATAAAGCGTGAAGCTATATGATTTTCTTGAAGGTACTTGAAAGTAAATTGATAAACACTTCAAATTCATGAAATATATATATTTATATTATTGTTATTTTATTTTATAATTCACTTCCATTTTTTTTACAATAGGGAAACTTTAACAGAAAAATAAAGAAACTCGCTAACACCATTATGATAGGAGGACAGAGACAGCCGGACGTAATGCATCAGTGTCTCGATTTCACTAACATTAAGGGTTTATATTTTAAGGTTTTAATAGGAATTTCGTTCAAATACTGAGTAATTGATTATCGTGATTCAACAGAGTTCGCATGTTTAAATGAAGATAAGAGGTTGTTGCATACCCAAGAACATGGCTAGGTTAGCAGTCTTGGCGAGCGGATTTTGAGGGCGGGCGGGTGAATAAAGATGTAATATATCGAGTTTAAGAAAGATTTTTGTAAAATTAATTATTACTTCGTCGTATATGGAATACATAAAAGGAATTTAAATTTGTCAATACGTATTATAAATGAAAGCCGGCTCGCCGCAGTTTCTGTGTTTATGCAGTATTTGCAAAAACCAATTAATGATTCATTGTTGGATTATTTTTTGGAAAAATAAGATAAATTCAAATATTGGAAAATTGAAAATTACATTTTATATATATTTCAGAAAAATATGGCTTTTATATGCGTAATAATATATTATAAATTATATTCACCATCTTGCCTCAGTTGGACAACGGCTGCGGGTTTGATTCCCGCTCGGGGGAATGATCATAATTTAATTATTTTCATTTCAAACCCTGCTATGCCGGAAAAAGCGTAAAGCTTAAAAAATTGCTATTATACATAATACCCATTTTATTATACATAATACCCATTTTATTAATATATTTTGTTTATATGAATTTTTTTATTAGTGAAAGTATTTTTATTTATTTGTATGTATGTACAAATTGCAATGATGTTTTCATCAATTTATAATGCTAACTGCTTACGTTTTAACTACTTTTATGTAATTATCTAAACTTCATAATATTATTTGCTTTGTAAGTATTGTAGAGCTTTTATTTATTAGATTTTAATGTCAATATTTAAAATTATATATTTAATAAGATTTCCTCTTAATGAATATACTTAATTGAAGGTAGTATTTTATGATAGGTATAACTTTTAAACTAACGACTTCAAAACGAAAACTTAATCGAATCTCTTTAAACTTCAAAACCGTCAAGTAACATTTTAATTTAATTCCGCAGAGTATTACTTTATTCGCTAACGTTAAAAGATTACAATTTTACACGATTTTAGTTGACTGTAGCAATGTCCTTAAGAAGGAAAAGCGATAGTCTCTCGGCTCCAACTGATAACGGAATATTTGAACAGATACCGCGCGTTCATTGGCTTATTGCTCTCGGTCTGATTTCTTAAATGATTTCAGGGATTTTCGCCATACCTTCAACACAAACGTTATAAACTATAATAATTTAAATAATGCAAATTTTTTTTAAGTGACTTCGTCACTTTTTAATATAAAATTACTCCTTGATAATGATGTATATACATCATTATCGAGGCCGTTGTGGCGCAGTAGGACAGCGTCTACCTGTAAACACGATTGATTTGTTGTGGGTTTGATTCCCTCGCGGGGGAATGATTATACATAAACTATCAATATCACACATTCACTCACACTCATATATCTTATTTAATTTAAAAAAAAAAATTATTTACTTTTTCATCTTACTTTTTGTATTATTGCTACTATAGAATTGTTACAATATTCTTATAATAGGAAAGATCTTAATGATGTGTAGCTCTGTACCTAAAATCAGTATGTAAGAGAAAAACTGTTATTGGCTTTGTTTTCGTAAAAGTTTTTTATGTATTTTAATTATGTAATGCTGTTGTTTCCGTTATAAATAAATAAAAAATCATTCTCATCAAATTTCATTTCTTCGCTCTGGTACCTAAGACAAAGTGCAGCGTTGAGTTTCACCACTCAACATGTCTCAATTTCGGGCGGAAAGTGAACAATTGGGGATGATATCAGGCAAAAGCGTAAAGCTGAAAAAGGAGAAAAATATGTATACGTGATAATAATTTCGATTTTGGAATTTGGCTTAAGTTAAAACTATATATTTCAGTATTTTTTTAAATAATATGTTAACGAAATATAATGTGATTGTTGTAAATAATGTAAAATAAATAATTATATTGACGTGAAAAATATACACATCTAACTGCATAACGTTGACTTACATCGCATTGCATGCTTTTCAGTTTCCTCCTAATATTTTGTAGTGCAAGATAGTTTGGTATACTTACATCAAAATTTATTTCTTTGAACATTTCATACTTTCGTCTAACATAAGGATGACATACAGTCCTTATCGTTTCATGACACTTGGCTAGCTCTGAGCTAGAGAGCATCCATTAAAAGTTTAACCCGCACTCCCTTGTGATAGGTCACGTGACATAACCGTTGCCTGTAGACCAGACAAGCTTTAAAACCGTGAAGAAAATAAACTATATAAATTTTTAAGGATCTTCATACTAGTGAAATGTGCTTACACATAAATAATAACTTATATGTTTTATATATGCTTTTCTAAATTGTAGTAGTACTTCATAAAATCGTCGATCTTATTTGAACAAATCGTAAAGTACTAACTTTAATTACCGCTAGAGGCGTTACGAGAGCTTTTTTGAATATGAGTTGTTAGAAACAAAGGCAAAAATTTTAGTTTCAATATAAAGTTTCATGGTAATAGAGAAAGAAATTATTTGGGTATTTTACGTAAAACTAAAAATAAAATATTCTCTTTTGATTTTATTTAAAATTCATTTTAATTTTTATTTCAGGTCCATGTGCTTTAACGAAAATTATAACTCTAAAAAATAATAATATAAAACTACTTTAAAATGCTACATGAAAACTACTGTTTCTTATTTTAAGATTATGAATGAATATATGAATACTAAGATTTTAGTAGGTAGGATACGTTGTTTGCGTGCTAGCTAGAGTCCTGCCATGGGACCTAGATGCCTTTGCACTGGTGTCGGTCCGGGGAGGGAGTCCGACGCTTGTTGCCACCACTTCGACGACTGCGTCGAAGAGAGGCCCCGGTACACGCTAGAGGTGTGCCCAGCCCGGGCGTCTGATATGAGACGACCTCTCCCTGCCGGCCTTGGTGAAGGCCATGGTGCTTTGCGAGACGTAGTGGGACGCTCGGATCTTTCTACGAGGCAGTGGTGCTCGAGAAAGAAGTGGCAGAATGGGCGAGAGAGGCCTCCTCTAGCCTAGCCATCCACCGCAAATTACCGGACTGGTGTGATGTTTAGGCGATCATCTACTACTCACCTGGCGCGAGAAACCGCGCTCCGGTCCGAGGTCACTTTCGCGAGCTACCCTGAGGAGACAGTTGAAGGTGCCCAACACCCTTGACTCCGCATCGTGCCTTGCAGGCACCCGCTGCCGGGGTTTACGGAAGACTGCTACGGAGGCTATAGTGGGTACACGGATACCTACATCTGCCAGTCTGGAGTCCCATATTACCGCGTCCGAGCCCCCAGTCAGGTGGGTATCCGTAACGGATTTCATTACGTTAAAAAAAAGGTTACTCAGGTTAGGTTACATTTTTTACTTGATTATCTAGAGTTTAAAAGTGTTTTCAGTTATGCACATATTCTGGATGTATATAATATATTTATATTATGAAGACATCTCATTTTACGATATAACCAAATGTCGATAATGAAATCGTTAAACGTTGACGATTCAACGATATGGTTGAATTCAGTCGATCATTTAATGAAATACGACCCTTTCATAATATCGTCAACGATTTCATGATATAGTCGATTCTACGATATGCCCACGACCAGTATATCAGTAATTCAAGACCAGTGTTTTAATAATATCACTAATTATTATTAAAAAGCGTATTAGCACGTCCTTCGATCCTTTCATACAAACGTGATGTATATGATTATAAGTATATAGTTCAGTATATGATAAATTTAAAATACGCTTACAATCTTATATCATAGACATTGAGTCCTGTTACCCACCATGCCAAATATGTGAAATGAAGAACTCAAAGACATACTCAATAGATTTTCTCTGAATAAAAAATATAATTTATTTGATAAGAAAATTGAATGTTTGATTATAATCCAATTTCTTGTCACATTATTTAAATGGTGTAATAAAGGCGACGGGGTTATTTCCATTGGTCCCCAGTAAACCTCTTGATATGTTACTATGACTACGTTTTTCCCTTCGAAAATTACTTTGTTCGCGTGGAATTCGGATAAAGAGTCTTTTACTATTGGGTATCCCGAAATCCGAGCTCGAAAAAATAGTCAATAACTATAAGCTTCCCTTTTATGTAAATGCCGACCAAAGCAGATCCGGTCTGTCTAGAAATAGTATAGTATAGTATAGTAGAAATAGTGTCATTTCTGGGTTTCGGAAACTCAAGGGTGGCAATAAGCCAATCGCTGAGTTTTCATCGTATCTGTAAATCTTGGTAGAATATAGAATATACTGAAGGAATGCTTAGTATGATGAAAATATGTAGTGCTTATTACGGTCGAAGCCGCCGTAGCGGAGTAGTATCTAAATGAAAAAAGTAAAACTACTAAATAAAAATAAAATATCACCCATTTGAGTTGTTGATATACTAGGGTATAAATACTAATAGTGGATATATAGTAGGTAGAAGTTGTATAAATGATACTTAGAATAAATATTATACATATACACGATAAAATATTAACAATCTCATGAAAATGTTCGACTGTAATTTAATAAAATACATGAAGGTTTATTGCTATATGTAATTTATTTCAGAAGTATCATTGTTGCAATATATAATTGCCATTGTCAATCAATTACTTTTGTTAAATAAACATACAGTATTGATAACATATAAATGTCTGTTATATATTTGTTCTATGAAAGATCTGTAGTTGTAAAACATATCGCTGTCACAAGTATTTTTCTTAAATATTAGATGATTTGAAAATACCATCCTCATCATCTGGATATGGGGCACTTTCCTAATGTGCGGTTTCGTAGGAAATTCCTTCCACGTGCCACTCAACTGATCTGGAAATGGTCTACCAGCGGCAGTGTTTCCAGGTCGATTCGATATGGGTACCTTCAAATATCGCGTCTATTTCCACCTTATACGCCGGCTGCATCCCTGTAGCTCTTCTGGAATTACACTTAGTGATCACCTACTTGCTTTGTCTATAGAATAAAAAAAAATAGATTATAATTTAAATAAACTATCAAATTAAAATGTAACCTAAACTTTAGAATGCCAATAAGTTGCTACAATCAGTGACTCATAACTCCTATATTAAAACCCTTTGTCTCTTAATGTGAAGAATTACATAACATAGATGCAAAAAACATGTATCTATTCTTTATTTATTCATATATTTAAATCGTTTCCATCATTTTGACTGGTCTTTTTTCCAATAGTTGAAATTTGTCTTTAACCATATTTTTAGAAAACGTATAAAAGTTTGAACACAGCGGGATTAGAACCTGCGGCTCTTGAAAACCGTTCAAGCGCTCTGACTGCTACACCATGTGTTCTACATCCAGCTGCATCGAAATTCTTATACATAAAATACTTATTCATAAAATCTCTGTAGAGATGTTTTTACAAATTTCTGCTAAGAAAAGATCATTCTAAGAACAATGGTTTGGCAAGAGAGAATGCTATTTGTTAAATATTTTTAACACTGTTTTTGTGTTAATCACACACTTAGGAAATTGAAAAACACATTTTTAGAAAACCATTTGTCTTATATACATGAAACGTTTTCGTGTTACACTTCGATAGTGAAAGACCGTCAGTCTACACGCCTTGGTACAAGTACTCCTACCTTGAGCTATTAATTTATACATAAGCGCTGAAATTTGTATGTCATCCTATACATACTGCATGTTATAGATACTGTCAATCGTTATTTATACATTAGTGTACAATAAATGTTTACTGTGCTACCCAAAAGCTGTATATCAATTTGTGGAAAACAATTATAATTATAAATGTAATAGGTAACTAGCAAATAAATTGACATATTTTTTAAATATAATTTTTTTTTAACATTGTAGCATTTAATTAATATTAAAAGAATTAAGATTATTTAAAAAAAACACCATGAGCATCTTAAACACGTTACTCGCTTTGTTATAATTAAATCAGTAGCATAAAGGAAATAATAGTCAGCTTGGGTCACCCAATAAATAGATAACATTTGATAAAATTAAGAAATAAAAGCTACTGCTTTATCAAAGGTGGCTTAAGAATGACTAGCGAAATCCGTGTGGACGCCATCTTGAGTTTAAAAAAATTTATGTGCAAGGAGAATTATCGCCACGTACATACATTTTACAATATATCTGATTTTACAAATCTGCCTTTGCATTGACTGCAACATATGTGTTTGTAATATTAAAGTTTTTACTACCGCTATTTACTAAACACACACAGTACATATACAAAAAAAAAATTTTACATTTTTTTGTTTGTCTGTTCATCTATCTGTTTCTTCCGGCCAATCTCTGGAACAGCTGGGCAGATTTTGATGGGATTTTCACTGACAGATATATGTATGTATAAGGAATAACTTAAATCTAACTACTTTCATCTTTGAACTCCAAACGGACGACGTTGCGATCACCGCTAGTACTATAATAAACCATAAAAAGAAGTATATTGGCATTGGCATTTAGTGTATTTATGAAAAAATAATTTAGGGTGATGACAAAACAGTAACAGAATCTAAATCTTTGATTTTTAAAACTTGTCTGTCTGATTGTCTGTACGTGCGTTTGTCTGTTTGTATGCGGACATAATCGTAGTTATTGGGCTGACTTATGACTTGATTGGGAGATGATTGACTTGAAACAGTTGAACACCTAATATAGAAACATAATAGACACGTCAAACTATAAGAAATAAGAATAAAGCATTTTAACAAAAGTTATTCAGTGTGTTATTATCCGTTGACACAGAAAATTAAAGTCCAACTTAACTTTAAGAAAAAAGCAAATGCCACACTAGTAAAATTTCTTTAGTATGGTGGCAATCTTCGTTGATATATAAAAATCATTGAACGTTGAGGCCCGCTATAAATGCGATGGTTATAAGTTCTAATCCCACTCAAGGGACTGCTTATATTTAAAATGTTTTACTGTTTTTCTCCTGTAAAAATCTTAACAGTTGCTCCTTTCGAATAAAAAAGTTAGTTTTATTATTTAATAAGATGGTAGCTAACCTGGGCTAAATTCAAATCATATTATTTCTATGTGTTTTTTTTCCTTTAATATTCTTCTACACAGTTTTACTTATTAATATTGTTTTCATAGCGAAACAAAATATCTGCAGCGGTACATTCAAAACAGGCTGGGAAATTTTATTACACTTATAGATGCGTATACTCAGACCCAGGAAAGATTTAAATACTTTTTGGAGGCGATAATTTGGCGTTTTGTCATAAACTCCTCGCAAATGAAATTGCGGGCATTCACCAGTTAAAAATAAAGATGTAATTAAATAATAATAGTTAAATTATTAAGTATCAATTATAATTAATTACATAAAACTGAAAGGTACAAATAACATACAGTAAATATTTGAAATCTATATGAAAAAGTGTATAGCATCAAAAACAAAACTTAAAACTATATTTAAAAATAAAAGTCATACAACACTTACCTAATATGGGATTCAAGGTTATCAAGGTACAAGACCTTATTTCAAATTTAAATATAAAAAAAAATATGATATTACAAATTTTGGGCAGAAAATAATACAAAATCGTAGAATAGTATATTATAAATGCCATTCGCCCGTTTCGTTGATCCGACGCGGTAACGGCTACCTACGTACAATTATACCCATATCGCAAATTACGCACGTCAAGATTTTATAACATACAAGGCATTCTATTATGATATAATATTCTATAAATAAATGTGTGGCCTTACCAAAACCGTATATACCAACCATTACTGTAAGCAAAAAAATAATTAGCTGTAATATTAAATTACAGCTAGGCTTACCTTGGTAACCATTCTACGAATTACTCGAAATACTAGTACAACTATTATTCGAAAACATTACTTCATTAAAGGTTGACGTTATATAACGTTGATTATAACAATTATCGTAGTAATAAAAATATTGATAATTCAATTATATTTTAACAAATATTTGTTATTAATTAACTTTTGAAAATCAAAACAAAGTCAGCAGATTTTTATTATCGATATAACTTTAAAATGTTACGACAAATAGGTACTGATAAATTAAAAGAGCTTATTATTAATATTTTTTTTCCACGTTTTTCTTAAATTTTGCGGTGTTGGCAGTTTGGGAGTATTATATTAACAATTATACTATAGAAAGGCTGGAAGAATGAATCTTGTCCGTCCGCTGTGACTCCGTCCTCCACTTTCCGCCTCAATTCAAAACATTGTATCTTATTCGGTACAACATTGTATACTGTGCTTTATGTAACGAGAGTGGAGAAATGAAAATAATTTTAAGAAAATAGTTTTCTTGAATGGGAATCGAACCCAAAAAACCGTGCTGTGCTACGAAGGCCTCACAAGTAAAAATAGTGATATTTTATCTAATTCATTCTTATCTTAGGGTGGCGGAACTCAATCTTACGTTTTTCTATCTATATATAATACAAGCATTACCCACGACTTATTTGTATTTGCTGTCCCTGAAAGTAAAATTTTACTAAATTTTTTTTTGTATTTTCATTTTGTTAATAGAAAACAAGCGAAAATCTTAACCTCAATATGTTCTATTGAATACACGTTAAAATGCTGATAATGTTTTTTAGAACGTCTTCCACAAGGAAAGAAATAACGACTGCGGCTTCCTTTTATCGTTTTTACAGAGCAATCATTTCAAATTGAGTTAAAAATAAATGAAATATAGCTTAAAATACTTATTGAATATATATTTTTTTCCTATTACTTTATTGTTATAGCTCTATTAGATACTTGCCTTTTGCTATTATAGCAATATTGTTATTAAGTGTTTAAAAGTTGTAGCTTCAGGCGTAAGTGGATTTTCGGAAACAATGTTTGATGAGCATTCATTATGGTATACATAATTTAATAATTATGCTTTTGGTAGAAATGCAATAAAAGCTCGTTCAATTTCAAAGCAATTAACGCGCTGTTTATTTTAGAGACTACATATAACTCGATGTGTTCTCGAATTTACTTACAATTTGGAATATAATTATAGGGTGTTATTTTTGTTATCATTTTCTACTCAAGTTGCGTTATTGTATTATTCTAATAACTATTCAGCTAATATATTTGATCGTCAATATCTATATTTTTTTGGTTTGTAAGTGAAATGAAGCAAAAAAATTGTTTAATTAAGATAAGAAAGTTATTGCAAGTCTAAAAATGTACTAAAATAAAAACTAAAAAGTACTAAAACAGCTATATATGGAATTTAAAATTGAGGTCTCTTTCGTGTATTCCGTTCTAACCAAAAGGAAAGGTTGATAAATGACAAATGCCGTATAACTTGCCTCATCTGCTGGAGCGTGCACCAGTTTCATAACCAGGGGAGCACTTCCGTCTCAATATGAATTACTAGCGAACTCATTAACCCATATGAGCTGCTGTACTTAGATTACAAGGCATTAACAATTAAATTAGGCACGTGATACATTGTCGATTTTGAAACTATTACGGTATTTTGACAATTTATATTTATATTAGTAATTGGGCTATTTGTTCTTGATAACAAGTGTGTGTCATACACACACATTACACACTTGCGCTTGTGTTTGTATCAAAATATAAAGCTTTTTTCTTAAACATTTTTTAAAGTGTTATTCACTTAGGAAATTGAATTACATTTTTAGAAAACGTATAAAAAATTGAACGCTGAAGGATTGGAACCCGCGCTGCTTGGAAACGGTCCAAGCGCTCTGATCGCTAAGCCATGCGTTCTACATCCGGCTACGTCGAGTTTTTTAGACGCCTATCACAACTTATATTGTTGTTAGCATCTCTGTACAGAAATTTTTACAAATTTCTGCTATCCAAAGATTATTCTACGAACAATCGTTAAAAATTTTATACTTTATCTAAATATAGGTTTTTTTTTAATTACGTTTTCTAAATATAAGGAATATTAATTATCTGCGGAAATCGAACTCACGAACCACTTTTTATAAGTACTAAGGTAGATATTAAGTGTGATATCACTGCGCATATTTAACAATCTTCGATTTCATAAATAGGCCTCTAAATTATTCAATTAATTTCTTCCTCAGCTCCATTTCTGTAATACTTGAGAAATAAGATAGGCCCTTTGAGTACCTGTTTCATACTTGCAGACTGTCAGCAATTTTATTAATTTACATGTGAATGAATTAACTCGATCTTCTGACAATTGAGGTGTTTTATAAAACCCCAGTATTTTGTCGTCCATCCGGTATTTATATTACTTTGTACGTTTTCTAATAAGCGTTTAGATTTAATAGATCTATAAACTTAATGTTGCAAATACATGTTTTGTAATTAGTATGTTACTTTACGGTGTCTTAACACTTTAAGTAATAATGATAAATATTTTGCATTTGTATGTAGTTTAGACCATAAATAAGAAAGTACTTATTTTCTACGTCAGTCTAATAAAATTTCTCGTAAAAATATCCAACATTACGAATAATTGAATTTTAAGTAAATTCAATTAATCGTAATGTTGGAAGTTATAATAATTGATAGAATCATAAGTGATTTGCATACGTTATCTTGATCGTTTCAAAGACAACAAATATATATCAAAATTTTACGTTATATATATATTGAGTATATTATATGCCTAATTAAGCAATTCAGTAATACCTTAATATTTATTACTGTAAAATTTTTAGAAGCATATGATTATTTCAAGAAAAACTTGTGTTAAGTCACTCTGTTGTCCACTTGCCGCTTATTTAAAAGATATTGCGCCAACCAAAGATATTAATTAACCCAATGCCGTACTTTACTTTACGAGTCCGGGAATGCGAAAATAAGTTGAGTATAATTTCCATGACTTGAGATTAACCCCACTACCATCTTACGTACAGTCAGACAAGTGCACACTGCGCCACGATGTTAACATTCAGCTACGTTACTGATGATATATTTTTGCATAAGCTTTTTATAAGTAAATAGGTGTGAAGTTCCTTAAGCTTCCAGGTACATTTTTCAATCACTTTGGAGTTCATGAAACCAACACGATAGATTTAACGACGATATAAAAGGAAAATCGCCATCGTTGCGCAATTGGCTGTGCATTCGATTTAAACTTGGAGAAATAATTACAATTTAATTATTTTTATTTCTCTGCTCTGTTGAACACGGAAAAGTGCGGCTTTAAGTTTCGCCATTCAACCCGCATAATCTCGAATTCGGAAAGTGGAGAATGGGATATCTTGACAGTATTTTCTCTGACCATCTATGTGGAACAACACGAATCTTATAAAATATGTAAAATGTAAATATTGTTACGATATTCGTTAATTAAAATCTATTATGTTAAACTATTTTTAATTTATATTTAACAAAAATACGATTTCCTCACCTTTTGAGATAAAGGAGATCACAAATCAATCTTATATTGCACTATAACTTATATCTATTGTTTTTGAAGTCAATACAAAAAAGTATAAACCTGATAGGTTTAAGAATAATTATTAGTTTTTGCATCTGGAATTAGATTTTAATTTTAAAAATAAGGAATATAGTAATTCAAGTGGAACTTATGCAAAGCTCGAATCGTCAATAAATAAAAACTGTTTTTAATAAAAGCTCTGCGTGCAACGGGCGCGATCGCAGGCATATTGCATTTGAACGTATAAATTCACTAATACGCCTGAACTTGTACGATAAAGTCTAAAATCGCACAACTTATTTTACTACCGGAATAATTCTTGGGATTTTTGACAGCGCAATCGAAGTTTGCCGGTAGGCTTTGCCGTGCTTTAATTAAGAGCTGCTTTGAAACTCATACACCTACGTTAGAATATTACTACGAGGGATTGTCGGTACTCAGTTACGGTCCATTACAGTGACATCAAAGATTGCTTTGTGGAAGTCAATCCCCCAATAAACGTTATCTCGACTACCAAAAATATTACCAGGAATATGTCGCAAGTATTTTATATAAAAACCTTTCCGAAAATTACAGTGTAAAATTATGCAGTATAATAATATTATTCTTAATAACAAGATTGTGCTTCATACCATAAAATTATAAAAATATTCGATAGTCCACAATAAAACTATAACAATTATCAACTTAACACAAATGTTCATTTAATGTAAACGAGCTGATAGAATTGGTCTGAAATTGGTTTGATTATACGAAATGAATCCCGAATAATCGACGGGTAGACGGCCGAGTTTACAAATCGTTTACAAAAAGGGAACGATTACTGTAATTCGGTGGAGTCGCAACGTGCACAATCAGCTAAAAAGCAATGACGACTTTTTTATGGCCTGTCCAAGGCTCGTGCTCAGGGCGTCTCTAACGAGCTCATTGGTAATTCAAATTGGCGGGACCGTCGCACCCTATAATCAATAATATTAAATGTATATAATTCCTGAATCCACAACTTCGAAACCACTAAACGAATTAAGCTGCTTTCAACATGAGCGTGCCGCACCATTACAAAATGATGTATTAAGGACGGACGGACGGACCCTGGACGTAAGGGAAAGTATACTGTTATAAATCGTGTTTTCATGAACCTTTTCGTTATCAATGCTTATAATTTATATACCTAGAGCTGCTAATGTTCGGTTACGGCTAGACTTAAATCTGGCTTATTTAATAGAGCTCTTTTATTGGCTTTGTTCCAGACTGAGACGTGGTTGAGCTAATAATTTAACGGCACTTTGACATGTTTTCAATTTTGAAAACACTAAATAAAGTAAGCTTCTTGAGTCTTATATTGGCACAATTAAGAAAGGTGCTGGCATTCGGTATAAAAGTTTAAAAATACTGGAATCTCTAATATCAGTGTTGTAAAACAAATTCAACCTATAGTAACCTATAGTGGGCTGATTAGCGAAGCAACTACATCGCTAATGATGTGTTATCAACCAATGCATTATTAATTGAGTCGCATTGGCGCCATTCCGTTAAAAGTATATCCGTATGCATTTCATATCAACGAGAATACATTACTAAAGTTACTGGGTAGTAATGAAACTCATCAAGTTTGTTATTGACGAGTAATTTTATATCTTGATCCCATTTTTGCCCATTAACCTGTCGTTAAAAGGTGTAAAGAGCTTAAAGGATTCTATCAAGTATTGCTTATTAACAAGTATAATGGAATTGTAAAATGCTTATATTTATTAGATGATAACTTTAAAATAATATACAATTATATTTGCATATAACCTTTACTTATTTCTTAGCGTCAATAAATTAAGGAATACTTGAGAAATATTTACATATTTGATACTCTTAGGAGCTTTTCAATTCTATAAAAAATATACAAAGATAAAACATGAAAAGCGTGAGTCTGACTTTTATGTTTTTTTATAAAGGATTAACTAACAAATATTAAATATAAATAACTTATTATTTATATTATATTTACATAAACTTCTATTAAAATGTTTTAGATATTAGGTGTGTTTAATAATATCCAATCCAATATTACAATATCTCATAAGTTAATTTATCATGTACAAGTGTTAGTTAACAAAAAAAAATCTTTATATGTTATAAATATAAAATAAAAATTTGCTGTTAGTTTTCATAAAATAGTCAAAGAAATAAAGTCGTGCCAAAGCCATTAGCCATTTTGCAATATGCTTTATGTTTACTATTATTCTATTATTCATTATAATTTAATTTATATAATCTATTTATTTATTTTAAAACACGAAATTTATTAATCATTTAGTTACCAAAATTGTTAACATAATTTTCAGCGTATATATCGTAAAAGCTTTTAGATTAATTATCCATAATAGTTTAACGTACAAGCTATCATTAAACACATTGTTATATTGAAAATACAGTTATCGTACATCAATTAATATCTGTACGGTTAGTAGATACACTGCGAAATAAAGGTAACTGTTCCACCACCTATAATCAAAGTACAGCAGTTCTACTTGGCTTCCTAGAGCGATGCCAAAAGCAATTATTAAGTATTATTCATTCTGCACATAACGCTCTCGATAGTATTCGTAGGAGACGCGAAGAAAATTGCACTAACTAATGATAGTATCGTTTCTTGAATACAAATTTGAGTATTTCATCGCTGGGCAGTTGACCTGCGTATCACAGACGTTTAAGACTCGGTAAATTGAAATGGCGTTACGATTTATAACTGGATTCACAAACTAGTATTACGGTCAGCTTTTTTCACGGACGTGATGTGAAATTGAACTGGATTGCCAAATTATTTACTTATACTAATATTTTTATTTTCACGCAATTGTGACATTTTTCTTAACAGGTAGAAAGAAATTAGCTCTAAATATCCTATATTCTGTGGATGGCTTTATCATTGATGCGAAGAAAGTCAACCACGTTAAAATATTAAAATATTAATAATATTTTAAGTAAGCTTAAAAAATTACTTAGGTGAGTTTTGACTCCTAAAATTGAACTATGTATTTAAATTTTGTATAAAACAATATTTTTGTTTGGCCAAATGACCATTCCTGTAGACCATGTCGTCCATATAACCTTATAAATGCTATATTTAAAATTCTGTTTCAAAAAGATAAATTTTTATTATTTGCGCATCAGCTTAAAACAAATTTAATTTTTTGATCATAAAAAGAATACGTTTAAAATATTGGCAATAACGTAAGCCGCAAGTGTCTTTTATGTTATTTAAATTGCAGAGGCTAAAATAAAATATAGAATTTATCGAGAAGCGTTATAGATTTTTTAAAGCTTATGAAAATACAAATATTTATTCACGGAAGGAAATCCCGCATCTATTAATCATAGTTAGGGGCAATCTTAGGATATTGATTGAATTCCTGTGTTTTCGCACTCGAATTTGTGTGAAGTGTTTCATTAATTGCAAAATGCTTGCTGCTTGCACGGAAATATTTGCCATCTGCTGCCGTTGAGACACCCTGGCTGACACCTCTAGCGTGTGCTAGGCATCACTTGATCACTGACGTATATTACGTGTCCGAGGTACATGCTCCTCTTAACTCTTAGCTCACAGTAATTTTCACAACACTGACTACGATGTGGGCCTCTGATGGTGCGGTCCTCGGACCATAAAAGTGGCTTGCCTTAGACTTGGCAAGGGCAACCTCCAGACCCAGCCGCCGAGTCGGCTCGACGACTTGGGCCACCCCAGCTGTAGTGGGCGTAGAGGCTTCACGATAGATCCTCTGCCACGCCAATACAAGCTTAGCCAGCGTAGTAGAGGATGTTAGTCGTAGCCGATGTTCCACAGGATTGGATTAAGCACCGAGGCTTGTGCAACACCGAGTGAACCTATCAAGAGCCCCAGTCAGTGCTCCATGGAAATGACCGACCTCTCACAGAGGTAAGCCCTGATGGCGCAACGCTGGTATACGGGAGGACATGCTCACGATGGCAAACGATGGTAGATAAGTATGAAGTTAAAAGCGTTAGCGATGTTGCTAAGAACTTTAATTTCTGGGTAAACCAGCTTAACTCGAAGAAGGATAACCCATCTTTACAAAATTTATACACCGTGATTAAATAATAAATTAATTTTCTTGCACTAGAGTACGAATATATTTCTTTTTCTGCACACTAAAAAAAAATCCTAAAAAGCGTCTGAGTCAAATTAAAAAATGTATACATAATACTGGCCGTTTTAATATTTATATTAGCTGTAGATTATAAGGTTTTCAATTGTATCCCGGAACGATTGAAAGTAATATTTCAGTTAAAACTGAAAGATAACTTTATGCATAAATTTACTGTTTTATTTCTATGTACTTTTTTGCAATTTAGTTAACTGAGAGAATGATGATTATTATTCTAAATAATAATTATTTGTAATTAGAAAAATTGCCTAGATTATTATATTTCATTGTCTTAGCAGAAAAATCTGGCGATACAAAATATGAATTATTCTTTAAACGTTAGGAATGATAAAAAACGCATAAGGTCTAATTGTTAGTTGTCCGAGTGGTCGTAATAACTCTTTATACTTATGCATCAAGCTGGCTGTAAGTAGTAAGTCTAATTAAAAATACAAAATATGTACATACGAAAATAGTAGCATGGCCATGATATGAGGCAAGTAAATTAAGTACGCGCGGGAACATTGTCTCACTTAAAAAGTCATATTTGGTTAATTACGTTGCGGCTTGTAAACCAGCTGCTGACGCAATAGTGGGGACCTGAAACATTCTATGTAAATTTTTATTTGATTATTCCCCAATATAACAAATTTAAAAAGCCCCATTTGTCGCATTGTCACTGTTATAAATTGCATGCATTAAGAGAAAAAGGCACGCTTCTTTCATTAACGTACGATATGTATTTTTTCATTTCCAATCCATTTCATCCTTTGACTGCAGTATAATGTTCTTTATATATTGCTAATGTAAATAGAACGATGAAGTAAATCCTATCTAAAACTCATATGTTTACTGGCATAGTAATACTTTGATTTTATTATTAATTAACTAAAAAAAACTCGCACTTCAGATAACTGGAATCATTAACATGACTTAGTAAAGCATTGTTGGTAAAGCATTCACATTTCATATTTTAGTAATTGCTATTGACTATATTAAATCAATTTAAATAATTCTCTCTGATTTTTTTAGTACTCAGTGTAGTTTTATTTTTTAAAGTTTCTTTTATATTTAGCTGATTGGGCAAAGTACAAATAGCTTAAGCCTTCACTTTTTGCTTATTTTACAGACATTGCGTATTGGGTCACAGAACCAACCAACCAACTAGGGAATTTATATTAAATAATTCTCTAATTGGTTGATTATTATATACAACAGAGATGCTAACAACAAATATAGGTTGTAATAAAGCGTATAAGAATTTCGACGTAGCTGGATGCAGAACGCATGGCTTAGCGGTCAGAGCGCTTGAACGGTTTTCAAGAGGCGCAGGTTCAAATCCCGCTGTGTTCAAATTTTTATACGTTTTCTAAATATGCCTTTTACAATTTCCTAAGTGTGGGATTTTAACATTTTAAAAAATGTCAAAAAAACCTTATTAATATACTTTAACATACACATGAAATGTGGACCGACACGGCTTTTTATAAAAATTGTCGAATTATCATTTTTAGCGCCCAATCTACGTCAACAAACTTATTTCCATTCAAGTTAATAACACTACAAGGTATTTTGTTTTTACACATAAATTAAACTATTTTAATCGGATTTTGAATTGAAACTATCTTTAACCGGATTAATCGCGTATATTATTATCTACCTATGATCACGGACTACTGTAAAGTGTTCGAAACGTCGGTTTTCTAAAACATATTTTAGAATACCAATAGTATACACGATTAATCCGGTTTTTTAACCGGATTAATCGAAATAAATAGCTTCATTTCAAAATGTGTAGTAATCGTGAAAATCAAAGATCTTATTATTTTAACCGGAGCTTAAATTATTACGTTTAGAAAGTCAGTATTAGATTACCAATGATGGGCAATTGCGATGAGTCAATCTAAATCTAATAATGCAACTACAAATTCAAACTATTAGACTGTGTATCCATTGGAATAACGAAAGCGGTACTCATATCATATATGTTTGTATAGTACTGACTATTTCACCCATTAATACGTTATGCAAACCAAAATGTTTCGATGCAGTACCCGTTGACCTGGTTGCTTTACAGCACCTTAATACCTTACCCACGTACAATTTTCTGGAGGAACAGTAAGCTGTTATTACACAAAAATTTATGGCCTGAATTGCTTCTAAGTTCCGAGTTCACCGTAAACAACAATCTAGAACTTGGCCTGTGTTTAGGAGGCTCCAACCTAATGTGACATACGATTTATGTAAAAGAAATCCACTGTGTAAAATTTTTAACTTTACGCTACGTAAGTTTGTTTTGCAGTTGTCTAAAACTTTTTAAACATGAGTTAAACTATGAATTTAAAATATTCATAATTTGCTATGCAAAGCTTTGTTTTTATGTCCAGTTAAGCAAATTTTGTATAAACTCTTTCGTTCATTATTAAAATATACAATGTGAAATCGATTTACATAATATATATCAAAATAAAAATATGTATCTTAAATTTAAAATTTTAATTATTTTCATTAAGGGATCGTAATGCAAAAAAAAGATAACACATAAAAATATGGACTGTCTTCTTTAACATCGGTAGCGCTATCTTTCTTAATGTAACAAATTTTATAGAAATGGCTCAATAAAAACTCAATGTTGATCAAAAGCGTTTTTGTTTCGAAATTGGCAGTTAAGAATACTTTACTAGATTTGCTTAAAATATTTTGTAGGCGAATTAAGAGTGGAAAGATGAACACATTAGAGTTATTTGAAATAAAATATTGTATTTACAAATTAGTTTAACTAGTGGTCGCAGACGTTGACGTTATAATAATTAAACTATAGATTTTTCTTCATGTATTTAAGTATAGATAATAAATAAGACATGCATTTATTATTTTGAGTATTTACCAACCCTATAAAGGTTTTGATTCAAACGTAGTATGGCGAAGACAGCATGAAGAATCATAGAATAGTATTTAAATTTCTTATCAAATATTACAAATGCTTTGTCGATGTTACATTATTTAACCCATTACTCGCGTAGCAATCAACTGCTTAAGTGTAGTGAACACGCCATTTAACAATTAAGTATTCTAATTCTTTACGGAATATTCACGCGATGACATATTATGATGTGCCTTTTGTCATTTTCCGAAGTTGTCATTAAATTTTGTTTTACGCAAATTAACTATTGCAACAGCTACGGGTTGAGTCGCATCGCATACTGCCTAATGTGTTAAGAATTCCAGGTTAAATCTGGTCAATTTTACAATTGTTGAATGGTGTTAAATTACATCATTACGTAGAAAATGAGAATGTCAGTTACGTCAGTTAGCCCTCAAGGACTCCTTTATATTATACAATATATATAATATAATATTCAAATATTGAATATTATATCAATATTTTCACAGCTTTCGATAAAATAATAAAACATGAAAATCTATACGTTTATATAACGTTGGCCAGAACGCGTTGCAGGATAGGATAGACCAATGGAGGCTATAGCTCAGTAACCCTTTCTGCCGATTATTAATTGCACGAGAACAAAAGCAAATGACTAGATGGAGGTGATCCCGTGAGAGAGGGTCGACGTTATCCATTCAGCTTCTAGACGTCCATGTGAAAGAGAAATGTTCATTTAAAATAACAGAATTTATGTCTTTGATTTAGGTAAAGTTTTTACGTGGTGCTCTCGAACGACACTTCATAAATAGAAAAGGGTCGACGATTGACATTTTTGATCAGTTCGTTATTATTGCATGTTGGAGCCGTGTGCTGTTGTCACTATTCAGCTTCCATCGACCGTGCCGAATTGATATAGGATACGGATAAACTCCAGAGCGCATTTACATATTGTTCGCTTTTCAACCCTTCTCTAACTGAAATATCACGATATGTCTATTAAACAAATTGAACCTTTTATTGAAGAGCTTTTGCGTATATCAAGTTATGACAAAGCTATAAAGTAACGTTTACGAGGAAACGTTTAAAAATACATTTGTCACACTCGAAATAAGGAAACACCCAATGCACAATGATAACGTTCTTGTTCTCGTCACAATGTTCGTAGCACTGCAGCGGCAGTTAGGTAGTTTTATCTCACACAATTTCAATTTTTCATCTGCAGCTGTCAGCTTGGCGGCGGCAGATAAGTAACGTCCCAGCAGAAAAGTTTGTTCGCCGCCAGTTTGTTCGCTCCACTTCCTTTTATAAACTTTTTGTATGAGTCGCTACCCACGCGATATCAATAATTCTTACTATTTTTGCTGTTTCTCAATCGATATTGGCCATCTGCTCACTTGATAATGTCAAAACATAGATACATAATTTTTATAGAAGCCAAAAAATAGTAAATAAAATAAGTAAAAGCTTGTGCTTAAAGTTTTTTACTTACATTTTAGTAATCCAGACTAAAAGTCGATATTTTAGATATGTACAAATATATATTTCAAAGTAAATAATACTTATAATAAAATATAGTACAGAAATTATAATTTATATTATATAAATATAATTAGTTGCATATTTTACTTATATCTTTGAACTTTATTTCATATTGTTATATATAGTGATAATATAATACGTACAAACTAGAACGTAGCGTCCGTAAAAAAAATTAAACAATTAATTTAACGCCAAATTGAAGCACAAAGTTCTGTGAAGTTATAATAAATATTTGTTCTATTTCAAAGTTACAACTCCATCACCATCGATTTTTGACGTCGAATATTCTCAGATCAGATATTGCCTGTTTAAAGTTATCAGATCGTTGTCTGTTTGTCTTGCATTATTTTACGGACAGTTAATTAAAGCTGTAAGTTCTTAGTTTAACTTGGTCGAACTTTACACCGATAACAACATTAATGAAAACTTGTCTGGATTTGGGCAAGTGGCGGTGACAGAAGCGGAGGGCAGGGCGGGCGGGGCGCGTCGTAGTGCTTGCCAGTCCGCGCCGCGCTACGGCGACGTTACGTCGACGCTACGCCGCCCTCCAGCGATCGGGACCGCGAAACACATGTCATTAAGCGTTGAAATTACACCCGGCGTTTACTCTATCTCATAATGGTTATAGAAACTACGAGCGTTAAAAGAACACTGTGATGGACGATTGTGTACAGTGGTGTCTATTTGTGATGTGTTGTTCTTCATGTGTTAAGTTTCTAGTTTAGTTTGTATGATTGCATCGGTTGATCGACCTATGCGGCCTCTAACACACTTTATACGATTAGTATGACCTAATTTTTATTATCGTTCTTATGGTAAATATTATGATGCTACCTTCGTTTAATAAATTAACTTACACTCCATATAAAAGTTCAAATTAAATAAAAATTTGTCATAACAATGTTTTAATAATGTATTTTAGTAATCAATAGATGTACAAAATGTTGTTTTATTTACTATTGATGCATATATATGATACAATATATATTATATATCCAAAGTTCCATTTCTTAATTTTTTACGGTATTCATAAAATATACTCAAAAATACTTCGATAATCACAATAAAAGTATCTCAATTTTTTATGTGACAAATCCATGCCAGCACTTGATCATACTTAAAAAGCTTTATTAACTGTAACTGTAACTGTAACTACATTACAAATAAATTAATTGAATTTCCCATTGTCAAATAATAAGAATCTCCTTCATTTAATGACAGAAAAATAAGTATCGCTCTATTTAAACTATTTATCCTATACACTATTCATATAACGTTCTTAAAAAAATAATATTATAAACATATATGATAAATTTTATGATTCTTACAATCATTGAAACACTAAACCTAAAACCTTGATACGTTTCAGAGTAAACAATGTTTGCTTAAAATATAATAACGGGATTACAAGTAAATTCAACAAAGCTACAAAGCACTGATAGGTGTATCGTGTACTCACAGAAGTTTCGTTTCATAACAAAGTTTAATATTCTATTATACCCCGTAGTTTTTGTTTCAAAATTTCATTGTGAAATAAAGTTATGGTTTTATTGTAATAGATTTTGTAAAAGTGAGTAAATTTTACAATTATGATGACTTCATTGTCAATTTACGCTTGACGAAAACGTTAAAGGTTGTAAGAAAATAAATATGCAAATATTGTCATAATTTAATAATACATTTATAAATTTCATCAATAAAAAAGAAACGTGCTTCTTTTTCCCTTCTGATATAACAATGCTATTTCAATGTTAAAATATCACTTACCTTGGTTTAACAACAAATTTTATTGTTAGTTAAAACTTTGTGATAAATCATTGCATTCTTCTTTTTTTCACTTTCTACACATTTAAATTGCCGGCGATACGGAGCTAAACGGCGCGCTTTGTCATATCAGGCTGAGAAACTAAAATTGTTAAAAATATATCATGAGCCTTTTAACATAGCGTTCCGCCGGACAGTGGCATGGTCTTAAAAAATATATATATTGTATAGAGAGATAAAAATTAAAAACAAATTTACTAACTTCCAAAATAATAATATATTAAGGAACACTTATTTGTCAACTACATTTCACTTTTTTGACAATGACTTGCCTATAACCAACAGTACCTACTGTTGGCATACTTATGCCAACGGGTACGTTAAAAAAGCCATTAAATAAAAATACGTACATATATTTAGAAAACGTATAAAAAATTTTTAAAAACGTATAAAATTTGAACGCAACGGGATTTGAACCCGCACCTCTTGAAAACCGTTCAAGCGCTCTGAATGTGCGAATAACACTTAAAAAAAAGGTTAAAAAAATATACGTACATATATTTTTTACATTTTAAAGTAGTGTTCACAAACTGAGAAAATTGAAAAACATTTTTAGTAAACGTATTAAAGTTTGAACGCAGCGGGATTCAAACCGGCGTCTCTAGGAAACCGTCCGAGCGTTCTGACTTCTAAGCCATGCGTTCCACATCCGGCTGCGTTGAAATTCTTATACGCTTATTATTTTTGTACTTAGCATCTCTGTAGAGAGATTTTTACAAAATTCTGCCATATAGAGATTATTTTGCGAATAATCGTTTTGGCAAAAGAGTATGATATTTATTAAATATTTTTAACATAGACTAAAAATAGTTAACCTTTGTTAATAATGAAGTCAATTCTTCACAACCCATCATTAAACTTGCTATATACAACAAACAAAAGAAGATATAAATACATTCATACAAACGTATATCATTAACAATTTTATTATGCATAAAAAAAGGTAATTTCATATATAGAATTTCAAATAAAAGATGAAAGAGCACGATAATTGAAAGACCGTATCTTTAAAACATATATATTTTCTAAATTTACCGTTTTATTTCAACCAGCTTAAAATTTCATTAGTATTAAGCATTCGATATGACATGCTAATTGTCGACTCAGTTTGATATAATTAGATTTGCTGAAGGTGAACTCTTACTAGATGATCACGAAATAACTTTAATGAAATACCTCAATTTCACTTCTGCGTAGGAGAACGACCATATTATATTCTATAAAAATATGTTTCTTTCGCATAGAAGGGTTGATTGAAAAAACAGTACAAAACATACGTAAATAATTTATATACATCGAACTCACAATCATTGTGCTTACAGTAACACTTCACCATAATGGCTTCAATATATCTACAAAGATATAAAGATACTTAATGAAACTATAAAGAATTTATGATGTTTTCTTAAAACATCAAAATGCTTTAAGTATATAGTTAATATGTATACTACTTATAATTTTAGATCTTTTGAAATATATTAAAAAGTACTGTTTCATTTCATTTATTAACAGTAACTTAGAACAGGTAGACTGACTACCTGTGACCACGGGCTACTGTAAAATGTCCGAAACGTCGGGTTTCTAAAATGTATTTTCGAATACCAAAAATATACGTGATTAATTCAGTTAAAAATAGTTTCATTTCAAAAAGTAACTTAGATAACTTGCACTTCATCTGCCAGTGGTGAAATTATACGATATTTTAAAAGTGCTAGGCTACTGAAAAAACGAAAACTCATAAAGCAAAAGTACTTGTTATTATTGTTTTTAAATATATTTTTATGAGCAATAATTAAAAGCAATAGAGATTGGGAGTCCTTACTATAATATAATTGTAAAATTGATAGACAGTCTGTTTGCTAATTATGACTAGTAAAACAAGTTATGGAAATGATTAGTACGCGTGATCGGTCGCTAGTTAATTTTTTTGCGTACTAAAGAAGTAAATAAATTAAAGTTAGTTAATTTTGATAGCCAAGTTGCCTACAAATTGTTGATACGACAAAGTTCAAAAATATTTAATAAAACAAAACAAATTAATACTCTTTTTATTAGCTCTATCTTTCAGTATAAAAAATTGTAATGCCATTTTTAACCCTTCAAGTTTAATTTTTAAACTAATTAATTATTTGTAGAGTAATTATTTGAGTAAAACTATTAAAAAAAAAGATGAAAAACCAAAAAATATGTTTTTCAATTACCTAAGCGTGTGAATAACACTGTTAATTGTTAAAAATAATTAATAAATAGCATTCTCTCTTGCCAAACGATTGTCCGTAGAATAATCTTTGGGTAGCAGAAATTTGCAAAAATCTCTCTCCAGAGACCTCTATCTCTCTTCCAACTCTCAATCTCTCTACCAACAAATATAAGTTGTAATAAGCGTATAAGAATTTCGACGTAGTTGGTTGTAGGACGCATGGCCGCGGTCAGAGCGTTTGAACGGTTTTCCAGAGGTGGGTTCAAATCCCGCTGCGTTCAAATTTTTACACGTTTTCTAAATATATGTTTTTCAATTTCCTTAGTGTGTGAATAACACTTTAAAAATAAAGCCTCGTTCTCCACCTAATAAATGTAATAGAATTCGTAATATAATAAGGTATATTTACTCTACTTCATGTAAAACAATCCTTAATAGCACAAACAGGCGAATTACACAAAGTTTACTATTGAATTATGCCATACGCGGTTCACACGATAAGTTACTACGTGGTTATTTAAATGTTTAGGCTATTTGCATACATTTTACGTTCAGGTGCTGGCTACCGATCGTTCTACACACGATCCGGACCATTCCGCAGAAACTGCTGAATACAGCGTTATTTCCCGACTTTATTGACTTAGCGACGCGACGTCCTCTATTCTTGCTCATATTAATATTGCTGACTAATATAATAGGGGACATCTTTAAATCTTTTTACCTTCAATTTGGAGTAAACCCAAAAAAAAAATGCTTATTTAATAGAACAAAATATATATTGTGTAAGTTCAATTTCGAAAATCCATACTAATCTTATTAATGCGAAAGTAACTCTGTCTGTCTGTGACATAATCACGGACCCTTACGGACTTAGTTACGGACAGCAGCTTAGCCTGCGTGAACTGTAGTTGTTTTGTATATTAGGCGCCCTTTCCGTTAAAACAATGAAATTCGTGGGAAAACTAAAAAATAAACGGGAGAAAAAGTATATATTCATCCCGAGACCCTTAAATATGTTTATAATATAATTTTATCACAATCGGTTCAGTGGTTTGACCGTGATTGTTATTTATTGACATTTATATATATATATATATACTCATTATTATGGATTATTATTTGCAATGATATAACTTAATGTATCTTAATATAATAATTTTGCAAACGTGAATACAGTCCTTTGTTTTTGGTGTTACCGCTTAAGTTCAAGTTAAGTTTAGCGGTCGGGTAAAACTATTCCAGTTTTAAAGTTTTTCGCCGCGCATTCAATTAGTTTTATAGTACAAAGAAACCGCTTTAATAAAAAAAATAAGGCAAGTGAAAGTAACTACTATAAAATAGAGTTAAAAAACAAAATTGTTGCAAATTTCGCATTTTACACAGGAAAATTTCAACAAAGAAGAAAAGAAGATCTGAATATTTTCCAATTAATATTCAGGCTATTTTTAATTTTATAGAAAGAAATCAGGTAGATCTTGCGCTATGTGAATAGAATTTATAACGAAGTTGTTATTAGTATTTATATGTCCAATATATATTAATAAAGAGAAAGAACGCTGTCCAAAATACATTTTACAGGGTTTTGAGATATTTTTTTCTCGGTTTATTTATTATACATAACTAAGCAAGTGTCTTGGTTTGTCGGCACCAATTATTACAAAACATCTTGTGTTTTTTTTGTACTGTTGATATTAAAAGATATACTATTTTGTAGTTGTTAGCTAATTCAAATATTGATCCACTATTATGAATTTTGAATACAATAAATGGTATAGAAAATTATTTAATTGTTACTTTTGTTCAGTACAAACAGAAGTTACTGAAATTTAGATTGATTTTGAGTCGAACCACTTTCGACTTCAATTTGAAAACTTTTAAGCTCCACATTTCTATAGAATATCAAAGTATAAATTACACTGCATACCAAATGTTCAAAAAGTGTGAAACATGCAAACAAAAGTTAGAAAATAGCACTCACGGTAAATAGACGACGGTTTTATACGTCTTTTTTGTTCAAGAATCTAGACTTTCAAGACGTGTATTACGTGGCTTGGTCGACCTGCTTTGGGTTTTTTAATATGTGACCTTTAAATTTTTAAATTTTGCATGCCTATTTATACTTATAATATCAGATACATAGAACTAGTATGTATTAAAATAGAACTGATTATTAAAGTATTATACAATTTTTTATGAATATCGATGGTTATATGATTGTCTTTCTTCTAACATATTAATTAATGGCTGTTTGAGATAAAATTGAAGTTAAAATAGAATTCTGAATATTGCCAGTATTCTGCCAATATACACATTTAGATTACATTTTCGTCCCTGGAACTGGTATAACATATATTTTATATTGAGATGACCATTATATGAGCAAATTCCTTATAATACATTGTTTTCGGTTATTTTGGTTGTATACTTCGGTATCAACAAAACAACTTTTAAATGAGATATTTGTTAGTAATCTTGATGAAGTTATGTGCAATCAGGCAAAAATAACACACAAAAATTAGATTTATCTCCAACCAACTCGCTAAGAAAAGTTTGTTTACTCACGTTCCTACTTCCTTGTCTACCTTATCCGGTAGCGAGTGATGAAAGGGGCGCTTCTCCTAACACAAAAGATAAATACCACCGCTAAACAAGAGGAGTAATTGAGACAAACAGATGTGTCTACTCAATAACTTTCTGCTTCCAAATGTAGCATATAACAAAATCAACAAAGTTTGTCTACCAAATTATCTTTTCTTTGCCAACGTCTATTTAACAATATTACACGAAACCTTTCATCGACGTTTGTAAAATACCCAAATCTAATCCGCTTTGACGTTGATAGCATCATAATATTCATCTTTATGTTTAGAAATATATTTATATATAGTACAAGTGATGTCGCCCTTAGTAAAAATTATTTCAAATGTTGCGAATAAAGACTGAAAATGAACAGGTCGGGTTACGAATATACCGTGCCTGTATCTACAACGTACTACGCCACAAATTCAAGGCCACCGCAATATGAACGGGGATATGGACAGCTTGCGCCGGTGCCGCTTTACAGCCCCTCTTCACATCCACTCTCGAACTATGCCGACGTATATGAAGGAAACAATGACACTACATTACGAGCAGAGGAAAGGCATTGGTATATAGAAAATCATAAAAATTTACAAAGTAATTTTAACACTAATCATGAAACGCCATCTGAAGATATTAAAATTAAGAAAGAGGAGGAGAAGAAAACAGATGTTCAAATCACAAGGTCAGACGCAGCTCAAATAAGACAAAGAAGAAAAGAGGATCGTTGTTCATGTGAGTGTTGGCCTACTACAGACAATAATGGAATCCAGGACACTGGTGGGAATGATACAACGAGGTCGCTATCAGGAGTGGACATGGTAGCTTCTTATGGAGTGTACGGGACCTCACAGGATGAAGACCATTCGGGATTTGCGCGAATTTCTGAAAAGAATGCCACCTTTAGCCAAAGAAATGAGACTCCTATACAAGGCGTGATAGTTAATCAACAAGGAAACAGTGCTGTTGTAAGATCAACGAGTACTTCAGAATCGTCTTGCAGCAAGTGTTGTCGATGGTCATCCACTGCACCAGCTCAGGCAAATTCTGAAGATTACTGCTGGATTCATTATTGTAGACCAGCGCTTATAGTACTATTACTATTATTTTTTCTAGTATTGTTGGGAGTTTCAACAGGGTTCTTATTGACAAATAATTGTAAGTACACTTTTATATTGAATTTAATTATAATAATAATTAACACACATGATTTGTTTTTTGTTTTTTAAAGACTTCTAATAGATAAACTAAAAGAAAACTTTCGAAACTCGTATAATTTTATACTATAACACTTTCCGTTACACTAAAAATAGTTACGGTTGATAGATAAATGTTATAATACAGAAATTCTTATGAATTTTGAACTGAAACAGGTAGACCTGTGACCACAGACTACTGTAAAGTGTTCGAAACGTCGGATTCTAAAATGTATTTTCGAACACCAATATTATACGCGATTAATCCGGTTAAAAATAGACTTATATGTGCATTACTTATAAGTTTATTCAAATATTTAGTGTATTCCGTGAATCGTATCTATATAAGGTTAAAAAATATATATTGCATCTAATTCACCACAAATACTATTTACAGAATATTAAGAAATAATTTATTGTAAATAGCCGTAAAGCTACTCGTTTTAATATCATCTTATCGGGGCTATCTCATCATCATCTATAATATCTTAGTTCACGAAATATCATAAAAACAAAATACCAGAATATTTTAATTAAGCCTATTAATGACATCGTAAATGTGAAAAAGCTTAAATCGTGCATTGCTAAAGCAATATAAATGATAAGTGCCGTTTGTATGGCCTACGCCCTTAATTCACAGTTGATTCTGTTGAAATGAAATAGTGAGGTGAACGAGTGCGGGGCGCGGGAATGGGGAGCAGCGTTCTGCTCGTTTTTCTCTCTGACAGAACATTTATTTTAGTGGCACTTTGGCTGCCACGTAGGGGATTTTCAAATTGCAATGAAACTATTGATGAAATTTAAATATTAATCTGCAAACAAATTTCAATCTATATTGTATTAAACTTAAATAGACTTTTATATTTAGACTATCAATTTCGTTTGAATTGGGAAATATACTCGAAGGTTTTGTGTGCGTGGAACTTATATATTTTAAACACGAATAACAAATATTTTAACTTTTTTATAGTGTAATTTTTACACTTACGATAATAAAACGTTTTTAGAAAACGTCAAAAAATTGAACGTAGCAGAGTTCGTAGCCACGATTTTCGGAAACCGTTCTACGTCCATTACGTTTTCTATAAAAACAAATAAAGTTAATTATTTTTTTAATTTTCTGTATATTTTGTAAATGAATAGTTGTTAAATAAAATTTGGTAAGAGTAATGACATAACGTGACGTTAGAAGCTTCTTATTAAATTACCCTGCTACATACTGCTGTGTGTGAATATGGTTTTCATTTACAAGATGTGGAAAATTCTAGATAATCTAGTTTGTAATTAGTACACTTTGTAATAAACAAAACACATTTTGTAATAAACAAAGTTTTCAACAACACCTTATGTACCCATCTACTTAGTTTTGCAAATGTTTAATATTTAGCTATTGTTACAACAATAAGTTTTCTGGATTATTTGGGTAACACATGAATATGTTCAAATCAATTTCATTTAAAATTTAACATAAAAAATTCTGTTAATGTTTTTATAAGACAAACATCTAAAACATTTTATTTAACGAACATTGGAGAATATTTTATTACACGTTATCAAGTTCCGTTATCGAGTTTTATAAAGTAGGTTACAGTGATATTTGATTCATTTGTAATGAAACCTTACAGATTCAGATGTTATTTGTTACGATAATGCTAGAAGACATACTTAATACTTTGTAGAGAGCCTTTTATAGTAGATTCACGTTTTTTCCCGCTTAGCCCACCCCACCCTGGGTCTTAATTACATGATTGTCTATAATTAGTTTTTCTAAATGCGAGGATTGACATTTACATTTATAAAAAACAATATTCTTTATATTTCTAATATAATAGATAAAAAAATCTATTTTTCATAGGTTGCTGTTCTGTATTACTTAAACGTAGGCTCACTTTGTTATGAAGGAATGAAATTGTCAAGAGGGTTTAGCTCCGTTCGGTGGACTGTTGAAAAAGAAGAAACGGTTCGTGTAAATTTTTCTTTATTTTTCTTGAGAATTAATTTCTGCCAGTGCTCGGTGGCTGATTCACGGGTCACGTTCAACTTTAGCTTTGAAGCGAATGGCTAATCGATCGATTAATTTTCACGCTGTTCGAGCACAAAATTCTTGTGGAATATATGAACCGATTTGAAATATTTAGTTCACTAACTTCAATCTATGGTTACATATTACTGCAGTCTGTTAGTTGAATGATTTAGCATTGTTTTTGGAAAGGATATATTCCTGGATTATATTGAAGCATGTGCTTTTTATGGAACAAAATAAAAATTATATCACAAATATACGTATAAATGCTAGTGTAACGCTTTTTACTTTAAGTCAATAAACTTAGCAGTATATTATTTTTTTGTTTAAAGGCAACAAGCGACGAGCTTAGGAAAGTAATCCTGTGTATTTGTTCTCTTTCGTCTTAATGGATTAAGTCGTTTAAATCCATTCAATATCTTGTCTTTTTCTTAGAAAACATTAAGCTTAGAGTAGAAGGCGTACACTTTTATAATGAACGGCCCAAAAATTAATCTTATAGAAGTATATTACTCTCAGTAGGTTTTTGTTTACGCTAGTAAAATATTGGACATAAATATATAACACAATAATTAATATGATTTCCTAATATTATTTGGTTTTACAATTTTATATATACCATTATATTAAATGAACAAAGTTAGAAGAAACAAAGTAAGAGTAAAAGGCAGCTGTAAATGAATGAAAATAAAATAATTATATAATAATAAAATAATTTATTTTTAGGTCATTCTTAGCTAGTGATGTTTGATAGTAAAGCTTTTGAATCACGCACATTACTATGCTTGTGTCCTGCACAATGAAATAATTGAGTATAAAGCTATAATTTATACAATAATCAAAATGACTAACGGTTACTTAACACGAAGGTTTCCACTCTAATGTATAAAAACCGGGTGCTGTTTATTATAAAAGTGGTGAATGTATAGTTCCAGTATGGATATATTTTTCTAGTTTCTTTCAGTTGTGGGTTAAGCGATAAATAAAATTTTTCTTCCGGAACGCTACGAAGCAAATTATTATTTACTTTTTTTTGCCTATATATTTTTTCTTTACATTTTTCGAATATGTCATATTTCAGAGTAGTGCTAACATTATATTATTTTTAATAAAATTACAGTTAGGTACAAACGTATATTTTACATTTAAAAACTAACACAGATATTAAAATATCGATTTAAAAGTCACAACCGTTGACAGTACCAATCATAGTCGTCATATTAATACGATATGAAAAGTTTTTTTTCAGTAATAAATTTGATGTATGTTTAAATTATCATCATTATATTTTAAACGTCATAACAACTATACTAACGAATTTTATGTACTTTTTATATAAAACTTTAACATATTTCCTCATGACAATTGACAATACAAGATTTTCAGTGCGCAGGAGACGTAAGTTCAGATATGGATGTTACCTTTTAGTACAAATGTGTATAAATAATGCATTATTTTTATTATTTTGCTGTTTATTATTAAAATATCAAATTTACATAAAATTAAAGCGAGCTAACGATATCAAGATAGAGATCGCACCTTGGCTAGCTGGTGCGTGATTGCGCTTGACACCCGTAATATCCGGTAGCTGCCCACCGATGATATCAATTTCAATTTGTTGCGGCGCTGTACCGGCCGCCTCGATTCCTTGTAAATCGATATCACTTCAGTTTCCTGTTGCGTCCCCACCGGATTTAATCTCGGACTCGATTGAAATGCACTCTATCCGCTATCTGTTAAATTTTCCTCTTTTCAGCTTAATAATTATTGAATGCTGATCAGTATTTCATATTTTTACACAGTTTAATATGTATAGTTGCAGCATTATTGAGTGAAATTTATATTATAAATTAACATAATCCTTATAACTTTATGAATAATCTTGCTATAAGTAGGCTACCGTCATATTACCACAAGTATTATAATGAGCGCAAAAGGAGATTTAATCAAAAAAATCCCTTACATTGGTCCAAAATATTTATTCATAAATATAGTAATAAATTTTTCCATATATTAATTAAAATTAGTGGTTTTTTACAAAATGTTAGTAACGCTAGTTAGTTACAGTTTAGTTTTTTGGCAGACGTACAATTTTTTTAGATTGCATAGCTACAGTTTCGAACGTGGAATTGAGTTTGATATTTGCATAACGTTTTTTCGAACCTTAGTTTTTGCCATGAGAGCCGATGCCAGTTCTACGTCTAACATTGTGCAGCGATCAGATTCGTTTAACACGTGACTGGGCACCGGTCGTAGTTTAATGGCCTCGTATATGTAAAGGACAGGCGCGGTACGTCCAACCAATTTGCAATAAAACAATATGGCATCCTAGCACACCCTGGCCTGTGACCGCGCGTTTTGCAAGCCTCTTGTGTTTTATATTTATCCGTACTGCGGACCCATTACGCGCGACCTCTTTATGTCACATTTCATAATGTTATTTTCCTTGCCTAAACTGAAATTAATCCGGGTAGTTGAAAAATACCAGTGCCAAGAAAAAATAATTGACAATATTTACATTATTTAGTGTAACTGATGTGTAAGAAGATTACTAATGTGTAAGAAAAATACGAGGCCTTGTGTGTTTTTTCCGAAATAAACAGATAAAAATAGCACCAGCTGCTTTAATTGTAGATCATTTGAAGACAGACGCGATGAAAGTGATTTGATGCATTTTGTATTTTCTCAGTTCAATGCATAAACTATATTTTAAGTGCATTTAAATAAATATTATTAATTTGCGAAAAAATTTGAACAATTATTCAAATAAGAAGAAGAAGGAAGTTAAGTATATTTGGTTATGTTTAATTAAACTCAAAAATCTCTTTTATTATAAGAATATCTAATAGTTTAATGTAGCTTAACAGCATTTTAGAAATTTGACACAAATCTAAATAAAATTATCTCGAAATCTGAATTTTGTTACATTACTATCATCCATGCATTCACACAATACTCGTATAGTTATTTAGATCTCAAATTAGAATTTATAATGTCAAAATATATAACAATTACTACTTAAAACAGTTGAAGCAGACAACGAGTAAAGTTAAAACGCTGCGGTGTGTATGGACTGGCTCAATAATTAGATTATTGTGGTTACTGCTCTAAATAACAATCCGAATGGTTTTACAAATGTACTGTGCGATAATGTTATTTTATATAATACTAAAATAGTAATTTCATTATTGTGTATATGTTTTTATACTTTTGTTATATCTTTTATTAGTTGTTGCTTTATGACATATTATTACTAGTTACTGCAATAACTTGAATCCTCTGAATCCTATGGATTGAAGTTACAGGTAGTATTATAATTCTCTCAAGTTAATGGAACCCACAATCGTCGCTTTTATACTGAGACGCTTACCCACTGCGCCACATTGGTCGTAAAACTTAATAATTATTATATTTAAAAAAAAATAACCCGCCATATTAAACAACTTTTACTAATGAGATTAACTTATTATTTAGTTCAGCTAATCTATAATAAGGTTTTCCAGATCATTAATTGTTATAAAGTTCAAAACGTGAATGTGAAGAAGACGCCTATTATTTGAAAAGTTTTTGTTTCGGGGTGTATTTACTTTTTTCTTATAGTGTAGCTAGACTATTTCTTTGTCACTATTTCTCGTGCCTCTGGATTTTGAATTTTTATATGTCAACGGAAAATGTTCATTGGATATTACGCTAAATAAATTATTTTAACGTGACTTTTCCCTATTTCTTATAGTTTAGCTGGTCTATTATAATTGTACATCAGGTTTTAACTCGTGGAACTAAATTGTACAAACATAACAGATAATAATTTAATTAAATATAAATTTATATTCATTTACTGTTTATACCTTCTCCCTAAATTACATAGATTTAATTTACAGACACAATTTTTTTACTACTTTGTTGTAGTATAAATTACAAGGTATAAGTTCTTATGAATGTATGTTACGTAATATTTTTATTTGAAAAACTTTTTATTTAAATTACACAAGGAAAATAAATTGAAAAGATTTATTGTTTATTCTATTCTATACTATACTTCTATTTATAGTACAAATAATAATATTAATATCTATTGTTACAGATTTACATTATCAACCACGGCCTCCAGCTCCAGAGGGTAAGTTTTGCAAGCTTCACTTTATCATATTACTAACATTTATGGGAAGTGAAACTATATTTATTTTTAAAGTTCAGATTAGAATGTAATAATGCTGAAGTTGTCTACTTTATATCCTAGAACCAAAATTCTCTTTTTTTTATCATTTCAGAATCTTTTTTAAATATAGATATCGATCTCACCATATTCAATCACAGTCGCACTGAGAATGCCAATAACTTAAAAGAGAAATAACCACTACGAGTATACTGAAATAATTTTAATATCTATTAAACATACTTAAATATACATATATATATGGAATATTGTGGAATTTAATAATAAATTTTAGATATATTATATAGTGAAAATTATATTTATCTATGTTCACAGTTATAACCTTACTTAAAAGCCAAAGCTATTTTAAAAAGTTATATTTTACTAACAAATATCGTTTTTACACTTGATGTGGTAAGCATTATTTGGAAAGGACAGACAGCTTAGATCACGACTTTAGCTTTTCAGATTGTCCCACTCTACTGAATTAGATTTTCCTTTTGTCGAGTAAGTGTTCTATTAACATAAATGCTAGGGATATTTTCTGATGGCGAATACATTACTTAAGGTTCTATTCATACGAAACGACTGTTTATGTCCAATAGAAGGTATGGCTTTAAATGATTAAATATTATAGCTATTTCCATTTTGAACGATCTTAGGCTTCATAAATAATCACGATAATAGATTTTTTTCAAAAACCTAAGTTTTGTACAGTTAATTAGGCTTCTGATTTATTAGTTACATATAAAACATCCTAAAATAACAAAAACTGTTTTATGAAACAAAATAGTTGATTTTTGTTCTTAATTCATACAAATAAATATAAGAGTTAATTTTAACCATAATTTTCCAGTTATCAGATAATAATTGTTTTGTAATATAATAGGAGTAATTATAACGTGCCATGACTTTGTTCTGTGTGTTTGGAACTTTACAAGGCTTATCTTAGGTCCGCACGTGTACGTTGTGCGGGTGACATGCCAACAACGTCGAGAGCCAGCAAAATCGCTTTGCTCTGACTTTGGGAGGGCGCACCCCACATTAACCTCTTTAGTCCGTCCCATATTATATTAAAACGTCTAAAACTAGTTACATTACAAGTGATTATTCGTGTTTTACACGAAACGTATGCGCGGTTTTATTACGATCCCCCGAATTATATATAAAAATCCTTATCATATCATTATATTTTTTATTTTTTACCGACGCAGAGAATATGATACAATTATAACTATTTAGAAACAAAATTATACTAAGAGCAAATGTAAAGTGGGCGTTTATAATAATCAATAAGCTTTCTACATTATATTTTCCTAACAGTACTTAAAAGTACTTAAGTGTCTTAATGGAATTATTTCGATGCGAAGCGTTTTGTTTATTTTTTACGAGTACCTACGTTGTATAAATATAAAATATACAGAAAGATATATGGATCTACTTATCGATAATTTAAACAGTTCGAGCGTAGCTAAAAGAGCAGCGCGGTGAATATCCTAATTTTCTTCAATTCACGAGGCATCCGCCATCATTTTTATCTCCCCTCCTGTCTCCATTTATATCAGGCGTCTACAGCGATTCGCCTTCTAGAATTGTGTTTGTTTCTTCGAAATTGTTATTTCCGACTGCTTTCGTTTCTTTAAGCGGATTCATCTACAACCTTTATAAAAGTCAAGGAAATGAATTCTTGGTTAAATCTCAATTCTTGATGTGATTTCGTCCTAAATCGAATATTCGTTTTCGTTTTAGAATATATATAGATTTTTATTGTAGTTCAGAAATATGTAGGTGTATGTAAAAGAAATATATATATATAACATTACACGGCAATATATTATTACGACTCCGTATATTACTAATTATTTAAACTAATCTCGTTAAAAGTAATTTATAAAAATACAACAGAAACAAAATATTTCATGATTTAAGATTTTATAATGTTATTGACACACTTAGGAAAATGATTTTCGAAAATATTTACGTTAAAATTTTTAAAGAAAATTGTATATTAACTTTTACTTAAGCCTTGTGTAACTTCGCACGCGACAGTCTCTGCTTGGAATTTTAACTAGGCGATAGAGATCGGTAATCCCAAAGCCTGCTAACACAATGCAGCGGTGAGCCGGATTCGCATCTTATTTTAGATCGCTTTAATAATTTAGTCACGGACTCGTCCCGCAGGTAGAAAATTGGAAATTGTGCTATTCTTCAAGGTTTGCCTTAATCATGTCACTTCAGACCGTCCAATTTATCTCCATAGCTTGTTTGTTCATTGCTAGTGACTCAGCCCGTCTTTGTCTGAAGTCATATATGGTAGACATTTACCATTCGTAAAACATAATTTTTTTCTTAACAATTTAAGCAATAATGGCGGTGACAGTTATTTGGTTTTGCGATAATTATCTAACTTCCTGGGTGAAAGATAATACATTATGTTTAATTTTCATCAAAGTCTGAGGTCATACTCAGAGACTTAATTTTAAGTAAATTTATACAAATATATATGCTTACAACTAAAACAAAAATGATATAAAAACATATTTATTTTGTAGAAGCATGTGAAAAAACTTTCTGCCGTTGGGGAGCGGAATGCGTTTCACTGGGCGACGGACGCGCACATTGCGCTTGTCCTACTAGCTGTTCATCTTCAGCTACACCAGTCTGTTCTACAGCAGGGCGGACCTATCGAAACCATTGCTATCTGAGAAAAGAAGCCTGCGAGAGACGGCTGAACTTGCGCATCAAACACGAAGGCGAATGTGGTACGCTCTTATTTGTATAATATAATATTTAAGACCTACTGATAAAGTTCCTCGAGATATTCCACCTACTTCCGACTCCTGAGCTACTGCCTCTGTCGCTGGTCTTCTAAGCTGGGCCTCCTCTGTGTAATCAGGGGTCTCATCTGGCTGGGCAGACCGCCCAGGCAACAATAGCTTCTCCCTCCCCTAATCTCACAACTCCAGCCCCTCTTGGGACAATTCCAGTTTTGGGCCTATGGCCCACTCAAAGGACCAGTCCATATTTTTATGGATTGAGTAGAAAACTTCGGTCAGAGGGCTCAGTCCTGGTACCGTTTCCCTCTCCCCCCAGGGTGAGAGAGAAGACCTAGTCTGTCTAATAAAGTGTAACGTTGATATTGCGTCCAATAGCACGTTAAAATGTTTGTTTAGCCATATAACGATATTTTTAGATCTTATAAACTTGCTTTTAAGCGTCTCCAATGTAAGTGCAAAAGTCGTATTTCAAGTTAAAATGTGAAAAATATCCAACGTTCTTGAATAAATTTCTACGTAAATTAGTGTAGAAGGTAAATAACAAAACATGAACAACCCTTTACCCCAAGTCATCTCATAAAATATGTCGTCTCGCGACAGCAATTGCGAGTATTTTGCCACGGTAAATTGAACTGAAGTTTTAGTTCATTTAACCTCTTTTCAATTTAACTTTTAACATTTTTCGAAATATACTAAAATATAGGCATACAACGTATGCATTTTATTTTATATACATTTACGCTTAATATAGTTTGTTTACTTTATAATGAATATCTAACGAGAATAATAGATAGAATTTTCATACTTTATTCTTCTATAAAACAATTCTAGCTATAGCAAAATATTGTACATTAATTTAAACTGTTTCAAGCACTAATTAAAATATTTAAAATGAAAACCTGTATTATGATGATGATGATTATTTTAACTCAAACTGTGAAATATTTTTGATTACGGTTCACTTAACTCTTTGTGAATACTTTTAAGTTTCATAATTTTATACAGCAGATTTGAAACAAAAAAAAATTAAAGTAAGTTTATATTTGTTTAATTACAACTGCATATCATGGCGCATCTAGCAACCCCGTTGTTATGGGGTTGAATTTTACGCTTGCCCGGTCCGTCGTAGGCTAGGGGGTAGGAGAAGGCGGTACGCGCATGACCTACTCTCCCTAACCTAGAGGACCTACTGCAGGAGGATCGGGGTGATCCTCCTGCAAGTCATTGAGACTGCAGGTGTTGCGGAAAAATCCCCGGAGCACCCTGCAGGCGCCGGTGGCGCGCAATAGGCAGGCTTTCCACCGAGGCGTCGTAGTAGAATGCACTAGCGAACCTGCGACGTCTCATGAGAGGGTTTCCGCTGGGGGGTCGAATCTTACAGGTGTATCATCTGTTTATGTTAGAAATATATGCATATATTCTTCGTCTTGTTAGATAAAAAACAACGACGAGCTTAACCACTCAACGTTATTTATATAAATTGATAAGACTTGAAGTTTATGATTTGTTTTTATTTCCACTTTCTCAAAAAAATACTTTTTTATAAAAATATGTGTATTTAATCACTAAATTATTGTCTAATAGAAGCCGGTGACCCATGTAGTGGAGTATCGTGTCCTACGGGTGCTAGATGTATAGTAACTTACGCGCAGGCCGAATGCCGGTGTCCTCGAAGTTGTCAAAGACGGAAGCCGGTCTGCGGTAGTGACGGTCGCGAGTACCCATCCGCTTGTCATCTAGATAAGCACGCTTGTGACAATCAACTCAATATTACCATCAAGTATCATGGGAAATGTGGTAAGTACATAATCTATCTAATCATGTAATAAAAATGTAACTGATCGCTGTTAGTACATGGACAAGTTATATATCACGAGGTATATACAATATATATTATTGGGGGCATTCATAAAAGTAATAGAACCCAAAACAATTATTTAGAATTTTGTTTTATTTGTCTGTGCGTTTTTGTACGATAATCTCAGAAACGGCTTAACCGATTTGAATGCAGTTTTGACTATTGTTGTTTGGTAAGCTTCCCTTAACATTTAGTATTTATTTTGTTTTCATTTAGTCTAGATATACTTATATATCATTTCTTTTATTAGGTTAGTACCCACATCTATCAATTAATCAATCAATAAATGTAAATCTAGCAACGCCATTTTCTTCCTATCGTTTATGTTTTAAAAAAATCGCAATACTCTTATATCATGAACCTGATATCCTTTCTAGGATGAGCTGGAAAAAAAATATTCTACTTCTGTTCATTAAAGCGTGTTTTTTTTTATATTATGATTATATTTCTTCGTATAGTTTTTTGTGTAATTTTTGTTTTGTGTAATTTTACGTAGGTACGATTGATAGCAGACTATAAATATTATTATTGATAGACAAATATTAGGTAATGAACAAAAATCTATACAATTAAGCGAAATTTATTTTATTTTCTAAATAAAACAATAAAAGATTTTGCTATCTAGGCCTATAATATTTTTATACAAATTACAGAGTTAGCCGTAGCAAATTAATACCAAAGATTAAACTTTGCGTTAAAAAAATTATTCAAAACAAATAACTTTGTATTATTCCGTCTCAAGTTTGGAATCATGAATGAAACTCGTTAAGAAGGTTGCTTTCTCATGAAGGGAAAGGAGTATATAAAGGGTCATCTTTTTCTTAAAAAATGTTGAACTGTACAAAAGTCTGCTATGAAACGATATTAGTATCGTCTATAGATAGAAGACTATATGTACAATAAATAAGTGTATCTGCACAATGAATATGTTTACGAAAAGAATATTTCAGAGTATAATTTTTGTTGATTTTTCAGTAAAAGAATATGAATTTGTAGTTTTTTAAATGTTTATCAACTAGATAATATAATATATATATACTAAACGTTTATATATAATATAATAAACGTTTGTAATGTTTTCTAAATAAATTAATATTTAATTGCCACATAGTTATGCTATAGTTGAGTTGTTCACGTAATAAAGTTATATTTTATAACAATAATATGCATTTGAGAATTATGTTAGTATAGTATGTAGTTAAGATTTCTTTCTTACAAAGAAAAAATAAGTCACTTTCTTCTTACAAAGAAAAAATAAGCCACTTTGTAATAAAAGTAAAAGCATGTAACAAAAATCTTTTTTTAGCAAGTAATTTAATCTCCTTTACTCTCTCCACGCACGTTTTGTGAACCCTTTTCACAAAACTTGTCCCCGAAACATTCGATCTGGACTGAATTTGTACAAGACCGAGTGCCCAAACATTCCGACATCTTTTGTGAATTCAGTGTACTTCACTAGCCCGCTTTGTACTTATATCACATTGTTTATCTTAAATCCTACATTCTTCTAAGACTATTTAATAATTCAACGAAAAGGCTTGTCGCATTCTTATGAAATGAAAACATACTACATTCTAAGGTAAAATTAAATTATATAAATGTAAAAACTAGATTAGACCATTGTATGCACTGGGTAAAATATTAAAAGGTTTTACTTGCACCTTATGTACTCACGTTTACTTGCAAAACATTTTTCGACGCGAGAATTTCTATATTAAACAGGACGTTGTGAGTAACTTTATTCAAGTAAAATGTTTTTTAAGTTTTAATACAGCCTTCGTGCGGTGATTAGATTGTTAAAACCTGGGATGCTTTTAGTATAGCAATAAAGATAGTTTCGCTGCTGATAAAACTCTGAGAATAAGCAGAACCTTCGTATGAAGATGAATATTTCGATTTATTTATTGCAAACTTTTTTTTACATTTTAAAAGACACTAATTGTAATAATTTTGAGAAATTTAATTACAGAAATATCTATTATATGATTAGAGTACGTGTACCAATGTCATATAACAAAAAACAATACTTACCGTTCAATCAAAATTATTATAACAAAATATAATATACTTATCATATTTTGTTATAATAATTTCATTATATATTTAGTTAACTGTATATTTTTTTTAGATCCATGTGCAGAACATGAATGTATGGATGGTGAGGTTTGTCATTTGAATGAAGTTCGGGCACCTGCGTGCAAATGCGGGCCCGCGTGCGATCTAATCCTGCGCCCTGGCTCAGCAGTCTGCGGCTCCGACTACAAGGATTACGTGAGTGAATGTGCGCTGCGTCAGGAGTCTTGCCGTACAAGACAGCAACTCTCCATTGCCTACAGGGGGGAGTGTGCTTCAGGTTTGTTCTGCTGAAATCTCGAATAATATTTCATATATTTCATTGTAAATTATATAACTTTTGGTTAAATACAATCGGAGTAACTCTAACAGCCTAACTTGTATTTATAAGGAGATCCTGAGATCCTTTCAGTGTAAACACGTAGTTACCTCCATCTTTTGTCTAATCTAAAATTAAATCTTTATTCGGAAACGCAAAGAGGCTCCGATATTGGAGCCTGTTGAGGAGACATTTTGTTCTAAAGAAAGTAATTGGACACGAGCATCGAAGCGTAGACTTCCCAAAAGCAATTGTGACAGCAACGATATAATTCAATTTTCTGGAGTTATTAACTCAATATTTGAAGGGTTATTATCTTTTATCTATCCTCAATCAATAAATGGATACTCTCCCTGATTGAAATAATAGTAACTTGGAAATTAACTGCCATTACGTCATTCAATACATACAATATTATGAAATTAATAGGGGCTTAATACACTTTATTTGGAAATTGTCAAATAAACATGACCCCGTTGACGCGTAAACACGAGATGTCTTATCTACTTCCATGTGTTTACTTGTACTTTACACAAAGTGAATGCCAAACACACGGTGGTGTTTAATATTAATTAATGTAATATTTTTCTTTCTTTTTTCTTATATAAAGGATGTCATTACTGTCAGAGGAAAAATCTTAACTTTAATAACATGAAAGTTTTTTCTTTACGTATTCATATTATATGCGTTTATATGGTTGTGGTAGTTTTTAATATTTTCATTATATATTAATCATTAGTTAATATTATTAATTATATAATATTACCGATTATTTAAAGTATAATTTGTTTTTTGTTTAGCTCAACACCCCTGTGAATCAGTAAAATGTGGTGTGCGTGAACGATGTACTTTAGATGCGCGTGGGGTAGCCGTGTGTGGTTGCGGTCCCGACTGCGAAGAAGTTATCCGCCCGGTTTGCGGGACCGACGACCGTACATACGATAGCCCGTGTCTCCTGGACCGCACTGCGTGTTTAGATAATAGAGACATACGAGTGGCTTATATGGGAGCTTGTGGTAAGTTTTGACATTTTAGTCCTTACCTGTTCTGTTCGAATATCTGGTACAAACGTGAATATAATATTTTGTTTCAGTTCAAAAATGTAAGAATGATCAATAAAATGTAATAATATTGTGTGTTTTTTAAAATTGCCTTATTTTATTTTTGACTAAGCTGTAAGAGCTTAATCAAAAATAAAAACTAGTTTTTGAAGATATACGCATGTTGAATTTTGCCACTCAACCAACACGCAATGTTTCGAATTCGGGCAGAAAGTGGAGAACGTAATGTCTTCACACTAGGTTCTCTACAGAGAGAACCTACTAGAGAGGCACACAGGTACCGCCCTGCTTTCGGGGAAAAACGTGCAGAAAAAAATTATGACTAACAACGAATTTAACCTAAAAAATATATTTTAAAATACGTTCATAGAAAACTACGTATTTGTACATAATTGCCTATATAGTATAGAATTAAGACTTTGGATTTGTCTTATTTGGTAAGACGACCACATGGCTTTGAAATTTAACAATAGCGTATGCCTTCAACCATGAGCTATTTACTTAACCAATCAAACTGTAGACATGAGTCCAGATATAGATATCTACTTAGTAATTTATAGCTATCACTAAATGTATTTCTGAAATGAGTTTAATTAAATCATTAAAGAGATAATTAGGACGGGAAATGAAGTACTGAAGTTTTAACAAAACATGCTTAGAATTTTATTTCGTTATAAGAAAATTTCACCTTGAGTGCTGGCACACTTAGGTAAATGAAGACTTTGTTTATACAATAGCATACGCTTAATGCACTTAATACTTTAAAGAGCAGTTTCCTTTCAAAACAATAGGAATTAAAAGTTTTCCTATTATTACAGTTGTTACTTTGTATTAAGAAAAATGTATTAAATATTTATGTTCAGTGCATATGGATGTTCAGTGGTTTCGGTAAACAATTGTAGGAGACCCAAAAATGGAACAAAGTCTGACTATAAACGTAAGTAGTTGAGGGTTTCATTACCACTTGGGGATATTTCCATTTTTTTTTTATTCTTTAGTCAAGGCAAATGAGCGTGGATGCTGATGGTAAGTGATCACCGCCGCTGTCGACCCCGTGTAACACTAGAAGAGCCAGAACAACATCCATGTGGATGTTGGGGGCCTTTAGGGTGGAAATGGCCTCTAGGGTGTAAAAATTCTTCCCTCTCATAAGACAAAACACGGCGTTGAGATCCGCCACTCAACACACAATGTCTTGAATTCGATCGGAAAGTAGGCGACAGAGTATTTTAAAATTAGGTTCTCTGCTTGCCTTGTTATGGGAGAAAAAGCATGGAATGCTTTTTTTTGTTTTCTAAAAACACTTGATTATATTAGGTACGACGTTGAGACGTTAATAAGGTGTAAACATGACTTTGCGTTCACTTTTCCATTAATAATACTAAACAAAACTAATAAGAAGACTACGAAAGGCAAATAATTAAATTTTGATATGATTTTGTGTAATATATATAAAGCGTTTTGTCTATTAAAACAATTATGAAGGTTAAATTACAAAATGAGAAAAATATACGACCTAAATGAATCACGTATATTATTAGTATTCGAAAATACATTTCAGAATACCCGACGTTTCGAACGCTTTACAGTAATTCGTGGTCAAAATGTGTACAAATCGTAACAAACATAGATCTTATTATAACCTTTATATCTCAATATCAACATAAAGTAAATTTAGAATTGTTAAATAAAATATTAGAAAAAATATAACTTTTATTGAAAAGCTATATATAATATTCGGTATGAATATTGATTCATACCGAATATTCTAGTATCTATTTCTGTTATTGTTGTGTTATTATTGTATGTATTCACTTATTTTATTTAGATTTTAACATTATTCGGAAATAGAAAACGACTTATTGACATTAATAAAATCTTTATAGATTTATTATTCAGTGGGTTGTGTTGATAGATTAACAAGTGAGGTCATCACTCCATTCTTTATTTTACGCCTATGTTAGAGTTGTCATTACCATTGGGGCCAACTAAATAAGTCACGCCCTTCGTCTAAGATTAGAAAATTGTCCTAAAGTGGCATTTTAATTGACAACCATCGAGTACAAACAAATTAATTTCGACTAAATAAATATGTGATGTTATTAATACTTGGTACAAGACTAGTCCATTTGTATGATATGTAATAAATACTTTAAAATAGATTTATTTAATAGATAGAACATAAATTCATAAATAGGTATAGAAAACCCCTGCGCAAGAGCAACGTGTCCATGGGGCGGCGCGTGTGTCACACGAGGCGGTGCCGCCCATTGTTCCTGTCCCGTCTGCGATTCCACACCTGCACCGGTTTGCGCGTCAGATCGCAACACGTATGGCAGCGAGTGTAAAATGCGAATGCATGCTTGCCAAACAAGCCTACGAGAGGGCGAGCTGCGTGTGCTATATAATGGCACCTGTCGTAAGTATTTAACTGATAAGTATTTTACTGTTGAGTTTCTCGTCGGTTCTTCTCAGCAGAATTGCCTTTCATGGTTGCTTCCTGTAGAACTAACAATATTTACATTTTATATTAATTTATTTGAAAGTGCTTATAATAAATAGCCTACTTGAATAAATAATATTTTGGTACACATTTTTTTTTAAACTTAGTATCTTACTTCCCGGATAAACTAAAATATATTTCATGGTGGAAACTAGTCATATAATTCATTTTATTAGTGACTATATTCTTACAGATATTTTAATGATAAAGATTTAATTAATTTTATATTAATTACCTAATGAAAATGTAGGTTTAATTTTGATCTATTATCAATAGATATCTATACAATCAAATGACCTCTCGTGATATTAGCTAGCGTCGATATTTATTTATAAATTGAATTATATGCGATCATGGTGCAATGAAATGTAAATACGATGGTTAAGGGTTCTATTTCTACTTGGGAAATATTTAAATCCCTTTCGTTCCCACGCTCAGTAAGAGAAAGTCAGTATTTCTGCCACTCAAAACGAAATATCTCTGGTCACGGAACGAAACGAAATATCCTTTACATTAGATATTTGGGAAATGTCGTGATGTTTAATATGAAATAAAATCGGTACAGCGTCTACTATCTACTTAAAAAACACTTGTCGTTCTTTTATTGAATCGTTAGTCTATTACCTATACAAAAAAGGTAAGTATTAAAATAACACGGTATTGATTTTCTTTGGAATGTCTACACTTTAACAAAAAAAAAACACGCACAAAAGAAAACATTTCCATCACCTATTCAGTGTTTTTGAATCCGGCGTCGGTGAGTACAAAGGTAAAGATGAAATCAATTATAAAATTCCACTGGAAAAATCGCAATCAATTTTCCATGATGAAAGTCTTTTCCTTTTATAAAGTTGTCAATTAAATCGCACAAAATTCCCCTAGCACAAAAACGTTTATAAAAAGACTGCTTGTTACATCGGACCTATACTACGCCTACGTAATTATAATAAGCTGTATTTAACTCATATTGTGGGGAAAAAATATTTATTTTATGTTCCGTAAAAATTTTGGTTCCGTAAAAAGTTGTATACGCAGTATTTGTTGTAATATTTGCTCTATAATAAGCGACTATATTATTCCAGCTCGTAAACGCCTGTGAATTAATACTGAGATTTGTACCATTGTACATAAATTATTAAAGTACTAAGTGACATATATCAATGCTAAGCGCGGGAATACTCGGTATTATACAACTCTGGTATTATAGACATTCTTGACTTAAGTTCTAAGCCTCTTTATCATCCGGCTTCACAAAAGTTGACTCATTACGCTAATAGGATGAGCGAATATTAATAACAATGGATTTATTACTTCCGTTCCCGTTGGAAATGTCAATTAGAAATTAAAACGATTGTAGTGAATAGAATGATCCAGATTAACGGACGAAGACAAAAGATTAATTTTACAGAATCTTAATAGTTATTGAATGAATATCGGACGGCGATGTTGCTTTATAATCGCAATCATATTTTAATGAAATCTCTTTCACGGGATTTCAATTTCGCACTTAGAAAATCATTTGCTACAAACTGTATTCCCCGGATCGAGATTAAGCTCTCTCGCTTTAATCCGCTAGAGAATTGCTTAAACACGCGGTCTTAAAATATAAATTATAAACGAGGATACCGGGATCCAAGGGAAAAATATCTAAATATATTTACACTACAGCTTATTTACTAGCCGAGCAATTATTCTTTAAACGTTAAAAGGTGTCAGATGCCAAATAACCTAAATAAATATTTTATTACAAATTAAATTTCTACATCGCTATTTGTGAACCCAAAAATAAACATAGAAAGTAATTAAGTCACAATGCTAATAGTACTGTAATTAGAAAATTTGGTTTATTTGTGTATTTTTATGTAAACTAATGTAAAAAAATACATACCCATGGTTCTTCTTCATCCATATAGAGCATCAAAGATAACTTACTCACTCTCCAGAAATTACTCTACTCTCCACTTTTCAACAACTTTAAAGATTTTTCAAAGATTATTTCTACTACTACTACTTGTATTAGAGCCAGTGTTCTAATAGAAATTTATTATAATTCTTTTTTAACTCATACAATCTCATTTTCCATCTCATTCTTCAATGTCATGATTCATGTATTAAACAGGCTAATAAAACACTTTAATCGATGTCATTATGACATATAACCTAGAAGTGTATTCTACGGCATCTGTATTAGCTTTTATTCCTGTGATATCTAATAAAAATAAAACAACTCGATAAAATCTTAATTTTATTTCATATAGAAACATGTGCTGATATCCTATGCGAAGGCGGAGGAGACTGCGAGGTGAACCCTGAAAGCGGACGCCCAGTTTGTCACTGTAATCATAATTGCACTGACAGTAAGGTAAAATATGAACTTCCTTTATAAATGTTGTCTATTAAGAAATATAATACGCATTATTGTTTTTTTTAATTAATAATTGTATTGTATTCTATTAAAAATACGCTTTACTAAACATTTATTCAATTATATATACACATTATGCTATCATTTAAAGATGAATTGCTTTTTAGTTATTCTAAAATTAAATTTTCAATTCATATTATATATAAGATTTTTTTATATTACACTATTATATTAAAATTCAAATCGAATTGTTTAAAATAATAAGTAAATAAAAGGTTTTATAGTTTTAAAGAATCCATTAATTATATCGATTATTAGTGATTCAATAGTCGATTGTTCATTATATCGTTTATATAAGATATAAAGATATAAAGACAAAAATATGTTTGTTAATTTTAACGACAATTTAAAACACACACTTAATTTAAACATGAATTCTTAATTGCCTTGATTTAAATTTTATTGCCTTCATTATATTTTCACCGTTGTTTTTAATAGAAAGCAGGTAATTTTCGCGAATTTAGTGATTACGATGCGGTATTGTCTGATCCCAGATTAAAATGATTGCTTGGATCACTTTATTTGATCACAAAAAAACTGTAAATTTTATTAAACTAACCAGCTGGACCCGCGACTTCGTCCATGTGGAAATTTAAAATAAAAGTAGCCTTACATCAGTTATCTGCCAGTGAAAGTTCTGTCAAAATCGGTCCAGCTGTTTTAGTAATTAGCCAGAACAAACAGACGGACAGACATAAAATATTTCTCATTTAGTAATTTAGGTTTATAATTTTTTTTTTGATATTTTATATTTATTACTTAATTTTGTGCCTAAAGTAAAAGTTTATTTTTATGCTTACTCAAGATTCATATATATACAAAGATGCATGATGTTTGCCATTTAAAAATATAATAATAATTTTACAGCATATACTTTCTATAATAATAAGATTAATAAGAATTTAGTAAAATTATTCTTATACGCTTATTACCACTTATATTTGTTGTTAGCATCTCTGTCGAGAGATTTTTACAAGTTTCTGCTATCCAAAGATTGTTCTACGAACAATCGTTTGGCAAGAGAGAATGCTATTTATTAAATATATATTTTTTTAACATTTTTTAAAGTTATTCCCACACTAAGGAAATTGAAAAAGACATATTTAGAAAACGTATACTTTATGCGTTTTCTAAATATGTCTTTTTCAAAACTATTCTTCTTTTCACAGGATACAGAAGTGTGTGGAACGGATGGTCAAACTTATCCGTCACAATGTGAACTAGACTTGACAACGTGTCGTGAACAGAGCGTACTACGTATGGCCTATAAAGGTGACTGTGGTAAGTGAAAGTATATGTGTTTGTTATTCTAATATTGTCCGATATTGTAAAGAGATAAGGTAAATTCTAAATGATAGGTACTTATGAAGACAATACGAACCGATATTGCTATAATGAGAATTTATATTCATTTTTAGAACATATTTCACAATATATATCTGTCAATATACTAATTATCATTTCATTTTGAAGAATTCATTTAATATGTAACTATTTTTTTTATAAATGTTACAATAATTTATGTTTTTATTGTCGTGATGCAGTGGGATAGCGTCTCGATGTAAACGCTATAAGGGATAATTATATCAAAATCTTTTCTCCGCTCTGGTATATAAAAGCGCGGCGTTGAACTCCGCTAGTTTCTAAGTTCTCTTTGTCAGAAAACTGAAAACGCAGGAACAACTAATAAAAACATATTATTTACGAAATCAGTTTGTAATATAATAAATAACTCTTTAACTACAATGTGAAGGCACAATACTATATATTGTATACAAAGAGCTTGTACATGTATTATTAAACTAAGGTAGTAATAGTGTGATAGATTACTGGTATCATATATTAATTTATGCGGCTTGATGTTCGAAGCTACCCTTTGAATAAGCTTAGTCACACAACTCATGTCTAGCTGGGCCTAATAATATACACTCGATTACACTTTGACAGAATAGGCCTGTAGTAAATCTACAGTATTATAGATCGCTGGCGCGATTCCGCCCTGTATAGTTGATAGTATTGTTCGTTAATAATTATATACGGTATTGATTTAATTTAGTAGGTACTAGAACTCTAATATTATTCATATAATAAGCAATATAAAATATATGTTATTTGGTATAGTAACATATATAAATATATAAAAATAATTTTCTTAGCAAACATTTATGAATACGCCTTGTATACGATATTAATTAAATAGACACTTTGTTGTATATATTATCTCTCCCAGCGGTGGGTCCTTTATGTCTGAAGGTCATGGTGATTCTGGAATGTTAGTCTGGAATAAACGAACTGTCTCCAATGGAAATCCAATATAATTCACAACTTAGAATTTATAATGTTTATAATTTTTTTAATTTTATTTGAATCATTTAAGTTTCAAACCAGTCGAGATCTTATCCACTAAATTCTAAGGATTTATTCTAAAATGTGTAGTTCAATTTGTGGGCAGCTTAAAGTTCTGCTTGACCACAGTGCTGTGAACTAATTATGACTACTTGCGGTAATACCAGAGAAGCGGTTTGCTTTGCATGGTGCAAATGGTCATTTCATAATTTTATATATATTTTATGCGACACTAAATATTTGAAATCTAGGTGAAAGTGCCAAATTCACATTGTAAATTATTATGAACCTAAATTCTACGTCTTATTACTATTAAGATATGTAACACCAATAAGAAATAGCTAATATTTTTCACTAACTAGCTTTGGTGCCATCGTAGCGGAGTGGTATAGAGTCTTATTGTAAGCGCTATGATTGTGGGTTCGCTGCGCAGAATTCGTAGAACTGGTAATATTTAAAATTTTAATTATTTGTATTTCCTTCATTCTGGTACAAAGCACGGCGTTGAGATTCGGGTATTGAACAAGCGATTTCTCGGACAACGGAGTGTCGTGATGTTAGCCTTATCTACTATCCTTCTAGGCGGGATTATTAGAAATAATAAAAATTTTTCATGCAAATTAAATAAGGGTTAATACATTGAGCCTAAAAATTAGCCTAGCGTTTAATTCAACACACATATTCTTAACATTTAAAAGACAATTACAATACCAAATAAATTTTGCTTTAATTTTTATATTATTTAAGAAAGGTTAAAGCTCATATTGTCCAAAATTTTAATTAGACTCGGTCAACCTCCAAGTCATAATAAGACGGAAGTACAAAGAGTTGTATATGAAGATTGACGTACAGTATGAAATAATCGTGTAATACACATATAAATACTGCCTAGCCTTCTATTCAAAGGATTCTTAACGTATTGTATTTAAAATTTAATATGGGAAATTAACAAAAGGATATCTTACATGTTATCTGTGACGGATGTTTTTGTAACAAGATACAAATTTAAAGATAATTAATTATATATTAGGCAAATTTCTATAATTAAGTCTCGTATGTAACGTGAGTATATTCTTGTGGTGATTATTAGTTTTTATTATTATACATTTTTTTATATAGAGAATATTTGTTGATTAGAATTTGGTAGGCTGTCAACGACTACACTTTCGAGTTTTAAAAGTAAATATTGAAGTATCTCTTTGACAGGTAGGGCGCTAAAAAGAAAAATATATTAGTCATGAATTAAATTTATGAAAAATATAAGTTAAAATTTGACGTTCTCGTTACAATGCAAATTGTTTTATTTTATAACAAAAAATAGTAGTAAAAATGTAGAGGGATAGTCAGAGAGAACATAGTTATAAGACATTCCGCTCTTTACTTTCCGCTCAAATTCGAGACATTGCGTATCGAGTGGTGGAACTCAACGCCGCACTTTGTTCACCATTGCGGAGAAATAATAATAATACAATTTTAATCATTCCACCGCGTCAGAATCGAACCCACAACCAATCGCGTTTATCATGGAACGCTGTCCCACTGTGCCACAATGGCTTCAGAAATAAAAAAAATGTATAAATATTCTAAAATCGCTTCGTCATCTTTTAAAGTTATTTAACAAAGGATTAGGAACAAAGATTCATAGTATGTTATATATTTAAAATAAAAAAAATGAATTGTATGTCTACGATATAAGTTTTTTATATACCAACAGTAAACGTATTACTTACTCTTAACTTAAAAGTGTTGAAGTTTTAACAACTCTAGCCGGTGTACACGGTGTAGTGTGAAATGGGTAGTTAATAGTAGCTTTATACTCGTATATTCGTAATTAACTTAAGGTCGTAGCAGGCGGCAGGTAAAATATACTTTGTATACAGACATTTTTACGTTAAAAGATTTTTTATTTTATTAAGAAAAAATATAAAAAACGATTTAAATGCTTTATATTATGAAATTGAAATGAGATAAATAGGTGTCATGATTACCACGAAACTACATAAAGAAATTATTTATAATTTTGTGTCAGTTTCAATGCTAACATGTAACTCTGTTTGTCTGTCTGTGACACACGGTCGAACCGCTGAAGTTTTTCCAGGAATTTTATTGTTTCACAAAAAGGATGCTTAAAATACCGAAACAATAGTTATATAGTTATAGTTATCGCGGGCGTATATATAATAATTCCTCAGCGTGAGAATTGAACCTACAACATTTGAAATACAGAGGTATACTTATACAAGAATTGTTAGGATCCGCAACTTCATTTACTGCTTATTAGTAGAATAAGATTTTTTTTTTGTAATAAGAGAAGACTTCACCTTTCCAACAAAATCTATTCAAGACAAGTTGTCAAGACACTCCATTCTCCGCTTTCCGCTCCCATTCGACATTGCGTGTTGATTGGCGGTACTCAACGCCGCGTTTCGTGTCCCAGAGCCAATAAATGAAATCCTTATAAATGTATAAATTTATTTTAATTATTGTAATATTTTCTAATGTAATTATTTAATCATATTTTATTTAAAACACAGACAGTTATGACTATTAAAAAAACAACCCACTCCGTAATAAACAAAACTAATTTTGCAGCAACCAATTTGACTATATTAATATTATTTGTTTTAATTATAAAAGTATACGAGCATTACCCATACAGTATTGTTACTCTGATTATATTGCTTAGTAAAATGTAGTTGCAGCTAAGATTCTAGTTAAGTTAATGCAAACATGCTTCGTAGACGCTTAATTGTTGTTTAAATACCCCTGCAGCTACGAATAAATGTCTGAAAAACATACGGTTATGTTATGTTCGTGAAATTTATTGTTTTATATTTGTTTTAGACCAAATATATTAAATAAAACGAAAATGTTATGAACACTGTACCTAATATTTAAGGCCATCATGGAGCAGTAGAACGCGTGGCGAAGAAAGTGAAGTTAAGAATGTGGCGCGTTTGGTTGTGGGTTCGACCCTCTCTCGGAGAAAAGATTATATTTAAATTATTTTCATTTCTTCGCTCTTGTTCGTTGAGTTTCACAACTCAACACGCAATGTCTCGATTTTGGGCGGAAAATGGAGGACGGAGTCTTGACATTATGTTCTTTATGACAACCCTGTTATGCGCACTAACGAGAAGCTGCAAAAAAAACCTAAATATTTTGTCCATGCAGGTTTTATCCTTTTTGCGTAGACGCGCCTTTAAGTCTGGTGTATTTTTGCCGTTTCTTTCTCTTGTGGTAGCACCTATAATTTCCAGATTTTGAATATTAAATAAATATGATTGATATATTATTATATAATGGATATATCATTTAATAAGGCACAAGTTTATTGTTCGTTACATATAGTAATGTTTGTATGACACGCTGTTAGTACCTCTACCTGTATATATATATATCAATCAATCTATGTCAGAACGTCTTTCAGCACTACTATTATACTATTATTTAATTATATCAGTTATACTATTTTGTACACTTATTGTCGACCGATTGGCTTGAAAGCTATTACTATATATTTAATATAATTTAATTAGCATGATGCGAAGGGTGGTATAATTTTATTTTTAATATTTAGGCAATATTTCAATACTATATATATATATTTATTTTACAACAAAGGTGATTTTGTTCAAATTGTGAAATGTAATATATTCCAAATATTGTTGGAATAGATAAAGATGAAAATGGAAATTCAAAGGGCTAGGCTTAATTCGGTATCAACTTTGAAGTGTTAACGATTTTGATAAATTATAACTGAATTGAAATTAACAATATGTAACGGTTTTTTACAAATCTCTATACTCTTATTATGCAACACCAAATACTACAATTTAAAAGAAAGATACGCAAATATATATCACACGAGTAATTGATTACATATCGATAAAAATATTGGCTCATAAAATTTGATATAATATTTGTAATTGAATAGACTTCAGGTGTTTTGCATTTTTTATAAAAATAAAAAGAGGATGATAATATGACAACCCTTTTGATTAATGTATTTTAATAGATTTTTAACTCTAAACATACTTAATTGCGAATAAAGGTCCATATGAAAAGAGTATATAATCATTTTCTCTTTAATTTTTATGCATCTGCTGTATCACCAATAAATTTATAATTCATTCCTTTACTCACGTTTATTACACGGATAACGTAAAAAACGTACTTTGGCGTCAAAACAAGTATACTAAAAATGGCGATGGAAAAAAACGACTATATGTACAATTACAATTAATTGACTCTGCTTTAGTTAGAATATTGTTTTAAATATATAAATAATATATGGCTATAATATACTTTACAACGCACATCTATGTTGTGTATAATCTCTCAAAAAGAAAAAGTAGTATATTTATATCATTTACGAAATCAGTTACTTATCATATCATATTTCACATCATTTAGTAAATTGTTAAATAGAAATATATTCTTATAAGTTACACTAACTGTTCACAAACTTTTTAATTAGCTGTACCTATTTCATTTTCCTTTTATCTTGCCCTCGGAAAAATATATTTTTTAATTCTAGCAACCCATTTCTGTTTTCCCAGTGGCTAGTAATCGACCGTCCTACAACGCTTTCATTTTGTGCAAGTGTGCAAACAATCGTTATTAAATTTTCACGGATGTCTTCTCTCATCCCTCATTCCGGTAAATGGAAACCAGAACATGTCTCGAGCAGTAATGCTGTTGTCGGAAAATTTATTGTTCTAATGCACGATATTAAAACTGTTTGGGATATATGGAAGCTATAAATAAAATTTGTTTAGTAATAATATTTTAGGCAAGTCATATATAAGATTAAGAAGATATCAAAATATATTTCAACTTCAAACGTTACATATACCATAGTAAAAAATAAAAACATTATACCTAGCATATTGTTTTGAGATATAAGATTAAAGTGGATGCTATACAAAAGTAAATAGATTATTTTTATGTTACTTCCAAAATAAAGAGGCATTACTTTTAATGTTCAAATCGTTCTATTTCTACGAGAGTAAAAATAAATGTTTTTACAGCGCTCTGCGAAGGCGTCCAGTGCTCTTTTGGGGCTCACTGTGTAGCCGGTGAATGTTTGTGTCCGACCGATTGTACGAGCGCGCCCCGTGAACCAGTTTGCGGTAGCACTATGCAGACCTATACTACTGAATGTGAACTACAGAAAGCAGCGTGTACATTGTCACCCCCCGCTAAACTTCACGTCATTTTCTACGGAGACTGCAAAGATAGACTCGCCGTAGTTCCACCGATTGCTATGAGTACGTATGACCAACTTTACTGTTATTGCCGAACTTTCCAACTAACAACTTTGGTTATTAACATCACATCGCACCCTTCTTGAATATAACAAGTTTAAATTACTATTATTCCCAGCGTTCTGTTTTTATAACTAATATAAGTAAGTAGACAGAACTTACTCTTCGTGGAGCATATTCATATTTGTGAACTGATACTTTAAAATAGTGTTACTTTAAATAGTTTCTTTAATTTGTTGCTTTAAGCATGTTAAATTTATTTAATATTTTTTCTCTTTCTATATATAAATTTGCTCCGACAAGGGTTAGGTGGGAGATATTAACTATCGTACCGTCATCAACTGGGTCGTTATTAATTCCAATAAAACAACCCATCCGATCAATTAACTAACTTTACGCTTTACGCTCGACTAACACGCAAATATTTGACTCGGTACGGGTAGCTACGACCGCGATGACCACAACTGGGGGAGAAGAAGATTCTACGGATTTCTTGGGCGCGACCGAAATAGGAACGACGAGTTCGTCGGCGTGCCGCGATATCCGTTGCGATTTCGACGCCAGCTGCGAGGTCGGATTCGATGGATATCCACGTTGCTCTTGCCTTTTCGAATGTCCGGCTGATGACGAATATTTTCCGGTCTGCGCCTCAGACTTTCGACTTTACCCAAGTTTGTGCGCAATGCGGAAGGAAGGCTGTCAAAAACAGTTGGAACTTAGATTAAGACCCTTGGATCTGTGTAAAGGTTAGTCAATTTTTGCATGACTTAAATACTTTATGCTGTCGCATTACTAACCACAATAATATTTATTTAAAATAATAATAAAATTTAAAAGAATAAATAAAATGTCGAAGACATCATTTCTACTTATAATTTCTCATGTATTATAAAATTCTATATACATTTTTCAACAACATACTTTACTACTCTGTTTTACTTTTACAAGACGTCTCAATGAAATATCTCAATAAGTAAATTAATTGGTAAAACATTGAACGTCATCGTATGCAAATGTAGATTTGCAAAATGTAAGCCCATCGTTAACACAGGTATGGAAGTGCGTCCGTGTGGCAATAACAAGGCAATGATAGACCTGTCAACGGGGTTGGAGATCGACTGTGGGAATGGGCCGCATCGCCAGGACTGCCCGCCCGGGACCTATTGCCATATCACTCTCGCTGCGGCCCGTTGCTGCCCTAAAAGTGAGATTTTATTTATTCACGATAATTAATAATCATTATTCAATATCACACACACCGTGGTTTAAATTAACACTTATATAAATATTACATATCAAGTTTTCTTCTCCGTCTGCAGTAATGTGCCAAAGCTCAGAATAATAAAATTTGGGACACTTCTAAGCTATTTATATGTCCATCATGTCTCGTATCATATTCTATATAATAATGATTAGGGTTATATAAAATTTGTTTCATAAATAATGCCCTAATATAATCTGTTATAATGTTGGTCTCTGGACCAACATTATATTCCAATTTATATGAAAATCAGTAACATTTCGTGGAAATACCGCTTTAAGCGTAGCGTGGTGTATAAATTTTTAATGAAGCCCTTTTATTCTATAGAACGAAATACAACTACTTATTTATGAAATGTCGCAGTAAAGATGGTGAAAGTACAAGACGCTACGAGTAAATTGGATACAATCACGCTAGCTGTTACCGCTTTGAGTCCTTTGTTCCGATCTCGTAAAATGCACTGTGAATAAAATGTAATATTTTATAAAGCATGTAAGAAATTTTCTTCACTTTTTGCGTCCTTTTTTATGCAGATGATACTAAACAAATGGATGATAAGCGAGGTTCACACTGTTCTGAGAGCGTGTATGGCTGTTGCACGGACGGAGCGTCCTTTGCCACGGGCCCGAATGAGGAGGGGTGTCCGATTACGACTTCGACTTGTGGTTGCAATCGATTAGGATCGGTATCCGACAAATGTGATGACAGCGGTCAGTGCGTTTGTCGACCGGGAGTGGGCGGCCTTAAGTGCGACAGATGCGAGCCTGGCTACTGGGGACTGCCAAGAATAGGGTCTGGTCACACTGGGTGTATACGTAAGTATGAAATGTAAAAAATGTAATTACGAATGTTAATTCTTAACATAAGTTAAAGTTTTTCTAATATAGTATTTGCAAGTCGTTTTTATAAATAATTTAAATTAAATAATATTGCTTATATTAATAATTAAATAACGCTATGTCTACTATGAATATAATATTGGTCCTGCTGATCAAAGATAATAAAATTGTTTCAATAATCGGTTAAATATGAAAGTAGCTTTCATTACAGGTTTAGTGAAAATTAGTTAATTACAAAAAAGTATCTAATTATCAATTTTAGTAGCGTTTATGAATAAGTATGAATATCTTGGTTTGATTATTTTCTATATGGCATTGTCTGTTTCAATTTATTTACTTAAAATTCTATTTCGATTTAATCCTTTATTCAATTTTATTACTACTTGACTTATAATGGAGGTTTTCACTCTCGTGGCTTTGTTGGTTGACGGAGTATCGCGTGTACAGCCAAATACTTTTAAGTGTGCCCACGGTCTTGTGGAAAATACCTTAATTAGTAGGCAAAATTGTAGCGTGCGGCTGTTCCGCATTCGGCTCGGTCCGAGAGGACTGCGAGCAGATGACCGGCCGCTGCGTGTGCCGCAACGGCGTGCAAGGCCAGAAGTGTACAGTGTGCGCCGATCATCGACGCCGCTTAGGACCTAACGGCTGTTCCGATCGTAAGTATCCGATAATCCAGATATATTGCTTTTTATATTGGAATATCTCTCCTCAACGACCAATTTTTTATTCCTTTTATGTGCTTAGGATGCCTTTAAATAAAGACGTTACGTTTATTATAATTTATAACCTTATAAACCATAATGTAGTCATTTATAGAGAAATAGTGTAATAGATTGTTTTATAATAGAAAAGATGGAGATGATATATATCGTTTTTAACTTGTTTACAAATTGCTACAAGAGGCCAATTTGAGTATATATTTGTTGCGACTCACTCAATTAAGTACGAATGTGAAATATGTTAAAGCTAATTGGACCGTATGTAAAAAAAATAAGATAAAAAATATTAATGAGTTCTTTTTATCATACAAAATGAGCCATACTAGCCAAAATATTATAGCCATACGAAAAATAAATTCAGTATAGGTACACAAATGTCATGAATATTGTGTTTAATTTATTATTAATTTAAGTTATTTAAAAATACACCTTCAATGTTAACTTTATATGAAACTTATATGGTTTATAAAAATTTACATCCAACTTGAATTAAGGACATATTAATAAGTCCCCACAGATATATGTTTTACTTTGAGAACGGATTAACCTTTATTGTGTATAATATCAACGCCTAATTCTAACTTCGGTTGTTTGACTAACCCATACAAAACAAATTAAAAAGTCGAATATCGCAGCAAAAAAAACGACAAATTATGTTTCGATTGGCCTTGCTTTGTAACTAACGATTGGAAGGCAGATAGATAGATATTTAAGATAAAAATAGATAATTTAAAAATAATTCTTTGCAAAAATAAATCCTTTGAAAAAATCTATGACTTAAGTTCAATAAGACATATTTAGAAAACGTATTAAAATTTGAACGCAGCGTTATTTGAACCGGCGCCTCTTGAAAACCATTCAAGCGCTCTGACCGCTAAGCGTATACGTTTTCTAAATATGTCTTACGTATACGTTTTCTAAATATGTCTTTTTCAATTTCTTTAGTGTGAGAATAACAATTTTATCAAAGTATATATTACTAAAGTTTTTACTTTTTTAGCTGAAATCAGTGGAGTAGCAGAATCGTGTGCGGAGTTGTCGTGCTACTTCGGCGCTGTTTGCACTGACCGTACAGGAGGCGCGCTCTGTGAGTGCGCCGCTGCTTCTTGTCCCGATAGCGATTTAAATATGTTGGTAAGTAAATCTGTGACAAAATATGAGATACATTTATCTTTTTATAATATTTGGTGTTGTACTCACAAAATATTTTTATGAGGCAATCAGAGATTATAAAGAAATAAAATATTAAAGTGTTATTTATACATTTAGAATATGACAAACATTTTTAACCTATAAAAAACTTAACTTAGCTGGACTGGAACCTGTGCCTTTTGGAAACCGTTCAAGCTTTCTGACCACGGTTTTGAACATATGGCTTAGTGGCCAGATAACGCTTTTTTTAAAATGTAATTCATTGAAAATATTAAAAACACAATGTCGTTTTTTACTTTTTACATAAAAAAATTTAAGCAGTTATATTTTAGACAAATTAAATTCAATTTTACAACGCGTCTAGTATAAATAAAATAATAAAACTTTCTAAGTTCATCCTATAAATACACGTTATTAAATGAAAAGCAGACCTCTTCAGATCTATTTTGGGATAGTCGGAATTTCAAGTGATTTCACGCTTGTATAAGACTACTCGTATAATACGAGTATTTCATACATGTTTTTATTTAGAATAGACGAAGCGACTTATAATCCATTTCAGAACAATAGTTGAGCGATTCAAATCGCTCTCTATGAAGGACCCGTCGATTTATCGTGTACGTTAATATTGCTTTTTCATTGCAATTTTATCATAAATAAAGAGGTCATACTGGCACTTTGCACAAGCGTTTTTTTTATACACCTTATACTTAGAGTGTAAGCGCGATGGTGGTGGGTTCGATATCCACTTAGTAATCATTATATTACTACTAGTAATATTACAAATACAAAATATTACAAATACAAATACAAATATTTTCGAGTTGACAAAGTTCAGTGCAGTTAAAATTGTCATATAAACGCTGTTTACATTTTGGTTGCGAAAGGAGAACAAAGCGATGAGTCACTATATTCTTTTTGGCTTAAAAAATATATAATGGATATGGTCGCCCAGTTTTAGTATTTCAATTGGTAACATGTAAAATATAATGACTATGTATTAAGTGTATTTATATTGAAGTCATTGTGTAAAATGGTAGAATTTCAATCTTATCAATGGAAGCAAAAATAATTTTAAACACGTCTACATATATAAAGTAACAGAAACATTAATAACTTTTATATATACACAATTTAGTTCAAATATCTGATTATTACTGCAAAACATACAAAAAAGTTGTCACTAGAAATATACTTAATCTTTAGAAGATTGAGATAGTAGCTATAAGTCTAATTTACTTATGGTTAATATATTAGCCCATAAGACCTTAATAATGCTATAGAGGTAATAAAGCAATGTACTTTAACAAAGGAAGTAATTCGGAGAAAAACCTAATTTGTACTAAATCAGACTGAGCGCTCTGTACCATTAACAAGGCTTACACAAATACTACGTTCCACAGTTTCAAAGTTAGCCACATTCACATTGAATCTATTATAATTAATTGCTCTATAATTAATAGTTTTAAAAACAACACTGACTCGAGTCAGTGAGTCATATTGCAGTTCAACAAGTATTTTATTGGTCTCTCAACGAAATTTAAAAGTTGAGCGTATTTACAAGTTAAATTCTCTTTAACTTAACTAAGTGCAATAAAAATCAACAGGTATGCGGGAGCGACGGTAAGACTTACGAATCTGAATGCCACCTTAAATTGCAAGCTTGTCGTACTCAGAAAGATATCGTAATTCAAGCGTTTGGACCTTGTAAGTTATCAGAAGTCGCAGGGACGGTCGGTCCTTTGAGGCCCTCCTCACCGATACAATTTACTCAACAAGATGACGGAGCCGCTTCTAAATCAACTAGACATTTACTCAACCCAGAAAAGTACTACAATAAATATGATTGGATAAGAAAAGAAACGCCCAGTGACTTTGACAGCATTGTAACGGGACAAAAATTGAAGGGTGAGTCACTTTAAGAAAAGACAATAGGCGGTTACCGAAGCAATTTTGTAATTTCAAAGCCACAAGTGTTTAATTATTTCGGCGATTGACGACGTTAATTGATGTTTTTCATTTCAATATTAAACATCTCAAATTGTATTCTTAAACATTAGCATATTGCAATGTTTATATTTTTCTCTAATTCATATTTATGAAACAGATTTGAATTGTAAATAGTTTAGAACGGTCGTTTATTTTGCAATTACGAGTTTAATAGTATATTATCCATTGCCAAATTCTAACAATAGCAGCGATGCGATAGTTTAAAGTTGCGAAATTTGCAGTTTCCGAATTACTTAATTTACTGCAGACTATCCAGCGCTAGTATTTTAGTAACATCTCAATTCATCTTAATCACGTTAATTTTGTAGGAATTACAGTTTGGCTTGTTGTGTGAGGAGTTTCCCTTGTCAGTTTGTGACACTGTTCCCCGTGTCCTTAACTTAGTTACCGATTTATCTTACTTATTTGTTGCTCCAAAATAATGATAGAGAATTTCTTGTTGCTATATTACTTGATATATAGTGTCAATGGGTACAAATTGTTTTCAATCTTGTTTTATAATCAGATCAATAATATATAGCAGATAACATATAATTAACAAATAATACTGCGTGATAGAATATATTACACCCAGAATTTATGGATAATATTTTGCATAACTTAATTGAATTAACGAATCGATTACTAAAAACGTCTAGAATATTAGTGTTACACTTTCTACAAAACAGGGTCTCAAACAGCAACTACAGCGACAGTAGGCGCGGTGGGCGCGTTGCTGGGAGACCTCTGTACGGAGGACGCGGAATGCGCGGCGTTGCCCGGCGCGTTTTGTGCTCGAGGCGGCTGCGAGTGCCGCCCTGGGTATGTGGCAACCGCACATAGGAAGGCTTGCATTGGTGAGTAAAATGATAAACTTGTAAACACACATTTCTAGTAGTACTAGTGTTATACATTTGTACATTTATAAATAGATTCCTTTTATGTACGTACACACTGCATATGCTTGACAGGGAGAATATTATTCGGGCAATGTTGTTTCTATATCAATCTACTATTGGAAAACAAAATACAGTTATGAGTGTATAAATTTAAAATCATATTCCTTAAATATGCTATGAACATATTTCATAAGTTTCATATATTTGTTTAAAAGAAACCTACTTCAAAGATAAAACAAGTGTAATATGGAAGAATAAAATTTTTGAAATCCATTCCATTTCATCTGTGTACAGCTACAACATTTTAATATTCAAACAAAATATATCTTGTTGCATGAGAAATGCTTACGACATTGTTGCAGAACAAATAACTCAAGAAACAACGGAGGAATATAGTGCATGTTTATCAGAGCCGTGCTACAATCTCGGCAGCTGCATAGACTTGCCGGGCTCCACGTACGCGTGTGTATGCCCTGACCCGTACACCGGCCTCAACTGCGAATTTCATATCAAAGACGCTCAACCATCTAGTTACATCGAAACTCCATCCTTTGACGGATCGTCCTACATACGCCTAAAACCACTGAAGGCTTACCATAAGTTGAACATCGATATTGAATTTAAGGCTTTCTCCGAAAATGGGGTCATATTGTACAATCAGCAGAAACCCGACGGAACGGGTGATTTTGTTTCGCTCTCGTTGGTAAACGGATATTTGGAGTTCAGGTGACTTTTATTCTTATTTCATATTTCAATTTCGGTGCGGAACTGCGAGTTCGGAAATATTGTGAACAAATATAATTTCTCTACCCTTCCGTGTGTGTTGAATAAATTAAAATAATAAAGTCCCTAAAAAATTATATTCTAATATAACAGCGAATATTGGCAATTTTACCATCTTTATAAATAAAGACGTTCATAACTTTTTGTTAGATACAATCTTGGGAATGGCGTAATAATTCTAAGATCACTTGAAAAAATTACGTTGAACGAATATCATAAAGTATCGGCGAAACGATATCATCGAGACGGAATCCTCTCAGTCGATAATATGGAAGATGTCGCAGGACAATCTACTGGCAATCTAAAGGCGTTAGATCTCGCCGAAGATGCTTATATTGGAAGTGTGCCTACAAATTATTCCAGGTAATTGTTGAAGTTATAACAAATTCTATATAATAAGCACTTGCTCGCATTTCGTTAAAATATTCATAATGTGAAACACTTGGTAACTGGAAAAGTTTTGAAAATACTCTAGAGTGTAGAATCTAATTCCCTCGTATTGTATCTGTAATTTATTTATTATATAAATTTTATTTATAAATAATGTAATAGTGATAGTAAGTTTACATTGTTATTATTTTTTTCTGTTTAGAGTATTCGATAATATCGGAACTAGGAGTGGTTTCATCGGTTGCGTAAAGTATTTGAGGATAATACGTCATCAAGTCACAAAGAAATTGGGTCGTCCGGACTCATTAGTGGTATCCATAGATAATGTTCTAGAGTGCCAATCTAATCCGTGTATGAGTATGCCCTGTAAGAATGGAGCCACGTGTAAATCCGAATCGGATACTGAATATATATGTCGGTGTCCGATAGGATTTCAAGGAGCCAATTGTGAGGAGAGATTAGATCCGTGCGAATCGAATCCCTGCGGATATGATGAGGGGCTATTGTGCGATATCGGAGCGGACGGCGGACACGTTTGTCGATGTTTGTTCGGTGATACTGATTCTAATGGGAACACGTGCAACAACGGTAATTACTACTTTATAATTTTGTGTGACGTTATTAAGTAACAGCTTTGAATTCAAATTTATACAAAATTCAATTACTATTTGTTTTTAGACGTCAATGTTGTACAAGAAACTTTGACACCTCAATTCAATGGGACGAGTTATATTGAATTATCGCCTCTCGAAGGGCTCGGAAAGGCATTCAGAATCGAAATTTGGTTTTTAACGAACCGATTTTCTGGGATGCTCCTTTATACCGGCCAGTCGAATAAAGCCAAGGGGGATTTCATAGCGATTAACTTAGTTAATGGATACCTACAGTTTAGGTACAATTTGGGGAGCGGAATCGCCAATATCACGTAAGTAAGACTTAGACGCCGATGAATTAATTTAACAAATTAAGTAAAACATTTAGTTCCACAGGCAATTATTTATTCTCCCGATGCCAATAGAATCTCTGCCAACTTAGATGAAAATTAATAGTTAACAGTATGATGAGTAACGGTGAAATGATAATTACATCAAGGGAGCTATTAGTGCCTTTGCTCAGTAGACTGAGATATATTTCACTTATACTTACATACTGTTTGCTTCTGCAAACAACACGATACAAAGCCAAATTCTGCTCATAACGCTAGGTGTACGTTGACTATTGTACATATTATGTAAAATTACACATGGTGCTGCTCGCCAGTTGTGTTAGATCTTTTCTTTTTACTTGCCTTGACACGCTGCCGTGTGTCTAGATATGTTCACCTTATAGATATGTGAAATTTATAAATGTATAATATTGTTTACTAGGTCTCCCGTGTCAATAACAAAAGGCAGATGGCATAGAGTTAGAGCCACTCGTATAGGAAGACATGGAAGCTTACAATTTGATCATCATCCTACACAAAGAGGTGCATCACCTCCACCGCTCACTCACCTTGAGCTCACTCTACCACTTTTTATCGGCTCTTTACCGTAAGTTTAAATATACACGCAGCTCTCTATATTTATTTTAGAGTATATTCTTATTTTCCTTTACTAAAAAGTGTTATGATAAAATATTTGGGATATATTTAATTAGCCGTACTGTAATTTAAGTTTTTATTCTTTTTATTTTTATGCCAGGAGAAAATTCACTTGGAATTTTAAATAAACTTACTTTGTAAGTAAATAAACGGTATCGGTAAAGCTAATCTACAATTATAACAGGATTTGAATCTGCGCCTGTTAGGATAGCCGAGTCCAAACGCTCTGGCCAATTAAGTTTACTTAGCCAGTACATTTTTAAATTTATGTTTTATATACTTTTGTAAGGTAATTTCAGTATTTTTATAGCTTAAAATATAATTTTAACAGTAGTTTACAGGATTTTTACACATTTCAAATTTACCTTAATTTCGTTAGCGTGAAAATCACAATTTAAAATATTAATATTATTTAATATTAATATTATTTATATAAAATGTATATTGCCTTTAACAATCAAGCATTCACGTCAATTTCACTTCACGCACATTATTTACATACATTACTCTTAGTAAATTTTGATATTTTGGTCAAATACGCAGTGCTACGAAGCGCAATTTGTCATACAAGAATGGATATGAAATATTTTGCGCGACAAAACTCATTTTGTTTTTAGTTCTCGCTTCACTGACATTCAATTTACGGTTAAAATTCGGCGCACGAACAATTTATTTTTGTATCGCAGTTAAAAAAAAAATTCGCTGACGTATGTATGTATATATGTAGATATCATTGTGCGATGTTCATATCCAGCGGAAATAATATTACAATCGTTTTGTTATGGATAGGTCTTATTATATATGTATATAATTTTATTTGCTAATTTAATTTTTTACTTTAAATTCATATAAGTAGGTACTTTATCATACTAAATTTTAGGAACGTTCATTCACTATTATTTGTAAATTATATATGGAGTTTATTGCTATAAAATTAATTATCTATTAAAAATACGTTAGGTTTGGTTAGGTTACGGAACACGGGGGACAGTTGGCGGGAATTATGGTTTGAAGTAATATGAAATTAGGTAACGTAAAAATGTATATGGATAACAAGTACAGAACGCCAATATTTTTCTTAATGTACTAAATAATATTTTTATATATGAAATAATTACTACACACTCAACCATGAGTTTGTCATATTTTTTTGTATAACACCACGTTGCCAAGACAACGCGTATTTTATACTGGACCAAAAGGTAAACTAAGCTATATATATATATATATATATATATAAACAATGTCGCCATTTTTACTTTTATAATATAAGTTCTTCATTATCTATAATAAAACAGTATCAAGATATCAAAAATTTAATACTAAATCGACAACCTTCCGTAGTTCCTACGTCCGTCCGCATAAAATGTCGGGAGTGACCAGCAGTTTCGTAGGCGCGGTGCAACAGGTTTTCGTGAACGGCAGCCCCTTGTCTATGTACAGTGGAGATATAGCGAAGTGCTCTGTAGTGGCGGAGGAAGATAGACTGCCTTGCGCCACCAGCGGCGTTACTAAGTACGCCGGACCGCCTTGCGGGGACGGTAAGTGTATGAGTAATGTACACTGTATCAGATTCACTTGATTGCTATCCGCTCCTTGTGCTGGATTTCAGGTAGTTATAGTTGAATTAGTTTTCGAACTTTAACTTGACTACACACTGTTGCTGTTATGTAAGTAATATTGCTTGCGTATAGTATGTAGTATTTTAAAAGGGCTTAAATCTAGAAATTACTCAATTATTTCGATAAGAAATATTTTTTAGCATATCGAAATGACATATTAAATGTTGAATTCTCAAAAACTTAAGCAGCTAATTATAAAAAATTATAATGCTACAGCAACAATATAGTTTAAAGTCTTAAACGCTGAGAGTTTTGAAGACATGCCATAGCAAAAATATACATAAAATATATAAAAATACAGTTTTATATAAAATTGTTGAAAAAAAATATATATATGTTTTAAAATAAACATTAATAAATGTATCATCCGGCTAGGTCTCACTCCATGCAAAAATAACGGTACGTGTATACCGCTGCTGAACGAATATAAATGTATATGCCCAGACGGGTACCAGGGGAGGAACTGTGAGGTGCAATTAAAAGTGGAGATGTTAAACGACGGAGCGCCCATTAAGTTCGACGGAAATAATTATTACTCGTACAGAAGCCGAGGCGGCCGCAGGTAAGTTCCCAACGAATTAATATTCATACCAATAAAACCCTCCCCGCGCCTATTAAATAAATAGACAAAACAATAATAACAAGCATTGTACTCCATTATCAATTTATTAGTTTAATTAACGATAATTTATCATTTTCAATACTTTTTATACGTGTCGTCAATTACGCTAATGAATATAAAGCCACAGTTTAATAAAGTAATGGTAGCAGAAAAATATAATTTAAATCAATGGATAATTTGATTGTTACATACCATTAATGCGGCTTTCATTTTCGTTTGGTTCGTCGCATCGCAAATGGCTGCATTGTTTAAGTTAATGACGTTATCAAATTTATCCACGCCGATTGTACGTTGATATGTTGCAGTCAATTTCGCGACTGACGATAATCCGTAATGACTTTTTGAAACAATAATATTACTTGTATATTATGAAATATTAATTTATTAATTGGGGCGACATCTCATACGCGTACAGTAAAGCGGTAAAGTTAATTGTTTCTATTTAATGTATTTAGCACCACTTTAACAGAATATTGTGTTTGAACTGTTTTTGAATCAAGTTACAATTTATCGTTTAAACCATTTAAAAATATATAGTCTAGGTCTATAGGCTACATTTATACAGAGTACATCAATTGTAATGCAAGATTTTATCTTTACAATATATAGGCACAGGAAATGGATAATTTACTGTGTAACAGTCGCTTTCTTCTAATTACCATAATTAATTTGTCTTTCAATAAGCCAAGTTTACTATGTAACTACATTTATTTCTTATATTGTATTCTAAATCTTATCCAAGTTCAGTAATTCTTCCTTTTTAATTAATAATTTTAATCTTACTTACTTGATTTCTCTTTTCTAGCTTACAAACTAACCCAGAAGGTGAAGGACATTATGATGTAAGATAGCATTCGAGGGTTGCTCGCTATAATACATTTAGATATAAGTTTTAATGAATCGATCTACAATATAACATAGATTAGGTAAATTTACTTTAATTGTTTTGAACCTTACACATACTGCGCACGTCTTTCAATGCCTTCTATTTGAATGTAACAGTAATTTTGCTATTATCAAATATTGTAGTAACCACCAATATGACAAACATTTGTAACTTAGATATTGAATCGCATTATACATTCGGAGCTTATTCCAGTAGTGGGACTTCATTAGCCTTTGTAAATTGAGTTGAATCTATCAGATCACGCCAAAGTGCTCGTACGTGACTTGCTTCAATTCGATGGAATATGCGAAACTCGTAACGTCCTTTCAATGACGTCAACTTGTGTCAAACTGTTGTACGCTGAACTAACTTAATTCATTAAAGGCTTCCAATATTTAAGCATTTAACTTACCTTCAGTTGAACTCTTGCAAAATTTCACTAAGACTCTGTTTATTTGTGCATGACAATGTATCTTCAATTGCTTGGCTTTTTATTTCTTTTTATTTCTGTCTATTTCGGGTCAAGAAAATATAGAAAAAAAAGTATATTGCTTAATTATAACGCAAGGTTTTCGCATTAAAACGCTTTAGTGTTATTTTGGATTTTTACGACGGATATGGACGCTTCATTGTTATTTATAGAGGTTCCATTTAGTTAATTAATGTGTATAATATAACACGACAATTTCTCATTATCATTTACATCATAAATGTTTTCTACGCTAGATTCCAAGTGGCACATATGAATGAGTGAGTTCTATGAGAAATTCGATAAACGAAACACAAGTCGTTTTTTTGTGATAACTACAGACAGCTCAGATAGACGATTTTTTTCATTATTCTTTCCTCTGCCGTTAAATAGTAGCAACGGATTTAAGTATTCCGTTTTCGAATATACCGTTTAGTTAAGTGGCGCGTAAATTATTGACGAAGTGGTCGGAGCGTAACACAAAATCCGTTCGGATGTTTTCATGCATTTTATATGATGCGGTCCGTTCCGTTCACTCGATAATAATATAATCCGCGCGAGCATTCGCGTGAAAATGAATTGCACGCATTATTGCCGGGTATTGTAGCTAAAGCTGCATAATAGAGGATATTGAAATTTATTTTTATTTTTACCACTAGCAAGGTATTGTTTGACTGGTATGAATTTCATAAAGAATAATTATATTAGAGTCTTTATTCGATTTATTTTTTTCGAAAAAACACTAGATCAAAGTAGTGGCGGACGATTGCTATTATAATAAAAACTTACAGCAATGTCATATATTGTTAAAAATGATAATAAGTTTTGACTATTCGGTACATTATTAAGGTTAATAAGTTTTGCACTTGGCTATCTTCCTTTAAAACACACGAGAAACTATGTAATAAAATAATTCAATGTTTAATGCACATCTAAAATTATTTGTAATTATTTCATGTAAAAAAGCAAAAAAAATATCTTGAAATATTATTTTCAACTCAAGAAACGGCGTAGTCTAGCCCAATTGATATGAAAGCTCTTTTTTACAGCTAACAATAAAATACAACTTGGGAAATATCTTACTTTTGCATTTATTCCAGTATATATTACCATATATTAGGTACATCACACCCTTGTTAAATATTCCTACATCAGCTACCGAGTGTTGAAATCGCAGCGGGCGCTATAATAAAAGTTAGACATTTGCATACCAACATAAATTCAAAACACAGTTTTCCATTACACGTACTGCATCTATTATGTATTTCGATACAGCTAATTATTTGCATATAAATGTTTCGTTTCGTTAATAGTTTAAAAAAGTGACAAAAATAATAAATCTAATATTTTATAAACACTTCTGTATTATTTATAAACCTCATCTGTTTCATATAACTGTCGTATTTATTTATGAATTGAATGTGCTTTGACTTTTATATATACAATATACTAGCGGTTTGTGATTTTCAGGGTATTTTTATGTGTGCTTAATGACAATTATGTCTATATACTCAAATATTATAGCTTTTTTATCAGCCTTTTATAATAAAATAAACGAACTAGGCTTTTTGGTTTTTATGCTCAAACTTTTTATTATTTTGTATTGATATATAAATAAAAGCTTTACAATATAATAGATTTGGAATTGAATTATATTGATATTATTTTGTAGGAATCGCAACCTCCGCGGTATAAGGTACGAAATAAAGTTTCGAACTCATAACGACTCAGGCCTCATAATGTGGAGACGGAAAATTGGTATTCGACGTGATTTCATCGGACTAGGACTTAGCAATGGGAAATTACAACTTATATACAGCGATACGGATTCAAAGGAATCAAATGAATGGTTTCAAAGTGTAGAGTCTAATGATAGAGTCAACGACGGACTTTGGCATACGGCGGTCGTGAGAAGACGCAAAAGACTTGCGATGTTGCAAGTAGACGACCTCCCCCCAGTTAGAGGTTATTCGCAGTCGCTGCTTGTTCCCTCGAAAGCCAACCCTAAAATATGGATAGGTAAGTTCAAGTTCTCTTGCAGGTTTTTAAATTTGCATCTCTTAAAACGGGTCAAGTAGATATAGCCTTACATTAATTAAAAAATAGCACTCCAATTTTTTATTATTCATATTTTAATTTTTCTATTATGCTTTACGGAAATAGGTTGCGCTTGATTTTGTGTTTCTTGTCGTTTTTTTTTAATTTAATTAATGGGTAATAATATGTATAATTTTAGCTTATTTATATTTTATAAATATTATTTAACAATGTACATATAAATTTAAGCCCAAATTAAACTCGTAACTAAATGAAACGTAAACACAGCATTGGACCTTTCCAAAAGTAATTACCGTGTCTATAATAAAACAACCCGGATACGCTTGAAAAGATACACTCAAACACTACAAAGGAACAAAAGCGTAATAAGTACAAAATATGCCAATAGTAGTCTTGAGCTGACGCAAAAATCCCATTTGAGACTGTTTCCATTCCATTCTGTTTTATGAAGTGAACTAATTTGACGTTTCATGATAGGAGGATCGCCGTCCCTGCCGTTGGGATTACCGGCCGCGCTGTACACGGGCCTGCGCGGCTGTATCGTTACACTGAAGGCCGCCGGACGCCACATCGACGTCAAAACGCCCATTCGACCGGTAGTTCCGGTACAATATTGCAATTAATTATGTTATACACTGACTATGCTATTGATTGGTTCACGTGATTTACAAATTCCAAGATTAAAATTGAAAGCTTTGTTGTTACAAAGTAATTGTCTTATGAATTTAGATATTTAATTTAAACTTTAATGCATAATTTGTCATGGATATTTTAGAAAATATATTTATTCGGCGTAGACCGTACGTACGTATGTAACACATATAGTCGCAATGTATCGTGACTTATTATAACCGAATGAAAGGAAATACCAACTAATTATGAAGGTTTCAGCTTTTAATAATTAATAATAAGTCGTAAGTCTTTTTATCTGTCGTATAGTCATGTTGTCTATCTATATTGATAAATAACTATTATAGACTGCCGCATTTTAAATAAAAACATCTAAATTACATTTAAATGCTAAATTGACGTTTTTGAGTGTGGCTGTAATTGATTAACAAAAAAACATAGATTCGCAAGTTTATTATTATAAATATGGATAGTAAATTTGATTGTACATTAAATGAATATTGAATGTGAATGATAATAACATAGTAAATTGTCATATCCCAGTCATATCTTTGAAAGATTATGAAATATAAAAGTATTATTTTTCGTGTATATTAAATTAATAGTTAATTAGTATTAGAGTACCTGGTAGCTAATATTTGTCTTGATGGTAGCATTGTGTCTGGCGATGTGTTTTAGTTAAATACACTATAAATTTTATAATTAATTTGGAAAACAAATTTATGTATAGTTCTATTGACGGATAAACTACTTAGATGACAGCTTTGATGTTAATTGGTATATTTCGTATATAGATACATATGTTCATATGTATCATAATTCATAATATAATAGATTAAAGCGACCTCGATGTTTGGCATGTGAATAATTTCTATCAATTATTAGTAATAACATTAGAATATACTGAAGGAAATAATCTGTGGGATGGCATGAGTTTGACCTAATAATAAATATTGTCGAGAATAAGGTACATACTGTGGCGTAAGATGGACCTCTATGATTACAGTTACACAGTATGGCTTCAAATTTGATTTTGGGAATACTTATAATGTAAGTTTCTCAATTCCAACCATATGCGGCATTTGGTTTACTTAATAAGTTTTTTCTAAATTATATTAAGTTTCTCGCGATACCTCACAGGCCTAGCAGCATAGCAGCGTATAGAAAAAATATTCTAACTTTAGTAAGAATAATTGAAGCTAAATCCTTGGTAATTAAACAGGAACAATATTGCTACATTTTTCTGTTTTTGTTACATAAAACATATCGCCACAAGGACTTTGCCGCCGTAAAGTATATACTCATACATATCTAATGCATTCGTTTAATTTCTGTTGTCTTTTAATCAATATGGTGTGTACACGTGTGTTTATAGAACAGTGTAGCAAAACATCCACATATATAACCAAAAGCTAATGTTGCCATAATAATTTATGTTTATAGTTTAAGATATATAGGTATAAATAAATGAAAAGTTCAATCGGTGCTCGGTTTAAACATCAGAGGTTTATCGTGAACAAAAGTACGCGTTTGCTTTAATTATAATGTGTTATGACAAAATTATATTTAGAGGTAATTCAATTAATGATGAGCTATCTATGTCTGAATTAAATATGAGTCGAAATTTATTATTGAATATTAGAAAGGGTATTCATATAAGAAAATCAACGTTAAATGGGCTTTAATGTTAACATTCCGTATTATATAGAAATGCAATCAGGAACGTCAATAAGCGTTTTATTGACGTCTCTGAGTGCAACATTAAGTTGCCAATATTTAATAGCGGCAGCTTGGTAAGTGACTACCGTAGTATACGGTGAGATTTTTAGAGTTTCAAAACTATCCTCAAGTTATAATTTAGCAATTCCATTGTTATCATTCCATGTTAAATAAGGTTACAATTAAAATAATTATACTTTAAACAGTGCCATAGTTGTACAGTAGACGATTTTATTAGATTGTAGTTCTAGTATATTGCAAGTGCTTACTAATTTTATTTTATTTATAATACATAACCTAATTCTGCATTTTGTAAAGTAACAATTGACAAATATTTTTCCGTATCAAACTTACAAATGAATCACTGCCACATATTTTATACTTACTTTACCTTTGTGTTAAAAAGCATTTTTACAACCCTACTTGAGTTTAGAATGAAACACGGGAAGTTCGGATATTGTAACGTGTTTTAGAAATTCTAGGAAAAATAAAATGTCTAGACAAACTACAAAACACTTTAACGCTTTGTTTTTAATGTAGATTAGCAACATTACAGTCACGCAATACTACAATAGTAAGATAGGAATCACCTTACGTTTTAGTACATTTTAATAGGTATTTCGATTCATGAGGGGAATGCACGTGACAATACTTCACTGCAGTCGTTAAAAACACACAAATAGCCTTTCAAAGTTTATTTATGTATAATTATAAAAATTTGCCTGAATTTGATAAAAATAATTGTTTTTCAATCACTTTGTCAATAACAATTAATTGATGTAATAATAATTCAAAAATATTTCTTTTATATATTCTAATTTATTTAGTTCATAATCTTAAATCAATCAGATCGATTATTTAATACATAAATTGTTATCTGAATCAGTGTTTCGTTACAATAATATCCCTTCGCTTAATACAACTTTATCTTTGTTCATCAGAAAGTATTAATTTCATTTAAAATATTAGTATTTTGGCAAAATATATAATAAAATATATACTATATTCTACTTTTCTATTTCTACAAACATAGAGTTATTTAATGTGGCATTCTAACTTTATGTAATGATTGATTAAATAGCTCGTTATATTTTATCATATCAGTTCAATTATAGATGTTTTAATATTTCTTTTGCCTTATTTCACATAAAAATTCGTTTAGTACATATTAAATTTCTCGTTCATATAATGTTTTGTAATATATGTAAATAGTTATAGATTAGATTTTTTTACAAGACGCTTAATCGTTACATATTAAATGCCGCTTGTCTCCTTTTTACCAAAAACTTTTGCGTCATGTCAAGTGTGCTCTGTGCTTAATTTCGAAGTAAATTTTGAAATGTTGTTCAAAACTGTATTTCAACAGCGAATATTACTAATATTCAATATATACTAATATTCAACATTGTATTGTATTCGTTTACGTATCGATTTTTATCGAATAATTTCGCATAAAGTAAATTTAACACAAAATAGTAATTTTTTTTATATACTTTAATTGCTTTGATATTTACATTTTTTCTACTGTAACTATTATATATACATGTTTAATATAATACTTAAATGCTAATTTAAAGTAAACAATGACAATATTAAAATATCTACGCAGCGTTTAGTGTTAATTTTATAACGTGGTAGTGCTTCATGAAACGTAACGTAACCGTTTCTATACTAGAATTAGGTTAAGTTTTCTGCCATTGATTCGAGTTACACTTCGGACGATGGGGAAATTAAGTTCGTGCTATTCGTAGAGCTAAAACACATTTAGAAAATGAGCTTTCTTGCGTTTTTACATTTAACTAAAGATTTTTATCGTAATCACGACCGATTTGTGTTTAAGTTAAGTTACTATCTAAATGCTTTTAAGTTCTACGAAAGGCATAATTTACAAATATTTGCTTACTTACTGTATACAGGAAACACCTATAAATGTGTAAATCTAATCAATATTCAACGATTTGGCAAAAAGTGTACCCAATAAAAGTTTATCCTTACGTACACTTTATAAAGCATTGTTGAATCGAAATAGCATATTACGGTATTCAATTGTAAATAATAAACATGTAAATTTGAACTGTGGGTACTTACACATAAAGTTTAATATCGTGTCACTTTTCGCCATATTGTTTCCACATTTTGCTACAAATCATTTGAAATAGGTTTATGGTATTATTCGTCCGAAAGCTCGGATGAAAGCAGCAATAATGACCTGTAGTTATATCACAGTTAGTTCTTGAAAGAGGTGAACGTTTAAGAATGATTGACAAAAACATTTACTTTATATTTCTTTTACTTAAGAAAATACCTCTAAAACGTTTTCACTAAATAATATTGTATTAGTAACGGTCATATTCAGTATCTTAAGTAACTCTACAACCAAATAATTTGAATAATTATTCATAATCGCCCACCTCGAAGCTCTTAAAATATCTTCCAATCTAATTTATTACGCATGTGTGTTTTGATGTACCTATATTAGTTTAAATACAAATGATAAATTAAATGAGACTGCAGATATCTTGTTGTTTTATTTACAGTTTTTATATTATTCTATAGAAATTCTTTTGAGGTGCTAATTGTATAGTATAGGTATGCGCCAGCGATAAATAAACCAAACAAAGTTGTACGCTTCATTTTCCCCTAATGTAGGATTTGAACCTATAAAAGTAATCAGATACACGTCAGTTACGCATAACTATGGTGTTACATAATTTGTTAATTTTACAATAAAAGCTCACGTTCAAAATTGTAATAAATAAAACTAAGATAATCACAAAAAAACACCAATGGAAGATAAGAAAGCTCTAAAGTTAATTACTATGCATATTGAGCTTCCGCTTCTCACCCCCTTTACGACTTATCAGTATTTAAGCATCTTACGCTTATTCTGCTTAAGATTTTAGCCTTGATGTTATTAAAATACGTAATTTGTATTTTAAATACTGCCGGGTTAATTTATTTAAATTTATTATTCAAAAGGAGTTAGTAATAGGGTGTTCATAAAATTCGTTGAAATTATGATGCAGTGAAGAACGGCTTTAATTAATTTTTAATTAACGAGGAGCTTCCGAGGTCTAATTTAAATCAATATAATATTTAAACAAATTCGTGTCATATAGAAGATAAATAAAGATTTAAGTTGAGAAAGGTTCAGATATCAGGTGCTTTTATATACGTCTTCAGTTTTGCTTATACCTTAAAGTTCAGTTTAGTGCAATGACAGTTATGCTTTAACTGCCCTTTGGACGTTTCAATAAAATTTAATGTAGTTTTATAAGTACATTGTAACATTTTTAACTTGTTGAAAATTTAAAAAATTTTTGAAATTGAATTTTTTATAATTTTAAACCTAACAACGTAAAATGAGTGCTAAGCGCACAATATATTTCTTTTTTCTGTGAACTCAGTTCTAAAAGCTCCCGACCTGACTTTATTAATCACGGGCACTATTTGTTTATATATATTTCTGATTTAATTTTGCCTTTGGAAGTAAAAACTTATATCTTAAAATATATGAATAAAAATTTAAAACTTTTATAATGTTTAAATAAAAATGAACAATGTCAATCTGTTTTTCACATCTATTGACACTGTGACCAACACTTATACATATTTATATGGGTTGTTTATTGTTCAAATAAATTAATTTATAATATATATAATAAGTGATTTTACAAATTAACCTTTAAGGTAATAATAAAAAAAACACTATTTGTACAATGTACAGTATATACACAATTTTCTTCTTAAATCCACTCAATTTTACTTGTAAAGATATACACATCACTATATTAGTGACACAATACTAGTCCTCTGTATATATAAGCGTTCGGTAACGCGCCTAAGGAAATTTTTACTTCAAGACAACGTAAATAAATAAACGTGCCACAATTTATTTTCTTATCAATATAGGAAAAAAATTGGCCTGTAAAAAAAACTGTAATGAATCATGAAAAAGGTGGAATTGTGTACCGTCTCATATCTACCATCAACATTTCAATCGGAAGACAGCAACGAAACGTGCTTTATCAATATTCGATCAAAAACATTTCATGGACAGTAAATTAGACTATTCATTTGATGCCCTTACTTATAATCTAGAAGTTGTAAATTGTTTTCCTTACAATCAACGATCACGAAAGCTTTTGAATCACGGCTCATAAAAAATTCACTACCAATTAAACGTTAACATAACAATATCTGTTGTAATAATATATAAAATAATATTTCTTGAGAAACCTCTTTCTATTTTTTTTTAGGAATTTAAATTAATTTTTATTTTAGCTTTATGCTTTTTCATATCAGTGCAATATTGTATGTTATGTGGCATAACTAAACGCCGCGCTTTGTCATGTCATCAGAACAGAGAAATTAAAATCTATACATATAATAAAAATGTATCTGATCGCTGTCTATACATGGAAGATATATAAGAAAAATATTATTGGGGACATCTATCAATGTAATAGAACCCAAAACAATTATTTTACTTTTTGTTTATGTATGTGCGTTTGTGTATGCTTATCTCAGAAACAGCTTAACTTATTTAACTGCAGATTTTGAGTGTTCTATTTTGGTAAGCTTCCTTTAACATTAGTGTTATTTTATATTGTAGTCTTAAAAGGTTACAACAATATAAATTTAAAAAAAGTCGACAAGACTGCTATAAAATAACTGTTTATTGTACTGAAAATTTGAAATAGTTATAACCGTGTAGTTTACGCAGTCGAAGTCGTGAGCCGGTCGCTAGTAACCTAAATATAATAATTCGTTAGAGTGAAAATCGGACCCACAACCATTGTATATACAGTCAGACGCTGTCGCACTGCGCCACTATGAAACATTGGAATAAAAGTTTAATATCGATGTCAAATAAAAAATAAAATATAATTCACGTATTTCAGCTTGTATATTTATAAACGAACATTATTTCGTTTAATATTTATATCTTAAAACTTTTTCTTATATAACGAATAGAGATAATTTATTGACAAATCTTAACCATTTACTTTCACAATTCTAAATTCCGACACCGGATTTGATAGACGAGAGCTACTCTACGTTTAGTATTAACTAGACCGCTGCAGACATCCGTTTGTTTAATGTTAATATGCCTTGTGCGGGATTTAAGTCGCGGTTCGCGTATATACTGTATCTATTAAGTTACTACTAATTATGATTATTTGCCTCATTTAATTAACTTTACACTTTAAGTATTATAAAGGCTATGTAAGATCATCTAGGACTGAAATTAAATTTATAAAATGGAAAGATTAAGACAATTTGATTTAAAATGAAAAGTTAGGGAAAATTTTATATATTAGGTACGAATAAGAACGTTAGGTAAGGTGGTTAGAGCTCATTTAGATAATGATGAAAAGTTGTGTGCTTAAAATAATAAATGAAAGAGTATAATAATAAAAAAGACTTCATTTGACTTTCTATACAGTTTCTATGTAATTGAAGAAAGGTCATGAACAAAACATGAGAAGTACGTTAGTAAGAGAGGACTCCCTGGCAGTAAAGGTACAAAAAGTTTGATAAAATGAGAGGTATATTCTCATTAGAGAGTATGTAATTTCATATCCTTAGTGTTGAAATAACAATTAAAAAAATTGTTTTGCCAAATGATTGTTCGTAGAAATAATCTTTGGGTATCAGAAATTCGAAATAATCTCTACAGAAAACAAAAATAAGTTGTAATAAGCGTTTAAGAATTTCAATGCCGCATATAGAGCGCATAGACCGTTTTCGAGTACATGAAAGGTTTCCGAGTGTATGGACGGTTTCCAAGAGGCGCGGGTTCGAATCCCACTGCGTTCAATTTTTTATACGTTTTCTAAAAATATACATCTCCTAAGTGCAGTTTTATAAAAAATCTTCTATATCAAAAATGTCGATAAGATTATTATAAAATTCGGGAATGAAAATAATTCTGTTTAATAAACTCTTGCCTCACACACTGAGCAAAATTTGTATAAAACAAGTTACGAGTTCCTCGACGATGAGCCTGTGTAAAATGAGTACGACCTCCGTCGTATGTGGCCAAACTTTACATTTAATATATGCACCCTAGCGTTCAAGATATCCTGATAAAGGGAATTTTATGCAGGGAAGATTTTTTCACTTGATGACTTGCGGGATATCGTTTTCCTCGAGTTATATTCATTTGGGCTAATTAATACGCATGGAAGTATATAATAGATTGTTTTATTTTTATCTTTATTATTTAGGGAAATTAAAGCTTAACAACATTTAAATAAAAGAAATAATCGTGTACTTATTACTTTTTTTTGTAATAATAAAATAAGCTTTTTTTTCTTTAACTTTTATATATAACATAGATAAAGTCACTTCCTATTAACTAATATTTATATCCATACAAAAATTATAATAAAATGTTCATACGGAAGGAATAGCATTTACAATGTAGTTTTAAGGTTTTACTGGTGTTAGATACGTGTTGAAACGAACCAAAAGCTCGTACTATGCTTGAAGTGAATATAGCCCTCCTTGGTAAAGCCAGCTCTTTAGTAAACTAATAAAGAACTAGACTGGTAGAGATTTCACAAAGTAAACACTAATTTGAATTTTGAGCCACAGATTAGAAAATGAATGCTCTAAATATTCTCTATAGGTATATTGGCACAAGATTAATATGTGAACATTTATTAATATTCGTAATTTTTAAGACAATTTAAACTATTATTTTTATATGTTTCTTCAAAAAAGACAGAGAAATATTGATGTTATATTTAATTGAAATATGGTTAATGTATCTGAAAGCATGATAGTCAAACAGGACTTAGTGTCAAGATTTTCCACCTGAATTCAAGACATTGCCTATTTAATAGCGTCAACCAGAGCGGAGTAATGAAAATATTTTAAATATAATCGTACAACAACGTGGGGGACCCACAACCAACCGCATTTACAGTCAGGCAATCGCATTGACAGTCAGTCAATCATATTTACAGTCAGGCACTGTCACACTGTGCCACGATGGCCTCTAATAAGTATTTACAATACATGAAAAAATGTTTTAAGATTTTATATGCAAGCAAAATTTTACAAATGTACCCCAAACACAAACAGTGCACATTAGTTGAAAACACGATACTATAAACATAAAATTTAATAAAAAAACCGTACAATATAACATCCGACACAAATAAAAGAGGTCAGAAATGAAAAAGTATTTGCACATAAAGTAGATTGATATATCATCCTTTACATAGTCCGCCTCTAATCTCAACTAGGCTGAATTATGGTGTAGAAAATATCCTCTCATTCTTTGCATAAGCCATAAATCACGCGAACCACCGGAATCCCTCGAGGCATTACGGAGGGGAAAATAAGCAATAGATATTAAGCAAAACGTGTTATAGGCGCGGTTTTTATTTGTGCATGTATTCGTTACTTTACTGTAATAATACCTTTAAATAATTTAGAGTTATTAAATTATATATCATAGTAAATATGACATTAGCTACTTGTATATAGCTTCAAGTTATAAATATATAAAGAATCCTATCCTAATCCTAAAACAAGTCAAATGTCAAATATTTGATACATTATACAAGCTTCACAATGTAACATGAATATAAAAAATAATACAAAATAAACAATATTGCTGTCAAAGGTCGATCGAAAATATATTTTTTTCAGTCAACATAAAATATAAGAAAAACTTGAAAAGGCTATAATTGCAAGATAAAATATGTATAAATAGATTTACACGAATATGAACAAAATTATGAATTAATATACAAATAACATTAATAAAATATGAGAGAAAATTAAAAATTATGCAAACCCGAAAGCAATCGAGCGTAACAGAAAATCCTTTATTTGTTATATATTGAGAATATTACTTGTTTGTAAATTGAAGGTTGATGAGGCGATATTGTGGATCGTCTCGCTGATCCGGATCATGTAGGATCTGCGGTTCTAAGAAATTCTGAAGAGATATTATTGAGAGGGACAAAAGGCTCTATTATATACGCTTACCTTTATACAGAAATAAATATTAATAATGTGATATTTGGGGTAATTGCTCTAAATGTGAATACTACTGTATCACTCTATCATAACTTCTATATCATAGCTATCTATTGAATTCTTCATTATAACTTCGATATCAGTATATAATAGCTATCTATGGAATTGTAAAACAGAAAGTATAATAATAATAAAACAGAAAAAATTATGAAAAATTAAACGAAATTTATTTTTTAAACATATACTATAATGAAACAGTAATAAAACTGTGTAAAAACAGTAATAAAATATGAATTTATGATTTTCAAAATGTTTCTCTATCTGGACAGATTTGAATTAAACTTTTTTTGTTGCATACCTTTTAATTTGGACAGGAGCCAGGGTATAATTGATTTCAAAGAGAGTGGAACACCTGATGTGGAATTATAATAGGCCTGCTAAAGTTTAAGAAATAAGCAGTAACCATTAATAAAGTTGTTAGTAATGAACTGCTGATATATAAAAATTAGACATCCTAAAAATCTGATAAAGAACTTTATAAATCTAGCTAAACAGCTGATGAAGATAGTCTAGCTAATATATTCAAAAATAGCAAATGCTCTCGAAACAAAAACTGTTCAAAGTGATAGGCATTTTCCTTTGTCATATAACAATTAAAGATCTGGAAATTATGTCGAAGAACCATGAAAGACTAGCTAAACCAGAAGTGGGCAAACATTTTGGACGGGTTGCCAGAAGTTTTAGAAAAATCCGGCGGAGGGCCAGAATTATTGGAAAAAATAATTTTGTGTTGAAACTTTTACATAAAATTATAATACAAAAAATGACTACATTACACACTTACACGAGTGCTATAAATTACAATTTAACTTTTATTCGAAGGCCCTGCCATGGTAGGTGTGTGAGACATATAGAAATTGCTTTTGACCTGTTACAATCTTTGAGTACATGTCCGCGCTGTGAGAAAGTAATTTTCAGCGAGAAAAGGTGTTTATCAGAAGGTGTGTGTTCTAATTGAGCTTTTTTGCAAATTCATAACCAAAAAATTCTTTTCACACACACATAATGATGACGTATGCATTGTCATCATTTTCTGGGCGTCAGCAATAATTTTTGGGAATTTACTTTTCGGCAGTGCTATTTAAAAATCTGACATTGTAGAATATAAAAATAGTTGCCTTAAATTAGTGCTGCACTGCATTTCAATAATTTCCAACTGCAATTCTGGATTTACATTGAACGGCATCAAAAAAAATATCTAGCGATGACTCAATGCTCTTAAAATCTTGAAACCTACTTTCAAATTCTGTTTGAAGTTTTTTTAACACCCGACTGAATTCTTTTATTTTGTTTTTACTTACTGGTGACCTTTTAACGTGGAAAATGAGTGGAATCATTCTCCTCAATATTGCCATTAAACAGGAAAAGCTGAGTTTTAAATGATTATAAAAATCCCAGGTCATATCTATAAATTGGTTTTTCCCTGAAATTTTCATTTAATTTATTATAGTGTTCCAGAACATCAGTAAAATTTGCAAGAACGGTATGCCATACTTTGTCTTCAAAGATTTGGAAATCAGACCATTTGTCCATTTTAATGGAATTACAGACTCTTTCAAATGTATGACCACACCTTAACTATCTTAATTTTATATGAATACATATAAGATCCGAAAAATCTGCGGCGACTTCAATCAAAAATTCTTGAAATTGCCGATGTACTAAGCTCCGGGATCGAATAGCATTAATTATATAATCATATTAAGTACATGGGTAATATCTAATGCAGCCTTGCAAAGTATGTCCTGGTGAATTGTACAATGAAGGAAAATATAGGAAATACAGGAAAATCCCGCGATTTTTCCAACTATGTTCGGGACGCCATTTCCAGTTATGTTGCATAATTTTGAAATAGGCTCGTTCAAATTTTGTAAACCTTCGGAATTTTTTTTGTAAATTATTTGCCTCGTCGTTTTTCCTTTTAGAGATTGCAAACAAGCTCGCTTCTTCGTAATATTAATTTATTTTGTCGTCCACACCTCTAATGAAGATTAGTAATTGAGCTGTGTCACTTCTATCCGTACTTTCATAGATTGTAACGGAAAAACATTAATTTTTTTTTACGATGCCTTAATTGAGTTTGATGCCATAGCGCCAATTTGCGTTGGTACTGTTCCGCGATAAACTGTCATACTTAAATAAAGTCTTTAATTTTTTCATAAAATGGCTCCGAGTATGGTTTGTTTTGTTTAGCTATTTTATAAGCCATAGCATATCCAACCAGTGTAGAAGCTTTTTGAGCGTTTGCTTTACAAATATATTTTGTTGTGCGAATAGAGTTCTTTTTAAAATTTTCCGCATTTGTCTTTTTTGTACGTCATTCAGAAATGGCGAGCGAGGTTAAAATCTTTAAATACCGGCACCGCTTCATTACAGATAAGACATTCTGGCTACCATATTGAAATGTTTCCAAGCCCACTCTTCCTTATACATTCGACACTCAGAATCAACTTTTCGTTTTTTACACGCCATTATATCCATTATAATTTTTTTATAAACCAATCACGCAAGCAGTGCGTTATAAAAACAAGCAGAACATAAGGTAAGGCAAACCAATTTAAAACAATATTACATACAAGCAAAACTGTACATGCTCAGTGACAGCAAGTGACGAGAAGTAAGAACACCAACGCGCATACAGATCGCATAACCAACCGCAACCTACAAGGGCAATTGCTAGTTGTAGTATAATAATTTGGGCAAGTTTATTTAGTTAGTAATATGTGTAGACTTGTGTTATAATATAGAACTTTCACACGTTTAGCTATATTAAACACATCAGTCAATGTAACTTGTGTGCAATCAACAAAGATATCGGTTTGTTTGCCCTAGAAGAAAGGAAAGTAGAAATAAAAAAAGTAAAAGTAAAATAATAAGTGAAAATGTACAAATAAACTATAAGAAATCATAAAGAGCATCGCGTGTTTTGCGCAAACGTTTTATCACTTTATTAAAAGCTGATATTGTGAAAGCAGAGCGCTCGTAGTGCTTGTACGAAGTGTACCGTGTAAAAATATTTTTCATTGGCCAACTTCTCATTTGAAATTTCTTATTTGCTAAAGAATCTGTTTATTCAAAGATGTAAGCGTCAAAAGATGTTGTAAGAGAAACAAATATTTGAGCAAAATGTATTGCCGCTTACCGTATATTATTTCTAGGTGCAAAATTTTTAAACTATTACTTCGAGTATAGTATATACTAGACATTTTTGAGGTAAATCTTTTTATTTTTCTTTCAGAGGATATTTCTAAGTAAAATCATTAATGTTTTAATGATTAATTAATCATTTTTAGAAAACGTAAGGTTTTTAAGTGAGTTCATATTTATATATATTTTCTAGTAATGATTTTGCTAAGTGTGTGAACGATACTAGTAAAAATTGTAGGTACACACACTATTATAAATATTCTACATAGAGACTTTTAAAAATTTAAATAAATTCAAAGTAAAAATAAATAAGTGTATAAGTTAATTCAAATGTAAGCTATGTATTTACTAACATATTATGTTTTATGAAGAAGTGGAAAAATATAACACAACCTCGACATGCGATCGTGCAGCTATTTTTCATTCAATCGTGTATAAATAAGGCTAAGGTGAACATGAAAGTGTGCGATGTGAACAGATTCTTTGCATCCCCAAGGATTTGTATCTCGTCTCCCCGCAGCGTAAGACGTGTTTTGAATACACCTTTATATTTGACGGAGAATTTCGTCGAACACGCTGCATAGAATACTCTTTGAAAATTCGTTATATTCACCCACACACACATTAACTAATAGTTTTGATGTTTCGTGGCACAGTAGCTGTGTCTGTCTTGCACGTAATCGGTACAGGTTGGACCTTTAACATGGAAAAAATCTTTATTAAATTATCTTCATTTATCTTCCAACAACTACACACCTACAACTACTACCACTAATAAACAATTAGTTGTAGAACCCAACGTTGCATCCAGCTTCACTAAAAGGGGCGGAAAGTGTAGAACGGAGTATCTTAATTAATTATATGATATGATGATATAAAAATCTAAGAAATATGTGAAGTTGTCTAACAAAAATATGACTTCATATACAATAGGTAGAGACAAGAGCAATGTCCAAAATGATTTTAATAAAGATAATATTGTAACGTCTTATGAGATCGTATGCGAGGACAGAAAATGTTATGTTATGAAAGGTTAGTAAGGGAAATAAATTGGGGTTGATATATTGTCCCCGTGGAGTTCCACATGAAATGAAGCACGTTGATATATGATTGCTGAAAGCTTGATACTTTAAATCCATGACAAGATAAATGTATGTACTGCATGTACTGTTGAAATTTATAAATACATCAAATAAATAAATTTACTAGTTCTAAGAATTATTTCGGCACTACTAAACATTTTTCATTATTAAACAATTTCCTCGTGTTTTGTTTTAATTACTGTAATTCAAGGCAACAGCTGTAAAATAAATTATGAATCATGTACAGCAAAACAAGCAACATTTAAGACTATAAAACCGGGCGATACGATCGATTGTGTAAAACAAAACAAAATTTCCCTTTTATCCTGTATGAAATATGAGGGTATAACAAATTTAGTAACTCACAAGGGCACTCCACCAAACGTAATTAACATTACATGCGCTTAGAGTGAGCCATATAACAACGATATTGGAAGCTGCGACAGTCCCCCTGAAAACCGGCGTCCGTGACGATATATCGTTTAATTCCACCCCAGTGACTCGACCGATTGCTAGGTCACAATTTACAGCGATCCAGTTAGGATATCAGAATGCACTGACAATTGTGTACTTCGAAATGCCATCCATTGGACGGCCGCTCTTCGATAAGTATGTGGAGCGTCTTGGAACACGAGTATTGATCTTACGTGCACAACTTTGACATTGCTTCAGGGAATTTATAGCATGTAAATTGCAGATTGCAGATTTCAATGTAAGACTAGAGGTGGATGAAGAAACCAACTTAGCTAATGGATTTTATATCTTAAAAAGTAAAACGATTAAATTGTTATACTTGTTTATTTATAAACGTATGTTAAAATTACGTTCCTTTATTACAAATTAAATTTAATTGAACGTTGAAAACGATTATCTTTAAAGTTTATGTTTCTGTCTACATAAAGGTGGTAATGTTATGTATAGCTCCACAAGTACTAAATATATATATATATATATATATTTTGAATTGTGCTTTTGGATGCCTGACTGACTGCTCAAATTGGACCTTTTCAAAAGCTTAACATTACGAAAATAGCTTGGTTTGAGACAAAAGTTATTTTCGTCTCTTTAAATGATTTTCCGTTAAGGAGTATAAAAAGTAGTAGTAGTAAATTATAAAAAGAAATGTATATAGTATACAACATTTTATTCGTTAATTTAATTATATAATTAAGAATAAAATGTAGATTTTATTATTAGCAATTTAAATACATGTAAATGGGCTTTTCCATCCATACCTGTTAACAGCCTCGAAGCAAAGATTATTTTGCTTGAATTATTATGCGTGAAACTTGGGAATTGGTTCACTGCAGGATTTGTAAACAAGAAATTTAACAAAAATACTATTGCTATAGTACACAAAGGTGTAACAACAAATATATTATTTATTAAAATGTAACTCCTGTTCTAGCTCCTATTACATTGTAGGGAACTACTTTGTAAATACTAGTAACTAAAAGCAATTATACCTGCGTCGTAAAATATGATACGCCCTAAATGATATCTATTAAGCTTAGCATGTCGCCATATCTTGCAAATTGCATTACACTAACGGCTCCCTATACAACTAATCCTATCGTATTCACCTCATTACCTTCCTAGAATATATGTGAAAAGACATTACATATTGTGTCAGTTATCTAAAAATATATATATTTTTACTTTAAGATGAATTACAGTTGAATTAGGTATAATATTTTTGGTGAAGCAAAACGCTTTTGAATTGGCAATATTTGCATAATGCGAGTGTTGGTAGTCCACCGGGACTCTACCTACCGCTCGCAAGGTACAATCTGTGGATATATTCCATGAAATTCAACTATTACGTTACATTACGCGATGCGACTATATATTGTAAAGTTGTTTGTTTGTGTCAAAAAATATACACTTAAATAGTCAGTGTAAAATATATATATAATAAAAGAATAGATAAGTCAATTCTGTACATGAAAGGCTTTGGAAAAATTTCAATTGGGTCCGTTAATGTATCGATAACAGAATCTTCTCAGTAGAATTTTTGTCTGTCTGTCTGGCTGTTACATTGGGTGTCAATGAAGCAAAAACTACTGGACAGAAATTAATGAATTTTGGTATGGTAGTAGGTTATTGTCCGAAGGTACACATAGTATAGTTTTTTTAGTCTGACATTCAATAAAGTTTCCATAGAAAAAATAAAAAACTGAAACAGTCACATTACTATATGAAGTGATAACTACTGAAAAGAAATTAATGGCTTTTTGCTAGTGAAGAACGGAGTGTTTTGACACTAGTTTCTCCCTGACTACCCTGCTATGCGAAAAAAAAGCACGAATCTGCAATACATTTAGATATTTTCATTAAAGTGCTATAATAATAAAATTAAAAACATGTTTTTTGTTGACAGATAACCGACACACAAATTATTTAGGTACAGATAAGAGATAAATAAAATATATTTGACAGATACACTTAAATACATCTCCGCCAGCTTCCCAGCCAAAACTGGCATCTTAGTTTAGTTTGTAATGTCACAAGAACTTTGCCTAAGTCGTATTTAACTTGTGTGAGCACAGCTTGTTTGGTAACCGCATACCAACAAATTTTGACAGTGTATATGTTATGTACTGACTGACAAATTAGTGCGTTACATTATAGTTGGCACTGATATATATACGCGTGTACAACGTCCTGCCAATATGAGTAATGTTAATTAAGTATTGGCATTTTTACAAATATTTTTATTTGAGACGATCGTCGCGCAGTGCGATTGTGGGTTCACTTCGCACTCGGAGGCATCATTGTATTTGAATTCTTTTCATTTCTCAAGTCTGGTGAAAAGGCGCGCCGTTGGGTACCGGTCTTGTTTTGTAACTTGACTTTTGACTTTTTTGAAATAATGTAGACGTCATTATAATGCATATACATCAGCTGATATTTTATATGATAGAAGCTTTTTTTAGTTCGATTACTATAACATATTGTGTATATTTTTGTTAACACTAGTCCTGTTGATACGTAAAATACGCGTTGCCTTAGCAACATGTATTTCACTTTATTCAAAAATGTATGTGAAGCATATAGTGTGTGTGTATTTGTAATGCCTTCAAATATTAGTTTTCTGTATTAGTATTCTGTATTTTTCCCCTAAGAGGTTTAAACATGAACTATACCTAATTTCATATTCCTTTGTTAAGCATCATTTTCGGGGTAAGACAGTACACGAAACTTCGCAATTATATATTAATAAATAGAATTATATTATTAAGTTGTCTATTTTGGACAGAAAGACATGGAGTGTCCTGACGCTAGGTTGCTATGCGGAAAAATGCTGAGCTGTAACAGGGGATCAGGGGATGGTGGGAGTCTGCTGCATTTTAATATAATATATACAACTTTAAAATTCAAATCTTGTAGTCAGGCATGGAAAATACAGTAGGATAGGATTCGCTGAAGATACTTAATGTTACTAATAATTTACCTTTTCGTAATATTTCAAAACACGTGAAAAATATAGGATTCATATTTTGTTATATTTGGCAAACTTAGCAATGTTTTTTTCCATTAATACATATAAGCTACTTGAAAATGAAAAAAAATAATGTTACAAGGAATATCATATTTTTATAGTTACTATAATATTATTACTGCAATTGTGAATTAAATTCGTGTGCATTTGCACTCAGTACAAACCTACCGACCGTACCTTTTATTTCACCAAAAGATAATAAATTTCAATAATGGCTTGTATACTCAAACTCGAATAATTGAAATGAGAGCATTGAAAATGAGTACATGTTTATGCTGAATAAACACCTTTATATTTTTAAAGCAGTTTTTTATTTTGGAAATTCTTAAATATTCATTTAATGAATTGTTTTATTAAAATAATATAACAAATTTTGTTGTCTTGTCGTACCTATACGATGTTTATACAAAATTATTTATATTTTAACATATCTTCAACTATAAATCAATTATTCTTCACATTTTTGTAAATCTTTAAAGTTTACATTCGTTTTCTCTATTGAGATAACTCCATATAAATATATTTTTGTATAATATACATCTGTTTAGAGTAAGCACTTAACTTCTGCGATTGGAGTAAGAAAAAAGATACAATAATAAGTTCTTTGATTTTCGTGATTATTACACATTTTGAAATGAAACTATTTTAAACGGATTAATCGCTTATAATTTTGGTATTCGAAAATACATTTTTTGAACCCATCCCACTTAACCTATCCAGACACCAGAGATAAAGATACAGTCAGCTCATTTTGCAAGAAACCAGGGCAGTACGCGAGGCAACTAAAAAATCGTTGGCGGTAGTTTGAGATAATAATTGTATCAAATGACAGACAAGTGCCACCTCAGTCTACCTGTGACCACAGACTACTGTACGTTCGAAACGTCGGGTTCTAAAAATGTATTTTCGAATACCAAAATTATACGCGATTAATCCGTTCAAAATAGTTTCATTACAAAAAGATACAATAGTTTTTTCCAAAGGCACACTGAGCGCAAAATAGGAGGGAGATACGTTAAAATAAAAAACACGTGTACTATTGATGGACTAACAATAATAAATAATGAAAAAAAATAAAACAAAAAAAAATTGTAAAGACTATGTTGACTATGTGTACTATATATACTATGTATACTATAAAGACTATGTGTACTAGACTAATAAATCAAATACTAAGAGTCAGGACAGTACGTTGCATAGTCACGGCTGGTTGATTTTCTTCTACGACAAAATGCACTCACGCCTCCGCTGGGCCGCGTGCACTCACGAATGCATTTACATATTGAACTTCACGAATCACAAGGGCAGGGTAAGTAAAAAACTCCTTTTAAACATTGCATTGTTACAGTATATTGATCATACAATCCCTGTACCACAGAATCATAAGCTTCCTGCACTTAGAGTCCGCTTATTAGCAAAATGAAAATGTTAATGGTATCTGAAAAATGGCCTGAAGTTGCCTTATATTTATAGCTAGCGACCCACTTGCGGCTTCGCCCGAATGAAGTATTCTAGTAGCTTTTTCTTTTGTGTGTATTTTCGGCGGCCTTTTTGTGAGACAATGAAATTCCTGGGAAAACTAAAAAAATGGAAGAAAAAGGCAGCCTATGTCCATGCCTAGATCCTCGGGATCGAGATCTCTATAGACAATTTCATCACAGACCACTGACCAAAAATCATAATGAGTTTTAATAAATTTATAATGATAATGCTTTGTCCGTAAGTCTTCCACATCAGATTATATTTATTTAACATTTTTTTTAAGTGTTATTCGCACAGTTAGGAAATTGAAAATGACATTTAGAAAACGTATAAAAATATGAACGCAGTGGGATTTCAATCCCGGCGCGGGTTAAAATCCCGCGGCATTCAAAATTTATACGTTTTCTAAATATATATTTTACATTACATTATAAGTTGTTTTCAGCTTCCTTGCTTTTTTCATGCTTTTTTCTCTCGGCAAAAAGGACTTAGTGGCACTCCGTTCACAGCATTTCATCCGCTTTCGAGACGTTGCATATTAAATGCCGAAACTACTCATTTTTGGGCTCAACGCGCTGGAGAGAAAAAATTAAAAGAATTCAAATATAATTGAACCTATAAGCATCGCGTTTACTGTCAGAGGGTCACGACGGTCAGAGGGTCACGATTGCCAGACATTGAACTACTTTTATTAATGTGCCATTACCTTATTTTTTATAGTTTAGTCCATTATGGTTCTACATCAGGTGTTCCACTCTTCGAAATTAATTATACCCTAAAGCCTGACCAGGCTTAAAATAATATACAACAAAGAAAAGTTCCATTCAAATTGATCCAGTAACTACGAAGATGTGCGCGTACAAAAATAAACAACATTTTTAAAAATCATATATATTTTATTACTGTTTTTACTTCCCCCTAAATGTTTTTTCGTCAATATATAGACTAGTGTGACCTGCTCGCGGCTTTACCTGCGTAAACTACACTATAGATAAATAACAATTTCTTTTTTTGCTCGCATTTACATTTAAATCACAAATCTTACCTTAAATATATTTAAATTAATAACATTATTATTTATGAACCGATTGAAAGAAAATAAACATTCAATCTTAACGGAAGTTTACCAAAATAAAATTGTTAAAACTGCATTTAAATTCGTTTAGATATTTATGAGATTAGAGTGCAAGAAAGACAGACAGACAAGCAAACAGAATAAAAACAATATTTTGGGTTCTATTACATTAATAAATGCCCCTAATAATATTTTTTCTTATATTCCATATACAGACAGCGTTCAGTTACGTTTTAATTATATGAATATATATACTTATATAGATACTAGTAGATTAGTTGATGCATAAAATATGAAATCCATTGGCAACGTGTATGTCACTACACACTATACATGATGCAAAAATAAAAATTAATCACATGGTACTATATACTTAATATTTCAGTATTATTATAACAAAATATTTCTATTTCGAACTCCTTTTCTGCCTACAATTTAAGTATGCCAATTTTCTTCAAATATAGTAGACTTCAATTGGGAAGAATTATTACATAAATAGATTCTAATAAATTAATTTTGATTTTAATAAATCTTAGTCAGCCAGTAAATAAGGATTAACCCTACGAGTAACCCTACGAGTAAGTAAAAAGTCTCTGATTATAATCGAATGAAGCTGGATCCTGTCACCTCCAGCATACTAGATAAACATATTTTGGCACATTACAGTGCTTTAAAACGGTTGTACAGACGGCGAACGGTAATATCAACCGTGATTTTACTTAATTATATTAATATTCGATAAAATGTGCAATAAACGACTAAGCTGCAGTAGTGATTTACCTACTTTATTAATGAAATTACTAAAAGCCTTGGTAATGAATTGATATAGAGCCATGACGCATGCTGCCTATCCATTAGTGGTTTGAAATCTCGCGGGCCGGCAAACTTCTAGTAAACGTACCTACATATAAAACGAAAACGAAATCGATACTTAGCATGTCATATGAAATAGGCTATGTAGATTTAGCTACACAATGATAGCAGGCATTACTTAATATGGTTTTATTGTAGTTCGCTAAAATCACTCTTAGATCACACAAACATTTAATTTTAAAATAGTTAGATATTTCGTATCAAATCGAAATTATATGTCAGTTTTATCGAAACCTATAGCCAGAGAAAAGAGCAGTGAAATTGTCTTTGAGAGTTAGTACATTTCTAGTGCTGACTGAACGAAACGTGTCTGAACAATCCCGAGGGATATCCAAGAACAGTTAACTGGCAACATTCTTTATAAATTCCGACAACAATTTGCTCTGTTTATTCGCTGACAACACTGAAAGGCTTTCAATTTATATTGCCAATAGATCTTTATATAACACTATAAATATAAGCTTACTTAAATACTACCTACTTTTATATACTACTTATATATTTTGTTTTTTCCGCACAGCAGGTGAGGCAGAGGTTTTAGAGTTCATAGGACCTAGGATAAAGTGTCTTGATCTATTGTCCACTCTCCACCTGAATCTGAAACATTGCGTGTTGAGTGGCGGAACTCAACGCCGTACTTTGTATTGTCTTCGGAGTATATGTATGATCATGACCAAGATGCCATCGCTTTGCATGTGAAGGTCAGACTGCAACCGCGTTTGGTTGTAGGTTCGATCCCCACTCGGAGGATTGATTACATCTAAATTATTTTCATTTCTTCGCTCTGGTACATTTGAGTTTCGCCACTTAACACGCAATATCTCTAATTCGGGCTAAAATAAAACTAAATGTTATAAACCCTATCAAAGCTTAATTAGTTTTAGAACAAATATATGTTTTTTTTATTTTAACAATCGTAATAGGCAATGGTTGTGTACGGACAAATATAATACTAGAAGTAACTTTTAATAGGATTATGATCTTTCGTAATATTCAAAGCTTTGTGGAATTAAACCAAGTTGGTATATTCCTACGTTCCAGTTCAGTACTGTCCTCAGAGCTAGCGTGTGAGTTTTATGATTCAACCGAGAAAAGTAATTAAGTTTTCCTTTGTAGGCGAGTTTTGCTTGAGGCTGGCTCACTGTTAATTAATCATCCGAGCTGTTTCTTCTCCACTTTCTGAAATAAGTGGATAATGGTTGTCTTTTTGCATCCTTTCTATAGATTTTTTATTCAATAAGCCAAGTTTTTTTAATTTACATGAAACTTTAAGATTCATTAAGTTGCGCAATGACTTTATACAGATTTATCAATATTTGCGAAATGAACTTTTTCTTTGCCTCATTCCTCTGACAAGATTCTTTAAGTATATCTACTTAACTCTTATCTCGTTTCAACAAATTGAATATATTTTATGTTATTAGTATTATAATATAAGAAAAATTTAAAAGAACCTTTACGATTAAGTTCCACATTTCGGTTTCATATATAACTTTGTTAATATCTTTGCTTTTCCAGTCACCAGGTTTATAATATGATTTTCATTTTCCGTTTATAGAATTAACGAACATTAATGGAATGGAATTATTTTTCAACATAACACATTTCGTGGTTACGGTAGGCTGAACTGTTGTTGGCGTTTCTTCCAGCAGTAAATAATATGGAGGCTTATATGATATTACTAAAAAATAATGTTTCAAATGATTATTATTTAAACAAAAATATGAGCTTTATTTTATATTAAAGTTACAGATTTTTTAAATGCTAATTATTTTTTACATTCTGTAATATTTTAAATTAACTTTTGTTTTCCATTGAAATCCCCAAAATGCCGTGGATTCGCCGTACTAGGTGCCGGGCTTATCTCGTAACAGGGAGCGGTGCTCGTAGCCGTGCCTGGGACTTGCGACCCAAGTCGTCCTTAAATGCGTTTTAACACTTTCCCCTGCGATCCGGACGCCTCTATCTATATACCTCGCCAGATTTTAAAATACACTACTAATGTCGCCAGCGATATACGTGCTAGAAATAAGCGAATGACAGATCTAGATAGGGCAATGTCTTTTATTGGATTATAGAAACTTAATTCACAACCTTACAATTTTAAATATATTACCTATTATTTATTTTATACAACATACTTCAATAGAAATATATTTTCGTAATTGCAATATAAAAGAAACAAAATGAGCTATTGTAGATGCGCTGCCCGACGCAGTATCGCTTCGTTACTTCGCCGCGTTACAATAGAAGGTTTCGAGCGCATAAATGGTAACGTTCCTTGAAAATATATATATTCTAGCAAGCAGTTTTAATTTTTTATATAAATTTAAATGCATGTAAGGGCCAAAAACTATATTTAAAAGGGTATTTTTCCGGAATTTATTTATTTATTTATTAGTAGAGTCAACTGAACAAAAATTACAAAATGATGCAATTTAGCATAAAAAATTTTGACATAGACTAAATGTTTTTTTTTTCAATTAAAGACAATAACAACATGCATTAATAAAATAATAGTAGGAATTAATAATCACAAGTTCTATTTATTTGTGGAGTTATTTACACAAGCCGTCATCCAATAACTTGGTATTTTCTAAGTATTTATTTCAATTAAATTAAAAAAAATAATTAAAAAAGAGAAATCTGTTTATATATCATATATCGCATATATCATATATGTATTTTAATATAATTTTAATATTACAATTGCAAAAAAAATTGTCAATAACAATATAAGTGTGATTGACTTACTCACTTAATCTCAATGTCCTCAGAACTTCTAGGTTTATTTTAAGCTCTGATGTATGTCAAATTATATAACTAAAAACCACTACCATTAGTATTATGATCAATAATATTGAACTAGAGTATTGGGATGAAGTAGAGCACACGGATCTAAACGTGAGTGCATTTTGTCGTCGAGAAAATCAGTGAAGCGTATTTGCTGCATAAATACAAACTTAAAACTGAGCAGCTATGCTTACTAAACAGTTTTAAAGAATTTGTAGGTCTTTTTAGGATTTCACGGGATTAATATACGATTCATATACGATAGTGGGTTTGACTTCTAGGAGAAAGATAAGGACAAAGACAAAAAAGCATAAAAGCATTTTCAAATTAGACCAGACCAGACGTCTGGCCGTCCTGGTAAGAAGGGATATTTTTTTCTCAGCTTTATGCTTTTTCCCGCATTGCAGGATAGTGAGAAACAAGTGTTAGAGTCAAGGCACTCTGTTCTCCGCTTTTTGCCAGAAATCGAGACATTGCGTGTTGCGTGGCGGAACTCCACGGCGCGCTTCTTTAAGGTAGCAGAGCGAAAAAATTAAAATATTTTAAATACAATCACTACCCCGAATGGGAATTCAATCCATAACCAATCGCGTTTACAGTCTGACACTGTCCGAATCCGCCGCGATGGCCTCTGAGATAAGGATATTTTAAGCTATAAACTGTTGCAATGTCGATGGGTCCGGGCACATGTGCACATTGTTAAAAGTGGAAAAATTTCATAATATCGTTACAAGATTATCTGGAATGATAGGCTGAGAGATAAATAGATTTTATTTTGCTTTATTATTATTATTTTTTGGTTTCACGCTTTATCCCTAGACTTTAATTAGTTACTTCGGACGGAGTGTACTAAGGAGTGGACTAGGCACTCTCTCACGACCCTGTTATGCGGGAAAAACTATTTAGGGTGTTAATCTCTATAAAACATTGCAGGCACAATTCTTTAATACTGGGTCATAAATGGGTTTATATTAATACAAATTTTGTCACAGTTATTACTTAGTTTATTTGTCCAAGTGGAGTCTTATTAAGACATATTTAATTTCCAAAAACGAAATTTCTAAATATATGGTCATTATAGTTTCTTAGATTAATTGATTGAAATGTAAAAAATTGAATACCCACAACACACACGGCTCATCCAACATCAAAGGATATAATATAAGCTTGAACATAGTTAAAATTACTAAGAAGTATTGAATATTACAAACAAAGTTAAGTTTTATAATATTTTATATAATGTAAATAAAATATTCTAAAATAGTTTTTTTCCTGTTACAGTATAGTTTGTTATTCACCTTCGTGGATTTTTCCGTATTACTATACGATACTGCTCTCAGTGCCAAGATCCGTTCTTCAACTTCCGCCCGAATTCGATACCACTCACACGAATGACCAAATAGATTTACCAGAAGATTCGAACCCGCGCCTATTGGAAATCGTCCAAACGCTTTGACCGCTAAGCCATGCGTTCCATGCATGCACATACGCTTCTTATATCCATATACGCTTTCTAAAAATATGTATTTTAATTTCCTAAGTGTGCTATTAACACTTGAAAATGTGAAACATCATATTAATATATTTATATATATTGTATAAGTATATATTTATATAAGTCGAGCCCACAACCAACCGCATTTACAGACACACGCTAACCCACTACTCCACTATAGTCTCTGTAAAGCTACTTAATATGTATTAAGAAACTAAATTAGACTTATATTTATAAAATTATTTAAATTAAGATGTAGTATTAAGCGGTGAAGTGATAAGAAGTTAAAGTAGAAAATTTAAATTAGGCTACGTCTTATCTCCCTCCGTAACAAATGTTTCTTGTGGTACCTCAGGCGTACCTAAATAAATCTCCCCGCTACGTACAATTTCGTCTCATTTGTTTTTTTATCTCAGTTATGTGGCACAGCATTAGAGGTATCACAACTTAAGCTAACTATTTGTATGGAAATTTTGATTATTTTATCCGCTTATGTTTGTATATTGTTAGTTTTAAATTCAATAAGTGATATAGAATGCGACATATTTAGAAAACGTATAAAAATTTGATCGCAGCGGGGTTTTTACGCCTCTTGAACAGTTTTCAAGAGGCGCGGGTTCAAATCCCGCTCTGTTCATATTTTTATACGTTTTCTAAATATGTATTTTTCAATTTCCTAAGTGTGCGATTATTACTTTAAAAAATGTTATAAAATGATATAGATTTATACATTTTTTATTTTAACTAGGGCAAGTGTCACGTTTCCTGTTGAAATATAGTGCTAGTGATGAATATTGTGTGTATAAAGTAACATTGCAGATACAATGTAAAAAAACTTAGGTGGTATTTTCAAACGAAATACTACCCGAAAAATGTTAAGGCTGAAATTTATCTTCTACGGACACTGACAAAAAATCTGATTAATTAAATCCTTTTTTTTAATGAATTAAATCTTTACTTTACGTTATACTAATTTACTACCAGCTTTTCCCCGCATATCAAAGTAGGCAAAGGGAACATAGTTTCAAGACACTCCGTTCTTCAAATGGAGAATTAACTTTCATTAATTATAGTTTTTCAACAGTTTTATGTCTTAAGTCGTTTACAATTTTGACTATACCATAAAAATTCTTAGGGAAAACTATGAATTAAGTTGTGATATAATGGTTCAGCAACTTTTACTCTCTTTTTTAATGCGGGACAAATTTATCAAAATTTTAAAGTTAATGCTAACGCGGCGCGGGTTCAAATACCGCTGCGTTCAAATTTTTATACGTTTTCTAAATATGTCTTTTTTAATTTGCTAAGTGTGCGAATAACACTTTAAAAAATGTTAAAAAAATATGTATGTAGGTATATTTTCAGATTTATATTCCTATTTAAGTAGCATTTATAATGTAAATAATAAAAATGTATAGACATAATATCACAAAATACATACATATATATATATTACAACGTCCTTATTAACTAAGAAGAAAAGAAAAGTACATAGAAAACATCTGTGAATATGAACAAGTTAAGTTTAAATATTCTTTTGCTTAAATGCAAGTAGCTAATTGAAACCATGAATAATGCATCTCGCATACATTATGTTTAAATTATATTATACTAGAGGGCCCGTCCTCGTCTTGCTCAGATTTAACTTTATATTGTATGTGTTCAAGTATAAATACAATACACATTTTATCCCAATACATTATAAGCTGCTGTACTGTGAATTATAGTAAATTTTATTTTCTTATAAAATAAAATATAATTATTTTAGACGATATTTCGTTTAGTATTTTAGTATTTCATTCTTCAGAATTTTCTGGCCGTTAACAAAATCGCGTGTTTGGTTAGAGAATACTGGGTTTGGTTTATTGATATGAAATGTTTAACTAGAATGAAAAATGTCTCATTGCGTTATATTTACAGATAATACTCGTACTTAGGTTTATTAAAAATGGTGTATGCGAATTTGGCAACATGTATGTGGCCAGTGTATGATGTGGACAAGAAGTGCTATTATTTTTTTTATAATAATGCATAAAAATATTTTAATTAATCATATAAATACTACTACTACCACTTACGCTAACAACACAAGTGTTTGACAAACACTTAGGTATATTTGAAAAGGAAAATCTCGCAGTAGTGAGATTGCCGTTTTAATATTAACAAAGCTATCGAAAATTCCAAAATATTACTTACTTGTAACATATTTGATTGTCATTGTTTCAAATTATGTATTATTGCCCTGTGACAATCCAGGGTTGGTCGCTAGTATAAAAAATAATAGATTCAGCCACGTGACTTGAGGTCCCACCTACTTTATATAGGTTATTTCAATAGAAATAGGGGATACTCCGGAAATTACTTACTTAATTAGTTTTGAGTTTGTTTATTGAAATTTATTTATCTTAGATATTAATGACTTTTAAAGTGACTAGAATTCCAAATTTGACGAAACGTCTTGTGTATTTACGATTTGTGTTAGTAATTCCCTTATATTTACCTAATAAACAAATTTAACTAAGTCGATTTTGTCTGTAAATTCCATTAAAAGCTATTACTTAATCATATATATATATATATATATATTCAGCTTTACGCTTTTTTCCGCCTAGCATTGAAGTCAGAGAGAACCTAGTGTCAACAAGCTCCGTTTTCCACTTTCCAATTAGAAATATTGAGTGGTGGAACTGAACACCGCGCCTTGTCTTTTTCACCAGAACGGCTAAATGAAAATAATTAAAATATGATCATACCACGGAGTGGGAGTCGAGCCCCACAACCAATCGCGGTTACAGTCACTACTCCACAATTACATTTTGAACTCTAAACTACATACATTATGTAGGAAAATATGTATAGTCCCATCCCTTAGTGTGTAACATTCCATTACTAAAATAAATATTATTTACAATTTCAAAACTTACAGTATGTCGTAATAAGGTTTTGTGTCTGTATTCAAGAATAGTACAGAAAAACAAATTTGAAATACGCAAATGTAAAGAAAACTTAATCTGCAAAAAATGGAGGCGCTGCTTAATTAAATCTTGAAGTTTCATGCAAATTAAAAATTCCCAGTGACTTATTTGCTTATTGAATAAAAGAAACGGTGGAGAGGATGCGAAAAGACAACAATTATTAACCTATTTCGAAAGCGAAAGAAAAGAGTCAGCTATAATGATTCATTAACATTGAAGCATATTCTAGAATATCACAATATCACAGATGGGAACTTGATTATATTTTTGTTCTGAATTATATTACTGAATAATTCATACACAAGCAAGGTCAGGTTTTTGCAAAATGCGATGTGTTCATCAGGAAATTATTTCAGTATTACACTGCTTTACGATCATATTTTAGTTTGTCTTAACAGACCCAAAATAATTTAGTCTTGACAATATGAGAAATTATATTTAGTTACTGGATTTTTATAAGCGGTATATATTTTTTCTTATTTTGCGTACATATATGGAGAGATGTATATAAATAATATATATATACTTTTCATGCTTTACCTGCATTGTGTGTGTGCAAATTAGTTAATAAATAGACTAGAATAATAAATAGTGGAAGTCACTTTATTCAACATTTCATATTCATTTTAGAAGCATTGTGTAATATTTAATATTTAAGCTTTGAATAACAAATTTTATACAAAATTTCTGGTTAAATAGGGAAATAAATTACATAAAATATAATAACAAATTTCAGCTTTAAAAATGTAGAATGCGTTTAAGTAAAATGCATTTATCTCATTGTGTAACACAGGAGATTTATATTCAACTTCTATATTTAAAAGTATTTCAAGATTAAAAAGTTAGACTTCGCCGCGTTTTTAAAGGTGAAAGTGGATTAAAATTTTCATAGTGCACCTAATATTTCGTATTCCTGAATGCAGTTATGATTCATAGGCGAACTTTAGAAAGTTTTACATGTCACGAGCTTCTCGCAAACTGTGAAAAGATTTTATATACGAGTATATGACATATTTTAGTACATATTCTCTAGAAAAGGTAGTGGTTAATGCATAAAGAGCACCGAACATTGGCAAACCTTTACACCAACACTATTATAATATTGATCCTGACTATTTTTGGCTAACTATTTCCTTATTATGGAATTATTGTTGACAAACTACAGCATATATAGAAACAATTCTAAAAATATTTGATAAATAATTTCTACTCTAATACAAAAGTTGTTACATGTAACAAAATTCACATTTCAAATTTCAACGTGCCTCGAGTATTTGAATGAAAGCGCTGGTTGAGTTCACGCTGGAATCACAACTTTAGTATTTCTAACTTTACCGAAACCTAAATTGTCGATATCATAATATATTTCGTATTATAGTATATCATTTTACATTAACTCTGCGGCTGGTCTATTCGTCTTAGACAATTGGATTGTAAATATATTTAATTACAGTTATTGTCAACATTTCATTTCAAAGTGAATAAATAACTTAAAATTAATATTAATATTAATCTTCTTGGCCTCTCCTATAATCTCTATTACTTTTTGTATTTATATTGTTTCTATTTATGTAACTAGATATGTACGTTCTTTTCATACTAAGCTCTTATTTTCGTGTGAATTTTTTATACGCCTTATTCATATACAACCGATTAGAGACTACTTTTATTCAGGATGTGTCGTGGAAAATACATGAATTTCATCTTTAATAACAATGAAAAAAGTGAAATAGGAAATCTTGCGGTATTATTGAGAGAAAGTCCCACGCCGCGAGCGATCCCTGCAGCGGCGAGAAGCTTTCAACGTCTTTTATATAACAACCGAACGCTCAGTATAATACAACAAAAAAAACTATTTTATTAAAATATATTATTATGTGTATGATATATATATGTTAATGTGATATGAATAGTTTGCTTTAATTATTAATACTGAAGCGCATAGTAGAATACAATACTAATATGATTATATTACAATTTGAACTTTTGGGATTACAGGCCTTTAATTATCGATGATAAAGCGTTGATAACATTGGGAACGTACTCATGGTTAACACAGCTTACGAATAATGTTCATATTTTTCGAAAGCAATTTATTTAGAAAACATTTTTTTTTAAATCGAATGAGTTGTCCGATTTTTCCATTATAATATTCAAAAATATGAAAGAACCAGAGATTTACTAAATATTTAAGACATAAGAAGTTAATTTATGTGCATCTCTTATTCACTTGCATGGTATCGTGTAGTCAGTGCTCTGATACACCAAGTACTAGGTATGTAATAAAGGGCAAGCGAACCTCTGAATAAAGTAAACATAAATTATATTATTAGATAATTAAAAACCTTATACGAGTACCTAAAGGCATACACATTTTTATTTTTAATTTTGATTAATTCTTATTTGTATTAAAATATATAAAGTCTTAGTAAATAAATTCACATTTCAAATTATTTCGACTTCGTAATTTTCTTTCCGCATATTGTCTAGATTGCGATACAAATTGACTTGTTTACGTCAATAGCTTGATATAATTAATACGAAATTGACTTGTTAAAAGGACTGCAAATTTCATTGTTGTCGTTGGAAGCTTCTGTTGAAATAATAAAATTTATTTTTGGATATTTCAGTAATAGGTATATGTTATATGTTATATGTACAACAAAAATTGAAAAAGATACGAGATATGCTAATATAATTCTATTAAAACTTTAAGTCAATTTCATAAATATGAGTTTATTTTCAATCTTTATTGAAGGTTAATAGATCAGAAATAATAATAATACTAACAAAATATAACGAAAAAAAATCAAAATCGTTCAATGATACAAAAAAAACATATATGAATGTGTGAAATGAAATACCATTGACGTGGGAAAGCTTATAGAGTTTTATTCACATAATGTTTTAGTTGAAAATTTAAAAGTGCTAGTAAAGAACTACTTAAACAAAGGACGCATAAATATTGATTTTCAGATTATCATGTCGGTTTTTAAAATACCTTTACCACTATTTAACCTTTTTTTAAATGTAGGCAAACATTTGGAGTTAGTAGAAAAATATAGCATAGAAAGCAAATAGTTAAGCTGCTCAGACTTGTGTTTATGCAACGGGCACGTCTCACTGGTTTCCTTGACGATAAAATGCACTCACACCGAGTCTCGCGTGCACTCAGCTCGCAATTCCAATACTCTAATATTATTAATCCCAACATAGTGTCGCGACACATTCGCTTCATAAGCTCGTTTTTCCGGATTTAAATATAAACATATGTGTATTATTTGCAGTCGATTTAAATCATGTGGACAAATTGTAAGAGTCTTATTATAGTGTCGTTCGTTTTCTAAGAATTATAAACAATACATGGAATTCTACTAGAAGTCTCTAATATACATGTTTTAACATTTTTATCTATCGTATAAATCGTTCTAAAGATTACTTTAGGAATTAACCTTAATGATTTTTTTGTAGAGAGTTATAAATAACAAAAATTGTTACAACAATATAAAATTTTGAAATGAAACTATTTTTAACCGGATTAATCGTGTATGTTATTGGTAACCGAAAATACATTTTAGAAACCCGACGTTTCGAACACTTTACAGTAGTCCTTGCGGCTACGACCACGGACTTCTGTTCTACGGGTTTCTAAAATGTATTTTCGAACACCAATAATATACGCGATTAATCCGGTTAAAAATAGTTTAAATTCAAAATGTGTAGTAATCGCAAAAACAAAGGTCTTAACAATATAAAACTTGTACAATGAAAGTGTATAGGTTAATTTGTAAGAGACCTTGGATAGTTTTCAAGAGGTGCAGATTCAATTTGTAACCAAAAGTCACCATAATATTTTTGGAACGAAGTTTCTTAACGCGGCTTACGGGAAGTGCGATTTAGTAAAAATTGTCACGTGTATCGAGCTTACTACAAACAAAGTCAACATTTGTACGTCAAATATAGTGTTACGATTTATAATTATGTGTAATTTTAACATACCAAAGTACATAACACCAGACATTGTAGCGGTTGTCTGTACCAAGATATTTGTCGCGACCCGAGTTCGAATCTCACACCGCGCACCTGATTTTGTTTTATATTCTTAATTTATTTTTGTTTTATTTGAACATATATATGACAAGTAGGTACTAAGTGAATAGAGTTTAACAGAAGTGGACGCATGTATCGAGAAAGAACGTTATGTACTATTGTATATGTATAAAAAAAACCCACCCTCCTGGCGTCGAAATAATTAAAAAACCTACTACCTACAATAATTGTTTTGTTGCACATAATACAATATTTTGTTAAGTGTATTGATCTTTAATTATAGTCTATATGTCAATTTTACTCTTTTATTTCATTACAAAAGAATCCGTAACAATGGTAAGGATTTTGTCGAACATAAGTGAATTGAGGCCTAGGCATTCTTCAGTTTGTGACATTTAGTCAGTTATTTGTTAAATAAGAAACGAAGTAATTGGAGAATATAGGAATTGAAGTATTTATGTATCTTCAAAACAATATTTATTATTTATATTACATTATTTATTCATTGAACATTGTTAGAATATACTGAGGGAGGTTCTAGATTTACTTCTTGACTTAAGCAAACTTATCATAAGCTTCCACTCATATTAAGTGGTGATCTTAATATTAAATTCAATGATATAGATGAATTTGAAATACTCACAAGCTCTTTATATCATACATTTAATTGGAGTATTCATAATAATCCAGAGCAATACACAATAAAATATTGTACAACAACTACTGATGCTGTTTTTTGGAGATTTTCGAACAAAATTGAATCTCTGTATATATGTATCTTATTAAGTTATCATAAGCTAGTAATTTCTATGATAGAATATAATGATGATATTTATATATATAATTTACTATTTTGTATATAATACTTTATAAATAAATGTTGTTCCTGAAATAATAAACGAAACTTTCTAAATATTATAATGTTATTTTACATTCGCAGTTGAAGAAAAAACGTAAGGAACTTTGTTCCTGACGGTGGCCCCCCGACCGCACAATTTATATGTATATAAATTTTAATTTTTATATCATATACTAAATGCAGAGATTTTTTTTCTTAATTTTTTCCGCATAGCATGGGAGGTAGAGAAAGCCTAGTGTCAAGATATTCGTTCTTCGCTATCGGATTTGAGACATGCATATTGAGAGAATGAAGAACAAGGACAATCATGGCGTTTGCAATCAGATACTGCCATATGACCCGATGGAAGTCCTCTTATAATAAAACAAATTAACTACCTTAACATTGATTCCAGAAAAAAGAGCACACACTTATTATATCTCAACTTTCTAGTTCTAGTCTACATACAAGTTTGGAAAAAATGTGTATGGCTATGACATGAAATCTATAAATCTACTTAAAATTTCTTAGCTTATATAATTTAAAATGGTTATATAGATAACAATAATCCTTTTCAATTATTTTACCTTTTGTTTCTGTAACTTTGCCTTATGTTTAGTAAAGCAGCTTAGAGGAGCAATGGCGGGACAAATGCAGCGTCGGACGAACTAGTGCTACAATAGGTCATTCTGTTCACTAATGCTGCAATTAGAACGAGAAATGCCACCGAAAGGATTTGTCTTTACTAATGAACACAACAAACTGTTTCAAGACTTCACTTTATATATTTATTGTACTCAATCGAAATTTTTGTTGTAAACCTTCGAAAAATAAATTAGTTTCCTTGCTGGTTTAAAGTGTCTCTTATGTTTTATAAGTAAGGTTTTCCGGTTTTAAATACAAACATATGAGTATCGTAAAAGCCATATTATAGTGCTGTTATTTTAAGTATCTCTTATACTTTATAATTGACACTAAGAACACTCAATGGTATGCATTATTTAAGTCGTTTAGATCTTGAATTTCTGTCACTTCAATTAATTTGTATTTGGTGTATTTCGTTTTGGGGAAGATAACGGAGCACTTTTTTTATTTAGTAATCTAAGGTATTCTCATTTTAAACGCTACTCGGATTTCGACTCGGATAACAATAATCACATGAAGTTCACAAGTACGTCAGCGTGGCGAACAGTAATATGGTACGGTACTTATATGTTTTGTTGTTTTAATCAAATTATTTGCGAAATTTGTCCCTTAATCTACAATAATCCATGTAATATTAATTGTAAAATGTATCTACCAAAAAATATGAATGATAAATCAAACAATAATATATAAAAAACTATTACCAAATAATTAGAATTTAGAAATTTTGCAAATATACTTTTTATTATTATTCATTCATTCATTCATTCATTACACATGAATGTTGTATTGAAATACAAAATATTATATACAAAAAGCCCTATAATATTGTCAGCGAAAAAGTACACAGTGAAGTATAAAAACTGTTAGGAATGTAGCCAGTTAAATGCTCTTAAAGTCCCACGGGATTGTTCAGACACGTTTAGTTCTCTCAGCATTAGCTTTGTTGCTCAAAGTTTCAAAGGCAATGTTACTTTTCTCTTTTACTCAATAACTAATATACATTCTTACATATTTAAGTAATATTCATGTTAACAGTTTTATCCACCGTTATTATACATAAAATAATTGTATGAAAATATATTATTAGTAATGCTTTTCAAATACTCATTAGGTTCCTCCTTGCATGTGAAATATTGGTATTGTTTTGTATATATTTATATACATAAAAAAAAATGCTACAATTAATTTTATGGAGTAGACAAGCTAAATTGTAAGAAAATAGGTAAATAAATAAGGTAGCCCTTAATAAACACTGTTCAACGTGATAGGCAATTTCCATTAACCTACGCGGTGTTACTAAGCCTGGTAACACTCTTTAGAAAAGCATTAAGCTAAAAAATACAATCTACAAAAATACAAAATACAATCTAGAACATCTGATATAAAAGTTACAATTTAAAATCCAAATTTCAATGTCCACGGGTAGGATGTCGGTAACATGTAAAGCCCACGCAAACGGAGTTACAGGCATCAACTAGTTAATAACAATTGCATTACAGGATTCGCAGAGCAGGACTATAATTATTGATTTATCTATATATATACTTTTCCATGTTCAGTATTTTATAACAAAGTTCGATGAAGTCTTTGAAAATTATAGAACTAGAAGTGTTGTTACAAAGTGAAGATTTTCTGAAGCTTCTCGTCTAATATTTCATAATACTGTACATTCGTATGATTTATAGGTAAACTTTTTAAAGTTTCGCGTGTCATCCTCGAGCTCCTTGAAAGTGTGATGAAAATTTAAACTTTTAAAACAGTAACAGTGACGAAGATATTATTTTATGTACTATATTTATATATTTTGTACAAAATGTATTTGCAATATATAATATATACATTCAAAAATCATTTCGTTTTTTAAAGACGTATTCTTTAGCCTAAGCTGTATCTATCTATCTATCTATTTATGCAATAAAATTTTACAATGCTATTTTATAGCACCTATTGCCATCAAATTTTATTGAAAAATTTTCAATAAAATTCCCCATTCCAAATTTTATTGAAAAATTTTCAAAAAACCCATGATTCCAAGTCCCTCGATATTGTAATATTTATGTAGCCACCACGTCCACAGGTTTTTTAACTTATTAGTACAAATTGTAGTTATTTAATTATTTTGGATGTAATTGATTTGGATATTATGTTAATTAAGGTGTTAATATTTAATCTATTAGCGTTAAGCCCGTCATTTTTACGTTTTTTTTTTAATAAATATATATATATATATATATATATATATATAGAGAGAGAGAGAGAGAGAGAGAGAGAGAGATAGATATAAAAAATTCTAAATATTTTAAATATTCAACCCTCTGGTTTAAAACGAAATAACTAACAAGAGCTATAAATAAAAGTTCTAACAAAACAATACGAACATTTCTCATCTTCTAATTAAAATTGAACAAAACCTAGTAGTACAATTTAATGCTAAAAGTTGAAATTTAAGATATTGGGTAACAAGAGTTTAAGAAAACAAACTGAAAGGCGTTTGAAGACGAAGTTAATTTCACGGGCCGTGGATGCGCTTCAGAACTCATCTCGCTCGAACAATCCTCGAGACGGTGACCATTAATCACCACTCGCAGACAAATACCATTACTTTTGTTTTGGCAGAAAGTAAACAGTGTTAATCGATCATAAACGCATGGTTTACAAAAAATCAAGAAAGTAATATTCAACAATTTTCTTAATGAAATTAAATATTCGTTTAAGGCACACTCAGATAAGACAAGCCGCGATGATGTGTTCCGCCACTCAACACGCAATGTCTCGAGTTCGTACAGAAAGTCGGAAACTTAGGAGTGACTAGACACTAGGTACAGGTTCAAGTTAGGAAAAGAGCTGGCGCTTTTTGCTTTTCGCTTTGTTCTTTGAACACTTGTACATTATTTTCTATTTGTTAAAAAAAAAATATTAATTAAAAAAACAATTATGGACATTGATGCTAATGATGGTATTTTATTATTTATTCATAATATGACCTAGTTTGCTTACCGTCTTTTTTCCTATAGCTATAAAATATCTTAAGAATTCAAATAGTAGTATTAATTTGCAGTTACTAACAAATTCAACAATATGCATCATAACGGTACTTTAATAATGCCATAGCTTTTAGTGTATGCCTTTGTTGAAGTAGACCAATTACTGCACTGGGGAGGGCAATTACAATTATATACATGAATTGGCTTTATGACCATTCACGTGAATATTATGAAGTTGTTACACAATATCTGAAAGCATATTTAGTTTATATAGCATATTGTTTCTATTTTCTCTGAATAAAATGTACTGTGGAACCCAATTATTTAGAAAGTCAAGTGCTTCAAGTCAGATACAAATTTTTTATAATGAGGACTAAGTATTAAAAGTCCTTTTTGGAAATTTAAAATGGTTCTGATTCATATTCGTGATTAAAAGAGCAATGATTATGTAAATGTCCTTGCGATTGAGGTGTTAACAGAGACGTGAGTGCAGTTTATTGTATAATAAAATAAGTAATGTAAATTTTAATGTATTACTAATATAAATATATTATTAAACATACGTTTCCTTATCTTGAAATGTTGTAGATAAAACGGTCCCATTTCCTCTTACACCTGCAAATTTCTTTATTATAATTTTGAAATGAAACTTTTTTTAACCGCGTATTCACGCGATTAATCCGGTTTTCATTTCTCATTTCAGTTTCATTTCAAAATGTGTAGTAATTGCGAAAATATAAAATATTTTTCTTCATTATAAACCTCTACAGCTATCTTGACTCTCCATATCGTAATTCATCAATTTAATTTGTATACATGAATGAATTGTTTTACTGAATACAATATTAAGGCAACTTTTCTATTAAATTCAGGATTAAAAATCAGAGGAACAAGGAAATATATTTTGCATGCATTCACTCCTATAATCTGACTATACTTATCATTTTTAATATTTTGAAAGTGCATACACTTAAAAATGTAAGGGGCACGGTTTCGAAACCCGCTGAGTTAATTTTTTTTACGTTTTCTATATGTGTTTACAATTTGGAAATATTTTGTTTCATTCAAACGAAGAATAGTGTTTGTTTTACGACGTTTTATAAACACGTGCCTCTTACATTCAGTTGTTTAGTCATATTTATTTTAGTTCTTGCTTCTTTATATTATCGGGAAATTCCAAGCGTATAAAAAAATCAAAACCAAAACTGTCCTCTAACTCGCCAGGGGCACGTATTCTCTCACAGTCTGCCATACTGGACAAGAGAAAACTCATTTTTCTTTGTTGTCCATTTGACAGACATTTATATTGATATATTTTCAAAACCAGTTAGATGTATTATATGTACAATAATGTCTTTTCAAGATATAATATTTCGTTTCATATCAAAACATTCAATTTTATAAAGTTATATCTCTATATAAATAAAATTAAATTTATTTATATAGAGATAAGTATCTACTCTATATAAATAAAATTAAATTTAAAAAGACCGTGATGTCATTTAAAGTTATTATTTAAATATTTATTACAATTTGCATTCAAAAATATTTGTATATAAAATGTATAATAACAGAAATTCGAAGTCTTAACTCGAACTGAGTTAAGTCAGACAATTTGACAAGTACACATAAGAAGTTACGACGTCACAGCGTATATTTGCGAAGCAAATTGGATTACTGAATGGGATTGTTTAATTCGAAATCTAAATACTAACTGGATTGAGAAAATATTTACTTATGATGTTTGTGCAAACATTATAACGATACTATTTTGTTAATGTATAGGCACTTGTTGCGAAAGGGTACTTCCGGAAAAATATATCGACATCTAAATAAACATTTATTTAGTATGTACGCTGGTGGATCGGTCCCTTGGCACTTACTTATATGACACGAGTTGTAGCCCGCGACTTCATTTGCTATATGTAGGTGGACTATAAAACGTAAATTCCCGATTTTCCCGTTTCTGTTGAAATTTCGAGAAATTAGTCAGTCAGTAAATCACAGAAAGAGTTTTTTTTCGTTTTTGTTGTTCCATAATCCATTCAACACATTCTCTTCGATATGCGTGGTCTTCAGTTCTTAAGTCAATTGAACTTTATAAGCATGAAGATGCAAATCTTTTGTGAGAATACGCTGTAGAGAGCTTCTGGAAATGTCCAATTCTTGACCACGGCGCCGAATTGATGTTCCTGGATTCTCAGCAACACTCTCTCGAACTGCTTTAATGTTTTTGCGTTGAACAACTTGTTGAAGGACGGCCAGACTGTTTAAGATCACTATTTGATCCAGTCTCTCTAATTTTTTAATAGACTAATTTTTACAGTTGATGAAGTTAAATCACTATTCCGACCATATTTTGTACGAAAATTGTGAACTGTTGCTGCCAAACTTTCATTATTTGCAGAATATTGCTCAACAATAAAAAATACGTTGTTCTTTTGTGTAGCGCTCTATTTTTAATAACCTTGAACTGTCAGCTGTCACGCTGTGTTTTTTTTTGGTTGGCAACACTTTACCGCACAAATGGCGCGGAAAATTCAAATCTTGCGTGCATTTTGGGCATACTTTAGTTCAGAAATTTATCTATCCATATAGGCAGCATTACTTATTAACTAAGTATTTTGTCATATTATATTCGTACACTGTTGCGCATCTCTTTACTGCTTTATTGATACCTCTTTGCTACAATAATATCCTTTTTAAATTTATTCTAATGAGCGTAGAACAAAACAAATCACGCCTACATTTCACCATAAACAACAAGCGATTACACGTCATTAATTACGTATAGAAATAGGTAGCGATAGTTGGGAGATGAAGGCAATTCTGAGATCGATACCCAATTAGCCAGATGATAATCGTATTTAGTAGTAGATATATTCCCTTGACACCATTGTTCGCATAGCTTCACCACTACCGGCTTTTGTGAGCTAACTATTGAAATATTACGAACGCCGTTTTCGAAGCAAATTGCTTAAAGCCTTATTAATATACTTATCTCATATTTTATTCATGTATCAGGGCTATTTTCTTTAGTAACTTTTTTGTCAGCATTCTTGTGGTAAGATGACACAGTTTAAAAATACAATCCTTACTTTGATTGACCGATATGAAGACAAAGTTAATTAGCGGTTTCTATTATATTTTATTATACGTAACATAGAAAACCAATCATACTTAAGCTATTAGTAATAATGTAGTCTATAATATATTTCTACGCGTACCTATATACATACAACATAATACATAATGAAGCACTTCAGCAATATTAAAAGAGAAAACTTTACATAGCACATTCATATAGTATTGAACGAGGGCGCTTAACATTCTTTTATCATAAAATATTTATATTTCAAAAACTCTTGTAAAATGTATTTATTATAATTCTTTAATATATTCATGTAATATTTCTCGACCAGTTGTCATATTTTTTTTAATATCACGCTTATTTCTACATACCAAGGTAGGCACAAAAAAATGTCAAGACACTTCATTCTTCACCTTTCGCCCGAATACGAGACATTGCGTGTTGATAATATTGCTCAAATTTAAAATAATAATAATAAATAATATAATGGGAATTCAGTTCAGTAAGATGCCGTTCCACTGCGCTACAGTTTCATACCATATACATATCTAAATAATTAATTAGTATCGTTACGCTCAGTATCAAAGTGTGCTAGGATCAAAGATATTTTCGACTCGGAAGCGACTCATTGAGCCCGCTACATGAACACTTATCCCAAATTAGTAAAGGAGCTCGACAGATCCACCATAAAGCGTTGCACGCGATGGAGCGTGTTATCCCCCGCGCTAACTTACCCGATCCTGTCTAAACGAGCCCCTATAGACATGCGTCGGTCACGGTAAAGAATTCTGTGTGAGTATTTGCTCTGTTACACTAATTATATAAAAAATAATAGTAAAATTAGGGTACGGACCAAGAATCTGTAGTGACATAGAACTTTTAAAATAAAAAAATGTAGTTATATGTTACTAATACTATATTATCATAATATGAACGATTTTGTAAATAAATTAACGCATTTTTTTATGTAATTTGAGTTTTATTTATAACTTTGAGCAATATAAATCTATATATGAAAAATTTAAATTTATCTCCGCAATTAGAATCCATTTAATGTTTTGTTACATACAATTTTGAAATTATTGAAAACTTATTGAACGTCAGCCAATTAATATATATATATTTATTGGCTGAAATATATATCAAATTATCATAATTTTGAATAAAAATTGCCAACTGCGACCAATAATTTAGATGATACAGTTGTATCAGTTCTAGTTAGAAACTAAATCATATAACTATAAAAATTGTTAACAATAAATGCGATGCTAAATTAAATAAACCCAGTAATATAGTTGAACATATTTCCTTTTAAATAACATGGCAGTCGATGACTTGGTGCATACAAGATTCAAGTATGTACTTGATTTTTTTTGATGAAATCATTTTATTTTTTATTTCCCTTTCATGCAAATGGCCAGACGTCGATTATGGCAAGCTTCAATATTACGTTTTACCTAAAATGTAAGAGAAAGCTTTTAGATATAAGCGTTGAGTGCAGTCAAACATAAAAAAATGTGTTACAACGGTATCGATTATTACAATCTACTTAAATTTAGTCATAAGTTTTTACAAAAAATACATTTTTTGTTTATATATACGAGATATAGTTAAATACTAGCGACCCGCTCGCGGCTTCGCTTGCGTAAGCGACGACTATAACCATTTAATTTTTTCGACCGCCTACTTAAGTCACAAATTTTACTTAAATTTATAATTTCAACTTGAGATTAGCGTTGCCAAACGCACAGATAAACTGAAAAGAAAATTTAAAATCATCGTTTTGGCTTCTATTGCATTGGTAAATGTTCTCAATAATATTTAAAATAAAAAAATATTTAATAGTTAAATGATAAAATTTAGTTAAAGAAGCGGTTAGCGGTCCTTGGTTGCTTCATTTTCACAAAGCTAATGAATTCCTTTGAAGATAGTGTAATAACTATGTTATGGGAAACATTTGACTACACTCTAAGTACATTTTACATTAGTTTTGTAAAACCTAGAACAATTTATCAGAATTTTATCGTTTAAAGTTAATTTCATGTCTCTTATTTTAAAGAAGATTATTACATATACTGTTAATAATGTTATTTTGATCTTTATTTTTAAATAAAATATAAAATTTAAAACGTACTCATGTTCTTTAGATTAGTCGGTCGGTTCTTATAATTCAACACATTCGATGGGAGTGATAGGACGAGCATGTTTCAAAATATTAGTTTATTTGAAAATATTCCTTTTATCCGAACTGCATGAATAACATTTTAGAAATATTTAATAAATAGCATTCTCTTTATCTAAACCATTGTTCTTATAAGTTATCGTTGGGTAGTAGAAATTGGTAAAAATCTCTCTACAGATATACTAACATAATTGAACATTAGGTAAAGCGGCAAACTGAATACAACGCATGGATTACTAGTCAGAGCGGTCTTACGGTTTCCAAATGGTGCAGGTTCAGATTCCACTACGTTTAATTCTTTAACATTGTAAATATGTTTTTCTTATACTAATAATTAAAATGAAAATAAATATTAATAGTTTTCATAATTAGGTATATAATCATGATACAAAGTGCTACATTAATATTTTCGATTTGCCATCGACTCATTGAGCTACGTGAGCACTTCCCCTAAATTAGTACCCCTACTACGGGGTTGTAGGCTATGGGTTCAGGACGGATCCACCATGAAGCGTTACACGCGATGAAGCGTATCATCCCTTGCGCTAAGTTAAACCGATCCTGTCTCACCAAGCCTTTTAGATATACACGCTCTACGAGCCGAATGTACATTTTTGTAATACTTAAATGTAATTATAATTACTCTTCAAAAATAAATACAGATTCTTTGTAGATTAATGAGAAGTACATATTAATCAATTTCATTTATTTTTAGCAGAAACTATCCTTTTCTAGAAATAATAATAAGCTCGCATTTACCACACAATCCGTTCATTTTTTTAACTATGTATACAATTTATTTTAAATCTCATTCTGACTCATTAGAATGTTATTTAATATTTAATGTGCATTTCTGGCACATTAAGCGATGTTTAACTTATATAACGGTAATCTAATAAGATAACCGTATTTTATTCTATGAATATAATTTTTTTTTTAAGATACATCAATAACTAGAGAACCGCTTGCGGTTTTTCCTATGTTAGGTACACTACTAAACTATTTAGTTTTTTCATCCGCCCGTATTCGCGTTACAATCACAAACTTTGCTTAAATTTACAAATTAAATGGTTGTAACTTTTTTATGTATTGTTTCAAATTAAATAAGCTCTAAATGTTAAAAGAAGCCGAAAATACAATAGTGAGAACTGCATATAACTCGATTAAACCGTTTCTGAGATAAGCGTGCACAAACAGACAAACAGAAAAGAAAATTAAAAATAATTGTGTCGGGTTGTATTACTAAGCCGCAAACAGGTCAGGGTATTAAATATGTCTTGTGAATACTTATTAGCTTTAGTTGTGGCTTCCTATTTACCAGCATTACCTCATCAAGCGATGAATATAGAATAATTTAGATCCGTAACAGTGTGTTGTGAAATGTACTCATCCCATCAGAGTATCAAAGCCGGTGCATAATTGCGTGCTACGCAGTTCGTGTCAATGATTACCTCTACTGCTCTTTAGTCTGTATGTAATCAAGGATTGCAACTAACCACCAGTTTGAAGCACAAATACGCAACGCAGATTGATGAGTGTATATTGTAAGGTAAATTATTTTCAAAATATGGCATGTGAAAAGGTTTTTGTCATAAAATATGATTGATCTTGTAAGAGGCCATCGAGGCGCATTGTGACAGCGTCTGACTGTAATTGCGATTGAATGTGGATTCGATTCCCATTCGAGGAACGATAATACTTAAATTTGCGTTGAATTCCATTACTCAACACGACGAGCAGAAAGTGGAGAGTGGAGTGTGACGCCATCACGACAAAACCGCTATACCGATTGTGATGAAATTTTATATAGAAATACTTACTATACTTATAGGTAATTCGATGAACATAGGCTACTTTTTTTATAATTTTCTAGGAATTTAATTGTTTTACGAAAAGGCCGCCAAGGATACGAAACAGCTATAGTTCATGTGGGGAAAGCTGCGAGCGGCTTGATGTTGAAACTTATAACATAAATTTTTTACTGAGTGTCAACTGAAAAGTAAAAAAATCTATATTACGTTTGAAAATAGCCCCCGTACAATAATGAAAAGCATACACACATTATGAAACTTGTCACGCTCCACCTCGATCTAACTTAACTTTCCCAAATGCCCTACTAGAATTACAACATCCCGAACTAGCTGATACTACTGGTTCGTAGCAGCTGCGTAGACCCTATAATCTACGACATATACGCAGTTTTTGATTACATTTATGTTTTTTATATCGCTATAAAACGCAAAAAATTAACTACTTCATTTATGTCAGCCATAAATAGAACTAGATATTTTCATATACCTAGGCTGATACGACATGTGAAAAACTGTCGGAAATTGGAGAACGGAGGGTTTTAACATTAGAGGGTCCCCGTCTGTCTATTCGGACAGTATATTCGGTAGTAGCGACTCTGCAAATTAATACTAAATAAAAGAAATAAATCTACAAATAAAAATTATAAACCGAACTACTGAGCCACGATACAATTAGGCTCTTGTCGTTGATTATTACCTGTCACAGTTCAATCATGAACCGCAGCTAAACGTTACTTTGGAATGCAAAATCAACAATACAGTGATTGGCATTAGGCTATAGAAAGAATTTGTTTAGTGTACTTTGTCCATATGTGACAAAACTTTTGTTGAGACAAATTTACTCTTTTGTTGAGCACAATTTTGGCTTATATTTTACATTTTTTAAATGTTTTCAAAAAATCTAGGTTATTTTAAAAGAATAATATTTTTTCTGAAAAAAATGATGACACTGGACATAAATTCAAAGATCTACCCCTTTCGAGACATCAATTTAAACTTATGTTTCAAAGTGAAAGGTTTTAGTATTAAATTCAATTACGAGTACTTCCTCGTTTTACACAGAAAGTGTTAATCCAACAAAGTTTATTGGTTGCGAAGAGATCTAATTTGTCCTTTTGTGACAATGAGTAAGAGCTGCGGCTTTAGAGCAATCGTTCTGATTAAAATATTTAATTTGTATTAAGAAAGAAATTCAGGAGAAACATAAAATAATTAATTTGTGTTTAAGTGTTTTATATATATCATTATATTTATATCTTTATTGATAGACTTATAAAAAAATTTAAGTGATATATTATATAAGAAAAAGAAGAAGAAAATATTGTCTTAAGGTAGGAAACTATGAATCTTATATTAAGTCAATCTTTTACTATAGAAAAATAAAATATTTCTCGCTATGCAGTAGCAAATACTTTTATATGAAAAAAATATTTAAGATTATTTTTAGTTGCCCTGGTCGTCAGACAAGAACTGGAAACGTTGCAGGCGTTCAAATCATCTTCGGTCTTCTGTTTCTGGACGGCTGGACCCAGAGATGTTCAAGGACATTAGAGTTATACTATGAAAATATTGAAATTATGTATTTTCCAATCTAAATAGAGATGCAAGAAATTCTTACGTTGAATGAATGAAAAAATACAGGCGATGCTAAAAAGGCGTATTAAAAAATAGGAACACACAGTTAATATCTATGCTATAATAAAACAGTAAAAAAGTTGTGTCTGTACATTGAAAGTATTTAGGAAAAAACAATTTAGAACAGTAATAGAATATAATATTTTTCAAATTCAGTTTTTACAAGCACATCTTCGTAGTTACTGGACCGATTGGAATGAACCTTTTTTGTTATATAGGAGTTAGACATGCGGAGGACTAAGGGTATAATTGATTTCGAAGAGTCCACACCTGATGTAGAACCACAATGGTCCGGCTAAACAGTAAGAAATATGGGAATGGTACATTAATAAAAGTTGATCATCGCAAACATTATCCGTTAAGAAATAAAAATTTAAGATCTGGAACATCTAATGACGAATCATATAAGTCCAGCTATACTATAAGAAATAACAAAATGTCTCCTTAGTGAAAAATGTCAGTTGGTCATTTTTGTAAGGGAGAGAAAAGTGTAAAGCTTAAAAAAAAAGACAAAAAAATTACCACTGTAAAGAAATTCATCAAAATTTTGGGTAAAGGCCAACGTGTCGTAAATGGAAGTAATCCATATTAATTCATTCATATTAAAATGCGAAAGTAGCTTTGTCTGTATGTGACATCATCAGGGCCGAACGCTGAACCGATTGTAATGATTTTTTTTATAAAATACTTGAGGATTTATGGATGAACACAGGCCACTTTTTTAATTTTTTTTATTTTTTCCAGGAATTTCATTGTTTTATGAAAAGGCCGCCGAAAAAAAACACGGAACGACTATAGTACACGCGGGCGAAGCAGTGAATGGGTCGCTAGTTAAATATAAAAGCGTACGTAAAATAAAATATACTGTATGTAAAGTTTCATAAAATATGAACTATATATAACAAAGGGGTGTTAAAAGCTTATTTTATTAGTTTTGTGGATAATAGCTTTTACCTACACATGAGGCTTATTCACGCCTTCTGTGCCTATATTACCATAACATTATTTGTTGCCTAAGCTTTATTTTTAATTGAAATGTTAGAAAGGACAATTTGAGAGGAGTTTTTATACAAAAAAACTATTTTCAATTGTGCTATTGTAAAGAATTGGTGGGATCTCCTAATACAGGCATCAGGCATTTTCCAAATAAAATACGTTTTAAAATATATTGTTTTAGTTTAATGATATAATATACTTTAAGGACACCAAGAAAAGAAAAGAATTTTGTGACAAAATTCTCTTTATCAAGACTATTGTAAAAAAAATAAAGAAAGAAGTCAAAATTTTGGTACAAACAATGTGTATAAAACAAATGTGTATAATTAATAATGATTAATTTTTCTAGTTAAATAAACTTTCAAATAAGCTATTATTTATATTTGTCACTTAGAGGTTCTTTCATAAATTAAATAAAAAATCAGATTACATTACGAAACTTTAAACCTAAGCCCGCATCGAGCTCATGTCCTCTTTTGATCTCAGCTGTACGAGTATGAAGCAGAAATAGTTCGCAAAGTAAATAGCCGTTGAACGGTGGACATTTTGAAGTACCATGAAACGTGTTGTCATTTCATATATTATTCGTTATATATACGATACTTATATATATTAAGATAGATAATGGTAAAAAGTATAGTCAGTTTAGGTCAATTAATTGTTGAAATGGCTTTAAACCATTATAGCGCAGTAGAAGAACTCGAAGATTGTGAGTTCAAGTCTCAGATTGGGGATGAATTGAATATTTTCAATTTACTAGTTATATTCCATTTATTTAATATATTGTAACGTTTTAATAGTTTTTAATAATAAAATATATATTGTGGACTAAACAAAACGAATGCGACAGATTGATGATGATAAAATAAAGTTTCTTTGTAGTATTTTTCAGTTTATTTAAATCGTAATCATAAATTAAATTCATGAAATCGATAATTGTAATTTCAGCCTTTATTGCCACTTTTTGTATAATATTATAGTTTATTAATTTAAGTGCAACTTAACGTTTCTCATACATTTAACCATTATAATAGTAAATAAATGTTTAAAATTGAAAAAATAATCTATATCATTGTTCACATTAAAATATCAATACCATCAATATCAATATACTTCAATTTTGTTCGTTTGTGTTCACAGTAGATCGATCGGAAAAGCGTAGGTGTTAGTAAACAAGTGAAATTTTACAAGGAAAATACAGTATTCACGCAGGTACGCGCTCCGATCGTCTGACTATTTTCACTGATACACTCGTCTAAATTCGATTCATCCGTGACTAGAGTAAATAAAACTCTCCGGACTTTAATTTGTAGCTCATTTAGAAGCATAAGAAATTCGTGCTATTCTGTATCATTGATGAAAACAAATGGACAATAAAATTTACAAGTGATGGTCCTTTATTTTGTTTATTTACTAGCTATAGAATAATAATTGCATTATTAATTTTAAAGTTATATAAATGTCGCAAACCAAAGTTTATTATGTATGTTAATATGTTAAGACATATTAAAAATATAATTATTCTTTAGAATTTACTTAAGAAACTATATTTTTTTTGTGAAATAGTACGTACTATTGATACGTATCAATGAGTTATGCAGGGCACATTCAACTCGAGCGTTCGCTGTGCCTTGGTGCATACGAAATGTGTGCAAATTGATCGAATACGAATACCCTTAAAAACCACTCTTAGATACCTTATTTGAAGATGAATCTAAATATAACAGTATCTAAATGTATCACTGAGAGCTTTAGCAGGTTTGCATTTCACAACCGTAATATATATTATACTAGCCAATACTCGAGAAACTTGATTTAAACTTAAGCCTCATGTTCTATCTATAAATTAGAATTTTTTTATAGATTTTTTCAATAAAGTCCGTTTACTGCTTGCCTCTATATTGCGTGTTAAGTGGCGAAGCTCAACGCATTCCATATGATTGTTCCCTCTAGCTTAAACCCAGGTAGTGTCCCACTGCGTCACGAAGGCCAGAAAAAATACCTAAAAATATTTAATATATATGATTTGAATACTTAATAATTCATTGTTCAAAATAATTTTTCTTCATAATTCACGGTTAAGACACATGTACTAGACATTTAGCCTTTTCATATTTAGATCCAGGCAAATATTCAGTGGGTCGTTAATTTAAAATATATTGTATAAAACGGTTTAGTTGAAAATTAAGTTATTTATTTAACTACTGTAATAATAAACTAATCTTGTGAAACCAACAATTCGCATATAATAGTCATATACGAAATTAGTTGTGAAATATGTAATTATTATTAAGGATAGAAGTTTTTATATTCTATTATTAATTAAGAGGGACATCGGAAGCAAAGTTTAGCTCGTATGACGTTTTACCTCAAGCACCTGTGACGCAGATTTAAATATATAAATAATTTTCCTGTTGTTTAAGTTTGCGTATAAAAAATATATTCAATAATCTAGCATTATGTTTTAAAAAGTAATACTTCAGTGTAGCATGAATTATACGTTTTACGTTTTGGATCTAACCTTTCGTCACAATATTACTGCCGCATAAATTTAATACTGATAAGTAAAAAAATTAAGTGATCTCCTATTTCGTTCTTAAAAAAAGGTATGAACAATTATAATCTGTGTAGCAAGCAATTTTAATGGGTTTAAAGCGTTCTAATGGACCTGTAAAAAATAATATATTCATAGTATTTAAATCTATAAATCAGCTTCATTTTCATGCTTTTTTTCGAAGAACAGGGCGCTGTATTTCCATTAGGACTCGAGACACTGTGTACTGAATTGGCAGAACTCAACGCTTCATTTATAAATAAGAATTATCGAAATCTTCGGTCAGAGTTTTTCTAGAAATCCTTCGTACTATTTATTTCTTAGATAACCCGCAATCGATCTAGGTATTCATGTAAGGAGGTAATAGGAATATTGGCACACGAGGCATAAAATAAGACCCAGGTGTAGATGATAGCTTTTATCCGCCAAAACTGATAAAATATGCTTTTCGCGCAGACCCTCATATTATGTTAAGTTTACGCCGTAAATTGTGGAAACTTCAATGATAATACATTAAAATTTTATATTTTTAGGGGTATATTACGGAGTGCGTGTATATGTGTGTGTGTGTGTGTGTGTGTATGGTGTGTAGGTGTGTGGTTGTAGTTTGAAAGATTTGACTTTATAATTTGCCTGCCTGACATACCTGCGCATCGTGTACATCGTGTGTACATGAGAAATATTATTTCAGAAATATGTTTATAAAAAATAGTTTCGGTGCCTCAATCTCAGGTTTCTCAAGTTATGTAAGAACACTATAATACAAGCAATAAGCAAGAATTTCTTCTTCGATTTTTGATGTTTTAGTGTCAGTCTCAGCTCCAGGTCCGTGTCGATCTCGGATTTGGTCCCGGTTCTGCTCCCGCTTGCAATTTCGTTCCCACTCTCACTCCCGCTACCGCTCTTACTCACGTTTCCGCGCTCGCTCCTGCTTTCACTTTTGCTTCTGTTCTCGCTTTTGCTTCCGCTCTAGCTCTCACTTCTGCTACCGCTTCCACTACCGCCCCGTTTCCGCTCCGCTCTCTCTCCTGCTCTTGCTCCCGCTCCTGCTTTCACTTTCACTCCCTCGCTCGTTTCTGCTTCCGCTTCTGCTTCCGCTCGTTTCTGCTTCCGCTTCTCGCTCAGGCTTCCCGTTTCCGCTGGAAGTTAGCCCTGGAGTATTTGATATTTTATTTTAATTTTTTGTTGCAACAAAAAGACACTATTACGAAAAATTATTCGAACCGTCGACAGTGAACTTCAAATGGTGTGTATTTCAAAAATATATTCTTGATTACTTTTTATTTATTGCCTTAACATTAAGAACTTATGTGTAACTGTTGGGTATAAAAACAAAGGTCCATGCTGTCCTTATGAAATTATTATAATAAGGTATTTTATTATCTTAATGCAATGTAATGTTATGCTTAACTTATATAACGCTGTTTTTGTTTATTGTTTTATTTTTGTATCACGATATATCCGTATCCGTATTGCTATTTAGCGTTTTGCAACTGGCTTATCTAGATTCTTCTTATAAAATATCTATTCAGCTTTGCTTGACTCCGGACTATAACCTACCATAGCAATGTTTTTTTCTATCTATAATTTTTATATTGATACAAAGTAACAGACAGAGAGAATGACGCACGAATTAACAGATAGAAATGTCCGTATGTAAGTATGTCCGTCGACCTTCCGGGCAAACTTAGTGAAGGCATTTGCCAGTCTCCTATATATACCTTAAATTAAATATTTACGATATTCTACATATTATTTATACGTATCTATATTTTTTATAATTTATTCCTATTTATCTATTATTAGTAACTAGCAAAATTTGAAAATAAAATATTAATTAAAAATGTTTCGTTTCCTCAATATCAAGATGAAGAAACAATTATGTTTCCTAAAATATTAAAATTAGTTAACTATAGTAGATAAAAAGAAATTTATTTCTATATATCATTCATTATATGTATATAAATAAATATATTACTGTGTTGGTAATAACAGGCGTATTGCTAGCAACATTTGGTGCGCTTTCATTATTTAGATACGTGATCGGAATTTTGATTTCAAGATTAGCTACTGGACCGCTACCGATCAATTTTGTTCAGGAAACCCCGTGATTATAGGTTATTTGAAAATTTAGCTGATTCTTATAATGATTTAGAATTAAATACACTTGAAATGTCTTTGAAACGAAAAAGCTTTTTTATTGAGTAAACATTCTTATTCAAGATACGAGTAATGTTTTCGAAACTTTTAATGGCCTATACTCGTTTTAGCTACATGGTCACATATAAAAAGTATTTATTAAATATTCTTTCTTATGCTTATTACGAGTATGTATTGTAATAATGTAACGAATTTAATACTACACCTGAAGTTAAGAGCCTTTTAAAATACATAATAGCATTAGAGACGTTCTCTCGCGTCTAACAATTACTCATTGTGAGTGACTTCTCAATTAAACTTCAGGTAGTAACTCGTAACCTGCACTGCTATTTGACTCGGCAAGCGCTAATGCGCCAAACTTTATTGGTTACAAAGGAAACTAATCTATTCTAACTAAAATCTCGGAATTATGGCTTCATAATACCTTTGTTTAACAATCGGCCTATTATGTTCTGTTAAGAAATTAACAGCGTCTATGTGAAAAGTTTTGTTTCGATATCCCACACTGTCGCCTATAGCTATTATATGCTTCAATTATTAAAGTAATTAAAATATAAATTTATGTATGTATATACTCAAAAAAAAACAAATATATTTTTAAAGATTCCTACACTTTTGGTATAATCTGAAACATTTCACAATTCAAATTAAACATGCGAAATCCAATTCTACCTTGCTATGCGAAAAAGAGCGTGGAGATGAAAAAGAGGAAAGAAAAGCACATGCTCTTCAACCCACGGTAGCTATCGCGCCAATCAGGAACTAATCTTTCAGTACTTTACATAATACAACTTAGAATAAGCACACTGTTTGTAAGTAAAAGCTTTATTCAAACAACACACTGTGTTAGAAATAAAAATAATTACATACATTAAATAAGGGAAAAAATACAGAACCATAAAAGTAAAACAAAAAAAGATAAAATTATATAATATGTGAAGTATAAAAGGTAAGTCACTCAGCATAAATGTTGACCCACGAGATATTACACTGTACGAGAACCAACCTTGGTTTTCAGTAACCGCCATGCATAAGACGCACCTTCGAACTAAACTAAATATGAATCGTGCAGGAAAGATTGAGAAGTTTGTTATACTGAAATAAAAATATATGAACTCACTTAGCACATAAATTTAGTTTCTTTTAAGCTGATACTCAGCAATGTGACCACATTATAGCCCTATTTCATCCTAATTGCTTATTTCATTATGATTCATTATTACCTAAAAAATAAGCTACTTTAAATTATTTTACAGTGTTACATGATTCAGTTGAATTACAGATTCATAAAATTTAAATATATTTTTAATAAAATATGGTAATAAAGTGCAAGTAGCTCAATAAAAAAGATAAACGGGAGTCCATATACGCATAGCAGGGTAGTCAGAGAGAACCAAGTATCAAGACACTCTGTTCTCTATTTTCGAAACCGAGATATAACGTGTTGAGTAGTAAAACTAAACGCTGCACTTTGTCTTAGCTGCCAGATAAAAAAAAGTATCCATTCTTCCGAGTGAGAATCTAACTCACACCCAATCACGTTTACATTTAGACGTTGCCTCTCTGTGCTAACTTCGTCTAGTTATAATCATAATCATCAGCTCTTCTCCGTCCACTGCTGGGCATAAGCCTTTCCAATGCCACTGAGGTCCATGTTTAGCTCTTCACTGCCAACCGTTGCCAACCGCTCTGCGTAATTGTAACGATGCCCTAATTGTATATCGATTATATGTTATATTAATAATAATATACTTCATTGTACACACCACAAGTTTACAGAAAACAACAGAAAAAATATATATTAGTGAAGAAAATAAAATGTACAGCAGGTGGCCCTATCGCTGTAAGTGAACTCTGCCAGGTAACTTTGAGGTGTAGCAGTAGTTAAATCGGTAAGCGATGTACTTGGTTGAACATATAACTAAATAGACAAATAAGTTCGAACATAAATACTACATTGTAAATATAAACGTAAAATAAATATATGGAAATAATCAAAATATATATGATGTATACATACAAATATGTTGATGAGGTGAAACAGAGGAATTAAATACTAAATAAAATAGTAAAAACAGAAAAAATGAAGAATTAAAGAACTAAGCAATGTGCTGTAAGTAGAGACTCCTCGCACGTCTTACTTATTAATTACCTATTAATGGGAAGGGAACTGAATAGCCGAGCAGCCTTGACTGTAAAGGAGTTAGTGAAGTAAATGAATTTTCAGGACAAGGTTTTCGTTGGACCGTAGAGAACGAGCTTGTGAGTTACCTAGAAACTCAAATTGTAACCTTTGGGTTGAAGGAGTTGAAGGATATGGGTATTACCGCGAAGTCTTATAGGAAGTCGCTTGAAAATATGAAATGTGGTCGTATTTGCGGAGGTCAAATACAAATCGTATACATTGATTTTAGAGTACCTCAAGTCTATTTGAATACTCACTACTAATGTTGAGATAGCGAGCATCAGCATAATCGAGGATTGGAAATAACAGAGAGTTTACCAGCAAAATTTCGGTAGATGTAGCAAGAAATTTTCGCGGTCTACGAAGAGAAGCTATTGCTCTAAAAAGCTTTTAAAAAGTTCGGTGACCTGAGCCTTCCACGACAAGTGTTGGTCCAAAGTAATACCTAAATTTTTGAATTGTTCTGTATAGGGAATTGGTGTACAATTTAATGTTAGAGATGGGAAGTTGGATTTGTTAAATTTCGATATCAACATTGGGCAACCAATAATAATACTTTGGTTTTTAGCAGGGTTAATTGTCAGCACGCAGATATATGAGCAAGATCTTCATTTAATAATTCAATTGTACGAGATAAATTGCATGTATATTAAATATATCATATTAATATTATATGTTTTAATATTTATTATAAGTACATAATATGTGTACTGAAACTGACATAGTCTTCGTATAACTATCAGTATTGAAATCACTAAAAAATTGTGTCAAATAGCTAGATAATTTATAAGATTTCATGGCATATTTGACATAACTTTAATTTAATATTAATCTGTTAAACCGAATACAGCTTTTAATAAGACCATTACATTGAAATTATTAATAGATAATGACATTTCGACAAAAGCACTAGGACGCAAATGATAAAAAGTTAAAACTATTTCAATCACGTAAATCAATAACAGTGATTTATATCCATTAGTAACTTAAACTAATTTTAAAAGCACTTTAACTAGAGCGAGATTAATTAGCGGGTCTGCTTTGTGGCGGGTCCGTTATATTATTGCAGCGCGGGCCAAGAAGCCCGTGTTTTCTCATCTTAATTAAAGGAATGGGTAGACGAAGAAACGCTTATCACTAATTACTTACGTCGATTCTGCAAAGCTAATTAAATAAATTCAGTTTGATTACCCGTTTTTTAATAAGTTTTGTCTTTTTGGTTATTTAATTCAGATTAGTATTACAGTGATGTTAATGACATAAAAGTCCGTTCTCCAATGTGTCAAAAATTAAAATGGTCTCAAAATGGAAAAAGAGTGTTTAGCAATTTACGCAAACTCCTTAAAAAACCCGATACTACCCACTAAAACCCAGTAGAAACCCTCTCCACCATCATGAGACGTACTACGTACTACGTTGTTGTCCATGCCTACACGAACTGTAGCTATTTAGTGATTTTATCGGAAATATGATATCTTACGAGACCTTAACCGCTTAATTCTTATACATTAGCTACAAATAGCTTAATGAAAATGTCAATGATATACAAATTTGTTAATTTTCATATATTAAGACTAAGTAAGGCTAAGGAACACATAGCGTCTAAATGTAAATACCATGGTTGTGCAAACAAAAATCGTTTCTAGTCTGTGGATCTGGTAAGATAAGCGGCATTGCAATCCACCACTTGAAACGCAATATCTTGATGTTTTGTAGAAAATGAAGAAAAGAATGCCTTAACATTATTAAATTATTAATATAGAAATTAGTTAGAAATGAATATACACTGATCAATTATTGTCGCCTCCAGAGAACAAAAAAATAGAAACACTGTATTTTAAATTCTATATACATATATTCCTTACATTTCAATGTAAAAGCACAACAACGTTTGTCCAGCACGAGCTGATGCAATATTAAAATGTTTAAACTTTCCTATAGCATTGTGAACGTCATTGATATATCCCTGCAGGTATAATACGTATACCCCACTATTAATAGCATAGGGGGATTGTTAAAAGCGATATTTTCTCATCGTGATGTATGGGGATCTTGCTGGGGCTGTAATGAGAAATTCCGCTGTCACCGCTTTTTGTATCACGGGTAGGGGGCGTTTTTGAATACAATTTGCGATGACATGCCTTGATGGAAGTCGTAATTACGAATTTTTAGCCTTACGTAATTAGTTCCCAAAAAACAAACGTCAAACGAACGATGTTTAAATGTACCTATTTAAGACATAAATTTTCAGTTATTTTTACTACATCTACATATATTATTGCTCGATGAAAAATGCGGGAAAAATCGTGAAACTGTAGAACAATATTATTATAAACTGTTTAAAAAAATCTGTAATGCCTCTTTACAATGTATTCTTCTAAGTCAACTATACTTTGTCTATATTTTATCTAAATTGATAAGTAGTTTCAGTTTGGATAAAAATTGTCCTCTCCCATTCTCGCTCCTTTACTATATTATTGCGGTTCCAAAGTAACTTCGCCATAAAGGACTCGATTCTATGCGAAGCGATAACATTTTCATGATTATGCTAAAAGAATACACTTTCCTTGTGTATTGTGTACTTTTTGTAGCGACACTTTGCGGAATGATGTAAGTGTATGAAAGGTATGCACTTGAGGCTCACAATATTGCATATTTTATTTATAAGGCTGTTTTTTAATAATTATAACAAGAAGGTTTGGTTGTGTTGTTAGTATAGTGGTTACTGACCTTCACTTTGTGTAGGTTATAGATTATAAATCAAAAATGAAAATATAAAAGAAAAAATAAGTCAAGTTTAAAGCTATTGCTAAAATTTTAAAAGACTTTAACACACATATATATACAATAAGCGTATATATTTACCTAAGTATTTCAATTAAGTAAAATAAGTGTGGACATTTTTGTATATACTATCTTAAGCCCGTTAGTTACCATAATGGTTAATTTTATAACTAGCATGATGACGTATAAAATACGCGTGGCCTTAGCAACGTGTTCAAGTATATTACTTTATACTACTTCGCGTTTATTATTTGTTTTACTTTGATCAATTATTATTGAAATATTTGGTTTTCTATACTTGTCCTCCATATAAGCTAAGTATGTCAAATGGTTTACTCAATAGAAATATCTAATCAATTGAATTCACGTATAATAAATTATGAAAACTGTCCTAATATATTTTATTTTAAATAAAATTTCCTGTTCGGAAAGTAGGCTTGCTAATTATGGAGCATATACGATTTTTGTTTACAGTTACTAATTTAAGGTTATTCTTAGTATTTATAAAACACATAAATATATACAATAAAAACAGCAGAATCGCGTTGTGATTTTGATTTTCCTCTTGGTGAAACAATTATATTTAAAATATTTTGCGACAAGCTGCGACGTTGAGTTCCGCCACTCGACACGCAATGTCTCGAACTCAAAGCGGTTCTGCTTAAAGGTTTTTTTCCTCATGAATTAAAACGTGAAGTTGAAAAAATATAAGAAATTTTCCAAAGAGTGTGCACCTAATACCAATTTATATTCAAATTATAATATAAAATACTTAAACAAGCAATAGTATTAAGCTAATTTAAAATGTAGAAACATCATTCCGTTATCAGATAAAAACTATTTAAAAACCTCGCCCGAGCTAACATGTAGATAAGATAAAGTAATAGCCGACCTCCACCATTTTTAACTATGAAACTTTCAACTCCGACCATTTTTCCAGCCTTTGTGAAATTCACGTTTAATATTTTGACGGTTTCATTTGGGAATAGAAGTTTTTAATCCCGGTCGATTAAATTTTAAAAATATTTATATATTGGTCTCGTTTATTTTCATGGGGGGAAAAATTGTAAATATTAAATCTGTCGCTTTTTTCAATATACTATCAATTGAGCTTAAGCAATTTAAATTATTTCTGAATTATAACTAAAAATAATTAACCATTTGTGATAGACAAAAGTACATTACGATATGTGTGACTTAAGTTTTGACAGCGTTTGGCACCCTCGCTGCGCTCGAGCGCTAATTTTACCCGGTGCATAGATAAATTAAGGCACGCCCATCGTATACTATTTTAATCCCGGAAAAGCATAAAGTGCGGGTTTAGGTCAAAGAGTGCCATAAAATTAGTCAATTATACTTAATATATACTCTACACAGACGTTTATGTGTTTGTAAACCCACTGGTAGGTGTTAATAAATTTTGGTCCTTTGCCAAGTAGACCTGCATACAACCATTTCATCACTTTATTTATTTAATACCTACAAGGTTTTGCTTTATCTACTAATTTACGTTTCTAAAAGATTCCTCCCTTGCAGTGCAATTTTTTACTAATTGAGACTTCTTAATTTATAAGTTTCATTCTTAACTTTATCTATAATATTAATCGTATTTGTCACGAAATTTTTAAGTAAAGTTAGTATATTATTTTATAATGTAGATTTCAAGAAATATGTTAGAATGGAATAAGTATGGTCCCTGTTGTCGGTGCCTCTTGTCTGAGCGTCGTGGTCAGGACCAGGGTTGTATCTGGAGATAATGGTCTGCCTCCATCGGTTTCTATTTTTATGGAGCTTGATTCCTTTACGTAATCGGTCCATCGTGATAGTGAATGACCGCGAGACCTTATATTTATTTTTAGGTAATTATGATGAACAGTATAAAATTACTTGAGAATGTATGTATTTTACCCAATTCCCATGAATGGAACTGCATTCTCTTGGATAACACCTCCAAGCCCTTAACTACCTAACATAGTTAATTTTGAAGTAATTTTTTTCTCATGCAGCTACAACTTTCCTTGTTGATACTTTCAGTTTTAGATCTAAAAATATTTTAGAGTCTACATAAAAATAATAATGTTATTACCAATGACGTATCAATTGCAATTAATTTTGTTAACATATCTATAGTTGTAATAAATAGAAATCTTGCTTCATTACACAAGTACAGTCGTGTGAAAATGACATATAATATATAAAATTAGAACTTAACATTACGTACTTCATCAGCTGGATCAGAAAATTGTTTGTGATAAATAACAAATTTAGTGAAAAGGCAAAAGATTTAAGAATTTTTATATTATTCTGAAAAAGCGCTGATTTTTACTTACAATAAACGACAAAGAGCGCGTTTATACGTTTCTTTCCCGAGCGCAAAGGTACGGGAATTACCTCTCTTTGTAATGCTAATTTTAAAACCAAGGAATTCATTTTTTATTCATAAGTTTTTCTGGTCCAAAGCCTGCAGTCGGAGCATCCAACTCGTTTGTGATGAGTTTGAAGTTAAGCTTTTTTTGTATAAATATTATTCATGTAAAAAGTTACGTTTTCAGATTAATCATTTTGATCTTATGTTTTTTAAAGAATAGCTTTTATTTCTTTAGAAAGTTTCTCTAAAATATATATATTATATTTATTTTGTACAGGTACCTTTATAGTTTTTAAGTCTCGCTCAAACTTTACCACTAAATACTTTATCATCCAGTGCTAAACTCAAAAATTTTATTATTACATTTATTTTTATTTTAAAACTCTATTATCAAATCAATATTTTTATTGTTATACTAAAATTCTTACTGCCATCATGAATGGTTCTGGGTTCGATTCCCATTCGGACAAATAATCATAATATAATTATTTTCATTGATACGCTCTGGTGAACAAGACTAAAATGTCCACCACTCAACAATTCAACACGAAATGTCGGGAGAGTAGAGAAAAGTGTTGGACACAAGGTTCTCTCTGACTATCCATGCAAGAAAAAAACATAAAGCTAAAAAAATTAGAAGGGCAATACTTTCACTCTAAATCAATTGTATCGTTAAACAATTCTAAGCCTATTAGCTAAGTACAACCTTTTCACTAATGCCATATTGGCCTAAATCGAAGAAAAGATCATATTATATTTGGTACGAAGGCGAAGCAATTTTTCTTCAATTGTCATTTCAACTTATTACTTTTTCAATAAAAAAAACTGTTGACAGTTTATATTACAAAAAGTCGATCCGATATTATCCCTTAGCGAGCGTTTTTACATTTCCTCATTGAGTTTCTCATTGACGATTCAACCCTTGTGCAGCCTAACAAACTGGATTAGCCGAGACATGTTCGCTCGCAAGGGAAATAAATTGTTTTTTGTTGTGTTTCCAACTCGTCCGCAATAACAGGCCACAATGAAAAGTAATAACACATGCCAGATTGAACTATAGAAAAAAAAAATATGGCAAAATGAATGTAAATAATATATGGTCAAAATGGCACACGATTAAAACATTGCTTATTGTTTCTGCCTGATAAAAATTGTCGACAGTTGTGTTATATTAACATTGGCTTTTATCTTTTTTTTTTTTATCTTTTTTCGCGGTAGTTAATTGTTATCTTTTTTTTTGTTTATGCTTTCGTTATTTTATTTCGTTGGTTTTCGTTTTTGTTTATATAAAGTGTATCTTATATTGTTGTAAATACATTTTGTTTTTTTGCAATCCAATTACATTTTTATTTGCACAAAAATTCAAAGAAAATATTTTGTTAATACTTTATGACATTTTGTATTGTTAAGTTTCTACGAAAAAGTGCAGAAAGCCAACGTTTTCATAATAATGTCATAACCTTTATACATTCAATTTTATTAAGACAACAATACTTAATCATATTAGTATTTAATTATATAGTTTTATTTAACTATATTTATTAGTTAAATGAAACTACAAAAATTTTAAATAATACTAAACTATAGATTTGGACGCGATTTTTGTCTTATTGATATTATAAGAAAATGTAATCTAATGATTATATAATATTAAGTAAGTGTGTAGATGTTTGATATGATTTAAAGTTTTATTAAAAAAACCGTAGTTTTTACTTATCAATAGTTTTAATGTGTGTCGTATAAAATATAAAGTTTTAGCCATAAATATTAAAATTTTAATCAATTAATTATAACAAATATTGTAACTACCTACATAGTAAAGAACTAAAAAAATTACTCTTAAATCAAATATGAAAACTAAGTACGTAAGTATCTACACGAATAATGCTTTAGTCGGGGACAGAAAAGGTACAATTTATTTCTAATAGAAAATCAATGTTTGAGCAAACCCTAAAAGTTATTCTATTCCACGTTTTTATGAAAAAAATCTTTTAAGGATAATAATTTCACCGAGTAAATTGTCTTGTTTTGATTTTTGTGAACAATGAGTTGCTGAAACTTGCGATATTGGATGCCTCTACGGCGCTGTATTTTTGCTTGGGCTACGAGAATCCATTCCAAAGTTTTTCATGTCGTTAAACAGTTGAATAAGTATAACATTTTGTTTCTCATATAATATCGGTTTACAAATAAAAAAGAAACATGGATTATAGAAGCATACGTAATATGTATTTAAATATGAATGTGTAGTTTTTCAGCTTAAAAGTTTCATTTAACAGTATTTTTGTTCCAATGCTATAATAGCGTTCTACTAATGCAATTCAATTTTCTTTAGTACGTTAGACTCCACAGAAAATACAGTGCACGGTGCACGTTTCTGTTTAAGTAATAAAAAATGTAATTTAAGAAGATTACCACTGATTAGATTAAATTACATTGCCGAAGTTGCTTCAATAACGATTATCTATTAATTATATGGCTTAGTTGCCTTAGTTAATGTAACCAGATTATTATATATAACCAGTTATGTACAACTAACCTTATATTTTCTGTTGTATACAAACAAACACACAATCTATTTAAACTAATGCTTAAACAACGCATACTATTTATTTTTTGTGTTAATCACACACTTAAGATATTGAAAAACATATTTTTAGAAAACGTATAATAATTTGAACGCAGCGGGATTCGCGGGTTTCCAACAGATGCAGGTTCGAGACCCGCTGCGTTCAAATTTTTTATACTTTTGTAAACATATGTTTTTCATATTATTTATTTTACAATGATCAATCACATATTAAGGTAAAAAACGTAAATATTTAGCATTTTCCTGTGTTTTTATTTTTATTTTTTCAGCTTCACGCTTTTTCCCGTACGGCAGAGAAAGAGCCTAGTGTCAAGACACTCCGTTCTCCACTTTTTGTCCGAATTTGTGACATTCTTTGTCTTATGAGAGGAAAAAATATTAATCATTTTACGAGTGGGAATCGAACCTACCACGATGGCTTCAAACAAATAAAAATATTATATTTTATATATCACTTTCCGACTTTAGGGAAAGGATTTGAAAACATGTTTAAATGAATCAGGTAACTGAAATTACCGTAATATTGAACAGTCTCTTCCATCTGTGAATGACTCTACTAACATATTAATTACGAGGAATATTTATCCACTTCTTTACAGTAGAAGGTTTTATATTTGATTTCTAATTAAACAGTTAAATATTTATTTTTAATATAGGTTCAAACTAGGGTAAATATACCAAGGATACTTATGACTTTTAGTAAAAGTTTAACACTGGAAATTGGTTTTTGTATAACATTTAATCACTGATTATGTATTTTTAGAATACTTCTTTGATGGTGCCATATTATTATTCTTAAAAGAAAATTGTCGCATAAATCATTGTGAGAAAGCCATGTTTTCGATATACAGTTTACATAGCTGTTTTTATAATGAAATCTTTAACTTTACTATATAAAAATAAACAAAATCTATAAAGCTTTTAAAATGTATAACCATTTGGTCCACATATAAAGTAAACGTATACATCAAGAGAGAAAAGAGAATGGATTTTATAACAATCCTACTGGACTCTAAGATAAACCGATACTAGAGATGGAGCGGACGTGGCCCGAATGTAAAATACATTACTATCGCATTACGAATATATTTCGCTCAAAACGAATTTTATGTAAATACAATACAATGTTATATTAAAAAAAAATCTTAACAATATTAGTTTTGTATGTTATTACCGTTTGTGTACGCTCATTGTTTGTTAATATGGAAATTTAAAGAAATGTTTAACAATTTTTTAAAGTGTTATTCTCACACTTGAACGGTTTTCAAGAGGCGCAGGTTCAAATCCCGGTGCGTTAAAAAATATATACGTTTTCTAAATATGTGTTTTTAATAAAGGAAATTTCGGTATATGTAGAATAAAATGTGTTGTTTGAATACGGTCACCACTGTTTTTACTAATAGTACTACTGTAAATTCAAGTCAACAGTTTAGTTTTTTTACTTTTATTATGAAGGTATTAGGAAGGGTGTGTTGCTTTTTTTAATCTTTTCGCAATTCAATGAATTTGTTTTTACAAGGAGCTTTCTTATCAAAATTTGCTTAAAAATATTTAAAATAAACTTTCAGTGGCCAAAACAAGTATGCTTCATTTTTTTTTGTAATAAACAATATATTTCACAGTTATTATAATAATAAAATATTTAACTGTTAAAGTCGTTAAAAAAATCTTTTACATCTTTGACAATAAACTTTAGACCTTCGTTTTCATCGATGAATGTCTTCACTTACCATTTGCAACCAACAATACAATATAGGAGCAAATACAACAGAAATACTTAAAAAAAGTTTCACACGTGTACCATTTTATGTAGACTTTTATTACTTAAGCATATAAGCATCGCAGTTACATATAAAAACAAAGAGAGAGTAAACTCGGTTAAGTTTTTAATAAAACGACAGACCTCTGTGTCAGTTATGAATGCTGTTTTGTATCCTGCGAGGCTACGTTGCACTGCAGCCGCTTTGCATATTATGTTTATTTAGGTTCACCTATGTTACATACAATTCCTCTGTTTATATTTAGACACTAGCTTCAGCTCGCGGCTTCGGTCGTGTGGCGTGTTAATTAAAATTAGGCTACATTGACTTCAGAATATCTATAAGAAATTCTATCACAAACAGGTAGTAAAACAATTACACAGTTAAACATTATTTTTATATTTCCGCTTTGTAAATACAATTCGTGGTGCGGCGACGATTTCCGCCATTCAACACATAATATCCTGCAAATTGAGGCAGAAAGCGGAGGATGTAATGTTTCGACACTAAATTTTTCCTGTTACATACGGCATAAAATATGCAGCACTAAATACAATTTTTTTGCTCATAAAATCAAACTAATATCTAGATAGCCTTTTATATTAAATTTTACTTTTTCTTAAATATTGATTTACATTTTCATAATCAATACTTACACTTTCTGTTCAGTAAGCAATCCCATATAAAACAAGGATCATGTCCGGTGACTGCGAATCTAACTGCATGCAAAATGTAGTTTATATTACAGCTATAAAGTGTAATGTTTCCAGTTTCAGGGTAGGAACCCATTTGCCCTTTAGTGTCTTGAACTTCCAGAGCAACGGGTTAAGAATGGTCGTCTAGCTGAAACAATGACGGATTTTTAAAACCTTTTTAGTGTGCAAAAGAACAAAGTAGTAAAATCAGGAAAGGAAATATAGGAGTCTCTGTTTGTAATATTAAAATTACATTACAATTTTTATCTATTTGCTTGTCTGTCGGTCTGTCAATCTGTCCGTTTGTTTGTTTCAGCTAATCTCTACAATGGCTGGACCGATTTCAACGGGACTTTCTCTAGTAAATAGCTAATGTAATAAGGAGTAACTGAGGCTACTTTTATTTGAGAATTTCACGCGAGTGAAGTTGCGAAAGCAGCTTGTATAATATAAACTTCATTGTTTGAAATATATGTAAAACTTAAATAATATATTAGTCGTAATCGACACCAACGCAATTACAACAGATCAAACTTAATGGGTGTCAATTCAAATCCCGCTTGAGGGCATTCCCTTAGATAAGATCCATATTCCCAAGTTGTTTAGACAAATTGTGGAAATATAATTTAGGAAATTAAAAAACGCTTTTATCCGCTGCGCTTAAAATTTTATAGGTTTCTTAAAAATGTTTCATGTTCGGTACAAATTAAATACCAATTAAATACAAATTAGATACCAATTTACTTCAATTGGAACTGTACTTTTGTTAAATTTATATATAATTTATAAAATATTGGTTTCTATTAGAAAGACTTTCATTTCACAAAATTATATTTTAAAAATGGGTAATCCTTTTTTTGAAATCCCTTACGATAAGTATAACAAATATAGTGTGTTATAATTGTACGAGAGTCAGTACTTGTATACTTGGAAGTAGAGAGAATTTGTGTTTCACTTTCGACCGTCTACAACAAGTTAACAGACTTAAGAATTTTGAGTGCAATTGAAGTAATATTATATTAAGGAAACCTCTTTTATCTGTCCTTTCTTTATGAAAGGAATTTATTAGTTTAAAAAAAGACATATTTAGAAAACGTATAAAAATTTGAACGCAGCGGGATTTGAACCCGCGCCTCTTGAAAACCGTTCAAGCGCTCTGACCTTAGTGTGGGAATAACACTTTAAAAAATGTTAACAAAATATATATTTATTAGTTTACCCATAGGAAAGATAACAGTTTAATGTAGTACCATTTAATATATATAATATATATAGATGGCTGTATTATATATTTTATTAGAGAAATAGAATTCACTCATAACATTTTTGTAAATATTACTCCATATGTGATGATTTTTGACAATTGTGTATATCATTAAATTTTGGAGGACATCATGACTAAGGCTACGGCGACTGACTGTAACCCTGATATCCGTGACTTTGTAAAAAATATATAAAAAATACCACATCACTTTAAACACTTAAAATTAACCTAAATTTACATTACAATATTAAAGGACTCATAATGAATAACTAACATCTATAGGGAGCTTTATAATTAGTTAAACAAAAACATATAACAGAATTTAACAATTGTGAACAATATGAAAATGTATAATGCGAACTTTCTGAACTACTTTCCTATTAGAGCGAGGTAAAATGTTGCAGTTGCGGTCACGTCGCTAACCTCTGACTAATCCAATATCGAAGCTACGGAACCATACAAATTTATTATTGATCTAATTTTCACTGGAGCACTGCATTCTATGCTATTCTATATCAATTTTTACCTTAAATATCGTGAAGTGTGGCTTTTTATAAGAACTTCAGTATTTTGTATGTATGTTATAATATATATTGAGATATATAATTTGATGATGATACGTTTTCATCTATACTATTATTATGAATGTGAAAGTAACACTGTCTGTCTATCTGTCTGTGACATAATCATGGCCAAGTCACTGAACCGATTGTGATGAAATTTTATAAAAAAATACTTGACTGCTTTTCCGCCGAAAACACGAAACAGCTATAATTCACGCGAGCAAAGCCACGAGCGGGTCGCAAATATTAATGTATAGGTAAATAGCGTATGGATAGTGTAGACCAGAAATGGATTTAATATCACTTGTGCTTTTTCTTAGACATTGAAAAGCATTTTGCTTAATAGGTGAAACATAAAAGCTTCTTACAACGTTTGAATCCGTGTAAAAAGACACTAAGTTTTCTCCCTAATGAGATTTAAGTTAAAAACGAGTACCCGAGTATTAACAGTAAGCTTATGTATTCAGTTATGGCTGGTTTGAATATTTCCTTTGAAATAACATCTATTTATGTAGAGCAATTTTTCTTGGCTTTAGACACTATTTCACGTGATATTAAAGAAGAGGAAATAAAAATCAATTTAAATTTTAGAAATAGTTTAATTATAATCTTATAATTAAACTAGCACGCAGTGGAATATTCCTTTGTGTAGCTTTTATGTGCCTAATTGGGCTTATTAGGCTTTCGCTAATAAGCAAATTTTTGTTACAGTTTAGATCGCCTATTAGAATTCTACATTAGGTGTCATAGTCATCTAAATTAATTTTATTTAATATGATGGTCAAAATTAATTAGGGTCAGGCCTGATAGCTAAAACAACAAAAGTTTAATTTAAATCTGTCTAGTAGTTTCAGAGATTCGTAGACAAAAACAGACAAAACAAACTCTCCACTGAACGAACGAACTGTTTTTTTCAATTTTTTCTATCATTTGAATCCTGCTTTCCCGTATAGACAGAAAGAATCTAGTGTTAAAACACTCCGTTCTTTACTTTCTGCCCGAAATCGAAACGTTCTCTCTTTAAATATAATACGTCTACCAGGCAAGTTTTAATTTATCTAACTTATATCTCTACAAGCTAACTTATATCTATACAAATAAATAAAATTAGAGTATCTATTTGTAGTATTAAAATAGCCATTTTTTACTAAAATCATATATAATCATCAATATATATACACATACTATGTATATACACGGTACGTATAACAAAATAACAATTCTTACAATTTTTGTCTGTCTGCTTGTTCCGGCTAATCTCTGGAATGACTGGACCGATTTTGACGAACGACTAGAAATAAGCACGCTAAGACAGCTGATGTAATAAGGAGTAAATCACGCAGGCACATCTAGTCGATAATAAATATGTATATCCATAGCGGAGGGTTTTAATCATTCCCTTACATTCAGAATTAATCATAAGTTTGACGTCGAGTTCGTAAATTTATAAATATCCTCTAGAGATAACAAGAAGACATTTATGTGTGGAATATATGAGAGGAATTTACTTTACGTAATCGGAACGACGAAGACGAAATACCAACCTTTATTAACTTAAAGCTAAAACGTATTAAGCGCACGTCTTACATAATCGTTACTATAAACCGCAAGATTTAACGCGAGAGATTCTTGTTTAACATAAACATATCACATTGAATGTTTTAAACTAGCTCTTGCCAGTTGTTTTATCTCCATATAAGGCAACAAAGTTATCAATATATACAAAAAGTAATTTCTTGAAAAAAAACAAATAGTCTTTCTTTAAAAAAGTGAACATTTTATGATTTCTTCATTTTTCTTCTATTTAATGACATGGCATGTTGAATGACAGCCAAACGCCAAATTTATATTCTCCAGAACAATGTACTTCCTTGGTCTGGTAATTTTTTAAACGTTCTAACGAAACGTATACACGTTTTATCTAATACTTCATTAGAAAAGTGCTAAATAAGGCATATACCAAACGCGCCATGATGACATTGCAAAGGTCTAATTTAGTTAAGTGACATCACCAGGTTGCCTCTGTATATAATACAAAATAATTAAGCAGTAATTTTTGCTTGTGAGTGACTCGATTAGTATTAGTCGATTTATAATAAGATTCGAATTTTGTTTATTGAATAACTAGAAGTTGTAGCGACTTCAGATTTAATGTGGACTTGTGGTTTTATGACCTTTCCCACACTTATCTTATTTATCAAACATTTCCATACAAGAAAATATCAAAATTGCTTTTGCCTTTACTATGTGAAGCTTATGTTATTATAGATACACATTATGAGGTCAATGTCTAATGAAATTTCATTTGGGGCATAAGGAGCGAATCCACATAAAGGATAAGTAAAAAATTAATCTTATTTGATATAATCTTTTTTTCTTCGACATTAATCTCAACCTAAGTTTATTTATGTTAGCTACGTAAATATTTCTCGTAGGTACTAAAAACAGAGGGATACCCTTGTGTTATGTTTTGTGTATACAAATAGTATAACGCAATAATAATGAACTCAATTATAATGGATTCAAATCCCATTCGGAAAGATAATTAAACTAATAGCATAAGCCTTCTTCCGAGGGTGGGTGACCAAAACGTATCCTTGAATACTTTTTTCCAAATATTTTTTTCCAAATAGACTCAAAACTGAAAAAAATAATGTCTTACCACAGGATCTTATATGGTTACCCGTTAAACACATAAAGATGTTTTATTTCTCAAAGTTCAATATATAAAATTGATTAATTAGACACACATACTTGTTTCCAACACACATCACTTTTTCTTACATTTTTGGTCTTTTAGTGGTAAACTGCATATGCTTATAATTATGATAAGTTTTATATTTAAATCATTGAGGCCATTGTGGCGCAGTGGGACAGCGTCTGCCTGTTATCGCGATTGGTTGTAGATTCCTGCTTGGTGAATGCTTTATTTTAATTTCTCTGATGAAGAAGACAAAGTCTGCCACTCCACACGCAATGTTTCGGATTAGAGCGGAAAGGAGAACGGACTGTCTTGACACGAGGTCCTTTCTCACTAGCCTATTAGGTGGAAAAAAGCGTAAAACTGTATTTTATTTTAGATATAAAATTTACTTTAATTTAATGAGAACTAAGGCTGTAAAACTCCAGTTATAGGAGCTCTGGACCTTCTAAGCGATGATGCAAATTACATTACATACATAATAATGGTATGTCATCAATTACTGTCTCACTGTAAGTATACTGCACACATTTTCTTTCATGTGGAACTGTACATAAGGTATAATTTTTGCTCGGATTTCTTTAGTCTTGTAAGATAAGCTACAGCGGCGGTGCTCACCACCGCCACATACAGTCTTAAAATAAATGGAAAGCAGAAAACGGAGTAACTAGTCACCAAGTTCCCTCAATATAAAAACGAAATTACTTTTTCTAAATGAATTTATTTAGAAAAAGTCGTATTCTGTTCATTATTATTGAATTTTGTCACATTGTTTCATTCTGAGGCGGTCAGCTAGTCATATAATATATTCCTATTTATCTCTATTATGTATCTCTATTGTTTAAAATAATTATCTTAATGTTATATAAAATACGTTGTATCTAACAAATATATATATATATATATACCTAAGCTTATTTATTGAGCTTCAACGACTCGTTCATTCTATTATAATCAATAAAGATGGAAAAGTCCATCCCAAAATATATTCACCGAAAATATCACCCATTGAAAACGGTTTTAAAGAACAATAATATTGACATTCAAAGAAGTTTAATATTTAAATAAATAATACCTAAAATGTGTCCTAAACTCATAATGAGAGTTTTGAGCTAACTTCATCCAACATTGTATTCGCGTAACGGGAATGAAATTATTAATTCCGTTTGCAAAGGAGATAATTTTGCAAAATGGTCGCGTTGTTTGACTTTAATTAATTCGAGGCTTGTCAACGGCGAATGTAATTTCGCGGATGTGTATTGGAAGGAGTGTTACGCGTTACCGTAATCGTTAGCGTTCATTTGTGTTACTACATATAATTTGAGGAACCCATACGCCTTGATGGGTTATTTATATTTTGTAGCTAAATGACTTTCAGCATATTCTGATAACTTATTCGAGAAGGATTGACAGATATATTTTTTTGTAACATTATCGTTATATAAAATAACATCGGACAATCGGTTTGACACTTTTGAAACCAGACGGCTTTGTTCGAGTAGTAAACGGTTGTAGGTTCGCATTTAATCAAATTGTTCATATATGCTTTTTAAAAATATTTTGTATAAGTTATATAAAATTCTTTCCTTTTTTATTTTTTCTAAAATACTTTATGTACTCAATAAATTTGCTTGCTTTGTTGAAGTTTAGTAAAATTAGATTATAAGATCATGATACATACAATTTCTACGGAACGTGTATGCCACTTGCTGAACAGGTAGAAAAATAGCCATCATATTTTATATTGTCTGCGTTATACTCTCGGTAACACCGATCATTTCGGTTTCAATCATTCGATACCTTGAAAAAAATCAGGTTTATATGTTTATATCGTTAGCAGAATATATAAATATATATACTCATTTTTTCTATCCTGATTCACTGAGTGACTTATTCATCATCGCGCATCATCAACTACAGATTTTTTTTTTGGAAATTCAAGCCCTAAGGGTGTGAACCAGGGGTTTGTATGAATGCCCGTCAATTTTAAAGTTACAAACATTAAACTTTTATTAAATTATTTAACATCTATTTCAGCAATTGTAAAAATAACCCTAAAGAAGTGAAATAATTGTTGAAAGCTAGTATGGAAGTCATTCATTTTTATATTTGTACTGTGCATTTTTCACTGGTCTCTCCGTTTTTCCCCGTTGTCTCCGCTTCTTCGTTTTCTCTTTGCGTTCTTTGTTTTCTCTCACTGCTTTTCATATTAAGTAGTAGAGTTATAATTCCTTAACAAATGTAATATAAAAACCACCCAAGCGCTTTAGCCAATTCTTATCGAACAACGTCAAATTCACTTGTTACATATATTCGCTTCCTAGAACATTTTTATTTTAAAGAAATATCTCAAAATGTTACGAGAAATAGTGCTATTATCATGATGCTGTTTACTTAGTATTTTTATATCTTTATTGTATAAAAAAGATTTTAAAAATTAAAACTACTATGAAATTTTGGGACATACTAATAGAATGTTTTCTTTTTTTTTCTCGGCCTTTCTCTGTCTTCTCCCTTTTTCTAAGTTCTATATGCTTCTCGCTTTTCTCTGTGTTTAGTTTAAACTATATGTATCTTCCAAAATACAGTACCCGTCAGTGTAAGTAAACAAATTCGAAACTTCCTTTTATGCATGGCAGAGCATCAACAAAAGGCAGTTGAAATATGCACTCAGCTTGCATCATGAGGCGAGAAGAATGCTTGACTTTTTGAATGTAGGGAGCAGCGAAACAGTGACATCTTTCCCGCTAGCACTCTTCAGTATAGAGATGACTCATAGTCATTTCAGACAAAGGGTGAAATTGCCCGAGGAACAAGCTCCCAGGTTGTTCCGCGAGCGTTGACCGCCTTTGACGCCTGTGGGGTTATGACATATCTGCGATAATACTGCTCCATTTTTGCATACTTTATTTAAGAATAAGATTGCACGATTCAACCAATTTAAAAAAATCACTGAATTTTTATAATTAAACTATTATACTAATATAAGTTTTACATATCTAAGTTCTATGTGGACTTCAGCTTAATCCGAAACATGTGTTAAGAATAAACAAACATCGCTTATCCAATTTTGAGTTCAATTCGCAAATGATTTTAATGTAATTTTTATTAGTATTATTAACAATTTACGGACAAAAGTTACGCGAATTTTATTTAAATATTATAACTTTTTTAAACATACAAAAATATAATTATTTTTCAAACATTTTCAGTTTTAAAAACTAGGTTATAAGACTTATGGAGAGCTTAATGTCATTATGTCTTTTAATATGATAATAATATAATCTGTTTTGGGTTACACTATATATATATATATATAAGTAGAAAATAGTGTAATAAAATGATGCTAAACAAGTAATGTTTTAATTTTGCTAGTAATTTTTTGAGTAAAATGAAAAACTATATTCGTATATAAAAGCTCTTTAGAGCTAGTTAAAACTAACTATCCACTTTGATTTCGATGTCAATTACATTACATCAATCTCGGCTAAACAGTGAAGACAAAGTTTTACCCGAGTTTGGCTAACAAGTACGTCACTATTACATTTTGCTCAACTTGTGAGACTGCAGCGGCATTCATTACAGTTCGACACACGACACCGCTTACTTATGGCCAGCTGTTATCCATTGTATATATTTTAGATAAATGTCTTTTTTTATCACGATAATTTATAAAAAACATAAATAAATATTATTTAGCGAAATTATAATAAATGTGTGTAATTAAAATAACCAATAAAATATTATTAACATATATTATTTTTAAATGTCTTATTCGCACACTCAGGATGTTAAAAAACAGATATTTAAGATATTAACAGATAGAAAACGTATAAAAATTTGAATACAGCAGGATTTTAACCTTCGCCTATTGAAAAACTTTCAAGCACTGTGACCTCTAAGCCATGTGTTCTACATCCAGCCACGTCGAAATTCTTATACGTTTATTACAACTTATATTTGTTGGCAGCATCTCTGTAGAGAGATTTTTACAAATTTCTGCTACTCAAAGATTATTCTACGGACAATCGTTTGGCAAGAGAGAATGATATTTATTAATTATTTTAATTTTAACATTGTTTTTAAAGTGTTATTCGCACACCTAGGAAAGAGAGGTAATAAGCGTATAACAATTTCGATATAGCTGAATGTAGAACGCATAACTTAGCGGACAGAACGCTTGAACGGTTTTCAAGAGGCTCGGGTTCAAATACCGCTGCATTTAAATTTTTATACGTTTCCTAAATATATATTTTTCAATTTTTCCTAAGTGTGCGAATAACACTTTAAAAACAATGAAAAAAAAAGTATTTAATAAACAGAGATGCTAACAATAATCAAAAATCTCCATTTCACTACGCTCTAATATCGTTGAACAAATACTATTACTTTGAAAATAAATAAAAAGGCATTTTCAAATCAACTACTAGAATAGTACGATCTCTGGAACGAGCAGAAGCGTCGCAGTTTTAATCAAACATTTACTCGACTTCCATTGCATTACGCTCTAATCCTCAAACAAATTGAAATGTTTTTTTAATTTAAATATATTGTATGGTGTATAGTATAAAGTGATTTTATCTATCTATTAAGAAAATTAAATTGATTTTAGTTAATTATTGTGTTAAATCGTTAGACAAGTTCCAACGTAAATATAGCAATAATAATCTTAGAACGAAATTCTCTTTGTCAGATGCGAGAATTGCGTGAAAAAAATGTAAGTTTAATAAAAGATACAAATGAATATCATAATTACTCGAAAATTCGTACACTTTAATTAAAAAATAGTTCAAATATATTTAAATTCTTTTGTATTGCTATTCATTTATTATAATAAATTTCAACTAAGTCCGTAAATTTAAAAAGGTTAGTCTGAATATTATAATAGTTATTCATTAATAATACAAAAACTTTTCCAGTTTACTTTAAACATCGATTTAAATAGTAATTACTAAGACTAAAGCAATACACGATTAAAATATTAAAATAATACTTATGTTAATTTTAGTTTACTTTAAGTAAAAAATAAAACAGAGCGGAGAAGTGACAATAATTGAAATATAATCTTTACTACGCCTATATGGCCCGGCCGCAAATACTTAATAATCTGATATTTTGTGGTTGAAAAACGAATAAATAAAACGTACTAGTTGGCCTATTACTACATATTTGCTTTAACGCCGATTCCGCCGAAGTTTTAATATGCCTTATATCATTGAATCTTTTTTAAAATACAAACAATCCTAGACTTTGGCAGTGAAATTTTAAAGGTATTTTTATTTTTTGTGATTAGGTAATAATGACAAAATTCACACTGTGATATATAATAACTTTTCTTAAACTATTAAACATTTCTATCATCGTAAGCTAAATCTGAACTTACTACGGAACCATGTTTATCATCTACAATGAAGTTATTTAGCTATAAACATAGACATATAAATATAGATTACAAAATATTTACATGCTAATGCCATAGCGCAAAAAAGTTTTTTAACACTAGTTTTAATATCCTATTACAGATCAAAATTTACAATAGATTACAGAGACAAACCAACCAACAAAAACCATAAAAGGTTGCCTTTTACTTACAATTTTCTTTCTGTTGAGTTGTTGAATAAAACCGATAAGTTCATGTACTTCTAAATTCTTCTATCATCTAAATAGCAAAATACTACTAGTAATGAGTTTATTTCAAGAACTAAAAGCTTAAATATTTTGTTTGATAAACATAATATAATGACGATAAAATGTAAGTTTTTCATTGAGCTTCATTGGGCAGGGCAGTAAAAAAACTAGTGTCAAGACCCTCCGTTTTCCACTTTCCCGAATTCAAGACAAATAAGTTAAATATAATTATTTCTCAGAGTAGGAATTGAACCCGCAACCAATCGCGGTAATAGTCAGTCACTGATCCACTGCGCCACAATGGCCTTAAGTCACAATGGCCTTTTATTATTTGATACGGTCAGATATATTCTATATAAAAAACACATTACATAAGCTTTTCGAGTCACGAAGCCGATCCGAGTCCCGACGCACGTTAAGCTGAGCAGAATATGTGCTATATTTCATGGTGTTCACGTTTCCAGCTCTGTGATAGAAAATCCACATTTTACTCTCTAGAGCTTTTACAGGGTAGCTTTACACAAAGGGCTGAGTCATATATAATTATAACCCCGTATACTTTATACGGAAAATATTAATTAATGTTATACGACTTCCATAAATGTTGTTCATAATTACTACCTCGTTATTCGACTGTAGTTGATGTTTTGTCCAAAAAAAATTCATTTCTTCTGGAAAAAATATCAAAGTTATTCTAGAGGTGGCCTGTATTAATTATTATATTTGATTTTTTATTAAAAAATAATAAAAATATACAAAATATATTATGATAACATAATTAATTTATGATTAATTTATAATAAAAAAAACCATTTTACAAATTATTTTATGTTTTTTTGCTTTTATGTTATTTTGTGTTTAAGTTTATGGTATATAAAATTAATAAATTATATACTAAAATTAATTAATTAATTAAGGTTACGCCTTCTTACTGCGTTCGGTTCTGAGGTACCAATGTTTCGCCAGAAATTCACATTACAGAAACTGCTTATTATATTGATAAATAGAATTTTACACATTTTATCTACACATATAATAAAAGTGAAACTGATCGCTGTCTCTATATGTAAGATATACAAAAAATATTATTTAGGGCATTCATCAATGTTTACCAAAACAATTATTTTTAATATTCTTTTCTGTTTATCTGATTGTCTATGCGTTTTTGGTCGCTAATCTCAAAGAAACAGCCTAACCGATTTTAATGTAATTTTGACTATTGTATTTTGGTATGCTTCCCTAACATTTAATGTTAATTTTATATCAACCAGTTAATAAATAACAAATTTTACAACAATTAATACCAAAAAGGTTGTGATTAAACATAATGCACAGGCAGATGAAGAAAGGAAATTTTTTGTTATAGCCGTGTAGTTATATAAGTATGTAATAGTTCATTCGTTATATTGATATTCGAGTAACAATTTGGATATTTCTAAATATATTATTTTCAAATAATAAAGAATGCTTATTCTCCAAACTATAGTCAAATGTATTTTGTTAGATAAAGTTTTATAACAAATTTTACATATTAACAAAAAAATCGTATAATAATATATATCTAAAAATAACGTTAAATAAATATCGCACTACACGTCAACTTTGCATCTTAATACGCAAATTGGATCACCTACGACCGTAGGAGGAAATTCCGTCACTGCCAAGGCGTGTGTACCCTAATCAAGTAAACGTTTCCAATTCAGCGATCCGAGTGAGTCGATAGACCAGTTACTGGGTCTATACAGCTCGTAGGTGTCGCAATTGGGTGACTTAAACAAACATTTGTTCAACAATTCTCTACAGTGCATATGCATCGAAACAAGCAAAACTCTAAATGTAAGCTATTTATGGAAGATCATTAAAGAGTATTTTATTTCTTTATGAAATATTTGTTTAACGTATCCGTTTATATTCGTCTTTTAGATGGTTTTCATTTAGTTTGGAGGTTTTATATACTTTGTCATTGAAAATAAAGCTTTAATTGTTCCCTTACTGTGTCACTTATCTTGTAGAGAACAGAGAACCTTATGAAAGCTCAATCAGTATCTCGATTTCTACTCAAACAAGTATTGCGTATTAAATAACGCAACTGAACACCGAACTTTTTTTAACTAAATCATGCATACAAAAATATTTAAAATAGTTCGATACTGAATATCGAGTCATACTTATCAACAATCTATAAAGATATCAAATTGACCTCTAATATATAAGTCGATATCACAAAGATATAATATCGTTTACGAACATAAAATAATGAGATAACATTCGTCCATCGCAACTTATTTACCACAAATGTCAAGAAATCAAATCTTGTACGAAGCTTATTAATAAACGAATACTCGTAATATTACCGCAGATATAAATTTAGATCGCTCGCTTTATTTTGTAATTTAATATTTTTTGCCTGACATAAAAAATATTAGCAAGTTAATTTTGAAATGTTTGAAATTTATATACGAATGAATATAAAATAAAAAATAGTTTTTAACACCTTTTAAAATTATACACTTAGGAAATTGAAAAACATATTTTTAGAAAACGAAAAGAGGCGCGGGTTCGAATCCAGCTGCGTTCAATTTTTATACGTTTAAAATTATGTTTAACTATTTTGCCATTCACAATCTTTGAAGAAATATATACGAAATGACTTACAGCACTAAAAATAGAATTGAAAATATTATATTATTCAAATATTTACTTTTCAATAAGTTACTAAGAGTAACATCGTAACTAAGTTCTACTGCGCTATTTGTTAGTGTTCGACAAGCTAGAGGTTTATGACGATGAGCTGCACAATTAGAGTAGATAAATCTTAAACGACACCCTTAACTTAAGTTATTCTCACACTGATATATTTTGGGAGAAATTTAAATGCGGATGAAATATGGAGCATGGAACGATGTATCACAATACTTTGTGGATTCTGTTAATATAAACTGCCGTTGCTTGACAGTTACTATAAGCAGTTCAAATAGCTAGAAGCCATGTTAAAATGTAAAATACGGGTTGCCTTATTAACGTGTAGGTACGTCGCTTTATACAAATACTTACGAACTTATATCAAACACTTAATAGTATACTTTATATTTATTTCATTAACTTATTTCAATGCATTGTAATGAAAAACATTGGCTTCCTTAGCTTCTTATTTATATAATTTTTAACTGTCTTAGATTTCATACCCCTCCATCTGTACATTTTCCATAAAAAGTTAACAAATGTTTTTCTGTATATCATTTAATGGTATTCCTTTATTAATACGATATGGAATTTTCTCCATATGGAAGTTACAGATTTGTTTAGATATATGTGATTTTACAAAATGTTTTAAATTAGACAGCATCATTATCAAGTTTAACTAATTTTTATTGAAATTATATTAATTTCATTTGGAATAGGCCAAATTAAATTATATGTATATATATATATATATATCAAAAGTTGATATTTTTATTGCCTAACAGTAGTTAAGCTCTATCATTACAATTTGCTTAGCTAAACTGAATTTTATTTAGCAAACGTATACAACTACATATATACTAGTATACTACATTTAGCTGTGTTGGACAAACAAATGGCTGACATCGGCTATTGCACATTGTTTAACCCTAACGGCCATAAATCTACATTGATTACTGTACAGGACGGTTTGCTTTTATTTTAAATATAAAAGATAAAATAAAAGTTGACATATTGAATGTTCAATTTTATTTTACCTTTTAGTAAATAATTTTTTTTTAATCAATAGATGACATAGATTTTATTGCAGATAACTGACTGCAGTTTTTTCTAACTCTACACAATTCCAGTTTTCACAAATTTTTTTAGTTATTACATGACAAAAATTTTTAGAAAATGTATAATTATTTTTCTCTCTCCTTAAAATAAATTATAATATAATATAAGAATCGTATAATGATTTTCACGAAGCCGGGTGTTGAACGTATGCCTCAAACCGGTTGAACGGTTTCCATGAGATGCGGGTTCTAGTCCCTAAGTTCTAAACTTATATGTTTTCCTAAGTGTGTGAAAAACACTTTCAGTTTATTTTAGTTCGTTAATTATTACACTTTAAGAATGCTTAATTATTTTACTGACATATAACATGACTTTTAGTGAAACTGTGATCTAATTTGAACAAACAAACAAACATTTATTATAAAAAAAAGATTTGTCCAGTGGGAATTAGGTACACTACAAATTTATTTTATTCAATAAATGTTAAAAAAAAATTGAGTTTTAAAGTTAAAAGTACGTTAAAATTGGAAAAACACAATTATAAAAACCTTTCTAACATTAGTTTGGACCAAGTAGATAATAGTGCAGAAACTGACATAAAAATCTAGTACAATTACATAAATCCAATTACTATTGGCTTAGTTAAAAAATTTAAAAGCTTTTACTTTAAATGTAATTTGAAATTCTGTTTTTTAAAAAGAAAAATTTTATATTTCTCATATTTAAAAAAAAAAATTCCGTAAGCCTCTATAGTTCTTACATTTTTAGTTTTTGATTAGAGGTTTTAAAAATCTTTACGACACAATAAAGCATTGAGTGTATTCTTTTTCTGAAAAAATATTATAATTTGGGAAGTCAGATAATTATTTTTTTCTTAATATGTAGAAAGAGAACATTGTGCCCACTTAGATATCAGAGCGGCGGTGAATTCCTACTTCTACATGCTGGAGAGTAATGATTTTATTGTAACGTTTTTAATAAATATTACCAATAGCGCCACGATTATTATTTCAGTGTGCCTATAAACGAAGAGATTGTATTTACAAATCCAGGGTATTGCATTGTTGTCCTTAATTTAGCTTGCAGTAAATCAATAGATTCAACAACAAATTTTGTATTTTCAAATAAAAAAAGATAGTTTTATAAAAAAATATTAAATTAACTAAATATTCACAGAACATATTCAAACAATAGCTGTATTTGAAGATGTATTTTAAGCTTGAAAGCAAAAATTTACCAAATAAAGTGTATAGTTTTTGAGCTCTGAAACCGATAGAAGTCCCGCACGCTGAGCCGAGCGGAATCTGTACCATATTTCATGTCCTCTACGTTATGCGCTCTGTGAAAGAAAATACATTTTTCACTCTCTTTGTAGCTATCGCAATATATTCCTTTTATTTGTTTCGCTCGAAATACCAATAGTTTTTGTCCAGCTTAAAAAATATGAATCGTCATTTTAAATCGTATTCGAGGCATTGTAACGAATGTAACTTTTACTTAATACATGACAGCAGCAGTTATGTTAAAAAAATACATATTTAGAAAACGTATAAAAATTTGAAACGTATAAAGATTTGAACCCGTGCCTTTTGAAAACCGGTCAAGATCTTGAACGATTTTCAAGAGCCGCGGATTCAAATCGCGCTGTGTTAAATTAAAAAAATTTATACGTTTTCTTAATATTTCTTTTTCAATTTTCTAAGTGTGCGATTAGCACTTTAAAAAATGTTAAAAAAAAGTTGTGTTAATATTAATTGTATCTTACATTCGAAATCTTAAAACTGTCGGGCAGATATTATTACAATTAATATTCATTTATTATCATTTATAATACACATTATAATGCTTAATAAAGTAAATGGAGGGTTAATACAATTCTGAATGCAAAAATTCACTTGTTCATTTATTCCAAACTTTTTTAATTTAGCACTTTTTTATAGCAAAGCACAATTTTCAACGTAGCATTTAAGTTTTATATTTTTGTGTTCATTTTATCACGAGGGAAATAACCGTGTCACTGTTCCGCAGCCTACCGCTCTTGAAAAGTCAAACATGCTTCATAGTTCATGGTGCAAGAGCGCAGTTTCAACAGCCTTTTGTTGGTCCGAGTCTAGTATGAAAGGAAGTTGGTAAGAATTCACCCTTTGCGTAAAGCGGATTCTAAATAAGTTAGCAGCAATGCAATACGCTTATTAAAATTCTATTTCACGTGTACTTTTTTGTAATACTACATATAAACGACTCATACAGATAATTTCCTAAGGTATTTTTTTCTAATAAATCTATCTTTACGTAAGTATATATAATAAAAATGTTATTTATCGCTGGCTATACATGGAATATATATGAAAATATATTTTATAGGGGCCATTTATCAATATAATAGAACCCAAAAAATATATTTTTATTTTATTTTCTGTTAGTCTGTGCATGTTTATATCAGAAACTTGTTTTTATTATTGTATTGTACTTTCCCTAGCATTTAGTGTTAGTTTAATTTCAACTTCGATTCAAAAAAAGTTACAAACATTTAAATTATAAATAAAAAACAAAATAGTTTAGTCAGTAGTAAATATAAATGTCACGGACTATAAAGACTTCTCTATTACATTTTTATTATATTTTGTGAAAAGAAAAATACCTTGGTTTTCAACTCCCAGCATTAGTTCCTTTACTAAAAGCAATATTTTCCAATCTAAGTGACAAAGTGCACTTACAACGGCTTGTCGGATACTAAAACTTTGCCATTTGATCGGCGTCTCCTGCAACAAAAGTCCAAGTAAAACAATTTTGTTTCCTTTTTTCTGTATTGATGTCGTCGTATTTTTTTGCAATGTAAAAGCTAAAGTTGAATATTTTATCAATAGTACTTTTAAAATGATTTCTTTTACAGAAAACGCAAATGACTATTGGTATACCTAAATTTAAGTATCTAAGTTAATAATTATTTTATTATTGTTTATTTTAGTAACATCTTTATATTTTATCTTATATTTTCTTTGGAAAAGGTAAAGACGAGGAAATAAAAAAGTTCTTAGTAAAACAATAGCCTCATGCTATCCCACATACACACTCCGTTCTCAGCTTTTCACCCTAATTTGAAACATCGCGTGTTAATAAATATTATTTGATTTACCTTGTATTTTTCATTTTGCGTTAATTATTAGGGAGAATTTTTTCGGACGAAGCATGGAGTTTGGTATAGTTAAAATTTATTTGGAGAAGCAGTGAGGAAAGCTAATATTTTTATAGTAATAAAATATAAAAAATATTACACACACTACTATGTACCTATTTGATATACCTTTAGTCAAAAGCAGAATGCAACGCAATAACCCAAAACGTAGTAGCTAGTAGTAACTAGTATGAAAGTAGAAATAGATAAATATTCACGAAAAACAATATTAAACATTTAGAGAGTTAAATCAAATCTTTATTTATAAGTAAATTTAATACAGTTATAGTCATTTCTCTTTGAATTTAACGTACAAAAATTTACAAAACCTAAAACTGTAGGGAATACAAGGGTGTGACAGCTTGGGTACAACGAAACTTGATGTGTTTGATTTTTTCTATTTGCATTAGGAATTTAGAAAATCTCAGCATTTTCTTTTCGAGCCATAAATTTAACTATTTTACAAAAAAATTGTGTCATAAAATTAGTTGATGCTGACTTCATTTGAGTGGATTTTAAGACATACTACTTCCACGGTTAACATTGGAACATTGATCAAAAATAACATCAAATTCTCCAGACGATTGTATTTTTTTTCGGTTTTACACTATTCTCTGTCGGCAGCCAAAGACGCGCTAGTGATACACTGTTTTCCAATTTCCATCATTATTTTAACGGAGAAGATAATGAAAATAATATAAATATAACCGTTCCTGGAATCCTTTATCCACCATCGAGTTTACAATCAGAGCCTTTCCACAGCGCTACGATGGCCGCAAAGTTCATTGTTAACGAAAACCATCCACTCTTTTTTCTATTTCTTACAGTTTAGCTGGTCTATCGTGGTTCTATATTAGTGTTCCACTCTTAGAAATAAATGATACTTAAGTTCTGCCCAAGGTTAAAAGCAGTATATAACAAATAAATATCATTCAAAACCTTCAAGTAAATCCAAAGATGTGTGCGTACAAACAGACAGACAAAAATCGTAGATTTATAATATTCTCTTACTGTTTTTTCATTCACCTATATTATTTTTTAGTAAATATATTCAATATACAGATTTTTTTAACTATTTTATTATATACTAATATAGCTTATCATAAAGTAGTACATTCCTATAAATAATATTATATACTAGTAAATCGTAAAAAACGTGTTGCCTTAGCTTCGTGTATATAAAGTGGCATCACTTTATTAAATAATGTACGTAAAACACATACATGTGTGTAATATTCGTTTTTGTAAATTTAAAGTTTTTTTTAATAAAAAAATATTGATTTTCTGCAAATATTCTTCTCCATATAAACTTTGACTGTGCAATCTTTTATAGGTACTACTTTGTCCATAATACTTTACTAACTTATACTGTATTAACTTTTATAACATCTTCAGTTTTTCATCCACGTATCAATATAATGATAATTACTAAAACTATATGAACGTCCCGTTATAGAAATATTTACGCAACCAAAAGTTTACAAAAAAAGTTATAATGCTTGGCCTTATCCAACAAAAAGATACTAAATCTAGCTCTTCTTGTACATGGAGTATAAAGCATATTTGACTTTTCTAGTAGGAACAGAGGGTAACAAAATGTGACCTGATAACTTGAAGATTTTAAATCATAATTTGGAATTGCCAAGCAATTCCATTTAAAATAATAAACGGAGTTGCTTGGCAATTTTTGAGTGAAAAGAAATGCGTTTCAATTATTTAAATTATTTATTTCAGCCAAAAAAAATGTGGAGTAATCTATTCGAAGCCTAAGTCAAACGTGGTCTCAAAAAAAAATAAAACATTTTCTGATTGAATGTAACTTAATGTGTTTTAGTTAGAAGAATAATTTTCTTTTACTAATTGAACCGGTGAACTCGGCGAACGGCGTACCGCCTCAGAATAACATATTAATGTATAAAAATTCAATAAATATTAAATAAAAAAAAATATGTAAGCACATTTTCTAGGACTATATAAATAAACACATGATTTTCGTGGTGGTTGGTTGGGAAAGGAGAAGGAAACTTGATTACATAACCTTCCAATAACTGGCCTTGCGATTTACTTATCGTCACTTCAAATGCAAGCGAAATTGTAGACGCTTAAAATCACGCATAAAATGATAAGTCCGTTGGAAGCATCGATCCGTTGGTATACGCGACCGGATCATGATCCGATATCTTTTTTCTAATTTCTCCTGATAATTATTGCTTCGATAAGATTAGCTTTTCAACAGTCAGTCTTGTTTCATTACCAAAGTCGATAAATGTCCAGAAATTCAAAAAGTCTCTGGTTTAGAGCTTCACTCATAATGAAAAGCACTATCCCGGAGCCCGCTGTCATTTCGAACGCATCCATCCTATTTGACAGGTAAGCACAGCTTGTATGGGAAATAAAATAGTTCTTTTTAGAATTTTTCGTGCAATTTCTATATGTCTTTTGACCTGTTAAGCCTTTCTTGGACTTCTTTAGCCGGCCCGGCCGTTCTTGGGTTTTAGCGAGACTAACAACACAAACATAATTTCATTTTTATACATATAGATTTGTACTAATAATAACTTTTAACATTTTTTTTATTAAAGTATTATTCACACACTAAGGAAAGAGACATATTTAAAAATCGTTTTAAAATTAGTTTTCTAAATTTATCTTTTTTTTTATAATAACTTTTTTATACTTTCACGTATTTATTCGTGTATCATGTATTTCACGTATCATTCTCGTTCTTATTTGCCACCCGTCTTATATAAGTATTTACTCTGAAATGCGGAACCAAACGCCGAACTCGGTCTAGTTAGACTAATGGAACTAAAATATTTTAAAATACAACTAATAAATATAACAAACCCAAATGAGAGTCTACTACACAACCATCGAATTTCCTTCAGACATTTCGATTACAGTGGCAGCAGTAACTGGACATGTTATATGATTTGGCATTTATAGTCTTAAGGTGACGAACACAGTGTAGTGTGTGCGAAGTACATATTTTATGAGTCGGCGTGGCGTTTCTACCAGGTTTGTTTGTTTGTAACTCAGTTTATTTCAAATATTACTATTATTGTATGTGTATTTGTACAAAATTATTATTTGTTAAAACATTTAATTACTATATTTTTTTAAGTCTTAACACATATTTCAGGCTTTGAGTGATGTGTACAAATATTCTAGTATTTATGTACTTCATTGTTCACTATTGGATTGTTTTGAAGTCAACCTTGCTCAATCATACTATACAGACGTCAATAAATTACACAAAAAAATAAACCTATAACAATCATATACGTAATTTTTAACTATAAGTGTACTTTACTATCAAAAAATACTGTAAATAAAAAAAATAACGCGACCGAAATATTACTTCGAGATTTGTAGCTCTCCGTAGCAGGCGTCGTAGCTATCGCAATTGACTGACTTAAACAAACATTTGTGTAACACTCTCGGCTGACGTTTGATGCATAGCACCAAGTATTGGAGCACATGCTGTTTCTAAATATTCGGTGTTAAACGTTCAAATCCTACATGAGAGGTATATTTTAATTATACAAAACGCGCAAAAAGTCTTTAACTCGAAGGGAAGTTGAGAATCGATTATCTTGATTCTGTCTGATTATGCCTTTGCAAGAATTTGTAAAAAAAAAACAACTTTTAAGCTTATTTGTAATCTCTTAAGGATAAATGTTGACTGTCATATCTAAATGGACTTGTGTTCCTACTAAACTACAGTTGTGTACATTCTACATGATTGACGCTACAGAAGTGTGGAATGTTATATAATCGAGCATGCCTCACCATCACAATCCATACTAAGTAGGTAACATTTGTAAGAGCTATTTATTGTTAAATTGTAAAAGATATTCAAACATTAATAACAATAGCATAGATTTTATTTAAAGAAGGTTATGTAAACAATGATTAAAATTAAAGAAAGGAAACAATACGACTAAACGATTACTGTTTATTGTTTTCAGTTAAAAGTTAAATATTATTTTGATAAATAGCTGAATTCATTCAAAGTTATTACCATATATAGACTAGGACGTATTATATAAAGATAGAACAGATATATTATATAAAGAAAGAAGAAAAACATTAAGTACAAAATTGTTTTACAATATTACGTTAAATGAATACCATTGACAAGTGTAAGACAGTTTTACCAAAAATAATTACATTTTCGAACGAAACGACGTTATATTCAAGGCCGTACGTGAGCACTTAGCTGAAATTAGTCGCGCTTGCTGGGAATTCTTATAAATACACATTACCGCTTCATTGAATTTTAGAGCGTTTTCTGGAAAAAATCAATATTTGATATACTTTTTTTTTCAAATAACCTTTCATTTGTTTGTTAAAATTTTAACATGGTTATATTTTATAGTTTCTTTTTCTGGTCATATTGTGTGTTATACTATAGATAAATTTAGAGAAAGTTTACTAAACTATTATTGGTTAGATTTATATTAAGAACACTAATACAACATATACGTGTATATTACAGATCTATGAGTAAAATTTTCAGCATAATTTACGGTCTGGATGCGACGATAACGAGATCAGAGAAATGTTCTCATGGACTTTAATAAATTTTCTCGCTGTATATTTCATTATCTATAATCTAAATACATTTCGTAATTCTATGGGAATTCATACTAATATTATAAATATGAAAATAACTCTGTCTGTTTGTCTGTATGTGACGTAATCACGGCCAAACTACTGAACCGATTGTGATGTAATTTTATATAGCGATACTTGAGGGTCTTGGGATGAACATAGTCTCTTTTATCCCATTTTGTATGGGTTAATGTTTGTGTAATGCATACTGTTTTAGGCGTAAGGGTAAGCGATAGGACAAAAACTATACGTCGTTGATATGTAATGCATACACGCAAAACTTACACGACCTTGGATTCTTGGATTAACTTCGAGGTCTATGAATTAGCATAGTTATAATGAACGAAGATTGTTTATATATTTATTTTAAATTATAGGTAATTTAGAAAAAACACAAAAGAACATTTGTGGGTAGATTCTACTGGACACAAATACTTCTAAAGATGATTATTACTATATAATAATAAATAAATGAAGAAAACGCACATATTGCGGGATAGTCAGAGTTGCCCCTGGATATATTTTTTGAGTTAGTCAGATGAATTTAATTGTTTTACATAAAGGAAATACGAAACAGCCATTATTTCATAAAATTACATAAAACTATAAATGTCAATCAAATACTAAGTCATCTAATTTTAGAAATAAATCAATATCACTATCTTAAAAATTTTCTATTCACACTGACCCTCTTCAAGCCCTTTGATCTTTACATTATTAGTAAATTATGCACAAGATGTGAAGTGTTCAACATTGTGGCTATACAAGAAGATTCCGTCACTGCTAAGTCATGTGCGTCGGCTGAACTAAATGCTTCCAGCCCACCGCCCGATTATGTCGATAGACCGGCTCCCGTGCCTGTGGCTGTCTATATCAAACTGCCTTGTATTTTCTATAAGCAAATGTGGTATATAGTATAGCATAGTATAGCAGCTTTACGCTTTTCTCCGCATAGCAGCGTAGTCAGGGAGAACCTGTCATGCGTTTTCAAGAGGCGCGGGTTCAAATCCCGCTGCGTTCAAATTTTTATACGTTTTCTAAATATGACTTTAAAAAATGTTAAAAAAGAACCTGACAAGTCACTCCATTCATTACTTTCCGCCTGTATTACGAAACATTGTATGTTGACTGGTGAAGCTCTGCGCCCCGCTTTATTTTGTACCAGAGGGAAGAAATGAAAATAATTGTTTAATATTTTAATAATCATTCCTCCGGGTGAAGATCGAACCCACACCAATCGTATTTGCAGTTAGACGCCGTCCCTTGGCGCCACGATGTGGTATTAAATTTAGCCCACAAGCTTATATATTTATTATAATAAATAAATAACTTTATGTAGATATTAGTTAATCATTGTATGTGTCCCGTAAAATTCACTGGCCATTATTATATTCTCCTTTCAAAAAATCTTCTACTGTATTTGTGACTTTTACATAGTAATCTAGTAAAGTTAATAAGGCTGTGGTAAATTTTCCGCTTTTTAAATGAAAACCTGTAAAATGCATGTTATGCCTTTGATGGCATCTTTATGATATTGCTGGAAATGTGTAGGTAACTTTTTAATATCATTATAACTTTTTAAAAGAGAATATATTTTATATGCTATCTATGAATATATTTATATTAAGAATAGAATATAATTGTTTTTATGTAGCGACGGATTTCCTATTATATTATACTATGCAAAAGCAGGTATTGTGTTACTTACTTTTATCACTTGGGTATACAACTGTGGCTTTGTGACTTTATGAAAAATTCGCAAACTTACAAAAGCCATAAATCCAGAACCAAGATGTTCGAAAGTACCGTAAGTTATATGTGGAAAACTTTCTTAAAAATTCTATACAGATTGGTCTGAAAAAATATAATAAAATTATGGAATGGCGCTGTGGGAGTGCGTCTGACCGTGAACGGGATGCTTGTGGGTTCGATCCCCGGTCGGGGATTAAAATTATTTCCATTTCTCGACTTCGGTTGGACATGTAAGGTCTCGAATCCGAGCGGTAAGTAGAAGCAGTAAGAAAGAAGGACTATACTAGTGGTTTAGTAGCTCTCTCTTTGCCTGAGCAAGAAGCTAAAAAATATTTTAAATATTCCGCAAAACTAATTTTACAAGGGTAGCAATAAACAAACAATTTTTGAGTGACCGTAGATTTAATTGGTAACGTTAATCCAAGTTTATAATTGGAAGTCAGAGTGCGGCGCGAAATAAATTTATATTTCCACTCACTTTTAGTATGAAAAGTGTATTCGGGTTCACACCTCAAATTCACATACAAATAGTAGTATTTTACTGTGTTTTATTCTATGACTTTTTATTTTCTGATATATTTTTTAAGCTAAATAAAATTGATTGGTTTTATTAAAAGTTTTTATAATAATTCCCATAGCCGACGCGGTTTCAGAGAATATTAAAAAATATTATTTTCCATATATTCTTAATTTTATTTTGCTATGAGTTTTCATTTTGTTGTTTCTCCAAAAATGTCTATTATTATAAATTTAAGTTCAATATTTTTGTGACAAAAATAGTACATAATTATGTTATTATTAATTGAAACAAACAACTTGACTCACAGTGAAATTCAATAAAAATTGGGAGGAGAAGCTCATAAATAATATTTATATACGTGTATAATATAAGTATATTATGTACCTGCATATAATAATATAATTGGTAATTGTGTTGGTTGGAAAGACAAACAAAATTAGACGTGTACAATCATTTCACTGTGCCTCAAAACTGTTTTTTGTTTATATAAATAAGACAAGTCTTTAAAAAAATGTAACAACTTTAACTAAACAGTAACTCGACATTAATAAACTATTTTTAAGAAAATGCACATAACAAAAGATAACGCGTACATTTCATAAACATCACAAAATGCATCTTGCAACAGCACAGAATACGTGATGGGCACTTGACAACAATCTTGCGACTGAACGAAATGAAATCATTGATTTTATTTGTAAAGGAGTGAATTAAGCGGAATGGTCTCGTTGTTTGACTTTAATTAATTTGAGGCTTGTCAACGGTGAATGTAATTTCTGGGACGCGTCTGCCTGAAGCATGTTTCTCGTTACGGTAATCGCGTAATGTTCATTTAGTGTTGATGACATTTTGCGGTTTGAGCACACATGTATGTATGCATATGTAATAAGTCATCTAGATACTATTAATTATTTATACACTAATATAATACATGATTGTTAGTATACTGAACAATGTTGATTAGTTTAATGGTTGATAGTGGTTGATAGCTGATCTATAGACACAGGTTCGATGCGTGAAAAGGTGATGTTGATGTCCTTACATATTTATTCTATAAACTACATACACAAGAGCTTATTTTGTAATTACTTTTGAATAATATATACTTTATAAGTAATAACTGTAAAAATAAATAATATTGCTGAGGAAATTGGCGTATACCGTGGAATACAGGCAACTAGTCCGGATACAGAGAAAATCTATTTGTTTTAGTAACTTTTTTTTTTTTTTTATCTTTTACCAAATTGTTTAACAAATATTTGTAAATCTTTCGTCCTCAACCATCAACTTAATAAAGTTATTTATTATTATTATTATTATTATTATATCAGGTACAGATTTGCTTGTTTTAAATGAAATGATTTAGTCTATTTGGCAAAAGATTTAAATAATGAAATGTATTATTTAGTTTCTCATATATTTACCTATATTTTTTAGTTTTAGGTTTGAAATATATTATTATTCAGCCGTCCCAGCGCATATGGAGCTTACTATGAGATTGTATACGGTGCTTATAGGATCAAATCTCTCTCGGGAAATAATTTTATTTAGGGGTTAGTTGTCGCGTTGTTTTAGAGAAGTAAACGTACATTAAATACTAAAGTTTTTGTCAAACACATGATAGTGTATCTTATATGAAATAAAATGAATGAATTAATAAAATATTGACTTTCTACATCAAAATTCATAGACAGTTTTTTTCACAATATTCATAAAAATCGTCGAAAGTTTTCTGTAAAACAAAAGTTTTTCATACTTTATAAGTAGGCCTTGCTTATGATCTCTCACAGTATCGAATCTATTATTACATTGAACTATATACTACAAGAATAAATAAATGTTAAATTCTTGCTACATACATATTTCTGCATTTGTAGCTTAAATTTTAGTTTTATAAAGTTGTACGTTAGAAGTGTAATGGGTACCTAGATAAGTACATACTTTACACCAATATAATGTTTAATATAAATTGATATTTTTAACAAGCTTTCAATACGTAAACTTGTATATGTTGTAAAAGGCCTTACCTGTATTTATTTATATATCTGTATATTAATCTATATAAGATTGCAACAGTATTAGATTAGATTAGACCAACTACTTTGGATCCAATTTTCATAAAATTATACACCCTGCAATATTTTTACAACAGGAACCTGATGTCCTTACCAAGATGATATCTGAAGATGACGAGAGAGTTTATTTTTTTAACTGTTTATTTAACCTTTAATTCAGTTCTATTAAATATATAAAGCGTAAATAAATGATGAAACCTGTGAATGTGATAAGTGAATGCTTTTTTGAAAATATATATTCTATAATGTCAACGAAAAGGTCTGAAGTTGACCTAGCATTAAAGTCAGCTTATGACACAGCGTGATAGATTGCTAACGTCCCAGCGTCCGCTTATTTTTTATTAAATGTTAGGCATCTGGCTTGAATTGGGACAACAGTTTCATACAATATTTACTGTATCTTTCTATCGATTTACCTATTTATTATATTTATTATCGAAGGCAGTAAGAAATCTTTCAACGCTATTTTGACCTTCTTCGAAAGTTTGCTTTTATTTATTTTTTATTAATGGCCTGATTGAAATTTATTTATTAATGGCTTGAAAATTGAAGAATATTTTTAGAAAACGCATAAAAATCTGAACGCAGCGGTATTCGAGCCCGCGCCTCTAGGAAAAACGTCGACCGCTAAACCATACGTTCATTCGTTTCCATTAACCATACGTTAATTTCTAAATATATTTTTTAATTATTACTAATAGGCACCTACTATTAATTTAACCTATACCTACAAATACAAATTTAAACTATAATTTTTAACTTAAGCCTATTAGATCGCTGTGTTGCTTATAATTAGGGCATCATTTAGTATTTATCTTCTTCTGTATTTAATATTCAATGTTGTAACAATATATGCTCCGGGAGCGACCTATGTAATAAATAATTCAATAAATTATGATTTCCACTTTAGCCATTTCACCAAACGTCACACAAGCCCCAAAACGAACGATTCAAACCTCAAGTATCAACTCCAAAATAAAACTTGAACGTAAACAGAATTTAGTTTAAGCAATAGTTTAGGCAAATAAGATTTTAGGAGGTAACGTTCAAAGTTTGTCTTAGCCATAAATTTATTCTACATAATGTAGCCCGCGGCTTTTACTACGTGTAGCATAAGTATTATCTGTCACGAGTACAGTGCTTAGCTTATATGGTTACTAGAAAGGAGGTCATGGGATCTATTCATTGATTTAAATCATTGATTTATAACACGAATTTATTGGACTTACCTGTATGTATCTATTTATCAACGTAAGTAAATCTTGCAACGCATTTGGACCCAATCTTGCCATTCGATTTGCTTGAAAATTTGGACTCGTGTGCAGGCCTGACATTACCATATTTTCATAGCTCGATCGATGTCTTTGCCAGGACGATAAGGATTTATTTATTTATTACGAAAACAACACCATTACATGACATTAAAAATAACATTAAAAGTAACGTATAAAAATTTTTCTCGAAAAAAGTCAATAACTTTTTTAACTTACTTCTTTTAGTTTCTTTAAAACTAATTTGTGTTTTGATAATAAATTCTGACATATCATTAAAAGCATCGATTTGCTTAAGCTCTAATCAGTTAAAAAAACAGAAAGAAGATAATTTTGAAGAGTAAATCTATTTTTAACTTTATTTAAAGTATTAATCACACACTTAAGAACTTGTAAAACATATTTTTAGAAAACGTATAAAAATGTGATTTGACAACAAAAATAAGTTGTAATAAGCGTATAAGAATTTCAAAACAGCTGGATGTAGAACGCATGGGTTGGCGGTCAAAGCGCTTGGACAGTCTCCAACAGGCGCGGGTTGGAATCCCGCTGCGTTCAATTTTTTAAAGTTTTTCTAAAAGTGTGTTTTTTTTAATAAATATATTATTAAAAATAGTTAAATTAAAAATTTGGTTGTATAAAATAAAATAAGTTAAAAATTAAATATTTTGAGGCCACCGCTCGCTCTGGTAAAAAAAAGTGTGGCGTTCAATTCCGCCACTCAACACGGAATGTCTGGCATTCCGGCGGAAAGTGGAGAACCGAGTGACATGACACTAAACTACTGATATGCGAGAAAATTTGTTAAACTAAACTATTTTGTAAACTATTTACAGTCAAATGATTGCATTAAACTAATTATAGCAGACAAACGAAACCAGTTCAATATCCATATTATCTCATGGACGCGGTAACTAACTTAAATCAACATTTGTAAAGCTCTCAGTATCATTTTCATTGCACAAATACATATAAATACTGATTTAGCCAAAATTTAAAAATATATTATATTCAATTGTGGCTTAGTGTGGCAATGTACGACTATAAACGCGATTGGCAGTGGGTTCAATCCCACTCAGAGGAAATCGTACTAAACTGTAAGCATATATGAGTATAACCTTAATATAGGCATTAGCTATAAAATAGAGTCGCGCAGTATGAGAGCCTTCGTCCGTAAGCGTGACAGTTGTGGGCTCAAGTTCCACTAGAGGAATTGATTATATATAAATTATTTTAATGTCCCTGCTCTGGAAAGAGAATGCGCAACATAGAGTTGCGACCAACACTCAATACACAATGTACCGAATTCAGGCAGAAAGTAGAGAACGAGCTGCCTTCACATTAGGTTCTCTCGGTAGGAAGCGGTAAAAAGTGTGAAACTTAAAAAAACACTTTGATGACAATAATGCTGAAAGTGATTTATATTTGAAAAAGGCCTCTAAAGGTTTTTTATTTTTATCTATAAGATAAACTTAACGATTGTGTTAGGTATTATGCACATATGCTACCTGTATTATAAACAATTGTCAATTATTAATTTAATAATAAACTATGAAATCAAGTATTAAATTAGAGCTAAAATAAGCAAATGCAGAAGAAATATCAGTTATAAATTTTGTAAAAAACCTTTTTTTTTTTTTTTGTTTAAAATTCTGTTTCGCTTCTGCCGTTAATAGAGTTATATTTTTCAATTCATTTCAAATTATTAAAATTTCGATTCACAGCGAACGTTAAGCGTTTGCGATAAACTTTTTTGATATTACTCAGCACCCGGTGCACGTAAATCTGCCCTTACAGTGGTCTTGGTAACTTTTTCAATTTAACAGGTAAGGATAAATCGTTCATTCTTTTTATTTGACTACATAGAACTGACATAAACTCCCAAGTTAAGGCGGGCGGTCTATTGTTTGTTCGTGTTAGCTTTGAAAATGTTTTGCTACAGCAGGCAGAAATATATTATTCGTAGTTTTTGTTAAGTTTAGATAACATATAAAGAAGTTAAATAATCGAACGAAAAGCTTTTAAAAGTATTATATTCATATCTACTTTATAACTTTTCTTCATTTTCATACTAAATGTTTTATAAAACCAAACAATTAAACGAGCTATAAAAGGCTAACTGTAAATTACATCATTATTGTTTCTACTCATTTAATAGAGCTCTCTCGCTAACGACATTTTGTATCAAATCCTGTAGGTTTTCTCATGTTTCTCCAAATCCTCCAATATGCTCTACACATGCCAATGTCGTTAAAAATAAGGTAAAAAAGGCCACCTAGCATCAGAGCAGTTAGTGCGTAAACGAAGCCTATAGCTATTTTTTGGTATATAAGGGGTCCAAACAGCAGGACGCGAACGTATTCTACCATTAAAGCCTCCATTCCCCTAGAATAAAAATGATTAGTACTTTAAAAAGCTATAAAATAACAAGTAAATACAATTCTTTCGCCGAATTATACTCGTATTAAGTTTTTCTCGTATTTATTTTCAGACATTTACTATATTAAGATGTGTAGATAGAATTAACCAAAGCTAAGACACTATTTTCTACCTAATTAACAACAGTTGGATGAATCAGTCATAATATTTTTTATACATAAATATTTATTCAAATGGAACGAGACCATCGCCTGCAAAGTCAGTCTTTTAAATTGCGTCGTCCTACAAAAAAATACAATACATTTATAAGGAAATATAGCGTGTTGGCTAACAGAAGCTACTGCATCTAATTTCTTATATACAAGAACTTTATATAACCTCTACTTTAAATAGGGCTTTCTCGTGTATGTTATACCTTCATCAATCGCGTGCAGTATGCTATGTTAATAATATACTTCTCAAATGCGCCACAACGCCGTCAGAAATAGATTTATAAACTTGACAATATTATTGGCCATCGTTGCGCAGTGAAACAGCGTCTGGCTGTACACACGATTGGTTGTGAGTTTGATTCCCACTCGGGGGAATGCTTATATATTAAAATATTTTCATTCCTCCACTCTGTGGTACCTAAGGCAAAACGTGGAATTAAGTGCGCCCACTCAACACGCAATGCCTCGATTTCGGGCAGAAAGTGGAGACGGGAGTATTTTAACACTAGGTTCTCTCCGACTACCCTGTTATGCGTAAAGTAGCGCTAAGTTAAAAAAAGCCTTACCAATAAGTATGTGCTGTAATAAGTATAGCAAGTAAAGTATCAAAAAGCTTATTTGGTATAAGAAGTCCAAAAGGTATTAATAGAACGAGAGAAGCTGATGTTCCTTTCTCGATTACCCAAAGCTTAGAGTGGTCGTGTGGTTTTTCTTCTTGAAAGGTTACGAGACTTGTATGAAATGTTCTCATCTGTAACATTACAAATTACAATTAATTGCGGTAAAATAATGACGTTAGCACAGTTTTTTCATAAACTCCAGCTTTGTACAGCAAATCAGCAATTAAAGAAGTTACTCTATTTTATTAAGAAATTACATAACAAGAAATTACAAGACATTACTAGGATAGATTGTTGTAGGCAATTCTCGCTATATATTCACAAGACCAAAATAAACATTTGAACTGATGTATTGTGATACTAGCTAACGTACGAGTAGAGTAAGTAAACCAAAAAGTTTACATTAAAATATCAATATATGACCCATCGACATATTGACATATACATATTTGTATTGGACTCTTTTACTAGTACTAGTACTGCCAGAAGCAAGTAGTTGTTGTTAGTTCATATCTAAGTTTTTATTGTTCAATTTATTTTTTCATTTTTCAATTAACCATAAATACTGATTTATTTTGCAGCTTCACGTTTTTACCCACACTTAGCATGGTAATCAAGAGAGGATAAAGTGTCAAGACACTCGTTTCTCCATTGGGGATCGAACCCACACAACCAATCCACGTCATTGCAGTCAGACCGCTCCCACTGGGTCAAGAGGTGGTCTTGATAAATACTGAAATATTTTTTAATAATATATAGGTTTTGAAATTCAAACTTATTTTTAAGATAGATAGCCGAAGCTAGATTTTGAGGGTATTATGGCTGTCTTTAGAAGTTTCAAATTCAACTTTCAACTAAATTTCAAATTCGTGCAGTTGATTTTAAAAACCCATATTTTTTGAAAGGAAAAAGGATTGGTATTGGTGTTCGATTCCCACTCGGAAAGATGATCATAATTTAATTATTTTCATTTCTCCGTTCTGGTGACAAGACAAAAGCGACAGCGCGGTGTTGAGTTTCCCCACTCAAGAAGTATCTCGTTTTAGCGAAGTCTTGACACTAGGTTCTACCTGACTACCCTGCTATGCGGGAAAAGGCGTGTAGCTGAAAAACATGAAAGATTTAATTAAATCTATATAATATGTAAAATATATTATTATATACATTAATTGGTACTTAAAATATTTAACCCATTTGATTTTACTAGAGGAAATAACAATTATCATCACTCACTCTAAATAGAAAGCTATTATATAAAAAAAAGCAACTTACTGGTTTTATCGCAGGCTTATTTTGCGGTGAATCAGAACATAAAATTGGGTTGTAAGTTATACAACGTCCTAAAGTTGGTTTAAATGGAAATCTTGTAACTGGATTTCGCAGTATATTACCTAAAACTGCAATGTAATATTAGCTTTTTTTATTTACATGCCACTCATGCCATGCAGTGGGCTGTAACCCCAGCTTCACCGGGTTCTCCATAACATTACTAGAAGATTAATTGTGTCCAAAAATAAATAAAAAGTAATAAATGGAAAACCGTAAATTATAATTTTTTATATATTTATATATATATATATATATATATTTTCAAATTACATTAATTTCACGTAGTAATGTGAACGTGAGCTATAAGTGAGCTATAGTTGTTTTGTATTTTCGGTTTCCATTGTTTTAACAATGAAATTCCTGGAAAAACTTTGCTCTATCATTCTAGAATATGTTCATGTTAAATACAAAGATCTATGCATATAACAAAAATGTAACTTATCGCTGTGTATGCACGGAAGGTATATTATATATTTTTGCTTACAACATAATATGTATTTGTAAAATACAATAAGAAAAAGGTATTAGATTTTTTTATAATACTGGGTTATTATAAAAAAATTCAACGATCATTTCTTGCAACCACAGGATTTTCAGGTGTTCTGGGAGAATAAGGCTTAACCTCGCTACGAGACGCTGTGGACAGTTGCAATGTAATTAATTGCAGACTCAGCCAAGTCCGTTACCTTTCTTGCGAAGCTTAACTGACAATAGATAACTAGCCTTATTTTCTAACACTATTCTACTATACTATAGTTTATTTTTTCAGCGTTACGATTTTCCGACATAGTAATTTATAAAAGAGATAGGTAAGAGCCTAGTGTCAAAACACTCCGTTTTCCAATTTCCGCTCGAACTCGAGATATTGTGTATTGAATGGTGATAGTTGATGCCGCTCTTTGTAACTTTTTCTTTATTCTTAAGTAAGTAAGTATATCATATTTTACCTTGTCTTAAAATATGTGAAGAGAAAGCCATTTGCATCTTTTTTTTCACGAAGCTTAGTGCTCAATACTGTATTTTGCTTTAAAATTCTTAATGATAGTTTATTTTTTTCAAAAATGTCAAAACACGTATTATGTCACTGTTTGATAAAACACAGGTTTTATAAAATTACAATGGCTAGTATTTGTAGTAGTAATATTCAATTCTTTACTCAGTCTACTTTGATGATATTGAGATGAAATGATATTTAGTAAGGTTTCTAATTATGCTATTTATATTTCAAATTACAAATAACATATAAAAGGGTATATTGCAAGTTTTTATAAACGCATCTTTCTCTTATTTTTCTTTTTCTTTACTAAATATTCTCAAATAAATATTATAATTATACAAAGTCTGACTGTAATGGTAGTGGGTTTAATCCCAGCTGGGGAAAATATTATATTTAAATTATATATAATTTTCCACTCTGGTAAAACAATACTTTGCGTTGAGTTACGCCAAAGGTGTGTCTTCAGCAATGGAGAATCTTGACACCTCTCTCTCTCTCTGTCTACCCTGATTTTTTTTTCATTAAATTTAAATAGTCAAAATAATTAATTTGAAAATTTACAGAAGCCCTTACTAAAGACAACTCAATTAAGTAATATTTTAAAGGAAATTTCTCACTTGTTAAGTTTACAAAAGCAAATCATTCTAGGAGCCATTTTCCACCGAGAGGACTTCCATTGAGCCCTGACAATGCTGTCTGTCGGTGGACGGAAGCCTATTGTTATACTCGGAAGCTATTATTGACATTATTTAAACTCCTATTAAAACTTTTTAATAAAAATCTTCTCTCAAGTTTTTACCTAAAAATCAATAGGTAATATGTCAACCGCAGATTTTTGTACCATTAGCTTTTTACGTGGTAAAAGTCATTCGCTTTGAAATTGTAAATTGACTGTTCTATTTACAATTAAAATAGATTTAATCAACAATTATTTGTAAATGCAATAAGTTTTTTTTTTCGAATGGGTATGCTGGCCCTTGCAGCCTCTACAGCGGCATCGGGTTTAGGGGGAAGCCGAGCTAAAAGAGCTCTGGCCTTCGGCTTGGAGACCTCAAGAGAAAACTATCATATTAGAACCATAGTGTCACAAGTGCGCCTCAGGTGAGGCTCGAACTTCGACTTGCGACCGTTTGTAGCTTCGCTCAGTCCGAGCTAGGCCTACTGGCGCTTGATGCCCTACGTACGAACTGGACAGTGTGGGCGACGGTGAAGGACGAAGGCCACTTGGCGGCAAACGGACGAGTTATAACGAATATGTCAGCAACTTGTACAGATAATGTTTTCTGTCATTGTGAGATTTTTCAATAACCGATTATAAGTAATAACTAAGCATAGATCATAGTGGTCAACGATTCTCAATAAGATAATAAAATCGTTACAGAATCTAAAATTTATTTATCCCTAAAAGAAATAAAATTAAATAACAACTAGACCAAGTACTGATCAGAAAGTAAATCGTTTCATCTGTAGCATAACAGAAAAATTAAAACATAGATATGGTCGGAGAAACCCTATATCAATCGTATGGCAATGTTTTTTTAATTAATTTCAACTGAATTTAACAACATTTTTAAAATGAAAAAAGTTTATACAAACTTGTATTTAAAATTTAGTGATTGGGCAAATCTTGACGTATACCGAAGCAGGGATAAAGTGTATGTATGAACGTTATAGTCTGAGACAATAGTATCACGGTCCGGCGTTCCTTTCAAAGGTTATAACTTATTCAAAAATATTTATAAATATTTGTATCCAGGCTAAGTCTATATATACAAGGAATAAAATTATGAAATCAGATAATAAGATTAAAGCAACATGGGATGCTATTACAATTGCAGCTGGCAGATATATAGATGTCAGTGCATCTAATAAATAAAAACAATAACATAATATTAGATTCAGATTTAGAAGAGACTAATGCTTTTGAAAATCCATTCTCAGAGTTGCGAATTACTTTATTAAAGTTGAGTGAACGAGTGTTCACTACCATCATCTTCTTCACGAACAATGTCTATTCTTAAAAACAATGCAGAAAGCTGTTATAATAACTTTGCTTTTAGGCCTCTATCACCAGATGAAGTTGTCAAAACTTTCAGAAGTCTTCATTGAAAAAACTGCTGATCTTTTGCCTTTTGATTTGATTGCCCTAATTTCGCTTTTATTTTAACAAATGTGTCCGGTACCTTCCCAGACTTATTGAAGTTTAGTAATATAGTACCGTTTTACCAAAGCAGAGACACACTTCTCCTTGGAAATTACAGGCTGATCTCAATATTACCAACATTGAGCATTTTGAAATTAAATATTTAACCAGCTTAATACTTTTTTTACCAAAATATTTCGCTTCACAATGATCAATATGGCGTCACCAAGGGCAAATCTACTACAGATGCGGGTGTTGCACTTTTATAACATATTTATGATGCTTGGAGAAAATTAAAAAAAGCTATTGGAGTTTTGTGCGATTTATCCAAAGCCTTTGATTGTGTAGACATTGAAACTTTATTAGAAAATAAATTAATATAATGTACAGGATGCCACCTTATTGCCTCATCATCATAATCAAAGAATCTAGAAGTTTAATATAAATAATATAAAATCGTAGTGGGTCTTCCCGAAGGACAGTCGTCTGCCGTCAGTCTGCTGGTTTCGTTAGCGTTTGGCGGTATACTGTTTATGTTGCAACTGTTTTCTAAAATCTGAATATAGATTTGAAAATTAGTTTACTGCTTATAATTACTATTTCGGCCTTGAGATAACAGTTGCAATTATAATAAAAATATGTTAATTAATAAGCTTGGTGACACTCTTTAGCCTTTTTTGTCAGTATTTCTCTACGATCACGCGTACTTAAGATCATAGACAATTAAAAACTTATAAAACAATTAAAGACGCTGTTAAAGGTTTTTTACATTTACTCTAAAAAATCAAAATTAACACCATAAGAGGACATAAATCAATTGACAATATATCTAAAACAGTATACAGAAGTTGTGTTTTAAATTCTACGTTTTATTGAAGTACGGAACTTAATATGTTTAAAATTCTAAACATGCAAATAAATCTTTAAAATATTTTAAATTAAATTATTTATTCCGCTACCCTAAGCTGTGTAAGTAGCAATTTTCTAAAACATTATTTACCCTGATGAGTCAAAGCCAGTCAATTTCACAATCAGTGGGCGTTACTCAAAGTCATGTTCGGCTAACGTGGCATGGTGCAGATGAGGCGTTTGTGCGCTCTCCTTGTTTATTCCATGTATTAACTTTAAATAAATTTAATTAAATTTAAAGTCCTTAATAATTTTATATTTAAATCATTAAAAAATAATCATCTTTGAAAAAGATACTAGAAATTTTATAAAGAAACAAATATACACATCATACCTAATCTTGTTTTATTACAACTTTAACTGCCGTCATATATGTGCAATAAATCAACGTTGGTTCATGTAAATAAAAAAAAACTTAGAAATTATAATTCTTGGTTGAAACCCCAAATAACTTTATCTCTTGTTACATATAAAACATTGAGTAATAATAAAACTGTGTCAGTTCAAATATCATATCGCTTTTATTTCTTTATTATGGCTGTTATTATCAAAGGAGATATTTTACAATTTATTTTCGATCAAAAATAAGCGAATTTATTGAAGGCTTTTAGGAGGAATTTTGTCATGTAATAAGCGGGTAGCTGTCAACGGCGAAATTAAATTCTTCTGTGGCTTAATAAAAAAGTAAACCTTTGGTACGCTTTGCTTAAATGTAACGAATAATCTCAAAAAACAATATTGCAAAGTTTGTACAAATATTGAACATTGCATATAATATTCATGACATGAAACATTTCAATATATATTAAATAAAATATTATATTAAATTAAGTATAAGTTTCAATTCCAATCATATTAAACCTTTTTGTAAAATGTCATGTTTTGTTTTGTTTTGACACACTTGACATTCTGTCATACTTGTCATGTTGAATAGACAATATTAATTCAAAAATGCTGACTAGGAAAATATTTACAATCACTTCCAGACGTTGTTTCCGTACTTTTAACTATTTACGTGATGCCAAAAGTAATGATGTGCCACTTAATAATCCATTTCAGCTCAAGCCAATAGAATACGAGAGCCATACGTTACGAAAACATGACAATGCTAAACGACAAAGGCTCTACGAATTTGGTCTTTACGTCGCCGCATGTATGCCTAAATATGTTCAGAAGATCCAAATGCAGCATACTGACGAACTTGAAATATTAATTGCTCCTGAAGGATTTCATCCGGTTTTAACGTTTATGGCGCATCATCAACACGCTTGCTTTAATCAATGCTCTTTGGCCACTGCTGTTGATGTGCCAAGTAGGGAATATAGGTTCGAAGTTGTATACAATCTAAAAAGTTTAAGGTATGGTGAAAGTGCAAGAGTGAAAACTTACACGGACGAGCTCACTCCTTTACAATCAGCTGTAAGCCTATGGGGTAATTGTAATTGGTTAGAAAGAGAAATATACGATATGTTTGGTATTATTTTTACTCATCATCCAGACTTAAGAAGAATCCTGACTGATTATGGTTTTCAAGGACACCCTCTCAGAAAAGATTTTCCACTCACAGGCTATATCGAAGTAAGATATGACGATGAACTTAAAAAAATTGTGTATGAACCAGTTGAATTTGCCCAAGAAATGCGCAGCTACCAGTTGGAGTCCCCATGGGATAATTTAAGAAATTTTCACGAATATTATAACGAAACTGAACCTGAAAAGAAAAAATAAAATATTTTAGAACATGAATTTTTACTATTATGCTATTACAAATTTAAAAAAAAAAATTATACCAAAAGATATTATTTACATTTATTTCCAAACCTTTATAGATACATATATTACCAATACTTTATTTTCAAAGAAACACAAATAGCATTACAATGTCTCATAGTCGTATATAGACGACTGTTGCGCAGTGCGGTAAAATATGTAAATACTAAATGAATGATTGTTTTCAACAACGAATACATATCTTGTAAGATTCATGTACTCCAGTACATATGTGAGTCATGGTTGGTCCGCACTGTTATCCCAGAACTATGGCAATACATTTTGTAGTAGGACATTAAATTGAAGTATAAATGTTGATGATGAATATGCTAAAAAAATTAAAATGCATAATTTTTTACAGTATTTTCCTTATTATTGGCTTTTTAGTCAATCAAAAAGTAATATTTATTCCTGTCCACTTCCCAACTGCTCAATGACAGTTAATTATTACTATAGTTCGAAATTTATTATAATAAGATTAGGTTATGTAGTCGTACATTATAATATATAGAAATAGGTAGTTCAGTCAAATTTATCCATAAAAATCCTACAATATTTATAAAAAAAAAATTGTTACTAGTACAAATATTTTTTTAACGGCTTATTCGCCGGGAGGATTACTTGTCAGAACGACAGATCATTGAATTTTATTCTTGATTTTAATATTCTTGACCTATTTTAGGTATTCCAAAAGGAATGTTTTATAAAACCCATCATAACTGAAAAATAATATGAAAATTGTATATATATCTAAGCACACATCTCGTACATATCTAAGTTTCATTATTAAATATAATGTAATTTACTACTTTTAAATTACCTTTTAAGTTTTCTATTACCTTTTAAGTTATATATATATCTCTACGAAAGTTACAAAAGTCGTCAAGAGCTTTTGTCTACGATATACAACCGCTGCATTAATTATTTTAATTTATATCCACATATTAATACGTGAAAGAAAAACTTTCGACCACTTTTAAAAAAAATAATGCGGACAGTAAATTATTTGCTTATATGGAGAAATTAGAAATAAACAAAATTAATTGATACTTATAAAGTGACATTCGCGTTGCTAAAACGCGTACTTTACATGTCAATATCGTTACTAGTCATTATTATAATTATTTAACATTAAGGTTGACTTCTGTTGACTTTTGAATTATATTCAAGATATTTATTTAGGTACGTGTAACAGTCATAAATTTAAACGACCTAAAACTGTTATCATTAAAAAAAAAAATAATAACCTAAATAATCACATATAATTTTCACAAAAATTTGATTATAGTAGTTTTCTCTGATAGTAATTGCTCAACAGTGCTTTTGACCGCAAATATACAGCTGAAAGTTATTTTACTGACGCACTTACTCAAAACTTTTAACCACTATTACTCTATGTAATAGTAATTTCTGGCTGGTTATTTCAATCAAATGTACTATTATTCGAACGATTAAAGGTATCAGATTTTTTGTTAACATTTTTTAAAGTGTTATTCCCACACTTAGGAAATTGAAATATCAGATTTTGCTTTAAATTTTTATAATGTTTGATAACATTAAAGTATATTTAAAAAATCTTATGACAGGTTGATTTTTGATTGTAATTTAAGAGTTTACCATGTTAGTAAAGTTTTGATATCAACGCTTAATATGAGGCTTGGTTAAGTCAAAAGCAAGCCAATCAAACATTAAAAAGTCATTAATAAAAATATTTAAAGTGAAATTTGATTAATATTTTTTCCTATATTAAGTAGGTAGACCAAGCTAAATACGAAAGATTTCTATAGACATGCTAAATATTGATATAAAGAATGAGCTTCAACATGTCCTACTTACCAAGCAATACTCCTCAATATGAAATGTAATTTAGTTTGTAATGAAGTAAATTAATCCAGGCCACAATCAACTCCATCTTTTGTGAATTCCCTGTAGAATATTCTTATCTATATGATATCCAACACTAGCTTTAAAGGTAAAAGCCATTACAAAGCCCGTATGCCACATAATAAACGAGATAAAGCAATTTCACGAGAGTACAATTGGTTACTTCTGCAGAAAAACAAAATGCTAGTTTCGTGAGATATCTAAAGCTTTGATACGAAGTTTTTCCCTATTTAATTTTTGACATATGCTCAAATAGTTTAGTATTTTCTAAAAAATCTGGTAACCATTAGTTTTTTCTAGACAAACTTATCTTCATTATAGATTTAGTTTATAAATACTCTTGTTCAATAAATCCTAGTTATATATAATTAAATGTAATTTAAGGAAACGTATCGTAAAAAATATTTCATTTGCTTTTATAGAATTATATTTTTTTTACTTAGTACTTGTTTGTAACATCTGTTGCGGCAATCATTTACTACTCGAGTCGCAGCAACATCAAATTTTTCCTCGATAAGGAACAGCGTCTAATGGCTGTTTCGTAATTAAGTAGAGAACGATCTACAACATTTATTGCCGACGCGAGGTGAAAATTGAGGCAGCTGAATTATAATAAAATTGTCGCTGTGTGAAATATGTATTTAGAAATCACTATTTGGAATTGACATTTAGACTTGATAAGGACCATTGTAGTGCAAACGTTATCTGCGTATTGATACTGTATTTATTAACTCCCAGACATCCAAAAAATTATATGGTAACCAAATCGAGCGTTTGCATAGTAAAAAATATTTACATATGCTGATAAAAAATATCTTTTATTGCATTTTAAATTTTGAAAAAACAACGGTATAACAAGACGCAGCTGCACAAGTTGAACTAATTTTACCCCAACATGACAAGGGTATTAGTTGGGTCGAGACCCTTTTTATAACTCAGGTTACTAATATATACTTACTGAAAATATTATACACGAACTACAAGAAAAATACATTTATGTACTAACTTTTATAAAAAACACAACGATAGTTTTAAAAACTACTTATACCGTGTTTATTTCGTATTGTATGAAACACTAAGGAGGATATTTGTTAAAAGATTTATACTTAATACTTACAAATCATCTTAGCTTTAAAGTATTAAAATTCATACATTTACTAATCCAGTTAAACTCCGATTTATACGGTCATTTATCTTGGATAAAAGCGATGTAACTCTTCATGTAAAATCTAGTATTCAAGTTTAGATGAGATTTAAAGTAAGTTGTGATACCACCAGATTCAACAAGAAATCAAATAAAAGTTTGATATAACATTTGCTTCTATTTTAAAATAAACACATTGTAGATTATATATTAGTATATAATCTAGAAGGAGATATTGTTCGAAATTTGAATGAGTTGACCAGTAATAAAGGTATAGATTACAATGTGCGTTTTTTATCGCATTTAGGTCTAAACCTACACGGCTATAGGCGTGTATAAACAGGTTGATGACAGTGGACGAGGTGAAAGGAGTATGCAGTGTTTGGCACTCCGTTGTCTCTGACTACACCGCTAAGGATAAAGCGGGAAACTAATAAAAAAAAGGCCAGGACATTGTACAGGAAATCTTTTATTGGGTTATAATAATACTAGTACTAATCATACCAACCACTGCTACAAATGTACAACAGTAACTAAATCTTAACTATACCACAAAACAGCTGACGCTGAACCTGGTCTGCATAATTATGGTAAAGATAGCGCTATAATCCTGTTTTAAGAAAATTCTTTTTGGACTTTACATACATGGCTCTGTCTTGCGTTATCTGTATAATCGCTTGTAAGCCAGACAAAAACTCGTTCCCGGTTCAAGATTTTCAGTCAGCACTTAATTTGGCCAATTTTTTTTTGTCTGGCTCAGATTACAAAACTAAACGTATTCTGATTCTGTCATTTCGTTAACAATAAATTGTATTGTTTTGTTTAAATTGTACTTTAAATATTAAAAAGTTATGTTTATTCTAACTCTAACTTTTATTTATTTCAACGCCATGGCCTATCATGGCCTATGCCATTAAACTTTTATGATAAAAAATAAAATCACTAATCTCCGTCTGTTCTCGTGGCCCTAATACATGATATTAAATTTAGTTATTGTGTGATTAGCATGAACAAATGTAATATCAACTTTGTTTCTAAGCGATATTTAACTTTTAGAAGAAAGTTTTAACCTTTTATTGGACAAAGTTAATCTTAAGTCATAAAGTTTATCATTGTTTATCATCAAGTGTGCAAAGTAGATTTCTACTTGTGACAAATACGTCGTCTCTATAAGAAACTCAGCCTTGTCGCCGGCATGGGTAGGGCGTTGTGAATTATAACATCAGAAAGCTCGAACTTTTTGTGCTGAGATTAACTGCGTATTACAAGCCCAAAGTATGCCAATGAGGGGTGTTTCCTAAACTTCTTAATTAGTTACGAAAGGTTTTTCTTGTGAACGCCTTTTAGGCAGATAAGGAGTCCGTATTTTAAATGAACGCTGTAGAGTATGTCCATATTGGAATATTTTGTTCTAACTTTACGAAATATTTCAATGTTCGTAGTTATTAAGCCTTTTTTTCAGTAATTTATATTTTTCATTATTCATGTATATTTTTCACGTATAGAAAATTCTATATCTTTCTAAATGTTGTTGAAGATAATTTATATGACAGGTTCCTAATCATCTATTTGGGTATATATATATACATAATATATGACATAAATACTAATTATTGTTTAACGGCGGGTCGGTACATAAAAACCTAGTATTAAAACACCTAATCCTCCAGTTTTTGGTACTTCAAGAGAACCGTATATGTGCATCGTGCTTAAGAGAACTGTAAACCGTAGAACCCAATGACATGACCAGTATTTTATCCTCCTCCTTACCAGTCGTTTTATAAGAAAATAACACTAAAGTTAAATATTAATTAAATACTACTTCAAATGCGATGAACATCGCTGCAGCGGACCAATAAGTATCGCCTATTAATTCGCAATTAAAATATATATCATATATTTTCACTGATTTCATTATGAATAAATTTCAATGTCAAGATTTTGACGAGTTCAAAGATAAAACAAAGTTAGTAAATTTGACGAATGAGACGATTACTCAAGGTGATAACATCGACGAGATACGTTTGATTAATGGCGTAGATAACAGTTTATAATATATAAATAAAGTAATTTGTATTTTGTAAGTAAGTATATTTGAAAAAAATAATAATATATTTTCATAATTTATTTTATTCTCTAAATTGCTTAGATTAAAACTTAAAAGTTTACTGATCCTCTATATGTACATACTCGTTATAATATATTGTTTTAATGATTTTTATTTTGTGTAGTGGATATAAATTAAATTATTATGATTAAATCGTTAAGGTGGTGCAATGGGACAGCGTCTGACTGTACTCGTGATTGGCTGTAGGTTCGATCCCCACTCGGTGGAATGATCATAATTTAATTATTTTTTTATTTCCCTTGTGAACAAGAAAAAGTGTGGCGTTGAGGTCCGCCTCTTAACACGCAATGTCTTCGAATTCGGGTGGAAAGTGGTGAACGAAGTGGAGAATGGATACGGGAAAAAAGTGAAGATGAAAGAAAAAGAAAATTTAACAAAACAAAAAGGGTACACTCTTTCAACAGTTTAGAGTCTCGCGAGAATTTAATTACTTTTTCTGTTTAATACCGGTAGATCAATTAATATTTTTTGTGTATAACAAGTTGTTGCCTAAAACTTTGCTTGCGTAAATATTATTGCCCTGCGTATTTGCGTGCGTTATTTCTATCTCCCAAAGCTTCCACTGTAAAACCGTAAAGTCCTTTGTAAAGTATTTGTCACGGAAGGGCTCCATTACACTTTCCAAGAAAAATACATGCTTAATTTAAACTTTCTTCACCTAGTAGTTAAGTATGTACTTATATAACTTTCACTTTTTACTCGGACACTATGATTGTGAGTTTAATTCACATACGGGTTTATTTTTCGCACAAAGGTGTTATCCATAAGACACTTAATCTTCAATTCAATAAATTATTACGTTTTCGATGTCTCCCACATTTCATACAGCAAATAGCTATATTAATATCCTCCTCGCATTTCGCATTTTATGTCTAAGCACAGTTTTTTCGACACAAATATGCACCATTTCATTCCACCACACAATAAATGGAATATAAATCAAACGAATCGGTAGCTTCCATCAAAATTACGATCAACATCGTTAGAGCGTTTAAACGAGACTTTAACGCGTATTACCAGTATCAAACGCTTTCCGCCTCCAAAGCAACAAAGATAATACCTACCGAAACGGTTCATCAGTATTCAGCGGTGAAGCAATTGAAACTGCGGTAGTGCTCGGTCCTCCCACTCAATTTTCCTTGTTCCGACGGCTCGAGTTATTTGCATCACAAAAACACAATGTCGAGGGAACGCGAGACCATTAATCACGCGTAGCGAAGTTCGGCGCATTCGTGAATAGCGTCAACCGCACGCGAATGATTCAGACATTTTGCTATTCTGATCGAAGGCAGCCAAACGCATGATTCCTAAATGTCTTGTATCATGTGTTACTAGAGCAGACACTGTTTGCTTTAATGCTGTATATTCAGTTTTTTTAAGTTAATTTAAGATACAACTGGATTATGTAATTATTTTATGAAAAATTGCAAAATTTCAATAAACAACTACTAGATTTACAATAATGTATCTATTAATTACATACACAGGTATATTACTGTCTAAGATTTTTAATTGCTACCAGCTCATGAATGAAAAATATTTATTAAAGTATAAATTTTCAAAAAATGTGAGAACAGGTCAAAATGGAATAAAATACCCTTGCTGAGTTAATATACACACCATTATAGATAAATATATATAAAAGCTAGTATCAAGTTGATAGTATTATCGATAATCTTTTTATCCATTAGCCTAAAGTTAGGTTAAATTTATTCTGGTTTCATGAAATGGTGTGTTTTAATCATCTAATTTAATACTCTGTCTACGAGTATTAATCTTTTATTAAATTGTGGCAAGTTTGTCATTTCGTTTTAAAAAAAAATATTCATTTCAAATTTACGCTTTATTCTGCATAGCAGCAGAGTTGGCAGAGAGAACCTGTCATGCAATATCATTACACTGTGTTTTCCGCTGTTCGAACCGGAGAAGAGAAACGAACGTATTCTAAATATAATTATTCCTCCGAGTAGAGATCGAACCCACAACCATCTCGTTTACGGTCACACAATGTTTGCACTATATTATACTTATATTTGTACAAGAAGTTCTTGTTGTACGTAATAATAATACATAATATTCATGTAAAAGTTATTTATTGCTGCCTTTTCTGTAATCAATTAGGTCTTAAAATTTTCTTTAGAGAAATATAAAAAAAATAAACAAGATAATTTAATTATATGTATATAAAATGCATGTACATATAAAATATATGCAAATGTAGTTTTTTTGCTTCAAGCAATCTCTTACGCATGAAATTTTGTAGAGAAATGATTAATTGTAAAGAGAAAAGTGGAATAATGTTAAGAAAAATATTAAAAAGACCAGCTGTACCTGCGATTTCTTCAGCTTGGGAAAAAGAAATTAAAGAATTTGGTAAAGATATGATTTGGCCAGTTAAGTAAGCCATAGCCCCCGCTTGTCTTATTTTTTTCACAATGTTCTCATACAAACATTTAAAACACTATAACTTTTGTATTTATGAACCGATTGAAGTAAAATAAATACAAAATTATATTGGAATTTTACAATAATACAATAGTTCAAACTAAATTTAAATTTGTCAAGTCATTTTCAGATTAGTTTTTTTAATTATTGTTTTAGTTTCTATTAAACACTCATAAATGCGTCTAATAATATTTTTTCTTAAATATCCTCCATATTTACATTTTTTACATTTTTGTTATATGTATAGAATACATTATTCTGCTTAAAGACTGTAGATATAATATGAAATTTCTGAAATTATACAGTCTACTAACGTAATTAGTTTAAAATACATCTTCAATTTTATTGAGCAATATAGAAATATACCGTTCAAAATTGTCAATGTCTATACTTTAGTAAGTTTTTTTAAGTGCCGGAACAAGCTGCCGTTTTAATTGCACCAACCGGAAAGGGGAGAGATGAATGGAAGGAAACAGCCTTGCCAACCGCCCTACATTATTAAAACTTGAGCACCGTGTACTCTACTCGGCAAGCATAATGAATTGCAATATCGTCTCAAATAAACTTCAAATAACTTTGCTCTATATCTATCTAAAAACATGTATATTCAATTACATTATCTTGGCAAGGTTTAGACTAAGTTTAAATATATGTATGCGGCACGGTAATAAAGTTTAATACATACCTTAGTACATCATGTCGTACCTGAAGACGCAAGGCAAAGCAAACAAAATTATCTACATTGAGAATAACTAGAAAAACAAGCGAGCGGGTAAACTAATTGCATCCTTGAGACGAGAAGCGAGTTAGTAAGAACGCTCAAGATTGTTTATAAAGGTGTGAAAATAACGGCAATCCCAATGTTGCCGTGGCCGCCTTATTACATTATATGAGTACCTCAACAAAGCCTCTTCCGTGCCTTATCTGCGGTACCGCAAGAACCTCATAAGCTCAGGTTGGTACCTCGAAACATATTGTAACACATTATGCGGTAAGGCGACAGCAACTTACCCCGCCATAATAATATATATTTATACTCTTATGAATATTTCCACGATAAAAGTACATTAGTGATACTACTGGTGGGACTAAAATTCGAACTTGCATCCGGAAAAGGTCACAGGTTCGATTTTAGTCACGGTTATATTGATTATGTGGGATTTAGTTGGAGAGCTTTTGAAAATAAGTAAGACTTCTTTAAACTAAAAAGTAATACAATAAATTGTAAATAAATTAAAGATAACGGTTTGCTTCAATTGTTGCATTGGCAATGTCCTTGTTAACCAAGTCACTGAGGTTTAATAAGTTCTTTGATTTTCACGATTATTACACATTTTGAAATAAAACTATTTGAACCGGATTAATCTCATATAATTTTGGTATTTGAAAATACATTTTAGAACCCGACTTTTCGAACACTTTACAGTAGTCCGAGGTCACTCACTTATGGTTTCTTTAAAATTCGTTACAATAATTTATTGTTTAGATTCTAAAAGGTTTTAAAAAAGGGTGTTTTAATGAATATTTGTTGTCTCAAGAGTATAATATTCTATATACTTAAAGTTTATTTGTATATGAAAAAAGAGTGCAAAAATCTAATATACTAGAATATATATAAAAATCATATATCAAATTATTAAAAAATATATTTTTCACATACCACCATGTGTTGCTGAAGTAACGCGTGTTTTATGCATTAACGGGCCATTATTTCATATAAATTTTTCGAACTGAGTGAGGTTAAGTAGTTACCCCTTGAAAAAAATGCCTACGCTCTCTAGAAAATCAAACTACCCCCACATCACACTACAATAATAAGATGAAATAGTTTTTTATTGTTGTAACATTATCTACCAGAAGGTTTTCACTAACGGAATGCATAAAAGACACAGATTCATATCAAGTATTCTATGTTAGTTAACTTTACCATACAGCTTTAGAGTAGAAGTGTTGAACAAATTATATTAAAAACACAAAGTATTACTATTCTGCAAATATTAATATTAGCTTATATACTAACAATAGCTATAGGCAAACTAACTACTAACTATAGGCAAAACACGAATACTTCTTCAGTTTGATTAAAATTAGAAAAACATGTATCTTTTAAATATAAATAAACTGTCACGTCGGCGGAAGATAATAAAGGAGCTTAATATATAGCTTTCCTCCACTTAAATTAAATATTTAAAGCGCTCCACATTATCAAATATATTTCCCAAAACATAGAAAATTTAATATAAATCTTTATTCAAAGTAGGTTTATAAATATTTGAAGCCCTTATAAACCTTTGTTATTTTAATACAAAGCGAAATAGGCTGGCCTTAAAGTCACTACATAATCTCGGGTAGAGTAAAACGGGCCTAGTGAAGGGCGTGGAATAATCGTCCACCGAGACGTCAATCACACGGTGGACCAAAACCGAGGATAAGGCTGAAGGGTTAGATTATAAGGGTCCGATTCTCTTAGGAAAAGGAATATTAATATTCAGGGCCACGAATGGCCTAATTTACTTTTATAGCCTTTTCAATTGTTAGCCTGTTTTTGGGCTCATGTTTAATAAGATCCACGTAAACTTTTATTTCTTATTATACATATTTAATGAAAATAAGAAATCAGGTGTCAGTTTTAGTACGCAACAAGAATATTATCTTAATACATTATAACTGGATTACTGGATACTAACTGAGGAAAGGACTGACAGACAACGCACAGACAGACAATACTGGTAGTATAATGTCTTATGGAAACAGGGAAATTTTGTATTTTACGTTTCATATAAGTGTACGCAACGAAGTTGCGGGCGACAACTCTTATTAAGTCAAAAATCGAATGTCAAATCTATATCAACCTACTTTCTGCATAAAAATGCATATAGAGTTAACAAGAAACATACAAATGTTAGTATTCTAATAAGCAAAAATCATATTTTAAACTGTTTAAGAGTATTTTAAAATACAGCAGATATTTGAAATAGATATACATTTTGCTTACACTAATGAAAATAAAATACAGTAAATAATATTTTATATTATGTTTAATCACTAATATCATAGTAGCAATAAATATATATTAATATATATTTATTAAGTTACTAGCGAACCGCTCGCGGCTTTGCCTGCGTGAACTATAGCTGTAATAAAAATGAGAGAAAAATGTAGCCCAAAACCTTCAAGTATCTCTATATAAACATTTATCACAATCGGTTTCAGCGGTTTGTCCGTGATGACGTCACAGACAGACATAGAGACAGAGTTACATTTGCATTTATAATATTAGCATGGATGTAATTATCTTGTATGCAATATTGAGCAAATAAATTTTACACTAATTTACACTAATGGAGCATTTAAGTTATTCGTACACCAACCAATATCGTTGTGTAGTATTTTTATAGGAAATGCCTGGAGTAAATCACATGTATTAATAAGGTCGCTTTTACACCAATAACATACTCCCATTATATAATATTTCTTACTGATTAATATAGGTGTTTTAGATTAATAAATTATAATACAAAAAATGTAATTAATATATATATATATATATATTTAATTGTGATCTAAATCTAAACGTACCGGTGAAATAACCACCAAATATAATTAACACAGTGAAAGTGGTAAAATAATTCTGTAATAACGAATTTCATTTCAGGTTGAAATAAACACCACAGCGCAAAGGGAACCAATTAACGAGAAACCGAATTAGAATACGCGCGTTTAGGAGCATGTTTTGCTTTTGTGCTATTTGTCGATAATGTAAATAATTTTACTGTTATATGACGTGTACATTATATTAACTACCTTGCTGTTATTAAGGTGAAATTCCTGGATTCGATTAAAGCCCTGAAAACGTATATTTGACTAGCGACCCGCCCGCGGATTCGCCTGCGTAAACTACACCACTAAACTACTTTCTACATTAGTATTTTAACCCGCCCGCGTTCTTATTTAAAACACAAACTTTGCTTTAATTTATAATTGGAATAGTTTTTCTGTTTTATTTATAAAACGAATGAAATAAAATGAACGCTAAGGTTTACTTATAATGACAATAGTCCAAATAGCATTTAAATCGGTTAAACCGTTACTGAGATAAGCATGCACAAATGCACAAGCAATATTATAAATCATTATTTTGGGTTTTATTACATTGTTAAATGCCTATAATATATATTTTTTCATATACTTTCCATTTCTTTATTATATATAAACAAGAAAGCGCGGCCTTGAGTTCCGCCAACACGCAAATCTCGATCGTTTTTAAAGTAGGGAACGGAATATTTATAGAGCATAAACATAAGTGGGTTCTGATTAAGTAACGTTTTTTTCATATTTAATAGCCCTTTTGACGCGTAAAATACGCATTGCCTTAGCAACTTTAAATAAAAGCGCATGTCAAAGATATAGCGATGTGTGTTTTATTTATTTTATTATAATTGTAATTTTTAAAGAAATTTTAAATTTAAATGTATTCGCATGTCAAGGATATAGCGATGTGTGTATTATTTATTTTATTATAATTCTAATTATTAAAGAAATTTTAAATTTAAATTTATTATAAAAGAAATGACCTTTTGGACTTCTGATCCAAATACCAAATTTCATATTCCTCTACCCGCATTATTTACTTAAAAAGGGGTTTTAAGTGTTTCGTTGTCGCATTAATATAGTGATATATAATATTTTATACTAAATTACAATATAAAATATAAAATACAAAAACAAAAATAGTATCAGGAAACGGTGCTAGAAATAAATTGATTCGTTCAGGCCGGCCGTTAATTTTGGATATGAATTGTAAATCGAGCAAAACATTTTGTTTACGTAAAATTATTCCACTCAATTTTGCCTAACGAAGTGTTTACTTTATTAAATACGTTATTTACTATGTGTTTTGGAGGTAGAGGGCTCTATGTATGACTATCTGTGCAGCTGGAAGGTTTAGTTCATACAATATTAATGCAAATGTAATGAATGCAATTCAGCGCTAACAAATTTCAATAATGTATGTGCAACGCTACCGAATTATACAACACAATTGCCAAATCTTTTTAAAATATAGCTGAAATTCCTTTTATTATATTAATTACCAATCATCACTAATGTGTTATTATCAAATAGCAAAATCTAAAAATATTTAAGTTAAAAAAGACGTAATCTTGGCGCAGTGTCACAGCGTCTGACTGTAAACGCGATGGTTGAGGGTTCGATTCCCACTCGAAGTAATTCACATATTTACAAAATATTTTAATTTGTCCGCTCTGATACCTAAGACAAAGCACGGCGTTGAGTTCCACCACTCAACACACTATGTTTTGATTTCGGGCGGAAATTGGAGGACGGAGTGTATTGACACTAGGTTCTCTCTGAATACAAAAAAAAACTCTGAAAAAAGTGTGAAGCTGTTTCGTTAAAAAAAATCACATTTTAATTAAAATACTTTGGAAAAGAAAAAAATTAAACAGGAATTCTCAACTATTCGTCCATAATATATCAGAGAGGCGGATACATGGCTAATTTTGCCATTGCTTTTTTTAGATGATTTTGATATTTGAACTCCAAACATTCGCATTTCAACAAAACAAACGGATATTGTTATAGTAATACACGTTGTTTACATTTATGACATTAATGCCATATAGTTTGTTTCTGTCGTCTATCACTATATAATACACTTTTCATAATAAAAAATGAAACGTAATAATTGTCGTATTTGTATAATCTTACTCTTACACACTATTTATTAAAACTTTCAATAGTGCTGTTTAAGTTCAATTCGGGACACAAGCTCAACGTTCTTGAGCAAAACTTTATATGTGAGTACGATATGTTTGAGTTCGTTAAACAATCAACAAACATATGTGGAAAAGACAGTCGGGGGTTAATTTTGGAATATATAAGCAAGTCTAATAAGGCTGAACGTTCACTTAAAGACAAAGGAATACGACAAAGCTATTCTGGGCAAGTAGAATCTCTCGAGGGTTGCGGATTGCATTAGCAATACTACGTTTGCAAATGTATCGCCTGTTGCTGGAAAACGGACAATGAATGCATAAGCGTTCCCATATCTACTATTTGCTAGTGACTTAACATTTGGCTGGTAACCAAAGGCTGTTCCAAGTTTTTTTTTACCTTACATACATTGGCTGAGTCATGAATATTACTATCTAAATTGCCTCTTAAATGTATCTGCCTAACTTATAGCAATACACTAAAAAAATACACAAGATATGACTGAAAAACCAACGATTGTACGTATTTTAATAAAACACATAAAGTTCCCTTATGTTAACTCATCTTCATACAAGCGTCCTGTATTCCATGAATACTGTCCATTTTAAATTCTTTTAGTTCATTTTTCATCGCATTACATTGCCACCGCTTCTGATTGTTTTATTATAACTTTTTAGAATGTGAATTTTTCACATACCTCTGTTTTGTTTCGTTTCATGAATTCGCAAAGCGAAAACGCCCATTTTAAATGTAAAAAGTTATTACTCGTAAAATTCTATGCATTCGAGACTTTTACATGATACATATTATGTGTGTAGAATATTTCCCTTTCAGTGGTTCATGCTGAAATTTAATTATATCTTTCATATTTATTTTTTCTTAAACTTTTTTACTCAAATGAACAACAAATATCTTGTTATATTCTAGTTGTATATTAACATTATACTATATATGCTAAACAGTATACGTGTAATATGTACGGATATTATTTATTTTATTCGTAGATGAAGTAGGCACAACCGATAATATTCTATTCTTTACGTTTCAGAGACAAATTATACTACTGGACGGCAATACTTCACGGTGCACGCTTGCTTAACCAAATCAAGAAAACTTACAAATATATACAATATTTTAATATTCCTCAATTAAAAAAATTTAGTCTCATGTTCGTGTTTTTTGTATTATTTGTTTAAGCGCTGCATATTACAGTGCACTACAAAAAAATAAAACTACGTTTTAAATTGTGTGAAAGTTTAATCTATCCGATTATTTTAAATAACCTTTAAATATAAACAATAATTATACTTTCATTAGATTCGAACAGGTGTTCAAATTTAGGCAAAAATAGAATTAAAACATTGCATTATACAGGTGAAAAAGTATAGTTCCTGAATAAAATCTATCATCAGAACTACATGCAGCTGTTGTATTGCTTAATAATTTCATAAAATGTATGGCGAATGGACAGCTGAGTATCCTCACAGGAAATTAAATAGCATCGGGAATATTTTTGTTAAAAATACACATCAATCATTTAGATGATCGCATTTCCTATTTAGCCGGTGCCAGTAGATATTTATTACGAGTTTTAATATACTATTTCGTTAGTATGTAATGATGGGCTTATTTGTTTTTTTTTTACCCATTTCTGGAGTAGGCAAAAGAACGTATTGATACGACTTTTATATATTACTTTTATACATTATTTATAGAAGATCGAATAGCAAATACATATTATTTTAATTCAGTTTCGTATTATTATTAAAAAAATCGTATATTCAGTCGTATAATTTTTTTTTAATTTGATACAAAGCATATCTTTTGACTAGCTTTTTTTTCGTAAAAATGTTGCTATAGTCATTGTTCCAACCAATAGAATCGTTCCAAGCGAATTAATTTTATTATATTTTCTTTTGTGTGAGTAGCTTTTTTTCTATCTTTTACCATTTTTTATTATATAAAACAAAAAATTTTGAACTAGTAAAAATTGTGTAAATAATTTTCTTATTTGTTGTATTAAATTGAATATTTTTTGTATTGTAATCTATTACTTTTGGGGCAAAAATGGTCTTATACAAACAAAGTATTTGGAGCGACCTCAAATGGCACACTTTCTTCGGTTTGCGTAACAATTAGAAAAAAGGAAAAGTAAAAGGACCTCTTAATGGCCACCGCGCTAGAACCAAAATTAGCCTTAAGTACGTCTTGTTTTCTACATTTTTAGTCTCTTTTTTTCCTTTCACATTTCTTTACGAGTAAAGTTAAAGATTTTAATTTTTTGTATTTTAACTTGTAAAAACAATTTTCTGTTTCTGTAAGTTGTAGATTTAAATAATACTTATTTTGTAAGGGTTGAATTAAAAATGTTTTAAAATGGAAGTGAAGGCATCAAAAATTTGCTTTTTATTCTTGCAATACCCTAACCATAACCTAATTTTTAAACTTATATTTAGATCAATTATAAAAACACTTGACACTTGCTTCTATTACGATTTATATTTCATAAAAAGTATCATTTAATAAATTGTTCTTAAGTGCGTCGATACAATGATACAGCTTAACGAGTTTATGCAAAAGTAGACATCACTTCTGTTGAATGAGTTAAGTATATACATGTCTGATGGCATTAACCCTAATTGTAATTAGGTTTCGTAATAAGTAATTTGGGAAATTCTCCTCGCCGGAGCCTCAGCGATGGTATAATTAGATACGTCGTTAATTAGACGGTAGACTACAAGAGCACTCGGGCTTTCGTTTACTTTAGTATAAGCGTTGCCGTTCTAGCCCTATTTAAAGGTTTAAAACTGTTTATATAAATACTTATTTTCATTGAAATTTATGAAACTAGCAGCTACTTATATAAAATACTGTATGTTATAGTGATAATACAAAAAAAACTATTCAATTCATATTATAGGATTGACACTTTGGCGTTGCGTTGAGACGTTTCCGCTCTGTGCGTTCTCTACCGCATTTATCATGGGTAGTGTTGGACTTGATTCCTACCGCAGAATTTTCCAACCGCACAGTACGTAACCGATTTAAATACAATCCTCACCATCTGGATACGTGACACTCTACTACTGTGCGGTTTAAGTAGGAACCTCCTTCCACGTGCCACTCAACTGTGGAATGGCGTACCATCGGCCGTTTCCAGGTCGTTTCAACATGGGTACCTTCCAACAGCGCACTTTCCACCTTATTATATTTCCACCTTAAAAGGCCGGCAACATCTGTGTAGCTCTGGTGATACACGGGGTCGTAGGCCGCGGTGATTACGTACCATCAGGTGAACCGAACGCTCGTTTGCCTTGTCTATAAAATAAAAAAAAATTTAAATATTTTTTAAACGTGGTTTATTACCCTACCGATATCACATAGACCTAAGAGTACAGGACTCAGTAAAAGTCAAATACACGTTCGTTTTTATTAAATTTCTGCTATAGAAGTAAAGAAGAATTGAGATCTTTGATGCAATATTAGAAAACATCTTTTACCTCTATTAATTATCCTCGTGAATTGTTGAATTATCCTCGTGTAATGTTTTGTGTAACTATTTGGACTGGCATTTTTCTGTAAAGAAACTATTTTTAACCGGATTAATCGCGTATATTTCTGGTATTCAAAAATTCATTTTAGAAACTAGACGTTCGAACACTTTAGTGTAGTCCGTGGTCATAGGTAGACTGAGGTGTCCGAGGTCGTCTGTCAGTTGATACAATTATTGTATGAAACTACCGCCAGTGATTTCTTAGTTGCCTCGCATACTTCCCTGGATTCTTGCAGAATGAGCTGGCTGTACCTTACTCATACCAAACCAGAGAACAACCTGTGACCACGGACTACTGTAAAGTGTTCGAAACGTCGGGTTTCTAAAATGTATTTTCGAATACAAAAAATATACGCGATTAATCCGGTTAAAAATAGTTTCATTTCAAAATGTGTAGTAATCGCGAAAATCAAAGATGTTATTATGGCATTTTTCTCTCTTAAGACGTATGAAAAGAATGCATGTACGTTATATTTGAGAATAAAATAAAAATAATTACATTTGCATATATAGAAACTATTTTGTTGAATTCATATCCATACGGATATTGGATACATGTGTACGAACGAAACGTGCGATAGAGGTTTTCAAAGTTGTTAAAAGTTAGTATAAACTATAGGAACGAAACAAGTGTAATATATTTTTGAAATTGTTCTATAAAAGCGTCCTAGTTAAAATTTCACAAAAGTTATAATTTTATTTACTACATTGAAAATTACTCTATTTTCTTTTTTTATATGCATTATATATTATTTGACAAAATATTACAACCGGTTTGGAGGTTACAAATCGGGAAACGAATATATTTTAAATATAATTCATTTCCAGTGCGTCTATAGTCAGAAATAACCCAATCCGCCACTAGTGTTTTCTATATTTTTATAAATAATATTCTTATTTTTTCTAAAATGTATATAAGTCACAGCATTTAATTGACGTAGTCGTAGCTCAGCTGGGACGTGTGACATTTCTAACTAAATGTCAACTGCACGCGTTGATTGTGAGATAAAATTCCGCATCCAAAAAACTGATATGCAAATATATATAACTTTATTTTGTATTTTCTCGATATGTGTTAATTTGGCACTGACAATGTATAGTGCGCATAGAGTAAGCGTGAAGCTGGGAATATAAGAAAGCAAAAGTGTATTTACTAAAAAAATCGACACTAGCTTTATACCCTTTTAATCTTCAAAATTTATCTATATATATATATTTTTTTTTTTAAGTGTTATTCGTACCCTAAGGAAATTGAAAAAGACATATTTAGAAAACGTTTCTAAATATGTTTATTTTTATTAATTTATCTTTATCATTGCAGGTGCTGAATATATAATAAAAACATTATTATATTACTGAAATTACACATATATCGTATATTACTTACAATTCTTTAACTAACTACGAATAAATTAAATGACGCTACATCCATATAGCGATTTCATTCATAAAATGCTACACGTAATACCATATAGTGATGAGAAAATTACAATAAGAGCACTTTTAATTATAAATGTTTCTAAAGCATAGACAATGCTTTACAATCATTCATTGTTCTGATATAGATTAACTAACGTAGAAAACTAACAATCGCAGTGGATGTAACGGAATGTGAAAAAAAACTGTACACTGCGGTTTCTATTGCGACGAGGAAGAAAAATGGGTGATATAATTTTCCGCGAACACATGGCGACCTCAGAAAGCATAGGGGAGAAAGCTATTTTGCTAATGGAGCACAATGGAAAAGAAAACTCAATCAAGCGCACGAGTCGCTGTGATTTCTGCGTCTAACTACAGGAGATATATCGCTCGCGTAGGGTTGTCCGATGGTATTTTTTCTTTTTCATCTATCATACATATATATTTATGGTCTTGTTAGTGACATATCCAAGTAATTTGGCTTAAAAATGGATCAAATTGCCTGATCGTAAGCATATAACATAATGATTTAGCGCCATGTAAAAAAATAACAAATTTTAATTTATTAATCATATTTTGAATTCAGACAACCCTGAGGGCCGGAGGTCGTCATTAGCAGGGAAACGCCACGTTGCCCTCACACAGCCGAAATTCTTCTAAATAACCTTTACGTAACTTTTCATATGTGAACCTAATTTAGCGACCGCCATTAGTTATCCTGCATTTTTGTTATAAATATTAGGTGTTTTGCTAATATTGAAACTGAAGATAGAATATTTTGTCTTAAATAATAATATTAGACGAATTTTCAAATTGTAGAAATTATAAGTATGTTTTCTCAAAAGGAAAGCAAACTAACATATTTATACAAACACCTCTACTTCATAAAATGAAATTTTCTTACAAACCTGTATATTTTAACATTATTTAAAGTTTAGTGTGGCTTATCCTTTGACGTAAGGCTTACCGTGTAATCTTATCCTTATTATAATTCTGTCGTTACAAGTGTGGGGAATACCAACATATCTACATATTTATAGATCTCGAAAGTTGTCAGGCCTGTCACGTAGACGCGCGTGCTCACATGAATTGAACGGCAGCTACGACTCATGACACAGACTCAAATTAAAATTTAATTAAAAATAGAACCTGCACAGTTAATGACGGATTTTAATTTATTACTATGTTATTATAAATTACTGTTTTTTCTTATAGGTTAGATAAAAAAGAAATTTATACACAAAGTAGCGCATTTTATATACAAAGGTGCGGTGTTGAGTTCCGCCAGTCAATATGCAACGTCTCGAAGTCGGGCGGAACGTGGAGACCTTAGTGTCTTGACACTAGTCTCTCCGTGACTCCCCTGGTATGCAGGAAAAATGTGCATTTATTACAGACAGACATGACGATTATAATCAGTTAGATATTTCTTCTCTTCATCATAAAATTGGAAGATATAAAGTAACGAGACGTGACGAGGCGAGAGTACGAGCAAAGTGCAAGTGTAACCATTTAGGTCCATTTGAAAAAATAAAAACTTAACTTTCAAGTTGTTAAAAAAGTCGTAATCCCAAAAACGTCTGTTCCTAATTTCTTTCCCGATTTTAAAAGAGCCATCATTCATTTACGACGACATTTAGAACAAGAAAATTTCGGGCTTCGACACGAAGTTTTGGCAATTTCCGTACTCAGTGACATTTTTTTGTGACCCATACTTTGTCGTTAATCTTGAGAACAAAAAGTCTTTGCTCGTGCGGCCGTTACTGTAACAGTGTAAGACGACAGATTTAAATTGGCCTACTAAAATTGGCCTTCAATGAAATATTGTAGCTATTACTAGGGTTAAAATAGTTAGGGTTAATTTAGCGAAATTTTGAGCTTTGAATTTATGTCAGCAAATTTGTTTCAGCTTTCAATAGTGAAGCGACGTGTAAAATAATTCTGCTATTCTTTGCATAATGCTAGCTATTCTAGAGAGTCATACAGCACAGGTTTTTGAAAATAAATACAGCGTTCACGAGCTGAGTAGATAAAAGCGTTATTAAATAATGTTTTAAAAGATAACATTTTTCATTTTCTGGATACACAGGAAAACTGCCGGACTGTGAAGCTGTAAACAGTTTTGTGAAAAAACTTTTTAATAAATTTCTTTTTAATATCACAATATAGACTTCAGTAATATAGTTTCTATAGTAATTTATATGTTTGGACTGAAAATTGATTACAAGGGTTTTTTATATTTATAAATACCATTTCATCCTCCGTACATAAAATACGAGAGGTCCAGAGAGAAATAAGAATTTTACTTATTTCGTCAATATTCATTCAATATACTAAAAAAGGTCCTCACTGGCTTCAGTATTTCCCCTGTAAAGGACTTTTAGTTTACTTTCGAGGTTGAGACCATTTCTGTCCCAATCCAAATGCGGATAAATTTTCGGCGTATTTCATAATATTTTGGATTTACTAAATAAAAAATGATCAATATACTAATGTAAAAATATCTGTAATTTATTTCTAATATTACGTATGTATTTATTTTATATATTATATTTATTTTATATATTGTATAATCACTACACTAGCTTACGTTCCTAATAATGCATCTTCGACACTTTTATGTTAAAAAAATATATATATTTAGAAAACTAAATATATCTTTAATAATTAATCATTAAATAATTAATATTCTTTCTTAAGTGTTCGAATAACACTTTAAAAAAATGTTAAAATACTTTTATATTTTTTTAAAGTTTGTACATTTTTTAATATTTATGATTAAAAGGATAATCTTAAATGAAAACTCAAATGTATTTATAATTCATATGGAGCTCTAAATTTTACTCACTCACTGTATTCTCGTTTGAAAAGAACTTTCATAGGAATAATTTAGTAACTAATATAGTTTTTCATAAGCTTTATATAAAAGTCAAAGTCAATGCGATTTTATAAATGTATAAACAGTTCAACAGTATTTAATATATAACGTTGTAATAAAAAAAATATAAACTAAAAATCACATTTCAATTGTGGGCGGAAAGTGGAGAACGAAGAAGTGTCTCGACACTAGGTTCTCTATGATTGCTATTCGCTGAATCACACACTTACATTATAGCTGCGTACATGACAATATTATTCTTGACGGCTCGTAGTTTTTTTTTGTAGCTTCACGCTTGTTTTCACATATCATCTAGTGACTAGCAACGCAAAAAGCAACCTAGTGTCAAGACACTCCGTTCTCTACTTTCTGCTCTAAATTGAGTCATTGTGAGTTGAGTGGTGGATCTTAACTTCACTTTGTCTTCGTTTCGCTTTGTCGTGTCGTATCGTGTCGACGTACCAGAGCGGAGAAATGAAAATATAATCATTCCTCTAAGTGGAAATTGAAACAATCGTTTTTACAGTCAGACTCCACGATGGCCTCATGAAACATTTGATGTAAAATATATGGACCTATGTATGTATTGTTAGACATAAATGTACAACACGTGAAAGCTTTTATAAGCAGAGGACAAATTAATTTGGATAATTCATGAATTTATTCTCATTAGATTATTAGATATTAATATAAATCATGTACGCATCGAATAATGTTTAATCTATTTACGCCCAAAGCTTATTCAAGGACTAAAAGCAAACGAAAACAGTGTCTGACTACAATGTAGTGGTTGTCGGTTCGATTTCAATACTTAGGATTAATTTCAAATTATCTTTAGTTTCCCGTACTAGTAAGGTAAAGCGCGACATATCTTAAATTAGAATGGGAACGGGACGACGGAATGTCTTGTCACTAGGTCCTCTTTGTCTACCAAACCCCTATTATGAAAATACAACATATTATGATGTTAGTATTTTATTAAATTAATGAATGAATGAATGCGTCAATGATTTTTTTATCTGCCCCATCACTATTTAGTGCGGTAATCGCGTATAAATTTTTAACTAGACTCGTTAAATACTAAAAACGACCCTCTCTAACACACAGACACTATGAGCCCCATATAGGAAATTGCTAATATATTACTGGAAAATTTTATGTTTCCTCGCTTTTTATAGACTCATATATCGAAGCTAATTCTACACTGAAACCATTTTTACTGCCCCCACGATCATAAGTAGGTGTTTTATAGGGCTATGGCGTAAATTACGATATGCTTATGAATTGTTGTATAATTTTTTTTATCAAAAAATTCATTATTATTATTCATTATGATATCTTGATAATTTCATGAACACCATCGTGGTACAGAGGAAAAATATCTGATCTAAACACACGATGGTTGTGAGTTCCAATCTCGCTAGCGGATTCAACAGTTTCATAATATTTTCATTTCCTCAGTCTAATGGGACTAAGCGTAGTGTTGTTTGAAAATCTTGTTTTTTGTGGTGTTTTGAACACGAAAATAATAGCGTTTAATTGAAGGAAGTAGCAACAAACAAAGTTATTTTAAATAAGCCATTTTTATAATTTTATCGCAAAGCAAATGCAAACTATACAATACATTATCTTTACATAGTATTAAATAAAGTTGCCTCCGCGATCCTGTACAAATCTTTAAAACGACGCAACGGATGATAATGAAACTTTCATTAATAGACAGAGTGACATAGAACAAAAATTTATTTGTACAAATCGGGTAAATCTTGAATATCTCAGCTTTACTCTACTATAATATACATGTATATTATAATAAATTAAAAACGAGAGATTCAAAGATTTATAGTAATATATATATTTATGTGAGCTTACATTGCAAAAAAATATTAGTGAAATTGTATATTGTCTTAAAAAGATCTGTAAAAATATCCGCGATGTTATAACCTAACCTAACCTATCTACTAAGGATAGCCTATATTTTACTCAGTCTAAAAAAGTAATTGGTTATTTCCGGTGCTATTTCAAACAATACAATATTATTTTTTGTTTGATTCTTAATGAATAATAATGAAATAAGTACGTTGTGTTTTTAATATACATTATATCAGTCATATTATATCATTAAACTAAATATCTTAGAAGATATCAGAGGTTTATAATAAGCAGAGAGAACGGTCGTCATGCCCAGTCCAGATTTAGTATCTTCTAATACAGAATTGACCATTTCGACATCGAACAGAAAAACTATTATTAATCTTTTCGACGATTTTACTACATGCCGTTGTTTTGTTATAAATTTATAATGTAACTGAAATAATGTTAACTATTCGATGTTAGTCCTGTTACTGTTACTAAAGTTAAAATAGAGACGTAGGCGAAGGCGGAGGCACAGATTGAGACTATTTAAATCCCCGCCGCGTACAAATCCTATTATCTGACTAATATTATGAATGGGAAAATGTGAGCATCGATGGATTATGTTGATGTCTGTTATTATTTAAACTAAAAACGGAAGATATCGATCGCCCGGATGAACGGGCGTCTGTATGTTTGTCTGTTTACGATAAACTCAAAAAGTATTAAACATATTTTTGTCAAATTTTCACCAATAGTTAGAGTGATTCCTGGGGAAGGTTTAGATATGTTATAATTAAGGTAATATTATGTTGATTTAAATATAATGATATTTGTTAACATCGTTAAAAAAATATAAGCAGAGAGAAGCAAAAGGTAACTTATGGTACAAAAAACTCCACGACAGTATATATCTATGTCTTAAGTATACCTATTCTCACGTTAAAAAGTTTTACTAATAATGTTGTAATTGTAAAGCCATTAAAACTCATATAGAATTTCTAAAATAATAGCTCTTCGCACTAAAAAATTTCGCTTTTAGATTTATGGCAATATCAAACCTTCCGGCGAGGAAGGCGCCCACAAAAAATATAGGAAACTATAAATTCTATCACCCGAACCATGCTGGGTCCGGGTTACTAGCTTACTTTTATCTATATTATCATACATACAGAAATCTAAATCCTATATATTTACCTATAATCTAAGTTTCTACATACATCTCCTAAACCGTAATAACATGGCAATCTAGATATTAAGCGATGATTTATTCACAAATAAAAAGTCCTTATCGAAATATTGTATTGGACATATTTATTGAAAGTCAACGCCAACTTCTTACCGCAAAAACCATAATAGTCCTTTCGCGACTCCCATAAAAATATACTTAAGTGCTTGATATAAACAGTTTCTCCAGAATCACCAAATTGAGGAGACCTCGTAAAGTTTCACGGCACAGCGCCTCCGGCCATCCCATGCAGATAGAGCGTGCATCACGGACTATTTACTACAATCAATCTTTCGTCTGAAACGCCTTTTGAGTAAATCAATTGCTTGTTTTCAGCATCTTATCTCACCTATTAAGTTAAATATTTTAAATTTATCTATTTTATTTAAGAAATAAATAGTTAAATGTTACTATGACATTTTAAAATGTTAAATATTTATAATATATAAATACTAAAGTAAGTATGTAATGCGTCATCTGACCGGAGACGCGATTGATTGTAGGTTCAATCCCTACTCGGAGGAATATAACCATATATTGAAAGTATTCTCATTTCTCTGCTCTGGTAGAACAAAGCGCGGCATTGAGTTCCGCCACTCAACACTCAATGTCTTAATTTCAGATAGTTGAGAACTGACTATCTGACACTCAGCTCTATCTGATTATGATATTATGATTGCTATGCGTGAAAAAGCGTAAAACTACAAAAAAAAGTACATGAAGTCCTAAAATGTTAAAATATAGAAATATATAAAGCTCACTGATATAAAAAAATATAAATAATTAAGAATACTTAGCCTTTTTTCTCATGTTTACAAGTTGTTCAAGCAAAATTGTTTAATTCCATTCATACGAATTATCAATCATAAAACGCTGTTAGAGAAAATTTACTGTTATAAATAAAACGTGTAGCAACGTGTGTTTTAATTTGCCTCACCTGCACTTTAACCGTTGGTTAAAATAGGAATGTGAACAAACACAGGTAACGATGTAAACAGATTTTTAAACGACATTGTGTACAAAGCTAGCACGCCGCATGTCGAGCGCACTTGTTCGCTTAAATTATTGCCGGGACCGACGCGCCGAACTTGCTGTTTTTGTTTTCAAGATTAACGATGAACGGCCTTCGTAAAAAGAGTTACTGAACGCCTATCGCTTAAATCATTTCTTGTTGTTTTTTCTGAATATATTTTTAATATTAAGGCTTAGAGAATATTGATTATCGCTTTATTAACTCTACGTCGATTAAATTCCAAGCGTTTAATAATTGTTTTTGTTTGGTAGGCAAATTATAATAGAAAATGATAATATTTCGTAAACAATAAGCAGACTTTTGATGTTTCTTTTTAGCTTTATTGGATACGTGGGTATTTTTAAACAATACAATTATACTATAATGATCTATATTTATATAATAAAAATGTAACGGTTCGCTGTATGTACATTGAGTATATATGAAAATATATAATTAATAGAATCCAAAACAACGAATTAAGTTTTGTTTTCTGTTTGTCTGTTTATTTGTGCACGCTCATCTCAAAAACAGCTTAACCTATTTAAAAAAACTTTTCTTTACATTTATTGTTGGTTTCATTTCAATCGGTGTATAAACAAAAAATATACAATCATTTAAATTATAAATTAAGCAAAGATTGTGATTTAATTAAGAACGCGGGCAGGCGGAAAATCTACATAGTTTGGTCATGGAGCTTACGCAGGTGAAGCCGCGAGTAGTAATATGATAAACATTCAAAATTCTTAACAAATAACACACTTGTATTTGCTTGAGTTCATAGGAGAAAAACGTATTCTCACACTAGCGGATTGTTAGTGTAGGATTACAGTTTTAGTACAAAATACGGATTGAAAATAAAAAAAAGTAGTTGTTTCATGGTGTAGTAATTAAAAATCTGTATGAAATTTATCCATATATTGTAAATTATGATCTGTTTATTGATTTTCATCAGTATATTCGTTATAATTACTGCTATACAATTTTGCTCAATATCATATACTAAATAGCTAAATTATAAACGTATATTATGTAAATAACGCAATGTAATATATGCAATATACTCATTCAATATTTTTATAAGTAAATTATGAATGTTTCATCGGTATTTTTAACTAAAATGCAACTTTGAATTTAACCACATAGTACGAAATATCTGTAAATAGACGAAAGGATGGAGAACGGAATGACTTTGTCAAGCCGCTGCCGGCCCTGCATTGTGCTAGACATGTGAATCTAAATAGATACTTATTATCAAGTTTTTATTAATTTTCATAAGTCTCAATTTCAATTTATCACCGACATAATTGAAATATTTTTATATTAAAATGGCTCTTTCAATATTACATTCTACATAAAAAGTACGTTTAAAAGTAAAATAATAATCTTCTAACGTTCTTTCATTTTTGATAAACGAACATTATGAAATTCTTATTTTGTTTCAAGCACATCGGCCCCGGCTCCCTAAAGCAATAAGAGGAAGCCGCGACGTCCGGTGCGCCATTAACCACCGCATTATCTCTCCTCCCCTAAAAATTTGCACGTTTTATTTACCGTCACATTATACCTTTAGAATTTTGTGCTAAATGATGTACAATTTGACCGATGCTGTAAAACTGTAAAGCTGTAAATAACGCTTTTAAAACGTCATAAAAGATTATTTTTTTTACAAGCTTTTATTTAACTTGCCATGTTATCGTGGGTACTTGTGAGTTAAATAAGATATTGTTGCAAATTCAAAATGGCCGCCTCAATAAAATGACAAATTACGTATTTTGTACATCACACCGAATATGGGTATCAAATCAAAGCTTGTAGCTTATAATACACTATAAAAAATTGGTTCATAAATATATATTTTTATTAATATTTTAATACGTGCTCGATATTATCTTTTCTGGAATTGGTATATAAAATAGAGATAATTTTAAATCACAAATATAGAATACGGATGTTCTAGTTACTTAATATAGCTTTATCCAAAATAGTTCATTTAAGCTTTAAGCAATCTCACTTGGCGTACCCAACTTCTGCTAAAGTTAGCGCTTAGTGGCAAATATGTCGAATTACGTCATGCTAAATTTAGTATCAAGCCGAATTTAATTGTATTTATTTTATATAATCTCAACGTGATTTGTAAGTTCTCTATCGTATTTTATAGTAAGAGGATCGTGATTTCTCACTTAATTTCCTCACATTGTGATAATATACATATGTAGCGTGTAACGCAACACAAAACATTAATATTAAATTAGTTTAAAAAAGAAACATGCTTAAAAATTGTCCTCTTATTATTCTCGTTTTCTTAATCGGCCTGGTTAGCACGTCAAGTTTATGTTATGAAAATATTGTGTATTGAATAGCAAGAAATGGTTGAAAATATTGAAGCAAGATTTTCTTACATATATTTGCATTGGCATTTATTCATGGAAAAATCTTTCAATCCAGTAATAATATTGAAAACCTAAATTACAGACCGTAGTCTGTAAATCTAAACATTTTAACGGGAACCCATTTGGAATGGCAGATTAGGAACGTTATCGACGTTCTGTGACACAATATATTACTGGTTTAAAACCATTAAAGCGAACTCCCATGGGTATTATGGCTGCCATGTAATTTACGCCAAGCATTAGATTACTTAAAATTATAGTGTTGCTTAAATTATAAAAAATATATGTATAATATAATATAATAAATGGACAAATTATTTACCACATTTATATTTTTAATTCAAGTTTCCTGTTAAACTTAAGTATAGAACCAGTAGAAGTTACCTACTTCGATTCATCTAACACATACACAATAAGTATAATAAATAATTTAAAAATATAACTAAAAAATGCATGTTGCTTAAAATTATCTTAAAATTAAATGTTATTTTGTCTGTGATCCATACATGTGTTCAAATTTTCAAGCAAATCAGATGGCAAAATAGCGTTGCTAGTAAGTTAATTTTTAATTATTATAATACATAGTTTAGTTTATGTGTCTTAAACTAACTTTGGATTGACTTTGACTTTGATATAAGTGTTCTATTATATACTTACACTAGTAACAACACATCCATCACAATCTGCTGTAATTGGAAGTTTAATGTGGATTTGCTATCAGTTTTATAGGTTTTGAGATTGGTATTGTAAATCTTCACTTAGGTATATATAGTAGAAAATAGAAATCGATAAACAAATTAAAAAAACTATAAATAACTTTCCATGTTAGATATTTTTTTCATTTTACTTGAACAAAAGCGTTAACTTATATAATTTATATAAGTTTTCTCTTTTAGGATTTAAAATGAGTTCTTATGCACACACAAATAAATACAAACTGATTTTGGATCCATTATATATTCATTTAATCTGTTCGCAAATTACAAATCGGTGTTGATTAATAACTCCAATTCCAATCCTGTTTCGCCCTCCTTGATTCAATTTAGGATGTTTTTATTTAATTTGCAAGGTTTACTCAGGCACTAGGGAGTTGAAGCTGCAAATCTTGATTGATAGCTCGTACGAAGTCGCATCAATTTCTCGAAAACCGTATTTTCTCTGAAATGTCAGTATGACCATGTCAGTAGGTACGTTTTTTTATCATAAAAATAATATGATGCTCTAACATAATACGAAGTTTGTGTATAATAAGTTTGTGTTTAAAAATATATTTCCTTGTATTATCTTGCATATCCCGCTTATATGCAAAGTAAGAGAATTGGAGGCAATGAGTTCTGGATGGAGAAGGAGGACTCTACGCCATACTTAAACATAGGGACATAAAAAACACCTTAACATTTGCAAAAGAGCCACGTTGAAACGTTGAAACAATTAATACTCAACTAAAGTGTTCAAGACAAAAATACAAAAAATAAACACTTAAAAATACTGAATATATAAATCACTTTTGGTTATATTGTTATATAGTATTCACATTAAAACCCAAACGTAACTCGCGAGACGTTTTATGTTTATGTAAGTTTCATTTATGTCATTAATTTTCCAGTAGGTGTGAAGATGCTGTGATTTCATCTTATTGAATGATTGATTTTCAAGAGCAATCTAAACATAAGCTCCTTACAGACCTCTTTAAAGGGATCAGAGGACATTTGTCGGCTCTCAGCGATTATTTTTTGAATAAAGGATCCTGCTTCATTTTCTTACTTACTCAATATGTAGAAGTAACAGGACACAATAAAGATATACTTCGAATATATATTTTTATATTGTGTATTATATATTTATTTTATTATTTCATTATAGGTCTTCCATGTTGAAATAATATTAAATTGTTACGAAGCCAACGTGACGCAGCTAAACGGGATCTAACAATTTGTCCGAGCAGCCCTTTTTCTAATTTTCCTACGTCCAAAATGTATTTTAATATATTGTCTTTATTAAGTTTACATGAAATATCAATGTAAAATATGAAATATAATTTAACTACTCTATTTTTACATTGGATATTTGGTAACTAAAAAAGTAATAACAAAAAATAACATAAATATATACGTCTAGTATGTGATACCTAATTCGAAATCGTATACTGACATATAAATGGGTCTCATGGGCCTAGAACATGACAGGCTTTTGAAATGATATAGCTGGGACTATTGTTGAAAATATTTTATCTACCTACAATAAGTATTTTGTCTCTAAGGCAATATATTTTATATTGGATAGTATTGGCTTACACAAATCTTGTATTACATCGAAGTTGTGAAAATCTCACGGGATGAACATGTGCAGACAGTGCATAGTGACAGATCATTTATTTTCCGCTTTGCATTCCGTATTTTTATTTTCTCAATGGAATTTCTTAGTAACTTTCGTTTAGTAAGCAAAGTGCAAAGATATAAGAGAAAAAATCAAGGAAAAAGGTTATATATTTTTTAGTTTTTATACAATTATTTATATATAAGAATAAAAAACTGTATACTTCAGGATAACTGTCAAATGCTCAGGATAACTGTCAGATTACAGCTAAGTGGTGCAACCCAATGTCGATTCCCAATATTTCACACTAAACTTTCGGGGCTCGCATAGTATACGTCATATCTATATAAATAAATACATCATTAAATTAGTTAATTTTACAAAATAAATATTTTAATAATGTACTGTACTTTAATATACATTTGACTTATACCAAGAGTATGGAGAGTTTTAATAATTGTATTTGGCACCATACCTACTTTATGTAATACATCACATTCGGTTCTCTTTATCACTCTACTCCATTTCAATAACAAAAAATATTTTACAATATGAAAAATAAACAATATATATTATATAAAAATGAGATTTCTAATTCATAAGTAATATTTTGTTCATTTTCAATTATAACAGTATTTATGGCCAGACTAAATTCTCATGGGTAGAAACATTTTTGCATGATTGGAACATCGCATATTGCAAATTTTCATTTTCAGTCATTTATCTGTTTACAAAACACTTAGAGTAGGCAAAGAAAACCTAGTGTCAAGACACTCGACGATTCCGAGACATTGCGTGGTGACTGGCGGAACTCAACGCCTTGCTTTATCTTATAACGGGGGGTGAGTAATTAACATAATTTAAATATAATCATTCCTCTGAATGGGAATCGAACCCACTCATTCATACAGTCAGACGCTGTTACATAGCGCTACGGTGCCTCAGATAGTCTTATAAAACACTAATTACTCTAATATCTACAAAAACATAAGTATCTTACTGCAGCATTCAAAAAACAACCATTGTTCTAGTAACAGATTGGTTGTACCTGTAATTAAAGTTTGCGGATGAGATAATATCGACTGTGATTGCCGGTAACTACTTAATTACGGGACGGAACGTTCCCAAGGGAGGTGGTCGGTACTTGAGAGTGGCTCCAAAGATTTACTGCTCTTGACCCTACTTGATCAAGTCTAATACCGATACTTATTGTAACGTGTAATTATTGACCCTTATATAATTAAAATTTTATCATCATTATAGTTTACTTAAAGCACAGCGAAGCTATAGTACAATTTAATTAAATTTTTAAGCATTATTGAAAAGTAAATGCGTCCATAATTTTCATATTTTCTGAAGAGGTATTTACATTTTTTTTATAGTTTATATTGTCAAGCGTGTCACTAACAGAGCCATAACAAAATTAGACCAAGGATTTTTTGCAAGTAGACAGAATAAAGATTGCAATAAAAATATGCGATTGTAAAAAATATTTCTAATACAAAAATACCGCATAAAATAAGCAAATTAAACCACGCTATATTCTAATAAAGCAAATTTGGAAAGAGGAAAAGCGAATTAATTTTCACAGAGTTTTCAAAATGTTTATTGTTGATGAGGTTCGCTCACCAACATAATAGCAATCGACATCTTAGAATTTGGAACAGCAGTTACGTATTTTGTTTTAAGGCAAGTAAAAATTGTTTTCATTCTGCTTTCATATAATTTTTATTGTGATTTTATCATATTTCAATACAAATATTTGTGTAATCTTACCAGTATGTACAATTTTCGACTACGGCGTAGTACGTGTTACGAGCGTCCAGTACGACACATATTCTGTTATAAGAAGTGTAAGTGTAAAATGAAACAAAAATATGTGTTTAATATTTTTGATAATTTTAAATACAAAAAATAAACCTTTTAATTTTTTTAGTAAGCAATATATTTATTAAACTAATATCAATTATCGATTCAATATATTGAAATGTGTATATCATCATTGACATCCAGGAGGTGGTGGACCTGGTGTAGGAGGCTCACAAAACAAAGCTTTCTGAATACAGAACCCAGGTGGTGGAGGAGCTTCTAATAAAGTCGTTTGACCATTGCAAGGTTCACACACATATCTACCTGATCTAAAAAATGACATTATTTCAATTTGTCATTACTTCAACATTAAAAAAACAATATTTGAGGCTATCGTGGCACAGACTGACATTAAACGTAATTGGTTGTGGGTTCGATTACAACGCGGGGGAATAATTATATAAGCATAATTTTTGTTTCTTTGCTTATGATACAAGATAAAACACGGCATTGAGTTACCCCACTCAACACGATGTCTCGAATTCGGGCGTAATTGTGGAGAACGGAGTGTCTGGACACTAAGTTCTCTCTGAATACCCGACTATGCGGAAAAAAGCGTGACGATAAAAAAAAAAATATCTTCATTACTTTCGAACAAAAGTTATTAAATAGTATAAAATTAAATATATGAAATGTAAAATTATATATATCAAAGGAAACAATTAAAAAAATATATAATTACGTTTATCAAATTAAATTTTAATTACGTTTTTATCAAAAAGTTTCATATACCTATAGGCTTAAGATATTAAAAATATAGTATATCGCATCGTTTTAACTGACATCCACCACTGATTTAATTTTCTACTGTTCACTCTCATTGCCACTTCATATGTGACTTTTAACACACAATAAATATACATAATATATATAAATTGTCATAATTTTTTTTAAAAATAATAAATATTCTACTAACTGAGGGCCCGGTGGAGGTATGCCTCCACATTTCAGAGTTTGAATAATATTATGAACATCATAAACAGAAACGTCTTCCTGCATGAAATAAAATTGAATTATAAATAAAACTAGAGCTAACAAATTTTCATATACTTTGTATCATCCTATTCCTGGCATTGTTATACGTTTTAAAATAACATTTTATTGCGAAAATACAGTACAATTATATTATAAAAACGTTATGGAAGCAACTTACAGACGTAGTGGCTCAGTGAGACACTTCTATGACTGTATACGCGACAGTTGCGTGTTCGATATATACTCGAAGGAATGTTTATATATAAACAATTTGCATTATCTCAGTCTAGTTAGACAAAAAACTTTTTATTTTAAAAGCTGCAAGCAAGCAGGGAACTGTCAAGAGCTGTCAAGAGCTGTCAAGCTATAAAAAAAATACATTTATATATTTATACCATATTTTAACAAAATTTCTTATATATGTATACCGTACATAATAATCATCATCGACAACTACAACTGGAGCATTCACGCAGGCACCCTGACATTGCACAGTTTCCACACCAAAGAGACAGTCTGAGGAAACACTGCCCGCACAGCAACACGCAGCCTCTTCTACCGCTCGAAGTATAGCATCGGCACCACGTAGCATGCACGGTGTTGTCACACAAACTTTTACATTAAATTTTCCTTTGTATTTCCTGCAATTGTATTAGATACATATGTTTTAATAGAGTATTCAACGGTTTTGTTTATTATTTTTTGTTTTATTTCGTGTATCTCGTATAAGATAAATAGATCAACTTGATTTTTAACCATAAACAATGTAAAAACATATTTTGGAAACGTATAAAAAATTGAACGCAGCGGGACTTGAACCCCCGCCTCTTGGAAACCGCCCAAGCGATCTGACTGCTAAGCCACGCATTCTACATCCAGCTGCATCGAAATTCTTATACGCTTATTGCTACATATTTTTGTTGTTAGCATCTGTAGAGAGATTTTTACAAGTTGGTTTCATTACGTTGATTAAAACTTTTAATTTGCAAAAGTTACTAAATATAGTTTTTCTATGACACTATTTCGATGGTTTCTGAGAAACAAAACGCAAAACAAATAATTGCTTGTTGTAAGTAATGAAGTTAGTGTATCAAAATAATTATGACTTATATAAGTCAGCCTATTGATTGAACAACCTCTTATACATTGAGTAAAACGTAGCCGACTCGTATACTCTCATCCTGGGTACGCTTAGGATTTCTGCCACTTTGTGCATAGCTGATATTGGAATCCAGCCGATCTGTCTTTGTACTATGTCCAAAGCTGCGCCCAGTGCCGACCGCTGAGCTCCTTCTGGATAATTCTGAATAATAGCTGACAACCTCTAAAACGCAATACAATATTCATATTTTTTAAGTTTTTTCTGATATTCTATTCGTTTTGTAATAGTTTAAAGAAAGTGTTTGCTGTTTGATATAGAAATTTCGGTTCCCTTACAAACATTTCATTAGTTTCTACATTACTTGTTGCAATTTTCTAACAACAGTCCAAAATAGCTTTTTAAAATAATCCTAACATTTGTAGTAAAAAATATACAAAATAATACAATATTTTTTATAATATTGAAGTGACTTTTGCAGATATTGAATAAAAAATATATTTATATAGAATGCAAAAAGTTACCTTCAAATTGGCCTCTGAAAAATCAAATGGAGTATGGGCATGATTGTCTTTGCTGTCACGATGAACGTATAAGTCTTCACTATATAACCGTTTCGACCGAATGGCTTCCCCATTCAAAACGCGAATCTAAAAATGATATTTTCAATTGAATAAAAAAATTTTAAATGACTGTTATGAAATAAATAAAATATATATATTTACAATATTAGAAGTCCTTAATGTAACATTGAACATGATGGCATTTGTACATGAAAATATTTTTTAAATCACAACAAATTCATTTTGCAAATAAGTTTTAATCAAATAGTTTGTATATAATATTGTAATAATAATATATATATACATCTGTTTTAAAATTCACTATATTTTTCAGTATAAAGAAAATATAACAATAAAATTGCTATGCATCGCCATGTCAGAATGTCCAGCTAGATTGAATAATAAATATTCACAAAACTATTTATACATAAGACAAAACTATGCTTATTAACAATAATACTTTGTTATATGTTTTTTCTAGTAAGATACAATAATATGAATATGTAGTTACCATTGTATTTAAACAGCTTCTCCATCATTTCATATACCTATTAATCAGGTTTAGGTATATTATTTTTCGGTATATCCGATAAGTGATAATTGAAAAGAAGTAAATCTCAAATTTAATGTCACTTTTACCTGTTAAACGAGAGTTTCGGCAGGAGCTTTCGGCATTCTAGTTTAACGGAGGGTAACAAGGACGATTACTGAATTAATTTCAAGTGGACTTCAGACAGGACATGAGTATATAGAGTAATAGGACAACGTTTGTAATTTTTCATATTAAATAATTAATATAAAATATATTATAATATAAAAAGAAACATATATGTATTTTTTATGGTAAATGTACTTATTATAAATACAATTTCATTGTGTCGTTTAATACGAAAATAAATAAATATTTAACAGTGTACACAAGTATTATACTCCCTCTATATATAAAATAGAGATTTGTTTTAATTAGTAAAATAATATTTTCATAAGATGGAATAAGAATAAGAAATGCATAATAATATAATAATAATTGAAAAATAATCTTTATTTATTGGATTTTGAAAAAAGTATTATATAAATATAATAGATTCAGGATTTTCTAATTCTTTAGAGACGTACATATACCTCTATCTTTCGTCTTTCGTTCATTGTACAGAAAAGAAAACCAGCTCTGATTTGAAATAATGCCTCCGCATGTTAGCTTTGAACCCTCGTTCATTGTACGGAGCAAGCGCTAATTAGACACTTCCCAACTACTATATGAAATGTTTGAATCATTTTAAAAGAAAAGAATATTTGTTAAAGCTACAGTGTATAGGTACGTATATATGTATAGTACACCTATATTACAATGATTATTATCACTGTTTTTAAGTTATTCGTCACTACTTTTTAAGCAAATATATTTAATGTCAAGACTTTTGTATTTTTTTTTTATTATTAAAATAAGTGTGAATTTTTGTAAAAATTAATCCACATTTTTTATAATTTACTAGGTTTTTACTCCTCGACGATCCTCCTCTCTGTTTGCGTGGATTACGAAACGTAAAACTTCGCTTTTTCCTGTTCCCATAGGTATTTCTGAAAACCCTCTCTCACACTTTCCAAGAAACCTAAGTGCTGCTAATTAATGCAGCTTTCTACATGTATTAGTTTTGGCTGTGCGCTGTCTGTCAGTCCATCAGTAATGCAAGAGAGATGTTCCTATGTGTAAGACAAGATTTTAAAGACCGCTTTATGATATATGCCACATATTTTATTAGGTCTTTCTACTAAATTATAGGCCGCAATATGTTGCAGAAGGTGTATAAAAAAACAAATTTCCTAACATAGTTTATAGTTTAACCACAGCATTTGAACAAGGGTTCATCTGTAAAACAAGTGAAATCCGGAATCCGGAATTTAATGCTATTTGTTTTGAATAAACTTTATTTTATGTTTTTTGTTGTTAATTGTCTTGTAATATTAATAGCGTATACATATTCTATTATATTATATCTATTTAAATAAGAGAAATATATAACATGTAACAGATTAATTAAAGTTTAAAAAAACAAGAAAGTAAAACAAAAATTTTTTTTTAGTTAATTTATTGATTAAGGTATTTTAGTAACATCTTCATAAAAAAAAAAGTTTAAAAGTGTTTTATTATAATTATAAACTCCTGATGTACAATTGACGCGTAAACAACTTGTTGCCTCAGCAACATGTCATTTTATATAAACATGAATGTCAAACACAATTGTGTTTAATATAACTTTTTCAGATGGATTGCTTTAAAAAATAATAGCTTTCTCTATTTCCATATACATTTTAGCCATGCCAAATTTCATACTCCTCTGTTAACACAACTTTCCGTAAAAGTGCTTTTAATATAACGATTCACCTAATAGAGATTTCATGGACCCCTAAGAGAATGAGAAGAGAAAATTCTAGACTTCGTGTTAATAGGTATAGCAATAATATAGGTACTTTTTACAATTACATACTCATATTACAATAATTTTATCAAAATAAACCCACAAGCTGAAACATATTTTTAACAAAAACACACGCACAACTACGCCTAGAATATATAAGATGGCTTAATAAGCCTTGATAGGTCAGTGGGTTGAAATGATAAACATCGCTTACGATGTTGAAAACGCTTTAGCTATCTCAGCCTTCTCGGTGAAATTCTAAGGTCAATAACGTGCCCAAGACGCCTGGAGCGATTTTATGGGAATGAGCGCAGATATTGCACCAGAATATTAGTGTCTACAACTTGATCCGTAAAGTGCCATCTTTTATCGTCTTTTTCCAATATCCGTGAATATGAAGTGTAATGACTTTTACATTGGCTACTTGACTTACATATCTATGTGTGTGTGCGCACAGAAGCGTATAGTAGTTTTTATTGATTGTTTCTCTTTGAAAAACTATATATAATAACATTTTGTTCTAAATTAATATAAAATGTTTTTATTCTATTTTATACAAATGTTTTATTATATTTATTTTAATGTTATATTACATTTGTTTGGCATAGAGGCGTACTTTCGAGGCGTTCTGATGGTTTTGGTTCGATTCCCACTCAGGGAAATGATAATATTTTAATTTTTTTTTTTACATTTTTTAAAGTGTTAATCGCACACTTAGGAAATTGAAAAAGACATATTTAGAAAACGTATAAAAATTTGAACGCAGCGGGATTTGAACACGCGCCTCTTGAACGGTTTTCAAGAGGCGCGGGTTTTATACGTTTCACTAAATATGTCTTTTTCAATAATAAAATTATTATAATCTTTTCGTTATGTTAAGTAAAATAAAGGGCGGCGTTGAGTACCACCACTCACCACGCAATGTCTAGACACTAGGTTCTCTCTGCCTACTTTGCTATCCGGTAAAAAGAGGGTATCTGAAAAAAAATTGCGTCATTATTTAGATTATTAAATTGATATATTTTATTTTTATGACTACATAAATATATTTTTATCTGTTCAATTTGCCAGTTCATTCTCTACTCGCCGCTCATTTAAAAACACTGCGTATTCAGAGGCAAAATTCACGCAATGTTTTGTATCTTCGTACTTCAAAATGAAAGAATATGTCTTTATAAAATATATTTATTGTTTATTCCCTGAGAAGATTACCAAATGATAATAGAAAATATTAAAACTTTATATATAATAGATAGTAAATAATATTAAAACTTTGATTATATTAAAACTTGGAGTAATCACTGTACCCCATTTTTTTATTTTACATATAAATTGACATGCACGTCGACACCGCGTATTTCACGCGTAAAGGTATATTTATAAGAAAAAATTATTCAATCATAAAACTATAAAACATTATTTTATATCAAATACGAGTATATTTTTTTGTTAGAAAGAAATTTCATTTTATTTATTTATACCAGTTGTGTACCAAATAATATTTATGTATTCATTCAACTACCTTATTGCTCATCTCTTATGAGCAATATTTCTCTAGTGAACGTTTCCTTAATGAAAATAATACGTGACTCGTTTTGTAATTTGTTTTTATGTTACAACTTTGCTGTAGACGCTAATGTGGAAATATTTAAGTTATTTTTCCTTATAAAAAAAGTTTCATTTGCAATGCAAGATCAATTGCACTCATTCGACGCCAAAGGGAGCAATACTAAGTGAAATAAAACGTAACTGCTGCTTGCTTAATTTTGTCAAAACATACCTGAAACCTAGTACCTTACAGAAGCCTACCACCGACAGAAGCCTAGTATCTTTTATCTTCTACTTTTCTAAAAAGGAAAAAGTTAAAAGCGTGCGCTTAGAACTATTTTCCATCGCTACAACTAGTGGTTTTAGAAAAAAACGACTGAGATAAGGAACATTTAGTTAAATAACATGGTTTTAATAAAAATACTATTTACTAGTGAAATTTTAACGTAATGAAAAATTAATTATAAGCCACATAATTTGTGTTTATACGAGTATATAAAAACCAGTATTCCAACCGAAAGAATCTCAGAAAAAAGAGGCTCGAAAGGATTCATTCCCTTTGTTTTATGAGACAATTAAGACGCGAACGGTCGACGCTAAACTTGCAAGAGTGAATTTTTGTTCTGTAACAGAAAAGAAAACATTTAAATGGGGAATTGAAAACTCTTAACGACTCATGTTAATTTAACAAAAAAGAAAATTTTCACCTCCCGCTCATTAGCAAGTAAAATATACTATGAAATACAATCTGAATTTAAAATTGAGACCACAATTTAAAAGAGTCTGATGCTAAAGAATGTTTAGGTATTACAAGAAAAAAACTTTAGCATTTTAACACTGTGCACTCCATCTGCCTTCTTTAAAGTTAAAACTTTTCAATTTAAACTTGGAGACTCTTGGCTATATATAACAAAACGAAGACAACCAACATTTGAATGCTTGGGATGATACATCAACCACTGTTCCTAGATTTTGTTCTTTACGTATTTTTATTTATTAAATACTTTTCCTAATTTATCTATATATAATTTAGACTATGTAACTGTCTAATATACTAATTGATGCCGGCAACTTTATTTGTGTACACTTTTATAACTTTATGAGGTGTGACTTCCATTTGCCAACTATTTAAATTGAAACTTAGACACAAAATTACAATAACTTTCGTCTAGTTAGTAGGGTGCTTGTCTTTTAGATATCCACATCAGATGCTCCAGATGCCTTTTTTTTTTTTCAGCTTCACGATTTCCGCTTTTTGTCTTAAATGAACACCCAGAGTGGGTTGTCGTGTTACAGAAAATTTGAAATAATTTAAAGACAATCATTCCGTCGAGTGGAAATCGAACCGGCAACTATTGTGTTTATAGTCAGACGCGGTCCCACTGCACCGCGATAGCCTCATTGTTCAATGATTATTATTTGTCAATGAAAACACCGTCACCATACTGGTCAACTTTTACTAATGCGATATTTACTTATTTCTTATAGATATTGTTGTATGTCAATAGAAAATGCTTATCACGTTGAACAATTTAGACTTTTCCTTGCTTCTTACAGTTTAGCTGGACTTGTATGGTTATTCATTAAATGTTGCCGATCTTTAATTTTTGTATGTTGACGTTTAATGTTTTGCGCGTTGAACAAGTTTTGTTTAGTATTTTATTGCTTTATTTTTTATAGTTTAGTTGGTCTCTTAGGGTTCTACATCAGGCGATTTACTATTCGAAATAAATTATACTTAAGTCCTGTTCTGGGTTAAAAGCTATACAACAAAAAAGTTTCATTCAAACTCTAGTAAACTCCAGTAGATCTAAAGGTGTGCGCGTAAAAACAGACAAACAGACAGGCAATTTTTTTAAATCATACATAACTGTATTTTGAGCCTATTAAATTGATTTTTAGTAAAAAAATTTAATGCATAGACACCATTCTACTGTTTAATTATAAGTATTTATCAAGACTACCATTGAGCATTGTGGTAGCATTTGATTATCGCACGTCGCGATCGTTGTGGCTTCCAATGTCCATTCGGGAAAAAAATATTTAAACTATTTATGTATCCTTTACTCTATTAAGATAACTATAATGTCACGAGTTTTGGCGATAAGTCGACAAGGGAGTGTCCTAGCACTAGGTTCATTTGCCTACCCTGCGAAGCGGAAAAACTGTAGACACATTGAAATAGTTAAAAATAAAGCTATTTTGTATGTTTAATGATTTTTTTATTGCATTTAATATATATACCAGCCTTGTGTAATAAAATTGAATAAAGAAATGAACGTTAAAATGACGTTTTCTTATTTAAATGACGTAGAAAACTTTTAACAATTATTGGATTATACATATCAATGTTTGAGTAATTCCACGTACACGTGCATGCATCTAAGCAGTACTTGTAATATGTCAAAAATTATACTATACAAGATTAACGACCTCATTTAATGGGTTTTGGGGGTCTTTGTATCTTCCTCTGACCCTCGTCACAAGTAAACGTGTTATGAAGCAATTAACTCACATTTTCATAAACGAAATTCGTTTTCCGTAACCGTTATTTTTGCAAAGGTAAGTGCTCTGTGAAATAACACAGATCTGCCTCTAAAGTTCTTGATTCTATGAAACTGTACGTAACGTTTTACTTATTAAAATTGAATTGGCCTGAGTGGTCTGTAAAACAGATGGAAAATGTATATGAATAAGAAATATTAATACCTAATTCCAAAGTAGCGAAGGTTTGCCGCCAAGATATATATAGAATGCTATAATTATTATACTCCTGTCCATTTATTATCTATTGTTATTTATGGCATAGTTTTTATATGACATCAAAACAAACTGTATAGATGGCTAAAGTAGAAATTGCACTTTTTTGTAAAGTAGGTGAACCGAACTTTCAAACAAAGAATAGAGATAGAAATTATTTTCTCGTGCGATAGTTCAAGTTTGAATACTGTACATGTTACTATTCTGAATGTATGAGAAATGTTTTCTATTTTTATTACTAAATATTACTATAGAAATATTAAAATGGAAAATAATTTTAATTATAAATGATATAGCTAAAATATGGATAGCTTTACTAATTAAAGTAACTACACCTGAGTTCAATTTAAAAAACATAGGTAGCATAATTTGGATATAAAATTAACCTTTAAAACAAGCTTATCTTAGACCCTTATAATCCTTACTTTAACTTTGATCCGTTTGAAATGGAGCAGACCTACGGAGATTGACATTTACAGAGTTATCTCTCTCTTAAGGCTGTCGGAAACCACTGAATGTGACTCGTCCGTAAATTAAAAAGGATTACATGTGTATGCTGTATTTTAATAACGAACTCAATTTAATATTAAACATAAAATTGAGAAAATCGATTTTACAGGAGCATAAATAATATATCCAATAATAAAATTAATTAAGTATAATTAATCATATTTTTCAGTCAACTTATAAGTACAAATAACAAAGAAATTTGCCCAATAAATTATCTCATATAATATAAAACAAATAAATATAACTGAAAATCAATTTTTTATCAACTTTTGGTTTAGTTAATTTCAATTCTTTTTTTCAAATATTTACATCATAAAACGCATTTAGATGCTCAATTTGGTTTCATATAACAAAGAGAATGAGTCCAGTAAAGCGTCCTTATGGCATACTGTTATAATCAATGGTCTTGTGACTAAAAATACGTAGCAATTAATAGTCTTAGTATTACATACATTTTATATACGTAATAATCAAAGAAGCTATTTATAGCAGCTACATGATAGTTCCGCATAGCGGGGTACGCAGAGGGTACGAAATTCGATATCAATACGTGTTGTGTGGCGGAAATCAACTCTGCGCATTGTCTTACCAGAGTGGAGAAAAGAAAATAACTTATATATAATCATTTACCAAAGGGGATCGAACCTACAACCACTGCGACAACAAAGAACGTCAACGCCAGACTGTGCCAGAATATCCTCAATCTTGAATATTAACCCATCAAATAAAATTTACCTAAGGTAACATTTGCGTCTGTCATAGCAAAATCAGGCTACTTTATAAAAATAAAGGAAGAACTATTTTTAGAAAATGTATAAAAATTTTAACGCAGCGGGATACGAACCCGTGGGCTCTTGGGAACCGTCCAAACGCTCTGACTGTAACCATGCGTTCCGCCTGCTATGTCGAAATTCTTATAATTACTCTCTGATAACAGATTTTTACAAATTTCTACTACCCATAGATTATTCATTCAAAAACTTAAAATCATTTTTAGAAAACGTATATACTTTTTTACATACGTTTCTAATAATGTGTTTGATTTCCCAAGTGTGTGAATATCACTTTAAAAATGTTTATATAGTCATTTATCTAATTATTGAAATATGTTTATTGAACACAGATAAGTGATAAGTTTTTTATTAGGTGTATTATATATACGAGTATGTATCATATATTTATTAGGTGTTTTTTATTAGGTGTATTACATATCATCATGGTGTACTAATAGACGCAGCAATATCACATCTACTAAAATAAATAAAGCAAAAACAGGCTACTTCATTACATGGCGGTTGTTGGCGGTGGCTTAGAATATTAGAATTTTGGAACAGTCTTAATTACTACTCCCGCACTGTACAAGTTAGCTAAGGAAAACCCATGTTAACATTCTAACCCCCAAAAATAAACATGCCGTGGAACTAATATCTTAGAAAGATTTATATATCCATTCTTCGCATCATTGTATTAATACGTCAAACTTTGTACCACTTTTTACGAAAACTACGGCGGAATGGTATGAAATTTGGCATATTTGAAGTTTATATCGCACAGAAAACGAATATGTTTTTCATAATAGTTAGAAATAAGACATAAAAATATATACCTAACACATTACAATGTGTTTAATATACATTTTGTTATATAGTGCATACACGTTATTAAGACAACGCGTTTCTTACGCGTCTATTAGAATTATTAATATTGTTACTGATAATAACAAGAATCCTTGTGCACTCAACAAACCATAACTCACACTTTGTCCAGAAACACGCACACGCGCAAACACGTCCATTTTCGCATTTAGGTATATCTAATATTTGTTTATATTAAATATTTGTCGCTTCAATGATGAATAATACCCTGACTAGGGAAGAACACAAGAATATTTCCGTTTAGTAATTAATTTTTATTCATTATTTTAAAAAAAAGCTAGTTAAGTACTCTACTTTAGTTATTGCATAATAGTTTACGGGACTCAACGCCGTGAAACAGACGATGACATGATAATTACACTCCAGCTTACACTCTTCGTGGTACATACCGATTGTAAAAGAAGTAAAAGTTTTTTTTTTATAATTAATTAATTTCAAAACTCACATCGGCATTATTTAGACTTAAATTGAAATATTATTATTCGTTGTATATAAATTAAAAGTTGTTTGCTTCGCTGTAGTAATCGATTACATGCAAATAAAAAAATATATACAAATTATAAAAGGTAGCTAGCTTCATTCTTTTTTTTTCTCTTACTCTTAAGAGCAATTAGAATCCACTACTAACGCATTCGATGAAATATGGCAATGGCAATTAAATGACAATCAAAAAATTTCAAACAATAATTCCTTAAAGGCTCTATAAATTTACAAAGGATAACTTAAGTCTACTCATAAATATGGGTAAGGATGTTCAAAGTAATATAACTGGGTGATATTGAATTTTATATATTGATATTGGATAGTGATTCTAAAAGGTAACCGTAGACCCATTTTGTTTACTTTGACCCAAAACCATAGGACATCCCCCTTGTGGCGGCGACGTCGTCAAAGGAGCTTAGTCAAAATCTAGTGGAGCTTTAAACATGATCATTGCCGTATTCTGTAAGCAAGAGGCTTCTGAATTAATTTAAAAAAAAATAATTAAAAAAAAATTAATCTGATTGTACGCCTCTTGTATAAGCTGATATTATTTCAACATTGTTATCAAAGCGACTGCACGTGAATTAATTTTATAATTATAAGCCGATAAATGATGGAATGCTTAATGACTAAGCTTACCCGTTTATATAATGTAGAATGTCTTTGACGCAATATGTTTTTATGTAACTTAATGTGAAACAAATTAAACTGAAACAGTTGAGTATTAATTAATAATTCATATTTTTAGCTGTAGCTGGATCTATTTAACTAGACTGTTAACCCATTTTTTTATATTTAAATATTTCACCTATGACAACCCGCAAAATATTTCCGTCTGATATCTAAGACAAAGTGACTCTCTATCTGGCTACCCTGCTATGCGGGAAAAGGCGTGAAGCTGCAACAAAAATGTTCCACGCTAGGAGAGAATCAAATCCAGAACCTTACCTAATACACTTACCACATTAGCGATTATGATGTCAATTTTCTCGATATAAACAAACTATTTAATATTTTCTTCACAAAGTTATATATTTTTTTTTATTATACGATTATTTTGCTAACTGTACTGTATCTACTACATTTATCCAACAATATTACAATACAGCTTCAAAGTATATGGTGAAGCACTTCACAGCTGAAACTAAATAAAATCTTTTAGTTTCCGGCATTACGAGTCCATCATATTTCATGTATACAAATCTCATAATGGTGGAAGTCGTTCAGTGTTTCAAAAGCGCTGCACCGGCGACACTCCATTAAAAGAAGCATTATCTCCCCCCGCTGGCTGAGAACACTCCTTTAAAAATATCCCTCCCTCCTAATAGTACGAGCACTACCTAAACTAACCTTTTATACAAACTTATAACAAATTCACTCGATCCTAACTTCGTTATCGTTCAATTTCCAATAAATAAAGATATAAAGAAATGTTTCCTCGATATCCTCTCGAATGTTCCTTCTTTTGAAACTTACAAATACTCGAAAGATGCTTGCAAGGCGCAACTTTCTTAGAGCCCAACTATCCATGAAATGAAATCTCAGGTAATTGGATCCTTTGGAGCCGGTTATCTTAATTATTTTACAAAAATCTCGCGGGAATCATTTTAAGAAGCATTTTTAATAGGTACACCTTTATTCTCTAGTCAAATTACGAACTAATTAACCAAGGCAAGTTTTCCCATTGAGGCCTCATTATAAATTAAGAACAACTCGTTTATCTAAAATGAGATTGGGTTACCGTGGTTCAGTATTTCTCTTTAGAGGACATTGTTTTGAAGTTTATAAAGTATAAATTTGTACTTTGACGCTTTTGTCTAATGTTATATTCATCAAAGCTAAAGTAAATATAGCGCACTTGTTTCTTATTTTGACTGTCGAAGTTGAAGTTTCAAAGCGTTATAGCCCAAAGTTTAATTAACTAATATACAAAAGAATATAATACCCATCTATGAAGGAAAAAGTTAATATTCGTTTCATTAACAGTTAAAACATACACAGATGTTAACCATACTCTCTTTTCCTTTCACGACCTTGAGTTTCAAGTAAGCTTGTAAAAAGGCAAAATAAATTGCATGTGCACATTGAAAGCTTCTTTTTAATGTAAAATGATAGGGATACACTATGTTTTTTTTATAAAATATACAACGACCAACGTTGACATAATACGTGTCTTAAAACTGTGCACATAAATCTTGAAAGTTTCCCAATTTGAATTTAACTAAGTATCAACTTTAGATTTTCCTTAAGAATATTCAAAGTTTGAGTCATCAGTCACCTTTAAAGGTTATCTTAAATTGCACGCTATGTTTTTAAATTTTAGCCTGTTTTTTATTTAGATTTCAAAATTGAATATGTTTATTCTTAACTTTTATACAGGTGTAGTGTTGTTTGTTACATATGCGAAGTACATACATAGGTATATAGGCTAATTTATTATTTATCAATCTATATATAAATAAAAATCAATATAAATCAATGTCGTCTGTTAGTCTCGCTTAAACTCGATAACAAGCCGTATTTCGCTTATTTTTAAAATATGTGTAGAAGTCTTGTGAGGTAGTTCTTTCCTGGGGTAGTTCTTTTCACTATCCGTTGACATAGTTATAAACCAAGATGACGTAGTCCAATAGAGTTATGGAATTCACAAGGTCTCCTGGACTCTACTTCACAATATATCAATCAAAAGTAGGATCAGTTATCATCATTCTGCGTAACATAAATCTATTTTTATTGTGCAATGGAACAAGACTGACTGTAAAAAAGTAATGTCATCTAGGCAACGCTCATCAGGGGATTAGTACAAAAAAGAGGATATATCAACTAGGGGTATAGTGTTGATTCCAACGGAATGATTTGCCATTTGATTTTAATGATATAATTACTTATTTATACTAATTTTAATGATATAATATACGCCATTTGATTTTAATGATATAATTGATAAATAAATCGCAAGGACAATCGTTAAAACTTTGTGGAATTTAGTTTTTCTGTCCTGTCCCACACAATCATCAAGTCTTTCGTAACTCGCTTAGTGACAACGTAGCAGCCGAAACTAGTGGCCGTAGAATGGCACGTATATAATAATAATAATAAAACGCAAATATTACCAAAAAATAAGTATGTTTCATGAAGAGTGTAGAAGAGCTCCCCTACAGAGAGGATTTTCGTAATTCCAACGGAAACGGAAATAACTTTATTTTATATTCTACAGTCGAAAATATGGCAATTAGAAAGAAAAATAATATAACAGCTTCACGGTTTTTCCCGCATAAGACGGAAGTCACTGTGACACTGTGCCACAAGGGCTAGGATCATAAATCATTACGACCACGCAAAGACTGCTACAAGGGCCTACTCATCTATCTATACTACAATAAAACAGTAAAAAAGTGGTGTCTGCACATTGTATTTTTGTAATTTGTGTCTATATTTAAATAATTTACAAGTATGAAATCTATAATAATTTATAAGGATATAATTGATTTCCAAAAATGGAACACCTGATGTAGAACCATACTGGATTAGATAATTTATAAGAAATTAATTTCACCTTAACAAAAGTTGTTCAACATGGTGTTATATGTTGACATTGACATATAAAAATCAAAGATCTGGAATATCTGACGAAGGCCCAGGCCCATATAGGCCCAGCTAAACTATAAGACATTAAGAAATGTATGTCACTTTGTTAGCAAAGTTTGTTTAGCAGATACGTATTTTTTGTTGACATAAAAAATATTCGGAACAACTAATGAAGCTCCATAATAGATGAGTTAAACTATAAACAATAAGAAAATGGAACTTTAACAAAAGTTTTTTTTAACATTTTTAAAGTGTTATTCGCACACTAAGGAAATTGAAAGCGGGATTTGAACCGCACCTCTTAAACGGTTTACAAGAGGTGCGGGTTCAAATCCGCTGCGTTCAAATTTTTATACGTTTTCCAAATATGTCTTTTTTTAACAAAAGTGGTTTAGCGTGATGAACATTGCCTGTTTGTATATAAAAATTAAAGATCTGGAAAATCTGACGACGAAGGACGATGGACGAACTTAACTATACAAAATAGGCAAGTCTCATACACTATTAACAGTTATATAAATATTGATAACAGTTGTTCATTATGATGGGCATAATATAAACTAAATAGACCTATAATTCTCTATTATTAATCGGAATTAGCTATATTATATTACTATATTATTATTATTATACTGAGTAAATAAATAAAACATTGAACTTATTTAAATATCATAAAATAGAAAAATAATATAAATAGTAACTAAAAGTTATAATAAACTATTAAGTATGAACTATTTGAATTCATATTAAACTTTTATTACAAATAATTTTCAGACCGGCATGGCTTTGGAGCTTGCCATTAAATATTCATTTGGCGTCTAGCTCTTAGAGAAAGGCATAAGATTATGTCAAATTCATGAACTCCTAAGAAACATGCTTAGATGAATGTCAAAGAGATAGCGAGCGAATGTCTTCACAAGAAAATCACCTTCAAAGACTTTATACTAACGATAATATTTCGGAAGTCGCTTGTTTAAATCCGTAAGCAAAACTAAAACATGAAATATACAAATACCTTCAAAATGAAACGATACATTACATTACTGTAGAAAAATGAATTTCCAGAAAATAATAAATATGTGTGTAAAACGTAGGTATGCAGAATAGTTTTAGTTGATTTATAAGTTAAAAAGTAAACTTTATTATTAACTTTTACATTACAGGTCATCGCGGCACCGCGGGAAACTTACAGCGATGTATGTTAACGATTATATTTAAATTATATTTTTCCCTTTTAGTGAGACAAAGCGCGGCGTTGAGTTCCGCTACTCAAAACATGCTGTCTCAATGTCGAGCGGACAGTGTAGGACGAAGTGTCTTGAGACTAGATGGTCCTTGCCCTCCCCTGCTATGCGGGAAGAACATTATTTATAACGAGCTGTGCCCGGGACTTCACCCGCGTAGAAATCTAAAATAAAAGTGGCCTATATTACTCCTTATTACATCAGGTATCTGCCAGTCAAAGTCCCACCAAGAATCGTTCGAAAATATAATCGTTTTAGAAATTTCCTGAAAAAAACAGACCGACTGATAAAAATTGTAAATTATATTATTTTGGTATATGTACCGCGTACATACATAATTCGCATTTATTAAAAATCTGTTATTTTAATATCCGCATTATATTTATTATAAATAGGTACATACTCGTATATACCAAAATATATATATTTTATATATATTTTCCAATAAACTTTGATTCTATAAATAAAATATAAAACAAATTAAAATGATTATATTTATAAGAAATAAATAAAAATGCATCTGCAGCAAGTATAATAATGAACTGATGCTTACTTAATTAGAAACACTTCCAATACGTTAATTAAACACTAACGGAAAAATTTCATTTCTTTGTAACGTTTTCCAGCTGCATTCCATTTCTACATTTTTATTGTAGAACGGTTTTTCTGATGCACTTTAAAGGAATTTATTTTTTTAATAACGAACATAGTTTTATATTTTAGTAGATTTTTATATATGCTTTGTTGGTAATGAGTAGTAAATTAATTTGACACCAATATTAACTTAAGCTGTCACACTTCAAAATGATATAATAGTTATTTTAACTGAAGAAATGGCTTAACATATTTGTATATCATGTATTGTTGTCGGTTTCCGACACGTAGGCAGAAGACATCAACCTGTGGGAAGTACTTTAAACCATTAAATTACTTATATAATATTTCCTTACACTGATACAGTTGGGGCTAATAAAACCGTTTTAAAAAAGAGGCAATGGTGGCACAGTGGAACAGTGGCTGACATTAATGTGATATTTGAGGGTTCGATTCCCACTCGTAAAATGATTATGTTTAAATTATGTTCATTCCTCCGTTGTGGTAAGAAGACTATGCACGGCGTTGAGTTCCACCACTAATCACTGTACTAGGTTTTTTCAGACAAGACTAGTTTTGCATTAAATTTAGAGAAGCATCTAATGAATCATCAACAAATCATGCTTATTTTATTAATTGATTGTAATAGAAGACTACATATTTCTGGCTAGAGGATTTCTAGAACACTTCACAAACTCGAAGCACACAAAATGAAACCATACTGTTATTTATCTGTGATATTAATTACGTAATAAAGAAATATAGGGCGAAGTGTAATAAAAATACCATCAAAATATGATTACAAGTGAACCTGGGGAGTAATTCATACGATCCATAACTACCAACTGACGGTTACGAAAAGACGTTAATACAGGAAGGACTCTTCGTTTCATCAAATACGACATATTTCGACAGTCACTGTTATATTTAGTATTAGTGTAGTTTATTCATAAGATTTAGGTTTTACTTTAAATTACTAATTATTGATGAAACTAACTTTGAAACTATATTAGTATACACTTTTTACAGCGATTGAATTGCATAAAACAAAATGATTTGTTATGTTATTTTTACAGCTTAGCGCCTTTTCCCCACATAGTAGGGTAGTTTGAGAGAACCTAGTATCAAGACACTCCTTTTTCCGCCCGAAATCGAGACATTGCGTGTTGAGTGACAGAACGCCAGAAAGCAAAAGGCATATGAAAATAATTTAAATATAATCAATCCACTGAGTAGGGATCGAACCCACAAACAAATCGCGTTTACAGTCAGGCGCTGTCCCATTGTGCCACGATGGCCTCTTTCTTTTTATGACTATATATTTATAACAATAAAAAAGCTACTTGGGACTAAATTTCTTTGTGTATGCTGGTAAAAATACAGAAGATAGTTTGTTACTAGATTTTTTGGCCCTTTTCGTATAATTTGGTAAATGCGTAAAAAATGAAAAAATATACTTTCTATATTCCCACTTGAAAATTTCAAATTGTTATTATCGAACTATACACGTAAAACCATACGTATCACATACCACCATAAATATTTTTATACAATATTGTTTTTATTTTTGGCTGCTGAAAATTATTCACATTACAAAATATAGTAATTTTGATATGCAAAAGTTGTTAAATGTTGCGTACAGGTGCTTAATTCCCGAACAGTGGAATTTTAAACAATATTTGTGCAACGTCGCAAAATGTGTTTTATATAAAGCTTCTATTATGTAAATAAAACGCAATACCAATTGCAAATATCACAGATTTAATAATTAATTAGTCATCATATTATTAAGAATAAAAATTTGCTAATGGATTGAGGCCATCGTGGTGCAGTGGCAAAGCTTCGCACTGTAACCACGTTTGGTTTTGGGTTTGATTCCCACTCAGAGAATATAATCATTTTTAAAATATTTTAATTTTTCCGCTCAGGTACCTAAGACAAAACGCGGCATTGAGTTCCGGCACTCAACACGCAATGTCGCAATTTCGGGCGGAAAATGATGGCAGGGACCACCCTGCCTACATTTTCCGTCCGAACCACCTCTCTGACATATGACCTCGGAAATACAATAAAAATACAGGAAAAAGCGCGATGCTGAAAAAACAGAATCGCTTAATCGACAGTATTTAGATTTAGTACGTACTTAGTACGCAATAGCTTTTTTAACAGCTTTTCCCGCATATGGAAGAAAAGTTCCTTAAATTGCAATTTTATAAATATTCGTACACTCATATGCAACTTTCGTATCAATATTTTATTACAATTTAAACGTAACCAAGTAGTTTCAATGCAAAATATAGGCAACTTTCCTATTTAAATTATACATTACTAATTGTCTATATTTTCTAGTACTGTAACTGTTGTCACTATTTATGTATAAAAAATAAAAATGTCAACAGTAGAATTATAGTGCTTGTTTTTGGGACTTCATAATATTGACTTAAGTAAAATATATAACAATATGATTATATTTTACGCATTCATTAAATGCAGACTGAAGTTGGCTCGATTGTAAATGTAAAATTAAATGTCACATAGAAGCTCATAAAAAGGATCAGTCCAAAGTTTGTCGGATCAAAGGGCAAATGACACATATATTCTTAATGTTCTTTGGCAATACGAAATTGCTCCGCGGACCCATGAAGCAGTACGCACGGAGGGAGCTTCTGAGTGCTTAACTAAAACTATTCCTCCCGTTTTTCTTTAACATTCTAAGCATTAAGCCAAATACAAAGTGACAATGTAGTTATTTGTTCGAGAGCTGAAATATTTTATGGCTCATGTACTTTCTTTGTAGGATTTCAGGGACGAAACTTACACAACTACATATATTTGTTAGTGCACATATTAAAATAGGCTTTAGCTAATATTTGCCCTATTCGTTATTAGCTAGCACGTGGCATTTCATTTTGTATTGTTTTTATACAGATAAGAAAAACTATATTTAAATAACAAATTTAGATTTAATTTATTTTTGATTTGTAATTAAAAATGATTACTTTGAAAGGCAATCATACTGTGATATATTAATAAATACTACGAAAGTGCTTAAAAGCAATATGTTCAGGTGTAATTTTTAATACATATTTATACTGCCGTTCCAATATTTCCGCGAGCGGCTTCAGCTGCGCGGCACACGCAGATTTTAAATTGGATTTCAGATATCGCTTAAATATATATTTGTTGAATAAAATATAAACATTGTTGCTACGGAGATTAAGACTTTTTAAATTAATCTCTTATATATAATAGAATACACGCGTTTTGCGAAGCAGTCTTAAAGGGCGTAACGAGTTATGATTTCCTATTTTCTCTCTTCCTCAAGTTCCAGCGATTGTTGTTCTTCGAATGGCACAAGACGTTATTGTAAAATCAAACAGGACTGACTTAGATTGTTTTAAGTCCACAACTTTCTAAAATATCTTGTAACAACAGAAGACTCGAACCGACAACCATCGCGTACTAATCTTACTGCTCTATGACTCCATCAATTACGGCTATATATTATATTTATATATTATTATATTATTTTTAAAAAGTTGTATTATTTTATTTGAGAATAAGCCATAGTTGTGGGATCGATCTCACCCTGGAGGGTATTATTTTAATTTCTCCGCTCCCGTACGTAAGATAAAACGCGGCATTGAGTTCCGCTACGCAACACGCAATTTTCAGTCGATTTCGGGTCGAAAGTGGAGAAGGGACACTCCGTTCTCTGGACACTAGATAAGTTAAATAGAACCCTTAATTGTATTTACGGTCTTTCGTTTCGTCTAGTAATATCAACGAGTTCAGAAGTTTGCGTTCAGATCTTTTTTTTTTCAAGTAACATTTATCATTTTTTATTTAGTAATAGTTGCTGTAATTGTTCATTACCAATGATTTTTTTTTATATCTTAGTCACAATATTGTATCCACGGTCCTTTTAAAAAAAGTCGTCCCTCGCCCAACACGCAATAACGTTTTTATAGTTGGTAAGTAAAGAAGAAAATACTGTATATCTACATTTTCTATATTCACTCCACATCATTTCTAGAAAGACGTGAAAATGTAAAAAAGGAAAATATTATACATATTAAATTTATCAAATATCAAAGAAAACATTTTGAAACATAACAGAATTTACTAGAAAGAATCTTACAACTTTTAAAACCGTAGCGCATTTTTTATAAATGAAATTTCACTTTCAGAAAAAACGTTACTGTAGTACTCTGGCTACGTCGCGCTATACCTAGATGAGTTGAAAAGTATTACATGGATGAGATAAAGAAGTACACTCTGTAAATGGAAATGGAACGGGTCAGTAAGCTTGTGATTTTTTTCGCATTTCATGACGTGATAAATGGGCAAAGCGCAGAGACGCCTAGACTCAATCGGAAGCATTGCCAATGACGCGAGAAATTGCTTTTATTTTTCCATCTTAAATGTGTTGAGCAATGTTACTTTTTAGTTGTTTCACAATAATGAACTGAAAATAAATTATTTTTCACTTTTTTAAAGTGTTATTCACACTTTAAGAAATTGAAAAACTTTTTTAGAAGACGTTTAAAAATTTTAAAGCAGCGAGACTCGAACCTGCATCTTTGACTGCTAAGCCATGCTTTCATATGTTTTTCTGAAATATAGTAGAAAATATTACAACTGTTAAGACTTGTATCTAACAAGTAACACACTGCCTAGAACTATTTTATAAATAATACACTTAAAATTGTAAATCTTCAAATTCACATCATAAAATTATTTATTTAAATAGAGGTATTTTAAAACAAGTTTAAAATAAGTATATACAAAATCAAATAAAAATTATCACTTATTACTATACGAAAAAAAGGAGAAGGAAGTAAGGAGCAAATTTTCCTTATGAGGGGTCGATAAATTTTTCGCCGTGTAACTAAGTCATTACTGCTACGACGAGCAATTTGGTTTCCGTAAGAAACATTCCGCTATCCATCAAGTGCACCGCCTCACGGAACATATTGCACGATATAACATTCACAGAGTTTGTCGCAGTAACACTGCAGCCATTTTTCTAGACATAGCGAAAGCCTTCGACAAAGTTTGGCATGACGGCTTGATTTTCAAGCTTCTAAAAGCTGGTTTGCCAAACAGCCTCGTTCACATCTTACGAGACTTCCTGTCGAACCGTTACTTTCGCTATAAAGTAGAAGACACTCTCTCCTCCCCCCGCCTCGTCCGAGCCGGCGTCCCCCATGGGTAAACGCTCTCTACACTTCTATACGCACTGCACACTAGTGATATGCCAAAAATCACCAACGTCCATCTAGCTTATACGCCGCGCACCCTCTGTTTAGGCGCCCGCGTAGCGTCTTATTAGACCAAAATGACGTCATAACGATAGCGAACGCAATACACGTAGGTAAAAATAACACCACCCGACACAAACACCACCGTCGTCCGCTTAGGCGGCGTAGTATAGCTTATGTCACGGCTATACCGCGCGTTGGTGTGGCCGGGCCCAGCGGTTAGGGACTGTTAGGCTCCCTTAGATTAGAATTCCAATATACCCAGTCGTGGCTTCACGTCGCGACTGGTTCTTGCTTAGCATAGGGATTTCCGCTCCCCTGCGTGTCGACGACGCAAGCCGAGGCCCGACTCACGCGGGGGGCGCCCTTGCGGTCGTTGACCTCTCAAGCAGCCATGTAGTGCTTGCATTTCACAGGTATTTTCGTAAGTAAGAGAAAAAAGTAGCCTTTGATTATCCCCAGGACCTTTGAGTATCTCTATGTAAACATATTTCATCAGAAACAGTTCAGCGGTGCGGCCTTGATGACGTCAGAGTCACACAAGCACACAGACTTATATATTATAATGGACTAGCGACCCGCTCACGGCTTCGCCTGCGTAAATTACATGACTAAGCAATTTCGTATTTTCACCCACCCCCGTTCTCACTTAAATCACAAATTTGCATAAATTTATAATTTAAATGGTTATAACTTTTTTATTTGATTAAAATGAAATAAACTCTAAATGTTATCGGAAGCTGACTAAAATACAAAAATGATTAGAGTGCACAAACAAACTGACAAACAGACAAACAGAACTGGGTTCTATTATATTGATACAAGCATTTACTTTTTTTAACATTTTTTAAAGGGTTATTCGCACACTTAGAAAAAGGAACAAGACATATTTTGAAAACATATTACAATTTGAACGCAGTGGGGTTTGACCCCGCGCCTCTTGGAAATCGTTCAAGCGCTCTGACCGCTAAGCCATGCGTTCTACATCCAGCTATGTCGGAATTCTTATACGACTTATTTTTGTTGTTAGCATCTCTATAGAGAGATTTTTACAAATTTCTTCTAACCAAAGATTATTCTACGAACAATCGTTTGGCAAGAGAGAATGCTATTTATTAAATATTTTTAACATTTTTTCAAGTCTTATTCGCACACTTAGAAATTGAAAAAGACATATTTAGAAAACGTATAAAAAATTTCTTAATATGTCTTTCCATTCATGTCATGTCGCGTATTTTAAAAGATGACTTATGACTTGAGTCCCTAAAACAATCTATAGTATTGGCAGTGAAGAATTATCCTATAGAAAGTACGTGCAGAGTGCCATAGATAACTGGCCTCAACGTTTGAAGGACTGTATTGCAGCCAATGGAGACCACTTCGAATAAGCTTTATATATGTTAATTGGTTTTATATTAATGTATTAAACTAACAGACTGTAATGGTAACAAATGTAAAGTATAATAAAAAAAAATGTTTTCCTTTGTAACAATATTTATGGCAAGACTACGTAGTTCTATATTAGATGTTACATTCTCCGAAATCAATTATCCCCTTAGTCCCAACCAGGTATATCAGGACCAAGTATACAACAAAAAAGTTTCATTCAAATTTGTCCAGTAACTGCGAAGACAGATCATATTTTTTTTATATCATAGATTCATGGTCTATTACTGCTTTTACATCCCCCTAAATTATTTTTTCGCAAATATAGTCAATTTACAGACACAACTTTTTATTGTTTTATTATAGTATAGATATAGATATTGGGAATTTTAATGAGTCTGTGGCCACGGAAAATGTTATATGGGTCTTTTCTCATTTTGCCATCTAAGAGACACTATTTGTTGAGTTTTGTAATACAACATTATGTTTCCTAAATCTTAATAAACAAATTATTAAACACAAACATTCTGGCACGATAGATTCCAATCCAAGACCAACACGTATAAATGTCCGGCAAGTTTTTTTTTAATAAATATTTTGACACTTATATATCAGCTTTTTATAAGAAAAGAAAAAGATATTAAAATAGTTATGTTCTCACTCGGGGTAATTTTTTTTTCATTTCACGCAATGTCTTGGATTCGGGCGGAAAGTGGAAAACGGAGTGTCTTTAGACTAGGTTCTGTCTGCCTGCTTTTATATGCTGGAAAAAAGCGTAAGCGTATAAAAGTGTCATCTAGCAAATTTCTTCTACACTAAGTTATACGTTATTTTACTTAGAAGTAGATACAAGTTAGCACAAGTAAGTGTCATTATTGCACACTAGATGGCGGTGTTCGAATACATGTATATTAGTATGACAGCAGATGTCGCCACGTTAATAAAGAGTGTGTTAGTTAATACTTAAAATATAATCTTTAATTTTATAAGAAATTAAAATATTTGCCAAAAATATACTACAAAAGCAAAAAATATTTTAAGAAAAAGAAATAGATTTTTTTTTATTTTTACACCACCTGTCCCATCAATTTTCGATTTATTCGGCATTACATGCATGTCATCTAATAAGAACCAATGCCGAGCCTGATCTGAGGGCTGATAAAATATTGGTACATGTTTTAAATGTAAAAATCGTCTAAAATTAAAACAAAAATATCCTATAGGAAGCTGCCACGGCTTCCTGCGGCTCGGAAGGCAGTTTTGCTGAGAAAACACAGTTTCTTACATACAATGTAATTTACAACAACAAACACTCATGAATCTTTTTCAATGAATACGTGTACATATCTCCCGACCTAGAAAAACATACAGACTACCTAATTGGTATTTGAAATAGAAAAAATCATTTTTCCATTACTGAGTTGCAGATGCAATATTGTCCGAGTTGATTAATATTTCTGATTGACTTAATTCAGATTCAGCAATAGCAAAATAGAACAACAGTTGGAGATGAAACTGGTATGTTAGGATATATCTAAGAGGACTTCATATTGTGCTATAAAGCTGATTCTTTTTTATTATAGTCAGATTATTTATTATCAGCCTTACAATTTAACATACTCCCGTTTTAATTAAAAAAGGTACAACTGATATTTGACACGAAATTGAGTTATGTATATGCCTAATTATTTGTGCATTTTTAGTAATAAAATAAACAGAGATAGCACAAACTTAAAGGGCACAACAAAACTATTTTTAAAGTTTTAGTACAGGTTTTCCTGTGCTCTTTTGAGCGCATTGTGAGATATGAGTTTTATTTATTATTTAGTGCATTTTTTGAAAATTTATTTTTAATGTAAAAAAGGCACATCGGATGTTATTCAAAAAGGGGACTAAAAGTTTTCCTAACGTAATGAATAAATAATAAAGTTCTAAGTCTAATGTAATAGCCTCATAAAATGATCCAAAACTTCGCCTACCTTGTACCTAATGGTACATCAACACTACCACCTATTCCAATAACCAGACCAGAAAACAAAGAAATATCTTTATTTAATAAGCTTTTAGTAATTGACCTGTATGTAGATATCTATCTATCTATAAAGAATATTAATATAACAAAAACTTGTAACACTATTGTGGCCCAATATAATACTCTCATAGTATGAAATATAAACCCAATGTCCTTGCCACTTCGACGAGAAAAACCTTTAAAGCGTGTTTCTTTTATTAAAAAAAAACTGTTATCTATACTATAATCATTTAAATATAAATGTTTTCAGAACAACAATTTGAATGCACAGTCAACTTTTCCATAAGTTTGTATGCAGGCAAATCCCAAGCACGCCCAGATGTCATATTTTTAATTCATTAAAAAAATATCTCAACAGAAGCCTTTTAAACTGTAAATTACAAAGAAAAAGTGTAGAAGCGGATGCCGGTAGCGTTTAAATACTGAAAAACGTTTTAGATAAAGGATGCTGCGTACCGGGAATTTCTCTTGACTTGATATCCTGTATTTCGATATATCCCGCTTGCTCAGCAATAAAAATACCAGCAGTTCTTATTTTATTTTTATGGACCTAGATGTATATTTTGTGTGGCGTGAGTAGGTCCATAGTTGTGTGCTGTATTGTAAAATCTTATTTGACTTATTTATTACTCGCCCGCGGCTTCTCTATGACACATGAACTATAGCTGTTTCGTATTTTCGGCTTCCTTTTCGTAAAACTGTGAAATTCCTAGAAAAACATAAAAAATAGATTTATTAGAAACGAGTGGCCTAAGTTTATCTAAAAAATATATACATAAAATTTCATCGCAATCGGTTCAGCGGTTTGGCCGCGATAACATCACAGACAGATATAATTACTTTTGCATTTAATATATTAGCATGGATATGGTAGGTATAAGAAATAAGGTATCTAGAGAAATTCATTTTCTCTAGTAAAATAATTAGTAATGTTTATTTATTAAGTTACTATTTTTATTCAATAAATCGCTATTTTAATCAGCTTTTTACTGAAGTACTTTATCTGGCGCAATATGGACAATGGATATACCAGAGTAAATATAACAGTTGCCACTTGCACTAATTAACAAGAATAGTTGTCAATTTAATAAGCCGTATCGTATTTGGAGCTCCACTGAACTCGACGCAAGTAGTTGTATTACATTGTTTTCAACATTTTAACCTGCCAGTTTACTCACAGATACCATTAGATAACCTTGTCTGTGTGAAAGAATAATTTATACTTTAATACAATTTTGAACGGGTCATTTCGTGCCTACTGCACGTTTAGAGCTAAAATATTTGCCTTTACATCTTTAGCCTTGGTGAATTAATCGAAAGTCGATATGGTGTCACTACTTATTTATTAACCATTTACGTAACGATTTTATTTTGTATCTGAATTAGATAAATGTTTTATTCAGTTTCATTGTTCTTAACAATTATTGTAATATGAATACAGCTATTCTAAGTATAGCATATCAAGACAAATAAAAATCGTAAAAACTGTTATTTAAATATATGTACCGTGTATACTGTATGTATACATATGGATTTAGTAAAAAGCGTTCTTTTAATATTACAAACAGACACTCCAATTAATGATCAGATAAAGGCTTAAATTAAAAATAAATTGGTTTCTCCAAATTTGGTGAGACAAAGTGCAACTTTGCTTCCACTATCCACCCAACAGTACCTATATCTAAAACGGATAGAACTTAAAGGAGTGCACATCTCTCTCTCTCTCTCTCTCTCTGTATCTGATTAACACAGTTGCTGTGATATTTTTTTTAGCTTTACTGTTTTTAGGCAGACAGAACCTAGTGTCAAGACCACTTTAAACCCGAATCCGAAACATTCGTATTGGGTGGCGTAACTCAACGCCGCGTTATCTTTGCGCTACGATATACATATATAAAAGCTTTTAGCTTATTCCATCCGTTTTAGCTGTACCAATTATTTTCCCGCTTCAGTGCGGTGTATGTTGAGCATGTGGAGCACATAACCAGTAAGGAGATAGCTAGGAACCCGATACCGCCCTTAACCGCAGCGGCACGTGTCAAATATAACCTAAATATTCATGCCTCGTCTTTCTCCGCATTATAAAACTGGTTTAGCACTACCCAAACTTACAAAAAAAAATATTTTTTGTATACGTGTGTATTATTCAAACTGTACCACTATGTTAATCACTTAATTGACATACTCATACATATGGTATTAACCATTTAAGATTACCTCTCTTTAATAAAAACAGGTTAACGCTTTGTCCCGCATAGCAGGGTAGCCAGAGAGAACGTAGTGTCATAACCCTACCAATCGCTACCACTTTACAGTCAGGCGCTGTTCCACTGAGCCACGATGGCCGTTTAATTAATGTATAAAGGTCCCAATAATGAAATATAAACGAATATAAGAAACAACCAGAAGAAACAAAAGTATGACCATCCATATTAAATTTAAACAAAATAAATAATACTTCAGTGTCGAGCCCAAACGAATAGGTATATACATTTTATAAAAGATTTTATAAGTGGCAAAAAAGAATTGGGGAGACCTCGGTGGACCTTCGAAAATATTGTGTCAATGGCACTTTTGGAAGGTGACAACACTGAAAAATGAGGACCCCCAGGGGGTGGGTACGTTTGAAGAGGTTCACCAGTGTGCAAGATGCGAAGGATTCATCGTAAACGAAATTTCTGAAAACGTGTGGATTATTAATTTTCTTTAATGTTTTTAGAGACACGCATAATTGTAATAGCTATGGTCCTAGGTTCAATACCCAAAATAATCAACACACGTATCTCTGTTTATACTTTATTCTATGAATCAATGTTAATGTATTGATCTATCATTTAAAATTATACAATAAAGAGTACAAATCTATTTTCATACATTTTTTACTAAATGAAATACGAATTAGAGGAAAAAATATTGAAGTGAAGCCTGGGCAGGTCATTTGACAGTTACAATTATATTTCCACCTTAACGATGGGCATATGCTTTATAATTTTACATTGTAACAAAAGTAGCTCGACCGATGTTTACTAATGAATTCTAAATTTCCTGGTACGCACAGTCAAAACGAAGCCATAGATAGAATGCTTACAAACTGACGCGTATACAATTTCATGTAGATACGTAGTACGTCTTCCAGTACTCGAAAATACAGGAATAAGGCCTTTAAACAGGCTATCATTTTCGTTTTTATTACTATTGTTTTGAACTATAGGTTTAATGTTATTTTAGGTACTTTATTTATTTAAGTAATTTAAACATTTTTATAGCATTTTTCTAATATATTCTTCATTTTCATTTAGTACGATTACTCTTTTGAAAAATTTAAAATAAAAATAAAGTATACTTAAAACCATATTACTTAAAATATATCTTATTGTTAAAATCTACATATACTTAGTCTAAAAGAGTGACTAGAAATATAAGATTAACAATAACGTTCTTTCGTAATAAAAAAATATTGTTTTTGTTAAAGATTTATATTATGGACTTATGCCTTAATTAGATGATGTATTAAAAACATTGACAAATACGTACCAACTGACTGGAGCTTTAGTTCCCAGTGCGTTCACCGTCTACAGAAGTAGGGCAAGATTTAAAAAGAAATTAATATCATATTACATAGCTTTTGTGTTTATCCCGTTTTGAATGCGGCTTCACGCGTCCGTGCACACCCATTTACTTCCTAACTAAGGCAATCGTGACTTTGCATATTCGAGGGTAAAAGCGATAAATATGAATTTACAAAAAATAAGCTTACAAATTAGTTATTTTTTTAAAATAGACTAATAAAAAAATTAAAATTACCGTGATTCGAACTCGCATTATCGACCATAGCAAGAGATATTTTTGAATAAATAAATACTTTTTTCTCTGCCTAATAAATCTAGTGAATAATGTTGTCATAATCTACAAAATAAAATTAATTAAATTTTAACTAATTAAATTAGAAGTCAAGACCACTGAGTACAGTAGACATTGTAAATTTATAGGTAATATCTTCCTCAATTCAATTTCAAATATTAGTTTTATACAAAAAACCTCAATTTCAAAATATCAGTTTTATACAAAGAAGTTATCATTCTATTCATCTAACATATATTCTGTATTGAACAATGTAGTCTTTTACATGTGTTTTTTAGCAGGCTTTCCGCTTTTTCAATGTAGGTACACTCAGATTCACGTACTGCTTATTTAGGTCAGAGTAATAAAGGCGGGACGCTTTCGCATGATGTTGTAAAATACTAGATAATATTCAGATTTTCCCATTATTTTAACTGCTCAAGCACAAAACAACGCTTGGATTACGTGACGAGGGCAGCCAACCAAGAACATACATAATTTATGCTGTAATTCTTAAAATAAAGACAATAGCGCGTCGATTTTTATTATTTAGATCGTAAAAATTTTTTTTAACATTATTTTTAAGTTATATTGCACACTTAGGAAATTGAAAAAAAAGACATATTTAGAAAACGTATAAAAACTTGAACGCATCGGGATTTGAACCCGCGCCTCTTGAAAACCGTTCAATTCTGTTTTCAAGGGGCGCGGTTTCAAATCCAGCTGCGTTCAAATTTTTATACATTTTCTAAATATGTCGTTAAAATTATTGTATAACGTATCACCTTTTTTATCTGATCTACCAAGCTTGACTTTGAACATACAATTTTGTTGTATTTATAGTTATTATAACTTTAGTTTGTCCGTGTTATGTGAATTGCATTAATTTAATTTAAAATAATAATGAATTTATTAATTTTAGATGGAAAAAATTTTTAAATAGACTCGACAGGAATGTTGGTTGATGGCATAGCCTTAATGACTGCGAAGGCAACATGTTTGTGAGAGTTTTTTTGCTATTAACATTATGTTCCGGGTCTGGTAGTAAATTCACAACTTTGCTATTAAAAACATTTATCAATTCTTGTTTAACTTTTAATAATAGACCCCACTAGATTTAAATATACTTTATATTTCACTGGATTTTTGCGGTACGGAATGTTCGGTACGGTGTGAGTGGACAGATGAGGTGCTTATAAAAAGTTTCACATGAGTATGTTTCATTATGCAATATTTTCATACCATTCAGCATTCTGTGTCTTCACTTTAATAGTATGAGACAAGGTATTTTTATATTACATTATAAATTTAGATCTCAATCGCTTTTAAAATAGCTGACTCTACACCTTTAGGTGTTCAAATTTAATAAGAATAGTTTACGTAAAGGTGAAACAATAATGATAATTAATTACGTAATATATTTTCTTCGTCTAGTAAATCAATGTCAAAAAGAGACGTCCTAATAGAACATACTAAATAAATATTTTATAATATAATACTAATTGTAATATGTATAATAAAGGTGTCCCAAAATTCACGCAAGAAGTAATTTTGATAGAAAACACAGGTTTATAATTTAAAATTGTAAAATTTTTATTGATTTATATAAAATATTGCTCAACAATAAAAATACGTTATTTTGTGTAGCGCTCCATTTTTAATAACCCTGAACTGTCAGCTGTGACGCTGTATTTGTTCATTAAATCTTGCGTAACGCCTTAAAAAGTTGAGGCTATCATGGCGCAGTGGGATAACATCTGACTATAAACGCTATTGGTTATGAGGTCGAGTCCCATTCGGGGAAATGACGATATTTAAAATGTTTTAGTTGTTGTATGTACCAACCTAATGCAGAGGATAAACGACTTCAGGCGGAAAGTGAAGTACAGAGTGTATTGACACTAGGTTTTTCTCTGATTACCCCGATATGCGGGAAAAACTGAAAAAAAACAATATCGCGTGACTCAATACAAAATAACTAGAATTCAATTTTAATTAAGTCGTATATATTTATAATTCGATAGAAATATTAGATGTTTTTTTGTAATCCCAAGACCTATGAAAGACGTTTAAGCATGAAAAGGATCCTTAAGAAGGAAAGGCGTCGAAGGATTCGAAGGAAAGAGTTTATAGTTTCGCTCTGTGAAGCCATATACCGTAGTCGGTACTTGAGCCTCAGTATTGACTCAAGTGCGAGGTTTCCGTCTGCTACTTGTTTGAAGAACAAGTCTTTGAAGTCCCGGCTTATATTGATATCAGGCTTTTATGTCAAATAATTCCATACAAATATTCGTTCATATTTTATATTTTTTCCTCGACGAATCTTTACCATAATAAAACAGTAAAATAGTATAAAAAAATTGTGTCTGTCAGTTTGTATGTTTGTACGCCCACATCTCCGTAGTTACTAAACCGATTTGAATGAAACCGTTTTTGTTGTTTTGTTTTTATTGTTATTCGCACACTTAGAAAATTGAAAAAGACATATTAAGAAAACGTATAAAAATTTTAACGCAGCGGGATTTGAAACCGCGCCTCTTGAAAACCGTTCAGAACAGTTCTTGAACGTAATAAGATCTTTGATTTTCACGATTATTACACATTTTGAAATGAAACTATTTTCAACCGGATTAATCGCGTATAATATTGGTGTTCGAAAATACATTTTAGAACCCGACGTTTCGAACACTTTACAGTAGTCCTGCTTACCATATATTTACAGTAGGAATAAATATTGATACTCGAGCGTATTTTACTTCAGCAACTATAATCATTGGAGTACCTACCGGAAATATTTTTTTTTGATTTGTAACAAAAACTGTTCAACATGATAGGCATTTTCAATTGTCTTTTTCTAACATTTTTAAAGTCTTATTCGCAACTACACACATACACTTACTTGGAAATTTTCAATTTTCATATAAAAATATAAGATTTGGCAAATCCGACTAACCTATTAGAAATAAGTCGATGTCGCATTAGTAAAAGTTGTTTAGTGTGGCGGGCAGTTTTCGTTAACAAATTTATTTAAACTTAAACTTTGTGGCCATCGTGCCGAAGTGGGGTAGTTGTGGGTTCGATTCCCACTTGATGGAATTGTTATATTTACAACTTTTTCTCTCCGATAAGGAATAAATGGACGTTAATATTAGGCTTTCAATTCACAACGTCTCGAATTGGATCGTCTCGAAAAGAGAGGAAAGCGTTCAGCTGAAGACAATATTACAATCGTCTAAAATATGTGTAAGTTTAACAGACAAGAAAATTACCACCTTTAAAGAATTATACTTAATATTAATTATATATTATTTGTGTATAAGTAGTTTTTTGTTGTATAGCTTTTAACCTTGATCAGAACTTAGGATATAATAAATTTCGAAGAGTGGGCTGTAGAATCATAATAGACTAGCTAAACTAAAAGTAATAAGTTAAAATCGCTTTAATACAATTTGTTCTGCGTGATGCGTAGTCTCCCTGTCAATATATAAAAATGCAACATCCAGTGCCAAGAAACATAACCATAATGCCTAATAAACCTGTAAGTAATAAGAGATAAGTAAATGCATGATTAGTAACTCTGATGTGGAGAACTTAGAGACAAAAAAACACCACTAAAAATAAATTAATTATAATTTTTAGTCAGTTTCAATGTCAACATGTAGTAAATGGAAATAATCCATAATAATATTATACATATGAAAGTAACTCTGTCTGTCTGCCTGTGACGTCATTACGGTCGAACCGTTGAACCGATTAAGATAAAATTTTATGTTGACAAACTTCAGGGTCTAGGCATGAACATAGGATTTTTTCTCCCAATTTTTGGTTTTTTAGGAATCGTTAAATAATGAAATTTCTAAGAAAACCAAAAAAAAAACATTTTTAATCAATTTTTACTGAGTTCACATTTTGTAACTTGTTATAGTTCAGCTAGGTTTATATGATTTTTCATCAGATGTTCCAGATCTTCATTTTTTAGGTGTTAACGGATAATGTTCATCACGTTGAATAACTTAGCATTCGGTTAGCAAGAGGCGCGTGTTCGAATCCCGATGCGTTCAAATTTTAATACGTTTTCTAAAAATGCTTTTCTATTTCCTAAGTGCGTAAATAACACTTTTGTGATATAATAGGAAATAATAGGTTTTCAAGAGGCGCAGGTTTAAATCCCGCTGCGTTCAAAATTTTAATACTTTTTTTAAATATCTTTTTTTAATTTCCTAAGTGTGCGATTAATACTTTAAAAACTGTTAAAAATAGATATAAAATATATATATTTTTAACTGTTTTACTATAGTATATAGATAGATATAGATAGATTAAAAGTTAATGTGCTATTACAGCACCGCACTCTTTGTACGGAAAGCCAATAATTTTCATAATATGAGTAATGAATTACAAACACATTAAATAAATAAAGTAAATATACACACTAGTGTATATTTTACATATAGGGGCATATTAACGTGTTTCGTACATATTGTTTTGTGTAAAGTGCCCACATTGCTAAGACATCTACTATAAATAAACCAATGTGATTACTTTATTCAACAAAAATTAGATAATATCAAGAGAAAACTCAAATCCATTAACATATACCTACTAAGTTAGTCTAAAACACATCACACCGGCTAACTTAAAAGGCATTCATCGTGAATTTAACGACTGAATGCGAACAAATCAATTACTTTGATCTAAATAAGAGAAAGAGTAAATTAGAACGCTTATATAACCGGTCAATAGCATCCTTAGGCTTTTGCTTGCATAATTCTAGGTGTATTATGAAGCGATACATCACTTTCTCTTTATAGATATTGGTTAGCTTTTATTTAGGTCGCTGTTTAAACGACGTTGTGTTGTTTATGTATTCTCGTAGTAGGGGACTTAGCAAATATCTAGCCCATAAAGGTCACTCATAAATAAAACATTTCTTAATATTGATAATGGGACAGGCAATGACGATGCAATAGTATGGTACACTCATCACATAAGCTCTTGTGTAATGCCATAATAATTAAAATTCAAAGACCTATAAGACTTTGTTAATCGTAAGACTAAAGTACCTAGCAATAATATCTACAAGTGTATTTTTTTATTTAGAGATACACTATGATCGATTAAAACTTGAAAAGAGATCCAGTTACAATAAATTAAAACCTAATATTATAAATTACGTTTAAAAGTCGGTATTAACTCTTATTGTTGCGAAAAATCAGCAAGCAACATATAATTTATGTAAAACATTTCACCAAAGGCGACAAAAATATAATAAAAATACTGTATTTTATCTAAATATGACGCATTTACTATCAAATTGCATACCATATATGCACGTAATATGAAAAAAAAGGTTATATTTTGTCATTAGGGCTGTCGTGTTTTTGCTAATCACGGGCACATTAATCGCGCTAGCTGCTTTTTGTAGTGTTTTTTTTAGAACAGGTTCGTACCATACCATACACAAGAATATAATATCTTACAGACGTTTTAGATCAGTGTCAATTTATTATTTATCAATCAATTGTTTATACCACCCATTCAAGTGTAAGGTATTCTATTGTATATGGCAATACAACTCCTACGAATTTGTAGTGCTTAATCTGTTTCACTTTTCGCAACATACACTTGGTTTTAGCATTTGTTACGCAAACTCCTCGTAATATAAGTGAACAGAAATATTTAGTTTTCGTTTTCGTTATTTTTATCCATTTTATATATTATAAATATAAAGCCTACATAGTATTGAAAGTAATCAGATTAATAGTTAGGATGGTTTAATATTGCTTGTAAAAATTTGTTAATTTTTCACTTGTTCGCACACAATTTTACACGAACACACTAACTTCGGGGAAAGTTCATATTTAAAATATACGTAGTCTCGGTGAAAGCAAATGTCGGTATTATAATGCTTGAAAAAGACATATTTAGAAAACGTATAAAAAAATTATAAGGAAATATTTTTCAGTTTCTTTAGTGTGTGAATAACACTTGAAAAAAAAATATTAAAAAATTATATCGCTTGTATGAAAATGAAATCATCAAGAATAAAATAGAGAAAACTAGAATTTAAAAAACAAATTAGAGAACTTGTCAACTTACATAATCTGTATACTATTTATATAAATCGTACTAGCTATTAGCAATAAGATTTGATGTTCACACACTGTATACGCAGAATTTTCAACATCAGTTATTCCGATATGATATACATTATACATTAAGAATTTCCTTTTCAACGCTTTCTTGACAAGGGATTGGCGTATCTTGAATTCAGCTATTAAATTTCATGGAAAATTATTTATAAGTTTAATATGTTTATGATTGTGTATATAAGTAATAACATTCAGACTTATAACGTTTGCAAGGCCTAAAATTTATATTTCGAATGAACTTTGTGTTCGTAATCAGTTTTTAATAAAAAAAAACATATTTACTTCAATTTTCATTTTAAAAGCAGCCGTAATTCAACTTTAAATCTCTCTCTGAATTAATTAAACCTATATTAAAAAGTTTTATCTCTTTTATAATTTTGTAAGATCAAAAAATAAAAATTAAATCTCGACTAGTGAAAGGTATAATGTTATTGTCATATCACCGTTGTTATCCACCTAATGTTGGTATTTTTATAACAATATAGTAAAAATAAAATTTATAGTTTAATAATGTTATGCGTGAGAGCGTCTGACTGTAAAGGCGACAGTTGTAGGCTCGAACCCGACTCGAGAAATTGATTATATTTAAATTATTTTCAATTCTCCTGGTGACAAAATTAAGAGCGGCGTTGAGTACCGCCACTCAACACGCAATACCTCAGATTCGGGCAGGGTTTAGAAAGGAGTGTCTTGATACTAGGTTCTCTCTGTATAACAAAAAACAATAAATTATTGTATTTTTATTTTTCAATTAAGATTCAACAACCAATAATTTTTATGTAAACAATACTCGTAAATAGGACATGATTCATTTTTATACCTTATCTTTTGGTGGCCTGTATGAAATATAAACAAGCAAAGGGGACTTGACCTATTTAAACATTAATACAGGTCAGTGATAACATTATAGATATCGAGTTGGATGATAAGCAGTGCAAGTATTTTATCTGGTTTTCGCTTGTTTTCAAACTACAAATAAAAAGTTTATCTGCCTTTGTTATACTATAATTATTTATAGCATTTGTTTTTGTTTCACATATTTGTATACACGAGTATTAGATAGTACATTTAAAATATCAATAGCCAACTTTAATTAACTGAAAAAAAAAACAGTTAAACTTAAATGTTTCAGTTATATTAAGTTACCAGGAATTTCTTTGTCACATTTTAGTTCTTTTCTCACATTCAGATTTACCTTTGAGACAGGTCCATACTATATTATAATGTTATAAATTCGAAAGTAACTGTCTATGATATCATCATGCCCAAGCTGCTAAACTGATTATGATAAAATATTATATAGGTATAAGGTTGAACTTTGATACTTTTATCTCCCATTTTGCATTTAAGTTTTTCCAGGAATTCCATTATTTTACGAAAAGCCCGCCCAAAATTCGAAACAGCTATAGTTCACGCGGGTAAAGCTGCGAGCGGGTCGCTAGCATATAATATGTTACCTACCTCCAGAATGTGATTCTTATTCTTATTTAACGTCAATGTTATATATTCACATAATATGTGACCCACAAGTTTCTTTTTTACTCATCTTCGTACTTTATCCCGCATAGCAGTATAGCAAGTACTGTAGCAAGAAGCTAGTGGCGGAACTCAACGCTGCGCTTAATCATACCAGACCACGAATAAATTCGGGAATCGAATCCACAACCAGTGGGGTATACAGTCAGACGATGTCACACTGCACCACGACGGCCTCTATACAATAATAAAATATAAATTTAAATAATTAATCATGCTTCCTTTGACTCTTACAATAACAAACAATGCGAAATTAGCTTATTTTATTAGCGTAAGGGATAAAAAGCTACAATAAAAGCAAACCGCCGAGCTTTTTACATTGTGTGACATTGATGGATACGTTTATTATCTGTTGTGCACATGTGTATTCTAGTGAATAGTGACGTCAAAACAAAAGATTTGCGACCATGCACATTGCACATGTGCTGTATCCGGCAAGCAGTTCAGTCACACGCGTTGCTTAAAAATATAACATAACTTGTTTATTTTGATACATCCTTTTCTTGTTGATTTAGGCAATATTATGATTTCAGAAATATGTTTTAGAACTTAATTTTGGCTTAAAATATATCCAGTCGATATGTTTTCATTAAAATTTTATAATAATATACAGTTTAACGTTTTACTCCATTACATAGGTAATATTTTCATATTTATTGTATGACACTTTGATCCCTGTTAATCACAACCTAATGTGAAAGTTTTCGTGCGTTCCAATATATATCATCTACAGTTCTTATTATCTTTTACATACTCGTATACGGACTGATAGAACTTCTATTTTAAAATTAACTATTATAATTTTTTTTTTTATTACAATATTTTTTTTTTATTGAAATAATTATTAATCAACACTTTAAAAAATCAATACACGCATATTTTTCAAAATAAATGAAAAAGAAATATACGCAATAGCGAAAAAACAAATTAAATTAATATATATATATATATATATATTTACAGGAAAGAGGAGCGATATATATGTACACAATATCATATTCTAATCAGATATTTCAAATACTTACTTTTACTAAATATATAATTTTTAAATTTAAATAATGCTTGCATCATTATATTTTTATTTCGCTTTATATAAAATAATATTAATTAATACTTGAGTACAAAATTTATAGTCACTCCAAACATGTCATGCTTGTTAGTCCCAACGTAAACCTAATTTTATATGCACCCGGGTCCCGGGCTAAGTACGCTATCGTTAAAAAGTTACTAAATTCACCCTACAACATGCGGAGCTTAGTTGGGCTTCGCAATAGAAGCGCTCGTTCCATCGAACGCAGTCAGTCTATAAGTCAGTCGGTAACGGACGATCGTTTCGAGCTTACGTATTGTCCGTCGAAATTATTACTCATTCGCTTCGTCGCCAATTGTAACATTAAGTGAAGTGAAACTTGTGAATATTATACTATATTTGAACAGTCGTATAAAATGTGTATTATATAAGTGTTGTTCGTGTGTAAATATTTGAACGGATCTCGAATTTGTTTTCGGCGGCCCCGTTTGTGCCAGTGCACTAATTGCTGTTTGCGGAGGTAGGCAAAGTTATTTTTGTTTTCATAGCCAATGTTTATTCATAAGCTATCCTAATAAATTTATCCCAAATATACACTAGACTGTTAGAATTAATTCTTTGATTTTTAAATAGTTAGTTACTTAGTTTTTAGTTAATGAATGATACTCGTTATATAATAAATACAATAATTACATAATATTAACTCATAAAAGTCATTAACAAATCACATTATAATGCGATTGTACAAAAGCATGAATTTTATAAGTCGTTTTCAAATGTCATTAAAGCTTTATCCGTGTTCAACACGCAATAAAAAGGAAGCTTCTCATATTATTTCTATGGTGAGGCCTCATCCGCCGACAAACCAGTTCTCGTTCAGATGATAGTTTGTTATTATTCTTTTTGTTTCTCGAGCTCGGGTATTGTCATTAAATAATCTAAGCCTTTCAATCATCATTTGTTTTTAATTAATAATACGAATTTTATTTTAAATAATAGACATTTCTGTGTAAGTAAAACAGGACATTGTGTTGTAGGTTTTTTAAAAGATTCATAACGTATCCATTATATACAGTGGATATAACAATACAGTGCTTACAGCGATACGCAAAAAATATAAGCTTTTTTGCCTTAATACAGCGCTTACAATGTTCGAAATTTGTAGTGTCATCACAATGTCGACGTAACAAGTGGGGTAAGAAGGGTCTCCCTTCGTCTGTTTATTGCATAATCGCTGTAACAATATTACTATTAATTTGTTAGTAATAGAAAATACCGAGCTTTGGTTAAATATATTTTATTATGATAACAAGATATTAGACAGCTGCGTTCAAATTTTTATACGTTTTCTAAATATATGTTCAGTTTTAATTCAATTTCCTACGTGTGTGATTAACACTAAAAAAATGTTAAAAGAGGTATTGTCTTAGCACCATGACACAAATGTATATTTCAATGTGTAATATTCAATTTATTAATTTAATATTTTTATAATTAGTTAACTTTGAAAATGTCAAATTTCATATTACCGTCTTCCGAAAAATCTCGTAAAAATGGATCTAAAGGTTTTCTTTCGGCATCAACATACTTTGACAACAAATTTTATTATTTACATATTTATCTTTCGTATAAAAAGACAACTGGATATATATTATTTGGTTCTCGACTATCTGTATATTTTATGTGTATTATAAAAAATATATAAAACAGATCTTAATTAATAATAATTACTTTACCCAGAAATTATTGTACTTGTAAGTGTATATTTTAATTATAATGATATAACAGCGACATGGAATGGTGAAAGCTTTTACCGACTACCATAATTATTAATTATATAGATGTTTGTTAAATAATTTGTATTATATTTTAATATAATTGGTAATATAAACTACTTATTCCGTTTTTAAAGATTTTAGCCAAAACACGCAACGAACTTTCATACATTAAATACTCATATGAATAGAAAAAACAGAAGTATGATTTAAGAAATCTCATTAAAATGGACATCATAACAATAATCATTGCTATCATTATATAATTATGGGTATTTAGATAATATAATAAGAAGATAAAAGAAGACATTAAAACTGATTTAAATTTGAATTTTAAATTAATGATAAAATATTGTTAAAATAAATTTCAAACTTTGACTTTTAATTTATATATCTACTAATGACTCCACATTTCCGGCATTTTCTGTTACTTTTAGCAAGTTTGGAGTAATAATTAAGCATATATAACTACGTATTTTATTAAATAATGACGAACTTATCCCGTGTGAGTTGAAGCCATAGCTATAATTATGAGTTAAAAATACGTCAACTGCGCCACGACGGCATCATTGCTTGCTCAAATCATGCGTCATGGCTTCTTATTCTATATTTACCATAAAATTAGTAATTGGTCAATAGGTTTTTTTTACCTTTTTCCTCTAATTAAAAAAGATACGAAAGATACGCAATAATACAAAGCGTTAGCAATGTATAATAGATTTACCAAACAAATAGATAGCTATACTAAAAATAAAAGGTCCGTCTGTAACTCCTATTGAGCTCTTTTTTACTGTGATTTAAATAATTTTAAGTCTGAAATAGCACTTAGTTTATAGCAGATAAAAATTTAGTGCATTTGAATGGATTAGTTCTAGTTTATTGTCAGTCAGTGATGTACCTAAGAAATCTTAAAGCTAATTAAATATTAAAGCATCCTGCGAAACAATACACTAAAAATTATAAACCTGAAACAATGGGAAAAATCTCCGATGCTATCTCCCGAGGTTGACTTCCATTTTTCTCTATATTGTAAAAAATGGGTCATTTAAAGTAATATTGCAGTAAATTCTTTTTTTAGAATAAACTATTTTTTTATTTACCGGAAATATGAATCATCAATTATCTAGTGCTAATACATGAGAATCCTGTCTCCAACGCCGTTAAGGTATGTGAAATTTCATCGTACTTACTGATAACGTTATAAATAATTATTATAACAAATTACTCGTGTCGCAGCTTGCAGCAAGAATGCAAGAGAAAGGCTTGATAAGGCAGGGTAATGTCCCTTATGAGAATGTACCTACAGTTTGCTTAGATGGCGAATGCGGGTGCAAGATAACCAGGGGCAATTATGAAAGTATTTTAAAATGTTTTCTTCTATTATTGTTCGAAGTAAAAATGTAATATGGTTTATAGTTATATATTATATGGTATTTGACGTAATTCTAGATAGATATCATCTACTTAATTTTTTTATAAATACTCTTTCAATTTTAAACTAATATTTTCACTATAGTATTTAGATATGTATCACTGCAAATTAAATGGTGAAGGTATTTTCAAAATATCATTTAGAAACAGAAAATAGTTCATGTACTACTTTATCACCTGTGTTTCCTTTTGCCATCTACTAAAAGAAACTATTTAATATTAAAATTATTTGTCATGGGTACGGCTTCGAACCCGCTATCACAACCATAGCTTTGTTACTACTTTAGCAACATGTTCCATATCAACTTAATGAAGGTGTTTGCATAATATCAATCTGGTATTAATAATCATTGACTTACAGAAAATACAACTGACAATCTATAAAATTTTAAAGTCAAGTAGTATTAAATTAACTGATTTTATCAAAACTAGTATTTTTCTGAATCAAGTGATGCGTAGAAAATTGATTCTTGGTAATAGAATTGAAAGATTAGTGTTTTTTGCGGTTATTACAGAAGTTAAATACAAGAAAAAAAAAATTATAATGTTTTTGCTATCACAGAAAAAATAATCAATTCTGTATATTTTTTACTAACAGTGGCAAATCTCGTTTTAACAACTTAACTGTACATATTAGTCAACGTAAATTGAAAATAAATACTTAAACAATTTCCATTTCGTTTCGGGTAAAAAATGAAAACCATACCGTCATATTTACATAAATATACGAAGTCGTTATCATTTTAAAATATGAATTATTTAAATAATTAAGCACATCTTTTTAAACGCTGTTATAAGAAAAAATTTACTGGAAAAAGTTTTGATTTTGATGAAATCTTAATACTTATTTTATATTGGAAGGAGAAAATGAATTTGCATAGCGTATGGCTGTATACAATGCAGTGCTGGTACGGACGCAAAACGTGGGTATGTCAGGAGAAGAATGAAGATGTCTTCGTAGGATATTGAGGAGTCTGCTAGTTGATCGAAATTGCAATGAAAATATGACAGAATGGCAGGCGTAAGTGAGGATTTTATAATAAGAACGAAACGAACCTAAATTTATTTCTTTACTCATCTTTTCAGAAATTACTTTATTAGACTAAGATTTTCATGAAATTACCAAATAATTAAGTATACCTATTGTAAAAACTCATACAATTACCTAATTTGAACACAACAATTATTAATTCTTGTTTGATATTTGTACAAATAAAACCGCTTAGTAATCAATACTTATCAATGTTATAAATCAATATGGGGAAATCCATGGTTAAAGGAAAATCTACCAATTTATTGCAAAAATACTGGCGTTTAGGAATGAATACTGAATTAAATTATATTGTTAACTAGCTGTGCCCTCAACTTTGTAAATATGTGTTTGTGGAATTCCAAAATAAAAGACTAGCCTAAGCTACTCCTTATTACATCAGCTATATGCCATTGAAAGTCCCGTCAAAATCGGTCTAAACGTTCTAGAGAGACAGACAAATATTGTATAAAATATTATTTTGGTATAGAGGTATAGTACGTATTTGATAAAAAACGGTTATTTTGATATTACAAACAGACACTCTAAATTTATTTATTTGTATAGATAACATTATATTATATAGAAATAACTGAATAAGATAAAAAGATAAGGGCGTTTTTGAAACATATTGTTTTATTCGGATCGTAGCAACTTTGTGGGGTGGGCGGTTATAAATATGGTGCTAATTTAACGGACACACGTCCGTTCCCGCCAACGGAGCAATGGCCGTTGGTCCTTTCTCCAAATATAAATACGTTATGAAATTAATATACTAAATAGTAATATTTACACATTACACAGTGTCTGGATCATGTGATTACTGTAGGTTCGAATCTTATTCCAGCTTTAATGAAGTCAATAACCTCTCTGCTTACTCCGTATCTCGCTTCGCTTTTACTTTGTAATAATTTGATAACCAATTATTGTAAATTTTAAATTCCCACACTAAGGAAATTGAAAAAGACATATTTAGAAAACGTATAAAAAATTGAACGCAGCGGGATTTGAACCCGCGCCTGTAGAATGCATGGCTCGCTAAGCCTCAGCCTCAGCCTCAGCCTCAGAGTGCAGGGTTCAAATCCCACTGCGTTAAAATTTTTTATACGTTTTCTAAATATGTCTGATTGATTGAATCAATTTCGGTATTCGCATATACATGATAGATAGCACACTTTACAGTAATCGACTGTCACATGTAGACTTAAAATGTTAAAAATCGTAACGAAGAATTTTAATATTGTTTTTTATTCTAAATGGTATATTTGCCTTTTATTCTAAATGGTATATTTGCCTTTATAAAGTTACTCCTACCAAACATAACTTCAATTGTGCAATATATGCTAAAGTTGACAACTTGAGTGTCACAAGCAGCATATTTCAGATGTTGCAGTCACATTTGATTATAATTTTAAAATAGATACAATGACGCCATGCGAAGGCAGCGTTTACTAAGAACTAGTAATATACTCGTATATGTTCTCAGAACGGGCACCCGTCGGATCCTCATAACAATCTTGTATTGTTAATTATATTTAAATATTACTCGTAGAAGGCTAATTTGCTTTTCATATGTATTTTTTTTTGTACAACAAAGAATATTTACTTGTTAACATAAAGCGGTAATTTCCCATGAGAAAATGTAATTGCATAAAAACTGTTCAACTGTAGCTTATAAAAAAGCTTCCCATTTTCCGGACGAATTGTAGACAATGCTTGTTGAGTGGCAGAAACTAAGCTAAGCTAGCTGGAAGCTGGATAAATATTTTTTTTTTATACAGCAAAGTGCATTCTGTCATTCAAGGTGCTCTAACTCTAAACTGACGTACAATCGAGAATCAAGTCCCCCGAACCCGTTCATGCTTGAATGGATATAAATTGTGTAAAGCAAAAAACGTATTAGGCATATTTTTTACACACATTTTATACCCTCCAAAATTAATTATTTGTTTAAACATTGGAAAAAAATTAACAAAACGCGCATAGTAACTAATCGTTGGAGGTGGTCTTGTTTCATCAGTTTTAAAGACGCGTTTCATTGAGAGAGAGTACATTGTTGACGCAAAAGCAATCGAGTTGTTACGTAATAGAGTCTTTTTCACGTTGCCAAGTTATTCAAGAACGTCTGAAGGAGCAGTGAACTTTGCCGACTAGCGTGGTCTCCTTCCCCACACCTGAGGTTCACTCACGCAGCCATTAGTTCCGAACGTTTATAGTTTTAAGATAGAAATCACTTTGACATGTATTTTTCTTAGAGTAATAAACCGGGATAGCGATGAGAACTCGCTTAATTTTTCCTTATTGTGTTGATGATACTATGTATGATATATTATGTAACAGCTAGTTTCTATGAAGTTGAATTCCTATCTCAACGTGTAATCTCAAGTGGATCATTTTTATAAATATATGTATGTACTAGCGACCCGCCCGCGGGTCCGCCTGCGTAAACTACACGACTGGTATTTTCGCCCGCCCGCGTTCCCACTTAAATCACAAACTTGAACCGGTTGAAATAAAATAAACACTAAAGAGAGGTTTAGCAAATTACAATAGATGAAACAGCATTTAAATCGGTTAAGCTGTTTCAGAGATTAGCATAGAAAATAAAAAAACATTGTTTTAGTTTCTATAATATTAACAGACCCCAATAATATTTTTTTCATATATCTTCTATGTACAGACAGCGATCAGTTTCATTTTTATTATATGTATAATAAATACGTGATGGATTTTTTTTAATTTATTCTCCACGAAAAATATGCGGATATAAGGGTGTGATAATTAGCAAGTTGATGAATAAGGACAGAAAGCTATTATTTTGGTTAATAGTGCATTAGAAATACATTAAAATGAGTTATAGAAATTGTACACACACTACCTTACATGTGTTTGACATAAACGTATCTAAAGCAACACGTATTTACGCGTCAACGGAGCTATTAGTTAGTTAACTTTGTTGAAATATTTTGCTTGTCCACCAAATCCTCATTTCTAAAATAATATTACTTAATACTTCTATATGAAATACTAAGATTTTTATAATTGGATTGCAATCGGCGTGAGACTTGTCGTCGATCTTTAAAACTCTTAAATGTAAACCAAAAATTACTTATTGCGACGAGTCATTCAAGTAATAGAGTGGATTATGGCATAATTGCTTTTTGTTTGGAAAATGTTTGGTTAAAATTCTCATTTATTTTTTTCCTTTTTTGTGTAAGTTAATAAAATTTAGTTACAGCGTTACTTTAATGGCCTTCTTTGGGAATTTATTTCGGGACTTTTACGATGAGTTTATGGATATTTAAGTCTCGCTGCCATCTTATTTAATAAACAAATTGGAGGCGACGAAGCTGGCTTAAAATAAACATTGGAAACGATAATTCTTTTACCAAAATAATGTCTTTAAATATATATGATAAATATATACAGATTTTGAAGCTTGTAACACAAACATTTTAGCTTTATTTATTAATTCGTTTTCAAACATTAATAATTTTATGTTACGTATTTTCTTACATTGACACGTCAAAATGAACGACAAAATGTTTTTGTACTCAAAATTTTTTTTTATGCTTTCTACATATTCCGTACTAATATTGTAAATGCGAAATCGCTGAACAGATTGTAATGAAATTTTCTGTCTGCTTGTTTAATGTTATATAGAGATACTTGAGGGTCTTGACATGAACATAGGAATTTTGTCCAGGAATTTAAATGTCTTAAAAAATACTGCCGAAAATACGAAGCAGTTCACAAATATAGTTCACGCGGGCCAGGCCGCGAGCGTGTCGCTAGTATGTAACATACTAGATAGATTAAATATGAAAAACATTTTTTTTTTTAAATGAAATAAGAGTAAGAATTTCGACGTAGCCGGATGTAGAACACCTGGCTTAGCCAGACTTAGACGGTGTTCAAGAGGTGCGGGCTTACATCCCGCTGCGTTCAAATTTTTATACGTTTTCTAAAAAGGTTTATCATTTTCTAGGTGTGTTAACAACACTAAAAATTATTTAAAACAAATTAAGCATATTAAATAAATTCCATCTACTGTTCTAAGTATCTCTTATTACAATGGTTTTTCAGTATAAATAGCTATCATTAGACAAAGTACTTACACAGTACTGTAAAGCCGTAGTTTTCTAACACGCAACCCCCAAGAGGACTTGAAAACCACTGAGACTCTTGTTAGAGGATTTTCACACTAATTACTACCTCCATACACGATGTATGAATGGTCTATATGCGGGCACTTACCAAGCAAATGTAGTTTAACATGGTTTGTTATAATATTTTACAAGCTTTATGATTTAAAACTAAAAGTGTTGTTTCAATTTGAATAGTATAAATATGAAGATTCTAGAAATAATTTTAAGTATTATTTACACATTACTAGCAGCACCTTTGACTCTTGAAATATGCGTACATGCACGTGGCTAAGGAATTAGCCATATGCATGTTTGTCAATACGGAAGTGTAATAAAACACATTTAGTGTGTGTAAATGTTATTCTATTAATTGATTATGTTTCTTATACATTATAATAAAAAAAACATTGGCTCACTGCATTTCTCCTTACATACACTCCTTATGTACAAACTTTAACTAGACCAAGAATATAATACGCCAAACAATTTTCGCGTTTAGATTTTTTTCTTTACGTATTAATACACTGAAATATGAACATGTGTAATTTTTTGTCTTTTTATACACAGAAAGATTGGCTTCAAATCATATTAGGAGTTACAGTAGAACAAACGCGGCCACAGATTTGCATTTCAAAACACAATGAGCTAATAAGAATGGAAGATAAAACCTGAATGTAAGAAAGAAGAATTGACACACCAGCTTGTGTCTATCTAGACAAAATGAATACGCAACCGTTTGCGGTCACCAACGCTATGCAATATTTTTGAATAAATTGCTCACTTTTAATTATATGCGTTGGACTCATTATTCTTACTTATTCTTAAATTATAAAATTCTAATGAACTTTAATAATTTTTCATATTACGTATAAATAATTTCTTAATCTGAATATTAACATAATAACATGAAATAATGTCATCAAGATAAGATGAAAATAAATTTTGTTTGCGTTAGTGATCAATGTATCTAATTCTTAATAGACCCTATTGTATCGCAGTTGGAAATATCAGATTATAACTCGATTATTGTGGGATCAAATTTTGCTCGGCGAACTCTTGTATAATACAAATATTTTAATAACGAAACGTGTCTTATCGTAGGTACAGTGGAGTACAGAGTGGATTATTTTCTCAGCCTGTCCATTGCGATCGATGCAAGGAGATATAACAAATATAAATGATTAATTAATATGTAATAAGGACTATGTCAAAAACGCAACAATAACATTCCATTGCCACATTTGATATGAATTGCTTGTAATCACAATGACAACTCGATATCACGATGTTTACTTGATAGTATACTATAACCTTGAGGGGTCAAGGACCGCATTTTTGTTCGTCAACGCACGTTTCTTAATCATCTGTTAGTTACTATTATAATAAAACCAACTTGGCTACAGAGCTTTATCGTAGAACTTTAAAAAGCTTTTAACTAATGACTAGTTTGTAATAGACTTTTGGTGTTGTTGTTGTGTGCTGTAATAAAGTTATAAAGCTATTCAACAGTTTAGTGAGGAAGTGGTCTTATATTAAACCAATTGGTAAATGGTAGGTAGTTATTTCTAGGCATCCATAGTGCCATGGTTATGCATGTGTAAAATAATTAATGATTTCTTAGTCTGCTTGTATTGAAATGATTCATTATCCTGCACCAAATAATACGCATTGCTTCTATTTAGAGACACTATATTTATTTAAATGGAAAGTTTAAGATTTTAGTAGCAATTTAAAAAATTTGGGTTAAGATGTATATAAAATTTTGGTTCTTTGTTAGTTTTCTTATTTTTTCACAATTTCCGCATTATATTGTATATGTATATCATATCATGTGATATGATGGTATAAGACTCTACATATACACTTGACAGAAGAAACTTAATAAATTAGTCTATTTTATATTTTTTCCTAAGTGTGTGGATACCACTTTAAAATGAAAAAAAATAGTCTATTCTGTATTTTTTTACAATCTTAAGTACAATATGTGTTTGGTGGTATCTGCTTATATAAATATTAATATTTAGTCATAAATATCATACAGGTTGTTAAAATGTTAGTACTTGGTGCTGTCATACGTAATAAACGCCATTAATAATACCGTCATTTTATAGTAATAAATGAATTCCACTGTTGCTGTATATAAACATAACAAGAAACTGATATAAAGTAAAGCTTCTATAGTTGCTAACTAGATACGTATGTATATGAATCTATTTATAAAAGTTTTAGGAGGTAAGTTATCTCACAGTAGGGCTATAACGAGAAACAGGTGTCAAAACATCTTTAACTGAATATAGATTATTTCTACGAAGTACTAATAATAAGACGACAGACCGCTGTCATCTGAGAACATAATTTAAATTTGTAGCGTGCTTACTAAGTGTTTTTGTACATTTTTTTTTGAAAAGTCAATTGTATAAGATAATAAGAAGCTAATGTTGTCGTAAAAGGAATCCTTCATTGACTTTTTTATTTATAATTTTATTATACGGAGAAACTAATTTTATTAATTGAATTATATTTGTATTTTATTAATTGGCATACACTGTTTAAGGAAGTTAACAGATACTTAAAACTACACATTTTTTATTATTGAGTATTTTTTTTTCAAATGAGTCATAAAAAGTCAAGCAGGAAGTGCAACTGATAGTTAATCTATTTCCGTATTGAACAAATAAATAGTTACACAAATGCTTTTTATAAAACAATAAAATTTCCTCCTAACAAACGTAAAGTCAAAAACAATTCAAGCTTGACTATTTGTAGTAAATAAGGTGTTCTACCATTAATTCCATATACTTTTTTTTTTAGTAGTTTCATACTACGCAAATATTACCATCACAAAATAACACATTATATCATTTTTTTAACATTCAATATTTAATTTACAATAACAAGTGTGTGAAAAATATTTTCAAAATACTGTAAGACCAATAAATATACAATAGAGGTAAAATATATCAACAAACTCGTAACGTTACCTCAAGTAAACTTGCCGGGCTTTCCCTTTCACGTTGTTAGCCCGGTTTTATGTTACACGCAGCTTGAAGCGTGCAAACTCTCTCATACTTCTAAGTAAATATTAGACAATTAAGTCGATACTACATAACTTAACAGTTAACATGTAAGCGAAAGGTAATTTCTATAACACTGTCACTGCAAATAAGGCAAAGACCACATTTTTTTCATTTAAGTTTTCTTTTTTCGTCCTTTATTTCGTTATTGTTATTTGTTGTAAATAAAAAAAATGCAATTCGTTCGTAAATATATTACTTTTATCAATAAAAAAAGATATAAACATAATAATCGATCACTTAAAGTACCCGGTTGATTGAAGGGCCTGAATTATTATATACCAAAATGAATTCCAAGATAAGTAATCCAAGCGTTAATTATATACACCTATTTCAGAAACATTTCTAAATTAAAAATTACTCTTTGGTGTCATTAAAACTACTATAATATTTAGAAAACGTATAAAATGTGAACGCGGCGGGATTCGAACCCGCGCCTCTTGGAAACCGTCCAAGCGCTCTGACCGCTAAGCCAGCGTGCATTCTACATCCAGCTGCGTCGATATTCTTATTTTTATACGCTTTCTAAATATATTCCCTAAATATGTGATTAACACTTTAAAATGTTTAAAAATACTGTAATGTTTACATTAGATGAGCCAGCTTTTATCAAACATTTTTTGGCAAAGATGTGTATAAAATTATATAATACTTATTAAAGTCACGGAATTGTCGAACGAAATTTATAAATAACAAAATATTTCATACAAATTTATACAAAATCAAATATCATAATTGAGAAATTTTGTATAAGTTAAACGTTCTTCAAAACCTTTGGGCGCCCACGCTGGTTAAAGGTTAAATTGGTGCTTCTGATTAAAAACCTTTTTCGAAATAATTTAAAATGACTTAAGTTAATCTCCTTATATTTCACTCAAGTTGCTTAACCAGTCATTGGAAGAGGTACTATACATTTTTAAATTTATTTTATATATTTTTATACTAGGTATAAAAATGATTTATATGAAAATCTTTGTAGAAATGTTAGTTAATATTATTACATAGCATGTCAACATTTTATAAATACTGAAAGTCCTCATAAAATCTTACATGTAACTTTAAAAACTATAGTAGATAACTCCACTTTTAAAAGATATTGCTAAATACGATAATCAAAAGGTAGATCTAAGCAATCCAATTTAAAGTAAGGTTCAAGTTTTACTGGTAATGTACATTCCTTTCGTTCGCGTCTAAGACTTCGTGCCTCAAAAAGTCATTAAATAAGCGGTGCCGAGTAAAATGGATGGAGTAGATGTCAGTCAAAACTCGTAACAAAGTTGATTAATATAGTTAGAATATGATCCACTTTGGGGAAGATAGCTTTAATTCCATTTCTATGTTCATCGGAATTGTTGTAACCATTTTATTAGTTGCATATTAATTATGAATTTCTTATTTTATTTGCGGAATTAAGTTTCGCTATGCAATTAGCAATGTTAAAAAGGTGCCACTACTGTTCTCCAGCCCAAATTCATAATATAAGTATATAATTAATATGTGTGTATACTGCATATTTCGTTACTTTTTATATGAGAAGTGCTTAAATATAGAATAAAACGAGGTCCACTGATATTTTATTTTTAGTTAGAGCTAAAATGGAATAGCAAAGTATAACTTGGAGCACTCTATCCTCCCAGTATCCGGAAGCAACCCCGCTTAATCGACTAGCGAACTCAATGAACCTTTATTTTTGCCTCGTTCCATATTTCCTCTCTGAAAGTGAACGGATGGCTGGACAAGAAGTGTTGTTTCATTATAAATAAGCATTATTTTATTCAAAATTCGTACCACAATGTCTTTGAAATTAACAAATCTTTGATCATAGTTAAAATGTGTTGAAACTATAAATAAAAAATGAAAATGTTTTGCATTTCTTTCTTTAGCGGTAAAGGTGGTTTAAAATCTCTTTGAGCTTTGTTTCTAATAATGCCTTGCTTGAAAACAGTTAACAACTTGTTACCGCTACAACAGTGTCGGAATATAAATAACTAAGTACTTCTAAGAAACGTTTGGATTATTAAATCTTTTTAAATTTTAAATTTTTGCCGCTAACTGTTTTTTTATACGTTTTATATATTCTCACGGTCTAAGCCAGCACTCCTAGCACGACATTGTTGCATTAGCATTTAGACGTGTTACTCAAATTAGATTATGAAATCACCCTGTTATCATCTTCACATACAAAAATCTTATTTAGAAATAATTTAATGTTTTATTTAATATTTTTATCGGTATATTTTTTAATATTATAAAACGGTCATGTCAATAAGCTTCCAGGAAAATGAACAAATTTAGAAGTCATTTATAAATTTTCCCACACTTTACGTGGGTTACAGCCACAAGAATATCGCTACGACGACTTCTGATGAGTATTATAATCTCATTTTGAATCGAATTTGCTTACGAGTAAACCCTGTAGACTGTGTATCCATAGAAACCCAGGCTATATATTTTCAAGGTACAACATCCATTGCTGGGAAATATCTAAGAAAGTAACGGAAAGTAAGATGAGAGAGGAAATGAACGAAAAAATTATCAACACATGCATCAGGGAAGCGTCTCACGTGTACGCCGTACACGACGTCTCTTAACTTCAGCTCAGTCGAGTTTAGCGTTCATGCTGAACGGACGCGTGAATGGTTATAAGTAATTAAATAAGAAATTTGTTAATGAAGTGTTGTTTAATACCTTAAGTGGATCTAATATTTGAAAGCATTGTGTATGTGATTTATATACTGTGCAATATTTTAGAGCTGCGCTTTAAGCTTACAGGTTGGTTAACTTTTGTGCTAAGCTTCTAAGTTAAAAATGCTAGGAACAAAGTTTTGAGTATGATTAATAATAAAAAAATATTGTCAATAGTTATAATTGCATTTTATTATTAAATTTTCATTGCGTATAAATTAATTAAGATGACTATAGTTAAGCACAGAATAGCAATTCATTCACGAGTCTACGGTCTCTTGATATTAAAGTTGAGTTGTACTCGACGACGATTTTGAAATGAAGGCCGATTCATCAATGCATTCCAGAGCGTGATTCATTTTATTATTGGCAATCGTAATAAAAAATTCTAGTTTTGAAAATATTATGTTATAGATAAAAATTCTACTAAAGTATAATAAATTCAAACAGTAATATTTATTTACCTCAATCATGCGCGGTGGTGATAAGAGTGACCACTCCGCTATTTATTTTTTACGTATTATAAAGTGTATTCTTTATTTACTCTATACTGTTAGAACGTTGGAAAAAAAAATATGCTATTATTGATTGATAGCTGAAATAAATAAAGCATGTGTAGAATCAAATAAACCAATTAAGCCCGTAGCAGACGAACTCTAAGAGTAACGAGCAAAAAGTAGCAAATTCTAGAGACCGACGGTATGTTTTTTTCTTTAAAAAATCTAAATTTAAAGTCAAATTTTGCTGATATTCTCATATCACTTTATGGCATGTCAAAATTAAATAGATAAAGCCATAATATAGTTTTTATACATTACTGATTAGTTTTATCTGTTCCATTGAATTTTCAATTGACACATGTTTTTGAGTGATTGAGAGTTGGACAATGCTATCGTATTCTTTAAAATAAATGTTTTATATATATATATATATATTACACATACATATTATTGTACAATATCCATACTAATATAATATTATAAATGCGACAGTAACTCTGCCTGTCACGTCATCACGGCAAACTGCTGAACCGATTGTGATGAAATTTTATATAGAGATACTTGAATGTAGTGGGATGGACATAGGGTATTTTATTAGTTTTTCCAGGAACTTAATTGTTTTACGAATAATCCGCCGAAAATACGAAACAGCTATATTTCAGGCGGGCGAAGCCGCGATCGGGTCGCTAGTATTAATATATATAACAAACAGTAAAAAATATACATATTAAAATATTACTATTTAAATATAGGTATTATAAGTCGTATCCACGTTATAGTTATGACGAGAGACAAGTCAAAAAATAACAAAGACTGGTAATTTTCATCAGTAGCTATAAATTAGGATATTTGACTAAATGGAATAAGAATTTCTACATGATTTTATACTTTTTTCAGGTAAAAGGAAAAACACGACGTCAATATTTATATTTTGTTAACATTTTTTTTAAAGTGTTATTCCCACACTAAGGAAATTGAAAAATACATATTTAGAAAACGTATAAAAATTTGAACGCAGCGGGATTTGTTTTCAAGAGACGCGGGTTGAAATCCCGCTGCGTTCAAATTTTTATACGTTTTCTAAATATGACGTCAATATTTATTAAATATACATTCATTCGCGCAAAATAACACGCAAATAGGCCCTAAGTAATTTTTTTTTCTTATATTGACCCTTATATCGGACTTATCAATTACAATAGACATCGTTTTGTATGCAAAATAGGCGTAAAAGCTTTGGCAGCAGTTAGAGTACAATACTGTCTGCGATTTTAACGAAATAGCTCTTTGCGTTGGCGGTCCTATTATTATATCTGCTGACTTGTTAACTTTTCATTATTAAATGTACATTCAACAAAAATATGTCCTTATAATGTTTATTATGGGTATATTTTAATAGATATTGTATTATTATAAGAATGCTAATAAAACTGGCCTTGCATGCTCGCAGACGTGAGTTACAACTTTGCCTCGTGTTTTATGTTTCCATTTTATGTTATTTTTTTACATATATCATACGTTTTATATGATATAATTTTATCTTCATAACTGAGAGCATTATTTGTTATTGCCGTATATATAGGTAAACATATTTGACCTACCTTGTAATAACCTGAGCGAATTAGACAAAATTTCATCATTTATTTAAACCGTAAACAGATAACTACATGTAAATTTTAGAAAATATTACATTGTTTGCAATTAAATTACATAAGTCATATATATAATAAAGTTTTAAGCTTGAGGGCGTACTAGCACTATACTACTATTAGTCCTATATTAATATCTACTGTTAAAAATATATTAACAGGTGCACGATTGACAAATAATAAAATAGTATTTATATTATTTAATTAAATACCTTGGCTATTTTCACACTTTTGGCAAATATTGAATGATACATTAATTTGCCATGGAACCTGAATCTGAGTCCCAAAAGCAGAATTACTTATCAGTAAAGATAAAAAATATATATTACAAACATTCATACACTTTCATTAAATGAGTCAATTATGACGTCCAAATACCATCCATATATCACGAGAATCGTATTATATTGACATTAATATAATGCTTCAGTTACGAATGCTACTAAATTATAACTTTCACTGCAAAGTGCACACATCACGACCAGAATTACAGGATACACCTTATCTAATCGTTGATATTCTCGTAAGTTGTGCAGATCAGTGTAAGAAAGTATACGTAAGAAATTACCTTATTATCCTATTATGAGTAATAGTCGATTATTACTGCTCTATAAGAAACTGTTAAACAGTTAGATATCGTTGAATGCAATGATTTCTATTCATTAATAACATTTTGTTTCATTTCATTAAATTAGAAGTTATATGTATATATATATACTCGTATATATTATATGTGGTTGCATTAAAAAAAATAAAATTTAAAATAGCATTACTATTGAAATTTTGAGGCTATCGTAGCGCAGTGGGGCAACGTCTGACTGTAAAGGCGATTGGTTTTAGGTGTAATTCCCAAACGCAAAACAAGAAAATTTATAAATATTTTCTTGTTTTCTGGTACCTAAGACAAAACGCGGCGTTTTCGTCACTCAACACACTGTCTCGATTTCAAGTGGAAAGTGGAGAACGGAGTGTCATGACACCAAGTTCTCAGGGAAAAAGGGTAAACTGCAAAAAAAAATGTAAATAATTGGAAAATTCATCATAACGAAGTCATCCTATCCTACACATAGCTCCATGTATACAGTTTTATCATAATTAGATAATTGTTGAATTTGACTACTCTTAAAAAATAAAACAAAAAAGCTAATTAAAGCAGTAATATATTTCTTAGATAAATATTTTAAATCACTTTTTGCTTACAGCAATTATAATGATACTTTTAGACGTACTCGTATATTGCGCCGTGTGCCCAGGTGTGCGGTCAGGTGTCGAAATGTTTGCTCTGAAACAAGTTACAAGGCCCAAGAATGTAATATCACTGGTTTTCATAATTAATTAAACGTATATGACATTCACTTACTATTTCAATCGACAAAAAAACTAATTATAAATTGTAACATACTCATTCAAATTTATTTATATCATGTAAAATTATACAGAATGCTCATTAAAAAAGGTCTAGATAGAAAGAATAGTCTAGTTTTTAAATTTTTTTTTGTGTTTATGTATTTACTTATGAATGTATAAATTAAGAGACAGAATAACCGTAATTATATCTTTAATTTCTTGAATGAATCACAAATGGCTATCCTACCCTAAAATAGGCAAAATCTGAACAATTGTAATCAAACAAATGATAAGCAAATTAAAAGACAAATTAATAAACTGTCAATTTTTTAAACAGATAAATAAATTAATACGTAGCCAGAAATACCCTGGGTGAGGAACGAACTCACAACCTCCTACTAAGTAGTCAGGGTCAGTCAACCACCAGACCAATGGGAATTTCAAAAATATATTACCCTGCTAGAATAAAATAAAGTTAATATATTATAGAACTATTTATATATATACAATATACAAAGATGAGGTGTCATCGAGGCAGCGACGTGTCTTCTAATCTCTCACGAGGATGCAATCACTGTCAAACACGCTTCCATAGTCTAATAACTAAAGCGAGGCGGCGCAGTGCGCTATCGTTCACTTTAGATAGAATATGCTAAGTAACTTAGTATAGGAAATTTGATAGAAAATGGCAAAAAGTTATTTTGAACATGATTTCAGATTTCTTCAAAATTAGAAAGGGTAGAGTGCTAAAAAAGAGCGTCTAGTTTATTTTTCATAAACAGATGGACAAAAGTTTTTAATATAAAGCTTAATCTATATAATATTTATTAGAAAATTATAATTAAATTGAAATATTTATATTTTTAATTCTAAAACGCAACAGACAACAAAAACATTGTATTTCTATTAATGTTCTCTATTTAATTCATTGTATAACTATAAATTGTATAAAATATGAATATAAGGAAAATACTTAACACTATTGTTCCATATAAAATGACGTTACCTACCTCGCCGGTGGGAAGATAGAGATCACTGAACCTCGCCGATGCCCATTCATTTCACATTATTTCCGACTCGTTGATACGGGATTAGCGGACGCTGGCCATAATTCATTGAGTAACAAATCCAACATTCCATAATCGTATAGACTGGTAATTATTTTCAATATCATAGTAAATCTATATCAAGATGCTCTTTTGTACTATTTCAACAAATTAGTACCTTTAAGGTAATCGAGGCGCAGTGGAACAGTGTTTGTCTCTAAACGCGATTCGTTGTGGCATAGATTCCTAATCAAGGGAATGATTATATTTAAATTATTTTGACTAAGCGCGGCGTTTAATTCCGCCACTTAATATGTAATGTTCGAGACATTGCATTCGGGCGAAAATTAGAGAACGGAATGTTTTGAACGTATCACGAATGTTACACGGCAAAAGCGTGAAGTTGAAAAAAATTAGCTTTAGTTTAGTTATTTTTAGTTATTTCTTAGTTATTATTATCGTTAAAAATATATCGAAATAATTACACCACACAAAGAACACAATTCAACATTTAAATTTTGTTTTAAGATTTCGAGCATACATGCTTTATCTTGTAAATGTCCATGTTTACGGTTAATCTTCAGTGTCGAAAGACAAAGCGGCTTGTGAATATTTCATGTTTTCGAGGCGCTTAACAATTTCTCTAGAACTCAAAGTTATATACCAAACAAAAATGTTACGAAACAATGAATATTCATTACTGTATGACAGTAAACCTGAAACAACATTTCCTCAACACAATTATGAACGCCACTTCAGTTGTTATTATTATTAATATTATTTTTGACTTAAACTTATTATTTATTATGTTTTCATTAGATTTTCGTTTTAATTTTCGAATTATAAATAGATTCTGTTAGGTGATTTTTTTATAAAGATAATTAACAAATGACAAGTTGCTTCACAGTTTTGCCCGTAAAGCGGGGTAGTCGGAAATAATCAAAAAATTTCGCCTGAAATCGAGCCACTGTATGGCCACTGCTATAGCCATTGTATATCGAGTGGCGGAGCTTAACTACGTCATACCAGAGCAGGGGAAACGGAAAGTGAGTGTGAGGATCGAATTCACAATACGCCTGCGCATACGTTAATTCTAAACATTATAAATAAAAAATAACTGTAGTAACGAAGAATTAAATAATAGTGTGAGTCTCATTGTCGTGACAGTCTTAGTCACTCATGAAGTCATGTTTTTACTATTGTCTCCATTGTCTTATTTGTTTTTAACATAACTTTGTTTTTTACTATAACAATAAGTTAAATTATACTAAAAAAAAACAGAGATATTATGTTATTTGCAAGACGTTGTAAATACACGTGTTACAAAAATAATATATAAATAAAAATTCTGTTAGTCGAAACGCGTTTAAATCTCAAAGAAAGTATTTGCATTTCTTAAATAAGCACCTTTATAAACCTTTAGCTTTCATTTCATTGATCGTAGAGCATTATATGGACTCGACTCAATTGAATTACCGCTTTGGGTAAGTAAGAAAAGGCACTGAGGCACCTAATTCTGTTTGGCAATAAAGAACCGGGCTTAAAGATCTGCAAAGCTCCTGTTTAAAAGGTGAACCCTTTCATACTATTGTTTAATTAAGCTATGTTAATGTAAAATGCTATCCTGTACCGACCTTCAACATGTCAAAAACAAATAGTGAGCTTTTAGGCAATAAAAACTAACAAATTAAACTTTAACATTACGTTTTCTTGAAAGATAGGCTGAAAGAAAGGCATAATAATAAGCTACTCCTTTCTCAAGTCGCATTCAGAGATATATTTAATCAAAGTTTTGGTAAGTAAAGTATTAAACCTTTATATGAAGGTTAAGTACAGAATGCCATTGTTTTTTACTTTTATGTCAGTATATCCTCGTAATCTGGATACGTGGCTGGGTATTGAGCAGTATCGTAGGAACTTCCGTCCACGTGCCACCCAACTGTGGAATGGCATACTAGCGGCAGTGCTTCCAGGTCGATATGATATGGGAATCTCGAAAAGCGCGTCTACCCCCACCTTAAAAGATGGCAACAGACCTGTAGCTCCTCAGCTCACGGGGTCGTGGGTGGGGTCATCATGTGACCGAAGCGACCGAAAGCTCGTTTATCTTGTCTTTACTATAAAAAGCACTGTCAAGACACTTTTGTAAAGTAAACATGGCCAGGGCATAGATATTCTATAGTCAATTTAGCAAATAATAAGCGTCAAATTTCGATTTATGACAGCCACAAAGATATAAATTACAAACTTATCTTGATTTCACTAAGCTACGGTCAAGTTCAAATTAACATGAAGCGTAAATGACATCATTGTGTTGTAATACCATGATAAATATCATGAAGTAAATTATAAGCTAAAGCTGTGACGTCATGGTATAACTGGGACGAGTTTAATTAATATTGCTTAACACGATCGTATTGGATTCAAATATACTTAAAAAATATTGCAGACACTTTTATTAGCTTAATTATTACCAGTTCGAGAATGAATTCTGAGACAACATGTTACGCCAGAAAATTGACAAAGTGATGTTAACGATTTGTAAAAAAAACTGAAAATAGTCCCCTTTTTCAAATGAAAATTTAAATTACAGCTTATTAACTTAAAAATATGAACGTATACAAAATTATTTATATACACTTCAATGAATTCCTTTATTTATCCAAAGATGCGACATATCAAATCCAAAAATCCGTGCATACTTTCAAATTGTGTAGTCCTGAAACTATTGCTTTTACAATTCTCATTGCAAACAATTTATGCTATATAATATGAATTATTTAGTTAACTTAGAAAAAATACACTGTTTAATTATTTATAATATCGAGTTATAATTTATATAGATTTTTTTTTATTACTATAATATATATATATATGATTTATGACAGTGAGATCATCATTGGTGATAAAATATTAAAAATAACTTGGTTACATCATTCTAACACTGTATCAACAATTATATAGTATTATGGAGTTCACCATTCAGGTTTATTTTATAAAAAGTTACTTATATAACTAAAATTTAACCCAGATGCGTCAAAACTAAAAATTTGGATTAATTAAAAATTTGACTTATTTATTTATTTATTTATTATGGTCGAATGGCTCGTATGGCTTGAACGGTTTTCAAGACGCGCGGGTTCAAATCCCGCTGCGTACAAATTATTATACGTTTTCTAAATACGTCTTTTTCAAATATAGTAATATTTACGTGCTTAAAGGAGCATGGTTGCGAGTTCAAATACGGATAGTAGTATTTATGTAAAAAAATTTTTTTTTTCTTCTAGTTACATAAATTAACAGAGCAAGGATCTTCCATAGAGATAAACACAGCCGGAAAATTCTATCTAGCCTCTTTCGAAATGTCATAAATGTAAACAAAACAACACAGGATAAATACTGTTTTCTCAGCACTAAGTCCGAAGTAAACGGAGGACATTATAGTTTGTAGGCCAAATTACGTATACCGTAAGTACTAAAAGTTCGATGCGTCACTGCTAATCTTAGGCATTCGATGTTGACAGACGATTTAAACGTCTCTTTGAACATGGAAAAACTTTTTTTTGTATAGGAAATATATATTTTAGTATATTTAAATATATGACGAAGAATATTGATTTATATATTTTTTTATATGTTTATATGATGTCTTACATAATAATTGTAAGCCTTCGTATATATTTGTACCAATAAAATATTCAGCATAATTCACGGCATCACAAAGATTAATTAATTAATGTAAGAAACCGTAAACAAACGCTTTTGTTTTTTGTTTATATTATCATATTATTAAGATGTACATGCACTAGATATGCAATTTTAAAGATCTATAATTTTAAAATTTTACAATATATTGTTAAAACATGAAAAGTACAGAACATTAGGTGCTTACTTAAGTTCTATTATTTGCTTGAAGTCAGTTTTATTATTATTTTAGGTAATATTTTAAGTAAAACTCCTACAGGCTTTGTAAATAATTATGTTAATCTAAGCAGTTTGCCTTGGTCTAAGTGAAACCAGAGTATAAAGTGTACCGGACATTACTCAGTAATGTGGTTGATTGTACTGTGGCTTTAAGAAATTCCAGCCGCGTCGGCTGTACATTGATTCCTTGCAACTCAATGGCTCAGCTTTAAGACTAAAATACGGTTACAAATAAGCTATACTTACTATATGTACTATACTTTTTAAGGTTATGGTAAGTTGATTTTTTAAGTTGAGTTTTTAAGGCAGTTTAATTATTTATGGTGTGCAATTATAAGTGTATTTTGTAGAACTATTTATTCTACATTGTATTATAAATATAATAGTTTGTCTAATTTCACGATTCTTCTCCTTCATGCAGTGGACTGTACACATAGAGAAAGTATTGATATATCGAGTTTTTTTTTCTTTTCATACACTTTAAAACCTTTTGTAGATTATGCAACCCAAGTATACTTTATCTATCCAGAAGAATGAACACCTATATTAAATAAAAATACATTTTTCTTAAACAGGGTTTGAATCTATAACTGCCTTAATACTTACTTAAAGCCACAGTGGCGCAGTTGTGGGTTCGGTTCCCAGTAAGTGAATTGATCATTATTTAATTATTTTCATTTCTCTGCTCTGGTAAAAAAGACAAAGCGGCGCGTTGAGTCTCGCAATGTCTCGAATTCTTTCTGACAACCCTGTTATGCGGCTAAATGTGTGAATACACTCGATATACACTCTCCGAATGCTAAATTATTATATGTTTCAATATTAAATCACATGGTATAAAAATATAAATTATAATCAATAGAGGAAATTCCGTATGTATCAAACGAGTCAAACATTAATTAATTATTATCAGATTCGTATTATAAATTCGAATGTAACTCGGTCTGCCTGTCTGTCTGTGACATCACGGCCAAACTACTTAACCGATTGTGAGTCAATTTTATATAGAGATACTTCGGGGTCTTGGGATGACATAGGCTACTTTTTGCTCCGATTTTTTAGTTTAATCAGGCATTTCATTGATTTTTGAAAAGGCCGCCGAAAATAGAATACAGCTATACTAGTTCACGCAGCTAAAGCCGCCATTTTGTATATTATTTTGGTTCATTTCATTACACTTATGCAGTAAAACGTTAATAATGATTATTTATTTTCTTACAACTCACCTTCCGTTCTACACTTTACCTAATTATTCTATTAAGTATTTTAAGATATCACTTCAAATGTATATATTTTAAGATATTATCCTATTTACAGTAATACGTCAATATACGTATTCTTATTACGAATTTCGCACAAAGCCTAATATAATAAGATACAAATTTTCGTATTTTTTTCACGTTACTATTCGAAATCGTATATACCTTCGCAACACCAATACTGATTACTTGGATACGTGTTCTATACCAAATAAGTCAGTTTCTCTTTCCTTTCCCTATTCTTAATTTGCATTATAATGCGTTAGAATATGTTAGTGAAGCTTTACATAATAATGTTTTACATATTTCGTATATTATTTCGTACATACGACAATCTTATGCCTGTTTTATACCAACGTATATACAAAAGTGGCTATATATTAAACTTGCAAGTTACGGAACAATTTTAGATTAATATATTATTTTAATATTTAAAAAGATCAACAAAGTATATATAGTTTATATAACACATAAAGTTTGTATATTATTACGAATAACTTATCGTTGCGTGGCTATCGTGGCACAGTGGGACATTGTCTGACTGTAAACGCGATTGGTGTTGGGTTCGATTTACATTTGGGCGAATGATTATATTTAAAATATTTTAATTCTTTCGCTCTGGTACCTAAGACAAAGCGCGGTGTTAAGTTGCGCGTCAAAAACGTCTGATTCTCACTCGAGCGTCTGAAAATAAATTTAAACTTAATTTAAAAATTAAGTTTGTTACTGACAAAATAGTTTAAGTCTATCTTAACGTATCATTTCTGCTTTTTTTATTGTTCTCATTAACAAAGTTTCCACCTTTACCAGGATAGACTAGATTACCTATGGACACATCATTTTTGTACATTAATAGAGATAATATAATCATGTTGCTTGTTTTGTTTTTTACAAATGTATAAATACTGCACTCATCAGTCATGAGTGCCTAAAGTTAAAAAATAAAATGTATGATCAATACATATATTTAATCTACCCGCGATTCAATCTATACGGGAAAAAGGCTAGATATTGTAAGTTATATACATTTATAATATTAATTTTCAAGCTTTTGTATAAGGATGTCGTCTGTATTCATCCTTATCCTTGGGTTGCAGCCAAATGAAGAATATAAATGCAAACGCAAATACTCTGAACAAAAACTATACAATGATTAATGATACTTTGCTACATATGCGAGGGGAAATTTCATAAGCAATTTTCGTTTTATGGCGGTAATAATAATATTTATGCAAGTTAGAACCATTTTTAAAATATAGTTGTGTATGTTTTAGGTATTATATTGTATGACGATTCTGTATGAATTTATCTATATACATATAAAATAACACTGTAACTGATCACTGGTTGTAAATGAAAGGTACATGCACAAAAAAAAATATTTGGGGCATTTACTAATGTGTACAATGTTTATTGTTTTTTTTCCGTTTGTACATGCTAATTTCAGAAACTACTTAACCGATTTAAATGCAGTTTTAAATATTGTATAGACTTCGACTCATAAATTATTATTTATAACTATTTTTAGTTAAAGCCATTTAATTTACAAATTTAGGCAAAGTCTGTGTGATTTAAGTAGGACGACAAAACGAAATAGTTTATTCGGGTAGTTTACGCAGGAGAGTATTTTTTTAAAATATAATTGTTATAATATAATATTTTTTTGTAGATACTTAATGTAAAATTTTCACTCAAAACTGATAGTAGAAAAAGATTATTTTTCTATTCAAATAAAAACTTTTTTTAGAGCCAAGAGTCAAATTTCGTTGTTCACTTTCTAAGCTTTCGCTAAAATATGAGATATTGCGTGTTGAGTGGCGAAACTCAATACCGCGCTTTGTATTGTCACCAGAGCGGAGAAATGAAAATATTTTAAAAATAATCATTCCCCCGAGTGGGATTTGAACCCATAACCATCGCGTATACAATCAGAAGCTGTCACACTGTGCCACGATGTCCTCCATCGAAGAAATACATTCGTATTAGTTTTGTATTATTTTCTTAATATATATATATTTTTTTAACAGATTTAGACGTTTCTTTCGATTTTATTTCATTTAGGTATGTAAAGTATTTTGAATTCACGCATTTAACTTAACGCAAAAAATTAGTAACTGGTCTTTAGTAACTTTTCGTAAATGGTCGCGCCATGTATTGTGAATCAGCCCGAGGAACCATCTCTGTATATTGTGTATATAATTTTTTCCTTAATTCAGATTTGAACCCACAGTCATCATATTTAGTTAGAAATATCTTAGCTGCAGCACCAGAACAACTTTATCTAGTTATATGATTCTAAAAAAAGTAATGACCGTATAACAGTACTCCATTCAATGTTATACTGTAATGCATTTAGTCTTGACCGTAACCGTTACTAGCAACTGTCACATTATTCATATTATTTGAAAAACTGTTAGCGCTTTTCTATTTTCGACTATAAAGAAGTAAAGTTTTTTATATTAAGAGGTTCATGTACAATCTTCACTTGTCTTTATTCACCATAGCTTATATTCTATTTATTTTAATAAGTTATCCGATAATTTAAGCTTAAGTTACTGTTTGAGGCCATTGTGGCGCATTGATACGGCGTCTGATTGTAAACCCTTTTGGTTATGGGTTCGATTCCTAATTAATATTTATATTAATTTCATTTCTCGGCACTGATGAAAACAAAGAATGGCATTGAGTTCCACCACTCAACACGCAATGTCTCGAAATCGGACGGAAAGGTTAGCTATATCTGTATCAGTATAGACAAAGTATAGATTGATTACATTATTTAATTGAAAAATGATATGTGGGTTATATGAATTAACTTTTGATTACTCTCAGAAAGTTAATTATAGTATCTCTTTTAAATATTAAGAAAGAAGCACCAGCTATTTGTCAATATATGAAGCGTGGAGGTGATAAAAAAGAAACTAAAATAATATTACTTATTTAAAGTTGTTTATTATGAAAATATATAATTTGAAGCGAAGCGAGGGCTTGCTTATGAGTATAGCGAAATACTTACGTCTTAATCTTATATATTAAAACCGTTCTGAGCGGTTGACACACTCGGTCTGCGCTACTTTTAATTACTAGAGAAATTATTTGTAAAATTTTTGGTTATATAAATTTCTAGTTACAAAATTCCTGTTTAGTAAGTGTCTATCTTGTAGTGCATAACTGATGACGTATGACTTAGTCGATAAGGTGGAGAGTATAAAATTTTCGTGGTAAGTTCGGTAGTAAATATATGGATAAAATATTATCGTAAATCCTGTGTAATAATGATACCAACAGCAATAAAATCCAATTAAAGCGCTCAATCAAGATTACCTGAGCCCGTTTTATTTGTAAATCAAACCATATTTATTTCCTTATCCTTGAGTCTGATTGGTTCTGATTAAATGCCAATATTTACAATAAATATCTAATTTATATATCTAGTCTCGACGCTTTGGCACAATTAATGCTTTGGAATCTAAGCAGCAGAAACAAGTTTAATTCACTTACTATTTTATTATTAAGAGTATCATATACGAAATATATTTTTGTTTTCAATAATTTAACATTTTATTAATTTCGCTATTTAATAGTACATACTTCAAAATCAAAAATAGGTGACTGGGACATTTACACCACATGCTTTAATCTTAGATTAAATTATCTAGGAATAAATCAGTAATGTGGAAAACTTTATTAATATATGACAAGAATCAGTTCTCATTCGAAATTATAATGTGAATTATCTTTTATATACAAATATCTGCCTACATGCCATTTGTTACACAGTGAGTACTGTACTTAGCTAAGCTACTTAAATAATACTTATCGTCTCCGATTGTACATTATAATGGTTTCGGGAAACAAAGTCAATTGGGGCGGTTTTTTCCTTTAGCACTTTGATGATGATGTATTCGACATTCGATATATTATTGCCAACAGAATAAGTGTGATATTTTAAATTATTTTCAGCTTCATGTTTTTTTCCCTCGTAACTGAGATAATGGTGTCAAGGCACTCCGTCCTCCAATTTTCGCCTGAATCCGAGACTTCGCGTTGTATGTGGCGAACCTAAACGCAGCGCTTTGTCTTAGATACAAGAGCGGAGAAATGAATATATAATAATTTAAATATAAGTAATTCCTCCGAGTAGACATGGAACCCACAACCAATCGCGTTTACAGTCAAACGTCCCACTGCGCCATAATGGCCCTCTAAGTAGTTATTTCTTGCTATTTTTCAGTAATGAATGACTAAAGATGAATTTTAAAATTAAATATTAATTCATATGTTCACGTTATACAAAGTCTGTCGTTTTGTTTAATGTCTTCGCAGAATACAAACGATTGTAAATTTGCTCGGTAATCGTATATTGTTACTTCAATAACAAACAAAACTGTAATTCCAGCAATATTAGTTTGTCAACTGCACTCACATCATAATATGTTATACCTAATGTCATTAGTATTAGGTACATACAGTGATTTGTGTAACATTTTTGTGTTTTCTATATAGTTCTTATATACATATACTACTACTAGCGACCCGTTCGCGGCTTCGTTTGCGTAAACTTCACGACTAAACTCTTACGTTTTCTATTACGTTTTTTCACCTGGTCGCGTTTTCACTTAAATCACAAACTTTGCTGAACTTTATAGGGTTGTAACTTTTTTATTTATAAACGGATCGAAATGAAATAAACGCTAAACGTTACGGTAAGTTTACCAAAATACAATAGATCCATACAATAGAGCCACAGTTAAGCCATTTCTGATATTAACGTGCACAAACAAACAGAACAGAAAATTATAAAACATTGTTTTGGGTTCTATTATATAAATAAATGCCCCCTATAATATATTTTTTTAAATAACTTTCATGTACATTTTTATTATATGTACAGATGTCATATTAATAAATATGTAATTAAAAATTCTCATTTTAGGATTTTTTGTTGAATTTAAACAGATATTATTATTATATTCAGGTTATTTATTTTTATTAAATATATAAAACTCTCCCGTTACTGAGCCAAACTACTGGCCATAGAAAGCTGGAATTTAGACGGGAGCAGTCACAAATGAAATCTAGCATTTCAGATTTCATGCAAAGTTGCGGTGCCTCGCTATCTTATAAAGCAGTAATTACAGGTATATCAAATAAACACGGAAGCTGCCTTCATATAAAGTCCGATACGTAGTAAATAAAGGTTGTCACCACGGACTTTTACCGTAAGACTCATATTTCCTCATCATTACGCAACGTTTAATTAGACTTAACGCTAGTTTATGCTTCAATATACTTCCGCTCTCCTTATTAGAAACAGCTAGGGAATTTTCTTTACACTTTTTATAACAGAGTCAATTATTTATTATTTTCTAGATTTGTATTAAAAATGACTGAATAAGAAAAGGAATATAATATTTTACCATTGGTACAATTAATATATACGAATATTTGGGTATATTTTATTTGCATTCCATTTTATTAACTATTACTACGACTAAGTATATTAACAATGTAGAAATATTGAATTGATATATTTTTTTAATATTTATTATAATTGTATGTTGTGAGTTTTTTATTTTATTTCATTAACAACTTAGTTCTACTAGTGACGATAACGCCATAATATATACATTAAAGAAAAAATGTATATGAAATAGATAATTATTTTATATAATATGTCAACGGATATAGGTATATGAGTATAAAATAAAGTTAGTACAAATTTAGTTACACAGTATAAAAAATATGAAAAATATACTCTTATGGTAATAAGTATTAGGTTAAATTGTTATTTTATTTTGCATATTTCTCGTGTCCGTATTAAGTAATTGCAAGTCTATTTTAACCAAACCGCGTGCAAATTTTATACGTTTTCTAAATATATCTTTTTCAATTTCAAAAGTGTGTAAATAACACTTTAAAGACTAATGTAAAAAAATATATATGTAATAAATAGCATTCTCTCTTGCCGAACGATTGTTATATTAATCTAGAATATTTGTAAAATTTGTAAAAAATCTCTTTACATAGATGCTAACAAGAAATATAAGTTATAATAAGCGTATAACAATCAAAGACCTTATTATCATTGCAAGTCCATTCAAATTTTAAAAATAAACCCTTCGACGTTTCTGTTGCGTAAGTGCATTGTGTATATTCAACGTGTCTTCTTCCTTTTGCAACTTCCTGACGCGTATGGGTAGAATTCACGCGGAAAACACGTAAGGACATCATTACCTGCATACAGAATGTCATTAGTGAGAGTGTTTACATTTATATATAACTAAGGTTGCCTTTTAGAAACATCACTTTAAAAATAATTATATTTTTCACTGAATACTTATTTATTTACTAATATATATAAAAAGTTTGAATATATTTAATAAATGATATGTGCTTAGTTACATTACTCACGATGGAGATTGGAACAACTCGTCACTTGTCACCACCTATGCCGCAAAATGTTTTGATCAGTGAAGTTAAAAAAATGCCGTATAAAATAAATTCACATAAATTATTCAACGTCAGCTTAAAAATCCCGATTCTGCAATAACTATTGTGACATATATATAACATTCTACATTTCATATAAGAAATGCAGATTAGCTTCTCATTTCAACTGGGTATAAACCCATTGCGTGTATCAAATTTCGTAATTAACATAGGTAGGCTACGTCGGGTTTCTTAATAAAATGGGTGTAAATAGGTGTTTGTATCCATTTTATTAAGAAACTCGATGTGGCCACGTCAAAATACATACGACACCAGATAACCTGGTCTCAATATTAGCGATACGTTCACATTTTGCGATTGCGATTCTGCAAGATGTATAAATTAACACATATAATGTTTGTTGAGCCAATGCGTTTCACGGGATCAAAAGGTCGTCGAACCGCTGGCGCCGTGATTGCTCCGCATAATACTGCAATTGATTGAATCAGAAAAATCTGTCTATTTGCACTTTTTATTGATTTACGATTCTCAATCTGACGCCGTCTTGGCGCAATGTGACAACGTCTGACCGTCTGGATACATGATGGTTGTGGATTCAATTTCCACTCGGTTGAAAGATGACATTGATGATGATAAAATGATTTTCATTTCTCTGCTCTGGTCGCACAAAGAGCGGCACGGCGTTAAGTTCCACTACTCAACACGCAATGTTCCGGATTCGTGGAGTACGGAGTGTTTTGACACTAAGCTTTCTCTGCCACCCTGTTATGCGGTAAAAAGCGTAAAACTGAAAGTTAAATATTTCAATACTCGTATCATATATTTTTTTATTGGTAAGCTTGGTTGATTAGTCCGGTGTGACGTCGGTGAGCAAAAAGCGCGGGTAAAAAATCTGCAACTAACATATTTTTAATTTGCAAATTGACTTACATATAATATATTATTTTTGAATTATAATAATCTTTAAATTACATTGATACTGCAGTTGTCTTAAGGTCATCCTTAGATAAAAATCTCGCAACAAGACTCGATTGCCTCACATGTTGTTACACAATATAGTTTTGTCTCATGAACAGGGCTAAGAAGTTACGATACTGGCTAACTAACTTTATTAATTACCTAGGTGTTGCCGCGTTCTTTATGTATTCAACAAATAGCTTTTAAATTAGCTTCCGCAAAACTAATATTATGATTGCATCTGGCTTTTGAAGTAGTTTGTTTACAATACAGTTTTAGTGTTGTTTAAATGAGGTTAAATAACAATGCTCGAAGCGGTCCAAAGGTAATAAGACCTAGATTCTTTTAATATAATTATCAACTTTGTATTATATATATATTGGCAAAATAGAACAAAGTATTTTAGTTATTTGTACCCATTTATTTGATACCAGAAAATTAAGGCCATCAATCGTGTCGCAGTGAGACAGCGACTGACTGTAAACGTGATTGGTTGTGGGTTCGATTCCCCCACAGGGAAATGGTTATGTTTAAGTTATTGTCATTAAAAAAAACATATATTTAGATAATGTATACAATTTATTTTTTATTTTTATACGTTTTCTAAATATGTTATTTTTAATTTCCTTAGTGTTAAAAAGTAAAAATATAAAATTTTTTTTTTATAAATAACGTTCTCTCTTGCCACACGATTGTTTTTAGAATAATCTTTGGGTAGCAGAAATTTGTAAAAATCTCTCTACAGAGATGCTAACAACAAGTATAAGTTGTAATAAGCGGACGGCTTAGCTAGCGGTCAGAGCGCTTGAACGGTTTTCATAAGGACCGGGTTCAAATGCCGCTGCATTCAAATTTTTATACGTTTTCTAAATATGTCTTTTTCAATTTCCTAAGTGTTCGATAAACACTTTAAAAAAGGTAAAAAAAACGCAATCTAGATTTTCCCTGACCACCATGTGGGAACGGAAACCTATTATGAGAATGAAATGAAATATGTAATGATGAAATATATTATTATTTTTGATTGTTATAATTTGTTCTTTGGCATAACATGGTGCATACCTACACGTTTATTATTTTTTGTGCGTATTGTACCATAAATTGATAGAAACGCTTGAAATTATAAAGACTTGTTCTAAAAATAAATTGAACAATTGGTCACAGCTTAACGGGAATACGTATGAAAAAAAATATCTAGTTATACTTTAAACAAATTGTTTACTAGAAATATTTAAGCATTTTCAATTTCTTACAGTACTTACTTTAACTTTAATACCTAACCAGTTTATCTGGTAGTAGTATTGCTAATTTTTTTGCATTAAGAGCTGCCATCACCTGCTCTATTGCGCACAAATTTTATGTATTTTAGCAATTAAAACGGGTGTATATGTCGTAAATGGAGATAGACGGCTATCCAGATGTGGATACATATAGCGATAAATGCTAATATATGTCAAGAATTTATCAACTAGCCCGGCACATGCATATTTATTATGTTAAAGAAAAGTTAATGGACTTTTACTGTTTTATTTAAGCGTAATTGTTTCTATTTTGTTACAGAGAAGTAAAATGAAAATGGTGTAACAAGAAACAATATGCGGTGGTTCAGAAAGGCTGAGCCGCCGCGGCTGCTTGCCGTCTCCCCTGAGGCTGAACCTAGAACCTCACGAAGTTCTAGAATAGGTATATATAAATAATACCCCTTCCGTATTTTGCAATAGGTATGCGCAGACAAACCTATATATACAACTGCTTTCGATTATTAATTTAGGTAAATTATTTTACACTGTCCATAAGCACCGAGCAAACATTAAACATATTTATAAGAGACATTTATAGTTAAAACATATTTTTAATATAACAATAATTTTTAAATGTTTTTTTTCTTATTTCAGATATGTCTCCAGTTCGGTATAACAACAGAAAAAGTAGTAGCAGTTCGGTGGAAACAAATTTTTACAATTTAAACGACCAAATTATAATCGTGGAAAAATCGCCTCACCCATGCCAACGTAGTTTTGAAGCACCAGTGACTCGGCGAATATCACTGCAAAATGGCCCCACCTCGCCTCAAGAAGCTTGCAATAGTCGCAAAAACCGCGGTGGCTCTTTAGAGAAGGAGTACGTGGTGTATAGAGAAAAACGAAATCCGTTACTTGACAAAGTTAAAAATACAAAACTGTCTTGTTTCAAATCAAATACGCCAATGCGGCCCGGAGAAGACGCTGCCTCCACTTCGGGCAGCGATTGTAGTGGATTTGGACATAGTGAAGAGATATCACACTGTCGTTATACCGATACGTACTTAGACCCCGCTCATACTGAATTTGAAAATCAAAATCCTTGGGTTAAAATGCCAAATTACGATGACGACGTGTTTTTCGCAAAGAGTCCAGTGGAATGCAATTGGCGAGAAGGAAAGTCATTTACAAACAGAGGTACCAGATGCTACAGTTCAGGATCGGAATGCGATCGGTACCATGCTATACCTAAAGCTGGAACAAAGCTATCAAAGTCAAGTGATCAAATATTTAACGATAACTATGAATTATGTGAAGATGCATCAACCTCAACTAAAACTTATAAGAAGACTGATAAAATTAGGCCTAAAGACGATAAAGATACGATCGGGCCTAGTTCTTGTCTATCAGCTAAGCTCCGTGCTATGTCTGATAGGTATTTAAAATCATCTACAAATAAATTTTTCTCGAAACTTTATAAGCAGAACGGAGAGGAGTTGGATTCAAATCCTAATGGAAACGATGTTATGGTTAAGTCAACCAGTGCAATGAATAAAAGTCGTAAGAAACGTGGCGGAGTGAAAGCTAAATTGAGGAGCTTTTCTTATGGAGCTTTACCTGGACTAGATGAATTTCAAAGGAGCCAAAATTCAGTGTTTCATAATGACGTTTATCAAGTTTCATGTGATGATGAAAATGTTTTAATACAGGATTGTGAAGATGCAGATTCAGGAATCCTAGTCAATGAATCAGCAGCTTCTTCGATATTTGATAGTGATAGAATATCATCAAGGTGTGAAAGTTCCGCTTCACATACGAATACACATGTAGCAAGCCATAGCAGAAGCGTATCCGGTGACCAAAGTTATACTAAAGCAAGGATATCAAGTCGACGAAGCAGGGACATAAATGAACATCCTAAGCCTAGACTCCGACATAATCAAAGAGCTTTATCTTTGGACCGTAAAGAAATTCTTAGGCGTATGCCTAAAACTCCAGGTGACGCTGAACCACAGTTTCTACAATTAACCGAAAAACAAAAAATGCGTCAGAGGGATGCAAGTCGAGGTGATTGTGGGATACCTCCCATACCACCTTGTCGAAAACCTACTAAAAATTATACAAATAAGCCTCATTCAGAGTTTAAAGTCGTAAAAATACTAAGAAAAACCCCATCTGATGAACTGGGCATATTTATAGCTAAAACAAAGCTAGTAGATGAGGGTCATATAGGCTATTTAGTTGCGCATGTGGTTCCAGGAGGGTTAGCAGACAGGTACGCTTATATATGTATTTTATATTATTTTTATTACATTTAAACGTTTAGAAAATGTTGAATAATATTTTTAAACAATTTTATGTTTTTTGTGTCTTAACAATATCGCTATATGACGAATTATTTCTAATCATAGTGGACTTTTTATGTTTTTAAATCATACTTAAACTTAAATTTTAGGGAAGGCACTTTGCGTATAGGAGATGAACTTCTTAACGTGAACGGCCGTAGACTTAGAGATCTCACCATGTCTGAAGCCAAGGAAGCTCTGAGGTCTGGGTCATCAGAGATCGACATTGTAATTTGTAGACAACGTGAAAAAACAGCGCCCGAGACGAGACAAAGGGAATTGTCGAAAAAAAATATTGTCATAATGCGTGAAAGCTCCGTGGATTACGAAAATGCAATTATATTAGGTAAAGAACTACGTAACTTTAAATATGACATCAGAATTGAACGTCAGCCTGAATCCGCGTGTAATCGCGACGCGCTATCAGGAGCGGACGAGGCGGACGGCCCGACGGACACGCATCCCCGCTTCCTGAAAGGCCAGAACGCAAGCTACAGCAGTATGAACAACAAGCTACTGCGTCGACAGGTCGTGAGTTATAGTGGTTCAAATAAAGACGGTCTAACGCTTAGTTGTACAGGTAATATTGTCGATGTGGATGTGCCAGACGTTGTTGAACGGACTTCTGATAAGAATGAATGTGAACATGATGCGCAAACTCCAAACCCAACCAGTTACTGTACGTTGCCTAGGAGGCCGCGAGCGCCAACGCACACTTATCACACCATTACCTTTGAAAAAGGACATGGAAAGAAACCATTAGGCTTTACTATTGTAGGAGGACGCGACTCTCCCCGAGGGCCATTAGGAATATTCATAAAAAGCATCCTTTCACAAGGCCAAGCAATTGACGATGGAAGGCTTAAAGCAGGTAAGTTTTATCGTTCTATGTTCTGTACACAGTGAAATAATAATAATACAAATAGTTAAATTCTTTACCTAAACGTAACTTGAGCTCAAGAGGCATATCGTTGTTTGTACTAAAACGGTTACAAGGAACTAATAAGAATAAATTATGAGTCTACTGACTACTGTTTACGATAAGAACATCTGTTATTGTGAGTATGAGATTTCAATTTACAAAGTTGTGATGCAAATGGATCTACGTAAACAAAGCTATTAGCCAGAATAAACTTAACACCAGACAATTAGGCATCATTCATTGTGCGTCTTATTTATATGAATTATTAAATGTTTATATTACAAAAATATAAAATCATAACTTATGATATTTCTTATTAAATATCTGAATGAGGAAATAATTAATAATTTGTATTTAGTCTTTTTTTCATTATCTAAATTAGAAGCCTTAATGTAAGTATGTTTTCAGGTGATGAAGTGTTGGCAGTTAATGGACAAGCATGCCATGAGTTGGCGCATATACAAGCACTAGCCCTTTTCAAAGCAGTACGCAATGGTTCTATCGAATTGAGAGTGTGCCGCAGAGTAAAGAATCAGTAAGTTTACAAAACCAAATGTTAATCAAATAACTTAATATTTAAGGAAATTATTAATCATAAATAATTGTGACTATAGTATATTCATCCTATATTAGAATGTATCACAGATGAGATGAGGAGATGTCAAAGATAATAGATCTTTGAAAGAAATTACTTTTTCTTTTGTTCTCGTCATTATATTAGTTATATTCTTATGTATAACGTAGGCAAAAGTGCCATTTACGAGTTGTATTATCTATAATATATATATTCTTTTTTTTCAGGTCTACCAAAGCAAAATCCTGTACGGATCTACTAAATGACGATGACTGAGAGAATGCTATCAAGAATTATATCATCAGAGTATGAACAATATAGAGAAGAGACAGTGACATCTGTGTGTCAAAAATAATTTCAATTTAAATTGAAAGTCATAGCCGATAAAGTGAAGCAATTAGAAATAATAATAGAATGCATGCAACATTAATTTTTATATTATTTAAATCGTAAATATGTACATTAATAGTGCCATTCACTTTGTATTTTATACATAGCACGCTGGTTTTACACAAATCTTTCCTTCTTATACTCCAAACATCATTTCTGTACCTGACTTTCATTTTCATTAACTAGGGAAGCTCAATTTGCACAATAAAAGTAAGAATTGTCCCAAAGATAATATTAGGTAACTATCCTGTAATCTTGTATATTATATAGGGATGTATGTACTGCTATTGTTACGACTTTATAAGACTGCTTGTTTCGGTACTAGGCGTTCGGTGGTTAGCCGTTTTCAAGTCACCTAAGCTAAGTTATAAATATGTTTTCGAACAAACAGTACTATTTCTATTTGCATGTTTTCTACATTAGGGGAGATATAGTTGTTATTATCGTTCATTCTATATACGTACTCTAAACATATTTTGCTCATCATTTTCATAGGTGTTTGTCACTGGTAGTCATTAGACTTATATATTGGACTTTAAATTACTTTAGAAATCTGCACTTACAAAGTAATTTTTGAAATGTATTTTTATGATTTCATGTCACCTTAGTCTTGTGCTTGAGCATGAAGTCGTTTTGAAAAATTATTATTATTAGTACATAGCTCTGTCCACTAGAATTATTTCTTAATATTTTATATAAATATTATAATGGAATTATAACAGCAATAAATTAACAAATCAAACTATGTGTTATTTTAAGATCTGGCTACTGTGATAGTTTATAACATTTTTGTATATTTATACTAGACGTTTCGCATTTGAAGTATAACTTAAATTGTTTAATTGGGATATGACAATTATACTGTAACCATTTGTATGTAGAAAATAATATGTGTATAGAAAACTCTTTATTAATTAGTATCTCAAATAATATGTTCGCTTCGCACGTCTTTTAATTTAACATAATAAATAAAGTGTTATAAAAATGAATTTCAGATTTTAGAAGCTCCTGTAAGTTAGGATGAATAAATGTTCCAGGCGAAATGTTTGCTTATAATTGTATTATTTTATTGTACATATCATTTATTTTATTGTAGTGATAAAATAAAATCTATTAAAATTTAAAATTTGTTTGTTTCTTTTGTCTGCTATAAAAATTCTGTATATTTCACGAGAAACGTAATAATTATACTTATTGTATTATATCTATATAATATTTTGATATAGTGACATCTAGCGGAAATATATAGCATATTTTAGATTTAAAGAAATTATCAGAGTAAGTTAATTTCAAGTGTTATCTATCTATCAACAGATGGCATTGCTAGCAATAACGTTTACGCATATCGCCACAAGATGGCAATGTGCAAGTAATAAGTACAGGGGCTAATTAACTAAAATCGTTTATTGATTTCTTTTTAAAGAATTTTCTACAATATAAATCAAATTAAATGATATCATTTGTAATGGTATTTTTTATATTGAAATTATTGGTGTTTTAACATAATTTACCGTGTAAGGTTATGACATGCCACATTATTTAATAATGCAGAAATCGAAGTGTTTAAGTATTTCGTTCGTGTATTAGAAGCGCCATAATTAAAAAACTGAACTATAGTGTGTTAAATTACTTTTATTTGTTAATTTATTTAAATTATAATTTAATTAACAATTCAGGCCACATGATGCCATCGTGGAGCAGTGCGCTACTCAACACGCAATGTCTCGATTTCAGACTAAAAATAGAAAACGGAGTGTCTTAATACTAGGTTCCTTTTGACTACCCTGCTATGCGAGATAAAGCGTGATGCTGATAAAAAAAACAATTAACAATGAACATTCCAAAACCCAACATTCACAATGAATCAGCACTCAAGAGTTCACATGTTTTTTGTAACTTAAAAATCTAATTTGTGTAACAATTTTGAGTAATGCAGTTATTATAATGGTGTTATATATGTTATTAACAGTGTTTATGAAGTTTTGTTAAGTATAGCTTACACTATCTGAGTACGCTGTACTCAGATAGTGTAAGCTATTTAGAAAATGATAAAGGAAAATATTAAATTTGTCTTGATCCAAAATTATAAATTAGAAAACAAAATCGTTAGATAAGTATCTTTTACTTTCTATATTGTATATATCTTATTTTAGGCCACATTTTATATTTTAACAGCGTTCAACGTATATACCTGGCAAATGGTATAGATAGATAGATATACGTCTCTCGGTATTACCTATTCTGTAACTGTCGGTGAAAAATCAATATGAAACTGGCGATATCAACTTACCTAACTCCAATTTACTTCCTCCTCGATAAGATGTTCCATAAATGTCAAAAGTAACAAGTCGAATAAGCGTGATAAGTGTTTAGATAGAAGATATATTGGGGCTATCTATCTAAAAAAAAATACTTTGTAAGAATTTAATAAAGACTTTCAGCAAAAAATAAACATCAATCTTATGTATAAACACATGCACATATTCGTATAGATGTTTAATTAGAAACTGCAGAATTTATATTAAGGACTCGTCAAAATCAAAATATTATTTATTCAAATAGACTTATTGCAAGCACTTTCATAACATAAAATGTCAGTATTGTCAGTCCTAGCGGAATCTACCACAGGCTCGGAAGGCTTTTCTACTGAGAAAAGCCGATAAGAAATTCAACAGTTGCTCTTTTTAAATATAATTTTACAAAAACATTACAACTATGCTTAGCATCAACAGCATTTAATTCCACACATTAATTAATATATCATCATAATATGATATGGCGCCAAATGCATGTTGGACAATGCATTTTACTGTTAAAATTGGATTATTAAGTTGGGCAAGTGCCCCAGAATTGCGAACGTTTCTACTGAATTCTATATCCTAGTGAGAACGAAGTTTTCATCTCTCGTTTCCACGGCGGAGAGAGGGAAGACGGATCCAGTACCTGGTCCTCTGTCCGTGATGTTCTTTGGCCATCCACGTTATCTGGGTTGGATTATTTGAATGGTCCGTTATTGGTTCTTCGATCCCGTCTTGAGAGGGGATTGAGGATGATAGGATGAAGGGGAAGCCGGTTGCCCGGCCAGATGAGACTCCTGACTACTCAGGGGAGGTCCAGACCACCGAGGAGGCGGCGGCTCGAGGGCCTTAATCGCAAATATATAAAATCATTTTATTTGTAGGAAAGAGCATTATCTGATAGCGTTTAGAAAAAGCCTGGAGATAAAAAAACGGCATTCATTCTTTAGCTACTGCAAATATTCTGTTAAGTTTTTTTAACTTAAAAATGTAGTTTTGTGTACACTTACAGTAATTACTTATAATATTATTCATAATATATTTAACAAAACATTTTATAAATAAATAAATTAACATATTTTTTCTATTGTTTTCGGTGCTTATACTTGTTTTTGTTACATAATTTTCCTTATAAACCTATATAGTCAAACCCCAAAGGGAATATAATTGTCAGCTTATTACGGTTATAAGTTACGTATCGCAAGCCGCATTGCGTCATAACCGTTCCAGCAAAGGGGACGATGTCCCTTTTATATTAACGGTTAATGTATCTCTTAATGCACCACAATTTCCGTCACAGCCCCGACGACTTCCTTCGATAGCAGACATTAGTGTCGCAAAATAACACTGAAATGCCGTCTAACCTTCCTAACCAAGGACGTACATTAGCAAAGTGCTTTATAATATGATATTTATAAATTAGCCAATTATGAATTAATGTTATTAAATAAGATTGAAAATAATAACACAGATTAAACAAAATTAAGCTTAATCGTGAGGAACAAAACCGAGTTGAGAGGTGATTGATCAAGTAATCACAATTTGTGAGTTACACAATTTATAAGTTTAAAAGATTAAAGTTACATTAATAATTATCTACATAAGATAAAAAATAGAAATCTTACATTTAAAATACTTAAAGAATATTTGAAATCTATTGACTTAAATCTAAATAGTAAACATGGAAATTCTGCGCTTAAATGTATTTGACCGCTAAGCCATGGGGCTCTGTGAGAGCGCTTTAACGGTTTTCAAGAGGCGCGGGTTCCACTCCCGCTGCGTTTATACGATTTATACGTTTAGTATTTTTATACGTTTTCTTATTATATGGATATGTTTGATGTAAAGACATTCGTCTTTTCTATGAGACAATATTTAAATTGTAATAAAAATATTATAATTTATAAAAACTTGGCCATCGTGGCGCACCGTAGCAGCCAACAAAAACTAAAAAATTAACCTCGAATTTCGGTGGAAAGAATAGAGTGCCTTAAAACTAAGTTCTCTCTGTTAAACAAGCATTTTAAAACACCTTTAGCTCTTTTCAGCAGACAGTTCAAGATTAATTCATTGTTTTAAACTCATTATGCGGTAGAGCACTTCCATTGTGAGCACTTAGCTAAGTTTACATTATATAACTTTATATTACAACAAATATAAGGGTTAAATGTAGCCGTGTTTGTTGGTATTAGGTTTTAAAATGCTGATTTTGTATATTATTTGCATTATATGAAAAATAGTGATTCAGAATAGTCCGTACCTAATTGAATAATTTGTTATTAGCAATTTTGTTTAATGTGTTATGCCTCAGGGTTTATCAGTTGACTCAACTACTTGGTATATAAGGTATTTGATTCAAATTGCAATATTTTATTATATTTTACTGTATGATGGTTCACACGCTTTAATAAGTTATAAAATTATTCATATATTCATAATAAGGTTATTGAGCTTTGATTAAAATAAAATTTAAAAATACTTATTTTGCCTTTTATTTCAAGATATTTTATTTAAGGTTCTATTTTTTTATAAACTTCAAACCATTACAATAAAAATCATCATTGTTTAAACTTTTGTTAGTAGATTTCCTCTGTTTTTAATGCAAGTTTATGAATAATAAATTGCCTTAATATTAGGTTCCTTGTAACTGATTTAAAAAAACGTGAAGCTAGAATAATTATATTTATCATATTTACCTATCACCTTAAGAGTCCCCAAATGACAATAGTTACACGACTGCATGTCTTAAAGGCGACTACCAAAGCATTTCCCTTGTTACTAGATACCATAAAAGTTACTTAAAATTAGACGCTCCTCATAAAACCATAGTTAGGGAGAAGTGGATATAAATTATATGATAAAAACATTAAATCCTTGACTTGCAGATTTGGACCAAAACAGGTCTTTTAGTTATTCTCTACACATCTCCCAAATTTTGCTATGTGCAAAGCACTATTTCCAGTAATTGTATTATCATATTATAATTAACTGTTTAAATCACTGATTAATGGTTAAATAACCTGGAAGAGAAAATTGATTTAACCTTTGCTTTAATTTTTATTAGATTTCTAACATTTTTATCACTTAAAGATTTTCTAAGTAATAACTCGTATAACCATAAAAACTTAAAAGCCAAAACGGTTAGAAACGCCCGTATTTCTCAGACGGCGTATTGCATAAATATTAAAATGAATGCTGCAACAAAATATGATAATAACGAGAATACGAAGTAAATGTTATACCAGGAAAAGGGATGTGCTGTAAAAAGATAAAGCGATACAAGTTGAGACGAGGCTTGCAAACGCTGTGCATACCAATGAAAACGCATGTAACAGATGATAATGTAAAGTTATTGCCCTTTTGTTTATATCACACTTTCGTAAGTTCAAACACCTTAAAGTTACTGTATTATTTTTCTTAAGCTACATTGTTTCTACAAACGTTTATTATATTATTTTCGCTGTTTCAAAACAGTATATAACATACACTGAATACGTTTGATATTAACTTGCAATTTTCTACAATATAAAAGTATATGATTCTATGTAACTGAAATTAATAACTATTTTAAACTGCCAACTTATAAGTTTAATTAACAAAAATTGTTTGAAATTCTTTTAAAAAGTTGAAGGATTTTTATTAAAACATATATATTTGACTCTTATTTCATAAAGCAATAGAGAGAACTCCATGTATAGACATTCTCTACTTTCCGTCCGAATTCAAGACGGAACTCAACGTCACGCTACGTCTTATTAAAAGAGCGGAGAAATAATAATTTTAAATATTATCATCCCTCCAAGTGGGGATCGAACCCATGATCAATCTCCTTTGCAGTCACTATCCCACTGGGCCGCAAGTTCTGTATATGTTTTTAAAGTTATGATTTTAAAGTTGCTTGATATACATAGCGATGTTACCTGCTTTATAAATATTTGACTGCATTTATATTAAGCTTAAAATAGCAATAATATTTAGGTTTTTAACACTTATGAAACTGCAAAATTTTAAATGAATTAATAATAGGTTAATATAGAAAAAACTATCATGAATTCTCAGTGCTGTTATTGGCTAACTATAATATTTATTCATCCGACCGCATTTGGCTTTGGAGACAATGAGTCTATTAATTTGCAGATATTTTTTATTTTTTATGCAAATGCCCACGTAGATTTCGAACTCATTAATATCGCATTCAAATAAATACATCTAAGCTGCAGTATTAAGGCTGAAAACCTTCTGAATACTTGTTGAACGTTTAATGTTGTGATGATATCAGTATTTAAGACTCGTTGTAATCCTATTTAAAACTTTAACAGTATGTTAAGCAATATTTTAAAGATGCTTTTATTAGATTCCTCTGTACCCAGTCTATTTATCAATCTATATATTTAAGCCACTTGTTGCCGCGTAATTTGTTTTAAAATTTGCATATATGTCCGGATCCGATACAATAATGCAATATTTTCATGAGACGATCCTTGTCAGGACAACCAGGAAAATGAGAAAAATAATTTGAAGCGTGTTTCTTTTCATTTTTTATTTATAAAAATTTAATAACTAATTTCAGAATTTTCTTTTACAGAATTCAATATTTTTCTAAAACCAAAAATAAATAAAATTTTAATAAAAAATATTATATAAAGAAAGTCACTGTTTATTTATAGACTTGTGAAAAATTTGTTTTGTTTACTTATATAACATACAGTAGCTAATTAAATTCACTAGTAAGACGATGCGTAAAATACGCATTATCTCAACAACGTTTATTTTACTTTATTCAAATGTGAATGTGAAACACTTGGTAGTGTATTTAATATTTATTTTACTAATTTAATATATATATATATCTGTTATATAATTATAAAAAATATGTTTTCTGTACTTCTTCCCCAAATATACCACATGTATTTTTGAAGAGGTTCTTTTAATTAATCACTAATAAATCATTTAGGTTTCTATTAATAAATCATTAATATAAGGTTACTAAATTAATTAATTTTTTATATCATGGTGTATGTATAGATATTTCAAAATCGTTAAAACCATGGCCAGGCTGGTGGTTTCTATATAGTCTAATTTAGGTTAATGCGACCTCAGCCTAAAATGAATTAATAAAAATAAATTATGTTTTTGCTGTTGGTGGAATTTCAAAACCTCCAATTAAAAATGGTAATAGTATATTTAATTCAAAGGTGCTATATTTTTTTATTGTTACTAAAATAGGATTATAAATGTGTAACAATTTATAAAATTTTATTAATAGTAATAAAAATTACCGATTGAATGCTTTATCGTAGAACTTGATAAAAATACGTACAAAAATACGTAAATATGTATTTAGCATTTAATTAAGAAAAATTACCATTAAATACATAATAATTTTACGAATATATTCCTTTGAAATTGAAAGGCTCCACTCATATTCAATGAGACGTGAAACGTGGAAGCGATCAAGATAAGTGAAAGATAAGTTTCTACTTGCTATTGCGTCAATATCAGAATAAAGATAAATATATTTTACGATAACCAACGTAAAGCAAGTATTTTCACGGTCTAAGAAAACTTATTGAACATTCTCAATAAATATATATAACTATACTATCTAAACTCGAAAAAATATAAAAATGTATAATTTAAAAATCTAAACATTAGTAGGCCTGCCAACTGTGTTACCAACTATGCAAAGCTACTGCCATTTTATTGTATTATTCGTCGCAAAAGTGTTTTAGAGCGTCCCTCTGTCTGCTTGTAATATAAAGTGCTTCTGTGAATTAATGTTACTTAATTTGCTTTCTTCTCTCTACTCCTTGCGGAGAGAGAGGAAGCTTCTTCAGGGCCTGGCCCTCTGGAAGTGGATGTATGCGCCATCCATAAATATGGATGGGAGTCGGGTTGGCCTCATATGGCCGGGGGTTTGTTCCCATGCGGGGAACGGGGTGAAGGATAGGAATGAGCTAGGATGCTGTCCGGGCGATCAGCCCAGCCGGGTGAGACCCTTGATTCCTCAAGGGAGGCCCACCTAGACGATCAGCGACCGTGGCAGCAGCTCAGGGGTCTGGTATGTTACTTAAATATGTATGCAATACTCATACGTAATGACTACAATTCACATTCGACCGTTAAACTATATAACACATAATAAATATTATGCTTCGTATATGTGTTTTTATCGAACTAGCAGTATCGATGTGAAATCTGGGTTTAATTACTCAACGGCGCATTCCGAAATAACAGAGCATGTCGTTTTGTGTCATCGCGCGGAGTTTACACATCCATATACTTTGCCGCACTAAACGCATTAACCGTCTCCAAAACATACTTAGGGACGTCTGTAGCTACTTAAAATAGGAACTCTTCCTCATGCTCCATTATGCTTTTTTTATATGTATAAGGTATATAATAAAATTTAATATTTTATTAGGCCAGTTGAATCGATTAAATAAAGTAAGTTATAAGTTACTTTTTCTATCATTTGTAAAAAAATATTATTAGATTCCCCTCCAAATTAATGTAATATAAATATAACGTTGTAAAGTTATTATATATTATAAATTTAAAACGTTAGAGCTAGGAAATATTGGCTATAATTTATATCAAATCGATATGCCACAAAACAATCGATATCTTTTATCGATATAACTGGAAATATGCAATATTGCCTGCGTACGCTGAATGCTCTATGCAATAGCTTCCGCTGACGAAATCTAATAATAGGTAAGAGCCTCAACTAGCCTTACAATGGCTCGTAAAATACTAAGGATAAAGGCTATATTGGAATGTTCCCAGTGGGTACGCTGTATAGGCTTTGGAATGCAGACATCGATATGGAGTTACACACTGTTGAAATCTTTAATGGAAGAGTTGATACCTTTCGTACTTTGTATTGAATTATACACTATCAGGTGTGAATTAACGTTTTGACTACAGTACAATTGCAACGGCGCCGTGACTCAGTAGTTTTGCTCCTAACTGTGCACAATGATGTGAAATTCAAATTCAATTTTTAATATACAGTGGTGTGAGATGCCGCCAGGTACTACACAGGTAGATTAGTTTTTAGCTATTCTGGGCGAAATGGACTACATAAATAGGTATATCAGTAACAAAATATAATATTTAACTATACACAACAAAATATAATTAAGGTTTACTTTGAATAATTAATACATATTATAATCGTACGTTGCAGTCTTATATCACGATCTAGATTTATCTTGTATTTGATAAACTCTGAAGTTTAAAAATCACTTATAAATGTTGTTTTATAGAAATAACAACGAAAAATGACTAAATGTAACTTCTTTAAAATAAGCTTTTTGTCTTAGTAAGATATTCTATTTATAATACTGCCAATTACAATACTCTCCAATTAAGCGCAATATACGATAAATCGATGAACAAATGCGCCCATTACTCTAAGCACTGTTTTGCATAATTAAAATATAATCCCTTAACCGTAAACTTCAAGCGATATGGAAATTATTAAATTAGTTTTATGCTTCAATATTTTCTCTAATGGTTTTTAATAAGCGTGTTTCAGAGTAGCTCTTTATATCGACGTAAAGCTAAAACCTGCATAACACTTTAAGCTTTATGTTTACGTCTAAATATCAAAAACCAATAAAAGCTCGATCGTTTACCGCACTTGCATTAATTTGTGAGGGTTTTTTATGGTTTCATATTTTTGTAATAATTATATACTATATTTTAAATATAAGCTCGTATTCATATGAGAAAAAATATTTAGAAAGGACATAATTAAGCCATGCCCTTTAAACAAGACATTGGCACTCCTTACTAATATTATCGCACTTATCTCGTTACAAAATCGACTACAGCCTTCAAGGCGAGTGCTCACGAAGGGAAACATAAAACCTCATCATTTAAAGAGCTTCGTTTTACAAATGCCGGATACAATCTTAAAGTTTTAAATCCTCATTCTTATTGACCGATGATTCCCAGTTCTCCCAGGAAATGAGCAAGAAGTTTAGAGTTGAAAACTTTGAATGATTTCAACAAACGTCCTTATTTTAATCAGACATTAGTTTTGGTTGTGTTCTTAATAAAGTATATTTTTGCGGTTAGTATGAACCTTTAAGGTTTTGAATTTAAATTTTAAAAAGATGCATCAGATTGCAATTATAATTAAATATATTTTAATTTTTATTAAAAGAAATATTACGAATAGGAACCAATAAGAAAATTTAAGAAATCTAAAAGAATAAACTTTAATAAAGCACAGATCCTTTAATTGTGTTTATTTTGAAAGTACTATTATAGGCATGCATTATAACGTATATTGCAGTCTTAATAAGGGTCAAAAGTCAATTTTTATCCATAAATATTTCTTGCCCAAGGCTTTGCATATTATTTTATTAGTGAATGTAAGTTTACCGCAATTCACCGGTACCCATAGCCTCTTACTACCGTAAATGTCATCCTTAAACCATAATATAATTGGGCGTGTTTGTTCCATTTCAACAGGTTAATGTTTTACCTGCCATTATAAGCCAGCCTAGAACAAATATTTCTCTTTTTGATATTTCATCATAAATGATACGATTTTATTAACAATTTCCTATGATATATATTAAAATTAGTAGATTCATATATCTGTATAATTAATAAAGAAGTAATTGTTGATTGATGCGGTTTAATTTGATGTCCTAACACACATTGCTTAGTTGACTGTCACTATTAATTTCGAAAAGTATAATTTTACTTAAGTTTTCGGGCACTTATATATATTATACAGATATATGAATCTTCTCATTTTATTAACTATTTCCTATGATATATAATAAAATTAGTAGATTCATATATCTGTAGGTATAATTAAAAAAAAGTAATTGTTGTTGACTAATGCGGTTTAATTTGGTGTTCTAACACACATTGGTTAGTTGACTGTCACTATTAATTTCGAAAAGTCTGTTTTACTTAAGTTTTTGGGCACTTATCTTTCTCACTTTGCATGCTAAGAACGGAGAATATGATGAAACGTCACTCTCTTCTCGACTTCCGCCTAACTATTGTGGAACTTACAACACTTACACTTAAGCAGTTTTTTCTTGTAAAATATTGTGAATTCACAAGCATCGTCTTTACATTTTAAAAGTACATGGCGATATTATTAAAATTTTACATAATGATATAATGAATTTAGCAAGTCTTGATCAAAAATTACAAGGTAGCCTAAAGGTTACAAAATTGGTTATCCAATGAGGCCCATCGCCTACTCCATTTCCTTCCATTGTTGATTGTTTCTATAAGTATTTTAATGTGACAACTTCAATAAACTTAATAATATTCACGAAATAATATTAGTAACTGAAATACTATTTGAAAATGGACTATTGTACCACAAAAGTTAAAGAAATATGTTTTAATACATATTGCCTATAATTTTTTGGTTCCATTTAAAGTAGATGTTAAATATAAAAAAATATCCTAATAAAAATCTACTTTGCCCTGCAAAAATACCGAGTTTATTTTTTTATCCAAACAAGTGTCGTGCTTACAACGTTAATCCCAATCACAAACTGATAGAGAAAATAAAAAAAAATAAACCTAAATATTGTATACAGCAGGACTTGAACCCACAAACATAAAATATACTCAAATATGAAATTAAAAGAGAAACGACGTACTTTTACGGTGACAATTTGTTAACAACAGTTTGTTATGATAAAGAACGCCCCAAATACATTTCTACTATAAATTATGATGCGTATATTTTACATCACAGTTTTAGGGCAAAGGGAACTTAACACGAGTTGTAAGCCACGATGGCTGCCGTTGATACCAAAAGCAGATGTTTTATTTTTGTGTGTCCCTCGCCTATATATATTTTACGACCAAAACCGCTCACAGGAAGATATAATTAATAAAATAACATTAACAGGTTGTTTGTAATACATGCTTTAGCGGAAACTCGGTTTGGAATGATGTTAATTATTATTTGTTTACAGCATATGTGTAAGATATCAGTTAGTTTTTTCTCCTTATTTAAGTGTAATAGCTATTTAAACGTCAAGATTGTGTTGTAAAATACACTATTCAGCTTACGAACTGATGTAATAATATTTGTGGCTCATTCACTCAAAATTACATGGTCATTTAAAGACTTGGAGGTATATATATTATGTAGTGGATGTCACTATTTATAATATATAATGTAGTGTATGCCCTAGCGTTTGGCACTCCGTTCTATCTGAAATTTAAACGCGTCAATCTAAAACAAATATGTCAAATTTAGACTGTTTAAACAAGATTTAACTACTTCGTTTTATGCTTCTTATGGCCACTTATTATTGATTTATTTTGTAACAGCATTTTTAGGAGAGCTCTTAATGCGTTTAATCATTATTATTTTCATTTTGTGTGTTCCCAGCACTCACACCGAATAGGCAAAGCAGAAGGTAACTGTCAAAATCACTTTATTTATTATCCTATGTAAATTAAATCTCTAACTTACACAGATAACTTATAGTAAACAAAATCAAAGCCTATGGAGGTTGCATCTGTGGCATTCAAATTTATTATGGACTTCGTAAGTTTCATAAGTTATACCTGTAGCATTATGAATGAGTAATATCTAACAACAATCGTAAATATTGAGTACCTAACTCTCGTGTAATGATTTAAAACACATCACAGTAGTATTAATTATAATTTTCACAAATCTACTACCTATTGAACGATATTTGATTTTAAATAACGTATAACTAAATGAAATATCGAAAAATTTCAAAATGGAATATTACTTCTAACTGAAGTGTAAAATATATATTTATAATATAGATTTTTCGCAATATCGAGATATAATATTGTACTGGAACTTGCCATCTAAGAACCATTTCTATAAAATTATTTCATTCGTTCTCTTCACATTTCGAAATAAAAATTGTGTTAACTTGTTAGAGTACGACCAAAATGCGAAAATAATATATAAGCTTTAATAATAAATCAATAATAAGGTTTATTTGATTATTTTCTACAAAACTTTTATATTTCATTTAGATTTATTCGATTTGTATTGTTTTTTAGTGGACTGCATATTTCTACAGCAATGTTATAAATGTAGTTCGCTTAGGGATTAAGAATTCGAATTGTTACCTTTTTCAGTTTCATAGAACAATGTGAAGCAAAAACTAAAAAAATTCCTAGCAAAAATGTGGTCCAGACTTCATTTGCCACTTTGGAATAATACACTCTTATTACATTAGACTTAATGCTGTTGGACTAGTTTGTACACAATAGTCCGGTACTTTTTGTAATGTCAGTATGCTTGGTAATATAATTTTTGTTAGTAGTCGTAATATATTTGTGTTTTGACTGTTCTCAATGTTTTATGTCAATTGATACGAAAATTGATGTAATAATGTAATTATTTTTATAGCTTTAGAATTTTTCCGTCGTATCAGGGTAAACAGGGAAAACCTAGCGTCTATTTTCGGTTGAGTGGCGGAACTCTACGCTGAGAGCTTGTCTATGTATATGATATAAATTACATAGTACTTAACACTTTGGTACCATGAATGAATGAAAATGAATATTGAAAAATTACATAGATTATATTTTTATCAATAAACCAATATAAACGACTTTACTGAGCGACTGACTGTCCACGCACAACCTTAACTACTGACCGGGGAAACCTGAAATTTAGCATTTTGATACCTACAGAAATATACGGGAGCACTAACAAATGATCTGTCTAAATTCATACTGAAACGGGAAAGAAGTGATTTAATATTTTACAATCAAAACTAAGGATAAAAGAAGCGAAATTGCGGACATTAACTCATATACAAAAAATATTAAATTTAATTAATCTGTAAGTAAAGTTCAAATGGTCTGGATAACAAATGCACCTTTTTTCTCATAACTTACAATTTGTTACCATAACAAAATGGAAATCATATTATATCTCTTTAAAATACTATCAATAAGGTTAAAAGCAGTATTCGTGTATCATTAGAGGACTTTTTACAGGAAAAGCTTATGGGAAGTAATTGAGAACTGAATATAGTAATGATTCCGTTAGTTCATCATCGATAAAAGCGCTTTTCTAATTGGCATATACTTGGTTTTTCTTTAGAAATGCTTATTAACAGATATTCCATACCAGTCGTTATGTAAGTACGATACCGTCTGAGTTGAAATACCATTATAATAGCACCCATGCCTATTGGTAGGAGCTGTATAAGGGTCGAAATTTTATACTTATAACATTACTTTACTGCATAACATTCTTTCCTTTATAGTTTTCTTAAGTAGATCAATTGGTATTGCGAATTTGAAGCTATTACAATTGAAAATTTCTTCAAAGTAATTTAAACGAAGATGCAGCATTTTTTTTTAAATTAAAGCCACTGCATATTGAATGAGGAACTCAACGCTTCGGTTTGTTTTACTATTGTAATAATTTAAGTATTAAATGTTTTCCTCGATTAGTTATCTAATAAATTTATTTAATAACTTGATAAAAAAAAATTTTCACATAAATTTAAAAAGTTTCCTTAACATATTGTATATCCGGAAATGGCATTAGTTAATAATGATTTCCAAAGTAATCGTAAAGATATCACTACATAATGCCATTTAGCAGCCAGTAATAAATTGCAATTCACTTTTTCAGAAAATCCTTGTTCAATCGTATTTGTGTTATAATGTTTCTAGATCGTGAAATGCCAGTCGAACGAAACTTTAACAAGCATTTATTTGTAACACTGTTTTTATTAGCTGTCTAATACTTTGTTTATTAGCCATAGACTACTTATTTAAATTAAAATACTAAAAGTAAGTAAAATACTAAGTAAGTCGTAAATTTGTTTAATACAAAAACTAGCAACTAAGTTTTTGCAATCAGCGATGAGTAATTTCTAGACACTTTTATTATACCAAAACAAAAAGCCTTTTAGCCTCTACAGTTTAACTCAGAGTAACAAACTAAACAGTCGATAAGATGATAATATTCAAGAATGTATAGGTAGGTGTATCCTCAAGTGCAGGTGCATTTTCAGTCCCCTTACTTTCTTAAATTACTGTTAAGAATTGTAAAATATTAGGTATACATACACACATACAGTATGGCAAAAATACGACAGTAGTAGGAGTCAAATTATTCCTGGACATGGAATTGAGTATCTGCGTATTTTTTGTAAACGTCTTTTTTTCAGTTTCTGGCTTTATTCCGCATAGCAGGGTAGGCAGAGAGAACCTAGTGTCAAGACACTCAATTATACACTCTTTATTGTTAATTAGGAAAATAAATATTTTTAAATATGATTTGCATACAAAGTAAATATTTACGGAATTCCAATAACACAACAGTTATATTATGTTCATCAAAAAGTTTACACATAATTTAAAATAAATACAGAAAATACTAATTTGAATTTTGAATTCCATGTATACACAAATTAATAAACTTTTAACCCTTCCTAGAAATTTATACAGTGAGTTAAGCGTACGAGCGACTCCATTGTACGAGTAGCTGTACTGTATTGTTTTCACGTTACAATATGGACAGTTGGCGTGTACAAGTAACTAGAGAAATAACTTAAAAAGGACATGACACTATAATTCAATGTAATTAGACCACTTTTTTTTACTATAGTATCACTAATGTTGTATAAGTTAAGCAAGTATATATTAACTTGTAAAATATTTTTTTTTCTTTACATATACAATATATATGTTATTCATTATTCTGATATGCACTTTTCGTCTATTTTAAATATATTTTATAATACTGTACTCTGTATACTGTACGATTTTTGTTTTGAGTTACATTAAAAGTTTAATAAGTATTGAAATGTATTTTTATAAAACGTATAATTATAACGTATAAAATTGCGCTGCATTGTGGAACGTGTGGCTTAGCGGTCAGGGCGCTTAGACGGTTTCCAAATTTGTTTACGTTTTCTGAAAATGTTTATTTATTTCCTGTGTGTGTGTGTGTGGACAACGCTTTATAACTGGTCAAAATATTAAATAAATATTTATATATTCATTTAAATATCCGTAATTTTGAATTGATTCAGATTTTGAATCGTGGAATAGAAATTTCACGATTCTAAATAATGACGTACACGACGTTTCAGAGACTTTTCAACTGCAATACAATAGCACGATAGCATGACAAAATAACTGAATAAAATTATAATGTAATCGCAAGTTGTTATATAAAGACGTTATGTACGCCATTTAAGGTTAACTTGTGTATATTTGTTGTAGATAAACTAAGAATAGAAAAATGTTAAAAATGCTAAAAACGTAAAAAGGAGCCTTTTACGTTTTAAAAGTAATGTCAAATAATAAATATATTATTGTCTCGAACGAGTGGAAATTAATAAAAATATATTGATTAAAATATTTTCATTAAATTGTGTAAAGCTAAATAAGGCACTTAGCATATTTAGAATATCCCCGCGGATGATGAACTTGTGCGATTTGCATTCGCTTCTATTTCAGTATCGTCAGATGCACGCAGTTACTGCAGTGTTTATAGAACTCACATCAGTCTTGGATGAGGAAAGGCATTGACAGACTACTTCAATTATTTAGTTCACGTAAAGTGAAGTACACGTATATTGAATGAATATCTATTAGAAAACATTACTAAGAAAATACTACATATAATAAAAATGTAATGAGCGCTGTCTGTACATGGAAGATATATAAATAAAAATATTATTGGAATCTTTTATTAATATAATGGAACCCAAAATAATGGATATTGTTTTAATTTTCTTTTCTGGTTGCCTGTTTATCTGTGCGTTTATGCACGCTTATCTCAGAATCACACAAGTAAAACCAATTTAAATGTAGTTTTGACTATTGTATTTTGGTAAACTTCCCATAACATTGTGTTTATTTCATTTCAAACGGTTCATAAATAAAAAAGTTGCAACCTTTTAAATTATAAATGTTTGCAGTGATTTAAGTGTAAAAACGGGCGGGCACAAACACGCAATTGGTCGTGTAGTTTACGCAGGCGAATCTGCGAGCAGGTCGCCGGTATATTATATAATAAAAAGCATTACATTGAAAAGCGTCTGACTATAAACGTGATTGGCTGTGGATTCGATCCCAACTTGATAAAGTATTTTCATTTCTCCGCTCTCGGATACCTAAGACAAAACGCGGCGTTAAGTTAAGCCACACTCGATTTCGGGCGGAAAGTGACGATAAGAAAGTTGACGAAAGGTTACTTCTAACTACTCTGCTTTTACATTCCTGAGGGAAAGTAGCGTAAGGTTGAAAAAATATATATATTTCAAAAAAATCAAAATAACAAAATTAAAAATATGTTAAGAATAAAATTAAGTTACACAAACAATGAAAACTTAATATAAGTTATGTTTATTCAGCTTAAACTACGAAACGTTCTTTTTTTATTTTTTAATACAATGCAATCATTTTATATTATAATAATACTTCGAACGAATATAACTTTAAGTGAAATAAAGGACAGGCAGTAGATAATGCTACACCTGGCGGTTTTATGCATCCGCACTGTTATAAGCATACGAAGGCAATACGCGTATTTAAGTCGATACTTATCGTATCTACTGACCTTAGAAAGTTTTCACTACTAGAAATAGTAGGTATTCATTTAACGTCTGATAAAATTTATTTAGTTTTATTTATTACAAAGAAGGCTTACGATATAAAATAAATGCTCTAGCAATTAATTTAGTTTTCAACTATTCTAAAGTTCAAATATCTTAGGTACAAACGAGAATATAGAGACAAATTGTAATATAATGGCGATATCGTATTAGGCTGTTTTTGAATCTTATCATTGCAAAAGTTTAGTTACATCCTTGGTTTTTAAATGCCCTTTTTTATTCTCGCTTATAAAATATACATTATAAGGAAAAATATTGCTTTTGGCAAAATTATCAACTTTTATATATCAATTCTCAGGAAAGAAAAATAAAAGCTTATTCATAGCGAGATAGACTGTAGCCAAATTGGCAAGAACGGTATTTTACGAATTTTTGATTCAAGAGGACAATTTTTATATAATTTCAATCTGCTTTATATAAGCAGATTATACGGCTAGCTTACGGCATAAGAATGGCACTTATATATTTTTTAACCAAATTAACAATCACAGCTTTATTAATATGCTAAAAACGAACTTAAATGGTAATGTTCATAACAAATACATTATTTATATTAGGAAAAGCTTTGCAAAACTACCTTACCCAATTATACTTTAGTTACGATATTGTCTTTATAATAATATCAAGGCTTTCTTACAAGATATTGTGTCAACGTATATGGGGTTCTAGTTAATTTGATTAACATGGACGACCAGTTGGTGCGGTTTTGTGAGAGGTGTAATTACATCCACCAAATAAATAAACAAACAGCTCCCGATGACAGCCTTGCATGCTTGAGAAATTATGAAACATCTGGGAAGAGCTTAGAGTTGCCCATTATTATTAAAAAATATTATTTTAATCAATCTTTAATAACAAATACCTTATAAGACTCGATTTCTTCTTTTTTCAGTTAATTGTTTAATCGATATTTTATATATAGACGGATTTAGTAAAAGTTTTTTTTTAAATCTATTATCATTATTTTATTATTTTTTTTCAAAGATATGCTATATTATGTGGAAGTGAAACACAGTTTTAATTCATGCACATGTTCATTATTTTTTACAATAGAATAATTTAAAACTTAATTTACTTTGTAATTATTAATCGTCTTGAGGTCTTGAGGAACAATGAGAAAAAATTATTTAATTTCATGATATGACATTAAATCATTTTTATGTGTGTTGAACAGTAAGTAGAAATGATGTAGGAAATTAAAGTTATTTTATTATAAGTATTGCCTAAGTAGATTCTATCTATATAGATCTGACACATGTGAAAGTAAATCCACAAAAAAATATGAAAAACTTGTATAAGGCGTCTTACAGAAAATTGCTTACAAATCATTCACATTGTGTAATATATATAGGCGAGTATAGGCGATATTTATCCTAGTAAGGTTTTTATATAACCAAACATATGATATCCTTAGATATGTGTTGTGATCTCACTACACCAGTAAACGAACACCACTTTAGATTAGAGGTTATATAGCAATTGTAATAAATTTATGTTTCTTTAGTTCAATACAAATAAGGTCCCTATGAATTACGCGTTTCATGATATATCATACTCATTTCGTGCCTGATATTGACAGCTGTATACGAGTGTGCAAAACAAAATAATTGAGCCCGGCCTGACAATTACGTGAAAGTAATATTATAATCAATACGTACTGACCACCGTTTAATATCCCATATTAAGCATTTAACAACTGCCACGAGTTGTATATATTTAAAGTCAATCTGAGCCAGCACTTGCAGTAAACGAATAGAAGCTTTAAAGATATCTTCAGTAAATTTTAAAAATTAAGAGTCAGAGTCAGTTTAAAAAAAGTAGATTAGCTGAAACCGAATATTAATATGTACGTGATATTTCTTTGTTAAATTTTGCAAAACAACTTATACTGTACTCATATTAAAATCTAAATTCAAATTCAAAATTTAAATGTCAATAAACAATGACAATGACTAATAAGACAATGGTTACCCTTTGTCTACTAAGCTAATGGACAGTGCCTAATTCAAACATGCATTTTTTTAAGAGAGTTGAAACAATATTCATTGAGCTGAGTATAATTTATGTAAACAATGTGTTATTATAGCTAAGTATTTATAAGAGCAGACGGCGCGAGCGACGGCCAGACTTGCGTCGCGACGGGCTCATAGACGTGGATCAATATTGCAGTCTGCTATGAAATAAAAACAATGTTTTCTATAAAGCTTAAGCCCTAAACCTTACTTTTTATCAATATCTTAAAAAGAATTCGTTTTTATAATAACATGTAAGTGCGACGTTTCTACTAAAGCGAAGTTTATATAAAGGATAAGCAATTCAGCCACCGAAATTGCCACGCGTCGCTACGGGTCGATACCACAGTCTGCTCTGAGATATAACCGCCGATTTATTGAGAGGACAGCACTAGAATGTTAAGAGGCAGGGAACAATTTTGGCCGGAAACAAAATATTTCTATTACTAATATAAAAGTTACTTACAAAATGTTTTTAACTAATTTTGGTAATCAAGTCATAATCAAAAATTTCTATATTTAATGAACTATTACTATATTAAATGAACTACTGAGTGTCATGACACTCCTTTCTTCACTTTCCTCCAGAATTACGTGTTTAAAAGAGGACCTCAACGCTGTTGCCTCTTGTCTTGCCAAAGCAGGCAAATAAAAATTATTTGGGTATACGCCTCGAGTGTAAACAAACTAATATACAAAAAATATCATACGACCATTACAGCCATAAATTTATGACCTCTATAAAGGCAGGTGGCAATTTCGTAGGGCGGTCATTGATCTTTATTTATACGTCCCAGATGTTATAGAGGTCGGCAGGAGACGAACTCTAATATTACATTTATCTGCCTCGAAGCCATTTTAGCAGTGTTTCAAAGGTTGTTTGCTCTTATCCCATTCTCAACTTCTATTTCAAGTGTTTGATTGACTTATAAGTATTATTTTTGTTGATTATAATTTATGGATAATATTTGGTTAATTTAATGAGAATAATAGGGGAAATTCAATTATAACAAGAATAATAAACGAATAGTAATTTTATGTGCAGTGTTTCGATTAAAAATACGTTCAATCGTATAAGTTTTATACTTGAAACTAAATTGTTTTATGCTTAAGACACTCTTTCTCCAATTTCTGCCTGTGTTTGAGAAATAGCGTGCAGAATAACAGTATTCAATAGATTTTTTTAAATATTAATAACTTATGGGTAACATTTTCCCCACTGTTTTAGAAACCACAATCATCGCACTTACAATCAGACATGCTCCAGCAAAACCGCGATGGCATCAGAACAAACTAAATAATACGTTCAAAAGTAAAGTATAGTTATCGTTTTTTTAGCTAAAACAAATATACTTTATAGTAAATTTTCGCAGCGGGATTCGAACTCGTGCCCTCCCCCTTGGAAACTGTCCAAGCGCTCTGACCATTTTGCAAACGTTTTCTAAAAATGTTTTTCAATTACCTATGTGTGTAAATAATACTTGAAATGCTATATAGTAGTTTCTTATTGTCCTAGTCATTGTCTGGCTATCAGGTACATATTATTAAAATGTTGTATTGCCATTGGTACCGGACACGTGTGCAAATTTTCAAGCAAATTATACAGCAAAAAATGTATCTAAATAGTGTAAAGAGATTTGAAACATGTTAAAACATGTGTGCCTTGCCATCGTGGCGGAGTTGGGATTTAAATACAAGAAAAAAAGTAAAAGTTTATACAACAAAGACTCAATTGTTATAATAAGAGATTTTCATTAATTATACTAAATGCACTAGGATAAATTATTATTACATTTGAAAAGTCTTTAGAGAATATTTCTGCTATACCTATTCTTTTTAATTCTAATTTACAAACTATATGACATCATTGTATGCCAAAACTTTCTCGACGTAATGTGTAATAATTCGAAGGAAACCTACCCAGTGGACTGTGTATACAAAAACAGCGTAGGAACAAAGGAAGTAACGAAAACGTGATATCCGTCGCGACATGTGCGTTCCGAGCTTTAGCAAAACTAATCGGAAGTCTCTCAGAAGGCTTCACATCTAAGCAACCATTCAATATTCCGAGCGTTCCTCGCAGGTACCATATAAACTTTGTCGATGACTATGCATTAGTATTCATACAAATATTATTTGAATCACCAAAATTATAAATTTGGTGCGTTCATTTTATATTTAGCATTATTATAGACTAAAAATATATTTTATAATATTTTTTTTTCTTTACTTATACGTTTGGGATGTTAGCACGAAATTACAAAATTAACAACGAATTTGATAATTTATATCCATCTATATCTTTACTTGTTCCTTTTTTGACTTTTAAATTTAAAACCCAAGTAAAGTTTTATATAAATTAACAAATACATTGATAAGGTAAAAACCATTTACAACTTGACATTTGCAAAATTATCTATATCAGTACTCTTATTTACAAATATATAATATTATCAATTATATATTTTATCTAAGATGTTAAGGATAATTAAAATTAAACGTTCCATATATAAGATCAAAACTGGACTATTTTCAGTTCAGATTAAAATAGATTGCTCGCCGTGGAAAGTAAGTGAGTGTATCTGATAACTATTTATCATGTCGCGCTTATCTCTTGATGTATCAGCAACATGCATACATACATAGGCATGTTCTGTAAGAAAAAATAAATCTAGCCGTACATTTTTCTCAAATATGTTAATATATCTAATATATCGGGTACATATATTTTGATTTAGATTCAAAATTCTATTTTGATTCAAAGCGTTAAATTAACAGTTATTTTAACTCCACCAATGACTGAATTTAATTGATAAACATAATTTTTAAATTAGAGATATCTTTTAATTTAAAAAAAGACATTATATATATATTTTGTTAACATATTTTTAAAAATATATTTTGTTAACATTTTTTCCTTGAAAAAAATGTTAACAAAATATATATATATAGTAAATAGCATTCTCTCTTGCCAGGCGATTGTCCGTAGAATAATCTTTGGGTAGCAGAAATTTGTAAAAATCTCTCTACAGAGATGCTAACAACAAATATTATAAGTTGTAATAAGCGTATAAGAATTTCAACGTAGCTGGATGTAGAACGCATGACTTAGCGGTTAGAGCGCTTGAGCGGTTTTCATAAGGCGTGGGTTCAAATCCCGCTGCGTTCAAATTTTTATACGTTTTCTAAATGTCTTTTTCAATTTCCTTAGTGTGGGAATAACACTTTAAAAAAATGTTAATAAAATATATATCTGTTAATTTTGTTAAATTTATTACAAAGACAACGAGTTTGCATAACGCAAAAGAAATATAAAGTAACAAACAGTCAAAAATGCACTATCAATTATAACTAAATGTTAAAATTGAAAGTGCGTTTTTAATTTCACAAGCAGTCGGTTTATGGAAGCACTGTTATTTCTCTCTTTCGTATAGAATTTTACAAGCAAAGGTACTTCGTAAAGTAAGCAGAATGTGATCGTAAAATATTTGCAGGTACTTACGTGTAGAAATATTGAAATAGCGTATATGCGTTTGCATTCGCTTCTGTGCTTTAAACTATAAAAGTCATGTACCATCTCAGAATATAATAACTAGCCTCCAGGCACTTGCAAATCGACCCTTAATTTCAATGTTATCAAAACTTTGACAGTACATTTAATATTATTAAAAAACGATATATTTAAATAAGCGTAGATATTTAAGCCTTAATCTTTAGTGGATAGCAATTGAATGGGCATAAAATATACACATTACAGTAATAAGAAAATAGTAAACAAGTTTTCACATAGCCTTATTTGCCGCTTACCGCTTTCTGTATATTAATAATCATTTAAGCTTATCAAATTAATGAATGATCTCTAGATATCATTTTTGATTCAGCCCCCTTTTCCCAGTCATTAACTCATTACAATTGCAGTATGTACTAGGTGACATAAAACCATAAATACATTTCGAAAATGTTACCCATAGAGTAAAAATGTGCTAATAATATTTGTTACAAAAGAAAAAAACTATTTGACAATATAACGCATTTGAGATTGATTGATTCAAAAACTTCTACATTACATTTCATAAAAGTCACACTGTAAAGTAATAAGGCACAAGTTGAATCAATATTGAATATCAAGCTTTGAAAGGAAGAGAAATTGCAAAATAACAAGTAAGTCGGCGTAATCTCTTGGATGAGTGTTCCTACGTACAAACGTATCCTGTTGACTCACAGCTATAATATCAATAAGGGTATGCAAGTAGCTCATTGAAGTATTTTAATCTAACATTAACGTTATTTGATAATACCCACCTACTGTGCGTTTTTACTAGCTAGCTATGTTTCAAAAGTCAACTAAAATAAAAACAACAGATCGATTAAAATTTTGAGAACATATTTTATTATTAATATATTATTCCACATTATTGTTTTATATTATTATTATATTTCTAAAATGAGATCTTACAGGCGACACCATCGCTTACAGGCAGAGAGTTTAAAGTGAATACCGTAGTGAGTAAAGTCACTAGAAATGTGCTATACTACGGCCAGTCATAATAGCAATTAGTATGAATAATATTATAAAATGTTATATTATTAATAATGAGGTTATAATTTTAAATCTGACATCCTCTTTAGTAGCCGGACCCCGCCCCTAACGAGTACCTTTTTTGACATTATAACAATTTTTACATGAAAAAAATTCTTTCCATGAAACAGCACAAAATCCTTTACGCAGTTGATGGTTATATTTATTTATTCTCTATTTAATATGAGTTATATGAGTTTAAATATGTGTTATAAATATCGTATAAAAATCACTGATCCGCTATTTCCAATTTTTATAAATATAGTTTAGTCCTTTCTTTACCAGAGGTGTCTGAAAGAGTTTGCTTGAAGCAATAAGACCGCCTTAGCATATATTTTATATTTGTATATTTATTTAGTTTCTTGTGTTCTTAACTTTCTGTTGTGTGCAATATTGTCTCTATTCTATTCTATTTATTCTATTCTTATTACATATTTAGCAACATAAATAATCCGTTAAATGATTTTCTTCTATTAAATAGGCTATTCATTACATACACACGAAAAGTTTCGAACAGCAGGTATCGTAGTCGAGTTATACTGTAAAAAGTAATTTCCACTTTCATTCTTTTTAGATGTAAATGAAAATATTCTTTTTTATTGTACTTTTGAAATTAAGCTTAGCTATTAAACGTTAAATATTCACTCTACTATCTAATTACTATACCAAACGGTCCGGCACTGTGCAAGTAGGTTTCCTTCGTGGTTTAAATATATTCAAGTAATCTTACCTATTAATATTGTGAGAAAGCATATTTTGTTGATATTCTTTCGTATTTTCTTCTTGTGTCTATGTTTTCTTGCAAATGTTTCTGGTTGTAAATGTGATATGTTAAATATATGATACACAATGTACGAAACTATAAGTAATTGTAAATTAAAATGTAGTTAGATACGTTTTAGACTTCGAAAATAAAGATATTTAAAGATTATAGATGGGTATGTGCCGATTGCGGTATAATAAACATTCTTGGAACCCCTCGAGCAGCCAACGTCTAGTGTAGAATACCAAATGTACTTGGTATTGGTACTCATTAAAAACAAAAAATATTGGAAACCATACTGTTTTTCTTTTTGGGTATATTTTATGCATATTTATTATAACATAGTGGGGAAATAAAATACCTCAGCTCTTATTCACTTTCATCCTGAATTGTATTTAAATTATATTATAAAAAAAAAATATTGGCTAAATACATATAGTATATGCATACAATGGAATTGTTAATGCATTTTTATAGAGTATAACATAATAAATTAAGAAAGCACCAATACATTATGAAAATTAGAAATAGTATAAGATTTAACAAATAAAACAACTACCTGCTTACTAAGAAATCGTGAGCTGGCCCTTAACAAAATATATCAATATTGTGAGAAGAGTGTATGCAACATTTGGCCCTGTAGGTCACATAAAACGGTACTTTTCTGTTTAACTTTAAACAATTGCATAAACATTGGGCAGCTCCATGCTCATACGATATATGGAAATGATATAAAGAAATTGATAGTATTTTTTTTTCTAAGTTCTAGTAATGTATTAATGGCTGACCTTGACTAGTCTTTAAAAATAATTGCATAAATCAAAAACATTGTTGATGAAATCCGTTACCCATTGCAAATATTGATGTTTTATATTGTTCAATAACCTATTTGAAAAAGAAAGCGTTGAGTTTTATTACCACTACGCAATGTTTTAAATTCGGGAAGAAATAGAGAACGGAGTGTCTTCATATGAACTTCTCTCTGCTTATCCTGCTATACGAGAAAAAGCGTTACATTGATAATGCTTTTATATAGAAAGTAGATGAATTGTTACCATTTCCAATATAAATTGTTCTAAGGAACGATCACCACAATACATAACACGACTGCCATTTAATAACGCAGTCACGCGGTATATCTCCACGGTTTTGTTTTACAAAGTTGTCCACACACCATTTTAATGAAACTTGGTTACAGTATAAGTAATTAATACACGAATAAAGTTGCCTTATTTGCTTTTTTTATGAAACCGACATATTTTTTTTGCCTTGTTTTATTATTTATTGTATCCATATATTATTTTTAATGATAATGTGATAGTAATTTCTTAAGTGTGACAGTTAGTAGGTACTTAAATTGTAGTTACGGTTATAGCTTTTATAAATGAATCATAAAGCTTTATATAACGTATTTTTGTAAAAGTAAATTAAAACACATATTTATTAACATTTTTTTGAAGTGTTATTCGCACACTAAGGAAATTGAAAAATACATATTTAGAAAATGGATAAAAATTTGAACGCAGCAGGATTTGAACCCGCGCCTGTTGAAAACCGTTCAAGCGCTCATTAAAGGGGTGAAAGCAATCAATATCGATAAATTGAACATATGTATCTTTATATATTACTCAAATTAAATGCTGTCGATTCCTTTCCAAGAAAAACGTTCAGACGGCAGAGTATGACATTTAGCTTGGACAAATTTTATATAGAGCAGAAATGCAGAAAGTTAAATATTTTTTATAATAACTCGTTTGAATTACCTTAAATTAATTAACTTTATTATTTTTAATTAATTATATTAACATTATTCTAATTCGGATTTCTCGAATTTTGCAAATAAAAACAGAATACAGCATATGTATTACTAATTATAATTAGAAGAAGAAGTTAGAAGTTTTATTAATTATTTTAATTATAATGTTTTTCTGTATTTATATATTTTCGTAATAGTTGGTGGACATTTTTGTATGTTTAAATATGAATCAGTGTAAAATAATAAACGATTTTAATATATAATCGGTTGATTAACAGTCATTTTTATAAAATGTGCATTATGCAGCTTCACTCCTCTTCCCGCATAGCAGGGTAGTTATAGAGAACCTAGTGTCAAGACACTCCGTTCTTCACTTTCTGCCGGAAATCAAGACATTGTGTGTTGAGTGGCGGAACTCATCGCCTCGATTTGTCCTGTTGCCAGTAAAATAAAAATAATTTAAATATAATCATTACCCCGAGTGGAAATCGCACCCACAACCAAACGCGTTTACTGTCAGAAGCTGTTCCACTGCTCCAAGATGATTATGAAATGTATCTTTTAATAATCATAACTGTATAATATTTTAGACAGATCAAATATACAATTATATATAGTTCCTTTTTTTAGTTTAATTACTTATTTTTCTTAATTTTGCCATTGATAGTTTTATTTATGTCAAAAATATCAAAGTAATTGGTTCCACTTTGAAGTTAGTTAAATTACTTTTAATGTCAAGGTTCCTCAATTTAACCGTTCATTCGCCATGACCATGTTAAAGAACTGGCGATACTATTGTGCAATATTACATATTTTCTTAGGTTTTATATTGTGAAAGTTATTGAATAAAAATAGAAGATTATAAAATAAAGTGCTTTATACAAGAAGGAACTTTATTTATATGATAAGTCATGGTTTTTGATTCTCGTCCAATCAAATGTTTTCACAGCTTCTAACTCAGCGTAAATTTGATAGAATCCATAAAATTTACATAGCAAAACAAAATCTTTGAACGAGCAGAAAGTACGAACAAGTTTCTTACAAAATCATCCGCTCCCTCTGGCCTATTTTTCGAAAAGCCCGTTTTCGGGACACGCGTTCAATAGAATAAATGAAGCTCGAGAAATTTATGTAACGTTCTACTCTGAAATTCTCGAATACTACGTTTACACCATTTTTGTAAAGGTAAAGTAGATATATTTTTGTTTAGTGTTTTTATGAAAAATACAAGTAAAAGTTGAAGCTTTTAACACTATCGGGGTGTAGGGCCGAGTTTTAGTCATATTAAGGCTAGAGTTAGTAATTGTTTTCTTGATCTGGTCGGAGAACATGTTGACATGTTTTTCTAATTCTTACGCTCTATTTGAGCAGTAAGCTATAAACAGAAATATGAAGCACGAATTAATGTGGATATGTTCATGGTGGGGCCATTGTGGCGCACTGTGACAGAGTCTGACTGCAAACGTTGTTTGTGGAATCCACGTAGGAATATTTTCATATCTCCGATGTGGTAAGTTTAAAGGCGGCGTTGAGTTCCGTACAATCCACACGCAGTGTCTCCATGGAAAATGAAAAATGGAGTAAATGCTCTGAAAAACGTGAAGTATATGCATATATGAAAATCCTCCAAGTCTCAAATCCACCACACCAGAGAGCAAGATACAGTCAGCTTATTCTGCAAGAATCCAAATATAATAATTTTATCAAATTATAGACAAATGCCACGTAAGTCTACCTGTGACTATGGACTACTGTAAAGTGTTTGAAACGTCGGGTTTTCTAAACAGTATTTACGCATACGATAAATATACGCGATTAATCCGGTTAAAATAGTTTTATTATAAAATATACAAAAAGTGCGAAAACGTGAAAAAGCAGTATCAGGAGTATTTTTACAAAATACAATAAAAAGCCGTCACATTAAACTTTTCAACAACGTTTTGTTATTCATTACTACTTGCAAAATATAAAAGCTAATTATGCACTTTGCCTTACTTTTAGAGTTAATTATTATGGATATTTTTAAAAACAGATGGTTTTCAAATAAGATTTGAATCTACGATTATCAAGAGTTAAGGATTAAGCACGTTCTCTTCGTCATTACATTATATATATATTTATTCAAATTATAATGTAATTATTATTACAACATTTAAAATTTTTCTATTTTTTTTTTTCAAAAACCGTATGCCGTAATTAGAGAACATTTAGTACAAATACAGCCGTGCGTGCATATATGTATGCTTTACCACCGCTGTGTCAATGTTAGCGGTGTATATACTCGACTATAACTGTTGTCCAAACAACTGATGTCCCAGCCTAATTTATATACACGTGGAATCTTAGTGGAGCGTTTCCATTGTCGTATATGTTTTTAAATAAATTCGCGACGTTATCTAGGAAGACAAGTTACAATTTTTTATAAATTAAAATAATTATTTTAAATGTAATATAAAATAAATTTGATTTTAATCAAGGCTTTTAGGAACTTTCATCATTATATTTATGACAAAAATAAATAAAGTTCCATTTTATTATTCTGTATTGATTTAAATATACCTTAAAACATCTGTGACATACACCATTGTAAATTAAAGTAAAATTATATTCTTAGCTGTTACAATAAATTCCTATAAATTTTATTAGTAAATAAATCAATCAATTAAATATTATTACAGCTTTTAAAGTAATAGAAATGTATTGCTTATATATAAGTATAATTAAGTGCTGTAACTCGTTAAAGAACAATCGGCTTAAACATATATAACTTTGACGCAGCAATACAAATAAGATCGATTACCACTATCTAGCGTAAGCATACAATGAATCAGTTATCGGAACCAGGCGTAACTTAAAACGTTCCAAACGGTCCAAACCAGTGCATTCTAATCTCATTTGCTGATAAAGAGACGGCCCGAGGGACATCTGGCGGCGTTCCATCTCAAGTGTCGTAGGGTCAAAGATTAAAAAGCGAACAGAGCTTTTAAGTTTTAACTGCCCGACACGATGCGACGGTGGTAACTCGGATGTGTATATTTTTTTTAATTTATTTTACGTTACGAAAAGAGTATCATTAGAAACATGAATAAATGTTAATTATTTTATACAAATATTTAATTTGGTAGATATTTTATAAAGTATATATATTATAGACAAACATGCAAAACGCAAAAACTTTAGTAGGAATACTATATCAACACATGGACAGTTTAACTGTAATGTGCAACAAGCAACAAATTCCGGTTGCATTCACAGAGCACCAAAATCTCATACAAACGCATCGTATTTGGCGTGGTCAAGAAATGGTCAAGAAGTGGTTATAATGAAAGTTTTCTACATGATAATAATTGAATTAACTGCTTCTGAAGCCAAAAAAAATCTAACTAGATTTATTATATATTTAATTCAACCTCTGTTTGTATAATAACACCATGTAAAAGGAAGTCATGGTACAAAACAATTGTGCCCTTGCACGCGATTATCGTGCCTTCGAATCCTACTTAGAGAAATGTTTATCTTTCAAACATTTGAATTGTCCTGGTTGGGTTACTGTATTCAATACTGCTATGTAGGTAGCTAAACTGTTGCAGTAGATTTTTCTGAATTCACCTGTCTATCCAACAAAAGAATTTATTTACATGTGTAATAGCACAAAATAAAGTTGTGATATTAAATTTTAATAGGCTGAAAATAAATCGGTGGCAAAGTGAGAATAAATTAATTTATTACTACTGCGGACTTTTAGCTAAATAACTATATATAATAAAATTAGTTATTTTATTATAGTTCAATGAATACTACACCAAATATTATACTTCAATGAAGACTACACCAAAACTACAATTAATTACCTATTCGACATAACCAAATAACTGTACGGAGTAATATAACCAAGAAATATAAACTCTAATTTTCTAAAACTCTCTTTTTTTCATAACATGTTAATGATGTGCTTAATTAAGGATAGCCTTAGCGTACTCAGACAGATAATGCTCCTGAGATCGTAAGTGTAACACGAGCCTCTTATTAGTGCCACTGAATGAATGCATCTTTTACACTACGCTCTGAAGTGTAATAGCAGATTTTTCACATGAATTAGGAAACTATATTCATTAACTGTAATTAATTTGAACATTATGCTTCACTAAATTTGAGCTCACAATATTTCAAAGTCAATACTTATTTTACAGTCACCCATTTTTTATCAGGGTGGCAAAGAGAATATATCAAACGGTGCGGTCATAACCTAACTTATACGCTTCAGTGTATCTGTCATTAACCCCTTCATACATGCTTTCAAGGGATGCTTTCTAGCTAACTTTCCCTCAGTCGACATTATGCGTCCAAAATTTTACCCGGATATATCTGTCCTATTTTACAAGTAATTCTTATATATTTACTTTATCACTTATATATCATATTGACAGTGTGCCTGAAGTACTCAAAAAAATCTCATGAACGGTATTTCTAATAACATTTTTCTCATGACTCAATCACATTCATTAGAATCATAATTTAATTTAAAATACAGCTCTGTTCCATCGCATTGTATAAACAACTAACAGCTTTGTACTCAAAATCCCCCAGATCCTCGCACGTGTTAAAATTCGTTATCTTGTAAAAATATTTACTTAATGTTTAAAGTGAGGTCAATGACATCGTGAATGATGAATTACCATTGGTACACTCCCAGCTACTGGATAGAAGAGTAATCGTCACTTATCGTTCTTATCAAAAATTATACACACTGGGCACACAAGCCGTGTATTTCATTCAGGTAATTACTGGTGCACTTTCTGTAGATCGATGACACAGGCCAACGTAACAGAACCATCGCTTTATTAAAGCACATGACTTGCTGGTTTATGGAGGCTGTAGCTACGGCCGTTAATCCGATCCCTCGAAGAGAGTACCAAATGTCTTTCACAAAAACTTTACAGAAACAGCGTTTGTACTGTATGTTTTTTATTTTTAATAAATAAATATTTGATTGCATTAAAAAAATTATAGAAAGTATATTATGGCTTTTAGTCTCTACCTATTTTATATGTTTTTTAGTATAACCTATATTTTCCCAATAATCCCAACTAAAGATCAAACTTATAACCACTTATAACCAACAAATACTCGACTGCGGTAGATTGCATAGATTTAGATATTTAAATATGAATATAAACAATATTCTATGGAGATAATGATTGCAGTAATGACTTAATGAGACGTCGTTTAAAGCGCGCTCGAGTCGATTTGTTGCAGGTGAGAAACAAAGGCTACGTCGTTCCTCTTAATTCCAGAACACTTTCCCACTCCATCAATGTTAAAAAGGAAGTCACGGAATCGGGTTCATTGCGCTTTATAAAAAAATGCAATCAGAACAAAACGAATATAGGTTTACTTAAAACCGTTTAACGTTTTCTTTAAAAAAGCGTAACGAATTTGTTTATTACAATCATCACCTACTTGCTTGCTATATAATAATAGTAGGTAATTTAACAAATGTAAACAAATTAAGGCCAAGAATGGATTGAGTCACAATATTGTCAATACATGAGGGGGTTTGTGTGTATAATGAAAGTTTATGTTTCAGCACACAAATCTATTTTTTCTAATATTATATATTGTCAATTGGTAAATAATAAAAATGGTTATTACACAACATTAATTGATATCTTTAAAGGAATATACAAAAATCGAATTTTTCTCCAGTTGTAAAGTTTAAATGTCATTACAAGTAAAATAACCCGGTTTTAAAGTAAATAAATTTTGAAATGATAAAGTAATTTAACATAAAGCAAAATGTGTGGTCCACCGGTGTCGAAATAAAATATCTCTTTAAAAAGAGTTCGTTCGCTTACCTTCAAAAGCAGTCAATTAACTGCGGATAGAACTAATCTACATATTTGCACGTCAGATTTCTACTTCCTGCGATTCGCTGTGATGCTTACATCGCTTGTTATTTATGTAATTAAATATTGCATATATAGACGACACCACACACTTGAGAATATTGTTTTACCTAAAGATTTCAATACTTAATGTACCGTATTCATGAACAGAAAGAAATAAATAATTCTAAATTAAAATATGCCAACGTGGCCCAGTGCGGTAGCGTTTGTGTGTGTTGGGAATAATAATTCCCATTCGGGGATATGATTATATTTAAAATATTTTTATTTATTCGCTCTGGTACCTAAGACAAAGCGCGAGGTTGAGATCCGCCACTCAATACAAAATCTCCTGATTTCTGGTGGAAAGTGGATTACTCTACTATGAAGGAAAAAGTGTAAAGCTGCTAAATTAAAAAATTCCACCTGACATGTTGTCGTCGTATCCTGAAGTCGTATACGTATAACCAAATCCGACGGCAAGAAATAGTTCAAAATATCGCTGCAAGATTGTTCTAAGTCGATTAATTTAAGGATTTTATTTTATTTTATCACTAATATATCATTGTTAACGCACTATGCGAAAGATAAGTGAAAACAGACGAAGTTTATTTATCACTAACGCTACAATATTAAAACTAAGGAATGAATACTGAAAATTAATAACCATTAAAATATAATATAATGTTTATGTAAATACGAAAAATATATGATCAGTCTCATATATAAGCAATAATCACCATCAATGTATCCCATGTTAAAGTTATGGCAGCAGGTACATAATTATATAAACATGGATACATGTAGAGCTTCTTGTAAAGTAGTTGTGCAACTTTGTTGCCCTCATAATTTAAATCTTATGTCTCTTTGCATTTTAACTTCTCTAATACATATTTTAACAATTAATTTTTATTCCTTATTAATATATTGCAGCAAGTGTCCATACTGTCAGGATCTGCAAAAAACAGTTCGATAAAGCAATCAATATTTTATGTCCCTTAAAATATTATAATACACGCATTGTATCCGCCATAGTAGATTTATTTCGTAATAAAACGATCCTCTAAATTTTACTTTATAACACAGATTTATATAGCAATAAACTATCTGAATTATCTTTCTTAGCGCGGAAGGAAAAAACAATAAATAATGCACATGCATATATGTTGTAAATGCGCCATAAAACAAAGATAAGTCTTCTTTAATTTACGACTATTGTTTATCGTTTGATGTCACTTATCCGTTATAAGTACTTAAATAAAAACCGACAGTAACTACAATGCATTTTGTAGGCGGCAGTAAATGACCACGTCCTGCTATTGTACATTTAAAGTGTGGTTTAAACACGCATTATGTACTCAAAAAGTAACAAATGAAATCGTTTTTATTTGTAAATTTACTATATATTGTAAACGCATTATTAAAATTTGCAAAAGAAATTAAATTTGTAGAACTTTCACTTTTACACGAATGCATAATAGACAAGATGTCAATAAATATCGTACCGTAACACTCTAGAGCAAAGTTACAGACTTTTTGCATAAATATTGAATCAGTATTTTAATTAATATAAGTATGTAATATTTAATACATTTATATACTTAATTTTACATTTGTAATCAAACGTATTATCTAAGTTACTTTTGAAATTAAATAAGAAAACTTTTGCGTTATCGTAAACGTTGAGTTTTTACCAAAACTACTCCATAAAAATAAATTTCTAGCATATAAAGTGCAAAAAACGTTGACACGAGAAAAACCTGCAACAAAAGGCCAACAAAAACCTGCAACATTAGAATAAATTACATAGAAATAACTGTTTTAGCTTCAATGTTTTTGAGCAAGACTGCTATCCTGTCTTAGGACTCTACGGGAGCTCCTGCCGGCTTTAAACCTGTAGCCATTAGCCAGTACCTAGCCGCAAAAAACAACTGGGAACGAATCGGGAATGCGTCCCGGATCAAGTCCTGAGTTCAGTGCTGCCAGGATTAAACAACTTCCATCATCAAATAGCAAATCAAATGCCTCGTAAAATAAAACAGTTTTATATTAAATTTAAAATAATATATATTCAATGCAAACGTACATATTTTATGATTTATTTATATTTTACACAAATTACAATTGTGATATGATTACTCAATTAATTTCAAATTATTTAAAGTGAATTAAATAAATTTGACTATGTTGCCTAATTGTAAAATTATATTACCTTTCCACTGACATATAATACGTATACGCGGATTATTTGCACGCACATATATTGGGTTACAACATTTGCAGTGAGTGGTATCGGATGTGGTGAGAAAAGTTAGTTCACACTGGTATCACTGATAACGAATCCATTAGACAGCGAAACAAACAGCACACGTCCAGCAAGGACCTCATTTACGATGAATAGCCGATCATGAAGCCGGTTCTACGCTTTAATTACACTTAGCTTGTACAGATATGAAGTATATATCGTATTATAATGTAATATTTTTTAAATATCGTGTTAGGATTTTAAAACAATGGCTATTTCTCTCTTTTGCGTCTGTCTTTAGCGTTAGCCTTTACAAATATCTTTTAATAAAATTATTTTTACCAAAAAATATTGTGAATAAAATGACAAATTAATAATTACATTTATGTGGGATGAAATTTAGTATAACATAGATAACATATAATTTTTTTACGGTTGTTACATTTATTTTTTGTTTAGCGGTATCTGTAGAAATATTAATATTAACAAAGGTTCACTACTTAAAGTTTATTTAACGAATACGAATCACATGAGATATTGTTATTTACTAAAGTATTACTTTAATGTTGATTTAAACGGTATCCGCACATTTGCACGCATTACGAATAGAACAATACAAAAATTTTAGATTCCCTCAAATGTGAACTTTAATCACTTTAAATCTTGCTTCTATTTAGTGTAATAAACTTATGTTATTAATTTGACATGTTTTTAATTTGTAAACTATAGAATATTGTTCATGCCTAAAATATATTTTGAATATTTTTTCGTTCATGTTGAGTTCGTGAAAGTTTATAATTACTAATTCCGTAGTACAATCAAAATATGAAAAAAACGGTTTATGAAAAAAACGAGTTTTACGGTATTCACCCATAAAACGTGAGGGAGACCCTTGTTTACATTTGGGTCGACTCCTAATTGGTGTTTTCGCACAACTAGGCGCTTGTTAGCGCGTTGCCTTGGAACTACGTTGTTGAATACATTCTTGCCTTAACACCCACCTTTGCATACCCAAGTGAATATAATAAAGCAATATTTATCGGACGTTTCCTAAATTATATATAAGAAGAAGGGTCAATACATAATAAAATAAAGTATATGAATATTTTAGAACAAAAAGTACTATATGTGGTACAGTCTAGCCAAAAAAACTCTTTGGTATTTCCTTTGCGTTCCTAATCCAACGAGATATATCCGAATTGATATTTTTACTATCGCTATCGTGGTTTTGTAAACACGCAGCATCTGCTCACATATTAAGTTAAATTTTAATTTTATCTTCAAAAAATTAAAATATGGTAAAAAAAGATTGAGTAAATTTTATACTATATCTAAATCAACTTCCACTCTAATCAACATTTTAATGGGATAATTTTGAAACAGTCAAAATTCACGTTAATTAAATTTCTCTTAATTTAAGAGAATTTAATTGTTGGTTGGTTATTACAAGTTTAGGAACATATACATAAAAACTTTAGGCTTTAAAATAAAAAAAATGATATGTGCTTTTCTCACATATTCAGATAAATAAAATATTGCTAATAAAATGATTTCTGTATGACCAAACGAGCTGGGATCGGAAGCATCGCTTCTCATAAGTCGCGAGATTGTCCGAAGTCCAAGTGAATGACCAATTATTTCTGATTGCGGATGTGCCGTCGGTCCTAGTCGAAAAGTAATTTCAAGCCGCCATTACCTGCGTCTCACAGTTGCCTCATCGTCATCAGTGCGTAATGCACATAATAAACACAATCTACTGTTGGCTGTGACGGCTTTTTCATTCACTATTTTGAAGTTCTACTCTACAGTTTAATGGGTCATATGGATCAATTATTTTCTTTCAATTTTAAGCTTCATTCTGTTATTATCAATACTCTCCAAAATTTTTATATGTATACATTTTTTTATTATAGTATAAATTGTTTTTAAATATAAAACACATATGCAAAAATTAAAAATTCTCTATTCAATTTACATTTGCTCTATTCATCTGAACAATTGCTAATCAGAGTAATACGACCCCTGTGTCCGTGCTTTACTTTCTTGATAAACAATACTTGTTAAGAATTCTCGGTAACCAATAGCAATAAGAAACCTAAGCCATATAAGAGTACATATACGCAACAGGAGTTTTATCGTATAAAAACATGAAATTTTATAGATCCATCATGAGTATTTTCTGTACAATACTTTAAAGAATTATTATTAACACTATACAATTTTCTAAGTTATAAAATAAATCATAGCTTTTAAACTGTAGGCACAATTTTTCACTTTAAAAATAAGCCACTATTTTATTTGCAGCTTCATGCTTTGGCCCTCATAGCAGGATCTCCTTTCTTCGCTTTCCAACCGACATCACGACATTGTGTGTTGAATAGCGGAAATATTTTAAATCATTATCCGAGTGGGAATCGATCTCATAACCAATCGAGCTTACAGTTTACAGACACTGTTCCACCGCGCCAATATGACCTCAAAAGTCATTAATAACAAGAAAACTTGTCCCAAAAATATATTGCAAAAAGTGGACAAGAGGTAAAAAACAATTATTGAAACACTCACGCATTAGTTGCGCGCGGATAAATTTACGACGGAAATATCATACGTTTGATCGCGTTTGTTATTTGATACTTAAAATATATATTATATTTATATGAGTAGTGTCAAAACAACTTGTGTACAAGTGTAAACTAGTTCTATGCTTCTATGTATGAACAAATTAACATAACAATTTATTTAGCACCTAGAGTAATTAAGTGTCGAGGATAAATATGGCTAAACTGGAACCTCTTAATTTATGTGCATTACAACTTGTTAGCTTAATAAAAACGATATCACATATCGTAAATAATTTACGTATATATTATATTTTTTTGGTATCAAAATATTGTGAAAAATAGTTTTTTTTAAATATATATATTTTTGTATTTATCGTCATAGCTTTTAACTCTTTCACGCTCTAATCAAGCGCTCTAATAGAGGCCAGGTGTTGAGTCGCGCTACTGAAATCGGGTGGAAAACTCAGAACGGAGTGTCTTGGCTCTATGTTCTTGATCTCGCTAAGCGAGCAAAAGTGTGGTAATGTATATAGTTAAGTTAATGATATTTTCTCTTTATGAAATTAGCTACCATATGGTAGCTTAATTGCTATTTTAAAATGGACCTTTACATTATTTTAAAAATAATATAAGTCTATTTTAGTAAATATATAAAATAATGTAAAAATTTTCAAAAATATAATTTAAATATAAATAAAACATTAAAATGTATATTAATTTATGTTAAAACGATAAGGCATCAGTTTCAGTTCAGCATTTGTATAGCAGCCTCGAAGGCAGAGTGGGGTTGCGGCTGCCCTACAAGTAACGACCTCGAAGGACGAGGCATAGCGCACAATATGCCGATTGCCGTGGTTGCGTATATCCGCATACCGTGTGGCCGACCGCGCGTCTAATTACTGATTAGAACACGTATTACTTCACTACGTCATAAATAAATTAAATATGTAAAACATATATATGTATAGAGCTTTGTGTGCTAGATACATATAAAATTTTAAACTCATTTGAGCGTACGCGATGATTAAGGGTTCGAATGGCATTTGGGGAAACATTTTATCTTATATTTTAGAAATTTTCCATATATAATGTGGTAAGTTCTATATACGAGGTGGTTCAGCAGAAATTAAAAAACTGGTTCAAATGTTAAGTAATTTCATCTCATCTCCTATGCTCATAGGTATAGCTAATCTCATCGCGAATTTATAATGTATAAAAATGATTAATTTCAATTATACTGTTTTGTTTTGTTAATAGTGAATTAGTTATATGCTTGTTTAAGTTTTTAATAATATCGTATTTAATTGAATAGGTTTAATCAACAAGGTTGCCAAACAGCGTTCAGTGACCTGTTCAGGAAACTATAGCATTCCACGGCCCACTCACTTGAGGAGCGATAGACCGAGGGCTCCTCAATAAATAATACGGCCCACTGCCCGTGGAAAATCAACTACCTTTTACCAAATAGTGGCAGCTGGCCCAGGTCAGATATTTAAATTTAAAGTAAGAGAAGTGCAAATTAAATAAAATCCACTCGTGGCATATTTAACTGCAAAAAAGGATATAAAAAATGTGTAAATGCTTTATAATTTTTTCGTAGGCAGGCAGGTATGAGAGTCCTCAGCCATCTGCGGAAAAATCCATTGCGTACCGTAAAGCAGTACTCAGATCATCATTAAAAACCACAAGTTATATGATTTTCTAAAGAATTCTACGGCAAATGCAAAGTCACTCAAACCGCATTTGCCTACATACTTAGCTCTTTCCAATTGCCGCCCATTTCAATATAATTACATTATAATCCTACAGTTATGATCAATTAAATCCTCTTCGACCATAAGAATTCGTTTATAAGTATGTAAGGCTTATGTGTGGAAAAAACATTTTTGTATTCACTAACCTAATGAGATACAAGTATGCGATATAAGTTTTTGTATCGGCTTGTTGGCCAATCACAATAGAATAAAAATTTTGTTTGAAAATAGATGTGATACCATTTCGTAACATTTGTGTGGATACGAGGGTTCAATATGGATTATAAGTACGAAAATAAAACCATTACAATAAGGTTTATCATTCATTCTAAAAGCTGACGTAGAGCGTATCATGACACAACACTTTATTAATAATATTATCAAAATATCGGTCAAAGTCAGGGAAATCAGAGAAGTCAGAGAAGTCGTGTAACCAATAAAAAATGAAAAACATATATTTAGAGAATGGCTTAGCGATCAGTGCGCTTGAACGGTTTTCAAGATGCGCGGGATCAAATCCCGCTGCGTTCAAATTTATATATGTTTTCTGAATATATGGGTTTCAAATTCCTAAGTGTGTGATTAACATTTAAAAAAATATCTTAAATAATATCATTTTATTTCAGATTATTAAGTCAATTACTTAATTTTCTGTTGCAGACAGTACTAGTGCGCCCTTGAAACAAGCATGCAGTGTTTATTTCGCTGCGTTACAAGCATATAAATAAGCGAAAGCAGTGCTCTTCACTAAATTATAATGCAACGCGAACATATTTGTAATGTGTAAATTTTACTTGCCAGAATGTCTACTGCTGTAGCATATGCGCATATAACACAATAAATTTCAATTATACTATAAAATTAAAAATGTTACAAAATAATTTATTTCTCGCTCTATGAGCATAGCAAATTATAGTTTCTGGGTTGTAATGTTTTATTTAAATATTTTAGTCTAAAATTATTATGTTTTAATAGTAACTTAAAAATATTGATTAAAACTGAATATGTTTGATGCTGGCTAAAATTTAAGTTTCGTTATCTATTATTCATTTATTTATTTATGGATGTAAGGTCATGCCCATCCTATCGCACAACTCCCACAACATCTGTCTTCTTAAAACTCATTGGAGGTCAAATCAAATTGAAAAATAAGATTTACGCCCATACATAAGTCCTTACAATTTATAAATTTACAATAATATGTAGATATAGATAATTTTACTGAAATTAAATTATATATAAAAAATATGATTGTTTAACATGTATATTAACGAGAAATTCAATAATAAAAAGTTGATCGTGTATATCGACTTATATTCTTGTGTAACTCAATTAAAAGCCATTTAAGTAAAAATATAACATCATATTCTTGAAAAAGTTTTTAATAATACGACATAATTCGATAACGATATTGCTTACAATAAAAATAAAACGATACGCGTACTCTTCATTGTTCGCTTTCGAAATACTCAAAATCATAAAATACTATTGTTGTACTCGTTATCAATACGCACGTATAGCGCTTGCTCAAGTCTACAAGCTAGTGGTTATGGCAGCAGAAATGTGCTAATTTCGCTTGATTCGTAACAAGAGCAAGTGTGTCTTCAAGCATCTTTGTCTACTCACTTCGCCCAGCGTCCGCCAATTATTCCGTTAATTGGAGAGAATCATCGCTGTAGAAAGTCCGAACGAGGCGCCGGGACGATGAATACAGTGTCAACGATCAAGATGAGTGCAATAAACTACTTGCTGTGATTGTATATTTGTAAACACGACATATATCTACTTCAGTCATGCAATTTTTATATTTGTGTTACATCTGTGTTAAGCCGACAATTCATATCTATATTTAATGTATTTTTGGAAGACTTTGTATTAATAAGTAAATATATATTTATAATTACAAGTAAACGATTAGTTTTCTTTACTTTATTGCTTTTTTTGCTGCAGCTGCTAATATAAAACATAATTTAATAATACTGGCTGACTTTAATATCACATATGGATTATTTTCTAAGCATTAAGGTTATTCACAACAACAAATAGGATTAGATCTGAAACCCTATCGCTTTTAAGACTAGATTTCAAGAACGAAAGTATTAATAACAAATACTTTTACGTAATAAAATTATGAATAATTCTCAATACAAGTGTTTATAATCTTGCTTTAGTACTTAGACGGCAATTATGGGCATTTTAATTGCGCTGCCATTATAAGCGCACCTGTTATATATTCGAATCCAAATATGGCATAGTATCGATGTATGCTAATCAATAAACACGTTGCGTCATAATTCTATTCATTAACGTGAAAGGTGCGTGGTAAATGCAACTCAGTATGAGGTCGTTGAGTCAGTGGCCCTTCCTGCGCACACGCGAACCATTTTGGGACGCGTTATGTGAGCGACAGGACGCGAGCAGCACTTCAATGTCAGGCTTGTCAAGTTTGAGACGGCATAAGGACAGATGGATTGTAGGCTTTTATGGTCGAGCTCGCTTAGAACGTATAATAAATCCAATAAGACTGAAGAATAGTATATACTTAGTTTATGTTGACTTTTGTAATCTGTAATAGATATTTTATATGTACAAATATATAGTTATAATATATTATTATTGAAAAATACATATTTAGAAAACGCTTATTACAACTTGTATTTGCTGCTAGCATCTCAGAGAGATTTTTTCGACGTAGCTGGATGTTTAAAGCATTGCTTAGCGGTTAGAGCGCTTGAACGGTTTTCAAGAGGCGCGGGTTCAAGTCCTGCTGCGTTCAAGATTTTTATACGTTTACTAAATATGTATTTTTCAATTTCCTAAGTGTGCGAATAACACTTTAAAAAATCTTAAACAATATTTAATAAATAGCACTCTCTCTTGCCAAACGATTGTTTGTAGAATAATCATTCGAAAGCAGAAATTTGTAAAAATCTCTCTACAGAGAAATAAATTATTATGTTGTCTCAAAGTAAATGTTTAGATAAATAGGTCGTTAAAATTTAAAATTATAGCAATTGTTAGATATACTCTATTTTGCATAGAGCTAGCTTTATCGATGAATTTTCAAAACACAAATTTGTACGTATGAATATTATTAACTAGTATTGTATTAGTACTTTATTACTCAAACTATATTCAATTTAGCATTCGAAATAACATCCTTCATATTTTTCCTTCTCGATTTGGTTCAGTTAATTTAATTTTAACAAAGTTTACGCTTCTATGGCTACGTTTCGTCTCATAATAATATCAAGTTCCCATCACTGTCGGTACTTACGCCTTAGCAGATTTTGCATCTTGATGACTAATACAAAACACATGATCACATATCTAAATTCAATATTCATATCTCTGTGCAATATAATGCCACCATAATTACGACAATACATTTGGGCATAATTGCTTACAGTAAACAAAATGCAAACATGAATGAAACGCGTCATCAAAACAAACTGTGTCGACTTGGCCTAATTAACAAGTGACAATATCGCTTTGTTATACAACTCTGCAACTAGGCCATTCGTCTTATTTATAATTTTGTTTGCGTAAGATTGTTTTAATGGTGAAAAGTGACACATATAAAATAGTGGAAATACCACCTACTCTACACCTACTTTTTGCACTTTAAAATTGAGATATTGCTAAAATTGTGATTCATAAATCATCATTTAGAAATGAATACAATAGATAATTCGCAATTCTGTTTGTATGATAATGTTATCACTGAACACTTATAAGTTCTTATGAAAAGAACTCTTGAACAATGTATGAAAATGCAGCTGAAAGGTGAGTCTTAATTTTTTTATTATAGTGTATTAACATCAGATTTTTAATTAGCTAATATACAGGATCTAATTATTTTTTTAATTATCAAATATATTTACCACTTTCAAAGATGTATAAGAGGCCTTTGTGGCGGGGTGCGACAGCGTCTGGCTGTATACGTGACGGCTGTGGGTTCGGCTGTAAGTCAGGGGAATTAATTAAAAGTTATTAATATATTTAATTACTTATATTATGTGACAAGACAAAACACGCCGTTGACTTTAGCCACTAAAGATGCAATGTCTGGGATACGGCCGAAAAGTGTAGAAGGGAGTGTCTAGACACTAGTTTCTCTCTGTCTACCTGTATAGGTATTTCCGCATGTAAAAGCGTGAAGCTGTAAATAAAGAGATCTACTCTCTGAGAGTATTGGTAGTAGTTATTTCTCTTGACATTTTAATCATAAACGCCGTATTAGTAAAGTATATAAGTAACAAGCACGTTTTCTAAAGATTCTAAAGTCATGACATAAACTAGTGCTATTCTTGAACAGATTCGCCTCAATGAGTTTTGTATAATCTGTCACATTACAACGATAAACGAGATACTGTCCACCTCCGTCAATGAATAGCTTTAAACCTGACGTGTTCTTTATTATAACTGGTACAAAACAGAGATGCTTCGAACGACGTCGCGTTTTATTCAGTTTTCGATTAGTCAAAGTCAAGCACAATCACCATCTTTGTCAACGGCGAATATAATAAAATTTTAAAAAGGAACTTTACGGTGTTGTTGTAATATTTTTTTTTACACTCAACTCTAATAAATGACATATTAAATAATCATTCTTAAATAAACTAAGCAGTTTATAAATATTATTATTGTACTGAATGAAATTAAAAATACAAGGAGCTCTACATATATTTAGTTAAAGTTTTAATACCGTTTAAATTATTTGTTAATTTGAAACAGGTGTTCATTTGCAATTACATCTGAGGATGTAGAGTGACATTTTTCAGCAGGATAATTGTGAGACAAACATTCCCGCATGTAAACTCTAGTTTTTTAACGGATGACTATAAGAATCTTGCTGACATTCGCAGGGCAGGTGGCTCCGGTCGCATATAGCTCACTAAATAATTATTTGTTTCTTATATTCCCTTGCTCTTCTTTTATTGTGTTCCCACGATGAGAACTCAAGTAGTATTAGTCGTATTGAATGCAAAAAGCTTGCATTTTCGCGTATTTTGCGTGTTGTGCGACAGGTTGCGATAATTATAGACTATATAACATAACTTCTTATAGCTTTTAGAAACTTGATTCTATCAAATCAGTCAATAAAGGAATCATTAAATAAAAATATAAAACCTTAGCTCGTTAATAAGGGCATAGTGTACACAAAACGACATACAACGTATACTCGTTGCATTAGCCTCCAATTTTTTATCTCACTAAGTCATCTGACGTTTGAATCCACGTTTGTTTACGCGCCTTTGCGTGCTAAAAATATTACAAAGTCATTAAGACAATTCGTTGTGTTAGCTAATAAAATCTAAATGGAAATCTTATGCGTAATAACTCGATAGTTTTATAATCAAACTTATGTAAGTGAATAGTAAAAAATGTACTGTTCGTTATCTTGATATTTAAGAAGATTCAGTTCCCCGTTTGTGTAATAGTTTCACTTGTTCCACACATATTTATTACAGCGTACAGAAACAAGGGCACAGCCTGTTTTACATGTTTTTTTTATTGATATTATAAAATATTCAATGCATAATTGCGAAATTGTTTAACAACACAACTATAGTGACTGCTTTTATGTCATATTATTATGTTTAAATAAATATGTTAAACGTACAAATATGAAATGCATTTGTAACTTTGGATAATTTAAGGTCCTTTAATATGTAATACATAAATTATTCTACAAGCGCAGTGTTTCTGTTAATCTAATATTATTAAAATAAAATATAAGGTAATTATTATGTAATATTATAAATATCATTACACAAAACGGACGTAACTTTAGCAAATAGATAATAAATTATAGGATATATATAGCCTTTCACAAGCTTATATACTTTCTAATGTACTTCCTTCATATGTTTAGTTGAATATTATACCTCCGATTACAACTACACTAATTCGATGTTCTTGTTCGATATCTTCTTTATCTTCTCTATCTTCTTTATTTGCATTGTGTAAGTTGTTTTATTAACATGTTTACTTATTTTAATATAGTACTAAAATACAAAGCCATATTCGTAATTAGGTTTAGTTCTTTTTTGTTACGAGGAAGGCAATTGCTGAAAAAGAAACCATTATTATAATTTATTATCCAGGAATAAATTTTAACCCACAGTAATTGGTTATTGTTCAATGTGTGAAGCAAGTGCTATTTATAATATGTAGCCATATAATGTATCAAAAAGATATCATACAAAACAGTGTGCGCTACCAAAGTATATACCATTTATTATAAAGATCCAATTCTAAATTAAAAGTAGCCTTAGATACTTCTTATTACATCAGCTGTCTGACATTGTAAGTTCCGTCAAAATCTATTCAGCCATTCCAAAGATTAGCCGGAACAAACGGACAGACAAAAATTGTAAAAATAATGTTATTTTGATATATGCAACGTGTATACAATAAGTCAATAATGGTTATTTTAATATTACAAACAGACACTCCAATTTTAAATATTTGAATAGATTTAAAAATGAATACACTATACTATAATATATATTCCCCCTGCGAAAGTAATCATCGCTTTTTGGTGCTATTATAAAATGGTTCATCAGCAATAGTCATTAAGCGGATACGAATTAACTCATACATCTTTGATATACGTTGACATTAGAATGTATGGTATAATTTCCGGCCTGTCTTACACCAGTGTATAATTTAATGTGTTCCTCGTAAACTGTATATGTTCATTTAATGTTTTAAACTGATTTACTTGAGTCTAAAAAAATGAAATACATAAAAAAATTACCCATTAACAGACTTGAAATCGAACTTTTTAAATGTGACGAAACACTGGCCAATTGACTATATGATCCAGATTTTTCACTTGGTGCAATTACTTTTAAATATAAGTCTTGATAAATTTATGTTTACTAATAAAAGACAATATATTGTGACAACTATACTTATTTATGGCGTAGTAAAGTAAGAATTTATATGAAGTTATTGACACATCCCTGTTCTCTGTTTTTGTCCATTTTAATTACAAGTATATAATTATACCTTTTGACCCTGTTGACGAGTAAAATACGCGTTGCCTTAGCAACCTGTACGTCATTTTATACATATAAGTGTATGTCAAACACACTGTAGTTGTGTAAAATTTATTTTATTAATTTAATGTATTTCTAATGCATTATTGTAAAATATATTCTGCACTTTATCGCCATATTAACTTAACTATACCCAATTCCATTTTCCTCGGCCGCTTATTAATATTTATATTCATTATATACAATGAAATAATATAACAGAATCTAACAATACTGTTACATTGATGATTTTTATATGCTCATAAGCAAGTGCCCCACAAATACTAATAATTGCAATCTGTTTAAATTGTTGATGACGTAGGAAACCTTTCGTATTTTCAAGTATATTACCATATACCGACATACCGGAGCAAGGCTACTACAGCATTGCAAACAGTGTTAAATGTACACGTTATAAAGTAATCTTATATGTTTAAAAGAAAATCTTGCAACGCTTATCAGCTATTAATCTTCCAATATCTCCGGCTTTTTTTGTCATATATTTGGAGTCGAATAGCGTAACGTTAACCGGCTTGATTAGCATTTATATGAAATCTAACAAAAAATGCACTTTATACAACATAATATATGAAGTATTAAATATAACACAGTTGTTATGTCGTACTTATATATCTAAGCAATTATAGATACTTAAAGATCGCATGATGACTGACAGACTGTATATTCTTATCTAGCGTCGACAAATATTTATATATAATTAGAAAATAGTTTAGTTATATTGTTACATTTAACTACTATAATGTTTATTCTTTTTACATTTTTTAAAGTGTTAAAGAAATAAACATTGCACACTAAGGAAGTTGAAAAAGTTATATTTAGAAAACTAACCCGCGCCTCTTGAAAACCGTTCAAGTTCAAGAGGCGCGGTTTCTAATCCCGCTGCGGTCAAATTTTTATACATTTTCTAAATATGTAATGTTTTCAATTTTTGTTCACACACCACCTTCATAATTGTTGTACAATGTACATGAATAAATAATATAAATAATGTGACCTTTTAAAATAATATTTTTTTATTTAATCTTAAGTAAGTAAAGCAGCACAGTATAGCAATCCATTCTAGTCTAGTTAGACTCGCTAGAGTTACAAAATTTTAGCGAAACCCACTTTCACACATCAAATATATTCAAAAATAATTTTGATGAAATTTAATAATACGGTAAAAATCATTATTTTCGTATCTGCTTTCATAGACGGCGAGATCGTCTAAAATATAATTCGTCTAGCTCGTTCATTGAACTATCATAGGAACAATGAAAAATTAACTCTTTCGTATGTCACACGTGCTTTGGTTATCAATGTACAAATTAGAAGTAGTAGTATGTTCTTTATTTTCCAATCATTTTTTTTTTTGTTCTCAATTATATTAGGTTTATTTTTACATTTATTATATTTATTAGGTTTATAATTATATATATTATACATTAATATGAACAAATTAAATAACACAATTGCGTAATAAAATTATATTATATTAATAAAAATTTATAAAAGGATTTTAACAAAATTACTATATAATTTAATAAAAAAAACTTTATAGTCATAAAATGCCCTGATAATCTAAAAATACAATATAGTTTAATTAGGTTAAAATAATATCCACCGCTAATGCTACAAAAATTAGTTAGGCAACTAACCAATTTGTTCACCAACCGTTATGCGTACAGTATAGTGCAATTATTTTATAATAAAAGTTAACAGTATCGCAGTTTTGTAGTGAAATTATCAGATAAATACAAAAGATCATAAAATTATACCCGTAAAAGGATTTAAAATTTTAGCAACATAAAAAATGACCATCGAAAACATAAAATAACATTAATAAATATTTTATAGCTATACGAAATTAAATTATATCGTCATAATTGTATTCAACACGTGATTTTGTAAGGGAACGTGCAATTTCTTTAAAAACTGTTGTGGATGCCGTGATACATCGCGATTTGATATCGTTTAATTAATATATATCATATGTATTGTATAAAACAATATAATATATATTTCATTCTTACATAGAATCTTCAGTGAATTTTGAAAACAAATTAATTTGGTTACTAATGTAAGTACAATACATATTTTAAAACTCGGTTTATTAATTTAATGTGTTGTTATATACATACATATATCCATTAACTACTTAGTTATTCGTTTTTTACGAATATTGTTTGCTTTTTAGAAATTGTAAAACAAATAATACTTGTATAGTAATTCTACTAATATCGTAATTACAATTTGTAATTATAAATGTAAGACCAACTACAAATATGTGTATGACCAGTAATAAATGTGGACTAACCATTAAATACTGACTGAGACGAGACTCTTAAATAAATGATTAAAAGATGCTACTTTTGCCCGTAAATGATGTACTCGTACAGGCACTTTAAATTATATAGAGAACTAGCCCGCAACTTCGTGGCATTCTAAAAATTACATAGCTTAAGTTACTTCTTATTAGCTATGTAAATGGGCCCGGCCCTTCCAGAGATTAGCCTGGACAGACAGATAGACAGGCAAAAATTGTAAGAAATGTTATTCTGGTATATGTACCGTATACACATATGCATTGCATTTCGTAAAAAGCGTTTATTTTAATATTATAAATAGACAGTTTATTTATTAGTATGGATATATACTTTAAGCAATATAAGAAAATTGACAAATTTAATAGATATTTTAACAAAACACTATTGCCTCTTATAATTAGCTGAGCTACTAAAAAAAAATATTTTAGTTAGCATACTACGGCATTGTTTTAATAAAATAAAGAAATTTTAAGATTTTTAAATTGCCATTCTCACACTTAGGATATAAAAAAACATTTTGAGAAAACGTATAAAAAATTGAGCGTAGCGGGAATTGAGCCCGCGCCTTTTGGAAACAGTCCAAGTATTTTTTTATAAACTAAGGAAGTAATATATATTTCAATAGATTTTTGTCACAAAAAGAATGTATTCGATTATAATTAATAATTCTGTAGAAATTTTGACATTGTTACACAACAAGATGTCTATATAGACATCTTGTTGTGTGTATATACACATAAAATAAAATCAAACTTTTGCTTTATTTAATTGTTTTACTTAGAACTTCTAAGTAACAATTATACAATGCTTGGGAATAATATTTTGTTTCTTTCTCAAATTAGCTAATAGCTTTCACACTGAATTATTATATAATGATATTTATATCCTTAATTTTAGTGTAAAAAACAAACCTAGAGTCGGTAAAAGGTTGCGCTGGGTAATTTCAAATAAAATAATAATACAATTAAAAATTGCTCTTTTCTCTGATAATACTTTAAAAAAGTAACATATCGAATTTAATAAACTACAATTAGCTACTACTTTATATCTACTAATATACTAGTTATTTTTTTGTCTATCTATGCAGGTAGCATAGACCTTTATCATTTTTAAAGTCATTTCTGATTGTAAATTACCTATTATACTTCCATGTTGTACTTAAGTATATTAATTGTTTCTTAGAAGTAATCATACAGCGATGTGCATTGATAATGTAGAGCACCAAAAGCTAAGTTAAGTTACGCCATTTAAAATTAAATTAAAAGAATTTTACACATTGCTACGCTTTCCAGTGGTTTAGTTAAAATTACACGTAATTGCCGATATATGCAAAAAAATATAGAATCAATTATATATATTTACATGCTGGTAATGCATTGTAAAAACGTAGTACTTCAACTAATATACGGTTATTACGGTACACTTAAAGTTCACCTATTAATAACCTAGCATCAAAATATCTGCCTTGAAAACCAAATGAGCGCTTTGATCCCGAGTGGTCTAAATCGAGCGAGAGAACTAATAGAAAGGGAATAATTAAATGGGTTGTATTTGTCGAACGCTACTGTTTATCACCAATATGGTATTATAGAAGAAATCGTTGCATGCTATAGTCGAAATTCATAGTCGCTTACAACTCTAGCGCCGTTGTACTCGTATACAGCTGACTGATGTCGACTTAGAAATGTGGTAGAGCGCTTTTGTATCGCTTCTTCGTTGAATCTCGTACGTTGGTTCCGTTTGTTCGCCAGTCGCCAGTCGCGCCGTACGCACGGAGGTGTCTGCATGTACCGTAGCTCCGCGTCGCAGCCGCCCTTATCAAAACATTCCCGCATTGGGATCGATCTGAACGTCTACGTTGCGTACCGTGATAACGTACGAATCCCCGAATGACGTCGCGCCAGTGTCCCGTTTAGTGTTGTGCTGAGCTCTGTGGACTCTTATTGGATTATTGTTTACAATTTTTGTTTTGATACGTCACATAGCCAGCTCACTAGTAAGTACTATTCGTTGACAAGTTTGAATTTTTATATTTATTATAAAAATCAATTTCATAATAAACAATTAAAACAATAACTCAAAATCACTTTATAAATAACATTTTAATTGCAAGCCTGACATTTACACAGATGTATAAAAATATACAAAATATAAGTACTTGAAAACAGAACATACCTTTTAATTATTATTAAAATGTGAATACAAAATAATTTTTTAACTAAACTAAGGAAAAATCTACCTAAGCACTTGAATTTAAACATGAACAAAAAAAAAACATTAAATGTCGCAAAACTACGCAGTGATACAAATGCTCTTGTAGAGTTTTATTGTAAATAATCAAACAATAATTTCACATTGACATTGATTTTATATTTCCTCGTCGAGATAAAGGCTACACACTTGACTCTGTTTTATTGCCACTTAACTGAAGAAATAATGAGTCAATATTATATTCGTTTTATGTGACCCATTTGGGTGTGTAGGAAGTTAGAGAGAACGTTACCAAAAGCGTTATATGACAAGAGACAAAAGACATATCCGTTGAAGCTAGAATCTGAGCATCAAATAGACGTATTTTTACACACATACATTAAAAGAGTTACCATAGAGGAATGTGCAGCTGTGTTTGATACAAGCTTATTTCAGTAAAAGCTACTCGCTCGCCTTATTCATTTTTACGTACTTACTTCGGTATTGTATTGAAATAACAATAGATAAGATGAGGCATATCTGAATGTCTTATTGTGCAGTCTCGGAAACAATTCACAACAGCAAATATATTAGAAAGAGTATTAACGACTTAAAATTTTGAATTATATTTTTTAATTTATTTATTAAAGTTAGTATATCACATCACTTTTACATTTAAACTCAAATTACATTTAAAGTCTAGTAAATATTATTTTTCATTTATGACTTGTTTCTAATCTGCATTAGTGTTTACTAAATGTCAAAATATATATCAAAATTCTATGTTACATATATATATAGACCTATGACATCGTTATAAATATGTTACTAGTATGAAATTATAATTATTATTATTACAACTATCGGGTTATACGTTTATCGAAGAACTCCTAACGACTTTGGCTGACTAGACTTTATGATAAACTACGGCCGTGATTATCCTACCGAGTGTCTCAAGTGTCGACACGACGAGGTTTTTTATATATAACTTACTGACGGAAGCCTAATGATATAAAATAATGATAAGCCTAATGATTCCTCCAGTTCCGTTATATGACATCTGGATGTTACAGTAAATATTTTTTTATCGATGCAATTTCCGATAGCTCCGTGATCTTACCTATAAAAACAAAGTAAATATGTTTTGCTGTATCTTGAAAAAAAAACGACCAAGTATAGCTTTAAATTAGACGTCGTATTAAGAATAAGTGCTAATCTGCAAAAAATTTCCATGCGCAAAACGGAGCACATCAAGAGCGTCCGCGATAGCCACTATGCGCGGACGCATATGCGCATATGCGACCTGGATGCCCGGCCAGCACGAAATAATCCGGTCACTACATCAACGCGGTCATTGTAGCCGCCTGGCTAACATTCTTGCTACTTAATTTAATTCCATTACCCGTTGAAATGAACTGATTCTCTTAATAATAATAAAATATCAAATTTGTTTGAAAGCTTCTGGCGTGAATAACTTTATTATATTCTTATATATCTTATATATATACAGCTATACTATTTTGTACGCTAAACGGGCTGCACATTCGTGCTCACAGTAGATATAATATTTGCATTTGAAAACTTAGTAAGGCTATTCATATTCATAGCTTATCCTGTATATCGCCGTTTAATTAATTTCTATTTGCTACGTGCAAATCAAAAGTTTATTATATATTTTTATAAAATATCAAGCATTTGTAGTTTAGCCAGTCGTAGCGCAGTGGGCCAGTTGAGGCACTGTTGCACTGGGGCACCTGGGACTGGGACACACGATGGGGTTCAATTCTCACTCGGTGGAATGATCATGTGTACATGTTTTATACTATTATCGAGAGTATAAATAGCAAGCAATATTTAGAATTCGGGCGGAAAGTAGAGAAAGGATATCTAAACACTAGGTTCTCTACGTAAATAACAGTCAAATATAAACAAAAATCGTTCAATTTTTTAAAAGTATTAGAAACATTTTTTGTTAATTAAATTTATAAAAGATAAAGTTTAAAGTAGTTGCTTAATATCGCATTTTAATTGAATTGTATATTTTAATTTTGTGAAAATTGCAAGCTCTATATCAAAGCAATATTCAATTGTATGTTATATTGTTTTAAAGTGAAATAATATAATAAACGTTTGAAACAATATGAGTATATATGAGAATATCTGATTGGAAATGCGTACTGGATGGGACTGCTTATATTTCTTATTACAACTCTTACTTCTACTCTTTGTTATTACAAAACACACTTAGTTAACTTTAACAGAATTCTATTTTCTATATTCATATGTAAATATGTGATTTGAAAAACTTGAATTAACTTTTATTTCCCAAAATATATCGTTTTCCTAAAAGAGCAACACGAAATGAATTAAACGGCTCTACGATAGCGACTCTTACTTAAAATAATTGCAATGCAAATAAAATAGTTTAAAAACATTAAGAAAGAAACTTCCTTTTTAACTTAATGGGAGGTAGATTTTTTTTCATTTTACACTTGTATAGCATCTATTTTAATATTCATAAGTCACTCGATATATGCTAAAAGCGTACAATTTCGAATTCATAATGATATCAAAATTTTATTTTTAATTGCTTTGTATAAATGTGGAACCATAAACGGGACATAAAAAAAATTCTTTTAAACATTATCGAAATAAAACAATTTTCTTAACATTGGACTGGTTTGGCGTAACTCCGGAAGCGAACTGGTTCCAATTTAAAATACTTAAAGACATATTTAAAGTTTCCATTTAACTTATGAAAAGATGATCTTGTATTCAATGTCACTGACCGAGGATCGCTTTTTTGTCTCTATTACGTAGATCGAGCAACAGCTTTCACTTAATGCCAGTTGTTATTACCGCAGAATCACGCAACTTTTAGGTAACGTTATTCTGCCGTTTCATTCTGGACATGTTACGGCGGACATCGTTGCCTTAGAAACAATTATAGCTTTATGATAATCCTTAATTTGTTTGAAAAACTTTTTACAATTTATTTCAATTAGTTTGTGAGTTATCCTTTAGGGTTAAATATTAAATATTAGTATTACATCCAAAAAATAAAAGCTTCCTTTAATATATTATTTTAACCGTTTATGTATTTATACCGATAATACTACTGAACAATTTGTCAAAATAATTCTTAACTCAATTTATTACTAATTAAAAACGATAACCAAGCCAAAACATAAACATACGTTTTTTATTAAATTTTATGTAATATTTATATATATTTTATAAACTTAGAAAAAAATATATACAAAAGAACGCACCGAGATATACATACAGATTTTTTATAAACATAAGTAATTGTAACAATTGCATTTTAGATGTCTATAGTAATTTCGGTCCTTATGAAAAAAATTTCAAAGTTCTTTGAGAAGATTAAGCGATATTCACCTTTGTATATTTAATCATAAAAAGTGTTTTATTTTATATGAAGCATTAAATATGACGTGACAATCTAAAATAGCAGACAATTAAAAAGGGTTTAAATATAAAAAAAAACATTGATTGCGCGACCATGAAGCGTAGCAAACGGCTGAATATAATTGCCATAATCGCTGGATTCTTCACCACACGTGAAACTAATCATCGACGAGAGTTCCGGATGAGTATCATACGAGCATATCGTAATCCGATCCACTGGCATTGTAAAAGTAAATTGCATTTTCATTTTGCTGTCACTGTCTCACCTATGGACGTTATAAAAACCATTAGAAAAAGTGCTGTGCATGCTATAGAGATATAAAATGTATACAAGAATAAAATTACATATTAATTGCAATATAATTAGCTTATTTTTTCAGCTTCACCTAGTGAGAGTGAACCTAATGTCAAGACACTCCGTTTTTGTTTTTCTGCCAAAAACGAGACAACACGTGTTAAGTGGCGGAACTCATCAATCAAATAATTTATATACAACAAAATTCAAATCATTTATATACAATTATTTCTCCGAGTAGAGATTGAACCTACAACGAATAGCGCTTGCAATTATACGCCGTCCCACTGTGCCACCGTGACCTCATATTTTTACTATAGTATAAAATGTTATATTATTGCACAATAATAAATATACATAAGTAATTAAATATATTAAACTCCTTGTCTCGCTTGTAATCAGTTAAAAATATTTAATGTGTTTAAAATACGATTTCGTGGCAAGAAATAGTCCGAGACATCGTCGAGCACGGCTGTATTTGTTTTATTACTAGCAATTAAAGCTTGACGCGTTTGATTTACCTCCGTTGCACTGGGAGGAGTCACTTAACTTCCGATACAACGTGTAATGATATCTAATCAATGTACCTGCTAGTGCATTGACCTTCGTAAGGACATAATTTAGATAATGACTTTGAATAATCGAACATAAATATTTTTATTTGAATCTAATTTGATAATTTAGTAATATATTATTTTATTGATATTTGAACATGTTTTCATTTAACACAACAACTTGATACTAGGCTTTACAGTTTTAAAAAATATTTATAGTATATTACTTCTTCTATTTAATTAAATATTAACGACACATCTACGCGTAGGTGAAGATACTTGCAAAGAATATTTCTTTTCAATGGAAGTACGCCTACGGTGCGCGTGCGCCGGCCGCCCGCCTACACTCATATAAATTGTACGCTTAACAGTACCCAGGACAAATTGCCCTTATAATAACTACGATAGTCGGTGTATTAAAATAAGACAGCTTTCTTCTTACCAGCGGTGATAGCACTGCGTGAGTGCAATACGCGGTCATGCAATCCCAATATAGATATCAAATATGATATATTTTATTTATATACCTATTAAATAACATATATCTCTATTGGTAATATTATAATAATAATGTATTAAGCTTTTGTAAGAAAAAATATTATTCTACGACAGGTAGTTAACGTGAATATACTTAGTCTTTCCATAAATATTGTTACAATAAAAGAAACTTTTTTTATTTTTCGTAACATTTATTACTATTACACGTCGTACTATGTTGACTAATTGAGAAGCTTCTTTAGAGCTTTCAGCATAAATACGGTCATTTTGTTTGGTAGAATATTGCTCAGCTGTAAACATTTTTTTCTGTGTTATTTATTTGATGTTACCATACTATCCATTTTAAATTATCAGTTAAAAATTACCAGTGCATCTCTTAAAGGCTGCAAGACCTAAGTGGCCTTTTAAAATACTCATACATGGTTCTAGGTGCTATCCTCATATCCCGAGATAAAATAATTTGCTTTCGGACAGGATTTCTTTGAATTCTTTCCCTTACTGCTTTGATCACGTTTTTATTCGAACACTGCGTGCATCTACGTAGTCAGCCATATGTTTTTGTGTCACAAACAGAGGAGGTTTCATTATACTAATCAATAGCCCGGTACATAAACATTTGACTAATACCAAGCGTGTCGACGATTTTAAAAATTGTACTCGACAACATAACTACTTTATGTAATGCAATAATAAAAACACAATAAAAAAATCATATAAAATTGACTGATTCTAAATTCAAAAGTAATATTTTGTTTATATTTAATTACTAGCGACCTGCTCGCGGCTTCGCCTGCGTAAACTACACTACTCTATTTGGGGTTTTCGCCCGCCCGCGTTCTCACTTGAATCACAAACTTTGCTGGAATTTATAATGTAAATGAATGTAACTTTTTTATTTACATACCGATTGAAATAAAATAAATGCACAGTTAAATGTTAAATAAAGCTTACCATAATGTAATAGTCAAAATTGCGAAAAGAGATGAACGTGCAAAAACAAAAAAAATGAAAAATCATTGTTTTGGGTTCTATTATATATATTGTATAATAGAACCCAAAACAATGTATTGTTATATTATTTATATATGTATATATATATATATATACAGATAACGATCAGTTACATTTTTACTATATATGTAGATTTATGGCCAGACTAAGTAGAGATGGTTTATTCGTGTCAGCGTCTAAAACATATTAATGCGCAGAAAAAACAAAAGGTATAAACTCAAATGACCGATACAGAGCAAGGTTAAAAATATTACCACCAAAATTTTTTACCTGTTTCTCAGTAAATATTATTATAAAGAAACAAAAAATGAAAGGTCCCCGACTATCAAGAAACCTGACAAATAAATTTCACAATATAATGAGGTAAGAAATATTTTCCATTTATAAGCCGAGCATTCGAATAAAACAAAACTAGTTAAAATTAATCTCTTATAATTCGCATCGCATTCTTCTCTAAAGGCCGTCTGAGCCATTTTTCTTCTAAGTAAACGGGCCAGTGTAATCACGGTTCATTTCCAGCGTGCCTGTCATACTAAAGCGAGCAATCTCTCGAAAGATCTTCCGATAATCTAGCTTATCCCAGGACTTCGTCGCTTTTAATATTGGAAAGAATAAACTCCAGTAGCATACGACGAAGTAGAAAGTAATAATAATTTAATAAAATATTATACAGAACTTAGAATAAATTATATGGTTCACGCACATAGCAAAATTAAAATGAGATGAAACTGCAAGTAATACATGGTTTTTGGTATAATTTTTTTTATGATTTATGATTTTATTAGAATCTACTGATATGAACATACAATATTCGCTTATGGATATTTTGTTATATATAGCGGGTGTCGGTGCCGTGCTTTATCTATTTAGATTAATAACTAACATATATGTATATTACCTTTTCTCGTCTGAAACTCCAAACTACAACTATCGGTTTTTGTGAGAAACGTTCACCCTTTGCCTTCATCGTTGTATACATTTCAAATCTACATAGATAAATAAATTTTGAATCCTGTTGTAATATTAAAATAACCGCTTTTTATTAAATACAAATGTATCTGTACACGGTACACCAAGACAAGACTTTTTACAATTTTTGTCTATCTGTCTTACTGTTTGTTCCGGCTCATCTTTAAAACAGCTGAACCGATTTTGACGGGACTAACACTGGCAAACATGGCTGATGTAATAAGAAGTTAGGCTTACTTTTCAGAACTCCACGCGGACGAAGTCGCGGGCATAGCTAGTTTAATAATAAAAAAGGTAGATTTTGTCAGTCGATATTTTGACAAATATGTGTAATATTAATACCTACCCTCAACCCTATACAATAACTCCTTCCATACAATGTTTTATGCAAACACTAGGCATTTGCTGTGTATTCTAAAGCGAGTTGTTTGTAAAAGAAAACATACAAAACTTAAGCAATGCTGTGTAGACATAATGAAGAGTCACTGAGTTCAAATCTTAAAAAAGAAAAAAATATTAAGTTTTACAAAATCATGTTATCTGTTTATTTATTTATAACTCAATTTAGATTTCCTTTCACGTTGGCATTTTATAATATATCTATAATATATTGTAGTAACATAATGGTTGCTTATTTTTATAAGATGAATATAAGAGGATTGCTCGTTGTTGCATAAATGTATCGAAGATTAATTGACACCTTTTTACGTAACATTCAAACTATTTTACTATAACGATACTAACTCGTATTATATTATATTATTACATATTATGAGTATGTTATTACATATTTGTAAATGTATATTGCATATAAATATAGTAAGATAATTTATTTCACAACTAGAACAACAATGACAACATATAATATTTAAATGTTTTGAAAATCTAAAGAGTTTTAGTAAAACCTAGGGATTTAAGTGAATCTATTATAATTAGATTAATCAGGTTAGTGTATTATGAATACTTAAATAAAAGCGACTAATCGATTTAAAAGTTTCATTATAAATAAAGATTTTAATATCTTTAAGATCCGTCTTTGATAAATCATCTTAAAACTTTCATTTCATTAGTTGACATACGTTATGTCAATGTCTAATATTTTTTTTAAAAATGAGAATATGCTAAAAAAGGTTGTCGGCTGGTTATACGTATATAAAAAATATGAACGCGTTAGCTTGTCATGCTAGGTTAAGAACTTCATTTGTTGCCATTAGAAGCTCTTTTTCCGGCGTTGTATTGTCCTCTGTAAATGACGATAAATACTCTACGTGATGGAATTTTTATATTTCCGATCCCTTCACGCCACCAGTAATATGATATTTATATAATCACCGCAGCTTATTATGATCAATGATTGTGCTGGTATTACAAATGTTATATTTAATATTACTGAATATAGACAGATGATACTAACAATATTCTTTTCATACACTGATAATTATTTTTAAAGCAAGAAATGTACGTTTCGTATGTAAAGGGTTCGTGAAACTAATCAGTTCATTAGTGTTAAGTCACTAATACGATATATAAACAATGCTTCATTGAAAGTTGTTTTTATTTCATTTTTCAGTAAAGCGTCGCCTGCACACGCCGCCGCTGTCCGTCTGCTCCATGAGCATTCCTGGTATGAGGTGAGTCATGCTACTATATTTATAGGCTATGTACTTACAATTTCTACAACGTATTGAGATTTGTGGTGTACTGAAGTATAACACGCGTATTCCGTGTTAAAAAGAGGTAAAACGGTTTTGAGAAAGGAAGATGGCAATAAATATTAGCGGCTAAGCTTTTATAAAATAGAAAAAAGCAAATTGCTGAAACAAACGATTTTACGTAATATTACTTTAATTACAATTATATAGGTGTTATAAAAAGAAGATATATATTTTTTAATACTGACACACATCCCTCAATTGAATTATACAAAAAACCTAGTTCTCCACTTTTCGGCTATTACAGCCTTTAGGATATTGCGTGATAGATTTTGATGACGAACTTAACATCACGATTGTGTACTACTAGACCGGAGAAATGAAAAAATAAATGAAATGAAATGAAATAAGTATAAACATACCTCTGAGCTAAGATCGAATAACCATAGCGTGAATAGTCAAATACTTTTCACGATTTCTTCGATAATAATTCGAAATACAAAACCTTCCTAAAATTAAATAACAAATTAGTAAAAATAAATATTAAATCTTAGTAACAAATACTATGTTTCAAAAGTAACCCAATTTGTTTGTTAAAAGAGAATTTTGCTAGCAGTAGCAGAAGTGCGTGCGCTCGCTATTAGCAAAGAATAACCATGGCTGCGTTATTAGTGTGCAAAACACACCTGCCTCGCAACTTGATGTCAATGCCCGTCAAACGCGGCACTAACAACTTAATACTTATACCTATCTGGTACCTAGGCATTTACAAATTACAAACAAAAGCTGGTGGGCAAACGCCAAGCAGTACCTAATTGCATAATACATCAATAGACAAAGGTATATAAATTTTCTTATGGGATACCTATTTTCTTATCTGTAGAAAAAGATTGTTTATTACAAAACTATAACTACTTCCTTGTTTCTGTACCTATTAAATTTATAAACACAGCGTAACGTTAAAAAAGTAACAAAAAAAGTGGGCATTAATAAAACCAGTCATAGTAAAAAACTAAATATTTCTAATAACAGTCCACGCATAGTTTTGATGCTAACTAAAAAAGTACTGTACTGTATATCTAAAACAATAATATATAATTCATATTATTATTGACAGTGGTTCTTTGTTGGTGGACAGTGGTTATTATTATTGATAGTGGTGGTTCCTTGACCATAACTTGTAAGTCCAATAACTAAATGCGTATTGCCTACTTAGAGCATAGCGTTGAATACACGTTGCGCAGGCGCCATTAAGATGAACATAATTACCGAGCACGTAAACAAATCGACTCTTGGAATGATGGCCTGCACGGTATTTCCATTCGCACAAAGGAATCTTAAGTGTACAGTAATCTAGGAATCTTGAGCCGGTAGGATTCGCCGGATCTGTCAGAGCGTGCGTGTTTGTTGCGAATGTCTCGAATTATGCAATTACCAGGGAGCGGACCGTCGTCGTTGACGCATTTAGAATATAGTTCAGTAATGTAGTTTTCATCATCACTATAATTTTGCTGTAACTGTTTATATACTCATCTCTTCTTCTTGATACAAACATACCAAGCTAACAGTACTAACTAGCAAAATGTGTATTTCGACTGCTTCTAACAAGACTGTTGAAATTATCAGCGATAAAGTAAATTTACGTGAAATAATAAAAGTAAAACTCGAGTTAACAAATATATTTAACATTTGTTTGTGAAAATTGATGTGTTACGTAAAAGTGTAATCTATTAGAAATTGGCTCATCAATTAATATGATAATAATTTATCGCATGGCTTCTAATCAATTAATTATATTAATTAACAATATATTCTAGGTGATATTGCGCTAAGATGCGTGTTGGAAGTGATGTAAAGCTTTTTGGTTTCTAATTAATAGGTAGGTACATTCAATTAACGTTATAATTAGTTGTGTATAAAAATATACAAGTATATTATAAAAAAACTAGTTTAAAGATATGCATTAGTAATATCTAATAACGAAACTATTTAAATCTACAATACACTGGCTAATTGAAAAAACACTGGCGCTTAGAAGCCGCTTGCGTTTCCGGCCAACTTGTTCAACCACTATTGATACCCACGGTGAGTCATATAACTTATGATGAATACGTTTAATGAATAGTTACGACATAACTATCTCATCTTAGTTAATTATGGCAGTTAAGTGTGTCCGTCAAACAGAAGCACGTAATGATAGATTCGTTTGAGTGGCATCCTACAACGTTACCGTTGTACGATTGTAAACAGTTATACCATATGCCTAGCAAATAAACCCTAAGAAAGAAATAAAATTATGCTTTAAATAGTTTTCTTATAAAATAATTACGATCTCCATACAATATACTATATATAATAAACTCTGTCTGTGACGTTATCACGGCAAAACTGTTGAGCCGATTGTGATGAAATTTTATATGGAGATACTTGAAGGTCTTGGGATGAAAATAGTCTTTATACATTTTTCTCAAATGTTTTTTAGTATTACCAGAAATTTCATTGTTTTAGGAAAAGGTCGATAAAAATATGAAACAGCTATAGCTCACGCGGGCCTAGCCGCCAGCGGGTCGCTAGTTAAGAATAAGCCGCTACATTAATTCAATTTAATGGTGCATTTACTAGCTTGCCAAGGCGTCCAAACCCCATATATACCTGTATTTGGCTTGGCTTGCGCGATCTTGCAAGAGCTTGTTGCTGTTGCTGGATTTTCGTAAACAAATCAAGGAAGCTTGTGGCACACGCAAGCGTGTAAGCGGTATTCAAACGTTTCTTAAATCTTGGACCTTGTGGAGGATTACGGAGCCTTGCCAAACATGTAAATGCTCGACACATATTATATTATATATGTAAATTTACAAAACATTAGTTTTCAATAAACCTTTAGTTCAAATAAATTACAAGTATAAAAACTATTTAAAAACTAGTTTTCTTATTCGAATTACTCGCAGGAAACTATGCAATAAATCATTCAATATACAAAATGGATAAAGAGATTGCTGATAATAATTCGAAAAATTAGAGGAGTGCATTTAAAATACCCAGTATGCCATCTTGGGTGTTCCGCCATGTTGGATTTAGAATGACATCACACAACTAACCATACTAAAAGTGTATACAAAATTTTAGCTTAATCGGTTAATGCAAGAGTTCCTAGATTCCACCCGAAAAAAAACATACATGCAATGCAAGTTAAATAAAAGCAATATTTTCTACAAGGTGGGCCAAAAGAAGTCATCCGAAGATGGCTTGGGCATAGGTTACACGCGTTTGGCGGTCGACAGGCAGCAACTGACTGCACAGACTGGACTTTGTAAAGGAACATGCGCAGGTCTTTGACCAAAATTCGCCTTAGGGACGACCGGCTGATGGCTAATTGCGAGGCACGGTGTCCGGTCTATGTTTCTGGCGACAGCAGCTTGACAGCGTCTCGTGTGGTCCCATACTCTTCGAGGTTGGTGGCCGCACGGCGCAGTGTTTGCGTAGTCGGTGCTGGACGACCCGGGAATCGGCGACGGAATTCGCCCTGACCACAGACGAATTGTTACGCAAAAAAATAGACATGATTATTCCGCGTTCCTGGTTAGTGTAAGCTCCATGCCTCGTTCAGTTGTATTCTACATCTGTTTAGTTCATAAATGTCAAAACAGATTTGACATTGGACCGCCATTTGCAAAAATAAGAGCATCTTCCAATAGGGTGGTTTCTTTTGGCCCACGTCGTATATGAGTTGTCGTGTACATATAGATAGGTTTCAGCAGGTAAAATATAACATAATTCTAACATAATATAACCATACCATTTAATATAATTACTATTGAATGATAATAATCGTATAACTAACAAGTGTGGAATTGTATTTGCATATTGCGTGTAAATAATGGATGCGAATGCGAAGTTTAACATAAGTTAACTAATGCTAGATAGATTTGCGTGTTCTATTGTATAAGTAATAAAATCTGATAATCCATTATGTTATATGTATTACGAACTCATGTATTGATTATAATTCAATAATTTGTGTAATATCTTATATAATACTGATAATAATTTTGTTTGAGTATTTTAGCTTTTTTAAACCTGTAATATTGAAGATAATTGACAAGTGATTATTATTTTATTTGCTTATTTTTTTTACAGAGCAGGGTGTGTAGTGCAAGCGCAATGCTCACGTGATCGGTCACCATGCGCCTCTTCCGCGGTGCGAAGCGCAGGGAAGTGACCGGGCCGCAGGCCGCGTCTCCACTCGGAGACCTCACCGCAAACACCCCTCACAGTTATACGCTCGTCACTGCACTCCCCGCCATGGTCATGGAGGATGATGTCAATGATATGAAAAAAGGTATATTATTTGATTGAATTTAGAAAGAATTACTATTTACTATTAAAATATTTATTTATAATACTAAGTCAAAAAAATATCCTTAAAATGTAATTCAAGACGAAACATATTATATATACTATGGAATGTTATGTCTTATATCACCGCAAAATAGCGTGAAGTGTTTTTTATATTGCCATTATTTTCTTACAGTGTTTGCAACATGGGGTCGCCGCATGGGAAAAAAATTAGATATATTGAAAAAAAATGAAACTAAAGAACCCTGCGAACAAACTACAAAAAACGAAAACTTAAACGATGAAAATTCTACTATTGTTACGGGACAGTATAAGAAAAATGGAAAACAAAATTGGAAAATGGGAAGAAGCAGTTCAGATTCTTCATCTATTAAAAATGATAATGATTCTGATTCCATTAGAAGTGGTTCAAGAGATAGGTCGCCTAGTCCATTTAAATCTTTCTTCCACCGAATGGGCTCTACTGGAATGTTAAATAGTTCTAAAACCCAATCTCTTAATACCCCAAAAACACAAGATAATTACTCTTTGTCCAACGGCCCTTCCCTTTATCGTAGTTGTTCTACATCACATTTGTCTACATACGTAAAAGCTGATGATCCTTCTGATGATATAGACTTACAAAGTACAAGCGAAAATAAAACCTCTCCATCAAAACAAAAGCATAATCTGTTAGCAGATGAAAATCTAGGTACTTCAGCAACAAAAGCCATAAGTTGTGATAATATACCTAATAAGTTAGACAATTCACAAAATACGGGATCATGTAAGAAACCAAATTTCCCATATGCTTTTTTACGATCAAAATTATCGGTATTACCTGAAGAAAACAGCATGGCTTCCCAGCACAGGTCTGTATCAGTCAGGCAAAGCTTTTCAGAGAGAATAGATCGCAAATCTCCAAAATTAAGGAGAGATAGAATTTTTTTACCTAATTCGAGATCTGAAGAGAGGTACCAAAGTAGCGATAATATTTCCGTCCAAGAAGACAATAATGTAATAAATGGAAGTTTACGAAACAATTATGATTTCGCAAGAAGTTCAATGAGAAGCATTAATGATAGTGATTTAAACTCATATCAAAGTCGACGTGTTGACGACGTATCTAGAAGATCATCTATGATATCTCAAAAGGCATCTTTTGATTATGACCCAATGTTAACACCAAGAAATAGAAATAGTTTGCCAGTATATGAATATCGAACAGTCCTAGGTTCATCACAGGATTTAAAGACTGATCTTGCATCCTCTACCCAAAGTATACATCAAGAAGTCCTCCAAGCTCACCGGTTAAGTAATTATGTAAGCTCTAATGAATCAGGATATGACAGTGATGGTAGACCAACGGATGATCACACTAATCATTCACCACCAGTATACTTATGTGATACAAAAAGTATGTCAAATACTGTGAACGCTGAATTAGGTCAGAGTACATTTTCACGACAGTTAAGTTTAAACCACAAAGTTAGTGGGAACAAAGTTCAAATTCCAATGAGAAGAAGTTCTACTCCTTGTGCACTATTTCCATTAGATAAGAATTCATCATATGAATATGAAAATGAGCACAAAGATGTTAACAAATACAAAAGCAGTGACATAAATCAACTAATTACGATAGACTACAATGACGCTAAACCACCCCCGCTTCCTAAGAAAACTCTGAACAAGAAAAATCCTTACATTTACAAAACTATTACCCTTGACGAACGTGTTCAAACCAGAAAATTTAAATTATTACAATCACAATTAGTTTCTGTGGACCATTCCTCTACACCTAATCTCAGTGAAAATGTCAACGTTTCTAAAGATTTAAATATTCATCAAATTCAAGAAACAGACATACTTGGCAGAGGTCCCTGCACAAAACGATTTAGAAAAATCAGATTATTGAAATCTCGATTAGATGAAAGCCTGGGTGTTTATCTAGCGCAGCATAGAGTAGATTATGAAATCGGTAGCGGCTCTAATTACGAAGTTCGTTATATTGTCGTAAAACTTGATTTTGATGGTATAGCTCACAGAGATGGAAGACTTCGAATAGGTGACGAAATAGTTAATGTAAATGGAAAAGTTTTAAGGGGATTGGCTTCTCTTAGAGACGTTCAGTATATTGTTAATTCTTGTTCCACTGAGGCAACTTTTGAAGAAGGTGCTCTATTCCAAAGATATCAAGTAGATCTGGTTATGGCACATGATGAAATATCTCCCATTATATTAAGTCGTATCATTAACAATCAGCCTTGTGAACAAAGTCCAATGCATTCTATGTCAAGTATCCCTCCCGATATTATATCACAAACTATACATAAGCCGACAACATCAAGTCAAATTGTAATTGAGACTCATTTCCCAAGTGAAGATCAGTCTTATAATCGAAATGCAAGTACTATGAATGAACATTACAATGAAAAAGTAGAGTCAAATAAGAAATGTCAAGTTGGAGTGCGAGTAAACAATAGTCTATTGTTGTCAAATCAAAAAAGTGACGACGAAAAGTTATTAGAACGTAACTGCTATACACAATCTCATCCGTCACTTCAAAATATCACAAACATAGAAATTTCAATGAGAGCTTCTCCAACACACTTGTTGAGACATTCAAACAATAATAACTATAGGCCGATATCCCTTCACAATTCTCGACCGCAACCAATGCTTGGATTATCTGTTTGCAATGATAATGCATCAAATGAAATTAAAGAAAACCCTTCCCACTACGTAAAAAATGCACAAAGGCTATATCAAAATAGGTCATTTGAAAGTATACCAGAGCAATTGAGATGTAACAGTAGTCGTAGTAGATTTTTTAATAGAATTGGGTCACAAAGGTGTTCGCCAAACTATGGAGCACATGTATCACGTCACCAAGAATATAACAACAGTGCAGAAAATATTCACATTTCTCATAACACATTGCACAGAGCTGAATTTTGGAAAGGTTCTGGTCAAAAAAGTCTTGGGTTCAGTATTGTTGGAGGAACTGATTCTCCTAAAGGCCAAATGGGAATATTCGTTAAGACAGTTTTTCCAAACGGTCAAGCTGCTGATAAGGGAACTATCTATGAAGGTAAATTAATAAAAAAAAAGAAATAATAATAATAAATAAATATTTAAACTATAAAATGTGTCTAAATGATTTATATTTTTTTTCAGGTGACGAGATCTTGTCTGTTAACAACGTACCGACGCGTGGACTTAGCCACGCAGGCGCGATATCGTTGTTTAAACAAGTAAAAGAAGGGAAAATTGAATTGACGCTTTCAAGAAGAAGGTAACATTAATACGCAGTATTTAATGTTAATAAATAACTTGATTTACCATTTCATAAATAATATTTTTATTTTATTTCTAGAGCTCCTAGGTCAAGATCCGTGGAACCTCTCGGCAATTTTCGCGGTGACACCAAAAGAGATTAATGCTAGATGCGCCCCAAAGACAGTTTAACATGTTTTCATTAAGTGCAATAACGTTTAACATTTTACTTTACTATTTGGCCAAAGGCGAAAACATTTATTAATATTTAGTGATACGTAAATGTTTAATGGTACGAGATACTGTATGACGATAAAATTAAGCAAAGTAAGATAAAATTAACCCTTGCTACTTAAAGCTTATTGATGTTGAATATAAAAAAATAAAATTGCTAAAGTATATGTAACACGTTTTTATCAGCTTTATTAAAATATATTATTGTATATAACGCGCTACGCTTCCTACTTTCTTTTAATTAAAATACAGACATATTACAGTCAAGTGTCGATATTATATGTGAAATGTTAATAAGTATTTCATAATGTGAATATAATAAGACTATGTACTATCTGCTTGTAAGTTCTCGTGTTAGATATATTACTTTTATGATAATTATAATATCCCGTTAGGAATGCTAGATCTCGTTACTCGCTGTAATTGTACGTATTCCACTAGGTGCTAAATACCTTAATTTATAGCTTCTATAATATAATAACAGAACTCATGACTTTACACCTTATTTAATAAATAGACTGAACATTCGATACTCTATGACAATTATTTGTACCTATATTCACTACCAAAGGTTAGACATAATGTGGGTGTTATTTAATCAATCTACGACACACTATATTACTGTATTACAAGTTGCTTTTAAGTGACAGCGAATGCACTCCGTCCAATTGAAACTGTTTAGAGGGTCAATTATGTTTTTGTATTCAAAAATTGGTAGATGTGGCTGAAGAAGATTGCACGTTTGAAAGAGGCAAAGACGATTTGAACTGAAACCATCCAAAATCCAAATGATCGAAATTAAATGTTATTAATAAGATAATCCAAAATCAGTATTGATAAAATGATAGTTATAATATTTGTAAATAAATTGTTAAGGTCCCAATGCTTCCTTATATTTAGTTGAAAATAAAACATTTATAAGTACAAAGCGTTTTATTATAAAAAATTATAATCTAAAATATAAACTATATATAAATAATAATTATAAAATATACACTGTAATAGCTGTTTTATCATAATATGACGCTGGAGGGACAACGAAGCCATTTTATTTATTACCGTCATTACTTACGAAATCCCTTGCAACAACTATTATGAAAACTAATTTTCTTGTCAATATTAATTATTTAATATCGCATAAAATAGCAACTCCTCGCAATATCCAGTGTTCGGGATTTTTAATTGTAGGCAACCAGAGGGGAGTTATGAAAGTTAAATCTGTGCGACATGGTTTCTTATACACAGGACACTATAAGAAAAGTATTAAATTAAATAGTTTAATCATAAGTGTAAAAGTGAGAGTACCCAAAGTGAAAACTACTAAATGCAATTGAAAGTGAGGTATATATCAAAACGACATCATAAACACATTGCCCTTAGTTGAGTAGAAAATAAATAACATATCAGATGTTTTCATAATAACGTTAATGTTACCGTACTTTCTCTTATAGCTTGGGTAAAAATATTTTAAGTATTAGATTTAACACATATACACACCTACATTTTCTATAGTATTTGTGCTTAAAACAATAATTTAAAAGAAAAATATAATTACTATAGCTATTCACTCTACTTGGTAAAAGCTTAGGGTCTTTAGGTGAAGTGGTTGATAGCATAAATGTGCACTACAGGTAGAGCTGTATATAAAACCTTCAATATCGACTCGCTGGAGCTGTTAAGGTTGCGTCGGTCCCAACCTGCGCCGTCAAGGAACAAGCCATGTACGAAAAATTGACCTCTCCTAATGAATAGATATGTTGTTAATTGGAAAGATATTTTTTTTGTCTATGATGAACTTTATAATTTATTGTAAAAAAACAAATATTCAAATTTTCCTGTGACATATTAATCCAATAAAAAAGTTCTAGGTGGAGCTGGAGCCGCCTGAGCACATCTCCCTATGCCAGTCCTCAATGCATGAAAGAGATTTTATTGTTCCTCCTATTACTGAGGTAGAGATAGATAGAAGCAGGAGGTGGAGCCCCCTGGTATTGGTATTAATGTAAAAAATATATTTAAATACAATTATGCTTAAAAAATATATAAATAAGTCTAATAAGCCTTTAACTCCCCGTGGAGCCTTCCCTTCTCTTCCTCTCCCTTGAATTTCACAGATCGAATACAATCATTGTGAAGAGAAACCATATCTAAAGCCCAACCCTTATGAGCTCTAGTGACTTCTTGCCGCATAGCCGTTAAAAATCCTTCAAATTATTAGTAATGTATTAAAAAGCAATAAGCAAATCAAAAGCGATTGATATAATCACAAAAATACTTGAACAATCTAAAAGCATTATTAACACACTTAAGATTAACATTTTTTTTAAGCAAGAATGAACTGAATTTGATCCGGCGTCTCGTGAGAGCCGTCGAAAAGCGCATTAACCTATAAATTCCATCAAGTAGAAATTATCATCAAGCTACATTTTTGACTTTGGATTACTTGATTTGGATACTATCAAAGACCGTAAAATCATATTATTTTATTTAATATTTATTGTATTTAAGAGTGCCGATAAACCTTACAAAGCTATAGCAAAGCAAGGATTATAATGTATGTTATTATCAAATAATATTATATACTCGTATATATATATATATATATGTTAATAAGTAATATATAGATTGACTATGATGTTTAGTATTTAGTAAAGACAAACTATAAAATATTTGAATTTCTCATAAAATATTATCAAGCGAAAGCCATTAATTGTGGATGACATGATTAAAAATCAACCTTGCGGATTAAAAAAGCCCGTCATCCAAAAGGAGTACGGGCGCGCTTGGAAGCACCACGACGAGAACTGTATGTTCCGCTCCAAAAACTCAGTGAACCAGAATCCGAGAGTGGATGATGACCATGACCCTTTTTGCCATATGCCAGGGACTTTCGCGTCGTATATGCTATCCAGAGAATCTCGAAGTGCCTATATTTAATTTTAAATTAGCGTTCAAATATATAAATTTATTATTTAATGTAGATTGTATAATCATATTAATTATAAAAACACTATAATTAATTGCGCTACTTCTAGCGCAATTAATATCTTCATATTTCTTAATTTATAAATTAATTATAACAGGCAAAAGTCTTCCACTAGTAAGAGACTGACGGACAACGTGGAGCCAAAACTGGGCATAGAACGCTGCAACTTGGTATGATTTTATATTTTACAGTTCACGCAAACGATGTTGAAATATTTCCAATAAAAAATAAAACAGGAAGCGTCATAGTATTTATAGTAATAGGCTTTCAAAACAAACACAACTACTGATGCGCTCACTCTTTCAGTGAGTGAGTGAGTGAGTGAGTGAGAGACAAAACATATTATTTCTTCTTATCAGAAAAAATGCTAGAAATGAAAAAAACTCATATTTCATGTGATGTCTTCATCAATGCAATTGAAATACCTCATTCATTATAATTGTGCCGTCTATAGCGAGCAGTAAATCTCTAAGCGTACTTCTCACTAAAGATATTACTTTCTGCATTCTGTCAAGCTCCTGTCTCAGGAATATCACCATGGAATTCAACATCCCGTAGTGTCGTAATCTTTAAAAAATATATATATTATACGTATTTTTTTTATTACAATGTATTGGACTACTTCACTATAGAAAATCCAACGATGCAAGGGTAAATATATTTCTGTGACAAAGAAAGTCCCTAAATTTTTAAATCATAAATCAAAATCATTAAGAATTGCATTGCAGAATTGCGTGCATACAATTGTTAAGTTCTCAGAAATGTTCCTATGTGATTTCAAAAATAATTATCATTCTAATAATTATTAACCTTTCTTTAACTTCATGGGGATCAAAATTAGGTGGTACTTTATCCAGCATCTCTTTACTTTGTCTATACACAGACGCTTCGCGCGTTTCTCCACCACCAGAACTAGATTCCTTCGGTTGAATAGATAATATTGTGTCCAATAATTCTTGCGTTTTATTTCTTTGATAACTAAAATTGTTATTAATTGATGAATTGTAAAAATTTTGTTATTACTTATTTATATATATTTTAATAAAAACATCAGATTCATATAATATTTGACACAGATCTAATCTAAAGATATGTTGATTAAAAATCACCATTTTATACTACATTAATAATTTTTCATAACTCTAACAATATACTTCAAACTAAGTATAAAAACTTTCGTAGTTCGTAATAAAGATAAAAACTAACGTAATATCAGCATTGGTGTGTAAGCCGTAAGCTTGCGGCGGGTCAACAGTTTTCATTTTGTCAATTTCTTCGATATATTCTGGAATATTCCTAAATTTCATAATACCATAGCTCTTATAAAATTGAAATTCGTCAGAGAACAATTGTTCCGTAAGCCAAACTTTGCAGAACGTTTCAAGTAGACGGTTGTCGTAATCGTCTGTCACTCTACCACCGTATTGTACTGCAGATACCATATACCTGATGGGAATAATTCATATTTTTATCATTATAAACTATTACTATAAACATAATAGGAACTACTATTATTATTATAATTTGACAACTTTTTAAAACTAATACATAAAATCTGTATTATTTTATAACACACAGATAACTAAGTTTTATTACTTTATAAAGATTAACCTTCAACTTTAACCTTTTTATATAAATTTTATTCTATAGATTCATTTTAAAGAAATTATTAAAATAGTACATACCGTACTGTAGTCCAGCTGACAAGCTGACCTGGTTCTAATATGTCCAAGTGATTCTGCACAAACATGCAAGATGCCAACCAATCAGCCGAGTTAAACTCGTAAGGAATATTCCAGCCCAAAGGACCAAATTTGCGTCGCTCTTGCACCACAGTGTGCAGGAAAGATATCGTGTAAATAAGGGGCAAATAAAATGGACTGTCGCTGTAATCTAGGAAATCCTGGCTCATGGAGTCGTACGTCCTCATCAAACCCGCTTTTACACCTTAAAAATATTCATAGAAATAATGCAAGCACATTAAATATAAATATTGAAAGTTTAGGTCTATAGTTAAAAAAAGAGAAATATATTAATGTTCAAGTTTTTAGTAAATAAGGATGAAATTTTGTTTTTCAATTGAAGTAAAAGTTCTTATAAAATGTACGGTGTAACGTTAAGACGCACCAGAGGGAGGTTCACAAGTATACTTGATTGACATTTGTAAAAGAGTTATAGGAAATTTGTCATGAACTTCTGTAGTAATCCACAGTCTGAAATGCAACAAAAAGTCAACATTATAACATGGTTATTGAAATTAAATTAAACATGAAAATTAATCAAATATAAATAATTATTTGACAAGCTCTATTTACCTAAAAGTCTCGTGAACTTTCTCCGGATCTTTTTCTAATTCGCCAAATTGCTCCATAACTTCGGTCATATATTCTAAGCCTAAATGGCAATTTTGTAACAATACCCATAAACCCTGCGAATTGACGTTAGAAATAATTACTATACATATACTTCAAAGTAATGCCTACGTTTATATATGATGAATCGTGTATGCGATAAATATAAATGACTATTGACTTTAGCAATTTTTTGGTATATTAATCCCTGTTTCATCATCAATTATGTGTATTTTTCTACAGTTTAAAATAGCAGTACCTTAATAGAAGAGATAGAAGAGATTTAAATTTTAAGTACCTCTTTTAATCCCCGGTCAATCAATTTCCTCGCGTGGACTTCCTGCCCTTGCCCCATTGATATCGAAGAACAAAGGCATTCCAACCTCTTGGCAGTTTGCTCGATCGACGGAGTCGGATCCGAGCCCATCGAAAGGAACCCAATTAAGGGAACTAATGGACGTGATTCTAGCACCATTTGCTTTAAATGAATGGTCATTGAATTAAAGATATTTGTTTACAAACGACATAGCCTTAGCATTTAAATTTAAATTGTTAATATTACCTCATAATTCACAATTACAGCTTCAGAAAACCTTTGTCCCATAGAGTTCATTACATATTTTCTGGAAAAAAATCCAATTAACATTTGACTTCAAATCAATTGAAATTGTGAGATGTCATCTTGCCGCAGTTTACTTGTACATCCGGACTGTAAACTTTATGGCTGTGGGTTCGATGCCCGTTTGAGGAAATGATTATACACAAAGTTATTTTCATTTCTCGCGTTGCGTGACTTCCCGGCGTTGAGTTCTGCCACTTAGCAACTGAAGTGCGATAAAATAAGTGTGCTAACGCTAAGTTCTCTCTGCCTACCATATTATGAGGGATTATTATTTCATTTTACAAATTTAACATGAATATCGCATCCTTACAAGCTCTGTGCTAAAGCGCGATCGGGACACCATGAGCGAACCACCAATAGCTTTCTAAAGACGTCAAGCGAGTGATATCCATCCGGCAACGGCTCATCTTCAGGAGCTTCCTTATCAAACCTTCGAAGCAGTTATAGATAGATACATAGAAATACTTAATTGCACATAAAACCAATACAAGGAACAGTACACAAGAGTTTATGAGTATTAAATTGATATGATAATAAATATAATATGAGTATTAAATATTAGAGTGTGCAAAGGCGGCCTTATTGCTGGTAGCAATTTCTGCCAGACAACCTTTGGTGAGAGGAGAATGGTTTAAACTGATAATGCACAAATTAATCAAATAAATAAATGTATATAAAAAATCGACTAGTAAAATTTCAGTACTTTGAAATAAGCTTATATACTGTTTGTATTTAGTAGCTAATCAATTGTAAACAAACACAATTCGGACTGTTTAATATTTTGTACATTTAAAGTAATCATTTTGTGGTAATTTCTAATAAACGAGTACATATGTGTCAGTATTAGAACGTACCAATTTTTCCAGCCTTTTTCATTATTCGATACTTGATCTAATATATTAGTAAATTGCCTGAGACCAGACAGCTGAACCAAGTTCAACCAAGACATGTCAGTGACCCATTTAAATGGTTTTGTAGGACATGCATTTAAATCCAAAGCAGCGCCACCTTAAATTATATGAAACAAACATTGTATTTTTATTTTCCCACAATAAGCTAATTTTAATAAAAGAACAATCGTTACTAACCTTTGATAAAGGTCTGAAATTCATCGTACGATACGTACTCCCTTTGTAGATCTATTTTTAGAGTTAATAAAACTGTGAAAAGATACTTGTGTTTCTCATAAAATCCTCGACTAATATACTTCCATACGTCAAAAGTCTAAGTAACAAAAAATATAATGTCATTAATGTAATATGATAATAATTAAGGATATAGAAAGATAAAATTTTTACCACTCCGAGAGAAGGAATGAAAATCTGGATTATAAATTTTATCATCGACTTAAGTGTAACTACATATATAAATTAATATTTATACAGCACACATAAATATATAATAAATAAGTAAGAAATATTTTTGAATGAATATGTACCAAATACTCAATAATAAAAGCGATCCGTTTGAACGTAATAGGGCTTTGCGGCGATCGTTCCATAGATATATCGAATCTCTCTAAGAATTGCGCTAAGGACGTCTGATACATATTGCATACTAGTGACATGTTACATATTAGGAAGTAAAGTACGGAGCCGCGGGTCGCAACCGGCCGGAACTCCTCACGCGCTATGTTTATTTTTTGTTCTGTTTCCTTTGCGCCATCTAGTTTTTCCTTTACCTAAATCATTAAAATATATATTTATATTTTGATATTATCTCAAAGTAAATTATGAATGAATAATATTAATATTTTGTAAATATTCGTAAATATTTTTTTTACTTTCTAAAGCCAATTTTACATTCCTTACCAAGTTATACAAATTTAATTATATTTTTTTTAGGATTTCAATACGTACATCAGTTGCAGTAGCCTTAGTAATATTAAGCACTTGAATCAGTGACACGTCTTCAACTAACGACCCCTGTATAGTAGTCAATTTGTGTAACAAATTCTCTTCTAACTCTTGCATTTTACGTCTGTTTGCTGTTACATCCATTATCAATTGAGTTCTTTCTGCCTCCATTTCGGCTTTCTCAGTTAATATCACACGTCCTAGCAATTGATCTTCTAGACCTTTTTGACAAGAATAATTTAATTATTTTAATATATTTTTTAGAAAGCTATCAGAAATTAATTTAAAGTTCTTTTATCGAAACCTACACGATCACGTAAGCCGTGAAAAGTTTAAATTAAAGATGTTTTCTCAGTAGTTCTTGCAGCCACGTAGTAGGGCCCTATCTTTTACGTGATGCTTCTTCTTTATTTAGATTAATTATTATTCATATATTTAAAAAAAAAATGTTTGGTTATGGCCACGACGGGGTAGTTCCGCGAATTCATAAGAAAAAATCTGACGAAATTAACAAATACTGAAGAATTAGGTAACTCTCTATTAGGTTTTCTCTATGTAAACATAAAACGCGGGAAAATATAAATGTAATAAATTGTGGAACAAAAATGTATACCTTGCATTGTAACAGTAAAATCAATAATAGAAGTACGTGCAGATATCTCGGGTGTGTATGCAGGGTTTGGCAATTTCGTCGTTATATAAATTTTATGACCCGCAGTCACGTCTATCTCTTTATCGCCTAATTTTACCTGGAAACGTACATTTGAACTAAATAAAATATTAGGTACTAGATGATACCTGCAACTTTGTTTGCGAAGACTTTATAAGACCTAAAGACCTAAAATACAATAACAAGTTCTTTTAAAATGTTAATTTTATTGTCTATAAAACTTCCAAAACAGATGATCCAATCGATTGTAAATTTCTTTTGGCCTAGCTCTTTTCTCTCGGAAGACAAGAAGGACCTAGTGTCTCCACATCCACCTGAATTCGAGACATTACAATTTGGATGCCGGAATGCCCTGCTTTGTCTTACCAGCGAGAAATAGGTAGCAATTTAAATATTTTTGCGCCACAACTCAATGTTAAATAGGTCAACGATAACTGCTCACTATACGCAACAACTTTTACTAATGCCGCTTTTATCATGGTTCATTATCAGATTTTACAGACCTTTAATTGTTATATACATCAATGAAAAACGCCTATGACGATGAATAATTTTTGTTAAGGATTATTAACTTATTTCATATAATTTAGCTGGCCTACGGTTCTGCATCAGTTGTTCCCGCAGATTAATACAGCAGCAGCCTAACACATTTTCCCGCATAACCGGATAGGCCGAGGGAAGTTTGTGAGTCTTGGATATAAGTAGGGATCGAACTCACAAGCTACTTATAAATATATATATATATACTCCGAACACTAAGCCATCATTTTAAACGTTGTCATGCAAGTAAGTATATGCAGAACAAAATATTATGTTAAACAATTAGAAAGTAACTAAACGTACTTTATACGAAGAACCAATTTTAATGTAATTCTTCTCTAAAATATTGTCTAAAGCAGGGTCCAGTTCTTCTGCAACGTCTTCGATTAACATTGGCCTTCCTAGCGATACACAGTCTTCTACGTGATTCCTGTATGATTCATTAATTTGTCTTAATAAACACTATGTAATATTATGAGATCTTTGGTTTTCCCGATTTGTACACATTTTGAAATGAAACTATTTTCGAATATCAAAAAAATACACGATTAATCCGAAAATAAAATACTTTCATTAAAAACACTATGTCAAATTTATATTAACGGTTATAAACTACATATATTGCTATAAAAAATATTTAATAATATAATAACATTAATAAAATGAAAAATTGTAATCGTGGCACTGTTGGATAGCGTCCACCGCAAACGTAATGGTTGTGAATTGAATCCTCAGTCGGGGAACTAATTATATTTATGTTATTTTAAATACGAGCGAAAAAAGGAGAACGAAATGTCTTGACACTAGGTTTTCTCTGCCTACTCTATTATAATATGGAAATATGTAACAAAAATTAACTATAAAAGACAAGATCACTAAAGTACAAAACTACCATTTCTCTATTTTAACATAATACATATCATAAAACACACCTTTCTTGCAAAAATGCAATTCTACACAAAATCCTTTTCATAAAGAAAATTGTTTGGTTTTTAAAACATGTTAGATAATATAAATATGATAACCTAAAATATTTATGATTCAGAGTAGACACTATGAGATCATTAAACTTCTCCATATTTTTGATCCAAATCTTTCCCTGTGTTTGCGGATCAATAAGAAGGGGGAAGCGCGCCGCTTTCGTCACAATTATACCGTTTTGGACCGACAACTCGTCAGTTGGCAAGCCACATAAGTTCCAATCACCTATCTTGAAAACGAATGTTGAAAACAGTTAGTAAACATATTAGTACCTAACTTACCTCAAAACAATTCATTATTGCTAAATTACTGAAATTATCGGTAATAAGTATTTATGATATTTGCATAATAAATACCATTTTTAAATTAAACAATTTTGTAGTAAATAATATTATGAGATATTGAATCCTTACGCAAGTATAAAAGTGAATTAAAAAATAAAAGTATAAAATAAATTACTCACTGTAGCGGCGTCTGTAAGCTGATCAACTATGTTTAAATTCATGGATACAGGGATCTTCCTCCTTAATAATTCATGTAACCAGCTTTGAATTAAAAATATTCTGAACTCCTGATTAAATGGACCAGTGTAAGATAAGAATCTAAAAGTGTAATAATTTATAAACTTACTTTTATTTAAACAATCAAATTTAATGATTGACATAATAAGTATAGTAGAAAAACAACAATTTACTAAGACTTCATTGATCGCAAACATTGACATTAGTATATTTTTTTGTATACATTTATACAAAAAATCCCATATTTCTCTTTCTTCACGAGTTTTACGTAATTTGGCAAGTACTTTGGATTGGTAGTTTCCTTGAATGTATGCCATCTGCATTAAATTTACTTACCCAGTAAGTAGTACAATATCACCAATAAGTCTTTCAATTTCAGACTTAAACAAGGCCGATTGTTCAGTCCATCGTATTCTTTCCCCACTCAATCCATTAATCAAAGCGGTAGCGGCGTCCATTTTCTGTTGGCACTTAGCCGCGTCGTCTAACACAGCTTGCTTTAATGTCATCGCTTCTTCAAACTGGCGTTGTACTTCACCTAATTCACGCTATAATAAAAAAAAAACAAAAGACCGCTGGTTTATGGTGTGCTATTGTAGTTATAATTCATGGAATTAAAGGCTATTATTAATTTATCCTTAAGAAATCACTAGGTCAAAGAACATGGTCCTTTGGAAGGCTTGCGTAGGGGGGGGGGGGGTTACACCTAGAAGCCCCTTAGAGAAAATAATTTATTTTACAGTGACGCTTCTATTAGGTTGCCCTGTATACATGTTTGTATGTATACAGGGAACCTAATGTCTGGGTATGTAACGGAATCTTAAAACTTTTACCCGTTTTGAACGGTCAAATTAATCGAAATCTTTGAACAATTGTTCAATATCATATGTTCATAATGATCAAGGAGCGATTGCAATACGCTTTTTTTGCTTTTATGACTAATCAAACTTAGAACTGAAAAATAATTCGTAATATAAGAATAGTATAGCTGACAAAATAAAGTTCAAAAAAATTAAAATAAAACGATTTAACTAATGGCATCATGTAAAAAAAATTAAGCTTTTCGACAAATTTACCTCTTTCGCCTCTAATAAGCCTTCAGCAACTTCTAATTCTCGTTTCGCCGCTTGATATTTTCCTTGCATTATAGCTAGATTAGCTTTCAGAGGCAATACATCTTTATTCACTGAATAGAATTGAGCCATAGCGATAGTCCACGATATCAAACCGGCAACATTACCGCAAGCTATTTTAGCTGCTTCAAATGTATATTGACTGAAATTTTACATGTTTATATAAATTAATATTATTTTTTAAATATTTCTGCAAAGTAATTTATACATTTAACATTAAAAAAATTATGTATACCCGAAACCAAAATATGGCTGTAGCAAATCAACCATTTCAGCGTTGATTTCATCTTTGGGATAAAATTTCAAATTGTTCAAAAATCTCGTATCTGCCATCACCTACATTCACATTTAAATGTTGTAATATAAGATAATCTATGTAAATATAATGACCAAAATAACAATATGAAATACTTTTAAAGATTCAGCCCATGAAGCAGTTAAGAATTGTCTTTCAAGATCAGGCCTTATAGGATCAATGCGTTTTCTAAACAGAAGTATAACAGCATCCATGATCAATGTAATAAGATACGGCGGCTTGCCTAATTTTCTCACAGTCGCTATATCAGCTGCGTTGATAGTCTAAAATCATATTTTACTATTTTATTCACATTTACTTATTTTTTAGTTTAAATTCTTTCAATTTATAACGCTAAGAGAATAAAAAACACCTTGGCAATCCATATATTCTCCGTACGGGCGCAGATCACGCCTACCCATTGTCTTTGTCTACCTAACTAGTTGTTTCATATGAAAAAGTGTAGATTATTCTAGTTTTTACATTGCAATAGTAATGTAAATCGTACTTGCAGAGCTGCCTCTGCGGCTTCTAAGGCAGGTTTAGCAGCAGCTAGTTTCTCCTCAGCGATCGCAGTTTCAGCCGCTATGACACTAACAAGCTTTACTGCTCTATCTTTGACTGCCAATACTTCTGCTTTCACCACTTCTGCAGCTGCTGCTGAGTCTGCCACCGCGGCTAATACCTAATCGGCAATTATTGTTACTATTGTTTTCAGTTAATATAAATACGAGTATCATACTATATTTATAGTTACATTTTTTTTTACATACCTACAATGTGTGATGTTTGATTTACATTCCAATTCCACCCTACATAAGCGTGATAAATGTAAATATAAATCAATTTAATAATTAGATACATTACTTCTTCTGCTTTAGCAGTAGCTTCCTTGATCTCCATTTCCTTAACTTCCAGCTCTTTTTTAAGCACATCTACACTTGCAGCAGCTTCCACAAGTTTATCTAAGCCAGTTGTCATTCTAAAGATATATAAGAGTTTTTACTACAATAACTTACATTTTATATTTCGCATCAACAAAGACATAACTATTTACACAAATTATAGAAAATATGATATTAAGCTAAGGCCAACCTTCTAGCTAACTCTGCAATTTGCAAATGCTTTTCCTTGTACAAAACCTTATATCCTTCTAAGAACGATAAATAAGACTTGGGTGTGACGTGAGTCTGCCGCCTGAACTTCTCGTAATACATCGAGCAGGTATCCGCCACATTGTCTTGGACCATGCCCATTATTTCTATGAGCTGTTGTTTTATTTCGTTAGAACACACCACCTAATAAGATGATACATTTAGAAATTATCTACAAGATATAAATATTTTTAAATATGCCGTAAATTTCATTTATATTTCTCGGTCTTTAGGAACAAAAGTTCAAACAATATCGACTAACGTTAAAGTCCCACAGGAAATGATGGGCAACTTCTATTAATGCCTCTCTCGGCCATTTTTGGAACCAATCCATTGTAGATCCAGAAATTAGTCCTGGGAATTTTAGCGCTCTACTGCGGAATTTTTCACCGACCTGTTATTATTTAAGTTTTTTTTTAATTTAAGTTTTATAACTTTAAAAAGGCAACATATTATTGTTTTAATTAATTAAAACTTATTAAAGGTTGACGCGCAGATATTTATATTATATCAATTTTTAAATATATAACTTTTCACTTTTCTCCAAAATGTTTTAATAAATATCCATAACAGTAAAATTTAAATGTTTCATACCGGAGAAAAGCATAGAACGACGTGCAAGTTAGCTCTCGAGCGCATAATGAAATATTCATACAGCACATCTGGTACTGGAATTCTCTTTGGTGCATATTTCTTCATTATCGGCGTTAACTCGTTTAATATTTCATCTGTTAAGACAGCGTAGCTATTAGTTGCATACACTTAAACATGCTTTACAATTTATTTTGTAGAAAATATTTTCTTTCGCGATGTCATTGCGACGTTAATGGTATATCTGTCTAATCTCTGTCTGTGTATGATTGTGAGATCAAATAATATAAATAGTAGTAAATATTTACAATTAAGTTGCTTTCTCTATCTGCTTAGATGAATTCCATCGCCAAAATCATAAGTGACAAACTTAAGAGATAAGTGAAAAATATGTCGTAGTCATCAAATAATATTTTTAAAAACGTAAATATTACAGATTAATCCGATAGTAATAAAAATACCTAGAAAACATATTTTCTCATAATAAATTGTCACGAAAAACATTACCCATTTCGTCTTTAGGGAAGAGATTAGCAATTTCGCCGGAACTCAAAATATTGTTCAGAAATTCAAGAAACTGCTCGTCCTTGATGTCATTATCAGTGAATATAAATGACACGCCCTGTCCTTGAAGACCCGCCATTCGGTATAAAATCTTTATGTCGTCCATAAAATTATTTACATTGTATGCCCTAAAAATAATATTTGCTTTAAATTTTCTTCGAATTAAAATACGATACACGTTTTATAGCTTCACGGTTTTTCCCGTATAGCAGGGTAGTCCGAAAAGAATCTAGTATCAACATACTTTGTCTTAGGTACCAGAGCGGTGACTTGAAAGTAATATAATTATGAACAATTTATCAAGTGGGAATCGAACCCACAATCAATCGCAATTACATTCAGACAGTGTCCCATTGAGCCTCAGTCACAATGTCCTCTAATCTCTCTACTATCTCAATGTACTCTATTACTTTTAGGGCATACAATGTAGTCATCAATGTTTGCTTTGCATTAAATTTTGATGAACGTTTTATTGGCCTATAATCTTTGACTATTTGGCATTGCACATAAAGAATTTCTTTAGTAAATAATTTGCTAATAATCTTCTTTCTAATAATTCTTTTACTAAAACCTGAATATTTATAAGTGCAAAACCTTACAAACCTTGTCAATGTGATTTGATAGAAAGAAAAGTTCGCTATAAACGTAGCTAATTTTGTTAAGCTTTGTTTACCAGATCCACCTACTCCCACTAACAGGGCATTTCCACTGAAATTATGTACGTAATAATATAAAAATTATGGTTATTATATTGGTTTTGTATTGATGTACAGATGCATATTACTATTGTAATATTAGGAAATTAATTTAAAAACATTGGCAGTTACTGATAATATTTAGTGTTCTGTAAGAGAGATGAGTCATCCATGAAACTTTACTTACGTTTCCACTAATCTTTAAAAATCTTTAGCTTGTTATAAGAGTATTCCTTTATTTTAATAGTAATACACCGTTATTATAATTACAATTAAAAAATCTCACCGCGCCGTGTTTATAATACGCGAAATAATGAATAAATGGACCATGGCGTCATGGAAGAAAACGAGATCTAAATGAGCGCCTCGTATTTGCTCATTAAATAGCTCCTGGAATGAACCCAGTTTCATCAAAACGTAATCCCATCTGAAATAAACTTACAATCCTTCATTCTGTTTCAAATTATACTTTTAACAAGCTTTGCGACGACTTATTTGAAATTATAAGAATATTTTAAATTAAAAGCTCAATTAATAATTTCTTGTTCAAAGTCCAATTTAAAATTTAATATAAAAATAAAAAATACAAGGGTTTTCGCGGTGACTTAGTTTTTTTTTTTAGATTATTTTTCTTCGCAAGATGTTATAATAACTATAATAAACATAAGTAACTTATGTACAACTATAAAATTTACTAATGTGAAGATATAATTACGAATTGAACTACAAACTTTAACAAGAATTTCATTATCTAAGATAAATGAGAACTAACGATGGCAATTCTTCATATATCTTAGGTGCGTCAGTACTAAAGTCCTCGTCCTCATCGCCAGTAGGATCGACCGGCTCTCTAAGGAAATTAATAAAGAACGTCTCTTCTTCAGGAAAATCACTGACTACATCTGGTAACTCGTGTGTTGCAGTTTTCCAAAAATTTGCTACAAACCACTCCTTGTCATCGAATGTTGTAAACCTAAGAACAATATATAAATTATCAATCAAGATATATTTTTTAGCTTCACGCTTTTTGCCCACATAGCTGGGTAGTCAGAAAGAACCTAGTGTCAAGACACTCAGTTCTCCACTTTCTTCTCCACATACGTGTATTCATTATTTTTATTGATAATGAAAATATTGTCTCTTTCAATAAGTACACAAACACATATACTACAATAACGATGGCTTAATATTATCAAAATGACTTAGAAAATTAGTACTAATAAAATACCTATCTGATATTACTCGTAAGCATTCGTGGAACCATAACTTTACAGCCGTTTTGATACTTTGCAATTCATCTTTTTTAATAGTAAGTATGCCCTCCCATATTCTGGATAGATCTCGGAGATTAAAAACGTAGTGGAACTTGGCAGGTGTTGGCAACATTTTTACCTATTAAATTTATAACTCATTTAATAAAGTTACTGTAATATATAGAGTCGTATTAAAATTATTATAAAACATACACACAACTTCCACAAAAATATATATGTTTCGTACTAATTTTATTTTATATATACTAATTTAAGTCACTTTCCAATCACATATATCTATATTTCATTTCAAATTCAATGCATTATACCTTAGTTTGTTGCCATAGTACACGCGTGACAGAGACGAGTCGTGGCATGAAATCGACAATTTTCTTATCAAACCGCGTCTTGCAGAAATAACCAGCGCTTATAGTTTCTAAGAAATAACCACAATTATCTATAAACTATATTACTCTATTTATATTCACAAGACATAATAAAATATAAACATACCAAAGATTTTATCCATAGAGAGATTACTAGGCAAGGTACAATTAAATATATTGAATTGTCGTTTCAGTCGCGGCGGTATATCATTTCGTCCACCACCTGTTAAGAATTTAATTATTTCATTAAGCAAAAACGAAAATATATAAAAAATTTTGTCTAGAAAAATTGTAATTTAAAATAGTACTACAAATAATGCATCATGTTATCCATTGTAAATAAATGTAAAAATTACACAATAAATGTCTACCATAACCAACCAGGGTGTATCATGGCACCGAACATTTGTATATCTGCAATTATAAAGAAATCCCCAGGCTTGTCGAGAGAATAAAAGCCCCCGCACTCCATCATTTGCCGGACTATTTCGTTCGTAACCTAAAAAATAAATATACGCGCCATTTTAAAGCGAGTTCAAAACAAAGAAATAAAAGTATGAATATGAATGCCACAGCCATGTGAACGGATGTAAACTTAGATCCTTTATATGTAAGAGATACATTTTAAAATATAATTTTTAGTCTTCTATATAATTAAAATAAAATTATAATTTCACAGAAGAAAGAGTAAAAACGAATAGTTTGCAAGAATGCTATGGAATATATTTATTTACTTTAAATGTGAATGCATTAAGTATTCACTTTTATTAAAATGCACATTTTTGCTATAAAGCATTTTAATGTATAGCTTTAGAATTGTAATTATTAACTTTGATTAAAATAAGAATAGTTATGTGAACGATATGTTGACAATGAGATAAATTTAAGTACCTGATCACCCCATTCATTGACAACAGGCATGTTGATATCATCCACGAACACCGTCATGGCTCTTCCACCCGGCGGCCCGTAAGTCATTCCCACACGCTTCTCCACATATGACTCTATTATTCTCTATGTAATATTAGTAAAAAAATAGTTTTGTAATTCTAAACATATTCTGTTGTCCACTTTAATTAAATGCTTATACATATTTATTGCTACTAATAATAAAAAAAATAAATAGACGCAGTGTGATAGCGTCTGACGTATCTAATGTGTACGTGATGATTGTGAGTTCGATTTTTAATTAGATGAATTATCTTTATATTATTTTCATTTCTCCGCTGCGATGACAAGACGAAGCGCGGTATCGAGTTCCGCCACTCAACAAATTGTGTGTCGGGCTGTATTGTGTGTATTGACACTAGGTTCTCTCTGCTGAAAAAAAATAATATATACATATTATAGTCATTAGGCAGTAAGTAAAAAGCGACGGGAAATTAAAAATATACTTGGTATTTTGCAATATTGCATACTGTTTATTGTTCTTTACTTACTTGAAACATGTTTGGAGTGGTAGCAGAAGAAAAATTTATCATCTTAAACAATTTTACTTCGTTATCGTATTTTGCCATATAGCTCTTGAGCATCACAGTCTTGGCAGTTCCTTGTTCACCAATCAAAAGAACTGCTTTATCTTGTTTAGCAATTGTATCGATTAAGAACGATATGCACACATTGTCTACATTAGGTACCAGTATCGATGCATATTCAGGTACACTATCAGGAGGATATATGTAATCTTCTACAATCTCGGACCTAAAACAGTTTTTGTTTTTCTTATTTCTTATTTTTTTTTACATCACAAAAATATCATAACTATAACTTGTAGCGGATAACAAAGATTAAGTCACATATGTAACACATTCATTCAAGGTAGGTAATAGGTAGAGCGTCGCCTGAGATGGTGTGGCCACTTTGCGCGCCGACTTCAGAACTATGTCGGAAGAGTACACCTTGATATATCTGTTCCTGAAGCAAGACCTTCCGGAGGCCGAAGGAAGTGATGGCTAGAAGTCATGCAGCAGGATATGAGAGCCAATGGACTTACCATTGAGGATGTCAAAGATCGCACAAAGTGGAGGAATTAAAAACGAGTAGGAAGGCAGACCCTGGCTAGGCCGGGAATAATACCAAGAAGAAGAATTTACGATGAGAGTTATTTTCTTGGCCACGGGTAGAACCTGATACATGTGGAACATCAATTTACATCACGACGTCCGTCTAGACTCGATTAAAGGGCACTGCAGGAAACTGTCCACTCGCTATTTTGAAACAGCTTCGACTCATTCCAACATTATTAGTACACCACGTACACCACGTAACATATTATCCGACGAAGCTGACCGCATGACAGTAGCTAACAACGCAGAACATGTAGGTAGGGCTACACATAGGCGCAAACAGACAAGGTACACACACCCTCGCCGCCGGTGGAGACAATGTCCCAGCTTCACTGCAGCCCAAGCGCACCTAAGTGCGGGAGAGCGCAAACACTAAAGTTCCAACAGTGTCCCAGTGTACAAACGAAGTATTCGTGGTAACGAGGTTCGTGTATTACAGGAGACTGAAAAGTAATTTAAAAAAAAAACTATGTATTATATAACGTAAAAAACTGTCCGAATTACCAATGCTGCCACAAGCCATATTCATTGACCATGTAGTCAAAGGGCATCACCCACTCCTTGGACTTCGCGCCCGGCCAGTCCATACGCACTGGCAGCTTCGTCATATACTCCGCCATACGGAACCGACCGTCCAACTCTAACGCAGTGCCCAGAGACCACATCATTGCGAACACAAATAATCTTTCAAGATGTCGGTCTGTGTGTAATTCTGTATTATATTTAGTCATTATTAATAGCCAAGTCAAGTTTACCTTATTTACATCAAATATTATTTGTGTGAAAGTGAGACATTTGCGACAATAATTTGCATACATTACGTTTTTTCCACATTTAATACAATACTAGCGAGAGATTTAAAACAAAATTAGCCAAGTTAATGACTAATTTTGCATATCTTATAAATAGAGTAGTATAATATTTTTTACTTGATTTACTTACTTCCTCCTGGTATTTCTATTTGTAACAGACCCATTAGAACGTCAATACTTTGCCTAAAACGTAATTCGACTTATGTACCAAGTTTTTTATTTATACCAATAATAATTAAAAAATAATTGAATAATACTTGCACCTTATATAGATAGCTTCTAGAAGTTTCATTTTAGCCGGTAATTTTTGTTGTACATACGAATGAACATCATCGTAGACTTTATTGAACGCGGTTCTAAAGACATCGGCTTCTTTTTGTGACCTTTTTTTAAGCCATCCCTATGTGTAGTTAAATTACACTAGTTATTATAAAACATATCTATTTTACAAATCGTTTTTAAAAATAAATGAAAATAAACATTTAAAACACGATAATGACGCACTTGAAAAATATTAATATGTACATGCCACGGTTACGTGTAAAATAAATGAATGAAAAACAGAAAAATGTTTGTCTTCACACAGAGTTTCATATTAGCTTAGCTAAATACGAATGTGCGTGAAGATAAAAAATATATAGAGGAATAATTATATTTAAATTATTTTCATTTCTCCGCTCTGGCAGACAAAGCGCGGCGTAGAGTTCCGCCACTCAATATGAATTCTCGATTTCGGGCGGGAAGTGGAAAACGGAGTGTCTTGACACTAGGTTCTAGGTAGGATATGCAAGAAAAAGCGTGACGCTGAAAAAATATATTTTCAGCTCCACTGCTCCGATTATTATAAAGTAAATCCGAGAAATAAACTGACCTCCAGAATAGGCTGCCATTTCAGTACAGATGAAGATAAGAACACCATGCCCATACGACTGACAGTCGCTGGAGAAGCATTATCGACATTGTCTGGTTCGAACACAAGCTTACTGTTCTGCGCCATCGATATGCGATCTCCATTTGCAAGGGTTAACGTCTTATTATCGTCTAACACTGAATTTAGGTTTTCAATCCATACAGCGTCTACTGGACCATCTGTTTGAAATGTAAATATATATTTATTTTTTCAGTATCAAAAAACACCATGATAATGAGTTATGAATAATACACAATAATAAATAAAAATTTGTATATTAATGATTTAAATATTATTTAAGAATTATTAAATTTAGAAAATTTTTCTTAACGTATATATAAAAATAAAGACATATTTAGGAAACGTATAAAAACGAATCATTAATGACGTATTCATATAACGTAGCGGGATTTGAACGTATGGCTTAGCGGTCAGAGCGCTTGAACCGTTTTCAAGAGGAGCGGTTTCAAATCCCGCTGTGTTAAACATTTTTATACGTTTTCTAAATATGTCTTTTTCAATTTCCTAAGTGTGCGATTAACACTTTAAAAACAACAAATGTAAAAAAAAATATATATAATATAGTTAAAATTAAATTTTAATTTTAATATATATGTAATATAATATAAAAACCTAAAACAATCCACGTAGTATCACTCTTTTTGACTTTTAAAGCCCTTCGCCACAAGGTGGAGAATATGCCATCAGTCCAATCATTTGTAGCCACATCTAAACGACCAAACATTTGAGGTGCTGTTATTGCCTGTAAAGATTTTATATTTTCTTTCTTTAGATAATTCCTCCTATTTCCTTTTGGTATCTTATGAAATACTTACTAATTAACCAAAACCTATTTCTAATAGCAAGTTAAAATCATAAATATTTATTATAATCATGTTGTAAATTTAATATTTTCATATATACGCTTAATACAACGACTTTCAGAAATCGATAAATAAATATTATATTATAAATGTGAAATTAACTGTCTGCCTGTGACGTCATCACGGCAATGCACTGAACCTGATTGTGATGAAATTTTATATAGAATACTTGAGGGTCTTGGGATGAACATGTGCAACTTTTTTCTCCAATTTTTTTTAGTGTTTCCTGGAACTTCCTTGTTTTACAAAAATACCGCCGATAATACGAAACAGCTATAGATCACCCGGGCGAAGCCACGAGCGGTTTTAAATACGAGCTATTTTTTTCATATATAATTAATTTAAAACAAAAACAATAAATTAATGGCAAAATAAATATAATCAATAAACCTTTGGATTCATCCTCATCTCTCTATGAGGCTTGCCGACTTCAGTCAAAGCAGCCATCAGCGTGTGTATACACGTAGTTTTTCCTGAACCCGTAGGCCCCATAGTCATCAGACCATGACGTACTAACGATGTTTCATATAACTGAATTATTTTTAAATTCCACTCAGGATGATTCACTAAGCCTGAACGGTCTGTTACTATTGTTATAGCTCGTTGCATTTCCCTTTAAATAATATTAGGTTGAAATGGTCATTAAAAGTGTAAATTTATTTATATTTGAAATATAAATATTTATTTCAAATACTTTTATAATAATTTTAAATCATAAAATACCATACGATTTATTCAAATATACATTACAAGTTTCGGTTCATATTCAAAAAGTTGTAAAACAAGCTTTGCAATGTTAGATTATTTGATATTTTTTATCTTAAATATTTTATACGCTAAGAAGTTAATATATATGTTTTAAAGGATTATTACTTAGAATATATATTGCATGTATGTATACGCTATTACGTGTTTGACGTTTTTTTATTTATATTAAGAAATTGTACCTCTAAAAGTGGAAAAAGACCAGTAAGACTTACTTTAAGAGTACTTGATGGCATTTATATTACTTCAAAATATTCTTTTGCAAAATTACCTTTGCATCGTTTGGCTAAGTTTCATGCCTGGGAATAAATCCTCAATCAAAGATATAAATAAGGGCTCGTCTTCATCTACCAGTTTAGATACATTCATTTCCCTATATTAAGAAAAAAATGTGTAACATCACATATAAAGATTCCTCTTAAAAATTAATTAAACTGTAAAGAAATTATATAAATTTCGTACTTTAATACTCTCATCATGATATTTTCCTCAGTACTTTCTGGATTCGCGCGTTTTTGAGAACCCATAGTTCGCAATACGGATAGAATATTTCTTAGTCCAAAATCATAGTGCACCTGTTTAGATAATTGTTCCTCACAAAGTTTGTATAGGGTGAAGAACTTTCGTGCTAAAATAATTAATAATTATATATAAAAAAAAATGTACAGGGCGAGAGTTAAAATATAAATCATAATATTACCCAGTAAAATATTATCTTTGAATCCACAGCTAGCCAACTTAACCCTAATAATAATTTGTCTATCAGGGACCATCATGGCGACGGAGCGGAACTGTATCTTCAAATTCTCCGGCAACTCCTGGCGGCCGGCGTAGCCGGGGTTCATTGTGATTATGAAAGCGAACTCTGGGTTCAAACTGACTGTATCACCATCACTATAAATAAATAGGTGCTCTATTTTACAATATTAAAGAACACTAAACTTTGTAGACCTAAAATGCTTCAAACAGATAAAAGAAATTAATATTATTTCGCAAGATATATGAAGGTTATATTGCTTATACTAAAGAAATAAATACCTGAAAATAAAGAACTCTCTTCTTTCGCGTCTAGCTGTAAGACAGATATAGATCTGTTGAGCCGCCACTGAAAGTACTGGCAACTCGATGCGGTTGAACTCATCGAAGCAACCCCATGTGCCGGACTGCGCCAGGCCTTTATATATGCGACCTAACCCTGTTAACAAATCCTTTGTAAAAATGCTAGTCAAAATTATAATGTAACGACTATTTTTATTTATTAGGGTACGAATTGATTATTCATATCTAAGGCAGGACAGTAAACAATAACCTCTAAAATCCATCTGATCGGAGCAATTGAATACAATGACAAGTTTGCCCAAAGTCCTCCCCATGTCTTTTGTAGTTTCAGTCTTCCCGGTGCCGGCGGGCCCCGCGGGCGCTCCCCCCATACTCATCCCTATCGCTTGAGATAGCGTGATGTAGCATCTGTCTGTCAGTGGTGTGATTACTAGACGCTCGGTTATTCCTAGGTATTCGTTCTGTTGGGTGGGTATGTTCAGTGAATATCTTTTTTTTAAATATTAAAGACATCAAAATTTTGAACGTAACTAAATTTGAACACAATGTGAAATTTAAGGAAAATATACAAATAATCCTTACATTATTTCCAATAAGGTGAAACTTTGCTATGGCTGTGTAATATACTAATTTAGACTAAGACTTTTAAGTAGAGTGTACAGTAAATATGGTACTTATTTTCTTGTTTTTCAGCTGCACTCATTTCCCTCATAGCAGCGTAGGCGGAGAAAACTACTAACTAATTTCAACACACTTCTCCATTTTCCACCCGAATCAGTAATAAAAGTAGACAGTATGTCAGCAAGATTAATGAAACAACTAGTACTTTATGAGTTAGACAAACTTAAATAGTTTAACCTGATATATAAAATCTACATCAGTAATAGATACAATACAGTCATCGCTTTCGTCATTATAATAGAAGCGAGCTTGTTTTTGCCATTCAAAGTCTGTTGGAGTTTTAATCCTCAATTTCACTAAATCATCAAATATATCTCTGAAACAACATTTTATGAAAGTTTTTAAGTAATGATAAACAATTTAAGTTCCTAAGAATTCTTCTGATTTTGACAGATTGCATAATTTCTAAGTTTATATAGTTTATAACCTTTGATGCACATGAATAGTAATCATAGTTTCCACTCTAGTTCTATCCAGTGGCGCCAAATCTTTAACTGTTTGATCAATTAGTCCATTTAGTAAATCTAGATTTTTCTGATTTGTGATTCTCATAATGAATTTATCGGCTCTAGCCTTTTTCAAAGCGTACTCAGCATCACTAGTCCATAATATTTGCATTCCCAAAAGACTTGCCTAGACATTAACTTATAATAAATAAATATTTTTTAAATGTACTTCAAGGTTACAAGGACACGAGAACTTTTATTTTAATAAATATCTTTAAACGATATTTTTCAAGAACGTATTCTTCTACGCTTACTTTTTAAGTTTTTAAAAGTTTCTCTTACAAATGGTCTTACTTTCATAAAAGAAATGTATTAATTTAATTCATATATATTCATAAAATATTTTAGAATTAATAAATATAATATATGAATGAAACCTGTCCAGGGTAATTCCAAAATCCAACCAAAAATTCAAACTCTGGATCGCCAGCCATTGCTTGTGAAATTTGTGCAATCATATTTCGAACAGTGTCCTTCATAGTATCCAATAATGAGTTGAGCCATATCTATGTTAAAAAAAAATCAAAAAAGGTTTAGGTAGAATTTAAGCCAATATTTTAAAGATTTTATATTTAAACTAATTTTCTTAATGTACCAAACAGATTGTAAAATTCACTTCTTTTAAATGATAACTAGAAAATATGGGCAATTAAAAGACGTTCAAGATACAAAATATAATAAATAATTTTTTTGCATACATACATACCTCAACTCCGCCAATGCAATTGACGGGGCGTTCCAATGCGATGGTTTCCCCGTTATCAGAGTTCATATTTATTATACGATCCTTGTCATCAAAATCAACAGTGTATAATGCGTCGAAAATACTTGGCAGGTGAGGCTGTAAATAAATGAAATAACATACACGTTTTCAATCTGATTCATATAAATTCATAAAAAATATTATAAAAGTAAATTACCTGTATAGAATGAGGATTTGACGCTTGACCTAAAATTTCCAAAAGCACAGGGTCTGATACGAAGAAGAACCTGGGGAAGATTAACCGCTTCGTTTCTAGATAACCAGTCAAAGATTTCTGGCAAGCTTCTAATTGTTCAATGAGATGAGGCAACAATTGCCTCAGTGTATCGTCCGCTACGCAAGTTTCCACGCAGTTCACTATGTCCCGAGCTCGGTACATAATCTTTACGTAGGTTTTATCGATCGTCTGTAATTAATTACATGTGTTTTTTTTAAATGCCACGAACTATTAATTATAAATAATTCAAAAATTCTTGAATTGAATTTAAGTCCCATTTAAAACTACTGTTATTTTTTTATGAAATAAGTCGTAACACGAAATTTACAGGGCCATACAAATACTCCTTAAATCTATTATCCTTTATCTAATATGAAATATGTCTTGCACTAGCTAATAGCCTAGTTAATTTATGCTCCTTGGAACTACGGCTGTGCTTGTGCACTATAATACTTACCATGATTTACTAGATACAGTAACTTTATATACTACTTTAGTACTTATAGTATAACAATGTCTACGCTTGACAACAACAGCTATTATAACCATAATGTTTAAACATTTTCAAATACAATTAATATGTTCAAGTGAATCATAAAAATACCGCAAATCTTTTAGCCTCCGCTGGCAGTTGTTTTGCAATATCTCCACCGACAAATACGGCTTCCAAATACATCCACAAATTCTGTACTTGAAGCCACTTTTCTAATATATCAGTAGTACCAACCAACTTGTTAATCCACAGCAGTATGTCTCTTTTAAATGGAGCATTATACCTATGTAATAAAAAAATAAAAATTAGTGCTTTTATAATAAAATAAATAAATGAAATAATTTAACTCAAATTTAATGCATTTGTCCGTTAAAGACGGAATCCAATTTTAAAAAGGTAAATAAAAAGAACAAAATAATTTAATAGTACGTTTTGCTTATTTATGTATTATAAATATGAATATAAATGATTGAACGAAAATAATAAAAATCTCCATCCCAGTAAGTCAGCATCTGGCTGCAATCGCCATTGGTTGTGGGTACGATTCCCACTACCAATGATTCAAATACCAACAATGATTGGAATGATTATAATTATTTTCATTTGTCCCCTTGGGATAAAGGACGGCGTTGAGGTGCGCGACTCAACACACAATGTCTTGAATTTGGGCGGTAGGTGGAGAATGTAGTGTCTGGACACTAGATTCTTTCTGACTACCTTCCTATAAGGGAAAAAGGGTGAGTAATGAAAATCGATAGATTATATGAATTAATATTATAATATTTTGTATATAATGCACTTTTAAAGATTAGTACTAAAAATAAATTGAAAAATCTTTACCTATTAGACGCTAACGAGTTCAGGATCATTAGAGAGTCTTCTAGCATCGTGATGATATCAAGTGTCTCTTGCGGCTTTATAAGCAATTCACCGCGGTTTTTAAATGGAGCGAAAGTTAGGTCTACAACCGCCCAATCCGCAATCACTTGTTTCAATTTTGCTTCTATATCTTTTTCTTTTACCGCACTGATACATATATCCTAAAAAATCAATATAATATAATAATTTTGTAATAGCTCTATTATTAATAATCTATACCATAAAAAAAACAGTAAAAGTGGTTACTGTACAATAAATATATTTGCAAAGCAGCTTCATGATTTTTCCTCCAGACATAGATAATCTGTCACTTAGTTCGCCAGAATTCGAAAAATTGCATGATGTGTGGCGAAACTCAACATTACACTTTTGTGTAAGCGGAGATATTAAAATGATTTAAGTATAGTTACTCCCGGATGTAACTCGACCATCAGATATACTTTGCGTTCTCTGCACCACGATTTATGAGACCCTCATAAATACTATTTATTTATAACCGGCAGGAATCAGATGAAATATGATTTAGAAAATTACTATTTTATTAGCACATCAAGGCAAAGTTTTAAGTGTCTTGTCACTACAGCTTGCAAGTCAAAATTGATATGAAAGAAAAAACACTGAACCACTCACTTCAACATCTTCTTTATTTTTGAGCAACGGAGCTTCCATAACGTGGGCTAAAGTAAATGTCTCAGACTCAACATCCAATACACAATCTGTTAAACAATTTTTTATATATTATTTAATGATTTAATTTAAAATAAAATGTAAAATTTGTAATTTGAATACTGTTTTTGAAAATATTTTATAAAAATAAATCTAATATAACTTGACTTGAAAACTAGCACTACGGAAAACTTTACTAATTTCTTTTTTTTCAGCTTCACGCTTCATCCCGCATAATAGAGTAAGCAGAAAGTTCCTCGTGGCTAGTATTGAAATACGCCGTTCGTTACTAATAATATTAAACTATATTTTCTTATATTCATAAGTACTAATTTACTCATAAGTTTTTCCAATCTCTTCCAGTGACGATCTTTCATGGCCTTGTCGGCCATTAATTCGAGTAATGGACAAGTTTGATTAAAATCATCAATCTTATTTTTCAAATCAATGAAGGCTGGCCAATCTTTCATTCCACGAGGCAGTTTGCGACATCTGTGATTTAAATAGCATTAATTAAAGACTTCAGAGACTATATCTACCACTGTATCAAATATTAATAACCAATTTAAAATCCAGAAATACATGAAATATATTAGGATAGTACATAAAATAAGGTTATGTAATTACTTAAATTCACAATAAATTCTCAAAATTTGACAAAATTAGAGAATCGGATATTACTTAATAGTTACTTTAAATCATCGTAACTGAACCAAATATATTATAACAATTCTGTGAAGTCATAACCCCTATGAAGACTTATCGGCAGATATACCGCAAGCATTAAGACAGTTATCATTGTCACTATAGATATATATTGCAATCTACTACAAAATAATTTGTATACCTCAAATCAAATTCAGCTAACTGCGAAACAATCTGTTCAATATCTATTGCGGCCCAAGGTGTTTCAAAATATCCATCAATAGAATTCATTACTGCCAGATATAAAGTATACCTGTTATAAATCAAAATAAAACTATAGAACTTTATTCAAATACGATAACTATTGTGTTAATGACATTAATTAATTGAATTATAATGCAGTCAATAACGAAATAAAAGTATACAGTAAAATTTCATTAATATACGCTTGCTTAAGACGATATCTCGCATAATACGCTCTTTTACATAAGTTCCTGCAAGTTGAAGCATTTTTCGTACAATTTGTGATATTGAAAAATAACAGCTACTTTGATTGTTAAGTCTATAAATATATATTTTTTTGCTAAACCCACATAATTATAATCAAAGTAACCTAAATCTTTTACTTTTAAATAGTACATAACAAATAAATGTCTAAGACCTAAGGTAATACTATAATGAATTATACAATTATATTATTTATACATTTACAAATAGATTAATTTCGTAACAATTTTATACGTGTATAATTCAATGCCTTCACAATATAACTATACAATATTTTATTTGACATTTCCCGTGTGATAACTTTTCACGCTTGAGACGCGTTTTTGTTAGGTCCCTACGTAAAATGTGAAAGATGTTCTACTGTATTGACATTCAATGAAATCTAGAAAAAAAAATTCTATAAAAAACATACTCTTACAGTTTACTTAAAAGATTGAATTCCTTCTTCTTCTGGTGCAGAATAGGGTAATCTTTAACTTCCATACCAAATAATTTTTCACCACTAGAATACATATCAAATCTTCGCCAGAGCTCATCAAATCTTGATTGGAACATTATTACTCTAAAAGTATTGACATTCATGAAAAACAGGACAAACAGGTATATAGATCATACATATAATGATTTTTTTTTTCTTTTAATATTACAAAGTTATTTCGGCTTGTTTCTTGCGTTCTAATTTGCTTAAAAATTTGGACGAGTTCAAATCCGGTGCTGATGTCCTTGCTAGGGCGGCCAGGATGACAAAAAAATATTAAAGATATTTTTTTTACTTAAAAAAATAATGTAATAATAATAAATAAAGTCATATTATTATTGTAATTATTTGTACGTATTAACTGGAAACATTATCACTTAAGTGTGCAAATGATGACACTAATACAAAAGCGTCGAGTTGCACGCAATATATGAAATCCGGGCAGAAACTGGCGACAAGATAGTCTTGATACTGGTTTCTTTCTACCTAACCTGCTATGCAGAAGCAGAGTGAAGCTGTATACAACGTAATCACTGTCCTTAATATTACTATGCATATACTATTATAAAATTGTACCTATCACTAGCTTCTCTAGCTGTGAGTCCTGGCGTCATAGGACCAAAAGCTTCGTAATCGGCATCGAACTTCAACACATCCGTATTGAAAGCTGCAACGCCATCACTTAGTTCCGTTTGCAGAGGCCCTTGCATGTCAACTATACGTTGTTGCACTTGTTGGGACTGAATAAAATATAGTACTATGTAAAGTAATTTAACAATTATTATTAGTTTTTATATTCATCATCTTCACGGAAGTAATTATTGCTATGCATTGTTATACAAATATTAATTATATTTTCATTAATACTAACAGTCATTAACATGTTCTGAAAAGCATACCGCAAACCATACACCATGTCAGCATCTTCTTTAGGTATGTCTATGTTAAATTGTGCAAAAGTTGCATAGCTTTCTTCTATCAAATCCAGTTCTATATCCATTCTAAAGTTATGATTATAAGTATATTTATTATGAAAAAAAATTTACGTATTCAAATTGAATAGTCTAAATTGTTTAACAAATATATAACTAGCGACCCGCTCGCCGCTTTGCCTGCTTAGACTACACGACTATAACTTTTTGGTTTATGAGCCGATTGAAATGAAATAAACACTAAATGTTAAGGGAAGTGTACCATAATACTATCGTAATTATTTTGGTTAAGCAGTTTCTGAGATTAGCGTACACAAACAGACAGACAAACAGAAAATATAATTAAAAATCTTTGTTTTGGGTTCTATTATATTCTAAATATATATCTAAATATATATTATTATTTCCATAATAATATTTTTTTTCAATAGTATCTTCCATGTACAGACAGCGATTAGTTACTTTTTATTTTATGTATAGATCAAGTAGATAACAAACATTATATTTTGAAATGAAACTAATTTCACCGGATTAATTGCGTTTAATATTGGTATTCGAAATTACATTTTAGAACCCGACATTTCGAACACTTGACAGTAGTCCGTGGTCACAGGTAGACTAAGTTGGCATTAGATATAGTATGGTATAGTTCACATATGGTAGTAGTGCCGATTGTCTCTCCACTGTGAGCGGCTTGTTGGTTTTCAATCCGATCACACCAGAAAGCAAGATACAGTCAGCTCATTCTCATTCGCAAGAATCCAGGGCAGTACGCAAAGCAACTAAGAAATTGTTGGTGGTAGTTTGATATAATAATTGTATCAAATAACAGACAAATGCCATCTTAGTCTACCTGTGACCAAGGACTATTGTAAAATGTTCGAAACGTCGGGTTCTAAAATGTATTTTCGAATACGAATATCATACGCGATTAATCCAGTTAAAAATAATTTCATTTCAATATGTGTAGTAATCGTGAAAATCAAAGAACTTATTAAATACGTAATACGCACCCAATAAACTCTTGTCTAATCAACTCCAAGCAAAGTATTGCGACCCTAACATCATCTAAGTCTTTAATTTTTTTGCTCATTGTCTTCATTCGGTCTTTAATAAATTGCATCAATTTCAGCACTCTCTCCTTATAAGCGTGGCTAAGTAATTTACCCAAAATCCTCTTCCATTCAACTGACTCAATATGTAAAGCTAACTTAATTTTATCTGAAAATAAAATTTAAATTTTAGCGCCTTTTGGTACCTTAAGAAAATAAACGTTCATTTTCTCATATAATACACACAACACAAATTTTAAAGATTGATTGATTTTTTTGATGAAATCTTATACAACTATTTGATTCACATGTTCCACATATAAAATATTATTAATGCTTCGAATTAAATTTCAATATTATAAAATTATCTTTGTATTTAAACAAGAAAATTATGCGGATCTATATCTATCTATCTATATATATAATAAAAAGATAACTGATCACTGTCTGTACGTGGAGGATATAAAAGATAAAAATATAATTCAAGGTAATAATAATAACCCAAAATAACGTTTTGTTGTTTTATTTGTATGTTAATTTGTACATTTGTGCGCTTTAATCTCAGAAATAACCAAACCTATTTAAACGTTTAGCGGCTCGCTAGTTATTTATATGATCAAGTACCCATATCAATTTGTATAGATCCTATGATGTGCCTCTCAGGTAGATTCAAAACTTCCTCAGTTTGATTTTCGTATTGCTTAAACATATCTCGGATGATAACATTCAAAGGATTAGTATCGACGAAATCTTGCACCTTTTGTACTCTTTTTTCATCCCATAAGTGAGAATATCTTGTATAATCCTGCATATCATATATAATTACTTAAGAAATTAAATATTACTTCATATAAAATAATATGTACTATATCTTCGAATGCAATACATAGGCAGGCACTATAGCGTTAAATCTTCCTCGGAGTATTAAAATATATTTATTGATTGTCATAGAATAATCAAATTCTCCTTTTTTCGGAACGGAAATTGAAAAACAGATTCCTCTTCCTATATATTGTGAAAAACGGCTATTGTAACAATTTAAAACTTGGGTAAAATTTTACCACAGCAAAATTTAATTTTTTTACGTGTACTTACGTAAAATGTGGTCGGTGCGGTTAACTTAACCTTGGTCGACTAACCTAATCTGACACGTTTCAAATATTTTGTCAATTATAAATCGACCTTGCAGCTAAATGCATACTTAAAATTTTGAGGGTAGTGAAAGTCCAGAGTAAATTATAACATAGCTAAAGCTACTACCGAACTATAACATATATAACGGTGCTCCCATTTAAAAACAACATCCGTGACATTACTATGCAAATGAGCTTTAATAATCGTATGGCTATTTTAAGCTTAGGTACTTATATAATGAAGAATGCTGAATAAAGATATGAATAAATAAAATTCATTACTGACAAACGATTAATTTAAAAATATATGTAAATAAATTGTAAATAAGTACGTACATTTAATAGTTTTTGAATGTCCGGCTTAAACATGTACATCATTCCCTGCAAAGCCATGACTGCACGGACGATGTCTTTATGCTCAGAGACCATACGAAAGTAGTTTCTGATACCTGCTATATTAGAGCCTGACCTAGATCCCACTGAAATATTTTTTTATTATATATCATATCATCACACTAGTATCTTTTAACAAATATATATTTAAAAATATTATTGGTTTCTCCCATATTTATTTAGCGATATATCTCTGTCATACTTGTAAATACTTACACGTTATATAAAAATATATCTCAAACTAGCATTAAAGAGACTCACCACTAACACTTCTCGTAGCCATAAGCGAATGCCCTTTCAACTGCTCCTTTTTGATAATTTCTTGTTGACCCCACATAAACACATTTCTGTGTATGTCCATTATACAATTTAACACTACCTAAAATGAACGTAGAATCAAGACAATTTGTTCTCCACTTTCCACCCAAAAATCGACACATTTGTTGTTGAATTGTGAAACTCAACGCCCACTCTTTGTCTTTCCAGAATTAATATAATTAAATAATAAATTATCTGAGTGGGAAACGGACCGACAACTTAACCATAATAAATATTTAAAATTATAATCCATATTAAAGATCGCGATTACATATTCTGGGTTTATTTTGATTCATATATATTTTTATATTTATATGTAATATAACCTGTGAAAATGCTGATTGAATTTCTTCTAAAGTAGGTTTTATGGATATTTTAGGTATTTCTAAATACATCATAGTTAACATTAACGGCCTCAATTTCTTTTGCTCTTCTGGATCTGTAGTCATCGTTAGAAAGCTGCACAAAAACAAGATTTAAAATAAGACTTCATTACTAGGAAAAAAGCAGATTCAAAAACATTTGTTTTACATTATTATAACATCAATAGTAAAATCTTTCATTGTGATCCTGGTTCATTTAGACAGGGTCTCTCTGTACACGGTTTTAAGTTCGATATATAATAAATTAATTAAATATAATAGTTTCCTTTACTCGAAATTGGTAAAGAACGTTGATAACGGAGTGTTTTATTACTAGATTCTCTCTACCTAGCTCGCAAATAGTGAGATATGCATAAAAATAAAATCTTGCCTGGACACAGATGCTCTTTTCCTCAATAAATCCAGGCTATTTCTTGTACATTTAATAAGAGATTCCAAGCACTTTGTCGCGAAATAAGCAAATAATTCATTACATTCATTAATGGCATGCATAGGTTCGAATCTATCCGGATTTTCTATCTCCATGAAAGCTAAATTTAAATAATAAGTTCTCATTTATAAATCAGTTTCCATTAAGAGATAATGAATAAAAAATAAAATAAAAAAAAAATTATAACTATATACCTGCGCCTTCAGGAAAAACTCTTGTTGCTGACGTGACTTGTTTTAAAGCTTTATCTATATCAAGCCTTAAAGAAATAAAAAAATTAAGTCTACGTTATCAATATACTGAACAGTGTGTTATCATATAGTGCTATGCATAAAAATTTAAGTACCAGTTGTCTTTTAGGTCTCGTATTGGCTGCGAAGGAACGCTATCTAGGAATTTATTAATTAGTTCAATAACTGCAACTTCAGCGTTCCACGATTTTTGCTGAATGTCATTTGCTAGAAGCAAATTAAAATATTAATATACAATTCTCGGCAGTTTTTAAATTAAGAACATTTTTTACATATATTACCAATTTCATCACGTCTTATAAGGTTTTCTTCATAGAAATTGCTTGGATCAACTGCTAACTTTGGTAAGTAAACTAATAAAGTTTTTGATATGGACTTTAGAATGGCATCAATACGAGCCTCTTTCATATCCACGACCTATGCAAAAAAAACAATTAATATTTGGAACCTCACTATAATAATATTTGTTAAGGTAAAAAAAATATAGTATAAAAAGCAAAACCTCCTTGACAAACAAATCCACTTCATCTAAAATTAGTTCGATGTTATCACAATACGCTGGTATTTCTAAGGAAGTCCATGTAATGATGGACAGTCCCGGTTGAAAGGCACTATCCAGTTTTACAAGTTGCGCACGCAACAATGGCAAGTACAACTTAGGCATGCTCCTGTCATGAATATTTATGTTAATATAAAACGAACAATATACAATTAAGAGCCAATAAGTGTACAAAGCATGTCTGTTTTCAAGAATCGAAATAATAAAGTTTTTATTTCACTTTTACTTATTAAATACCCACTAATACGCAAGTAATAGACTTCTTGGGTTACTAAACATAGATTTATCTACAATTGTAACATTTTTTCACAAAATTATATTAAATTAATATTATAAAAAATATTTATTTTTGCTTTTTTTTATACGTTTCGAGGCCAGTTGCCAATGTTTATGGTGGGTATGGATTGAATTTTAATGCAAAAATATATCAGTCGATAAGTGTTTTAATTAAAATATGTATAAAAGGAAAAAGAAAGAAAATTCATGCATTACTTTCTGATTTGATCGTTGCGCTCAACCAAGTACATCATGCGTTCATAATCTGCAAAGATTTTGTCCTTACAAAATGCCACTACTTGAGCGGTATCAGGGACATCTGTAATAATTTTATAGTGCTATAACTAGGTCTGGGATTGTTTCAATCTTAACTATACTATACATATTAGGAAAACGGAATAATTTGTAATAATTTAATATCAATATTCGATAGGTAATAGAACGAAAAATTTTTAATAACATTTTAACTCAACTATTGCTTTTCTCTAATAATTATATGTAAAAATGATTGCACTAACAAAGACCTAACTGCCACATATATTCCACTTCTCTGATGCATTCGGGTATGTAAACGTTGAAATTTACAATAAATTTATTGGTAGCTGGATGCCGTATTAATAATGGTGATACTAGACCCAGTCTCACCTATGAAAGTAATTTTTGTCTTTTAATCATTCTTTTATATCCATTAAATCTGTTTGGAATTCGCAAACGAATGTTATGGTTTATTTTATTCTACTAATTCTTAGTATTGTTACAAAATAAATAGTTTTAGTAAGGCTTTATAAAAGTACAATACTTATGTTATTAAGTATGTTGTCGACCCATCTGGCTATCCCCCTAAAAGGGTTAAATTAACTTAGCTTAAATTGAAAACATTTAGTTTGAATTTCCGCGGAAGGTCCTCCTCCCTCTTCATTCATTCCATAGGAATACGTGTATAATAAGATTAAATTATAAATTTGAGTTAAGTCTGTGATTTAAACGACAACGCCGTCGGCCGAAATCATGATATAGGTATAGTCGTGTAGTTTAAGCGAGCGAAGCCGCTATACAGCCGCGGGTCGCAAGTATATATTATTTTCAAAAACAAAAACGTCTTTGGACTTTTAGCAAAATAATAAACATAACCATAACTTATTACGGTTAACCAATTACACAGTTATAAGCTACGTGACATACCTGTCCCACATTTTCCGTCCACGCTTTGTGATAAATAAGCTCGAATTCCGTGAAGACTATATACATTACATTGTACAGCTTTATACATCTCTGCGTGTTCTAAAATATATTTACTAATTGCATTTAAGAATAAATTAAAAAGTCAAGCCTGACAGTATATAAAATAATAAAAAGAACAATTCTAAAAATATTTGTTTAAGTTACAGGACAAAAGTATGGTATTGTAGAATTCTGGATTCTTTTATTTAACACTAAATAGGTAATAAGGTATTTTTTTCATAAACGGAATGATTTATTTTTGCCTATGTCGAAAATTTCGGAAATAGGGTTAATATAATAAAAAGAGAAAATTAGAATATTCTCTATCATCACGCTAGTCATAGAGAACCTATTATCAAAACTTTCCCTTCTTCTTAACTTTCTTTCTCTGGTTGGAATTGAAGGCATTGTGTGTTGAGTGGTGAAACTGAACGCCTTGCTTTGTCGTACCAAATTGAAATCATAACCCCTTATTTTGCTTAATTTATAATATTTATACATGCCATATGTGTGATGACTTCATGGTGCTTTACAAACTCTTTCATTGGGTTCTTTATATTTTTATCGTAGAAACGGATCCACATCACTCTGCCTGAAACTGGCGGCATGTTTCTTGGCAAATCCGGATTCTCTCTTTCTTCATTGTATCTGAGTATTTTGTGTAATCTTTTATATTTCCGAAACATTATAGCCATTTTTTGTAATAATCGATACAATTTTATTGCGTATATGTGTTTGAAAAGAATTTTTTTTTTAAGTTCGCAGTAAATTATTCAAAATACTTTTGCGTTAATCTGCTTATAATACAAAATTAATAAAACATACCTATCGCGAATGGACTCAACTTCACCAGTATATTTGCTGATCAAGTCATAATATTGATCTTCTAGATACAAGCAATCTAGCTCAAGCTTTTTGAACCTTTCCAGCAAATGCAAGGCAATCTCTGTAGTAGGACATTTATTGACGCTCTATAAATGCACAAAATCGTTATTAATTAGAAAGTAATTAGAAAGTAGACAAATTAATAGGTAAGTAAGAAAATGACGTGAAAGGAAAAAGAAATAAAATTTGGCATGAATAACAAAAGGTCTGTAGTATTTATTATTTCCCCGGTGACCTGGCCTGCGTAATACCTTAAATTTAGTATCAGCAAGTGAATTTAACTATGGATAGATCGGTAATCGCCACCAAATAATATGTATGTTTATAAGTTAATAATTTCTTTAAAAGCATTTTTTTTTATTATATAAAAAGTACATGAGAATTAAATTACTGAAATCATAAAATTCTCTAGCAACAGTTCTTGTGCGGCAACAGCGTCTTTGTATGCTTTGTAGTCTTTATCGAAATCTGGTCGTCTGTGAAAAGAAGATTATTTAATAATTACCTACACAATACATATAAAAAATAAAAAATATATATAGCCATATCAGTTAAATAATGTATTTACTACTATTATTTTTTAATTTTCACTCATAACTGGCTCCATTCTTCATTTCCCGGCCAATTAAAGAGATTCAATTTATTTTATTAAATTCAATAATTAATTTTCAGCTTTCACGCTTTTCCTTCATAGCAAGGAAAAGAACTCGGAGAGAATCTGTCAAGAAACTCCATTCTCCAATTGCCGCCCGAATTTAAAACATTGCGTGTTGATTGGCGATTTGCCTTGTTGTTGTCACAGGAGCGGAGAAAACTTATCATTCCTCTTAGTGACAAATCGAACTCTTAACCAATCACAATTACAATTGGACGCTGTACCACTGCGCCTCAAATGAATCGGATGAAACCGTCTACTTTAAATATTACAACGCTTATTTTAACTGCTAATTTTCTAACGCCATATTGAAGTCTCGTTTAAAATATATACATTTTAAATAAATATACCGCAACATATAGTACTAAGAAATATAAACTGGAAGAAACTCTCTACCTGTGATCCAACCCATCATAGATTTTACTTGAAATAGTCTTAAATAATTTATTAAAATTTACGGCATATTCTTCAATACCCTCAAGCGTTGTTTTGTTCAAGACATAATACCTTATGTACGTTTGGAACAAATCTACAATCTGCAATGTTACGTGTATTTAGTTTAAAAAACTGGTTAATAAATAAAGTAAATTAAATCTCACAACGAAAAAAGATAGTTAAAAGTTTTCATCACATTATAGATTACATTTTTATGGCGGAGCAAAGAAAAGAAAAATTTGTTTTATCTATATTTTTAATAATTTTAAATAAAGGAAAAGTAGAGGTATTTTAAAATTAAAACTGAAACTCAAATAAACTGTATAATGCCTTACAAATTATGTATTCAGGGCATCACAATGGAAATTATTAATTTATTAAAAAGAAACGAATACATTTGAACGTAGCGGGCCCACGCCGCTTGGAAATCATCCACACGTTTTCTTAAAATGTTTTTCACATCATAAGTGTGAGAATAAGATTTTAATGAGTTAAAATGTTAAATTAAATATTATACATCTTACTATACAACATTAATAAAAAGTATATAAAAACCTTCAACAATCGTTTCCGAAAGGTCTCGAACTTTCCAAATATGTACATTTCCGAACAATCGAAGGGACGCTCATCTGATGCCTCCATCATCTCAAGTTGAGTTTCGTTGTAACATTCACGGTAAAAACTATACAGGTTGAGGCATAACTACGAATATATGCACTACGTTATAATTGGACAAGTTACGTATAAAAAACACAATTTAAACCCTTCGCAATTGCAAATAGTACCTTAGTAGTAGTACTAATAACTTAGTATTAAAAATATATAACTTTTATACGAATATATCTTTCTCATATTATAGTTTCTTAATGTAACAATACATGTAATTTTTATGTACCTTAGCTTTTTTATTAAAATTAAGCTTATCTTGATTCCAAATAGTCTTTCTGCTGCCGTTCGTTAAGTAATCCATGCACATGTTTAAAATTTGATTTGTCACTTTCACTAACAAAGTGGATATCTGTTTAGTTGTGTTGTAGTAACGAGAGGTTGCGTAGACCATTCTAACAGTATAAAGCAAACCGGGTATATACTGCTGCATTGTCAGAGGATCACATCTACAAATATAGAAGTCATATTTTAATTGTGAATGCTATGTAATATGACTTAACTTTACATGTTATTGTAGAGTTCTATTGCGATTTGCATCTTATAGGATGATCAAAACATATCTAATTGATTGTGAGGGTTATTGGTTCAAGTCCTGTTCGAGTAAATGTTTGGTATATAATACATTTGTATGTCCCCAATATGTTTACACAACGGTCTCATTTATATTGAATGAATTATATAAGAGGGATGCGAAAACAAAGGAGTTAGGTCAACATAATAAAAATTAAAATATTTATACCTGTAGAGAGGTTCACAATATTTCTCTAAAGCATACAAGTATTTCACGTTGTCGGAAGCCTCGTTATAATAATCCGTTACTTGATTGTCAATTAGCGCCCATTTCTAAAATAATAATGTTACCAGCATAACTATCACCATATTATTATAGTAATAACCAAATATGTAATAACCAATTATGTTAGTTATTATAGTAATAACCAAAAATGACATACAATTTTTAGATTAACTTTATTTCTTTGTACCTTTATTAGCTTAGATTTAGCACGAATAAGCGTATGTATATACATTTGACAAGGATCGCTTTTAATGTGTTCTATAATTGAAGTGAAAGATGTGAGCTGACGACGCCAATGGTCCAGTTCAGCCAACGGCCCGATATTTGATGGCTCTCGACGTAACTGCTGACTTTGCACTAGAACCTAAATTATTTACTAAATAATAAATTTAAACACTTTATAATGAAAGATAAAACTGCAAGTCCTACTAGCGAACTGCAAAATAAAATAATTTAGTCGCAATTAGAGTATGCTACTCATAAAATAGGGTATAATTTATATATATGGAATACCCTATTTTAGCTTTTGCATAATAAATATTGTTATGTTGAATATTTTTGCATAATTTAAATAAACAAGTGACGTAGTAAGAATTTATACATATGCAAAATAATAGATACTTCTTTGTTGGATCACAAAAATCTTTTTATTTGACATAAAATTACCACCAAATAATTTTACCATCATTATCTGTTTCACCCACTGCTTTACGAATGAACAAATTTCTTCTAATACGTGGGTTTTTGTAATTGCTAATTTCATTTTTTCTTGATCAGCCAACTCTTCTTCGTATAGTATCAAATTTATTTTAAACTTGGTACAACAATCCAGGTCCATTTTAGTTTCTGACAGAAGATGGTCGTTTAAACATAATTTTAATTTCATTAAAGTTTTTGTGAGAATAATAAAATTAAATATAACTCACTGGCTAAGTAATCAACAAATAACATTATCTTCGATATATACGACTTGATGGTATCTTTACTCTTTGGATTAGGAGGATTGAGGTCTCCCCAAGCTTGACAAGCTTCTAATGCAGAAACGTATACACGTTGCATAGTTTTAAATATACCAGATACTACATTTTCAGTTTCTTGACTCATATCAAAAATTACCAAGAAAAAGTCCTAAAATTATGTAGTTGTATAATTAAGGAGCATAATGGAGAAGTTTATAATATGTATACTTTTAAAAACTATATATTTGGGCTCATATATTTTAAATGGTGGAAAATCTTACATCTGCAACGGATTTCATATCAACAGCCTTATTTTTAATCCTATAACTTGCTACGCACATTCCTTCTGTTCCTATAGTTGCCGCATCTGATATATAAGTTCTTTCCATTTTCCCCTTTTGGTTTGGAACAAAGCGACCGGATTCTATTAGAAATTAATAAAATTATTGACTTATATAGACTGATGACGGGAAGCATAAATATTACTAGTGAAAGAACTTGAATTGACAAAAAATTACCCATTTTTAATGGCGGTAAAAAAGCATCGCAAAGAACAAAGCAATTCCTGCCACCTTCGATTAAAGCACTATCTAAAACTTCAATATGAATATCCGCATCATATACACCGTCCTGTAATAATGTCGAATTGACAAGGGTCTGTTATATATATGATTTTTTATTACAAAATATAGAATCAAATCATATATAATAATAATACCAAGACGTAGTCGACGGATTTGTTTAAAAGAGCAGCTGAATTTTCTAATAAAAATCTACTTTGTGACTTTAAACCTCCGGCTCGATTGCCTCGAGCTTCTTTTGCTTTGGCCTTAAAATAATAAAAAAATATGTAAACGTTGAAAAATCACATTAAGGAAGTAAAATTAAACAATTTATTTTATTAATTAAAGGCTTTATTTACTTGTTTATCCTTGTAAGATTCATGGGCTAAATTCAAAGTACTCATAGATACTTTACTTTTCTTTTGAATATCTTTTAATCGCGAGGAGACATCAAGAATAGCTTCCAAAGCTGTTCTATCTATATCAAGGACGTGAGCAGACGACGCTTGTGCGGCCGGAAATATAGATTGCTTTCTTGAAATTCTCCGTATGGCTTCGTCTATTTTCACCGAAGTATGTTTAAGATTTTCGAACATGCTCTTGCTCATCTTCAGCATCATGTGTACCCTGAGCGTCTTCTGGTGGAACAGTATCTGCATTTTCTTCAGGGACCTTTTCAGCCGGTTCATCCGCCATTATTAAAATAAAATGAATTAAAAATTAAAAAATAACCTATTTGTCTTCATACATACAACAAGAACAATGATTATGAATTTGAAATATATAAATAATGTCAAGTACTTTCTTTCAATTAATAATATAAATATATTTGAATTTTGACAAAGTGATTCGAATTTCAAAATAAAATTACTTTCTTTTCGTTAGTATTTTGAATGAATATATAAAGACCTTCTTTTAAAATGTATAAAAAATCACACCATATATTCAAAAGAAAAAAAAGCAAGTAAAACGTTTATACACAACGATTACTAAATAAGTTATTGGTAATATTATTTTTCCCTTTTCCTTTTTATATTAATTTTATTTCTACATTTCTATTTTTAAAACCTACTTATACTGTTATATTGTTCTTTAATTTACATATTATAAAAATACAAATTGTATGTCAAAATTAATTGTCATTTCACTTTCACATTACATATAAAAAATATAAAAATATATATAGCCATATCAGTTAAATAATGTATTTACTACTATTATTTTTTAATTCTCACTCACCTCCGTATCTTTTAAGATGTAATTCTAGACATAGAGAAACCTATCGATAACTCGCTCCGTTCTTCATTTTCAATTAATTTTCACCTTTACGCTTTTTACGCATGGCAAGGACAAGTACTCCGAGAGAATCTGTCAGTAACTCCATTCCCCAATTGCCGCCCGAATTTAAAACATTGCGTGTTGAGTGGCGGCGAAACTCTACGCCGCGCTTTGCCTTGTTGTTGTCACAGGAACGGAGAAAACTTATCATTCCTCCTAGTGACAAATCGAACTCTTAAAAAATCACAATTACAATTGGACGCTGTACCACTGCGCCCTCGAATGAATCATAGATTAAATCATCTACTTTAAATATTACATTACTTTAAATTATAAAAAAATTACATCGTATAAAAAAAAATATCCTAAAATTTAGCGACCAAGTCTTCTACAATCGATTTTAGAACATCAAATTTTTTATCGACTGATACTAATCCCAAATACCTACTCAGCATCTCTAAGTTATTCTTTTTTAAATGTCACAAATGACAACTTTAAAAAAATTATATATTTTTAGAAAGAAAAGCGCGCCAAGTTAGTTATTGATTATTTATATTCAAAATAACGAAAAATGCGTCGCAATTGGAAAGGGCGTTACAAAAATAATTGGCACAGAAAAACAAATAAGACAAATAATTCGTCTGATACCAGTAGTGTTAAGAATTCATCATCGTCTGTATTGGCGTCAAATACGTCGAGATCTTCAAGAGCTCCGGCTAATCAACTACCCATTGTTGTACCTATTCACTCTGATTTAAATGTGTGGAAAATATATTTTCCCTCGGAAGGTAATACCTATAAAAATAGATTTAAATTCATACGAATCTAGTAAATCTATGCGCATAAATGCAATGATGTGTGCATGCGAAAAATATTAATACATTTTGCTTGTTTTTAGAGCAATCTTCAAATTCTGACATCTTAGAAAATATTAAATGTTTTCAAATCTACATAGAACAAAACAGAAGTTTTTTTGACTTGGAAAAAATAGATCTTACTCGCAGTGTGTCACTAGATTTGCAGAATTTGTTCAATGACGAGAAATTTAAAAATAAATGGTCTACATTTCAAAATGACTTATTTGAAAAACCTGATGTAACATTAAGAATATTGGAATTTTGTTTGCATGAGGTAACTTAAGTACATGTATTTTCTGGTAAGATTGTGCATAGTTTTAAACAGTATACTTCTACATTATTTCCTTATTAAATTATAAATTTTACAGACTCTAAAATGTGAATCTCGTATCAAAGTTAGAATATTAAACCATGAACCTGTTATACCAATAGCAAACCTTAAAGTTAATTATTTTGGTATGTGTTTTTTGTTAACAATTATTTTTTTGTAAAAACGTTCAGCTTATGTTATAAAATTTATTTATTTTTTCAGGAAAACTTGTAACTATTAAAGGTACTGTTATCAGAGTTGGTAGCATTGGTCTAATATGCAGTTCTATGGCATTTGAATGTTGTAGTTGTCATAGCATTCAAGCAGTAATGCAACCACAGGGGGTATTCACAAGTGTGTATAACATAGAAAAAACAATACAAATAAAATTAAAAATATATTTTAATATAATAAGTTTATGCTAGAAGAATAATGCTTATATTTATTTTAGCTCCAAATGTGTGTCAAAATTGTAAAAGTGGACATAAGTTTGAACCTCTACAGTCCTCACCATTTACCAATACTGTTGACTGGCAAGTAGCTAAAATTCAAGAAATTCAATCACAGGTATACTGGTTATAATAAGATTATAATGAACAATGTACATATGCATTTATAGTGATAGAGCTTAAATACTTTACAATTTATAGTAAATTAATTGTAATTTTATTATTTTTACTTTATATACAGAGCCTATCTGGGACAATACCTAGGACAGTTGAAATAGAATTACAAGGTGACCTAGTAGGCAGTGCTTGTCCTGGAGATGTACTTTCAGTCACTGGAATTGTACAGGTGAATATATATATAACTATATGTAACTGTGTCTTTATATGAAAAGTATCAATCACAATTATATGATGTCAAAGTATAGAAAATAAATATATAAATATACATGAGTCAAAAATATGAAAATTTCCACAACCTTTAGTGTATTAATATATTTTTGAGGTTCGTGGTGAAAGTAAAGGTGGTGAAGATGGACGTCGTGCAGCTAGACTTTTACAGCTTTATGTAGAAGCCGTTTCTATACACAGTCAAAGGAATCTTAGTAATCCATCTCTGTCATTCACATTAAAGGACTATTATGCTATACAGGTAACACATTTTATAAATAAAATATAATATAGTTACCTAATTTAATTTTTGTCTGAATCACCATTGTTACATACATTAATTATTGAGGCCATTGTGGTGCAGTGGCACAGCATCTGGCTGCTGACATGACTGGTTGTGGGTTTGGCCCCACTTGTGAGAATAATAACATTTAAAAAAATTTCTTCTGCTCTGGTGTACAAGACAAAGTGCGGTGTTGAGTTCTGAAACCAACAGATGATGCCTCAAATTCAGGCGGAAAGGGAAAAGGAGGTTATTGACACAAGGATCTCTTAACCACCCTTTTTTTTATTAAGATTTCTGATTACCTTGCTATGTGAAAAAACTTCAAGCCTACTGACCTAATATTATATCACATTTACTGATAAAAACTCAAAAAAAACATATTTCACATTTGGAGAAAGAATATGGTAGTGAATCACTCCATTGTTAACCTATTTTTAATTTATTTTATTATTATTAATACACTATGGACATATGGTTCATACATTTTATTAAACTTAAAATTTTTTTTTTAGATATCCACTATATAAAACTTGGCTTATATGACTCAGAGCTTAGTGTATATGTAATCACCAAGAGAATCCATTTATCTTTGAGAGCCTTATGTTCATTTATCTAAATAAATACAATTAACCTATGTTAGAAACCGTGTATTGCAGAATTTAATAAAGTACTTTTGTCTAAGGATGACCAATATATTTATTATGTGACTGGGACCTACAGTCAGACATGTTTCAAACTGTAACGGATATGTATTAATTAGTTAAATATAGGCATAATAATATCCTTTAAAATTTAACAAAAATATTTAAAAAAGGCTGTAATAACAACCTTAAAATCCCCATATTAAAAAATAATTGAAATGTTACAGGAAATTCATGCATCTGAAAATGTACTTAGGCTTCTAGTACATTCCTTGTGTCCAACGATATTTGGACATGAGGCGGTAAAAGCTGGTCTTCTATTGGGTTTATTTGGTGGGACTGAGACAGAAAAAGGAGCTCGGCCACACCCCCATGTGTTAATAGTTGGTGACCCTGGCTTAGGAAAGTCTCAATTATTACAAGCAGCTGCCCATGCTGCTCCTAGAGGTATAATTACATATTTTGTATTCATTTTCATATAGAGTATAAGAATGTTTTTTTTCTGACATTTTTATAAAACATCTACATCCATTGTTGCTCAGTGGGATAGTGTTTAATTAAGACACGACACTGACATCAACCAGTTCCGCAACTGGACACACAAATTCCACCAATTTTTCTCCAAAAAAAAACTTAACACAATTTTTTCTCTATAACTAAACCTGTACGGTACTCAGTGTGATTCTAGCATAGACTAGAATATACAATGCCAGAGGTGGGGAGAAAGAGACAGAGCTATGTGTGTATTGAGACGTATGCGTGCTAGGCGTGTACGTGTGCGGCGCGTCGGCGTCGGCGGGCGGGCTGACGGTGGCGCTGGGCCGCGAGGCGGGCGGCGACTTCGCGCTTGAGGCGGGCGCGCTCGTGCTCGCCGATAAGGGCGTGTGCTGCGTGGACGAACTAGACAAGGTAGAGGGCTCGCTTTTCTGCTTGACAATGGAATGTTCATTCAAAACAGGGATTGCATTATTTTATTATAAACTTATTATTATTACTTGTGATACATGCTCGCTAATTGTTTAGGTGACCAACATCACTTTATATTAAATGGTGCATTTACACGCTTGGCAAGGCTCGGCGAGCCTCCTCAACCTCACTCGAGAAAACTACGTAATGATGTAACCGGCGCTCACCGCAAGCTTCCTATGATTTATGTTCTGTGATTCCTATGATTTATGACTAACGTCTGGCCCGAGTCGGCAACAAGGTCTTGCAAGTTGTCACAAGCCAACATGTAACCTCAGATGGGCGCGCACCACAGCAGCCTGCTGGAGGCGATGGAGCAGCGCCGCGTGAGCGTGGCGAAGGGCGGCGTGGTGTGCAGCCTGGCAGCGCGCGCCACGCTGCTCGCCGCCGCTAACCCCGCTTGTGGCTCTTATAATAGGTAATAGGTCGCTTCAAATTTTACTCATTTCACAAATGACTTTATCTTGTGTTTTTTCTTTTATATATTTATCTATGTATATGTAAGTCTCTGCAATTTGTTTTATTAATTTATATTAAAAAGATCTTTCTATTTATTTTTTTTGTATTATTTACACCGTTAGGATAGGGAAAACATATTTAGAACGTCGTATATAAATTTTAACGCAGCGGAATTTTAACCCGCGCCTCTTGAAAACCGTTCAGGCGCTCTGACCGCTAAGCCATGCGTTCTACATCCAGACGTATAAAAATTTAAATCGTAGCGATACTCGAACTTGCGCCTCTTGGAAACCGTCCCAAGCGCTCTGACCGCTAGACTCATGCAATGTGTTCACCATAGTGAATGTAATTTGTATACGCAAGCTATAATGGTTAGCGCTTGGACGGTTTCCAAGAGTCGCAGATTGGAGACCAGCTACGTTCAAACTTTTATACGTTTTATAAAAATGTTGATCGTTTCGTATTTACCTTTTTAAATTCTTTTTTATTTATATAATTGCGCCGTACTTCAATCCTAGTTCGTACTCATACACGTCCACATGTTAACTGAAAGTAATCTCTTGTAGGGATAAGTCCACCTTTATTAACTAGCAATTTTATTTCATTTTTTTTCACTTTCATTAATTTTATATGTTAATAATGTCAATATAACCAGAGATCCTTTTTTTTTTAATTGATTGAACAAAGGTTCTGATTGCATAGGAATTCTATTTTAAATTGTTAGTTCCATTTTTGGTTATTTAAAATAAAATCTACTGCTTGCTATATCTCAAACATTTAATATTAACAAGACATTTAGGTAAATAATAACATGTCAATTTTATTATTGCAGAGCAAAAACAGTTGCTGAAAATTTGAAACTTAATTCGGCACTTCTATCAAGATTTGATTTAGTATTTATTTTATTGGATTTGCCAGATGAGGTTTGTATTATTGATTTGAATGTTTTTAAATGTTATTAGATCTTTTTGAAGTTTTATACCAGTATTTTGGTATATAAATAAACACTGAGAAATTGGATATTATACTCATATAGATGATAGATATTAACTGATTTCAATTAATGCCTTTTCTTTCCCTTTAGAAATTAGACGCAATGTTATCAGAGCATGTATTAGCTTTACATTCCGGTTCAAAGAAACGTAAAGAAGATAGCTTTATGAGTAATATCGACGTGAATATACAATCTAGGCAAACTGATAGCGACACGTCTTTAAGGTAAGCTCTAACTAATACTAATTCTGCATAAATATTTTAAAATATAATATAAACAATGGATGCGTTATTTATAAAGAGCTAGTTGAAATCTTTTTACATTATAAATATTTATGTATTACTAATTTTCAATTTATGTTTAAGAATAATGTAAATGAATAGAGGTCATCTTGACGCAATGTGACAGCGTCTGACTATATCCACGATGGTTGCTAGTTCGCTTCTTCCACACGAGATAATCATTATATTGAAATTATCGTCATTTCTCCACTATGGTGGCGAGACAAAGCGCTGCGTTCAGTTGCGGCATGCAACACGCAATATCTCAAATTTGAAGAAATAACACTCGAGAACGAAGTCTTGACACTAGGTTAGATAACCTAGTGTCAAGACTTCCCGCATAACAGAGTAGGCAGATGCCTACTCTGTTATGCGGGAAAGTGTTAAGTTGAATGAAGCTGTTATGAAATTAAAAATGCATTTATAAACCAAATAATGAAAATCAAAGAATACCCAAATTTACAATATCACTTTTTACCTTAAAATATAATTATTTAAGTGACATGACATATTTATTTTTCGTTAAAAAACAATGTATACTTACTCATTTCACGTATTTTAAGCAAAAGACTGCAACTGAAGCCAGGCGGAGGCGGTCATTGACACATTACCACTTGTTTTACTCCGAAAGTATATAGCATATGCAAGAAGATATGTGCATCCCAAATTGAGTACGGAAGCTGCGAATATCTTGCAAGATTTCTACTTGGAATTACGTCATGGACATCAAGGAGCATCAAAACGATGGTGCCCTATTACAACAAGGCAACTCGAAGCATGTATCAGACTTACACAGGTAATTATGTAATTTGGAGCAATAATATTTATAATACAATATTTTCTCTTTGGTCTTGTAATACGAAATGTCTGAAGCAGCACAAGCTATTATATAATGTATCTAGATAGACTAACCATTATACAACCTATATAGGTAGGCAAAATAGTTATCAATCATTCCTAACTTCTAGTTTTTACCCCAAAATTAAAATTAACACTAAAAAGAAATATAATTTTTAAAATTGTATTCGTAAATTGACACTTTTTACCTTTACGCTACATACAGTTTTAACAAGTTAAGCAAAAATAATCTAGTGTCAAAACAAGCACTATATCTATATCACTATCTATCTATTCTATAACTAGCTGTGTGCCCATGGCTTCGGCAGCTTGGAAATTAGTGTGTAATGCAGTTTTAAACGCGTAAATCCTACAGAAGAAAACAGCCACGATAATTAAGTAATATTTTTAATTTAAATTCTTTGAATATAACAGTAGTTAATGTGAGTTAACCACAAGAGATAGAGACATTCCACCAAATACTTTTTTACTGTATTTTTGTAGATCTACAATTCTCTAGTACATTACTTTTGTGTGTCTATGCTGGTTTACGCGGCGCACGCGAATAAAGCTCCTCCCAGCAGGCAAGATTTTTTACTACCACGCGATATTTTCAACAGTAATCGTTGTATTTCAGCTTCCTCATTTTACATAAATCCGTATTATACTATTAACCTAAACCTTCCTTAAGAATTGCACTATCTTTTAGTAAGAACTGTAATAAAAATCCGTTACAAAATTACTGGTCTGGATAAGAAAATTGCCACCGTAATAAAAGTTATATAATTTTGGGTCCAACCTTCAATGTCAACAGATGATAAAAGGAAATAGTATATCACAAAGTCAAACTCCACGAAAACGAAGTTGCGGGCGTCGAATAGCACGTCTTCGGAATTACTGGACGGATTTAAATGAAACGTTTTTTTTGGTATTGCTGCAAAGCTTAAGCAGGACTTAGGCTATAATTTAGTATATAATGAAATTGCGCTTTAACATGTGGTTCACAGAAACATGGATATTTGGGAGGGAAGATTCATTAAGTTCACGCAAATGAAGCTGCGGGCAGCTACTAGTTTTAAAATAATATAATGATATTTAATTAAAAAAATTGATGTGTTTTAATATAGGCCAGAGCAAGAGTAGATTTGAGAGAAGAGGCGACAGATCAGGACGCCAGTGACGTCATCAGCCTTATGAAACACAGCTTGATGGATACATACAGCGATGAGTTTGGCAATATTGAGCTGTCGCGCTCTATTAACGGATCTGATGTCAGCTCAAGAAATAAGGTATTTAATAGAACTATAACATCTATATTTTAATGTTTTTCAATAATGTTATATAAAAAAAATATTTTGAAATCGTATAAAAATTTGAACGCAATGGGATTTGAACCCGCACCTCTTGAAAACGGTTCAAGCGCTCTGAACTCTACCGAGATACTAACAGCAAATATAAGTTGTAATAAGCGTATAAGAATTTCGACGTAGCTATACGTAGAACTCATGGCTTAGCGGTTCAAATTTTATACATTTTCTAAATATGTATTTTTCAATTTCCTAAGTGTGCGAATAACACTTTAAAAAATGTAAAAAAAATAATGTTTTATATTTTAATGAATATATACATTACTTATCGTGTATATACTTAATATACGAGTAGTTCATCATGGCGTGATTGAGCCAGTGTTGATTTTATATGCTATGGCTGTGGGTTCCATTTTAATGGCGAGAAAATATCATATTTAATTTACTTTTATTTTCCCGCTTAGGCAAAATCAAGCACGACGTTGAGTTTCGTCAATAAACTATTTCTTATTTAGACGGAAAATATTTTCTGCTATGTAAGAACAATCTTGAAGCTTAAAGAAATTTATAATAAGAATATATTTGATTACCTTCTTAATAATAAAACTATTTTTTGCATAGGTAAAACGATTTTTAGATCTATTGAGGCGCCGATCACATCAATTGGGTAAAGATATATTTACAAGACAAGAATTGATACAAATACACAAATCGGCTGCTATCGCTGGTAATCCAAATGATTTAATAGAAGCTATGCACGTACATTCCTATTTACTCCTCAAAGGATCTAATACATACCAATTAGTAGCTATTTAACTTGTTTAAAATGTAAAAATTGTATGTTTTTTTATTAAAAAATACTTAAAAAAGTGATATTTAATTTTTATTTTGTAAAAAAATAGACAAACAGTTAAAAAAATGTACAAAGTAAAAATTTAAAAAGTATATAAATATTCAAAGCTTGTGTATGTCTCTACTTTCATAATCTTTTTATCAATTGAAGTTTATAATTGAAAAATTATTTATAAGTTATCATAGTTTTTAAAGCAAATGTATGAAAATGAGATTAACAATAACATATTTGGGCTAGACACATTTCAAACTATCTTCAAACATGTTAACACTTGATTTTTTTTCTAACTTCATTTTAAATGAGATTTTCATATAATACATACATTTTTAAATTAAAATTTCTGATGTGCTGAGAAGTTCATCATTTCAAAACTCAAATAAATCTTATAGTCTAAAACAATATCTACTGTCCTATATTCATGTCCTTTAATAAACTTAACTATGCTCAAATACAAAGTTTCTTATAACAGGATTATCAGTTGTATTATATATTCTAATAATATTTATCAAGATTGATTGAGAAATAAAGATTTCAAAATCTTAGATACAAATGATAATACAGAGTAATTTAAATTCAGAGTTATTTTTCGTAATGTGTGCGTGCGTGTGTGTGTGGGTGTGCGTGCGTGCGAGTGTGTGTGTGTGTGTGTGTACAGTAATATAATTATGAAAAAACGCGAGCAATGAAAAATTTATGATATCACAATATTTAATAGAAAAAGTTGTAAAAAATATATTTATAATTTCTTTTAACCACCTCTGGAAGGCACTTGTTCCAAAGCCATAGACACATGGCAGCAACAATATAAAGATCCTATCAAAATTAAAGAACTTAAAAGTGATGGTTGTGTGAAACTTTCAAAAAACAAGTCACCCACATCGCTACCACCAAATAAATAAAAATTGGAAATAGCAGACAATGCTAACAAAGGTGAGCATAATAAAGCAATAAATCTTGTCTCCATAGCCTCAGTTCTTAAAATATTTATTCTAAACTTTGTATACATATCATGTTTTGAAAGAGCCTTCCCAATATGCTCTAATGTAATGCCTGAATAATTGAGCAAGGACCACACAAGTATGTGCCACACAGTTCCATGCCATATAAAAATGAATAAAAAAGTTGCAAGTGATGCCAACAGTTTATATGAGATCTTCGGTAACATACAATATTGACCTAATATAGTGTAACCTGGCTTGTAAATATATCTGAAATATAATTATTTAAACTGAGTTTCTAGGAGTTGCAAGACAATCTACAAAAAAATTTAAGTAGTCAGTCAATTTTAATTATAATAAAATTGAGTGACAAATTATGTAGAAAATTTTATAAAGCATTAGATAAAAAAATATTAAATTAATATAATATGTAACAAAAATACTAACTTCACCAAAAATCTGTAGAGTCCAACATCAAAATGCTTCCACATTTGAGAATAAACATGAATTCTTGCAATGCATCTTGGTGTTGGAGGTGGTTCCATATTATCGAGTCTGGCAAAAGCTCCAGCAATTCCATAAGAAACCACATATTTCATATGGAACTCCAAACCCATCCACAGTCCTCCACCACATAGAGCTATTGTTGGTAATTTTCTTACTAACTGAAAAACAATTATATAAAATAAAAATGGTGTTCATTTTATTGATGTTATGTCAAAAATATTCTTCACACATACCTGCATATCTTTTTGCATGGCAAAAAAATAAATATAATGAAATGTTAAATCCAATATAACAGTATAGAGCTGAAAAAGTACCATATCTACTGCAAATCTCTTCAATCTGCTGATTAAATTTTTTCTTTCAGTTGTAAAACTTTTATCAAAATCTTCATAAAGAATGACTGGTCCAGTATATAAAAGTGGCAAATATAATATGTAACTAAACAAGTTTACAACTTCATGGTATGTCATAATATTTTCCTTTCTCTCAACAAAATCTAAAGAATAACTTATGCATCGTAGTTCAATCCATGCTACACTAAATAATATAAGATAAACTTCCTCGTCTTGCATATCATTGTATTCCAAAAAGTTCCAAAAATAATACTTATATTTTAATGAATTATAACTTAAAAGCAATAGCATACTTGTGATCCAAATACTTAATTTTCCTCCACCATAAAATAAAATTATTGCATACATCACAGGTTGAGCAAAAATTATTAACATTTGTTTGTACCCCATGTAAACAATGACAAATGCAGTGCTAGATAATACAAACCAATATTTTATATAGGATCTGCATATTGTATATATAATTTCAGATATCACAAACTGAAATATCATAAAAAACCAAGAGGTATAAAAAAAATACTTCCAACTACTCCATTCAATATCTGAGATATCTTTTAGCCTTCCAATAAAGTACCAGCCTCTTTGTAAATCATTAAGTGAGAACAATAATTTCGCATTTGTTTCTAAGATATCTGCATAAAAAAATAATAATTAAATAAATAGATAAAAATGAAAACATTTTATGATAAAAAGTGTCTAAAATGTTATTTTCCTTTAACTCCAGTTATAGTTTATAACTACGGATTTTAATCCTACCTTTTTGTGCCTCGAATAGCTTTGTTAGAGAATATATATTTACGAATATCCATAGAAAAAAATACATATATAGTTCAGTAGACGAAAGCTTTGATTTCAATATATTTGTCATATTAATTCTTGTGCGTAAGTGACTTAAATAGCTATAAGATATATTTAAGTTTTAAAATTTTGCCGGTTAAAATAATACCGCGATAATTTAGATTTTATAAAACTCGTCATGACAGTTACACTTAACGAAGTGAGATAGCGTGTTAACTGTCAATTGCTAAATAAATTAACGACATTGACATTTGTCCAGTGCCGCCAGTGGATGAAAGTCAAATATAACACGAGAGCACAAAACGTAGCATTTTGACGACAAAAATAATATTACATTATTTCACATGGAATATTTTGGATTTCAAATTTTATCTTTCGTTTTGTACAAAAACCTTTAAAATAATTTGACCACTCAAATATTTCAATATCCGTTGTTTTTGAAACGACCGTTGAAATATTTTGGCTCTCGTTTTTGTGCAACTACTGCTCAAATATTTTGATTTTAGTATTTTTTACAACGATCATTAATATATATTTACTTATTTCTGTAATACCCATTTCACCTATTTCAACTTCATTTTTTTTACAACACTCATTAAAAATCTATTTTAAAACATGAAAATCATTTCATATATATTATTTGTGATATAGATGTCAATGTAACATTTAAATCTCGTAACATAAATATAACATACGAAATTCTAAAGTAACACTGGCAATTTGTCTGATACAATATACATACTATATACTAATAATTATGTTCGTGTATTTCGATATTGAAAGAATCGAATCATTGGAAGGAATTAATATAACTTACTGCAAAATATATAATTATAAATTTCATTTGTATGCATGCATTGTGTTAAATTTTATTTTTTTTAATAAAATAAATTACAATTTATATTTATGACATTTCCTTTATTTTCATATGTATAATCTATCTAGCATCTATTTTAAATATTTTAAGACAGTAGCTTAATAGTATTTGTTGACAATTTTTAGCCTGATACTAAAACGTAATAATTTATTCAATGACGATCATAGTAATCTCCTATTTAACTCAAAAAATATATATATTTGTTTTTTTGCTATGTAGTCCAATTTATTTAGAAAATGAACTTAATACATTATACAATTAGAAGACAAGGTTAACACTTTAACTTTGAACGCATTCTTTTTGTTCTTCACAAATTATATTGGAAAGGCACGTACAGAAACTTGTTTTGTGCATAAGTCTGTTCTACTTTTTTTCCTCAATTACTCATTCAATGCGTTTAGTTTATCATACGTCAAGTAGACCGCGGTTGTCTTGACCACAAACTCTTTACTTATTACACGATAAACAGTCATATCAGTATATACTCATACTATGATTGTGTTACATACTCTTATTTATAGTTAGCTACTTTTTTATTCAAATATATTACATAATTTAGTGTAGCCTTTGGATATAAAAATATGGAAGGTCCGATTAATTTTCTAGTCTTTGTTTTAATGTGCTATAATGTACAATTAGGTGAGTATTTATATTGTTTCATTTAAGTTCAATATTAAGATGTCAAAAGTCAAGGATGTTTATCTAGACACATGAGATATATATTTATTATCATATCTAAATATCCAACAATATTAAATTTAACGAATAATAATTTACGTCACCCACTTAAATAGTTTCAATTTCCTAAATGTGTGATTATTCAAGTGTTGAAAAAATAATTTTTTATTTGTTATTTTCCTCACATTTGACGAATTATATTTGTGTCACGGTTAAAATTTCACAATATAAAAAGGAAAGGTCATTAATCAGATCAGGTTTTTAGTTTTTCAAACATTGTTAGTTTTATTTGATTTCTGTTACTGTATTTTAAAAAAGAATAGATAAGAAATCACCCTAACAGCTGAACCAATATATCTACATAAGCAGCAATGACGTAAGCGAATGACCATTTCTTTTTATTAAGCAAATTTTTCGAAAAAGATAGTGCAGTAATACAATATTTGTAATTGGAGTTAGGACTGATAGCAATGTAAAATCAAAAGTTAGATCCATATCACGCTGGTCTACTATATTAAAAATTAATTTTCCTAACTAATTATCAACAAAATAATTTACTTTACTCGAAGTAACTTTGTTATTATGAATAAGTTATAATTCGAATGTGTCCCACATTGACCACACTGACGCAGAATTGCAAAATGTGAGGGAAAATTTCTGTGTTTCAGGTTTCAGTAAAGACCAGCGTTACAATCCGAGTAGTGACTTTTTGCAGCATGAAGGTGGTCTTATACCGAATAATAAAAATGCATATGCAGCTAATTTTCCAAGTCTTCCAGTCCCAAAATCCAATTTTGTATCGACAGAAGGTACCAATATTAATTCGCCAAGTACTGCAAAACAACAATTGTCTGGCAAACGGGACTATGCTGCGCCTCAACCACGAACATCAAAGCCAACCATGGCAACTCCATCTACACCTAAAGCAAATCCTAGTACGAAATCAAGTAGCACACCACACGCACCTAAAAGAGATTATCTGGCTCCACAATTTCCAACTTTAAAGCCCGTTGGAACTTCACGTCAGCCATCTACTACAATTACAACGCCCATGCCCTCAGTTTTACCAAAAAGGGATTATGGCAATCCTAAATATGAAAGCACACAAAAAATGTCAGGAAAAGTTAAAGATCTTATTAATTTCTACGATAGTAAGTCCCCTGGAGACTTAACGACTCCACGACCGCTGAGCTATAGTTCAATATTGTCCAAAAATAAAAATCAAGTTGTTGAATTGACCAAACCCAGTACTGGTTCACCGGCGACCGTAACGACTGCCACTAAAAAACCCGTTGCTATAAATAATAATTTACCTACAAATACGTTACAAAATCCTACACTTCCCAGTGATTTAGCTAATAACAAGGGTCAAGGAATAAATTCTAATTCGAATGGTCTCACTGACGCAGATTTGCAAAATGTGAGTGAAGAATTGCTCCGTAAAGATGTAAATAATGCAGCGAAATATGTAACGGTTAATTATCAAGAAAAAACTACTTCTTTTTCTAAAGACGATAAGGCTCCTTCGCCGTAAGTATTTATCGAGTTTAAAATACCTGAATCGCTTAAGGCATTAGTTAGCGTTACTGTGTTATTATAAACTCGCCTCTGATTTAATTTATGTAAGTGCGTCGTAAGTTTATTTTACATGTTCGCCAGCAAGATTAAGGAAATATTGTACCGAAAGTCAAAACCGACTTATTTTATTTGAAATGGAAGTAACTACTATTCAAGCTGATTTAATCATTTCTCTGATGCAATCATCAGAGAGCTCGGAACAGCTCGAAAAACCTAATCCAGAATTAGATTCATCGATTTGATTCCTGTAAATATTTCGGTATCAATGGATGAGCATTAATAATTAATTTAAGTAAAAAAACTTAATATTGTCAATTAAGGCCATTGTGGTGCAGTCGGACAGCAAACACTGTATAATTTTACGAGATAATGATGTTTTTAATGGAATTTTTGTTTACAGATTACTCACTATTGCACCTGAAGCGTGGAACATTCTGACCGTGCAAAAATTTTTGCCGTTATTGGACAACTATGAGCGCGATACTTTAGTAAATGAATATGTTACAGCTCAGGTGGAGTTAAATTTATAATTTAGTTACGTAGGCGAGTATTTTAGTTTGTAAATAATAATCATTTAATACCGTCATATTATATTTATTACAGGAAAGGAATGAAGAAAATGCGTTTATGGATGCTATTATGGCTACCAGTGTGATACGTCACTTAATGAATTTTCTAAAAGATAAAGGTACTATTTTTTTTAGCAAAATGATTAATTATATTATACTCGTATATGTATACAAATATAAATATTATGACATTTACAGGATATGTTTCGCCCGATCCTAAGCTACAAAGAGATTATTTAAAACAGGTGTGGTTCGGTTTGTATTCAAGAGGTAAAGGCAAAATCAGTAGCTCTGGTTTCGAACACGTATTTGTATCGGAACTCAAAAATAAAGAAGTATCAGGTAATATTATAAATGCTTTGAAATTCGTTACATATCATTGTTATGTTAATATTTCTTATGTATTGATGTTTTTATTAACTGGTATCTCCTTTATTATAGGTTTACATAACTGGGTATATTTTTCCAAAGAAGAAGAAGCGAACCGAATAAATTATTTAGGCTACCTGAAATATGCAGAATTGAGTGATGTAAGTAAATTGAAAATAAATACTCGTATTGTAATTTATGGATATTGAAACTGTGCTTATAATAATATTTTTTACATATTTATTATATTCTATTGTTTATAGAAAGGGGCTGTGATCAAAATGCATTTCAATCAACAAGGAGTTGACAAACCAGTGGACACGATGTTTATTGGGACATCTCCTGAATTAGAAATGGCGATATACACTTTATGTTATATTACGCGTGTTGATAACGACTGCAATATAAAGCTCGGAAACAAATATGTAAACATTATTACACACAACTTCAGATACCGAAGCAAAAACTTTATAGGCAGTGCTTACCCTCAAATATAAAATTAAATAAACATTTAACATAACTAGTGTAATGATGTAAATGATGAGATTTCTATGGATATTAATATATTTTAATTATTATATAAAATAATTCCTTTATCACAGCTTTAATTGAAATACATGTCCCATATTAAACTTTAAATACATACGTTACTATCTAATATTTAAAATACGAATATATATACATTGAATAATGTATTGACTCCTTGTTAAAAGTTAAAACTATAAAGTACAAGGCAACCTACGGAAGACTACTACAAACGGCGCTTTGCAAATTTGAAGGTTTACTTGTGGATCGACTATCGATAAATGTATCTAAAATTCTTTTAATTTTTGGGATATTACATTTTTAATTTAAAAAAAAAATACTTCTTTTGCATTGCCTTTTAAAAATGTATTTTAGCATACGGCTCTATTCGAGCTCTTTTTTAATATTTTTCAAGGTACGAGACATCATTTTGATTAGAATGAAAGCTTTAGTACCTGTTAATGTGACCGTCAGAACTACCTATATTGTTTTAAAAACGGCTTAATATATAAGATGAGCGGCTGATAAATGACATCAACCCGGAGGAAACGAATATTTTGACCAGTTTTCTAAGTATAAGTAATTTATTAAATATAAAATTAATATCTGTTTTAAAGAACATTTTATATATTTGCATCCTCCTCTTTACAGTGAAACAGTGTGAAAGTTAAGAAAACTGAAATAAAATTTAAGTTACTTAAAAAAATATTATGTTAATAATATATTTAAAAATATTTCAAACTTCCACAATTTTTATGTTAATGAGTAATTTACCATAAGTAGTACGATTAATGTAGTTACTAAATATATTTTCTTTGCCTAACATTCTGAAACATGAGATGCGTTAAGTTCTTAGTTTAGTTTGAATAGAGACTAAAATCATAATCTGCTATATATATATAACCTATTGATCACCAAGCAAACGTTGAACATAAATTTATTGGGCCTTAGTTAAAGTCCAATAATAAATTTTATAATCATGGTGGTGTATAAATCGCTAATCAAAATTTTTTTGGTAAAAGATAAAGTTATTTTTTCTACTTACTAACTTAACTTTAACTTTGAGCATTAAACTTAATATTTAAAGTATCTTTTAATTAGGTACTTCATCTTTAAAATTAAATGTAGTAATGAATTAAACGTTCATCACTTAATTGCAATTGCAAATTACACACAAACAAAAATACTCTCATGATATTTTTATAGAATTAAACATCGCAGCTTGGCATCAGCCAACGATGTTTTGTAATTAATAATTTACTGCTATCAGCTATTATAAATTTCAAAAACAAAATCTTGAAAACATACCAGTGTTGCTAGTTAAATAAGCAAAAATCTTAAGTAAAAGATACTTGCTTATAATTATTTACATTTAAAATTGTTACATTTCAATTCTATTTAAAAAATATATATGTATTTTACATTTTAGTTAAATTATATATGTAGAATACGTAATCATAATTCAGTGGCAGCGGTAATAATATAGATATCAAATGTAACAACTGACAACACTGACCAAATCAGACTGTGACTTAAAATAATACAATATGCACGTGTGCGTGTAAAAATGTTTCCCGCCGTCGCCGCCGCCAGTCGTCAAATTATGCAACGATAATCATTTGTTTTAGTCGTTATGACCTGGTGTTGTTAAAATGTTATAACAAAAATATATCAATTTATATATGTAGTGTTTCTATTGAGTAAATAAAACAAAAATCAAAAATGAGTTTGTGTAGTAAGTTATTTCGTAATATTTTAAAATCAAATCACAATTTATCAATTAAAAATGTTAATAAAAATTATTTTGTGCCTATTAATAAGTTTTCTACGCGTGAACTTTTAAAAGAAGCTTATTGCCGCACGAAATTAAAATGTAGATGTAAGTATGCATTGAAAATACGTAGTATGTTTTTCAGTAAGAGCAGTACCGATTATATTTGACATTTTTTTTTTTTTTTAAGCTAAAAAATTGCCTCAAGATGTAAATCCACAAGGAGTATTTGCTTGTAACGAGTTAGATCTTTCTGAAGTAAAAGTATATGGTTTCGATTATGATTATACACTAGCACACTACAAGCCTTCTCTAGAGCATTTGTTATATAATCTTGGAAGGGATATGCTACTAAATAAATATAAGGTACTATTTTAATCTATTATTTTCTTTTATAAAAATATTATGATTGAAATTGAGAGGTAAACATTAAAACCACAGACAGTTAATGAATGAAAACATATTTTATATTAAAATTAAAATATAATTTCTTATATATTTTTAGTATCCACCAGAAATATCAAAATTAGAATACAAGCCAGATTTTGCAGTCAGAGGCTTACATTATGATATAGAGAAAGGTTTGCTTTTGAAACTGGATTCATTTCTTCAAATACAATTTGGTGCCGTCTACAGGGGATTAACACCAGTCTCCACTGAGGAAGTTCTTAAGATATACAAAAACAGAATAATACCAATAGCTTATGTTGAGGGTGATACTAGAGTTCATAAGGTAAGTTTTTAGATTATTATGTAAATTAGTACAGCTACATACTTTTTCCCGCATAGCAGGGTACTTAGGGAGAACCTAGTGTGAAGTCACTCCACTCTTCACTTTCTGCACAAAATCAAAACATTGTATTTTGAGAGGTGTGATCCAATGTTGTGCTAAGTATTAGGAATTAAATTAATTCATTTTAAAAATAATAACATTAGAATAATAAATTAGTTATGTACATGTTAAATATATACAAAAAACATGTTATATTTCAAGTGGCATATCCTTATAAATAACATTTAATAAAGCAAGAGCACTTGTAAGCAATCATTCATTTGTGCATTCCCCTTGCAATGCTGTCTAATACCGACAAGGTATTATAACTGTCATATGGCAAATATGTTTAATATCCGTTTTTACATTTGGCTATGTACAGAATTTTCAAACATATTTAAATATTATGAATTACAGATATTTTGACCTACTTCTAGTGCATACACATGTTAAGAATTATAGCTAGGTTTATTAAAACAACAAATATTGACAGACAGGCAATATATTTGTGTTAACAGTGAAGATGTTAAAATTATATTTTTATTATTTAATATTTTTACTTGCTAAAATAACTATACTAAATTTTTTCCTTTATACGTATATACATTGAATTATAAAGTTTAAAAATTGACATTTAATAAAAGTAGTATATGTGTTTAGTGGCTATATTAAAAATTAAATTACTTTAAACTTTAGAGAACACATAAAAATATAACATTTTATAAAAATAGACAGTAAGTTAAATTTGTCAACGACGAGCTACAAAGCGAGAGCATTATACCTAAAAAACCACTTACTGCGTAAAATACGCCTTACCTTACCTATGTGTATTTCACTTTACACATAACTTTATTTCAAAGAATTGGCAGTGTGTATTTATTTTATCAATTTATAAACTAATTTATTAGTCACTAATTTATTGTGTGCTACCAATTTCATACACCTGCGCCCGCATAAATTTCGTAAAGACGAAGTTGTTCCTTTACGTGTTTTTATTATAAGAAACAAAATAAGTTGATCGAAATCAACATTATTATGTACTCTTAACACACTATTGACTGGTGGCAAAAGTTTTAATTAGCACTATTTACTTTGCAAATACCGTTAGCTAAGCAATTTAAGGTATAAAATTTCGAGTATAGAAAATTTTACTGTGTGTAATTAATTATTTATTCGTATATGTATCTTCTATTATATAATTCGGAATTTAATATAAAATCACCGTCAAAACAAGAAACTATAGGTACAAGTGACATACTTGTAAAACCTGCTTTGTGTCACACATTAGTTATAATTTAAAAATAAAACAGCTCATTTATTTAGTTTTATTCTGATTTCTTTTAATATAGGTAAACAAAGTTGATTGAAGTTTGTATAGATTATTTTATTTCTACATTCAAAGCACGAAATGAATGGTCACTTTCTTCGTATCATTATTGTACTGATAAGCTACTAGTAATTAAATTTGTTTCCCACAAGCAATAGATTGATGAAAAAAACCCCTTTATATACGTGTTTTAATCCTATAATGCTATAATTTTATTTCATATTTTTTTAAAATTTTGTATATATTTTACGTTGAAGTTATTTTATTATTATTCTATAATAGACACTTCTGTAATAAAAAGAGACCTACTTTCTGTACTTTCGACTTGTTTACTTAATTTTCGCTGAATGTTAAATTATTACAGCGGAAATTATTTCAAATCGTTTGTGTCACTATGTATCAATATATGAATACTTCATCATAAAAAAATTATAATAATAGGCAATTACACATGTACCTTTTTTACTTTTATAAAAAAGAGCTCGCGGTTAGCTTTATTAATGAAAACAACAACAAGAAGTGGACAATATAAAAAAAATTGTTCTTATACATCTTGACTTCAAAATGTTACTATGAATAAGGTTAAATTTTATATGGTAAAAAATTTGACCTTATCGACAACAGAACAAATAGAAAGAAGCAATATAATTAATCGACTCCGTATAATGTGTCCAATCCGTGAAATATTTTGTGTCAATTATACATATGGTTTTCTGAATCGTGTTAGACATAGCACGGCCTTGTACATCGATACATTTTCTAGCTATGAATAAAGAAAACAAATATACTTATTTAATGCAAAACATATCAAATATAGTTAGTAATGATTTAAATCTCAAATCTTTGTTTCAGACTAACAGGTCTAAAATGGTGCATCTAGCTGATTTGTTTTCAGTTCCGGAAATGGGCTTGCTGTGTAATGTTGCTGAGTATTTTATAAAAAATCACATTGATTACCACCCTGAGATTTTGTTCTTGGACGTGAAGGTAAATAAGAATTAGCAACATATTTAAGTTAAATAAATAGACGAAGTATCGGTATCGCTCGCGATATTTAAATTGCGATAATGTGTAATATTATATTCTGTCATAACCACAGAGTTGCATGCATGCATATACATAAATAAGCTATGTTACATTAATGGTTTTGTATATATATATATATATATATATTTTAGAATTATATCTTTAATGCAATAAAATGAAGGAAAGGCCCCACGTTATTACGCATACCTATATTATATTTACTATTTTAGTTTTAAAAAAAAATTAACCCCTTTTTTTTTTATTTTACTAACGACAAACTTATTCAAATATTGTTACAGTATATTTATGAATAATGAATGAAGTCCCTCGTGTACACGGCAATATAATAACGAGTGACTGTATGTAAGAATGAAAAACGTGTTTCGCGATAATAAATCTTACGCTTCTGTCGTAATCAATTGCTATGGGTGATGGTATCGACCGTATTATGTTCATATGAAAATAATACGGTCGATACGCCTATATAGGCCTATATAGGCTAGATGTCGACTATTGTAGGAAATTAGCGAGACGGAAAAGATTCAGAACTCGCAAATAACTATAGCGACATCTAATCTCAAAATGTGTACAGTTTAAATTATTTATACTCTTATCTTTATTTTTTACCTATGACTATAAATTAATTTTACATTTGACACAAACGTTGATGTACCTTCTTGATAGGCATCAATGTGACGCTCTCATGTTTTAGCATATCACTTATCTTTGGGGACCAAGCCAGAAATAATGTAGCAACATTGTTTACCTGACTAAGACAAATGATTTAATATGAGAATTTCAAGTTACAATAATAACTGGATATTTAGAGTCGCATTAGAATTGTACCTTAATGATATTGATTTTTAACAATTACAATTTTCTACTTTTTAGCACGAATTGCGATAAATGCGTGTTTGTTTATAATAGTATTTTTTAGTCAAAGATTATAAAACTATATTTTTATGTATACTTTATATTTTCAGAACTCTGTACAAAGCTGTCATCCAATAATGCACAAGATTGTAGCTCAAAACGTAGAGGAGTATATTCGACCGAATTCAGATTTGAAAAAGTATTTCCAGTTATTACAAGAGAGCGACAAAAAATTATTTTTAGTCACAAACAGTCCATATCATTTTGTGTAAGTTTTTCTTTGCTTTATAAACTTTTTATTGGCAAATGGCGTTGGAAAGAAAATACTTATCTAAGACGTTTACAATGAATGTTGTGTTAAGTATAATGTAAGTTATTAGGCTGATATATAATGAAATATATTATTTCATTAGTAAAAGTATAGGATATCGTGGTAACATCGAGACCTTATATGGCAGAATGTGAAGTTATAGTACTTAGTACTTTATTCAAAAAGTGTAGGTTCAAATCCTGCTACCGCTTATTATACCGCATTCTTAATTGGTTATTGTACAATTTCAGAAATGCTGGTATGGAGATGTTGGTCGGTTCGGATTGGCGCGATTTTTTCGACGTGGTCATAGTGAATGCGAATAAACCTAAATTCTTCACTGAGCTATCTCGCCCTATACGAGTGTTTGATAAAACTGCAAATACGCATATATGGGAGAAAGTTACTTCCTTAGAAAAAGGAATAATTTATTATGAGGTATATTACATATTTGCTTGAGAATAGAAAAAGAAATATGACTATTGAAATTATTGCAATATAATACTAAATATATCCTAATAGAGATTAAAATTATATAAGCCTTAGGCTATTTTACTACTGTCTTTGTATTGCATAAAAACTGATTGATTCCACATCATTGCTTTACATTAGGCTTATAATATTTAAAAAAATATTTCAAAGCTAAAAATGTTTTTTGCAATTAACGTGCATATGTACTTGCTGTACGAGAAAAACAGCCGTCGATTTTTTTATAGATTGAAAAACACGTAAGGTAAAATATGGTTAGCGTTACTAAAATAGTTATAAAACAAAAAATATCATTCTCCAACATTTTCAGGGCACAGTGAAGCAGCTCCAGGACCTGACCGGCTGGAGCGGCCATCAGGTGCTGTACTTCGGTGACCACCCCTACAGCGACCTTGCTGACGTCACACTGGAGCACGGCTGGAGGACAGGCGCCATTATAAATGAACTTACTGTATGTTACATTTGTTTTTTTATTATGTGATACTGGGCTCTGCCAACTGGTTAGATCTAAATAACTAATAACTGAATCCTTCAAAAAGTTTTCTGTTTCTGCTCCAAGATTAAACAAGAGGTAAATGAACTTGGAATATTTTCATTTATCTAATGTTGAGTTGAGTTAAGTTAATATAAACGAATTACGATTGTTGATGGACGATAATAGGAACTGTTGTTATTATTTAAAAATGCGTTTGGTTATGTTTTTACGACTATTATTTTTTAGCCAAACAAGCAAAAGGAGAATATTATGTACTTTTTTTTAGTGAGAACCTAGTGTCAACTCTCTGTTCTTCACTTTCCGCACTTTTAATAACGGAATCCTGATGAAATCCTGTGGAATGCCGCGCTTTGTGCTTTGTCACCTGATTAATATGAAATCATTCCCCCTATACATCACATATATCAGTCATATTGTCATTATATTTATTACAGCATGAGATTAATACATTAAACATGCAGTCATTCAAAGAGAATGCCAACTGGCTGCAAATGCTTACTCAGCTGATTGAGGATCATCAAGACTATAAGGAGCCGGAGTCATTAGAGGTCATCAATGAGTGGATGGCGGAAAGAGACCATCTAAGGTAAGTAAGTGCTTGTGTGTTAGGATATGAAAACATTTTTTAGAAAACGTATTAAAATTATTGGAACGTAGCGAGACTCGAATCGTTGCTCTTGGAAACCGTACTAAAATGCTCTGACCGCTAAGCCATACACTCTATCGAGCTCTTATGTATGTCGAAATTCTTCTATGCTTGTTATAACTTATTTTTGCTGTTTTTTTTTTATTTAATTTAAGTTTAATGTAATAAAAAAAATCAATATTTATTTTTCCTTCATTTAATTTTAAATTATTATTGTTATTATGGGATGCTATGTTGATACTTCAAAAGGTGCTCTCTAACGCCTCTATCGGAAAATAATTTAGTTTACTATTTTGTTGAATAAGCTGCAAGATATCATTAAACGATATATTATCATTGATATTGTCAACGCATATCATGCTCTGGACATTGGAGAATTGACCATTTTATGAAATTTCACGATGTGATTTCATCGTCAAATCATGAAATGCTCAATGGTTTCATGAAATAGGTAATTTTACGATATGACCTCTACATATACATGATAATATCTTCCACAGCTCTGCTTGGGACGAGTACAGGTACTTTCAATACATACAGTACAAATATATAAGTATAAACTTTGCAAAATTTACTAATTAACTCTAATATTAATATTACTAGTGTAGTATATATATTTATATAGTACGTAGATTAGACGTATGTGTAGTTAGTTTAAAATGCACGTGTAATTTCAGGAACTCGACGAAATCAGTGTTTAATCAACAATTTGGTAGTGTATTTCGGACTTATCACAACCCTACCTACTTTTCGCGAAGATTGTTCCGTTTCGCTGACATCTATACTTCTAATATTAGAAATCTGGTGAAGTATTCTTTGACTCACACATTCTACCCGCGACGTGGAGTCATGCCACACGAATATGGATCTTATTTTGTATGAAAAACTAATGGAAGTGATTGATTCTTCTTCTTGTTGTATAAGCTATTAGACCTAGCAAAAAATAGTACCGAATGTTTAGAGGGGAAAAAATTGATGCTGATTATTTTTTCAAATTGAATTATTTATTATGTGTAAAAATTTACTTTTTTTTTTATTATTTTTAATCAGCAAGATTCTATAATAAGGCGGTTAGTATATACCTTTTTGATACTAGAAAAAAACGTATTTGCTAGCAATCTATTATTTTGATACTCTGTATTGACTCATAATATAAGCACAGTGCAATTGTTATATTTATATTGTTTATTAGATATTTTATAATAATATTTTTGTTATATTTTGTAGGTAAAATGTATACATGTAAGTTAATAATCAAAAATACAACACGAATTATCAATTTTATTTAATTGATAGTGATGATCGAAACGACAGCTTAGACAAAATTTGTAATAGGCCAAGAAATTTAGGCGTACGTTAGTTTGATTTGGGTAGTTATAAGTAAAAAATAATTCGATTTAAATATTTATAGAATGTTATGTCTTAAATGAATTCAACAAAAAATAATTAGAAGTAAAATATATGTATTATAGAGCCATTTGGAGTAGTTTGTGTACACTCGAATATTTTTCTCAAATTGCAGATGTTAAGCTGAGTAGAATATTTTGCTATTCCTTTTTTCTGTACTAGTCTGTATTATGTATTATGAATAACCGAATAAATGTACGAAGTAAATAATTTTAAAACTATCACTTGTTGCAATGTATTTTATAAATTCAAATTTTAGCAGCTATTTTATACATAGTATTATTGTTGTAAACTTGAGAGTATTCATCCACTAAAACGCTAGTCAAGTGTATTTATTGCTGAATTATACAGACAATTAGAATCTAAGCTTAAAATTATTAGGTTCTAGAATGTTCATGGCACATAGACGATTGTCTTACAAATATTTTTGGTTCAAATTGATGTTACTAATATTAATATGAAACTAAATTTTTTGTTTAGTTTTGTTTTGCCATAGTCTTGCCCTATGTATAAAAAATGAGATAATATTTAAAACATTATATGATTGAAAAAGACATATTTAGAAAACGTATAAAAATTTGAACGCAGCAGGATTTGACCCCGCGCCTCTTGAAAATTGTAGAACGCATGGCTTAGCGGTCAGAGCGCTTCAACGGTTTTCAAGAGGCGCTGGTTCAAATTTTTATACGTTTTATAAATGTATTTTTTAATTTCCTAAGTGTACGAATAACACTTTAAAAAATGTTAAAAATATATCATACAACGATTCAGTCTATTAATTCTAAGTTAATAATAATTATGTGCTACTTTTTGCGCTTATTACTGGAAGTTTGCACATTTATCAAGGGCTGGATTTAACGTATGTCAACTAGAAATTTTATATCGTCCCTCTTAAATGGATTCACCTCAACATTTTGTCTAAACTAATATAATCGTTAAATATATTAAAATATCTTCTAATATACGGGACCTCTTCATATACCCTAAAACTGTTTTGCTTCAGCCCTAGCAGATATTATATTTTTATTTGTAACATTTTTATTTAGATACTTTTATTTAATGTATATCTTAATCAATATCGTCATGTGACCTCAGATAACCTTAATATATTGTGCCATCTCCTAGACAATAAACAGAAATCTTTATTATTATAGTTTTATTTATTATCCTTGTCGTTGTACAATGTCCAGTAATTCGTTAAAGCCTATAAAAAGTACAATTTCAAAAACTTTAAAAATCCTTTGTCCAGGTATAAAATGTTATATTGGAATCCTGTCCGGATGGCGTTTTGAAGCAATACGGACGGCAAAGTCGGTCAAAATACTGTTGCAAGATTTCTTTCATTAATAGATAGATTAAAAATATATACAGGTCAAATTAATAAAACAAAATTTAATTGTATATTTTTTTTAATTAAAAAATATTTCTATTCTACTTTAAAACAATAAGAACAATAATTTTTATTATAACAATAATGCAGACTTAACTAATAATCGTTTTTATTAGAATAATGCATTTAAGATCCTTTTATTACTTATAATTTATTAATAATTATTACTGGTAAATTTATAATTTTATTGTGCTATAATATAATTTGTTTTTACTGTTTTAAGAAATTACATACTCTATAGCTTCATTTCGTTCGTGACTATCAAGTAATAATTTAATATTCTCAATTTACGAATTCCTAGAAAGTCAATTTTATTACTATTGTTTCTTTTGCATTTACTATGTAAGTCATTTAAATATAAAATATAATTAGCAATTTTTATTTAATAAAAAATATTATTGTAGTTCCGTTAGACTTAAAAAACTGGGTAAGCGGTATCTATAAGTAAGACGTTATCCGACTTCAAAGTTTTTGTTTGAATTGTAAATGGTACGTTGTTGTAACGTAGCTTGCATGGACGGTCGGGGCGGGCCATGAAGCAGAGTGTGTACAGTCCAAGTTCTAATTCCGGCGAAGTTCCTACGAACATGGTAATTTCTGGGGCATCTTTAGTCTCGCTAAGGATCGAGTGTTGTTTAAGGATCAATCCTTTCTGTAAAAACAAAAAACGTTATACTATGAACATAAAAAAATTAAAGATGTTTAGTGGTCTAGACTCATATTCTTTTGGCTTCATTACATTATTAATATAACATTAATTTTACTTTTTATACAGTGATATGGATTAAATACTGAAACTTGAGTCTTAATACTTACTCCAGAAAGGTCAAGTTTGTCAATATAACCGAGGTAGTTAGCTTTGCGGTCTATCTCGCGCTTAGCGAAGAACAACCAGCTGTGTAGGCCTGAAAAATGTCGCATGCAATGAATTTGTATCCATTTATAATGACTATAATAAATACTTAATAAGTTTTTAAAAGCATGTGAAATACTAGTTTTTTATTTCAACTTTGTTTCCCTACCCGGTTAGGCAGAAAGAACCAAGACACTGCGTGTTTAGTGGCGGAACTCAATTTAAATATAATAATTCCGAATCAACCGAGTAGGAAACGAACCCACAACTGCCTCACGATTGCCTTTAAACTAAATCTAAATTCTAGTAATCGTTTATAATAGAACAAAAGAATCACTATATATTCTGCAGTAGTTTGACAAAACAATTTGGTGCTTAGGTAGGGTCTATATAACTTACCAAGTACTGTATTGGAATTGAGTTCTGCCATGAAAATATTTTCAAAAGCGCAACTACATTTACATAGGCCGGTCCAATGTCGAGCGTATTTTGTGAACCAAATTTTCTTCAGCAACTGTACTTGCTCATTGTATTCATTCATTTGGTTTAATCCTATTTAAAGAAAAAAACATATTCTAAGTTAAAGTAAATATATTTATAAGAGAAAAATAAAAGTAGTTAATGTATTTGTTAGGCGTCTATAAATTAAAGGCGTATATTAATACGTTGCTGGATATAAATCCAGCTCCAATTGCAGAATAAAGCAGTGTCTGTCTGTGTATACCAGTGGCGAAGTGTATTTTTTTTTCCAATATCTTACTTAATTATTTATTATCATTAATCCCGGCCTAGCCAGGGTCTCTTCCCACTTAATCTCCTCCACTTTGCACGAACTCTGACATCCTCAGTGGTTAGTCCATTTGCTCTTTTATCCTGCTTCACGACATCCAGCTATTAGTATTTGGGCGTTCTGGGGGTCTTGCTTCAGGGGCAGATATATCAAGGCATATTCCGTCACGAGTCCGGGCTACCGCAAGCCAATGTACACGGTCTTCGTCACATTAAGTTTAAGATCGCCGTTCTCAAGCTTACGCTTCCACAGGTTCACTTTCTGCTCCAGCGTCAACCGTCTCTCGTCAATGACCGCTATGTCATTGGCATACATTATCAGCCGTGGAGGTTGGAGTGCCGAGTGCCGGATATAACACGAGACAGTATCTAGCACTACATTAAAGAAGATCGGACTAAGAGCGAAGTCTTGGTTAACAACTACTTAAATCGAGAAGGGTTTCGTGTCGCCAACAGCAGTCCTAAGCGTTGCGCGTCTCCATTAAAGCGGAATCGCGCTACATGTCTTTGATAATGTCAATATGCCTTTGAATCGCAATGGCCGCCAAATGCATTGACGAGGTACGCAGTCAAAAGCCTTCTGTAAATCACATGCAGAGCTCTCTTTTCTTCCCTGTACGCCTCCATGAGAGTTACAAGGGCAAAAATGGCGTCCATGGTGCCCGATCCTGGCTGAAATCTATATTGACATTTAAATACAGTACACTCTTGACGAAGCCTAAGGTCAATCATGCGCTCAAAGAGCATCATGGTGTAATTCATGAACTTAATACCCCTATTATATATATTTACCACAATTTTGAACACTGCCCCAACGATTACCCCGAGTTTCGTCAGGTGTTATCGATGCAATAGGTCTAAGATTAGGAGGTTGTTCGGGTGGAAGACTACACGGCTGCTAAGTATTTAGCAGCTCCTTAAACTAGCATCTCCATCTCTCTTTCACATAGCAGCGTGCCGTGGGACGCAAGTACATATCGTAATATCTTGCGTCGCTTAAACCCTAGCACGTGCCAATTTGTAAATGAGCTTCTGCTCCTCACGCAGTTTCAAGTTTATCTAATAGTGGTAATAATCTGTTGGCTACAGCCCTTTTATTGGCACCCTAGAAAGGCCAAGAACGCGCAGACCCGCCGTAATAATTGCTGACTGGGCTCGATCCAACACTTCCTGAGCTGTTTTAGTCAAGTCAGTGTTTCATAATAAAGATTATGATTAATAATATTTATTTATAAACATTACAAATCCAAATTTAGTATTTTTTTAGTTTAGCCATATAATTAAAACTTTGTTTTAAATTTTATCTGGTTCTTTACAATTTTAATTATGCAAAATTCAAATTAAATGTTCATATACTTATTTATTTTTTACACATAGTTGCATTAGTTCATAGATATTAGTCACACATCTATTAGGTAAATTACTCACCTTTGCTGACGAGGAATGACATAAGGCTCCTAATAGGTCCTGTGGCCAGAATTGTGTTGATAAATGTCATCTGTTCTGTTTCTTCCTTTAACATTAATTAAGGATAATTAATACAAAGTTACGACAAAGCGTGGCGTTGAGTACCACCACTATTCACTCGTATCACTCGTTGCGTCGAATTCTCGCAGAAAGTGGAGAATGGACTCATAAGCCGGAATAATGTGAAGTTGTTTTTTTATACACAAACATTCTTAATGAAAAGAATCACTTATTACTTTCCAAATGAACTCAAATTTGAGATTGTTTATAAATCGCGAATATTGTCTTTGTTGTATTGTGTCATATACAATATGCATACACATGAGAAGTATGATTTAATGTGGTAAAGTATTTAATATCTAAAAGTAAATGCAATCACTCATTTACATGCATATATATGCCTATACGCCAAACATCCTTACATGCCTATACACGATAGTTGTAGGTTCGATCCCAACTCGGGGGAATGTTTATAAATAAAATATTTTGTGTGTAAAATGGTGGAGAGATTCAAGTAACAGCAGAAAAATGTCAGCCAACCCTGTATGATACTAGGGAAACGTTATACACGGTATGAAGGTGATATGAATACTTCAATATATATTATTCGATACGAAACCATTCTTAAAAACAATTCGAAAGGCGCCTAATATTTAAAATGAGCAACTTGTAATAGTGAGGGTTAAAGAAGTAAAAATATTTTGAAAACAACATTTAAAGGGCTATAAACCAAGAAAATACTAATTTCATCTATATATAAAATAAAGAAAACAAGTTTTTCTAAGCTATTAACCAACAAATACCGGACATTAACAATTATGTAGCGCTACACTTAAATCATTATACTTTATATTTTTAATTCCTTTATCACAAGTACGAGTATGATACAAAATCTGTTTCGAATACATTTATAAAAATCTTTTATTTTAAATTAGTGGCAGGTAGCAGAAATAGTTTTAGGCAACTTACATTTGGTGTTAGAAACTCAGGCCTAATTACGTTTTTGTGATAATTATCGAAGAGTGCTGCGAATGGTCTGATAGTAGGCCCATTCCATACATTCTCAGGTACGTTCAGGAGACTGTGGAATTATTAAATAAAGTTATTTATATGAAAAAAATGTAATATAATAAATCATTAATTCTAGTAGGCTAATATTTTCGTAGAATTTGATACTTAACGAACAGTAAATAATTATATTTATCTTTTCTAACCCAGAGATGACCCTATGCAATGATTACTTTTAGTAGATAGGTACAGTTTAACAAGCAATATTCATAGATAATATTATTTCTTATAAATTGAACCCGAAGTTTAGTGCTAATAAGTTAATAATAAAACCACATACGTTATGTCAGAAAATGATTGCCTGGGATAAAATTAAAGGAATTTATTGTTTGTATGTATTTCATATAATGTTATTACCGCACTTACTATATCAAAAATAAAATACTTTATTTGGTAGTTTTAGTTTTTTGATTTGCATTGTAGTTATACTAGCAAATATAACATACAGGCATTACAAGGCAAAGTGGCATCGCGAAGTGGCAAAGTAGGGATTGCTGCAATTTTCCCATCGTGGAAATAATGACAATTGTAAATGTTCGCTTCCATTTGCAACAGATCTAGAATGTGCTATATTATTTAGATATGAATAGAACTTACTTTGTTTGCGCTTCGTCACTCTTGGACGAGGGACTTGTCTTGCCTTGTAAATTAACTTGTATAAAATTGAAGGCGTTGTTAATATCCGCATTAAACATTTCTTCGCTTACGCGAAGCAAATCTTCATCCGAGGTTGAATCTTGGACCTGACGCAACATGTCCTCATAGCTTTTCTTCTTGGCATAATCGACTACTCCCCCCACAACAGTTCCGATTTGTTGTAGGGTGTTCGTAGCGGTGTTGCCTTGTTGGCCAGTGACAGAGTTGCTGATAAGATTGGGAAGAATACTATTGAAAATCTGACCTGCAGCCGACGCTATGTCGTCAGCCCGGCAAACTGCTACACAAAGCAGGATAAGTATTGTAAATTTCATCCTGGTCACGACAAACGTTCAGAGTAGCGCGGTCACGGCGCACTAGTGATCACTCGCGCCCGTGTCGAGAAGGCGGTACTGTACGACCTTTAGGTGACGTCATGTTCGATGTGTACGAGATACGGTATGTTATTGAGATTCAACTTGCGGATTTCCAGTTTTAGAAGCGGCGAGTGCCCCGAATATGTAATGCGAATGCTAGATTTCTGGCACGGTAAACATATTCGACCTTCATGTTCAATTTGAAGGTAGTTACGAGGTAAGTTATTAGATTTCTTGTAGAAACAAGGAATTGCTGACAAAATAGACATATATACTAATACAAATGGTACATACAATCCCAAATAAAGTTTCAAATCAAGAAAAGATTTAGAACACTGCACGCTGCAGGTACTAAAATTGTAGTTCCTGCTAATAACAATTATATAATAATATAGATAAAAAAAATATTAGTAACTATTTATTTTATATATATCTTATTGTGTGATACTATGAAATGTAAATATGTAAGTATTTAAAATCCTCTGCTTCTAGAGAAGCAACAGAACTATTAACATATTAAGCAAGTCGTTGCAGATGGATGCACATGTGTAATGCACTAGCTGCATGCGTGCAGATGCAGTCCGGAATAATAGAGCAAGTATGACTCTTTTGTATATAATTTAGTCAATGATTATCAAGAAGTGGGTAAAATCGTCGGCACTAAATATTTGTATAACATTTTAACATGCTTTGGTTATATCTCCCATAATAAATAAAACTGTGCTACTTCTTAAATATTTGCGGTCACAGTGGACAACTCAACAACGTGGTTAACTACGTTTATGTTACAATCATTTGTCTACTTAAAACGTTTCAAGTGATATCTTGTTACCAGGAATGAGAAAATTAGAGGATGGCCGTTTAGATTCGTAGTATATGCACTGTGTGAAAATTATCACAATATAATTAACACAAACAAAAGTCAGACGCTGTCTCACTGCGCCATGATGGCCTCTGGTCTTGACTTTCTGATACCTCTTAGCTGTACTAAATTAAATACTCGTAGATTCGAACACAAGAAAAAATAGCCTAATGTTATTTCATGCTTCTATTATTTATTAGAAATATATTATAGTTAATATACAAAGAACGCTAAAAAATTATATTAATAAATAAATAAAAACACAAATTTTAATCATAAAGTATCATGAATCGCGCTATCGTAAGGTCTTGCTGACAAAGGTCAATTTAGACTCAACTGGCTTTATAGACTCGCATTGCTTCGAGAACGTTGACGCGACCTCCACAAGTATTTAGCTGGAAAATATTTTTGTCTTAAACTCATAACAGTTATATTTAGTGACTACGATCATTTATATAATGTGGGAAAATATGAAGCTTTACTTGACAGTTTTACTACTAACCTTTTGTTGCGCAGAATGTGAGTATTTTTAAAATTTTTACTTTCTCGATTACATTACTTATAGAAATCTTCACATACTATTTCACGATTGTTATTATTTCCGACTATTTTCTGTTATATTTACATTTGAGATAAAAATATTTCATTTTATATATTGAAATGTTATTTATTCAAGAGTCACTCTGTATAAGCGTAATGTTTATGTGTACAATATTCAGTCTTTGATAATAACTCCTCAAATCGATTTTATTAATATTTTTATGCCCGCTTAGATCTTAAGGATACTTAAATATACTACGTAATTTTCAGGTCGTAAAGCGTATGCGCCTATTAACAAAAATGCTAATATTGATTTTATAAATATGGAAGGAGGTGCCATTAAACCTGCACAAAATAATATTCATTCTGTACCTGGCCTGGCGACAACTCTAAAACCTGTACTCCCGTCTTCGGCTCCGGTACCAAAACCAGCTCCGGTAGAAAAACCAGCAGTTCCGCAACCAAACAACCCGCCTCAACCTGTTCCTCAGCCAAATTCTTTACCTTCAAAAGTTTCACCAACATCTCCTACTCCAAATAAAGCTTCAAGCCTCATCACTCCTAAGCCAGTCTACCCTGTTCCAGTGTCTAATCCCATTACCACACCTGGACCGGGAAGCGTCAAATCCTTGGTTAATTTCTATGACAGCCAAGGCAAGGCTAGTCCTATTCGGCCTTACACTTACAGTCAAGCTGTTAAACAGGGATAGAAATGTGTATCGTTTTATTTGTTTAACTTGAACCTTCTTAATTAAATATAATAATGTTTATAATCATGTCATTATTTTATTTTATTACCCACTTAATAATAGAGAATTCACATAAAACACGGCTTGTTTCTAAAGTCAACGACCGCTGCATCAGCCGGATACGTCTCGTGACAGAAAAGACGCGTTAAGGCGTAAACAATTGGTGTAGAGCCTCCAATTGTAGCAGTGAAAGTGACGCCGGAAAACATGAGGGTGCAACCGCGTTCTAATTTGTCTACATGACTAAGGACTTGTTGATAAATTATTACGCAATACAGTGAAAGCTAGACATTTATGTTTGGAAAATATTACTTTCGAAATGCCACATAGATTATTCAGTTAAATTTTCGTATGGAAGTGAAATTAAATATTAAATTACTAAGCTGCCTTATTGAATTTGCAAAAAGCATTAATTAAAGAGATACCTACATTACACGTGAACATGTAATTATAAATCATTTTGAGTAGTAATATTATCGCTATGGAGTTGAACTAGTAATTTCTTAATTCGCCAACTCTAAATATACGAGTACATCATAAGGTCGTGGATTCGATGCCCATGAAATATAAATATTTTTCTTAATTTCAAATTTGCTTCAATCCATTATATACAAATTCAAATTTGGTGCTTAATTTATCAGAAAGAATAATAAAGCATTCCTGTATTTTACTATGCAAAAGAAAAAAAACTAAAACGCCCAGTCTTTTATTTTACATGCATATGTTAAAGCATTTGTTGATTAAAAAAAAACCTTCTGCGTCATAAACAACCTTGAGGCCTCTATCCGGTAATAAAGAGGACGGATGACATTAGCGAAATGTGACACTTTCACTCTTGTCGTGAGTCACAGCTACGAGTAAGTATTACGTCGCCAGGACCTTTTACGCTCACAATGCGCTCCATTTGTATTGTGCAATCCGTCCGCATTTTAAACCTAATATAAAATAATAAACAATGAATCACTTTTGTTTGCAATAATTATATAAAGAATAAGTTCTTATGCAAATAAATATCTTTTTTTTTATTTAAAAAGTTAAAAATGTGATTTATTCAGTCTATTTGAATAGAACAGTAATGATTAAGTAACCATTAGAAATGGCGAGAAATCGCAAATCTACATTTCACTAAACGATATAAAAAAAAATTAAAATGACCAATTACAATATCTAGAGGTAAAGAAAATGTTTTTATATATAAGTTTTAACGCTGCAAGCGTAAAACGAGTGATTTTAATTTACCTACATCTGACAATCTTTCTAAGCGTAATAGAAATACTGTTAATATTTTTTTTATAAATTTAATTAAATACTTTCTAAAAAGTAAAATTAATTTATAAAATAAATAGAAATCTAGTTAGTAAATTTTAAGTTTATAAATAAATAAAATTTAATAAGAGGCGACGTCTTGAAATATTAATAGTACATTTATAGACAATAGATTATTTTATGCCAGCTAATCTACACACAATAACAAGATATCAGTTTGTGGTTACATACATTCCTCACTCGGCGAAAGTGGTTTTATATTTTGTAGTCATGTGAAAATTCAATTCAAAAGTTCCAATGGACGACTATAATAAATTAAAGTGTATTACCAAAGATGAAATTCTGTAGACAGATTAACGTTATTTATTCGATATATTATTATATCTAATAACAATATTTGTTTAAAATTCACATACAAGAACTTTATAGGTGTGTTTACTATCCTGTTAATAGAATATAATTTTAAAAGTACTGTGGTGGATTTTGTTAGTATATATATCTATAATGACTGAAAGTAACAAACAATATTTTTGTCATTGATTCCTTTTTGCAATTTCTTTAATGCTTAAGTTATCATATTAATTATAAAAACTATAATTAATTGTTGATAGATGCTGAAATATTGTTAATTGTGTATTTTAAGTATTTTTGCACTGTGTAGTACTTTCACAATTGTTTCATTCAGTGTAAAAGATATATAAGACCCACGAAGGAATAACATATTTTATAATATTAGTATGTAATAGATACAACAGTTAACATTAAAGTTTAACGTACATTCTAAAATGTATTCGATATCCGCTTAAGGCTCTCACTTTCCACAGCGCCTCTGGGGCCTGGCATATTGCAAAATGATAGGCAAGCCCCATAGCGCTTTAAATACGTCACCACATGGTTATATTTTAACATTTTTGGAAATAACGATTTTTCCATAAATTTTATTTTACTTTTGTTAACATTTTTTTTAAAGTGTTATTCCCACACTAAGGAATTTAATAAATAGCATTCTCTCTTGCCAGAAGATTGTTCGTAGAATAATCTTTGGGTAGCAGAAATTTGTAAAAATCTCTCTACAGAGATGCTAACAGCAAATATAAGTTGTAATAAGCGTATAAGAATTTCAACGTAGCTGGATCTAGAACGCATGGCTTAGCGGTCAGAGCACTTGAACGGTTTTTAAGAGGCGCGGGTTTAAATCCCGCTGCGTTCAAATTTTTATACGTTTTCTAAATATGTCTTTTGCTAAATATGTCTTTTACAATTTTACTACCCATACAATTTAAGGTTCTATTATCGTGAATAAGACTTTAAATGAATGAGGATGTAAATTGAATTTTTATAGAGGCCACATAAGAATTGAGTAATACATACTGCTTGCCTTACTTTAATCATTCCTTTGACGCACAAGTCTTACACAACAAATAATTTTGGTAAGGGTCAATGGCATGCTATTACGTGGAGTCCGCTACTCACGGACGCGATACTTTCATAGCATAACTTACAAGCTAGATTTCATAGTACACAGCTACTGTTACTAGAAATTATAGTTATGATAATAAACTTGCTAGATACATAATTCTTTAATATATTTAAATTGTCTTCTCTATCTATTCTATCTTTTCTCTATAGTGTCAAGTGATTCAAAAAAGTTTTTACTAATAATCTTATTATAATTGAAGTATTATATTAAGCATTAATATCGATATACACTTGTGTAGTAAAAAATACTTTTTTAATTACTATTATATGTTCTGTATTTTCACATTTGATAATTATCAATGAATCTTGTTTTACCTATATTTACGAAATAAAACATTCTGTAGCGTAGCAGCTTAGGTTAATTTATTATACAGGTTTATTAAATAAATCTAAATGTCACATTACCTGTAAGTGATATGTATATCACTTCTACCTACGATCAATATCTAAAATAACTTTTTTTCTAGATAAAAAATTATAGAAGATAATATAATATTTTTTAATATATTCATATTTTTTATTGTACAATGGTTTGTTAATTGTTAATGGTTATGACTATTATTTATTGAAATGAATATGGAAGGAATGGTGAAGCTACAAAAGTACTCAGCAATTTAATTCAATTGCGTATTGATTATGACACACAATCATTATGCAAAACGGATGAGAATAACGGTGAACTTATTTTCGTACAATAAGTTAAGCGAAAACATTTTACTCGAATATCACCTGAAGAATATTTATTTAAACACTTTGAAAGTACATTTGAATTTATGCCAATATTTAAGTAGACTACAATCATTTAAATAATTTCAATAGAACCAAAATTTAAAAAGCTCCTTAATTATATTGTATTAAATATGAAAAGAGCGTGAAAAAAACTTAAGAGCAAAGTATCTTACAGAATTTTTAATTAATGTTACTGACAAATAACTTTTATGTCTCTATTTTATTTAAATATTCCAGTCTTGGAAAGTTTGCTTTATATTTTATTAAATTGCCTGACTGGTCAGAGAGGAAAAGAACCCTTTAAAATTTACCCCAAATGTGAAATTAGGCTGCCACTTCCGGGACTGGCGCAGCAGGCGGTGCGTCGTATCGTTGTAAATTATGTAAATATCTTTAAGTTTACCAAATGAATTACACTTTCACTCTCACATAGAACTAATGCTTATAATAACTCTTAATACAGCTTGACGCCTTTGAACACGACTTGGTCATAGCTAAAGGGCAAGTATAACAAAGTAATAACAATTTCAGCAAATGTAAGTAAAATAGATTGATGTCTGTATAAATAATGTAAAATCCAATTAAGTCTTTTTGTAGATTAGGGACTTATACTCATTATCAGCAGTTACCAACTTTCATATACATACATATATTGTCACTCGATGTACATAAAATGAAATATTTAGTTGTAACATAAAATACTAATCCTGAATCATCATTATAATAATTCGAGTTTGAAATTTAGAAATAAATTTGAAATTTACACCTAAAGTTTATATGGAAAGGATTTTTGTTTGTAATAATGCACAAGAAATACATTTAATTAATAAAATAAATATTGCACACACTGCCGTATGTTGAGGGGGTGAAAATTATCTTATACAAAGGTACTTAAGTTTCATTTTCGTTATAGTCAACAATTTTAAACAAATCTTTATCTTTTATTACTGTTTTCTATACTCCGCTCGGGTAAGAAAAAACGCGGCGTTGAGTTCCGCTACTCAACACGCAATGTCTGGATTTCGGGTAGAATGTGGAAAACAGAGTGTCTTGACACTAGCTTCTCTCTGAATACCCTGCTATGCAGAGAAAAGCGTGAACATAGTATAAAAGTAAACAATATTTGTAAAAAAAAATATTATTTTTAATGTGCTTTCCTAATTAGAATTAAATTATTTGTTGTTGGTAATTCATTCGCATCGCTCTTGTAATCGCCCGTAGCGCCCGCACAGAAATATGAAATTTTCGGAAAGAGTGAAATCGAATAAATTGCCCATTGTAAGGTGCACGAATTTGGCAAGCGTTACTTTCTGTTTTAATCTTCATGCGCGCTAGCATCGTGATATATATAGAGATAACACCCGTCGTCCGCGGTAATGCCACCGCGGTGCTCTTCGTCGTAATTAGTTACTGTATTGCTTTTACATATATCACACACTTAGTAAATTGAAAAACATATATTAAGAAACCACTTTTATTTAGGGATTTGAACCCACGACTCTTGCGAGATGCTAACAACAAATATAAGTTGTAATAAGCGTATAAGAATTTCGAAGTACTCGGATTGAACTGGACCGGTTGCGCTCTACACGCATTTTTCAATTTCCTAAATGTGTAAATAACACTTTAAAAAAATATTTAGTAAATCTCTTGCCAAACGATTATTGGTAGAATAATCATTGGGTAGCGGAAATTAGTAAAAATCGCTCTACAGAGATGATAACAACAAATATAAGTTGTTATAAGAATTTCGACGTAGCCTAATGTAGTATGGCTTAGCGGTCAAAGCGCTTGAACGGTTTTCAAGAAAGGCGCGGGTTCAAATCCCGAAGCGTTAAAATTTTTATACGTTCTCTAAATATATGTAATACAAATATGATGATTTTAACAGCTCGTCGAACTCTTTGATTCGATACAACTCTAATAGGATGAGTGAATTGTCAATAGTTAATGATTATAAAAAATGTATAATGTAATTATGCATATTAAATCATTTAATACAATATATAATTCATCTTTAGTGTAGAATTAAATCGAGTAATCTTATATATTATTTTAAAGGTTTTTTTTACTAAAGGTGTATTTTTCTATTTCAATAAGTAACAGATACTTCCGCAATTATTTGATTGGTTGCCAGATATCATTCACTTATTAGCTGAACATACAGTGAAAGTGTAAGATAAATTCATTGCGCAAAAAAGTTAATATATATCAAGACATACAAGCTAAAATAATCTTCATAAAAAATATTTATGAGCGTTAGGTAGCGCCATGTTTTCCTATTACTTTCCAAAGCGAAACGTGAATAAGTAAGTTGTTTTTATTAAAAAAACGAATACTTAAAAAAAATGTTTTAACTTTTTTAAAACGTCTTTGCATATATGCATATAAATTTCCAGTTTTAATAAGTGATGACATTGCTAATATTACGTTTCGGGATTAATCTATACAAATAAATAAATTTGAAGTGTCAGGTTGTAATATTAAAATAACCGCTTTTTACTAAATACATATGTATGTATACACGGTACATATACAAAAACAATTTTTGTTACAATTTTTGTCTGTCTATCTGTCTGTTTGTTTTGGCTTATCTCTGGGACGGCTGGACCGATTTTGATGGGATTTCACTGGCATATAGCTGATGTAATAAGAAGTAACTAAGGCTACTTTTACATTAAAATTCCACGCGGATGCGGTAGCGGCTACAACTAGTTTGTACTAAAATTTTTAACATAATATAAATAATATATACATCTTTATTTAAATTTAGTACATAAAACACTTACCATACTCGTTATTTAGCGTATTGTCAAAACATAAAAGGCAAAGAAGGAGTAAAAGAAAAAAAATTAAATTTAAAAGCCTTCATTTTACAAATGAAATAGTGAATCAGTACGCATACTTAACGACAAACTTTTTAGCGCAATAATCACTCAATGCTATTGCAGTGCAAGGACAAAACTACTGTAGTACTACCCCATAAGATGAGGCTAACTTCTAGAAATCAAAGCTCTTTTAAAGTAACTATTAATTATAAATGTTACAAAGTAACCGTTCTTTTATACAAAATTGAATATCTGTTTCATACTACCCTATTCATTCGGTCTGATATAAGAATATTGTTCTTATTATGCACGTTTCACATAGGTAGGCCACTAGCTATGTGACCCGTCCTGCACTGTTATCACGTGTTCATCATTACTCCAAGAATTAGTGGGATGAAAATTTTTCAAATGAATAAAATGTTTTAAATTATTTTTAATTAACGATAAATGCGCATAAAATAACATATTTAAAATTACTGTAAAATTATATATAGCACAGATTGAACAATGTTATAAAATAACAAATTCATGCGTAATGGAAAACAATATTTATGCTCAAATATTTCTTTTATATTGCTTATACAAATCTATTAATAAATTAGCTTACATTTAAGGGGTATCGTTTATACATGTATAATATATAGTAGGTATAAAATGTAGTAGGTATTTACGAATAAGCATCCATGGCCTATATAAAGAAAACTTAATGTGAGAAAATCAATACAATGTAATTTTTATATAGTTTCACGGTTTTTTCCTTACAGCAGGGCAGTCAGAGAGAACCTAGAGTCAAAAATGATAAATTTATATTTTTTTATACCGTTTACAAATGTAGGCATGAATTCCATTAAGTTTTCCGCTGCCTCACCACGCGATACGTTTGGGTGGAAAGTAGAAAATGTTTTGTTATGTTCTTTATTTTATGGCCGTTAGGCGTGTCAATTATACGCAATTTACTTCTCCAATGTCACATATATTGAATAAAACACAATATCGAACGAAAAGGTGAAAATGGACAATTATGTTACTATATTTTGCCTACGCGCAAGATATGAGAGTGACGTGACGATGACCAATATATTATTATAAATTAAAGTATATGAATGATGTATACCTATGATTAATCAAATTGATTTTATCTGTAAGCATTTTATACATTACAATAAGAAATTAAGTATATAATATCGATACTTTTTTACCTAAAACAAATTATATTATTTATGAAACGTGAAACGTTATTAAAATTAAAATATGAATGTACTGTTCCTGCACCAATCCCGGTAACTCTAACAAATTTTATAACACATTCTTATTAAAATTGGTACCTTTTTATAATTCACATAATAATTATTATCTTATCAAGACTCATTAAATTATATGTAAACGCGATATCGTTTAATTATTTGAGTATTAAAGCAACCAAGTCTACGAGGACAGAGTGCGTCAACTGAAACTTATGCAATTATGAAATCCATTCATATGTAGGCTTGCTAAGTCATAACATGAATGGCGTCACTATTTCAAAACAAAATCTGCACAAAATCAGCTCTGATCCGGGATAGAGGCTTGTGGAAACGTCGCAGGTGTAGACTCAACTTTCTCGCGTATAAAACGTAGCGGGCACCGGCCGCCGCGACCAGTCCGCCCCACGCCGCATTCGCGTCCGCGCATCTTACCGTGAAAACGAAAGTGACTAATACCCACCAGACTGTGATACTGTGATTGTGTGACTGGAACAGTGATCGGTAGCTTGCTGTGTTATCCTGAAACTGTTTCTACCCTTCGGCCCTTTACCGCATTGAAAGCACACCTGAAAAGGTACGGATACGGATTTGTGTTCCTGAAAATTTGTAATAGTTGTTAATTAGTGCATGTGTGATATAAGCTATTACAAAAAGGACTATTATTTACGCGGATACGTAGAAACCAGGATTTGTATTGAGAAGGTTTGCCTTTTCATTTATATAAAGGCTGAATAGTAACTAAACAGTAATGGTCAAATAACAATTTACACATCTTAGCAATCAATTACATATTTAATAATTTTCATACGTGCTTTGTATTTTCAAAATCAATATTACCTAAAAGTTTTCATACAACCGGATATATCAAGTCAGTAAAGTTGCAAAGTTGCAGAGTTGCATAATGACACTTTCACTTACTACAAAAGTTATCTTTTGCTAACTGAACTTAAAAAAACGTATTTGCATTTTGACAAATTTTTCTGTAAACATTTCTGTATTCAAAAATAGTATTTACGTCTAAGTAATATGAGCTACATAATGATTGTATGCAGATCCTCTAGACGCGATATGTGGAAGCCCGGTGTGGAAAGTAGGTTAAGCGTCACACAGCTCGCATTTTATAGGTACTGAGGGGGTTTCTCGTTTATTTTAAAAATATGTGAAACCACATTGAATTATTTTAATGTAGAGTATTGAAAAAATAAATAAAAATACGTAAATGTAATAAGTATTAATTTTGTCAGATCGGTATTATATTTTCAGCTTGTTTCTTATAATTGAATATTACAATATTTTTATCATTAAAGATATCAAATTTGCACCAAAACGGGGTATTCTTATGTAAATATAGAGAAAGCATATAATTTTAGTCATTTTAGTAATTACTGTACCGATATGGTAATAACTTGCTTCTTAGTAATGTTTCTTACAAGTTGCGAAAAGCCAGGATTACGAAATATCATGGAGTAGGGAATCTTTTTCCATTGTTCAGATGTGTATTTCGCAACGACACGCTCTGAAGACGCATTCAAGGATCGTTACTGTCATATTGTGTCATCCTAATGTATTTCGAAAATTATACAAAAATATGATTGTCTTTTCATGGGTCACCAATATCTGGGTAACTTCGAAATAAAGTTTAAAAATTAATATTACTTTATTAATTACAAATATTATAGAAACCCTAAATAACTATATAAATGACAGGACCGCCTTTTCTAGTTTAAATGAACGACGTAGTAGCAAGTGTTTAATATTGCAAAATGATGTTCCTTTTTTCCATTTCCAAATTTAGTGGCATTCTTGATAGCGCGTGCTTTACATAACTTAAATTAAATTAAAATGTTTTGGCATATAGATTTTTAGACACTAAGAAATTTGACTCAGCTCAATAAACAAACGAAGGGGCAAAGCTAAGGGTGGATCTATAAAGCACGCCTTGCACATATGAAGATTTTATCTTTTTTTAATCGTACAATAAAAGAAGAGAAGCTGTAAACCTTTAAAGAACTTATTTACATCAATGCCTAAATGAAACGTTGCCACATAAAAAATACAATTAATACAAAGTTTTTGTACGTATCATTTTGTTTAATAACTTAATTGAAATGAATGGATCAAAAAAATTACAATGATTAACATTCTTAAGCTTAAGTGCATTTTGCAATTGTAAGCATTTTGTTTTGATCGTAATGTTTTAATAAATATATTATAATTCGTCACTTTCTCTCTCTTTATATAGATTTCATATTTGCGAGATAAATACTCGAATATAACGGAAATGTCACGGTGAAAGCGTTAATGAGCACGTTGAGTTTTAATTTCCGTCAAGAAGACTTGCTTACTTAAAAGTTGCACCTCAAATTAGATTCGGTATACATAATTTTTCTTAAAATAGGTAATTAAGACATGTTTACAGTACTCTAGATATTATTTGAATTACATGCATAATTTTACTTTTCAATTTAGCTATTCATTACTGTTTTTTGAAATTACAATGCATACTATCAAGTATATTATGAATAGAACTTAATTATGTTGAAATCTTAGATTATAGTACCTAGTGTATATTTGTAAACGTTTAGTATACCGAATACAAAATGACTTTTACCTGTAAACATGCATCAAAATGATAAGAGGTATAAATATTTATATAATATATATATATATATATATATATATATATATATTGAAATAATTTATCAGCCAATATTATATACTGTAATAAGCTTAAGATACTCGTGGCATGTGGCATGTGGACAGCGCGAACGCACGCAGTCTCAGTGGAAAGCGAGTCAGTGTGTCAGAACAGCTACGCCACTCCTAGTGCCATCTTTACACCTGATTCGTTCAACTAATACACTTGTTATGCTACGATTGACATTCAGCATGGTATTAATGAAACGTTACATGCATACGCATTAGACGTACAGTAAAATTTAAATTAGATATAACGTTTTTTGCAGTTATTTGTGAGGCAAATGCTTCAATTATGTAGGTGAATAACAATTTGTATTCTTCAATATTAATTTCAATTTATAAAAAAACCGATGGACCTATAAAATACATTAAAGGTCAGGGCGGTGAAAAGCCTGCAAGTCATTCAGGTTAGTTAGTGATCGTGCTATCCGGTTTCATCAACAACTCTCTGTCACCATAAATGCTATGTAGTTGCCTCCGACATGCGTTGGGGGCGGTCACAATACAACACTTGTCAGAACGGGCAGGACGGATATCAAAATGTTATTTTTAAAATTAAAAATAGAAAAAAATAATAATTATATATTGGTGTACGCAGTCTTCGTCTACAAAACCATAAATTTGCAAACCAATTTCAATAATCAGACAAACATCGATAGAAAGCTATCGACTGTTCGTTTCTACTATTTTGTTACGTGGAATTTGCATTTGAATCTGAAAAAGCAGTATATCTTAATTACATCTCTTTGGATGAGACAGCTCACGCCAAACTAAAACAAGCTATCTTATGGAAAAACTTTAATTGTTCTGCGTCAAGTGCGATCTCATCAGGGCGCGGGAGCAGCTTTGGTATTGTTACAAGACATAGTTTATAAGTAGAGCTCCTTTCTTTTACTTGGGAAATGATCCACTGGCTGAGTTTATAAGCGAATAGCTAGTTGACACAAGAAGTAGACGTAAAATATTAAAAAATACTACTTTTCGTAGGGATTATAAAGAGTTGGACGTATAGGTCAATTAAGCTCTTTTTATTATTTGTATTATTAAATATTTGGCTTATCTGAACGATAATTACAAATTTTAACAAGGTTTAGGTGGTACATCGTCATTTATTACATTAAAGTGCATTTACGGCACGCTTACGGATGTAAAAACCATATATTCTTTAATACAAGTAGAAATTGTTCTAATATGGCGACAACTGGTGAACAAATAATAATAATAAAAGATTTTTATTCTTTAAATTAGTATTATATATATATAATATTATTGAAAATACCCGTATAACATATCGACAGCAAAGATATGATAGGACCCCTATGTTTCCGCAATATAACTTATAAAAAAAACGAACTGATTTCTCTTTACTGCATTGGTATGCACGATAAATATACCACAATTTCATTTCGATTACTTTACGTTTATATAATTATTTGTAAATGTATATATATATATATATATATATATATATATATATATGATTTTTTTTAAGTTAAACATTGCCATTTCTCATTTTGTAATAAAACTTAATAGCGATATTAAAATATTGTATAAAAAAGAGGTAAAAGAGCGATTTGTACCCAAGTACATTACATAAGTAAAAACAGATGCTAATACAACGTAAAGAGAAACGAAATGCAATTAATTACTTCCATTGTGCTTGTCTTCGTATATTTTGTTATGTTCTTAAAGATTAATAAGAGAAACACTGGGAGAAAGTGAACTGGCTTATTTTAGAGTTATTAAGATGAATGTTAGCTTTATGAATTGTTTTTTTAATTGTAAAAAATTAAGACGTTTAGAAAATTAAATTTTTATATGTTAATATTTACAACTAGCGACCCGCTCGGCCTGAGTAAACTACATGACTAAACTATTTAGTTTTTTCGCCCACCCTCATTCTTAATTAAATCACAAACTTTGCTTAAATTTATAATTTAAATAGCTGTAACTTTATTATTTATGAACCGAATACATTTACTGCTTATTTCAATAAACAGTAAATGTTAGAGGAAGTTTACTACAATACAAAATGCATTTAAATCGATTAAGCCGTTTCTGAGATAAGCATGCACAAACAAACAGACAAACAGAAAAGGAAATTAATAATCATTGTCTTGGGTTCTATTACATTGATGAATGCCCCTAATAATATATTTTTCATATATCTCCCATGTACAGACAGACTTCTGTTACATTTTTATTATATAAATAGATTATTATTAATCAGATGAACAAAGATTTATTATTACTATTTTAATATAGTAATTTTATTATTTAAAGAGTCAAGTTATTCCTGGAAATTTTCTAGCATTTTTCCTAAAAATTGTTGTAAATGTTTCTTAAATTTCATATACTTTATATTCAACACTAGTGATCGTTTTATGAATTTCACAAGAAATTGACTTGGGTATATCCAATTCGACACGCAATTGAACGTCCGCTTAGAAGCAATCGTCCGAGTGCAGTAAAAAGTGATTACCATTTGTTAGAATTCGATCATACACTTTCATCTTTCTGTAAATATGACTTTGGCACGCTCGGTATAGTTTATTCATAACGATTTACAAATTAACCAAAATTATATATATAATGTAATTTAAACTAATTTTGAAAATGTAGTTTTGCTTAAAAAATGGAAAATAACATTTTGCTAAGAAATATTTTTATATCTGTTATTAAAAAAGCGATTTATTTAATTATTACGAAAGAAAGACGTTCAGTCGTTCAGTTCAGTTCAGTTCAGAAAATTCTTATAATATTTAGTCACAATCAGACATGTGAGTTCGTAAAAAGAGAAAAGTACCAATATTTTAATATGAAAAATATGCGCAGATTAATATAATATATTTATATGTGGGAATTTAAAATAAAACTCCAACGCTTGAAAAATTGTAAGTCAAATTGTAGCTCCAACGTTTGAAAAATTGTAAGTCAATTTCTTATTTAATAATGTAAGCTATATTTGTACACAAATAAACATACAATATCATACTTTGTAAATGGATTAACATATAGATAATCTTTAATAAACTCGTATCTGATGTATCTAATAACTTACTTATTCTGATGCACGTCTTATGTGCTTGTCAAACTTGTCGAAATAATTACAATCTCCTAACTGGTTGGGTTAGCTTAATTCTAAGGCGAAGGGCTGGCTGACTGAACGAGTGCATTATTTATTATGGCAGCGATTTCTCGAGACGTGTTTGAGATTTCACCACTTTCATCTCGTAGGTATTTGCGCTAGTAAATTTCAACTATTTTATTAGCTATAGCCATGTGTACTATATATAGATTCAAGTTTGCCTGTATTATTAGGCTTGCCGATGATATATTTAAACGTACATATATGTAATGAAAAACCATAAATTAATACTTATATATATATATATATATATATATATTGTAATAAAACTTTATAACAGAGAGTACATATGTAAAAATAGCATTAATGATGTTTGGCTTTATAGTCATTTTTATTAAATAAAAAAATATTAATAAATTTATTTTCATGTAACGTTTTTGTGAAAATATTCAAATGATCACTTGATAAAAGAAAAAACAGAATATTACATAAGCCCTAGTTTAAATACCCTATTGTGAGCGACAATACCGGTACAGATAGCGCTTTCACTTTCATTTCCTCAAATATGGCAACTTGCTTATCGCAAAATTTATTGTTTTTCATCGTCAACAAGGACATTTTCACTATTAACAATGTATTATATTTACTTTCACGGATAGCGCCGTGCCAGTGATGATATATATATAAATATATATTTAATGAATTAAGTATATATAGAATCACTTTCATATGTAGTATATCTTTCTTTACTTTCTAAGCTTTTTTCACCTTAACGCATCATTTGTCGCGTGATACATCATTTCGATCACCACTTTCTGGTCAATTTTGAGATACGCGCGTCAGATGATGAAAGCAAACGTCGTACAGGCGCCAGACAAATTATATTTAACTAGACCAGGATAATTAAAATATTTGTAAATAATTTTGTGAAAGTTGGATAATTAAAGAAGAAATCCAAAAAGAAGGATGTATATAATAACTTAATAGCTCTCAAAACTTTAAGTTTTAGAGTTAGTCATAGATATTAAAAAAAAAATGCTTGTATCCTGTTAATATAAGTATCTATGGAAATTACAGTAAATATGTAATTAATGATTTCTACGTCATTAAATAGTAAAAAAGATACAAATGTAAGGATCAATATACATTTAGATACATATGGAGGGTTTAAATTTAAAATTCGGTGTTTTGTACTTCAAATTCAATCGACAAACTAATTTAACAAATTCATTATTTTGATTTTCAAAATCACCGTATCCAAAACTTTTCACTATCTCAAAGTATTACAAACTTATAAACATGAATTTGAGGCATAAAAGAATGAATGTACACAACCTGTATATAATATTATTTTCTACTAATGTAAATAAAGATTCTTCCTTTTAAAGTAATTTATTTTTTGGATTATGTATTGAATTGAAGTAATTTTATTAATAATTATTATTAATTTAGGTTATAAACTTAATTTATAACATTGTTCATATTACAATACATATAGAGAATATAGTATTGTATAATTAAATATATACACATTATTGAGTTTCAATTTTGTTGCAGGTTTTCTCAACAATTCGGAGACTTTATGCCACCACAAAATTCTTTAGTAAGTACTAAATGAATTTGAAATTCTTTATCAAAATTTGTTCTATATAAATAGTTCTAGTATAATATTATTTAAATTTCACCGTTGCGGTCGTATCAATTTAATTTAGTTGCGCAATGCCGTTAAAAAACGGAAGCGGCTGTTATATTTCAAGTACGCGGACTGTAAGGCCTATTATTTCTTTGCCAAAATATGCAACTTTCTCCGGTATAATTACTTAAGTGTAAGTGAGACTGTTACACAATACATCTGTAAGCCCATTTAACGTAATGCGATGCGTGTCAGAGAAAGTGCCCGCTGAAGGATCACACTTGAAATAAGACCAGTTTCTCAGCTATTGTATTCTTTTAATTAGTTTTAAAGATGTTTTTTCACGTCGTATCAGATAAGTTGTATCTTAAATGATACTTACCTGTTTAAATTTTACTAAGGAGATATATAAATTTCTCCATAGTAAAATAAAAACACAAAACTCATTTCTGAAAAATAATTATATTTACATTTACATTATACATTTAAGCAAAAAGTTTATGACAGTCTATAATTTTATTAAAAACGTATTATGACCTGATATACATTGACCTAACAAACCGGTCCATTTTCAGTTTTCAATAGAATCAAACCAGCTATATCAATAATCAAGAGCACCAAATAACTTTAAAATAAACCCACTTGCTTCTGTCTGGTAATTTAGTTTCATAATGATGCAACCGTAAAATGACGAGAGAAAGCGCTTAGTCTATTGTACACGAGTACGGCGCTCACAAAAAAAGTCTCACGATGAAGTCATCGTCCTTAAATCGGCATCCGCATTGTTATTTCGACACAATCGTTCAGAGGGCTTCGAGCGCATCAATTATTCCACAGTGTTGCGTAAGCGGACGCCGCCCTCGTCCTTGAAATACACATCAACTTTCTCTCCGTTGGTCTTGTCTGTGGCTTGCGGCTTGCACTGACCTTATCCCATCGACAAATTGACGGACATTTTAATTTATTACATCAATTCAATATCACCGCGTGGCTTCTGCCGTAATGCGCTTAAACCTTATGTTTCTAGTTTCTAGTTGAAATTATTATCTTTTGTTTTTTACACTAATAACATACATACTATGGAGGTCTTAGGAAAACATGTACATTAGAAAAAGAAAATTACTATAATTAATAGCAAGAAAGCACTTTATTTTCACAAAAAGTCCAAGTTCCTGTGTCGCGAGAGGATGATCGAATACCTGTTTTCTTTAGATAGTAATGATATCTAATGCATTTGTTATACGATGCCGGGAGTCGGATGTCGCGAAATGCGCCGCGCGGTGCATTGGTGTAGCGAGGTTTCTCCGCTCGGAAGTTCCGGCTGAAGAGATAGCTTGAATTAACTAACATCATATACTATTATAGATTTTATCTAAATTTATTCTATGCACTTATGCTTTATAGTCCTTTTATTTGAAATATTTTATTTACTTATTTATACTTAATTATACATAATAAATATTAAAAATAAAACAACAGAAAATGTTTTAATTGTTGTTAAAGTTTATATTCGAATAGAAACAGTATTAAAGGTATTTTTCGCTAAGTCCTATCAAATACAAACTCTACTTTATATTGTTTTCAAACGTATGTATTATTTAAGGATCAATTCCAGCTGCGCTTTTAAAAAAAATAATAATCTCGAGCAAATGAAACATGTACAATCAGACTTATCTTATTGGTCTCAAAACGTGACAGTAATTGAAACACAAAATAAATAAATAAATATAATAAAATGCTATTAGTTGATTTAGTTTATGTGTGCAATATACGGGTTATGCAAATATCTAAGGGAAAACAAGGCCAATTCCCTGGGAGATGCGGAAGTTGGTATTTAAACTTAGCACAGTTTTGACATTGGAAAGCTTTGCCTATTAATTGACAAGGCGCCACTTGCTACCCCACTTGAATATATTAAGTAAGTAAATCTTACAACTAAGTGATGGGAAATTGTTGAAGTTGTTCATTGTAAATTGTTTATAACTAAACTTATCAGTTACTGTTTAAGTTGTGAAATATAGATATATATTTGTGAGCGTGAAATGCGAATTGTCAGTATTCGTTAAAAATATTAGTAGTAAATCATCATCTACCCACAACGTTCACTTCAACATTGAGAAATAAAATATTTGTGTACTTAGTATTGTTGTCGTAGTAATACAACTTTGTGTATATATTTACAAAAACATAATATATTCTGTGATTTTCGTGGTAGACAATTATTATATAGCATTATTGGTTCTGCAATCATTCACTGCACACACCCGCTCAAAAAAAGACTTACATTATTTAATTAATATAATATAAAATCGTAAAATTTTTTCTGGGTAAGACTCAAATATAAAACCATTACGTACATAGACAATTTCATAGACACATTAATAATTCCATAAAGCAACTGTGTCATCATTTACATACCAATCACGTAGCTAAGACATATTTGGAAAGTGAATCACATTAGCAATGATATAATATGATAGTATGCCAATTTTGTACAATATTAAATAATAGAAAACGCAAGTTGACTACTAAGAAGCATGTTACGCAACAATTGGCGGATTAGTTAATTGTATCGGTCGCGTTTGCTAGTTTGTCACACAGCCCAATCGGGATCGCAGAATCTAACGAAAGTTACCGGACTTTGCGCTTCTAATGCCAAGTGCGGCAAAGAAAGCGAGGTGGCAGGCTCATGCAGTAGAGGCTCTTGAATATACAGTCATCTCACTCTACCAAGCTTAAAGCATACTTGTGAGAGAAAGACTACGTATGCTTAAAAGAGAAAGTGGGCCACGGTACGTTTCTCAGTGCCATTAACATGGGCATTGAACGTAAACGTCTGATACTAAGTTGTTTTTCATAATAAATATTTTAGACTTTATTACAGGTTTTAATTTGGTATATTTTCAATTGATTCATTACGATTATAATGACGTTTTAATATAGAGCATATCTCTGTTTATGTAGAGATGCAAAATTCAAAGTGCAATGAACTGCGAGCAACGGGGAAAGTGTTTTATGGCGTAACCTTGAGTCCACAATGTGTACACCATGAAAAATTTGCTCGGCAGGTGTAGCGAAAAGCAACGTCTAAATTATTAGTCATATTCATCAAGTCTTAATAACGAAGTGAAACTAATAAGTTCTTTGATTTTCGCGATTATTACACATTTTGAAATGAAACTATTTTAACCGGATTAATCGCGTATTATTTTGGTATTCAAAAATACATTTTTTACAGTAGTCCGTGGTCACAGGTAGACTGAAAATGTATTTTTGAATACCAAAATTATAATTAATCCGGTTAAAATAGTTTTATTTCAAGAAGTGAAACTAGTTAGTATAATTGATATGAAGTAAAATGATAGCCTCAGTAGTAATTAAATTATTTGTTATATTATAAAAGTTATTGAAATAATAATATATATTTTTTAATGTTATAAGTACATAGCGTATAAAACATGTACTATAAATTTACTTATCGACGGGTCCTCCGTAGACTGGTGCAAGTGCAAAAACACAACTTTACAGGAGAGTAATTTGAAGGCTTCTAACGTTGTAATTCTCTTTATTCAAAGGAATATTATTCAAATTTTTGTCCACTGAATATTCCTTATTACTTGTTTTGAATAATGAAAAAAATTACAACCTTAGGAAACTTCAAATTATTCTCCTGTAAAATTGTGTTTTTTGCACTAGTACTAATCGACGTAGGACCCGTCCTTATATCCTATCTATGGCAAAGTCGTCTGGATTATGGAACTCTTGAAAATATAAGAGCTTAGAGACGCTCGAGGAAAGTGTTAATAATAGGTACTTACTTACATACATTGACCTATAATGTGAAAATTCTTAATGAAACAGAACACAATAACATTTTTTCATTACAATCGAAAGCTTGCAAAACAAATTCAATGGCTTCATATCTTTGTCTTACAATAAATACCACTTGTTCGACATTGGAACGTTAGTAAGTTATGCCATTATTGTAACGCTTCAATTGAGTTTGATTATTTTTCTGTTTTTACATCGGAAAGTCGGCGACAATTTGTAGAGAAATCGCTAAATCGTGTGATATCAAGAGAGCATTTATGGCTACTTAGGTGTGGATTGCTACTACTATAATCATTCCTTGTCAGTTTAATTAATTTTGTATTCAGACTTAATGAATAGTGAACTAAAAACATATTAATAATATATACTATTAATAAAATAGTAACAAATTATTCGTATACAAAAAAAAACATTATACGTTTATATACATAAATATCTAAAAGAGACAATGCTATTTCACTGCTTAGAAGTAATTAAGAAAAAAACCGAGAATACTTTCTACTGCACATATTTTAACATTAAATATATTATTGTTAAGGAGAAACTTTATACTTTTGAACCATTTCCATTAATTAATTAAGTGAAACTTTTAGTTCCTTGCCAGCCAATTAAAAGTCATAACGCTTGCGCACGTGCCGTTAATCAGAGCCGAAAGTGACGAGCAAAGACTAAACTATTATGCCTGTAAGTAATTTGAACTTGTCAGTGTTTTCTATACTCAAATTTAGATTATATGTAAAATGATTCACTTTTCTAAATGTAATCTTAATACTTTTGATTTCTAAAAAAAAAAATTAATTGCAGCAACCTTACGATTTTCTAAAATACCGTCTTCGTTGAATTGCAAATTAGAAAACGAAAGCTTCTACTCACTAAAGCTACAATTCGAATTGATTTTAGCCAAATCATTCTTAATTGCTGTTTTTTTGGATCAACACATTTAAATTTATGTTACAAAAAATATAGCAAAAGCTAAATAATTGCACAGTAATGTTTTATGTTATTAGATAAAGAGCAATACGATAGGTTACAAGAATAATGAGATTTTAATAAAGCTATCAGTTAGAAGGTAAACGGTTGAACGTCCCCTTGGGCATACTTAACAATGGTAACATTATAATTATATCTAATCTTCTATATACAATTTGATTGTCGGTTTCTATTATTTTAAATGAACATTTTATCATGAAAAAGTATTGTAATATAAGGTTGTTCATTTTAATATTTAAAATCTTGAAATTAAAATGTATTTTTAATAACTTGCTTCATGTCATGCTATTGTATATATTCCATTATTGCTTAATTTTTATCCGCAAAAATATATACGTTTACATTAGATATACATTAGATATAGGTATGTCAATTATCAAACCAATAATATTATTGGCGAATATTGCCATATGGCAATACATTCTTATTTAATTTGATGAAAAAAAAATTGTTTGTGTTTTTCTTAAAACTTTCCAATAATCACATACATATTTAATATATGTAATAACTAATATTTTAGATATTTACCCACGTGTTAGTTGCCTAGTAGACAAGAAATAAAACTTTACTAGCTTTACTCTTTGCTTATCGTAAAATAAAACAATTCTATACTTTAACTTTAAAGGGGGCCCGCCCCCTGTTCGCTTCGCTCGCTAATTGCCGCACCCAAAGATCTTCAGACTTAAATTTTTTTCAACCAATTATTCTGCGAAACTGCAGCGTTACCAAAAAATATACTTTACGGTGCAATATATCTGATTCTTACCGTTTTATTATTTTTCTAAATGAAATTAAATATTTAATAAAATATGATTTGTATAGTAAATGGAATAAAATATGAATTTCCCTTTATCAAAGAGAGTTCGCGGTTTCATTTAGATTAGGCGAATGTCGCTCTACATTCACTGTGGTCTTGTTTCTTGGTTAATTGAAGTAAGCCGGCACTTGCTACGCCATCTATTATTATAATACCTCCTATAGATTATGCGAATATAGAAAATGCCTCAGGGTCTACTTTCTTGCTAGTGAAGCCTGGTTTCGGATAGATTGATCGATAACATAAAAAACTAATTGCCTTGTCGTTCGTTTCAACTAAGATGTTACCAAGCTAACAAATACCGAGGTTATAAGGTAGACGGTAGGTCAGTTCTATGTTTATTTAAACAGTCACCTGACAAAAATATATAAATATATATATATAAAGAGAAAGAATATTCTTATTACAAGTTAAAATTTCCAACTTACAATACAATAAGGTAATATTTCGTAGCTACTAAAAGCGTCCTAAGCTACGTGTTCGTAGAATGAATTTTAAAACGTTGCAATTCTTTTAATACTAGCTTAATACATTATGCAAATAATATTTTTCATTGTTAATATCATACAATCACAATGTGTTCTTAATTCTTCACTCAATATTTATCAATTAGGAATCAATATAAAATTTAAACCTTATTTTATTGATTCTACCATTATATACAAACAAATAAAATATATTCATTATGAGATATATTGGAGACGGCCTTGGCTTCGGCAAGGTGAAGGCCACTCGTGGCTTCCGCAACGGGAGCGCATCAACGAGAGACTTAGCAAACGTACGCCGGTGCAGTTCCGGCGCAAGTTGCACTCGGTCATTGGGTCAGCTACGATGGGGGGGAACGAGAGGGGCTCGTGGCGATGCGCTTGCGCACGGCAGTCTCTAACATGCACGCTTTTGCGTTTGAGCCGAAGCGCCTCTAGCGCACGCGCCCGCGCACTGCGAAGCGCTAGGCGCGATACTAGTGCCTACCTCAATGTGTTCCATTGGTTACAGGCCGACGACTGACTGGACTGAGACTATGAGGAGGATCAGATTGCTGCTGCTGCTCACGACGCTCCTTTTACAGGTTGGTTTCACATAATTTACTTTTTTAATGTACTATAATGAAATTATAAGTAGGAAAGTAGGCAATTATTATATATTTGTACGTGGTAAATTGTATTAGATACGCGGGTGGATAAACAGTATTTAAATCAACGATTTATAAAATTAAAACTATTATAAATATTGTTTATATTACGGAATTTGTTTTATATTGTATTTCAACAATAAACTATATAACGAAAATCATACAAAAAAAAGATAAGTGATTAAACTGACAAATGATTCCAGAGCTATTATTACTTGAATCTATTACTAAATTGTAGATAATTCCAATGCTTAAATATATTAATTAATAAGCAAATGTAAACTTAAATAAAAAAAAAAATACTATACCTATGTATAGTATTTTTTTACCTAGAATAGATTACTCTCCTCTAATACAACAAAATTCATTGATCACATTATTTTCGAGTGGAAAGTATTAGTAGAAGTGTAAATTCTGCCACGACGGTACCTGGTAGGGCTTTAACTGCGAAATACTTTAAAATCTTGGGTACTTAATTATAATACCGTTGAATATTACTCTTATTACTTAAAAAAGCCTACAGAGATGAGAGTACGCATGATTAATATTCCGTAGAGCGCGTGAATGCGTGCTTTCTTAACGTTCTTTTTTTTTTTGTAAAATTGAACAACAGTTGTTTTATTTGTTTATTTTATATATTCTCGATATAATTTTTAGTGTACTTCACGTATTTTCTCATTTTTCAAGCGAACATTAGACACTTGTTCTCGAATATGTATTATACACTTAAATGAATATACATAGTATCATTTTCGCGTTAAGCTCCTACATTATTCAGCTTTTTCCGCTCGCCTTCCCGACAAGTAGGCTAATGACTCCGTTACCGCATCCACTAAACACTGATTCAATGGAATTTATTTATACCCATATAAGGAAACTTGTAGAATATAACCTATAAAATTATTAAGTATGTTCGTTTTATATTAAAAAAATGTAATTAGTTATGTGACAGTATCGAATTTAAGCTTTTGACGCTTTCGCTTTAGATATATTTTTATTGTCGATTATTTGCGTAACCTAACAGAATTGAGAAATTTAAGATGCATTTACGTGACATTTAAAATTATTACGAGTGTCCCCTAAGGCCAATGAACGCTAAAATACTTTGATGGTTGGCACTTTCACTGTAGGTAAAATTTGGTCCGAATGATGCAAGAGTTTTGTTTGAATAATTTTATTCTCAGTTGTCATAACTGTAATATATATATAGATAATATAACTATAAGTTTATATGTTATTTTTTATACCTTAGCTAAAAATAATAATAATATGAAATATATATTATTATCAGTCTTGATTTGTTATTTACATTTAAAATGTCTGAAATATTTAAAGCGAGCAAAACATAAAGTACTATCGATTTAGAAGGAAATTGTTACATTTATTTTTATGATATATATGTATGCTGTAGAAAATATTTTATTAAAAGACGTTACATTACGTGTGTGTATTGTTTGAGGGAAGATTCGCTACGTCGTGTTAAAAAGCAATTTGTCATAGAAAGTGTAAATTACGGATCGCTTTCGTTTATTAGATATCTCCTTAAGCAATGCAATAAAATATACATACATTGGCATGCTTCATTTTTTTTTCCTGGAAATGAACTAATATCATATAGACATTAGGGCCCCAGATAATTTTTTGCCTATACCTACACATTTTTGAGAACTGATTCACTTATAAGATGATCTAAATTTTTATATCAAAATATTTTAACGATACAAGACACTATATAAATGTATATAATATTTTTGAAAACTAGTGTATATGTAGGTAATATAAGGGAAATGAAAATGAAACTCAGAATGGTGAAAGTAATCACGCACTTCCACGCTGGGTCGCCACAAAGTTCACGGTCACAGACTAAATAACGTCAAACAATAATGTGTCATTTTAGATTTAACAAATAAAAAATGTTACCTATAAATAAAAATATATTGTGTACTTATTATTATTATTTCTTATAATATTTCTGCCGAGCTTTTGCAATGAAATTAGATATTTTCAAATGTAATATTATGAGAGTATGATACAAGTGTTGACACTTCCCATACGTCATTTCACCTCATAAGATTCACAATAAACTGAATGAAAATAAAAATCCGGTTTTAACAACTTTCTTCTGCGTTGATCTTAATATTAAGGAGTTCCGGTCTCTTGGACGACCTCTACCTATATTTTTATTAATCAAATGATTGAAATGATGTAAACACTAAATGTTAAGAGAAATTTACCAAAATACAATAGTAAAAACTGCATTCAAATCGGTTAAGCTGTTTCTGAGATTAGAGTGCACAAACACAGCGAAACAGAAAAGAAAATTAAAAGTCATTGCTTTGGTTACTATTACAGTGATGAATCCAATATATATTTTTTCGCATATTTTCTATATACAGACAACGATCAGTTACATTTTTATTATACGTATAGTTTCTATATTATAATATATTAATAGATTTTCTGATGGCATCACGGATTTTATGTCTGAAAACTAAGGACCTAGCTATCGTGTAACAAGCCTACTTATTCTTTCAGTTTAAGATTTTTCAAATGGCAAATTTTCGATATTATGAATTTTAACCGGGATCATGTTCGGTGGAAACGGATGTGGGTAAAGACGGGACTTTCACCTGCGCAAGCCCAGTTCGTCTGACGCTTGCGCACTTGACCGATTCATTACAACTGTGAAAGACAGGACGTAGCATTTGTTTTATTATTGAGCATACACCTACTGTTAAACATTTTCAATTATAATTCGCATTTTGCCAAATCTAATATGAACTTTTAACGTTAATACCTTTTTTTATTATAATATAAAACATGATATTATAACAATATTGGTAGTAATAAATCTTCTGTTAGATAGAATAGCAAACGGTAAACATGGATCTGTTAACATTTCTGCGGTATAACGTACAACATTAGCAGCACGCGATTGCTCTTAGTAAGATGACAAACAGTTATACACTGGCCATACAATGATATCATATGTTTTACTATTACCCACCGAATGTACTGTATCAGTACTGTAGAATAAATTTTACTAGAGAAGAAAAAATAAGGAGATGTTTCATAAAAATAAAAATTTGCGTCTCTTTAAATTAAATTTACAAATGAACCGACACGATGTCTCCGAATATTATAATACTTATAAAAAGCCACGTTAAGTTGACATCACGCACGATATACTGTCATGCTTTCACACCTTCTTAAATACATTCATATTGTAACTTCAAATTCTCGCTTTTGAAAACCGACAACTTTCGATATTACAATAACTGTAGCTAAGTCATGGTTAGATTATTTCTTTATTCGGAGGCGAAGAAAGCTATTTTTTAGAATTGCGCATGCTGGTGCAAGTCCGGTGCTTTCCTCCGCGATCTCGAGCAGTGGGTATAATTTCTAACCGGTTTAGAAAATACGATAGTGAGCACGGCCCCAAGCTTTAAACTTTTTTATTGGCATTCGTTTCTTAAATATTTTGCTAGTAGATTTAACGTATTAATAATGAGACTCAAACGCGTCCCACAAACGCAGAGCGCAAACGGTAACTTACGCATGCGGGTTTATGTCTAATTAATATTTCATATTAAACACAACGTAATTTTTTTTACTTTAGATTATAATGTGCACATATTTACAAAAGGCACTATAAGTACATAATTAAATAAAACTCATATATATAATATATACGCTCATACATACGATGTTATATAAGAACTAAGAAGTTAACATAAAATTTGGTATTCATGAAACATGTAGAAAGCCGGCGGAACTCATCTCGGTAGTATGATTGCGCTGATTAATATTATAATTGATCTTGCGAGCCATCCATCAGTGTAGAAAGTCGGAAAGAAGCAAACGCGAAATGCCGGGAAGAGCGCACGCGCGTGCCGCCAACTAGAGTGCGACGCGCCCGCGCCGCTGGAATGTGCTCTATCCAACGATGCATTCATTACGCTTAATAGCTTACTGTCACATACATATAGATGTTTTTGGTTGTTGAAAATGCATTTTTCATTTTTGCCATAAAGGAAAAAAATACTATAAATAATATGAAATATATAACGAAGAAAATGAGTAATAATATCATAATTTTATTTAATTTCAGGACGCGATATGCGAACCACCCGTCGACTCAGCATCTCTACCTTTAGAACACAGAGGCGGTGCTTATGGCCCACCATTACCCCCAGCACACACAGATGACCCATGGCCTCTCGCCACACCGGACAGCCCAAAAATTAAACATCTTCAAGTGCAATGTGAGAAGACTCACATGCGAGTCAACATAGAATTCGATCGACCATTTTACGGCATGATATTTTCAAAAGGATTTTACAGCGACGCTCACTGTATGCATTTGAAACCAGGCACGGGACACTTAAGTGCGACATTTGAAATATTCCTAAACAGTTGTGGTATGGCGAGCTCTGCCAATCACAATGTTGCAGCTTACGGCAGTCCTACGCCTAGCGGTTCGTACGTCGAAAATACAATTATAGTCCAATACGATCCTTATGTGCAAGAAGTATGGGATCAGGCGCGAAAGTTAAGATGTACGTGGTATGACTATTATGAAAAAGCGGTAACATTTAGACCGTTCCAAGTAGATATGCTGCACGCTGTGACAGCTAACTTTCTTGGCGACAACTTGCAGTGTTGGATGCAAATACAAGTGGGAAAAGGACCTTGGGCCTCAGAAGTGTCGGGCATAGTTAAGATTGGTCAAACTATGACTATGGTTCTAGCGATCAAAGATGATGAAAACAAATTCGACATGCTCGTAAGAAATTGTGTTGCTCACGACGGCAAGCGAGCTCCTATTCAATTAGTAGATCAATATGGATGCGTAGTAAGGCCTAAAATTATGAGCAAATTCCAAAAAATAAAGAATTTCGGCCCCTCAGCGTCGGTTGTATCATTTGCTTACTTCCAAGCATTTAAATTCCCTGACTCTATGAATGTTCACTTCCAATGTGTAATTCAGGTGTGTCGTTATAATTGTCCAGAGCCTAAATGTGGAGGACTAGGTGCTGATTATGGCGTACCATTATTAGGAGGAAACGCTTTGAGTGCAGGCGAGTATGGATTACCTAATGGTGGGCACGGTGAATACGGTCCTCCACCATCACCACACGCAGAATACGGAGTACCACCAGCTTTCCCCGATCCACGACATCCCGCAGACGCTGTGGGTGCATATTCAGAGAAAAGAGATGATGCAGTACCACCCCCACAAGCTCAGGTTTCATCGACACCTAACGCACCTAGTCCGTCATCACCTGCTCCCGTCCGAGACGAGGATGACGTAAATTTACCACCACCTCCTCCACCTGGTCGTCGTGGAATATATAACACTGTTAAAAGGAAAGACGAGGGCCACGGTAACCTGGTCACTTTAGGCGGAAGGCCGCGTTCTGTCGAAGATTTGCCAGAGAGCTTAGTGGGGATAAGAAGAAGACGGGAAACCTCACCGACACGCATTTATAAACGTGACGCTCAAGAAATGACAGATGTCAATACAAGTCGAATAATCCAAGTGGTCGCACCAGGCGACGTGAACTTCGCATTGAACAACGCCGCGTCCAACGAAACCGTAGTAATCCAGTCCCCGGCTACTGATCCAGAAACTATTTGTATGTCCGTACCGTCGTTCGTGGCGGGTCTCGTGATGTTGCTGCTAGTGCTGGTAGTGGCGTCCCTAGTGGCCGCGTTCCTCTTCGTGCGCGTCCGCGCGCTCGACAGAAAAGGCGCGCACGGCGGTACCGCGTACTTTGAAACGGATTACGTAAAACATACGAATTAGTCTTACAAGTTATAAATGTAACGCGTGGAAATTCCATAAACTCTTCTCAGATCCAAAGAGCGTGCGTCGGCCCCGACCGGACGGCGGCCAGCTGTCGCGGTTGCGATCGAAGCTCGGTGAAGTGTAACTTATTTATTTAGTATTTAATATGTGTGATGTATATTTTTCGACTGCTTTTTTGTAAATTATTTTATTCGTGTGAAAACACGCACTGTACTGCCTTTTATAGTCGTATCGTTGTCGGAGTATGTCTTGTAATTTTGTAAAGAGTCGTAAGATAAGGAGTAGATGTAAGTTATATACCAATAAAAAGTGTCGTGTGCGAGAGATATTTTTTTCTTATATTAAAACATAAATTTTATGAATACCTGTGTATAATTAAAAGTGATTCATTTTCAAAACAATCCAAAGCAAATCTTTGTGAAAGCATAGAATCTAGATAGTCATGTATTACAAACACAATTACAACGAAACTCTCACGTTTTAGTTAACAAACAACACACATCTAACTTAATGAAGCTTAGAAACTTACATGAATAACAATAGCATAATAAAAGAAACCATACTTTATTTATAAGGCTATAAAAATGTAATAATTATCATACATTATGTTTAAAAATAAATAGTTTTTTATTAATTCAAAACAATTTCTCAATGGTGAGTCTTAAGAAAGAATACGGGATGCGTTGCCCAGATTATTACTTGCAAAATTTAAAATAAAATGGAAAATCAAGAAAGTTATCTCCACGGCGGTGTTTTACTAAAACCGGCACGATCTCGCTTTGTATTTGTAGGGGCATACAAATTCATTATTGATAAGCAATTATCTTTTCTTGGACTCATAAATAGCACTTCTATCTTTTTATTGTGTTTCGTGGCTATTAAGTCAAGAAGATCCTGAAAATTATATACAGAAGCAAATTAAACTAGATCAATATAAGAAAAAAAGTCACTGTCAGTTTTGTGGACACCCAATTTATATTAATTATATTACTTGTATAAAATATAAATAAATAATAGAAAAATAACAAAAGTTTAGGCATTACACATCTATATTCAATCATCAAGACTATACTACAAATTAAATATAGACGAAATCACAAATTTTAATTATTTCAAAAACGTAATCAGAAAAAAATGGGCAATTAAATGTTTCAATAACATAATATAGTAATTAACTGCTACAAATATTTAATTTATGGAGTGTTGTAACAATATATGTTTAAAGAGCAGCCAGATGTTACGTTATAAAGATATGCTTATACGACCAAGAAGAGATGTGATCTGGATCCGAAGAATTAGGAGAAATGGCAGCGAATCGGTTTCACTAGAGGCGTTAAGTTGTCTGAGTTTGAGAAGAAAAGAATAGACGAGCTCCATCTACAACACGATGAGCACAAAACCCTAACGTCCGAGTCTTTTTATTACTATACTTTTCGAGGAGTGAGCATTTTCTGCTAAAATCGGTTATGTATGCCAGAGTACACCAACGAAGTTCTCATTGGCCAGATGTCAGCCGCTGTGGCCGAAAACGGCGAGGATAGGATAGATTAGTTTAAAATTTATAACCCGCTTTTTGCTAATGGCCGTTGTTGCTAGCATTCAACTGTAATTACAGGTATACGCTTATAACTTCGTCTTTACTAATCTATTTAAATATTTTTTGATAATATCCAATTAGTTCAACTTTGTGTGTTATCTTATTATAAATTTAATAAAAAATTTAAAAACATATTTAGAAATCGTTTAAAAATCTGAACGCAGCGGGATTCGAACCCGCGTGTCTTGGACGCCGTCCAATTGATATACGTATGAAACGATATGTGTAAAAAAACACTTTAAAACATTTTATAAATATTATATAAAAAATAATATAAAAAAATCTGATTCATGCTTTTACCGTGAAACAAATAGGCTCCTGGGAACCCAATTTACCGCAATTCGACGATTCACCCCATTCTAATAATCTAATTGGTCCCCGAGTGGGAATCGAACCCACAATCATTATATTTAAAGTTGGACAGTGTCCCACTGCGACACGACAATCTCAAGAACAAAAATTTCATATTTTACATTATATAATACTTACGTCAGGAAATAGTGGGTAATCCTTCTCTTGTTGTCTTTGTTTATAAGCCGTAGGAGGACATTGGGACAATTTCGATGTTGGGCTATTCGTATTAAATACTTTATTAGGCGTTATACTTCTAGTAGACAGTCCATCCGTTTGTGTGTATGCGTGTTTTAATTGAGGTTTTCTTCTTAATGTTAAATCCTATAAAGTAAGCGCAATATGAAATATATTATAACATGTTCTACATGCTCCTGCGGAGAACGAAGTGTCGTGACACTAGTTTATCTCTGACTACTTCTATTATTGTATTTTTAATGTTGTGCATAATGATAGCGCCAAAAAATACAAATAAACAATTAGACTTCATATTTTTATTAAAACGGTAAAAACCAAAAACTATTGAAATAAAAAAACTAAAATTACCCACCTTATTCTGCAGAAAATATTTATTTTGCGCTATATTCTTGTTTTTTCCCCCTGTTGATAATGTGGGTATGATGTACGAATGACAAAGACGCGGTATTGGCTGCCTTGACATCGGTTGTGTTTGGCGGCATTTTTTACGACTTCGTGGCGTCTCTTTCTTCCATTTATACTGAAAAGAACAATATTCTTTGAATGAAATACGAAAATTAAGAAATAATTGAAGCAGTTGAAGTTACTGTTAAAATATAAATAATATATAACAAAACTGTGTATTGGTATAACTTTACAAACTACCAGTTGTCGCTTGCAATATCGCTTGCGTAGACATTATGGTTCTTGCCATAACTTCTTCCTGGTGCTTGTATGATCCTCTCCATAGTGTTTCTATATATATTAAGTAATTTCAACTTTAAGACGTACTATTTAGAATTTTCGATTCCCGTACGAATTGCGGTAAATGAACGATCGAAGAAACTTGCCCCACTACCGAACTCAAGGACCTACTAGCCAAATTTCAGCTTTTTTATTGTGGCCAGTTTTGATTGTGCGTCGTCTGTCAGTCACACAGTGAGTAACAAAAGTGGTTTTATGTATAGATAGAAGATATTTGAAAATTTAAATGACTAGTATACCGGCGTTTGGGTGGTAGCGGCAGCGACTAGAGGCTGTTGGAGCGCTGGCTGCTTGTGACGCTGCGCTTTCAATGCCGTTGGCAGCGTTGAACAATAGTCTGCATAGCTCACATTTGTGCGATGACGACGCTAATACAGCATAGTATTTAATAAATAGGTATGTAATTTTTTTTTTTAGACATCAGGTGTGTTATGTCAAGTTGGTGTGACCGACAGAGAAATCATGTGCACTTGAATACATCATAGAGCGTGGAAGAACTTGTGAAGTTGCTTTACTCCTCAGATTTAGGCATATTTTATGTTTTACAAAACAAAGTCACGCGCGGGACGAGCTTGAATCTAGTCATCTACATACATTTTGATGTCTTGGTAGCGCCGTGAGGCAGAATCTGATTATATATAAATGCGATGTTTATGAGTTCGATCCGTACTGAGGAGGATATTATTTTCATTTTTCTAGCCCCCAAAACTAACTCAGTGTGTCTAAAATCTCTAGAAAGTGAAAAACTACGCTTTTGCTAACTTTGTCTGGCCATTAATACTGTTATAAATGAAAATAAACAAAATAGTACTTTTGAATTTGGAACCTGTCATTTTTATATGATTGTTCATTGGGTTTTATTTTCGCTCCAATTTATTGTAAGATATTTTGTGATATTAAAATGAAGTGGGATGATAGAGGACCGAATCGTTGTGATTGCATTACATAAAGTTTAAAATCCTCCATAGGCTTGGTATTAGTCAAATGTTTGCGTACCGGGCTATTATTGATAGGCACAATGAAACCTCCACTGTTTGTGACAGAAACAGATTAGGCCGTCCACGTAGTTTTCGTACGAAAATGGTGATCAAAGCAAAGATCAAAGAATTCGAAAAAATCCTGTCCGAAAGCAAAAACTTCTCAATTAGAGTACAAAGTGGGCATTATAAGACTTCAGCGTTGGTTTGGTAATTTGGTTGTTGGTTTGGTATCAAAACATTGGCACAAATGTATCAAGATATCATTCATGAGAAGGTAGTTAAGCCCTCTATCGACACCATATTCAATAACTAAGAATGGTCTTTCCAGCAAGACTCGGCGCCGGGTCATATAGCTCGATCCACCCAATCTTAGTTAGAAACAAACGTTCCGGTTCTCATTAGAGCTGAAGGCTGGTCATCATCTAGTTCTGATCTTAATCCACTGGACTATGTTTTATGTTCAGTTTTAGAGAGTAAGGCTTGCTCTAAACGCCATGATGATTTGGAGTCAAGTCTAAAACAATCCATACAATTGACAGTGAAGAATTTTCCCATAGAAAGAGTGCGTGCTGCTAATGATAACTGAAAGTTAAACCTAACCTAACTAAGTTAAACCTCAACGTTGAAAGGACTGTATTCCAGCCAACGGAGACCACTTCGAATCCGTTTTATATATTTTGAATGTTTTTATATTAATGTATTAAACTAACTAACACTGTAATAGTAAGTAAAGTTACGAACAATAAAGAAAATATTTTTCTTTGTAACAATATTTATGGCAAGACTAAGTATATTAATATAAATGTTCGCATGACTGTCAACTATGACAATGATGAAATGTCAAGTAAGTAAATATGAATATATTTTAAGAATAAAATAGCAGAGCTGAACGAGGCTCGTACATCAGATCTACCTGGATCAAGGTGAGAGCAATTGCCTGTAATAAGACCGCGGTCTCCGCTGCCGTCGCCAGTGTCGTTGTGCAAATGTATTTTAATATTGTTCTGCACTAAATATGGCTTAATCTCTTCAAACCATACATCGCATAACTAAAAAATTATGAAATCATTTTATATTTATAAAAAGTTAAATAAAAGCATTTTTGACAATTACAAGAAATACCGCTAGGAATTACTAAATACACCCTAATAGTAATCTAGATTAAAGAATAATCAATGTAGTAGTTTTCATTTATAATAGAACACGATTTAAATGCTTTATAATATAGCGTTAAGTAATCGATTTGAAAAGTTAAAAAAAAGGGCAATGCAAATGTTGTTATAGATTAAACTGGTTGCAGAAATGCTATTAGATAATGATAGGGGTACGTACTCCTACTAAAGCATTTTCCAAGTCATAACGTACACTTTTAGGTATTCTACATTTGCTTTTTGATTGTGAAGCTTTTTTCTCCTGAGTCGCATCCCCCGACGCCTCAATAGAACTTGATTGTAGTCTTTGATTAACATTTTTACGAGGGATCGATTTTTGAAGTGGGTCTTCGGACATTATATTATAAGCATTATAATGTAGCCAATTAATATAAAATACCTTGAATAAACAAATAAAACTATAAAACGGAAAAAGCAATCAAAATTTCAGACCTTAATGTCAATATTTTTTTCTTAAAACTTATGTCGATTTCAAAAGAGGTTGACTCATCTATATTAATTTAACAATAAATGTGAGTTGAATTCATTAAGCGGTTAAGAATTCAGATTTAAAAGAACATCTACCTACTTTATGTTTAAAATAAACTTGGCTGGTAGTTAAACTTTAATCTTCCTGACACATTCACAATTCGGTAAATAAACGTGCAGTGTGTCTATCTATTTGACAAAAATATATCATAATACATTTAGAAAATGAATAACATGAATTGGAAGTCGTTTTTGTATGAAAGTGCATCCATCTTAGGTGGAATTTCACATAAAATTACAAAACTCACAAACATCGTTGGCATTACTAAGCCAAGTGAAGCAATCAACGAAGTTTTATTCTATGGAGCTCAAGAAGAAAAAGAAAAGCAACAAGTGGGTTTGAACAATCTCTTTTGTATTTATTATATGATCGTACACGCAAGCCAAAGTGTCGACATATGCGTACCAACTTTGGACAGCGACACCATGTCAAAGTGTCTGATTAACGTGCAAAAACGTGAAAAGAACTACGCCACAGTACGAATTATAGTACATAACACCGTTGCTCTGAGAAGTTATCAATCATTCATCGCATGTGGCGTACAAGTTAAAGTTATCAACCCTAGAATCAAATTAGAACACGATTTTTTACTTATCGACGCAACTTGTGCAGACGCCGTGGCCATAACCGGATCTTTGGACTATGAAGTAAATCGCGTGAATCACAATAGAGACAACACACTGATAACCTCTGAAGTCACTCTTATAAACACCTTGAAACGAGAGTTCGACAGAATTTGGGATACGGAAACTTGTATACAACTAGATACAAATGCCGATGCTGATAAAACACAAAACACAGAGGAAAATACGAATGTCCCATCGCAAGCTCAATAATAATTTAAACCTATCCTAAGCAATTGAATTGATAATTATTCTCCTTTTATGTTTTTATGTATTAACTGATCATTAATCGAAATAAAAATCATACATAACAAAAATACTTTGATTTATTTCATTCACATATTACAATAATGGCATTAATTATTATAATAATACAGTTATTTCTTCACAATTAAAAGTATGATTATCATCTTATACAATTTCATTTGTACTTAAGTGCTTTGTGATAACGCCAAAACATTTACGAACAGTGGAAAACTCGAAGGTCATAAACTATAACATCGGTGATAGTATATCACAGATTCACTTGTTGTTGACACACATGCATAAAAAGTATTCATTGCAGTCAAATAACTAATACTAAGAGCAACATTTCATTAATAATTATTTAATTATCTCATTATTGTATAATTGTTGGCGTTAAATGTACAGTTACTAACACATTACTGTCATCTTGGTTGTTTGTTTAGTATGTTGTTTAGATGTATATATATAAAATAATATTGTATATAGAGATATTATAATTCGTCTTTGGCCGAGCTTACAAAGATATATCAAACCAGCACTAAATCACTTTTTTTATTATTTGTGAACGTAACATAAAATAATAAATAAATGAAATTAAATTCTGTATATTTATAATATTTTAAAGCGTCATACACTTACTAAATATTAAAAAAATATTGATAATCCGTACAAAAATCGTATCGTGAAGATTTTAACACGCACCCTAATACCATATAATGTGATGATGATGTTAACTTTAAACCTTTAGTTAACTATTATCTGTAAGTTCTGTAAATATCATTTAACACAATAAGTAAAGGTAAATTGAATCAGATAATTTATTTTTATATGGAACTTCAATACTTTTTTACGTACTCAACATTTCTTTAAATCCATTTCAGACTGCGAAAACTGGTATTTAGTTAAGTTTCTACTATAGATAACCGTAAAGTGGGTTATAGCAGAGGTATGGTTTATAATATTTTATAGAACATAATAAATTATATAAAAGTCCATGTCTCAGGTATTGTTTAGTACATAGCAATGCATTTACATAAATAATATAACAAACTATATTAGTTTGTTTTTCATACCTAAATAATATTTTTTGGAATTACAATAAGTACATAATAAAATGAACAATTTAAATAAAAGAAGTCTACTACAATATAGATAAAATTGTAAAAAAATTAGCACTTGTGCTTTCTATATTTTTAATCTGTTCATAAACGATAGCGTATAAATGTTATAAAGTTATTTGTTAAAATTTTAAAATGGTTTTATTTATGAAAATAAGTTATAAATATTTTTTATCTATTATACAATTGTTCATAAATTTTAACGCTTATTATACCAAAGCCAAAGGAAACTAAGATATAAAATACAAAATAATAATTATACTTTCTGTGTGCATTTCTATAAAAAATATTATAACAATGGTAAAATGTCTGAAATTGTGATAATTTAATTCCGTATAGTAATGTTAAGTTCCTTTATTTTAATTTAAGAGATTCAAAAGTTCGTTTTGTGTACACTTGTGAACATTTAAGTTTGTTGAACATTGTTTGTTTATTATACATCACTATAAATTTCTCCAATAATTGTTATGAATCCGGTCATAGATGGCAGCACTTGACACTATCAAATTACTCCTTTATTTAGAATATTAGATGTACTTGCAATCATTTTAGTTTATTGAATATATATAATGGAATTGAAACATATCTTTAATAAAAAAAATACAAAATAATATAAAAAAATATATACATGTTAATATGTTATGTAGAAAATACATTGTTTCATTAAATTATACCAATTATATCTACAACAAAAAAATTTAACATTTCTATTAATTTTTCAAATATCAGTCAAAGTTTAAAATACATATAACCTTTGTGAATTAAAGGTGTATATCATTATCTATATGCGTAACAAGGTAATCCCTCATATACTCGTATTTACACTAAAAATACTAGCTTAAGACAAATAATAATTTAATCTATAAAACAAAATAGTTTCAACTTTTCAAAATTAAAATTCTAACATATTACCAAGAAGTACAAGTGACTAGTATATTAAGGGAACATATTTTTTTGGCTATCATTAGTTTAGACACATAATTTTCGTAATTAAGAACAAGAAGAGCAATTTGTTTAAGTTTATATGAAAAAATTTTATATTACGTAAAGAATTTAATGATTCTTTGCCACTCACTTCAAATATGTAAAATAAAAATATTTTAAATTGCATTGCCCTTACATTTTATTTTCTCAGATCTTTAAATCTTCTTGCCTAGAAAGTATATTGTTCAAGAGTAGTTGAAAAATATGATAATGTTTTTAGAATTTAGAATGGAATGAAATGAATTTACAACAGAAGACATCGATGGATGAAGGAAAATTTTGGCTTTGACGCGTTCAAAGTGTTGGGTCAAAATTACAAAATCTTATTCATGATAACATGAAAATTTTTTTTTCTCTCACAAAGTATGTAAGATTTAAGCTTGATAACTATATAAATACCTTAAAAATATATATTTATGGAAAGGACAACAGAAATTCGAAAATGCGACTTGTCACCTTCCTCTATACATGTCTTCACTATTTAGTAGAGCATTATACTGAAAATAGTTTATACCAATTATTCTGAACTACTAAGAAATGAATTTAAATAAATCCAACTCAATGAAAAGATAAAGATATTAAATCCTAAAAATTGACATTCTTTATTTGACTGTCTCTGACCAATTATATTATGAAAAACATCAAAATCCACACTGGTTCTTTTAAAAATTTACAAAAGCTTATCGAGGCACTTTATTTTCTTTATACTATGCAATTAATTATATAGTGAAATATATATTTTCTTAATTGTAATTGTGCGAAAATTACGTATCCCTAAACTAATGATAAGCGAAATCTCCTAGTCACCTGCAATAGAAAGTTGCTGTCATACATCAACTTCTATATCGCTGTTTGTTTCGTGAGTAGATTGTGGAGATACGTCTGGGTCGTCCTTTGGAGAACATGTTCCATAATCGTGAGGAGAACTTAACTCATCATCAGGTGACGCCGGTAACTCCTCATCCATCATTATTGTAGCGGGTAATAATGGAGACACTTCTTGTAATTGACTGGTGTAGACTGTAATTAAAACAAGCTTTACATATATTTATGTATTAAACACATGACAAATAAATTACATTGTAAAATTATTCATATTATTATTTGTGGGCCACATGTCTACAAGTTACAATATCACAAAAAGTACTGTTTACTTCTATTAGTGTTGTTAAACTTTAATAGAATCTGGAATCATTAAAATAGGAATTTATTAACCAACAATTTTTATTCTAAGTAACCATTTATTATTATATGAAGTTGCAAATAAACCCAAAAATAATAATATAAAAATAACAAAAAGGGGTACACATCAATTGTTTTCAGTATTATAGTATATTTAAAAAGAAAGGAAAGAGGAATAATTTTATGATTATCTCTAGTACTTTTATTGATTGTTTTCATTATAAAAACTAATCAGTTCTTCGTTCATTCATTTACTTTAACAGTGCTACTTTGGTAGCATGAGGAAAGTAAATCAAAGTGAATAACCATAATAATATTCGGTTTGCAATATTTTCTAAGATTCTAATTCAAATTATTGCAGTAATAAAAAAAATAAATTTCTATATGAAAAGCAAATTTATTTATCTATTTTTATACCTACTTATAAAACAAATACTATAAACATACCTTTTATATTAGATGACTTTAATTCTGTAGTAAAAGTAAGAGATTCCTCCATAGCATCCATTGTAAGCGTATCTGTATCTAAACTGTCCATAGATCCTGAACATGACGGAGAACTGTCAGGGTTTGAATTAATTATTTGCAAAGTATCTAATTGAGGTATGTGAGGCCTGACCTGAAATTAACATATTTCTATATTTTAAATTATTTTATTCTTTATATTATTGTATGGGAGTCCTGTATAATTTAACTTACAGTATTTAAACAATAAAAAGTTTAGGCCATTGTAGCACAGAGACACTGAGTTTGAATGTAAACACATTGTTTGTGGGTTCAACTCCTTTTAAATGATTATATTTCAATTATTTTCATTATCAGTCTCATAAAACCAAGCGCTGTGTAACATTCCGCTGCTGATCATGCAATGTTTCGATTTTGGGTCAAAAAGTTAAGAACAATTTTATTTAATACTAAGTTTTATCTGAAAAAGAATGAAACATGCAAATAAATAAAATATATTTTTAACCTTCATTCCATCTGGTCTATGAGGATTTCGGCAACCTTTACATTTACATTCAGTACAAGGTTTGCTTTCTACATAACATGGACATCTCTGTCCACAACATGTTAATTTGCCAGGTGTAGCTGTAGCATTACCACATCTACACCCTTTCCTCTTACTACTAGTTGAGCTTCTAGATCTATTGGATGGTTTCTTAAACCCTATTTGATTTGACTGAAATTGAAAAATATATTAATTCTGTAACACATAGTATAAATTAGTGTTTTAATATATTTTACATACTTTGCCTTCTCTTGGACTAGTTTCTGCCTGTGATGAATCTGTCTCATCAACTGCTTTCCTTTTGATAGTGATTTTATTTCCCGAACCTGCATACATAACAGAGTAAAGTGGAGACCCATTTGAAATAGCCCTAGAATTTGGAGAATCTTTACTAGTTGATCTTGAATCAGAATTACTTGATGATGATGCTGCTTGAGTTTGTGTTGATGCAGAGTTGGTGTAGACGCAAGGCAATATGCTGTAGGCAGATTTTGAGAGACCTGCAGTACTTTTATAGTCGTCATTAAATCCCGCGCCTTCCTGTATTAAGTCTATTAAACCTGAACTTGCTACTGTGCCTCCATTCACACCTGCTGCTATTTCATCTTCTTCTAATAACGTTTTATATATATCAGTACCCATAAAATATTCACATAGTTTTTTATAGCATTGTAAAAGAATACGTAACTGTAAATTTTCAGAATAGTTTTCATAGTCTTTGCACCAAGTACACGAAGGTTTAAGTTTTTTTCTACCACCTTTACAATTTTTACACACATGATGTTGACAACCGGAACTCGTCGGGGTATAAGGTTCTTTTAATAAATTTCCACACACTGTACATGATAACGATTGTCGTAAATAAGGAACCAAACGAAACAAGTCTGTCCACGAACTTTTATCGGCTGCATCGGCAAGAATTATTAAGCGACAAGTGGAAACATACAAACTAGTAGCGTTCATCTTCATTTATAAAAACTTTATTTTAAACATTAATTTATTAACTAAATTGTTTACACCAAAATATTATTATTATAGGGGCAAAAAGCCGCAAACGCTACGATAAAAGTCAAAACTGTCACATGTCAAATGTAATTAATCAGAGTTGTCAGTTGACATTATTTTTTTTCTAAACTAGGCATATGCTGAATATAAATATTTTCATTTAATATTGCTTATTAAATGAAAATATTTATATTAAATTTTCATTTTTATTTATTTTTTTTAATTATTTGGAAATTTGTAGAGTAATTAAAAGATCACTGTAATTTAAAAAAAACTATGCTTAAATTATAACAATATATAAAAACTGAGTTCTAAAATAATATAAACATAATAAATATCATATAAATGAAAAAGGCTTAACAGATTATTCATAATATTGAGATTTAAAAAAATAATCAATATACAATTAAAGTGGTGCAATTCAGTGCCCCCGAATCGAAACTAGCATGGCAGAAGATATATCCAATTTGTGTAGAAGGCTATAATTAGAAAGAAGCAAAGTTAGTCTGGTAGATTTGGAATTAACACCAAATTATAATATTTTGATACTTATACTTATATATAGACTTATACTATAATATTTTGATATTTGAGTACATAGCTGTTTAGCTAATGTTGCCAATTTTAAATGTAAGGTAAGGTTACCTTTATTTTAAGGTAACCTTACCTTACCTTACTTTTAAAATTTACAAGGTACGCTTTTTCTGGATCAACTATCACTAATAAGTATAAAACTAGATTAGCAAACATAACAATTTTATTTTTTAACATTAGACAGAGAATAAAACGAAAAATCATAGTACCTTGACTTTCTTAGATGTTCTGATATTTTAGTTCAAAATTAAAAAAACACTACAGTACCTCTATGTACTCGTGTCTAAATGCAATCTAATGATTGCATCTGAACCTCTATCTTTTGATTGCTTCAGGCAAAAATGTAGTAATATTCTTTATATAATACTTATTTATAAGACGTTAAAATTTTTCAATTATACAGAATTTGCGATTGATTTCAAATATCAACCTACCCACTGACGCAAAACCGTGTCTCAAAAGAATAAAATTTAAAGTAACACAAATTACATAGACATATCTTTCTAACATACTAGTCAACTTAGAAAGGCATAAATTAAAAAAAATTGCCACTTTTAAATTAATGAGCGGCAAAATGGTTGAAAAGCTTGTATAGCTTTGTTACAGTAGGAAGAAGAAAAAAGCCGCTGAGAATCTTTGAAAATGCAGTTTTAATGATTCCGAAGAAAGGTCAGGACATCATCTTTATACATGTTCTCACTTTTTACGTATAAGAAAGTATGAAGATATCATTTATGAAGATGGTAGAATGTTTAAATTACAGTAGATAAATGAAATTGATATGCCATTACTGTAACGATTGACTTCCTTTTATTCTATCTAAGTACCTAATTAGAAATGATGATTGAGGATACTAATAATTTTTTTTGTCATCAAACGTAAATAATAGGGTACAGGTTTAAATAAATGCTTTATACCATTCGTTATTAGGAAATAAATGAAATGAATCAAATATTTCATTTATTATTGGTTTATTTTAAATTAAATATGTATAAACGAATTTAAGTTTTTTATTATATTACCCATCTTCTTAAAAGCATATGTTTGCATTATATACAATGTACACTTTATACTACATACCTACCTATTTTTCTCTAATTTAGGAAACGAAGTGCATTTCAAAATATTTATAAACGCTTTATAGGGTAGGGTAGGGTATTACAGCTAAAAAAACATATATTTTAATTCGCAGTAAAACATTGAAACAAACGTTTTCACAATACGATTAAACATATGTACCAGCTAAATATCACATACACCTATACATAGATATATATAGATTTATTAAATTGCCCTTTTTATTGCTAGAAAACTTATAATAATATCAGTATTTTAATTAACTAACATTACTTAATATGCTATTAGGTCAAAATTATTTTGTAAATAGTAATTTTATGATGTACATTAATGAAACAAAGACATTTGTTTATCGCGAACTTCTCAAGAATAAACATAATTTACAACCAATCGGTGCATTTAGATAGGAGCCCGTCAATTACAATTGATATTAGGCAGCGACGATTGTTCTCATAGTCATTGTCTCAAGTTGTCTCGTTTAGATATTCGGCTATAGAGGACCAGTGCTGATAAAAGATTACAACGACAGTATCATTTGATCCTCCGAGGGAAAAGCATCTCCGCGTATAAGGACTACGTAGTGCAAGTGGAATAATTGGATAATTCAACGAACGCCTTCCGCTGCAGATTGCGGCTCGTTAGAAACATTGTGTGTGTGATCGTATAAGTTTCTTCAAAAGTGTCTGTACAGATAGAATAATCTTGGTGATGCCCAGTTCGGAATACGATATTCGTTAATTGTGAACGAATTACAAGTGTATCACAATGTTCAGGTATATGTCTACTTTTTTTTTAATAAGGAATGGCAATTATAGTACATATGTACATTTAATGTTACATATGACAGTAATTGAAAAGAACATAATTTTTAATATCTTATAATTTATTTGCGTTTTAATATTAAAAGAATATTATAGATGAATTATTAAACTAATTGATTAATTGTTAAATTTTATTTAAAATTTACATATTTTTTTTTTTTTTTTTTGTTACATGATTTTCTTTACATAAAACTGTAATTTCCATTTTATAAATTTCCGCCCAAGAATATTTGTCATGAATTGAATCATCAAGATTCACATTAATCATTACCGATATGAGACGTAAATAAATTAGTTTACGTTTATAGCCAAATCTACCAAATCACTACAAATACCAAAAAAATACTTGTCACCTAATTTTTTAGGCAATTAGTCTTATTATGAATAACAAGTTAAAATTTAATAGCATGCCCTAATTAGATTCACGTCATAGAGCTACAAAGTGATTGTTGGGTTAAATAGTTAAAAAATAACATTAAAGGTGAAACCTAAAAAGTTTAAACTGAACGTCATAAAAAATATTGAGGTTTATTCTTTCACATATTAATAGGGATGCTATAAAAATATACTACTTAGATATTTTTACAGATATATATTTCTACCTAAGATTGCGCTATTTTTTTAATGTTCGTCGCCCTAATGACAAAAGAATTTAGGCAACGTACCCATTTAATAAACAATATTAATGCATTACAACAAAACTACAAATTGAGTATTATATCGAATACATTATATGGTACACATAAGAATCATCGGCTTCCGAAATCATTAGAAGTAAAATAATTATATACGTAACGATAACATTTAAGAACAAGCAATTGATTAAACAAATAATAAGTAAACAAACTTATATAGAAAATGAGGAAACTTTATTAATATCAGTTGTTAAAATATTAGGCTTACTGAAAAATATATGTATCGTCATGCTATCGTTCTTTCATAGAAAAATAAAATGAATCAATCTTATCGGTGTTTGGCTGATAAATCGGTAATTTTGTACCTATGTGATTCGTAAAACAATAACATATATTCTTTTAAGTGTTACAATATTATAAATACAAGGTATAGTCTAAAGAAAAGGTGAGGCATCATCTAATTTAAAATAAACTACAGCGTTTATTTTTATATATAGTACCTTAATGCGAATACCGCTATTGTAATTTAAAATTTATTACAAAATCGAAACATTTTTTTCTTTAGGTTCTACGTACTTCTAAGATTTATTTTTTTTATTATTATACTTAACTGTATATGATACATATGTGAGTAATATGTAGACATTGACATGAAAATTCTTTCGATGAACATTGCCAGGGGCGTGGGCACATCATAAAGATCAATCAGACAATTGGGGCCGCTACGCACGATGCGCAGGAGTGTCCCTCACAATGTGTATAGCTTCCGTCCAATAGCCCATCAAAGTAAATATGCTCCAGACTTTTCCAAAATTAAATTACGATCATGCTAAGGGATTTAAGATATACTATTATGTAACAGATAATAGGTAATCATAATATTAAACATATCAATACTAAATTTGAATGAATTTCTATAAAGTCTTCAAGGCGTAAACCAAACTTGATTCGTTAATGAATCATTTATTGCATGATTCTGTGAAGTCAACCATTTAGTAGTTGGAGAGTCCAAGTCAGCAATTAAAAGAAATTAATTTGACCTCTACCAATTAAGATGGCACTCTTATCTTGCAAGTTTGCAATATCCCGAGCTGGACGATGTATAACAGGATGAGACACAAACATATTTTCCCTATGGCACAAAAAATCCAGCCAGACATAACTTATATTACCATTTTATGAAACGAAACAAGGCAGTAAGTTAATTATGTTGAAGAGAAAATCGACAATATGCAATATTGTTATATGTTCCACTTCCATATTTTTAATTGCACTTTTCAGTAGTTAAGTATGAACGATTTTGTTTATTTAAATGAGATAGAAGACAGGAGACAGAGAAAGAGATGAAGATAAATTCTTTAGTCTATTCTATCCCAAGTCGGTGGTAAAGGAGTGGTAACGTCGACTAAAACTCATATAACATACAATATGGCACGGCTATAAGACATTCCACCATTTCATTAAGAATTCCTTGTGTCTTCTGAGACCGGACTTGACAAATAAAAAATTCTGTCGGATATCTTTCAGCATTCTAAAATTTCTTCTGAAAATACGTAATATAATATTTTCTTAACCTTGAACAATTTATCGCAAAGTGTGCCAATAGATGATATGCCGACACAATATCTCTGCCTATATTTGGGGCATGGTCAATTACTGTAAAGATTATGAAATTCATTATCAATCCCGTGGAATTTAGTCTTAAGAGGAAAGTTAATTAGTGCAAACACACTTATAGTAGTATATTAGCTTGGTAGCCTAAGGTAGCCTTGGTAGACCAAATAAACGATCTACATATCAAAAAGGCAGAAATAGCAAAACGTTTATTCTGTCACTATTATATAAAACAGAAAACGATACAAAGGACATAAACACGCTATATAGTAATGTATAGAAAGATTGAAAGATGAATATCCCATTGTTGTTTCGCGAGGACGATCCTTATTATCTACTGCATAGCACTATTATTGCATTACTTTAGACTGGCTAATTTAGTATTAATTTAACTTCAATTATTTTCATTATATATGGTGACATTACGAGTAACTACCGAGTAACTAAGTTGTTTTACATTGTCACTACATGAAAATTATAGGTGCGGCGTTTGTGCGCCGTAAATGCTAGATGTTTCAGGAAATGTTTTATATACGTTAATGTTTTGTCATATACCTATCTCGATAGATACAAAATTTAACTTAAATAGTTATTACAAACACACGTGACATGACTGACTATATTTCAAAGCAGAAAATTACACTTTAATCAAATATGACTGTTTTACACTCTATATATGTACACATAGCAGTGTATTGAAGATGTTTAGTCATAGAGAGTGTTTTATATCATGAAAGTATGAGCTGATCAGGAAAAAATATATAATTGCAAATAGCACATAATTAACGTCTGAGTGCTGCTGAAATAATAATAAGTAAAATATTATCCTAATAATAAAAGACGTAAATTCATTACTTTATTTAAAGTCTCATTATATATAAAAAAATAAATTACTTGTTACTATTAAAAACATAATGTTTTTTTATTTAGTTTTCGAATTTTGTTGAGAAGTAAGTGTCCCTATTACACATTATTACTTATGCAATATTAAAATATATAGAACGAAGTAGATAGCGATAGATCACAAGTTCTTATCATAGACGTGTAGAAACTATAATGCTGATTTTTCTTTAAATTTGACTTTATTTAAAGAAATATACATGTGTGGGTATTGTACTTATTGTTTTATCCGTTCCGAGTGAATTGTTCTACCTTTGAGTTTGAATTATAACTGATGAAATAATAATTAAATATTCCTTATAATATACGAAAATAAAAAGTCTTTATATATATATATATATAATATGACGTCATATTTGTAAATTAAACACTTAAATTGATTGAGCTCGCTTGATAAGAAGACAAGCATTTCAGCTCTGTTTATTAAGTAATTAATAAAATCTACAAAGCTTACGCTACTAATTTCTTTTAACTATGTAGTTGCATATGATTGCTCAGTTTCTATAGTTTTGTAAATACAGTTCTACCTAATGAGTGTTGCAAAGGTCGAGAGACGATAACTCCAAAGAAGAAAATAAATAAACATATTATTATGCTCTAGAAGAGTGTAGTTATTGATTATAACATGAATAGTTTCTTATGCATGTAGAGATAACGAAGCTTCAAGATGAAATAACAAGTATATAAATTTTATTTCTGTAAGTACTACAAAACTGGCTTCATTTATATTAGTATGAAACAAAGAAGGATTGAATTGTTATATTTTAAACAAGACAGTATTTGTGACAGCCACATAGATATGTAAAATATAAATATTTAGAATTATTATTTATAATTTAAACGGTCGTCAGATATATGGATGGAGCAATAGGCATACATTTCTTTTATTTTTCATCTTCACGCATTTTTCATCCAGCGTTTCGAGAGATCATGCAATCTACTGTGAAATCATTCCACCTTCCGCCCGAATTCGGGACATTGCGTGTTGAGTGGAGAACTCAATGGTACACTTTTTCTTAGGTGACAGAACGGAGAAATTAAAATAATTTAAATTCCTTCGAATATAAATCAAACCCACCTATTTCCATTTCACTATGGCCTCCATATTATATGATTACCAATAAGAAAGAAAAATAATTATAAAAATTATCTTTCTTAATTATATTTTTCATATCATAAAATATTCATGATATTGTCAACATTGATACTATAAATATGTTTCTAATATAATATATTAAAATTTGTATGTACATCTATATCAGGTCTAACTAGGCAGGCAAATTGACAAACTAGGCCAGTGGCATAGTACTGTGTTCTTAATTTTGTAAGCTAACAAAGTCTGCACGCTAAGTTTCATAACCCACAGTGGCAAAGTGTGGAATTTTTGTAGAGGTAAGCCGGTGAAAAATAAATATTAGAAATCTAGGATCCCTGGATGGTAACAAAAATATTCCGCCTGGTTCGAGAAATATCTCGCTATACGTACAGTATTCTCTTCAAATTCTCTCCAAATCTTAGTATGGAAACTTTAGTATGGCCGGTGGGAATCGTGTTATATAGGCACTTCGCCTCTGATACCCATAATTCAATTTCTATACATACTACTATTATAAATGCTAAAGTATCCCGACTCTGTTTGTCTGTCTGTCTGTGACGTCTATACGGCCAAACTAAACCGCTAAACCGCTAAACGCAATTGTGATTAAATTTTATATAGAAATACTTGAGGGTCTTGTGATGGACATAGGCTTCATTTTTCTTTCTCTTTTTTACTTTTTCCAGGAATTTAATTGTTATATTTGTAAATACCGCCGAAAATAAGAAACAGCTATAGTTTACGCGGGCGAAGCCGCGAGCGGGTCGCTAGTTAATATATAAATTTGAAGCTCAAACTGCTTTCGTGAACCTTAGATACTGTTCTACTCCGAAGGTCAAAATAGTTAGTGAAATTATTGAGTATATACGAGATTTAACACTATATATCAAGGTAGAGCTTGGGGAGAGCTATGTGTAAATCTAGCGATTGTAAATCTAGCAATTGAGCAACATCATATTTTTATTTCATTTTTTTGCGGATGGATGCTGCTCTGGACCGGGATGGTTGGCGCTCTATAAGGCATGTCTATGTTCAGCAGAGGACGGCGACAGACTGGGATTAATATTTTTTTCATCATGGGCATTTTTATGAAGTATATTTTAAAATTTTATCATTTATTTCTAGGTACATTTTAGGTCTCACCATATTGGTGTGGAGCGGCAACGCAAAGGAGGTGACGGATATCGAAGCACTCGCATCTCTACCCACACGATGTACTTACGCGTACGCTTATGAAATGTATGGTGCGCATTGTGCTGGCTTAAGGTTGACAAAAATACCTAGTCTCAAAGGAGGAATTGAGGTAAAAGATGAATAAAAAGGAATTTTTAGTATCATTATAAAATTACACTATTATTGTCATAGTGCCTGTAACTATAAGCGCGATTGGTTGTGAGTTGGATTTTCACTCGGCGGAATGATTGTATTAAAACTACTATCATTTTCTGCTCTGATACGTAAGACGCAATGCGGCGATGAGTTCTGCCACTCAACACGCAATGTCTCGATTTCGAGCGGAGAGTCTTGAAACTAGGTTCTCTCTGACTACCCTGGTGTGTGGGAAAAGGCATGAAGCTGAAAAAAAACGAACGAACGATTCGATAAACAACGAGAAATTATTGGTCAATCATAAAATATCTAAAAACAGTATTTACATGTAAAACTATATAAACAATGATTATATAATAACGTTTTTTTTGCATTATCTCTCTATAAATACTCATGTTTAAATGTGTTTTAATGCCATTTGTATAGGCATTGATCATTATTTACTTTGTCATAATGCCCATCATAATAATTCTCGTACTCGTATGTATATATCGATATCGATTATACTCATTTGTGTGAACTATAAAACGTAAAACCATGGTTTTTTCGTTTTCATAAGAGTTTCGCAAAATCCTCTCTTAATGCCCCCATCCATACATTCCCCTAGTAACCTATACGCAACATTTAATTTTTCTACGCTCAGTTGTTTCGGCTGCGCGCTGTCTGTCAGTCACTCAGTAATGGACGATTTTTATCTACATATAAGTGTAGACTTATTTCGCCAGTTTAAAACAAAGGACATTTAATCAAGAAACAATTATCTTATCTGTTTATTATCTTACGCATAGTTTTAATTGGCTGTTAGGCTTCACATTTATCAGAGATATTTTATAATATGATAAGAAAACTGTTGCCTTTATGCTGCATGTTATATTTCACAAATCACTTGGATTGTTAAGCCATGAAATTTAAAATATTTTATATACACAAATTCTAATGCACTGCGGGTTAAAAGATATATATATATATATATCGCGCAGTGGAACACATTTAAGGCCGGATCCACCGTTGTGGGTACGACGGGCATGCCCATTGAACTGACTTGTGACGTCACATTTATTGCTCTACACACTTCACTTAGTCACACTGCATTTTAGTATCACCGTATCACCTTAATAAAATTTTAAAAAATAAGTGATTTCTGCATTGTAAATATCTCCGTGTTCCGGCTCGCACTTTGCCGATAATAAGGTACCTAAAAAAGGTGTGGTGGTGGTTGTGGTCACAACCTTTTTAGAGGGCTGGATCTGCACCTGAACACAACGCACTTTACCGAGTTAGAATGGAAGGTTAAATATGTTTTAATCATGCTTAGGATAAATCTAAACAAAGGTACAAAAACAAGTAAAGATTTTAATTGTTAATTGGTTGATATTTTGTCATGTCGTTTGGCGATTTCCTTGCCTTTACCTTAAAAATATTGAGATATTGCTACAAATTGTTTTGTTTTGCTGAATAATAAAAAATATTATATACGTGCGTTACTGTAATGTGTAATATGTGTTACTGAATACTAATAATTATATATATATGCCTTTTTAGTATACTAATTTAGATAAGTTTCGGGAATATAACAGGTCTACATATAAAAATATAGAATTTTGTTTTGTATATTTTATAGATGATAATCTTTCTCGATGTCAAAAAATGTTTCATGTAGGTGTAGATAGATATATGCGAACCCATTTTTGACGTATGTCGTTCCATATACGAGTACAGTAGTCGAAATTAGACTCTAATGCAAATTTAATAAGTATTGTTATTGATTTTTACAGATACTCGATTTCAGCGACAACAAGTTACAAGAAATACACTCCGACACATTGTCGTACTATACGAGCATAAAATTCCTATATCTATCTGAGAACCAAATCTACTCAATAGATCAAGACGCTTTTGCATATTTGACGGATTTACAAACATTAGATCTCTCGAAGAATGTGATATTCCAACTACCGGAGACAATATTTCATTTGCCTTCCTTACGAAAATTGTATTTGAATGGCAACCCCTTGCTTCACCTAAGCTTAAATAGCATGGAAATAAGCAAACCTATCAAGGCACCATTAGAATTGTTAGATCTATCGGATTGTAAAATAAAAGTGCTGCCAGATTTCGGAGTTGTACCTCAGATGGTTATATACAATGTATCCCACAACCCACTAACAACAATAGATGTGAACACTTTGAGTTCAATGTGCAAACTTGCAAAACTGGATTTAACAGATTCATTAGATAATATAAAACTCTGTGACTTAAAGTTAAGCATCAAATGGTTCCAGGAGAAGCAAATTTATTTTCAACTCAGTGATTACACGAGGCTGAATTCTAGAGGTATGTTAAATGTTACTACAATAAGATGTTGTTTCCGCTTACAAATTCATTGATTTACTTTGTTTTTGATATTTTATTTCTTAGTGTATTTTTTCTTGAAATTTAAATCTACCTTCATATTTGTAAATTATATTCAGACATATATTTTGTTAACATTTTTTTAAAGTGTTATTCCCACACTTAGGAAATTGAAAAAGACATATTTAGAAAACGTATAAAAATTTGAACGCAGCGGGATTTGAACCCGCGCCTCTTGAAAACCGTTCACGGTTGTACCTTGAACCACCACCTTGTCTTTTTATATTCAGACACTTTAGCATGGTGACGGCGGCGGTCTTAATTAGTTATTATAGTATTTATTTTGTTATATAGTAGTTAGTTATGAGTTTGTTATATTGTAATGTCTTACATTTTTATATTTACAGAATTTGAAAATTGCCCCGCGGTGGAGTTGCCGAAGAATCTAAATACAACATACCGAGAGTGTCAAAATGTAGCAACAGCTGGGGTTAGATAAAATCATAATTATTCCTTGAATATTTTGTTATAATAATCATATCAGTATGTTTCTTTAATATTATTTAATTTAGCTCAAGTAATAAAAAATACCAATTTAAAAATATATTTATTTATTATTAGAATACAATTTTAATGATTTATTTTCAGTTTCAGAATATCAGATCAACGCGGCGCAGCACCTGGTTAACTATAGCTGGTGGTCTAGCAGGCTTTTTGGTTGGATTTGTTTTATTGCTCTACATTATGCATCGACATAACGTAGCGCAAACTAAGCGAAATACTAAAGATATCAAGAAAGCGCCTGTTGAAGACCTCAAATCCTCATCTCTACTTCTCAATGACGTGTCTTAGTATTAAGGTGTGCCGAAGTTAATACTTTTTATCGGACCTTTATCAACAAATTTGAATCACCATGTTGATTTTGTACGACAATCCACAGTTCGAATAATTATAGCTACATCCGTCCAATCTAGATTCGTCTTCCTTTAATACGGAAATTCTTTCAAAAGTAAGTGAATTAAGGGCGTGAAATCAAATACTAATCATATGTAGGTAGGAATAAGAACAACGCATCCTACGAGTAAGTGTAGTGGCAGAAACTAAAACACTAAATATCTCATGTACACGTATTTAATATGTATTTTTAGGATTTTAATTTATTGATAAAATGTAATATAAATGGATACTTGGATAGGAATTAAATGAGTGCATGTTTTTAATAATGTTTAAAGTTAAAACTCACAAATGACCAAGTTTCATAGAAAGAACAGCCATAAATTTAAACTATACAGCTGTTTATAGCGTTAAATGTGCTTTATATATAAAAAAAATATATATACTACATTAAACAGTTAGTGATAACAAACCAGAAAACCAAAATATAAGTTAAATTTGAACCACCAAATACCGTGCGCAGTCATAATTGCAAGACGGTGTTATAAACATTACAAATGCTAAATATATTTAAATATATTTAGCATTTGTAATTTTTTCATTCTAAATAATTTATTACTTTTTGGACATTGATAAGGATTGTGTCACGTCTGCTTCCATATAGTCCTTATTGTCAAATTTAACCTTTCCAAGATCTGAGAGATATTAACGTCTTCGATAATAGATGTTTTTAGGTAAAACACGTACATTATTAAATAAAATTGTGTTAAGTTTATAAAAGGTATAAAACTGTATAAGATTCGAATTAATCAATCAATGTATGTATTTTTTAATAGTAGGTCCTGTGATCGAGCAAAAGAAATTTCTTTTGTTTTTTATAACATGTCGAGAGTATGTTAAAAAATGTACGAAAATAACATTTGAGGCTTTTTAAGGCTGACTAGATAGATATCACTGCGAAACACAATGTGTTGTTTATTATTTTAAGATATATAATATTTTTCATACCTTTATTATTTAATGTATACTATTAAGTCTAATAAGAAATAAATTCTATAAAAATAATAAGTCGCAAGTGTAATTGATTGTCTATGTTAATCATGTACCAAAGATATTGTGGGTAATAAAGAATTATTATGTTTGTTATAATATTGTTATAAAACTAGTTTTTACATATAAAATAATGTTTTGTATTAGGTTATGCACTGTGATAGAATATTAATTGGATTAAATATTTTGAAATATTCTTCAAACCTTCTTTATCTTCTTCTTTTTTAAGCAAACTATCAATAGTAATAAAATAATCGTAAATACATTCATCATATCAGTTACAATCTCTGAAACAAATAAAAATATTAGTCTCAATTATGGAACGAACAGATGTTTCAGAGATTGCGTTTTAAACTAAGGCTATTGTATGGCAATGGGACGGCCGTACCCTGAGTCTAGGAAATTATTATATTTAAATTTCATTGCCCCCACTGTAGTAACAAAACGTGGTATTGACTTGCTGCAACATATCGAAATCAAGTGAAAAGTGAATTCTCGATCGGATGTCGGATTGTGTTCTGCTTGCCTATCCTGCTATGTGGGAAGAAGTGTGAAACTGAATAATGACATTTATTAAAGAAAAATACGACACCGAAACAAAGGTAAAAACGCCTCTTGAAAACCGTTCAAGGCTCTGACCGCTAAGCATGCGAACGGTTTTCAAGAGGCGCGGGTTCAAATCCCGATGCGTTCAAATTTTTATACGTTTTCTTAATATGTCTTTTTCAATTTCCTAAGTGTGGGAATAACACTTTAAAAAAATGTTAACAAGGTGTAGTACTATTTCATATTTAAAACATGAATGAATTACTATGAATTGTTCTTACAGACTATTTGTTGCTCGCAATTTTATTTGTTTGAACTTCATGACACTTTCCATGCTATTTTCATTCATTCATTCTCATAGAAAATTCGAACCAATATTATATCTACTTTACCATAGCGTAGTTACGAGATACGTCATAAAAATAAGTATTTATTACAGTGTAAGCAAATGTCGCCATTTCGATACATATTATAGTATAGCTGATCTCTAGTTCCATAGATGTTCCAGGGTTTAGATTAAATTGCACCCAAGCTTAACATCGCGTTGCTTGGACAAACGGACCGACCAAAATTTTAAAGATGTGATGTACACAATGTGATATATTTTTACTATTTTTCATCATTTTAAATATATTTTTTTACGCAACAATATTTTTCTACAGAATTCCATTTGAAAATCTCATTAATTATCTTTAATAAAATAAAATAGATTAAGGTAGGTTTGGTTTCTAAAACAAAATATATTATTTAAAAATAAAAATAAACACACATAGTCCCATTTAAAAACAAATTATATTTAAATGAAACAAATCAAACAGAACTAAACGGTCACAAGCTAAAAGTAAAGCATTTTTGTTACACTGATTTTAATAAGAATCAAAATATGGTGAGCGAATTGCGCGTAAATGAAACAATACGACAGGTTTGGATAAACAGTGTCATGAGTTGGCACATTCCAGAGTCCTCTTCTACTTTCATCAAGAACGTTTCAATGCCAGCTCCGGGTAATTCCGTTGATGTCCGTATATTGGAAGTCATTGTCCTTATTTCAAGTGTCTTTCTTTTCGCTGTCGTTTATAGATTTCCCTGCGGGTGGTTGGTGTGTTTCCTTTTCCTTTGCTAGTCGCTGTTTGCTGAACTTGCCCATGCCTGGCTGGTATATAACAAGGCTGGGACGGTCCTGAAAATGTTGGAGTAAATAAGTTTTTAATTAACTTATATTTATTATATTTGTTTTTACATTGTGCCAGACCAAATTTATAGAAATACTTAAACATTAAAAAGTACTTAAATATAAAAAAAAAACTATAAGAAATAAAATTGCTTATTTATGATCACATTACAAATTTGCACATTTGGCACACCTTCCGCTTTACGCTTGAACAAGCGCTAAGCGGAATGTCTCTATATAGGTTTTTAAATTTGCGGGATCGCAAAACAGAACAGAACATAACAAAATAAGAAATACGTTCAATGCTTTAAATAGACATAAGCTTAAAAATTAGTTACTCTAGAATCCATCTCCAATGCAAAATGCCCCCAATTATTTTTGAAATATATGAATCATTAACATACATAATTTACCTTATTTCTTATTCTCCTCTCCGTACGCCGGTCGCTACCGTCACCTTTTTCTTTCTCCTCAGACCCCTCTCTGTCGCTGGATTTACTTCTATCGCCTAAGGATCTTTCCGTTTTCAATGGTGGTTCTTTACCTGACACATCTCCAGAATCCAGGCTGCTCCTTCTCATTTTCAACATTTCAAAATCAGGCTTTTCCTGATTTCTACTATCCGACTGATAATCGACTTTCAGTTTACGATCCATATCTTCGATCATTTTCGTTAGATCATCAGTCTTGACGTGAGGTAACTGAGTAAACGGTTTAATATCATCGTAGTTTAGAGATTTGGACTTGCCTTCAGAAGACATAATTTTACTGATAACAGATTGTTTATCAGACTTGCCCACCTCAACTTGCTTCAATCTTTCCTTACGTGTGTCACTATACTTTTTACTTTTCTGTTCACGAGGAGATTCTTTGAACTTGTCACGTCTCTCTTTTTTTAGATTATCAGTGTCTTCTTCATCATCTCTTACAACAGTTTCTTTCTTTTCAATATCAATTCTTTTCTTTTTATCTACTACAGCATTGAAACCAATCATCTTTCTTTGTTCTTTAAATACTTTTGTTTCAAACACTGGACTATCCCTGCTCTCTATAATAATTTCATCATCTCTAACATCACTGACAGACTTATCCCTTTCATCTTCTCTTGGCTTAATCCTCTTAACATCATTGTCAGTAAAATCTTCTTCCTTTAAAGCAAACAGATATATTAATAATTTAAAATAATACTAATTATTTACTTTAATAGTCTTATAAGTCAAATTTATCTAACTATTGGTTTAAATACTATTATTAATATAGTATTTATATACTAAGTACGAAATATGTTTTTTATCAGAAATGATTTTACTAACATTACATGGCATAAATTACTCATTACTTTTGTTAAATGATATCTATATGACATAGTTTTTAGGTGTAATAATGTAAGGTGTACATGTAATAGATTCTCTATTGCAAACTCTTCTCTCTCGTTACATATATTCAAATAAAACTTATTATAAACACACAATATATTTGTAACTGCTAATAATTTGCATATTACTATTAATGACATAACTTTTATACTAAAATAAAAGTTACTAATCTACAATTTTAACCTTTGTAAAAGTGTCACCACCACTCTTCTGACTAGCTTCTTTATATTTCTGATTAAAATCCTTATTAGAACTTAATGTGAATGTACTGTGTATTTTCATAGTTAATGCGGGAAATTGACTATCCCAATCAGAATCAGTGCTTGTAACTTCATCAGAACCAGTGTTTGTTTTATAATCCACATATATGTTAGGACACTTTATTTTTGTTTTATGATAGGTCCTATTTTCTTCGTAATAAAATAGTTGTCTATTTTGTTTACAGAAGTCATCATAAATATCATCTTCTGATAAGTTTCCAATTCTCTATATTACATTCATATTAAATAACTTTATGAATTAATATATAAAATATAACTTTCAAAATGTACATGTAACTAAAACTTGTTATTTCTGATGTGGTAAGACAATAAATAAAATGTAATAACATTAAATTGAGAAAAATAATTATTTAAATCTCATGATGAAACATAATATAGAAAAATGTGAAACATTGTTATTTAGTAATCAATATACACATTATGTATATACATAAGATTATATAATCTTAGGCATGCATAACCGAGTTTTTAACTACATGTAATAATTTAACATACCTTTATAGACAGATCTTTCCCTTTTCTTTCAATTCTCATCTTACGTTTATCATTTTCTCTTCTCCTACGTTCATCTCTTCCTCTTTTATCCTGCTTTCTTACAGCAAGATAATCTAGCAATGGTGTTGATTGTACTTTCTTGTCTCCTACTGAAAACATATACTAAATACATTATATATTTATATTATTTAAAATGTATAGTTAACCAAGTTGGTATATGTATACCAAGTTAATCTTATATAATAATTATAACATCTTATTATAATTAAATCAGAATCATATCAGAACATAAATTACAATTAAAAATGTAAGGTAAAGTTTTATTTAACTTATACTTTAATTGCATACTTACTTTCATTTACAGGATAGGAATATTCCAGTTTGGGCTGATTTTCTGTTTCTTGATCTTTACTTAAGCTCTCCAGAAATTCTTGGAAAATAGGATCACTTTCAATTGTACCACATTTTGGATCTTTCTTTTTTCTTTTTTTTGGAATTCTTTGAAAAGGGGCATATTCTACAATACCCACATATTCAACACCTGCATTCAATAATATGATTAAAGGATCAACTAAATCAGGAAGAAATATTCGATATTTGATATTACATACAATGTTGTTTACCTTTTTCGTCTAAAAATACATAGCCGTCAAATTTATCTCTAAAGAGATAAATGTCATCAACATTAACAAAGTTTATGTACGCTCTCGAATACATATTGTTTCCTAGAGAAAAATCAGGTTTAGCAAAATAGAAATTATCGTGTTCAGGAATTGGCGAAACTTGCTCTATAAATGCCTCTTCTGTCATAGTCGGGGGTAGTCGGCGAAGTATAATCTTAAACATAAACGAAAATAGAATAACAAAGACGCAACATATGCACACACCAAAATATCAATGTTATGGCTTTTAATCACTTTTGTCAACGGTCGATGTGGTTTTGCTTTTTTGTCTTTATTTTTATTAATAAAAGATTTGCTTCCTGAATCTGATTGTGAATCCTTAACATCTTGATCTTCAGTCATTGTACTGGTTTAAGCTAAATTGTCTAATTATTCAACATTATCAAAAACTATAGATCGCTTGTGACGTTTATGATGCGTGTTGACCATTTGACGTAACCTAATGACGTTGACATTTAAAATACAGAGAGAAAACAGATAGTGAAAACAAAGAATAGAAAATTTAAATTATACAAAAGTCAAACCCATCGTAGTATGTTATATTTATTTTATTGTTAAATGTATTACTAGTGCATTATTATGAAACATATTTTTCAGAAATTATATCCAAAGAATCACAAAAATAACATTAAAGTATTAAAAGATAAGAAAAAGAGAAGACAAAGATAGCTAATACAAAATCACATATTGTAAACATAAGCATAACGGGAATAAATTTACTTTCTAGCTTTATAAATTATATTAACAATACCTTTTTCTAACAATAAAGGACCACAGATAAACAATTAACAATTAATATTGACATTGGAGACTTGACAGATAAAATTTGAGGTTATGACTTACGAGATTCGATTTTTAAAATAAAAATTAATGATAGACCAAAACTTAGCTTAATAACTACAAACCCATTTTACTTCAAATATTTCTTAAATAATAGAAAACATGTTCGGCAATTTAAGTCTTTGTAAAAATTTGAAATCATGTAAATATTTAGTTAATCTGCGATATTTCAGAAGTGCCTCAAAATGTTTTCAAAATACCTCAACTGAAACACCTCAAAACGAATCCATCCATCCATCTGAAAAAGGTGGGTTTGCAAAATCTTTTGAAAAACAAACTCAATTGCTTCAAGAGGAACCAGTTGCAAAGCAAACATTCGCATCCCTACTTAGGAATTCAAAATTAATTGACGTAAGTATTAATCCCAATATTTGTTTTTGTTGTTGTTTATAACAACGTTTGTAATAAAATTATCTAAACATTAAAAATAAAATATTTTGCAGCTTGGCGATCCAGTAGATAAAATAGTGACAGGTAAAATCTTCCATGTTGTAGAGGATGATTTATACATAGATTTTGGATGGAAATTTCATTGTGTTTGTACAAGACCAACTAACAGAGGAGATGAATATGTGAGAGGAGCTAAAGTAAAAATACAAATAAAAGACCTTGAACTGTCTTCAAGATTCCTAGGATCTAGCACTGATTTAACATTATTAGAAGCAGACTGTAAATTATTAGGAATAATATCTTCACCAGGCAGACCATTAATAAATAAAAGGAATTGATTAATTGTTGAAATAACTGGTAATGCAAATGGTAAACTTATATATTAAACTAACTTTATTTTTACCTTGATAGAGAAGAATAAAATGATAATTTGATTATATTGCAGATTATTTCATCCTAAATATATATATTATACTTATATAACAGATTTTATTTTTTATGCTTAAATATTTTGTTTCATTTAAAAAGCTTACAGAATATTTATTGAAATTATAATTTGCTTTTAACTAGTTTTATCATAAAAATAGTAAACTTAAAATTTGTAAGGAACTAAGGTATGTTAAACTGAGTATATAAATAACAATCTTCCACTAAATTACAGGCAAAACAATCCCAGCATGACTTTTTTGGTTTGATGCAGTGGCAAAATGAAAACTATATTATTTAGTTAGGTTTATAAGCTATTACTTGAGTATAAAGAAATATTTTTTTGGATTTTTTAACCAAATTGAAACCCAAATAAGTATTTAAGTGTTATATTTGAACCTAAACTTCAACAATAAGTCATTGCTGTAATACAATTGTGTTAGAGTAAATTAAACCCAAAATATTCATTTAACAGTTTAATTGATCTAAATACATTTAATATATTGGAATAATCTACCACACAATTTATAATAAAATGTTATTGTCACATTGAGATAGAAAAGAAAAAGCATTTTAATTTTCATATGTTGCTTACTTAGGAAACAAGTACACATGCTCTGTAGAGAAGATAGCTTATAAAATAAATATTGTCATTTATGTTACATTATAAGTTTCATTTGTATGGATGAATTATACAAGTAGTATTATATTATATGTTGCCAGGGCATGAAATCTTGAAGTTAGAAATTCGAGCTGGCTTATTGTAATTGGAATGTCAAAGTTAATCATTTCAGATTTAGACAAAAATAATAAACACCATGATTATTTTAGTATATGTGTTTTACATATATAATATAAATTTTAAATACCTATATCTTAAAATAAATATTAGAATAATAAATATTTTTTTATCAGCTTAAGAATGCAATACAATTTTAACATGGACATTTGCTTAGTGTGAATTTTTTATTTTTAAAGTATAAATTTTCGTGGTGAAAGAGAAAAAATATATAATAACAGGAAACACATCAGTTCTTATAGAAAACATTTTGAAAACATCTAATATTTCATAAAAAATCAAAGCACCTTATAAATTTAAAATAAAATAATAATACGAAATACGACGACGAGCTTTGTGTAGTTTACTACAAATGAAATAATATCACAGCTTCTATTTATTTCATTAAAAATATATTCTGGAATTAAACTAAATTTTTTTTTTATGAGATTCAATAAATTTTATGAATTCAAATCTCAGAAAGACATTAACATACGTAACAACGTCCAAACTACTAAAAATTTAAAGGAGTCTACATAGTTTTAATTATATAATTGTGGCATCTTATCGAGATATTTCCAATAACAAACTCTGTTTACCGAACGTCACAAAGGCACGACCATTCTCGACACTTAGAGTATTTTTAGTATTTACTTGTTTTATCTAACAAGTAAATTACTTAATTCAACAATACTGATTATATTTTAAATTATAACGTCATATCATAATATAAGTATCGACGTTTATTGGACTTTGCTACCATTTCTGGTTACAATTTCCTGTATGCTTGGATCTTTCACAGCATCATCGGCATCTGGTTTGACATCAAGAATTTGGTCTACTGTGTCAGGGGCACGTTCAAGAAGTTTATCTTGTGGATGTGATCTCTCCCATTCCTTTAAATATTGGACGACAGCTGTGTGATTGAATGTCTCAGCCTCATTGAGTGGTCGACTTCCCCAGCGATCCTGTGGGTCATGAGGAACCCCACATTGGGCAAGCAAGAAGTCCACGCAAGAAAGATGGCCTTCTGCTGCTGCTAAGTGTAAAGCTGTTCTGCCATCGTAGTCAGATAGAGTCATGTCCATACCAGAAAGATGATGTCTGGAAATTAATACACCACACTCGCATAAATTTAATATATTTCCTTGGAAGTATATTTTATTATTACAATTTTCAATTAATTATTCGATATTTGATGACAAGAATTTAGCTGTGGAAAATATTGAGTATAAAGCGTCCTTTGTTTTTAGTAGTAGCTGCAAAATAAATATAGGCAGGTATTGTTATAGTAGCCTATAGTTTTATTTAAGAGCAATAATAAAAAAAGAAAATTTGCGAAACATATTTAGAAAATTTGCGTAACGTATAGTAAACTGATCTATTTAAAGTAACTAAGACGATGAGTTTAAAACAAATATTAGTAATAATGACTTCTAGCGATTATTATATTTAGGTAATTCATTAAGCAAGGTTACTTGAATTATTTTAATTTATTCTCTTGAAGGTGGCGGTTGTTCCTGCTCTTGTTGGAACTCTTCGGCAGTATCTGAAGTTCTAATAAATATAGATTTTTATGTTTATTTGTTTTCATTCTAGAGTTTAGTTTACTGATAAACGAACTTAGTTGCGCCTACAGGTACCTAATTATTTAGTTTTAGTCATGCTTATTTATTTATACTTATTTAGTTACCTTCGTAAGGCGCTTAAGTCACCACTAGCAGAAGAAAACAGTAGATTAACAATACTTAGTCCAGTTGATTCAAATTTGTAACGACGTGGATCTTTCTTGTGGCTCGCATAACGAATGTTATCGTATTTGTGGAAATTAAAACGCTCAATCAATTGCTGTAAAAAATAATGGAATTAGGAAAATAATAAAAAATTATATTCAATAATTATAAGAAATATCAATTAATTGAATTACGTCGCAAAATTGTAGCCCTCGGCAACTATTTCCTAGTGGATCGAGAGGTGGAGACCACGTGCAAATTCCCATGACATTTGGTACCACGATCAACATGGCTCCGGAAACTCCTGATTTGGCTGGTAGGCCTACTTTGAATGCAAATTGTCCGGAATAGTCGTACATTCCACAGCTGTGCATCAGAGAAAGCACATTACGAACTGAATCTGGTCTCAGAACTTTTTCATCTGTTATAGGGCAAATGCCCCCATTAGCTAAGGTAGCAGCCATTATAGACATTATATCGCAGTTTGCCTCCATGGAACAACACTAAAACAACAATTTATGTTATTAATAAAATATATTACTACATTTATTTAAGATATTAAGCAAAAATATAGTTTTGTTTATATTTATAATTGTTGACAGAGGAAATTACTCCCCTTCATGATATAGGTATTTCATGATACATCGCTCTGTACGTTATTTTCAATGAATTAACGCAAAAGGTGCACTTTGTATAGTTAGATCGTTAAACACTTAGGTATGAATTAATATTATAATCACAATTTTAATTTAAGCCTTATCCTTAGATCAAAGCCTGTTTTTAAAAATTGAACTTTGATGGCCACGGATTAATTAAGTACGTAATTTAGTTAAATTAATTGTACCTGAAAGTAGAAATCCATACATTCACGCAAATTAGTTTTTTCTGGATAGCATTTGTGTTCGCGCATATAAAATCCAAGCGCATAATTTCTGTCTGCTGCCTCACGTTCTGATAAAAATACAGCGTTATTGAATCCTAACACTTCATTACCCGCAAGACGGCTGAAGAATGACATTACATAATCAAATTTTTCAGCGAGTGTCATTTCAGGTTTATCCAAAGTTTTTAACAGAGAGCATACTAAAATTGCACCGGCGTTAATCATGGGATTATGAGGTTTCACTGAAATAAAGAAATGTATATGAATTATAGATGTACCGACTAGTCGGTAATGCCAACTATCCGGCTACTTTCTTTTTATGATGTTTTTTAATAAAATGTATGTTGCGGGAATTAGATACTATAATTGATAGGTATTTGGTTTTATAATCAGTCTAACACATATGAAATGTTGACGAAATTAAAAGCAAATCAATCTTTTCTTTCGGTTGCGACGTATTCGCGAATCCGTTGTAGATAGTGTCTACGGAAATCCTTGAAAGTGTGATCGGCTAAGTCAGCTAGACGGCTTAAGTCACAATCGGCACATCTCTAACATTAGCCTATATATATTAATGCTACTATTCAGTCTACTAATGTTTGTAGGTATACAGAGCACAGGGAAATATGTTACTTTATAACTACTATCAAATAATAGATTTAGAAATTTTGAAATACCGAACATTCCTATTATGTATGTTCTAAAATACTTACTATTGTAATCTAAGACGAGTTCATTGAAGTTTCTGCCACTAGGCTCGGTGCCAACATACTTGTGCACCGTGTCAGGGCCCAGCGTCTCTAATGCCATAGCATAAGTTAATGGTTTGCTGCAGGATTGTAGAGTGAATGGCACGTTGACATCACCTATTTATAAATAATCATATTAATAGGTATAATTGGTAGTTTTAAGAAAAGTGTATAAAGTTTATTTACCAAAAAATAACTTACCGATCGAAAATCGTTGGCCATCTATTGTGCAGACACTAACGCCCCAATTTTCAGAGCTTGCTCGTGCCAATTGAGGTATATAACTGGCAACTTTGCCATCTGTGTTGCTTTTGGCCGTCCAGTACATTTCTTCTATATCTTTAATGAAATCTTGAAAATCAGGAATCACAAACTGACTGCGAAACGCCCTTGTAATTAACACTATGTTGGGTGAAATAACATCCTTGAAAGTTTTTCGGTCAAGTTTTAATGTTTCAGGGGATCCCCCTTCGAAGTTTGATTCTTTATGCACTTTGTATAAATTGTGCATAACTTCTTTAACTCGTGGGTCATTTTTTCTAATGCCAGTTGTTCTCAGTGCCTAAAAATCATCAACCAACTGAATATATCGTATATTTAAATGAAATTTGTTACTTCCAGTACAAGTAACAATGAGTTGTCTATTTAATATTATTAAAACTTACGGCTAAAAATTTGCCTACGGGAAGTAAGCCTGAATCTTCATTTTTAAACATATCAAACAGAACATCATCTGCATTTTTGTGTGATCCTTCTCTCACTCTGTAGAATTAGAAAACTATAATTAATATTTAACAGTCCTAAATAGTAGTAATTCATGCAATAACGTAAGTACCAACTACATATAAAATAAGCTAGCAAAGGATAACTAAGGGCATTGTAATAAATTAGTCACACAAACTACGTTTCTGCTGGAGTACTGAGTCTTAAATATATCTCTACATAGACAGTCTATTTATATGATAGAAAGATTGGAGCATCACGCGCGGGTGTGTCAGCGACGTAGTCGACTACTGTGCAAACAAGTCAACAAACACCGTGACTTTCATTGTCTTGGAACGTTACCAAAAATCGAAACACATTCAAGGGTAGCGAGTAATAGAGAAGTTTTTCCAGCGATATTTTTCAAATATTTCCAAGCATATAGGTACCTACGAAACACATCTGTACGTCATATGCGTACATACTCGTACATATGCAGATATAAATACTTCTCAGACCTTTCCATTTAACTTTATCGCCGCCTTGTAAACTATGATATCTGAGCAACAGTACTACTTGTCTGTTACGCCTTATCTACCTCGTGCTTCACATAATGCAAATCAGTGCAATGAATTATGACGGCTTATGCAGGTTTGTATTTATATAGAAATATAGCATTACATAATTTAATACACGTGTAAGATAACTGCTAAAAGACGCAACACACAAATGGACAAACATGCAATGTCCGTGGTAGAAATGTACTCACGCTGGATCTAAGTTGTGCACGAATGAGTAGTGTCTGCACCATGAAAGGGGAACACAATATTCTATTAGAATTTAAACATTACAATATAAACTATTCGCATATGTTATGTTAATCACTATAGTGGCAATTTAGGTAATCTTCATATTAAATACGTAGGTACTGTGATTTATGTGTATAAAAAGTTTCTTAGTTATTAGTATTAGTTAGTTATTCAATACCAATTTTCGATACACTATTCTCGTATCTCTATATGCTATGCATTTTAAATGTCAGGGGTGAATTACACAAGGACTCGGCGCACGGCGTCTATGATAAATTTGTTACGTCTGGACTTTAATATAGATCAATAGGAGTCGATATGTGCCATTAGAAACAATTGTTTTTTAATAAAACACTTCTAATATTACGCTCATCAGGCAATTGTGTTGTTAGAATAAGTTATAAATAGATTGTCATTTATAAAAGACAATAATCTCACCTCATATCTATAGATTGAGCGGCATAGAAGCTTGGTGCTGAATTTCGCCATTTCTGAAATAAAATAACTTTTAACGTCAACTATTTTTTACTATTATAATTAAAGGAGCTTAATGAATCTCGGTCATTTTCTAGTCACCGTTTCACGATCACCAAGGCGTCGCGTTAGATAGTAATGGAAGGAACACTGAAAAGCTTAACAGAAAGGACACTCACAGGTCGTTCTATAACATAGACGGGTCTCACTTGACTGTAATGTCGGGGTGGCACAGGCATACCGTCACGTTTGAAAAGAGGATTGCGGATGGCAGCGAGTCTGCTTTAAAGCTGACGGCTATTCATAACGGCGACCGGTGAGCTAAAATGAACAACGCTCGAAATTTACAGCCTTACTACAGCGCGCAGGCGTCGACTGCCGCTCCCGGCCCCTCGAGCGACATACATTTATCTAAGCGACATTATTTACCTCAGTTGTGACGTTTTACTACATGAAAATTGCTTTACGCCGGTCTGATTTATATCGTATTCGTTCGTTTGTTTTAAAATAATATTTATGCACGTTGAATAGCTTTAAATATCTCACTTATAATTAAGTCTCTTAATGTGTATATAACATTTATCGCATCTTCTGTTACACAAAAGGATACAGACTTCAATGAAAAATTTATTCCTTGTTATTGAAAAAAGCAATACGATCAATCTATCCAATACGACGACGATTGTAATTAAAGATTAAGCGATAATCAATATTGTAATACAATTAAAGTTTTGACAACAATAAGGTGAATAATGTAAAATTATATTTAAGAAACTCGAGCATTCAGTTAATATTTTATTATTTTATATTTTTTTTATAGTTTTTAATAATCAATGCAAACTTCTCTAGAACGAATATATCATTTTAATTTACATTTTTATCATGAAAAAATCAGCTTTACATTTTTTATCCACATACTATGTCATGGATAGAGATTGTCTAAACACTTTGTTCGCCGCTATCCGCCGTAATTCGAGATATTGCGTCCAAGTGGCGGAATTCACCGCTGCGCTTTATCTTACCAGAGCGAGAAAGTGACAATAATTAAGTATGATAATTTTCCAGAGTGGAAATCGAACCGACAACTATCGCGTGTAATGCCAAAGGCATGTGCTACGTTGGCCTCATCTATATATATAACATATTTTATATTTTATGTTTATATAAATGAGGTAAATTATTTAAGGTTTTAATTAACAGTGATAAAAAAGATTTAACTTTAATTAATTAGCCATTAAGTAAATATACTAAAAAGTCGACGAAATATTATATTATTGAGACAATAATTCTTATGAAAAAAAATAACACATTTAAATATATATAGCAAATAAATATCATAGCAAAAAGTAATTAATATAGATACTATAATTATAATATGTGTTCGGGATATCAAAGGTTTAGTCAACTTTTGCATATAATGCAATGTTTTTTTTAAAGTTAATTAACCCTGTACCTACATAAATAACCATTTAATTAATCAATTTTAAAGTGCTACATTTTTACTTCATAATTCTACTATTTATGGTATAATATTCAGTATGCCTACATTACAATTGACATAAAATTTGTGGGACATCGATAATTGTAACGATGTTCAGTAATTTTTTCACGTCGAAAGGAGCGCCTTTTTATTAATTAAAACGAATTATAAGCTAATAAAATAATAATTCGACATGTACTAGGATTAGGAAACATTAGACAAATACTTTACATTATGCATGTCACGTCATATACTAATTATTATATGAAATTTACTTTACACTTTATTAAATTTTTTTAAAAAGTAATAACTATCTAATTAAATGTTTAGTTGTAAAATTTATATTTTAACACAAGGTATTTTTCTTTAAGGCTTGCGAAAAATAAAAATAACACTATTAAGTCTGAAGTCCAGCTTTTAGAATATTTTGCCTTATTTTTAAAATAAAAAAAATTGATTTTATTAAATATATGGTAAATAAATTTAAAAAATAGTAGTATTAGCAATAATCAAATAAATAACAACAAAACATATTTTTTCAATATCAAACTGTACGATTTATTAAAAGTATTTTCCTTATACTCGTAGCACTTACCTCAAAATCATTACCATAGTCCATTACGAAATCGTCAAAACTGCACTTGGATAAAAAACGCATACGAAGTTTGAAAAGAGCACGTGATTCTATCGTAGTATCGCGATACAGGAAGACGGCCAAGATGCGAATCAGGCGTCGACTTTTTCCTAACTGTACTGTGTTCATTATTTTCAGCCTGCCGCTTATAAATACTATGCCAAGGAGTGCCAAGAGCTACGTCGGGACGGGTATCACCGTATATTTAGATTGTATGAGATAGTAAATGTTCACGTCTAAAGAATTTTAGTTATTACAAGCATATGTGTATTGTCTAAGTGCACATATCAATTACCTCTGCATACTATAGAAAGAACACTGGTTTAGATTTCGAAACTTCTTCGCAAGAAGAATTAAACATCATTGTCATCATTGTTTTATGTCATATAACGACTTACACAAAACAGAGTCGACTAATACGCAACATACCTACTTACTTATTTTATACCGGAAATGGAAAATGCTTTTTCTGAGAAATGAGCAAGCTTTACACCTTGTATGAAACTTCTCTGTTATTCCATATGTTTTACGTATTTTTATACGTAACATGTTATAAAAATCAGCATTCGCAGATATACCATAAAATTTGAAACTTTTAATAAGCGGTTTTAACAATATGGACTATCTTCAATATTATGGTAGTATAGCAAATAAACAAAATGGAAAACATAGGTGGATCCAGATTTTAATAAAAAAATACAAAGAACTGATGTAAAGAAACGAATATTTTGAAAATATAAATTAATAAAAGTAAATAGCATGTAGGTACTTATATTTATTATATAGATAATATAACAGTCAGTGCATTGAAAAAATATATTTAAAATTTATAAAGTAGACAATTTATTGCGCAATTTACGGAGTAGAAATTACGGAAAAAAGATGAAACTTATCAAAAACTATAAGCACTTCCTGAGTTTAAGGCCGGGTAAGGCTGGACTCCTAATCTTGTAGAGTAATAAAATATTATAATAATTTTACAGCTATTTTCAATTTCCTATGCCTTGAACCTAGAAACATATACCAATCCAATCCACTTCAAATTAGGGCCATGAACAAAATTGGAATAATATGCATTTAAGTTAGAATATATATTTTACTTTAATGATGCTGATTGCACAATCCAAGTCTATTGTAGAGTTCGTTTTACAAACTTCACATGAACAGGTCCAGAGTTTCTAAGGACTACGCCCAGAATAAATAAGAGATCTGAATCTCCAGTCACTGGAAGTAACTTAAAATGTCTTGAATTTTCTGATAACGCCGATTTCATTTCTATCATGGCGAACTTTTGACCTGAAATATACAAGATAAAAAGATTTTTTAAATCTATAATCTAGAAATAATAATAGGTATATCGTTTGTCATGACAAGGGTCGTCTATGTATGTCTCCGGTTATATTATATTTAAGGAATCCCCATCATACTCTAGAATATGTCTAACTAAAATATCCCATTACTTGAGATAGCTGAGAGCTCAAATTCAAAGCGATTACGATTGGAAGTAAATTTACTACTGCTATTTATCACATCTTATAATTAAATGTTAATAGTCACCATTAAACGGGCAATGGCATCCTTTGGTATACCAAGGGTAAATCCTCTAAGATAGATAAGATAGTTTCAGAAGAGTAGGTTTGTTTTTAATTTTCTTTATTTATATGATCAATATCTATAATATATTACATTTGAAATGAAGCACAAAATACTAAGAAATGTATTGCCCCACGGAACCACGAGAAATTTGCCCCACGGTCCATGTGCCGTCATGGCGCGGTGCGGCTAGACTATTTGTCAATAATTTGTTCTAAAAATCATGTCATTATTAGACATGGTTTTAGAACCTATTCTTTAAACATGAAAATGACACAGTTTCTGCGTAAATACAAAAACTATTTTATAGATACTCAATTGCTGCTCAGAAACTACTGAATGAAAATAGATCGCAATTGACACGATTACTGTTCTTCAGAGGATTCATCGTTAGCATATTTTTATTTCATACAAAAAAAATGTAGTATGTCTTATATTTGAAAGTTTATATAGTGGCATTTTTTGTATTTGGCACAAAATAAGTAAATCGCTCACCAATACAGTTTCTAGGGCTGGCACTGAACAGTATGTACGCGTAATTGTGTCGTCCAACACTATTTTGAGGCAAAAACCAATCGGGGTCAAACTTCAGTGAATTCTTGAATAAATTTTCTTGTCGATGCAAATCAAAGATATGAATGTGCTGCAGGTACTTTGAAATTACATAAAAATATACCAAAACCAATACTTTACAATTTTTTTAAATATATAATATATGTACTAATATTTAATATCTCTATGTAGGTACACAAGTCATTCAGAACTCTCATCATCACGAAATTAATAATTATTTCGTTAAACAAATGTTATTCTTTATTGCACTTTGTAACAAATATCAAAGCAAATGTAACACTTAACTTATCTCTATTAGAGATTTCTTCCATTTTTCCATATCTACGTACGTACGTACAAGAGCTAATGTGTACAAGTGCCTAAAAGTAGTGAAATAATAATGCGAATATATGTACATTAGTCGATATATGGAATAAATAAATCTTTTAAGCTAAAAAAAACAGTAAATTCTATGAACTACAGTTGCGAATTATTAGTTCCAACTTACTAAGAACGGCTTCTTCGCTTATCTTACGACTTATAAAAGGTAGGCACAGGGGGGTAGAGTCGTAATGATTCCTTAATACAGCAGTCTAGATAGCGCATTTTAGCAAGATCAACCATAGGCCGGCTGGCCGTGTATCATTGCCAAATATAGTTCTTAATTCTTCTAGAACATTTTCCTATGAAATATTGCGAAAGATTAATAAGCTATTTCATTCAAGATAAAAAGTAAGTTTAAATTTCATCCATCTTTAGTTGCCGTAACATAGTGATGTCAGTAAACGTTATTACATGTATACATCGGTTTTTTATCCCTTAAAGAATACAAAATAATTAAAATGTAAGTATAAGAAGCTAAAAATGTCCTTATGTTTCAAACGTATGCTATTTTAAGCATTAATTGGTATTCAAGTTTTGCCACTGTGGTTTCGTTCGTTTTAGCGTCGTTTGTGGGTTTGATTCCTACTTAGGGAAATGATTATATTTCTTTGGTAAGACAATCCGCGGCTCGAGTTCCGTTACTCAACAAGCTCGGATGTCTCGCATTCGGGCGGAAAGTGAAGAGAGTGTCTTGAAAATGAAAGAAAAACTCTATTAAAGTAATTTTATATAATATTACCTGTACGTCTTGTTCGTTTGCTAAGCATAATAAACAATAAGGTAATCCCGCTCCTGTCGTGTCATGACCCTGTAATAACAATTCATTACTAAGGCAACATACAAATATTCAATTATACTGTTAATTACACATCTTTATTATTAATTAGTTGGTGCCCGCCATATTAACAATTTAAAACTTGTAAAAAAAGATTTTAAAATGGGTTTAATATATAACAAGGTAAATAATAAAAATATTACCGCTGCTTACAAGAAGTCCTTCCTGTAGCCATGGTTTTAAGAATTTATACACAATACTTTTGTCATGATACTTCTTGCTCGATGTAATAATCTGGTATTTATTTGCATATATATTATAAAATGCATTATATTTCAAACTTATAAATAATAAAAAATATTTGAACAACAGTTTGAACTATATAAGTATTTTCAAAAATAAATAAATAATTAAATACAGCGGAAAAACTAGTGATAAACCAGATTACTAGAATACACTACAAAATAACATCTCTATACAAACTTTAGCTATAAAATTTATATTCCTCCGTCTAAAAAAAATCGTAAAAAGGGATCTAAAGTTTTTCCTTCGTCTTTTAATATAATGACGTCATTTATATCTAAACACCTCTATATCGTCAGGATTATAAATGTTTATGACGCCTATATTGAAAGCGCAGTGTCTGTAAATTCTGTTATAAAATGATGCTTGGATCCTTAAAACAATTTATTTACTTACAGTTAAATTTAGTCGCTTTAAATATTGTCAAAGCTCTTACAGTCCACAGATTTGATTCGTTAACTGTAACTTACATTAGAAATATTTGCTTACAGGGAGCTTAATTATACATTTTCAATACAAATATATATTAACATTACCGTTTCCGGTCCATTGAATCTCTTAACTCACTCTCTTATGAGCTTTATTTTAAGATACTGACAGTCCACATTGAGTCTTATATGTATAGTTATAGTGTAAAGAAAATAAAACAAATACCTGGTGAAAGCAAGAGTTCCAGAGTATTCCCAATAATAAACTTCAGTTTAGTCATCCTGGAATACTTAAGAAAACTTTGACGTTTTTATTACAATTAATTGAAAAGTCAAGTAGAAGTGAGAACATTACTAAAGATAAAATAATTGAAAGCATTGATTTATACGTAAATGTGGCTAAAAGACTAAACAAGCAAATTCATGATAGACAATGAAAATATGTTTATTACTATTCCAAGTACCACCACACCACCACGTCACACGCGTTCATGAATGTAAATCCTATAGGGCTAATCATATTTACATAATAGGCCAAAGTTTAAATAACTCGAAAAAATTTATTATAGAGGATAAAATAATAGCTTTCTGCACTTTATCTTCATAAATACATAATAATTTCAATCATAATCCAAATAAGTATTGATTACTAACACACACACACGTGTTTAATGAAATGTTATTTTATAAATCATTGTTTTTCTTCTTTACGGAGTTATTTAATAAGGACTTATGACAAAACAGTTTATTATAAAGTGACCATTAGTTTATATTCGACTATGGTTTTTTTTATTCTATTTAGTGCATGTAGTATGAAATCGAAAACTATACTGATAAATAATCGAAAAATTTGCCCAAATGTCTACAATTTTAACTATGACATAATAATGTACATATATTATGAAAATAGCTGACCTTTTGTTTGTTCGTCTTCATCGCAAAAGGAATAATTTTTTCACCTTTTATTGCTTTTAAGCCTTCCTTCTTTAATAAACACTATATATTTACTAGGATACCCAACACTATATTTCTAAATCTATAGTTGCTGAGATAAGCGCGAGTGGAATTCTTAAATATAGGTAGCCTTAGTTACTGCTTATTACATCACCTATCTGCCAGTGGAAGTCGCGATAATATCGGTCCAGCCTTTACAGTGGTTAGCCGGAACAAACAAAGAGACGAGAGAGAGAAAGAGAATATGGTATTGTGGTATATGGCACCACTTGGTTTAAAATTACAAACATACACTCTAATTTCATTTATTTTTATAGCAAATGACAACTGTTTTCTGTCATTTGTATTGTAAATTATAACGGTTTTCTGTAATTTACAAGTGCAGTACGCAATAAACTTTTTAGTTACATATTGTTTTATTTTCTAAGAAAAATTAATATATAAATATTTATATATATATATTAATTACCAGTAAGAAAGTAGAAAATTTTATATTATTTGTATACAGGTGCAATATTATTTGTATGTTATTAATAAGAAGCCCTTTTTAAGTCTTTAATTCAATTATAATTCTGTAATATATATTTTTAAATGATCTCACATTATATTTATGATTTCTTAATAATTCACTGTCAAAAAGTTTCCAGAGTCTCTATTCTATAAGTTTTGCCGTTTTATCGTTCTTCAAATTTCACGTAAATGGGATCTTTAGTTCGTAAAATTATATCGACGACAAACTGAATTTCCTCAGGCTTAGTGACAGGCAGCAACCGAAATCTACGAAGTACTGCTGACAATACCACCTTCATTTCTATCATTGCAAATCTTTGACCTGAAATTAATAATAAATGAATGTATAATTATTATTACATTAGTCGCGATCTGTTTTCGTTTGAAGTTGTTCTCAATTTCATTTAATTAGTCACTTATTACGTGGACCCCTTTTTACTAATGATGCAGATGGAGAAGTAATTAATTTAGTTATCTTACTAATATTATAAAGAGAAAAGATTAGCTTGTTTGTTTGGATTTAACTTAAAAAATACTTGAATGATTTTACAAAACATTTACCATTGTTAAGCTACATTTTCACTGAGTAACAAAGGCTATTTTTATTTCCAGAAATAATTAAGAATTTAGAATTATTAAAGAACATATCAATATCTATAAAAAAAGCTTCCATAGCAAATGCCTATCTCCAACGCATACCTCACAGTAACTCCTTTTACTACTGAAGTTTTAGATTAAGAAGAAAGTATTTTTTTAAACTTATTTAATCCATATGGTATCAATCTATATCTAAATAAATGTGTTTGTTAGAACGGAAATTTAATATACAATATTTGTGCCCTTAACTCTAAATAGTTAAAAAAAATATCTTAGAAGATATTGCAAAATATTAATTATATACGCGCCCAGTAGTCGTAGGGACTGACGCAGCGCAATGTAGGTACATGAGGATTCCGGAAAATTTCATTTCAAAATATTCATCGAACCACAATGCTTACAAATATAAGGTCGTCTTGTATATTTACAAGTAAGAGATGCCTATAGTAACTTACACTATTATATATTCTAAAGCAATATACACCAATATTACAAATTCGAAAGTAGCTCTGTCTGTATGTGAAGTCATCACGGTCAAACAACTTACCGACTAAAATGAAATTTTATATAAAGATACTGAGGGGCTTGGGATAAACATAGGCATTTTTCTCCCATTTTTAAACTATTTTCCAAGAATTTCAATGTTTTACGAAAAGGCCGCTGAAAATACGAAACACCTACAGTTAACTCGGGTGAAATCGCGAGGGGATCGCTAGTAATTTATATGAAGAAGAAATACAGAAAGCAAGTATTTATTTTAATAATGCAGTTGAAATACATTAATTTAATATTTATTATATTGCACAGACTACCATGAGTTTAACATATACATTTTCTCATGACAGACGTTACTAATATAATACGTATTTTACGCGTCAACGGAGCACTACAATTTTTTATCTTTGTTTCTAATTATAGTTTTCACATCTAATTATCTACTATCAACAATAAGTACATTACCTATGCAATTCCTTGAACCAGCACTGAATGGTATATAGGAAAAAGGATGCCAAGTAGGCGCTTCCATGAATCTCTCTGGGCGGAAACGTAATGGTTCCACAAATTGATCCTCGCGACGATGTAAGTCAAAAATTAAAATAGTACAGTCTGTTCCAGGTGTACATGTATAGTTTTCTAAAAAAAATTACAAGCATTTATTATTTACAATATACTGAGGCTTTTCTCCTGCTTCTCTCTCTCTTCTCCTTTTATTATCAACTTTCCAAGTTAATCCCTTAAAATTGATACGCATATTAAGCGGATTGTACATTTTAGATTAACAACAAAACTGATTAAATATAATTGGATTGGCATCGGGACTAAACTAACGGAGTATTCCCAACTTTTCCCAATTAAGTCCAATCAAACACTGGGACGCGGGACAAATTTAGCTTACAAGACGACCCTCACAATGTAAGACTGTAATTTATATAAAAGCTAATATATTATGGTAATATAAGCCTATGGTTTAAGTACAAATAGATAGATAGATTGATATTGTTCTTCTAAATATATGTATGAAAAAATATATCTTACTTATTAGACAAGTGCCCACTACACAAATACTCTAAATTATCATATAATTCACAATAATAATTTTTCAACAAAAATAGCAATTCTGATTCCATGAGCACGATGCGCCTGAGCAAAAGAAGTTAGTAAAATTAAAACCCAAGTCCGTTTTTTTAGTTGAACTATTATATGAATTCGTTATTACACCTACGTAATAAAATATTTAAAATAAATATACAAACTTAAATTTAGCGTGTGTTCACATTTCCTTGATATAAAATATACAGGGGGATAAAGCCTTAGTGACTCTTTTATGCAACTTTCTAAGTATTTCATTTCTGCTAGGTCGTTCATAGTAGCCGTCCGTTCGGACGTACCGAAAATTTGCAAACATTCTTCAAATGCCCTAGTCTAAAACAAAATTTAAAAATAGCTTTGGACTATTTTGTAACAAATAAATTATTAATAATGTTATTAATTTTAATATATTATTACCTGTTCTTCTTGATTATTCGCTAACAACATCATAGTGAAAAGAAGTGCCGTCGAAGTTGTATCATGTCCCTAAAACAATGTCATATATACAGTTAAATATTTTAATGCATATTTTCCCACTAATTAGAATATTTTTTATATTCACTTCGAATGTGAATGAAAGTGTCATATGACAATAAAATATTACATTATAACGGGTGGAATATACGTTATATACGTTATATTTATTTTCATAATGCGCGGAATATTTTTTTTTAACAAATTCGTACATCAGCTATCTGCATTCTACTTACCTCAAACATAAAAGTGTCTACTTCTTCATTGATACCCGCCTCATCTATTTTGCCCTGCTCTTCAATATCCAGCAATAAATCTAACATTGCCAATCGTTTCTTACCGCTATAAAATTCTTGCTCAGGATCGTTTACTACTTGAGAATATAAGTTTTTGTAGTAACCATTATCTCGACGTTGCTTTATTACACGGTTGCGGAATGTACTTAGTAAATTTAATAAATCCTTTTGTTTACGACCAACTGGGCTTAAGTCAAAAAACAATTTGAAATGTAGCCAGACTCGTGTTGCTCTATAAACTAGGTAAGTTCCCAGCGTATGTATCCCATCCTTGTAACGCTGCCCTATGCCTGAGTTCTCATCATCCAGAGACGTTCCCATTGCTGTCTCTGTAATTTTATATTTCTATATAAAATCGACGGATGCTACGTAGGCTGGTGTGTCTACTGGTGGACTGGTGTGACAAGTGTAAAAACACAATTTACAGTAGTGCAATTTTAACATTAATAAAATTAAATTAGCAAAATTTCTGAATGCTGAACATTGCATATACTGTTATTTTGTCGAAATGAAGAAAACTATACAACTTAACCTACCACATATTGAGTTTAGAGTCGTGTTTGTTATAAACGGATAAATGTTTGTTTTCGGTTTGCCTACTTCAGCGCTAAGACTTTTCACCAATTTCTCAGTATTTTCGACAAAAATTGGACCAAAATGACGAAGGATGTTGAAGTGGAAGGCAGGAGTAAGAATTTTTCTTCGTTCAAACCATTTACTACCTATAGGTTAAAAAAAATTGTACATATTAAATCAATAATAATTATTAAGGTAAGTATTTCAAAATAAAGAGAATAGGAGCTAAGCCCATCGGTTGTAGGTAACTAATACGTGGCTTACAAAACGTTAATTTTTAAAAAAATAAACAAATAAGAAAACATATTAATTATAGTTTTGCTACGGAGGCAAAACTAAAATAAATTGTCAAAAATCTATACATTTCATCATAAGAAATAAAAAAAAATTTTAATTTATGAATGAATATAAACGCTTATATATAATGAATATACGCTTTGACAGACTGACAGACAACGAACAGCCGCTAAAGCTAAAATTGACATATGGATTTGGGAGTGTAGATGAATGCTAATATAGGATTTTCCGAATTTCTACAGAAAGGGGAATAAACAAGAACGGAAATAGTAACAGTCACAAATACTACGCAAACGAAGTTGCAGTCAATACTTTGTGACACTTATATATATTATTGTTACTAATGTCAAATATTAAAAATTAAAAACCTTACCACTACTTAGTAAAAGACCATCGTTCAACCAGGGACGAAGAAAATAGTAAAGATAGCCTTTTTCATTATGTTTTGAGTTAGTCATAACAGTCTGTAAATTACAATAAAATTACTAATAAGAACATTTGTATATAATATTTTGAACTATGATTTTAGTGATAAGAAACTTTGTTTCGCATTCTGTGCCCACTTTTTAATCAAATTTAGTATTTGCTGGTAAAAAATACTTATTTATCCTTATTAAATAACAAAATGCAAAAAATTATAACATACATACATTCCTCATCAGACATCAAACTTATTTCCATCGCGAGTACAGTAATTTACTTTTAAATTGAACCATGGTAGTAATAGTATCTGTATATATATATATTATTATTTTTGTTACATATAGTCATCCCTATTATGGCATTGTAAGCATATATAAACTAGCGCCCGCGACTTTCTTTGCATTTACAAAACTTTGGCAATGAGAATTGGGCAGACACTGTTACAGCCCAAGCCACGTGCAAACGAAACCAACACAAACTCAAAGCCCAAATAACAGGTATATTACATAACATGACAGATCTTTTCATGTAGTGCACCTGATTTCTTGGACTTCCACATCTGATGTTTCATATATTTGAATTTTTTTTTCCATTACACCAGATATTTCTTCTAAGAAACACGAAGTATACAAAATAAGCTTCATTCAATTCCATCCAGTATTTCCAGAGTTTAACCTTGTACAATGTACAGGTTACAATTTAAAAAATCATAGATACATATTTTGATTTATTGAGATGAGAAACCTTTATTGTGGACTTTTTAAGGACTGTAGTTAATCGTTGTACTACAAGATTTATGATACAAAAAGAAGAAGCCGAATTAAAATTTTCAAAGGATTTACTGTTTTTTGAAATGAAACTATTTTTAACCGGATTAATCGCATATAATATTGGGTAGTTGAAAATACATTTTAGAACCCAACGTTTCGAACACTTTACAGTAGTCCGTGGTCACAGGTAGACTGAGGTGGCGATTGTCTGTCATTTGATACAAATATTATATCAAACTATCGCCAACAATTTCTTAGTTGCCTCGCGTCATTGTTACAACGTGTTACAAAAATTACCATTTACACCACAATTAAGTTTTATTTGAAAGTAATAAATACAAAATATAATTTAAGTACCTAAACTCCATACTTGTGTAAGATGAATGCTCTTTGATATCATTCATTTCGCAATACACGTTTATCAAAGATATAATTGTGTATAGATATATATATATTTTTGGCTGTGTAGCCATTTCATTATTAATAAAGAATGGTTATATTTTAATAAAAAAAGTATTTACTATTTGAATTCATCTTAATTGTGTTTTATAAATCAAGATGTATTAATTAATTTTAAAAAAGAAATATAAAAAATCGTCTAAACGATTTTAAAGTTTACAAACGCAAAAACAAATTATATGTTCGATAACATTTAGTAGGTAACGTTATTCTTAAAATAGTAAACCAGTTAGATATTTGAAAATTCACGTTAGAGGAGGGAATATTTTATTATTTTTGGAAAATCTAAAACTTTCGAGTAGTGCTGGAACGCCACAATACCTTTATAAAAAAAGAGAAACTTATTTTTTAACTAAAGAAACAAATGAAATTTACCTCTACATACTCTGGATTAATTATGAGTACAGTCTTCAGGCCCCCTATTCGAAGTTTGTATATATCTTTATATACGGTTGCCAAGTGACGAAAATAATTGAATAGTGACACTAAAATGTACATTTAATTAAATTATAAAAAATAATAATTATGCCTCCATTAAAATTATCTCCTTCTTTTTAATGATGAATTAAATTATTCATACCAGTATCCATTAAAAAATCAAAAGCATTTCCAAACATAAATATCCCCTTTGGGCCTGGAATCTTTTTAAAGTCCTCGTCACCGTTCAAATAGAAGTATAACAGGATGATGCCTCCAAATAACAAAATGAAGTACAGCCACAACATTTTAGTGATATAGTTATCGTAACTTCAATAAAAACATTTTAATCTATTTATAAAATTTATATTTAAGGCACTTTGTAGCACAATAAATATTAAATCTGTTAAGTATATGTACGTAGTGTTATCGAGCAGACCACTTAAATTCAACTGGGCTTTGTTTCAGCAAATACAAGCATATAACGATTATTTTTTTAATCTATATAGTGCATAATTACTAATCTCACAGTCCACATTTATCGACAATTACCAACAATAAATTGAACTTGTCATATCTTATAATCTGTTATAAGATATTTACTAAGGCAAAGTAAAAATATTTTAAATATTTTTATGTCTACGTCTTTTTCGCTCACTCGAGCTTTATATTACATAGTATCACCAGGAACAGATACTTTCGGTGAATTTAATTAATACTACAAATATAAATTATACATTTAAATGTCACTGAATCTTGAGTAGGTACAGTACTTAAGCACTTAACCTGAGATACTGAAATAAAAGACTACATCCTTGTCTTTATAATATTTTAAATATATTGTGTATATTAATATAAAAGGAACTAAATAATGTCTGTGTGTAAGTAATGTCTAAAATTACACTTCCACGTTCTACCTGGAGTGACCTTGCGGATTGTTACTCGCTACTCCATAGTTTGTCAATTTACATGTTTAATTTTAACGGTCCATTGCATCAATCGGTCAAAAGTCGTCGTACATAATAGATAACATTTCTGATATACTACAATAACATTATTAACTCTATTTAAATTTAACGTTTGTTAGTCTTTTTTGTGCATCTTCGTAGTTACTGATTTGAATGAAACTTTTTTTGTTGCATTCCTGGTCAGGTTTAATGGTAAAATTGACTAGAATTGAACCATAATGGACCACCTAATCTATAAGATATTAGTAAATGGCGTGATGAACATTTTCCGCTGACACATCAAAATTAAAGATCTTGAACATCTGATGAAGAACGATATAAGCCCTAACTGGGCTATAAAAAAATAAAAACAGCTGATGAAGACCCGTGATAGTCTAGCTAAATATTACAAAATAGCAAAAGCCCCCGTAACAAAACCTGTTCAACGTAATAGGCATTTTGCACTGTCATATAACAATGTGAATGCCACAGTAGTAAAAATTAAGTGTGGAGGGCAGTTTCCGTTAACAAACAAAAATCATTAAGCTCCATCGCGCCGCAGTGGGGTAGCGTCTTACTGTAAACGCGACCATTGTGGGATTAATTCCCATTTAATGGAATGGTCTAAACATCTGATGTATAAGTTTAAAGATACAAGTAAATTACCCACCTTTAAGGAATTATTATTATTTTGTTGTAGAAATAGTTTTTTGTTGTACAGTGTTGAAATAAGTAAAAGCCACGTTAGCACAATTTGTACAGCGTGGTGCTTATTCTCTGTCATTATATAAAACTTAAAGATACGGTGCAAGTGAAAAATAACCATAATTATCTAGCTTAACCATAACAAATAACTAAAAGCTACATTAGTAAAAGTTATTTAGTATGGTGGGGTACGTATGGGTTCCATTCCCACATCAGAAATTGGTTATATTTGTATTGTTTTAATTTTTCTATCCGTTACGACAAAGATGGGCGTTGAGCCCAAAAAAAAGAAGAAGAAGACCATGGCTTATTCATCAACATCTAACGCTGCTGGCAACGAATTAATAAAACCCTCAGTACTTGCCTGTACCTTCGCATGTGTGATGGATACATTTATTACACCTCGAAGCTTCCAAATGTTATCATAATAGATGTTAATTTTTGTAATCAATTGTAAGTATATTACGTCATGAGCATTAAATAAACGAGGTGTAATGAAGGACTAGATTTTGGAGCCATATTATTAAAAAGATTAATATTTGTGCTAATTATTTTAAAACGCATTTATATACGATAACATATGCTCGAATTTATATGATAGGACTATGATAATATTTTTATTTACTTAACACATATTGTTTTCATAAACGATAATTAAATAATCATTTTTAAAAAAAAATCACTGGTCAAATAAGCCACTGCATGTTATTAAATTGAAAATTGACAAGACTTGCATGAACGTGTATCAGAAATAGGTAATAGAGAATTATTATGCCTGAGAAAGTGGCATTAGCAGAGTCAAAAATTTCGAAAGCCATGACTTACGTTTGTTGTCGTTCATTAATCGTAGTAAAAGAAAACAAATAATCTAATTTGGTTTTGTATATTAAGTGATTAACTAACTTGGTAGAATGAGCATGCATCAAAAGTAATAGATAACAATATTATATAATGTGGAAGATAGCCATAAATATGTATACAAATTATTATTTTTCTGTAGTCACGCTTTTCCCTCGTGGCAGGGCAGTTCGAAAGAAACTAATTTCAAGACATACCGTTCTCTCCTTCGCACCTAATTCAAGACATTGCGTGTTGAGTGACGGTATTGATAGCCCGTCTAATCTTACATATTATTCTAAGTTACGTAAATCAGAAAAGAAATTACCTCTACATCCTCTGGATTATATATATTTACAACTTTCATGCTAAATATCCGAAATTTGTGTAAATCTCTATATTTATCTGCCAAGTGACGTAAATATTTAAACAGTGAAACTGAAATTAACATTAAATTATTTTAAATAAAGAATATATATTTTTTACTTCTATATTATTTCTCTCCGTCTCTTAAATTATGAATTAAATAAAACAATTCTTACCAGGATCCATTAGAAAATCAAAAGCATTTCCAAACAAAAATATTCCTCTAGGTCCTGGAATCTTGTTAAATTCTTCATCAACATAAAAATAAGCGTACAATAGAATGAATATTTGCACTAAAAATACAAAGTACAGCCACAACATTATAGTAACGTAATTATGGTGATTTCAATAGCAACACTGAGTAAAATAAATAAGTACAAGATTTTTTATAGAGTTATCTAATAGACCTTGAAAATCCATTGGCTTAGAAATAGAATATGCAGCAATATCGTTTATTTATTTAATCAAATATAAAACACATTGTGGCCATTATGGCAAAATAGGGCTTAGTTGGACTAAACACGCGACGATTGTGAGTTCGATGCCCACTGATGGTAATTACTTACGTTTTTCCTCCACCGCAACATCAAATATTTTGAAATCCGAATTTAGTCTTTACGTATATAACGGTTATTTAAATAAAACATATACTAATATTATAAAAAAATGCGCTTCCTGCAAAATATAGGTATTTATTTTATAAGCACAATGTATTTTTATGAGTAAAGTAAGTTTTTGATAGATTTAGGAAATTAAAAATCAAACATAACAATTAAATATATTACAAAGTAATGAAAAAACTAAATATAAGAAATATTATTTTTACATTTTTTAAAGTTTTAGAGTATGCCAAATACTTAGGAAATGGAAAAAGACACATTTAGAAAACGTATAAAAAGTTGAAAGCCTCTTGAAAACCATTGAAGCGCTCTGACTGCTAAACCATGCATAAGGAATATTCTATAAAATTTATTTATAACCAGGCATGATCAACTGGCTACTTAGCTCATAAAACAGGTTCATATCAGACCTAAAACGAACACTTTGAAGAGTGCATATCTCAAAGTTCATTGTCGTCTGTCAATCTTGTAAATAAGTTTTTTGCAAATATAGGGCAAAGTTTGGCAACTCAAATTAAAGTAAATGCATCAATAAATTGCATAAATACATGTGCACCTTCCTGTAAAATGTATGGCCTTATTCCTAACTGATAACACAGAGATAGCAGATTATTGTAGGTTTTAAATAACTGTGCCGTGTGTTGGGACGGTATTCCTACGTCAATTATTCAATCAGCTAGAAGTACCCTCCTAACTTTACTGACATTTGTTTTTAACATGTGCCTGACTTCCGGTGTTTCTTCCACATGTTTTTAAAAAGGTTCTGTTACAATAAGGTCAATGGAGATTAAGGACTGACAACTATACTAATGATAACTACAAGCCAATATCAGTTATCAGCTTGATATCTTAAATTTTTGAAAAAGTGCATAGTAATAGATTATAAAGATATCTTACCTAATTTAATATCTTATCTTAATAATACGGTGTTGTATGTTTTTGTCGAATGTACAAAGACCTAAAGCTGCTCCCTTTTGAGGAAATCCGTTACGGATAACCGCCCGATTAGGGACTCGGACGCGGTTATGTGGGACTCCGGACCGGCAGAGTCCGGTCCGTTTACCCACGAAAACCTCACGGTGCTCCTCCTCCACCGCCACTGGCCAGGGCCACGGGAACTACAATCTTCCATGACCCTGGCGGGCCTAAAGCTGCACCCTACAAAATGCTTGAGGTTATCGTAAATCTAAAGTTTACGCCAATAAACCGATGTTCCTGGCGCATTTGAAAGGAAATATCCATCACGAAATGATTCCACTTACCGAGCCATCATAAGTAATTTTACTGTTCGATTAAATGAACGCCGCGAAGTCGAGGTTCTACACTTGGACAATATCATTTTTTAGAAATATATTTCCAAATTGTGTAGTTTAATGATTAATAAACATTTTGCGAAAAAGTTTCAAAAGAACTTTTTATGAATCCACTAAATATAAACTTTCTTTCTTTCATCTTTAAACTTTTAACGGATATGTAATTAACGTCTAATTTCGAATTTAACATATATAGGATCTCTAACTCTTAGAACATAATTAGTAACAAAAATAATATCCTGTGGTGTAGTAACCGGCAGCAGTCGATAGCGGCAGAGCACAGCAGACAAAGCGAATTTCAGCTCCATCATTGCAAATTTTTGACCTAACATTAGAAAACAAAGAATAAATATATTAACACAATAATCAAATCGTATATCGTTATAATTAACATTTAGGGCATCTCAGTTTTAGGTAACGAAACTAAATTTAGTTTATTTACAACAATTGAGAATATGAATAAACTTTCTCACTTACCAATACAATTTCTTGAGCCAGCCCTAAATGGAATATAAGCATAAGCATGCCAATTGGGCTCTACCAAAAACCGTTCTGGCCTAAACTCTTGCGGCTCGCTGAACTGATCACTTCGTCGATGAAGGTCGAATATCAATATCCCGCATTCCGTTCCTACTGGTATCTCATAGTTTCCTAATTGTTTAATTAGACAATATTGTTTTTTTTAGACGTAAAGACTTATTTTACATACGTAATAATTATAATATCAACACAATTTATAATTACCTAATATTAACGGCACAGTCGTTTTTCGTGTTATGACTGGTAGAGGTGGATACAACCTCAAAGATTATTTAATACAACATTCTAAATATTTCATCTGTGCTAAATCAGCCATCGTACACGAACGATTGCATGTGCCAAATACTTCTTTACATTCTTCTACAACACTTAATTCTTCTTTACATTCTTCTACAACTCTTAATTCATTCTTCTACAAATTTTAATGTAGTTTAGTTTAAAATAATAACTGATAAATATACCTTTGCTTATATAAGTAACCCATATTTTAACTACGGCTCTATGAAGTCATATAGAAAGCCTTTTGATACTTAGCACCACATAAAATAGTCTGTAAAAAAATTTTTTTTTTTGGTAAGCTCTAAGAAATATGTACTAAATTACTAAATAATGATAACATTTATTATATATTTTTACCTCAATATCGACAGAATTGTGGCAAAGAAGAACCCTAATGGATCCAAACTTTATTTTAAAAAGTCATTTATATTTATTGCATAAATGTCTGAAGTAATAGAACATTTTAACTGAAATAAATATAATAAATGTTACGACCTTTATTTTGTTAAAAAGAAATAGTTTGTTATGTATGAATTTAGATAAACATTGCAGTATAAGATTTCATAAAGTGAAGTTCGAATGATATATATTATATTGACATATATATTTATATTGATAAAGGATTTGAAATTGGAATGGAATTGGAATTGAATGAAATGATCACAAATTCCAAACCATTGTTTATAATAAAAACTCTCTTTGGCCCCGAAATTTTATTAAACTCTTTGTCGTCCAATATAAAAGTAACAATATTAACACTAAACACTGTAAAATAATGACTATCATTTTCACAGTTCCACTTTTAGTACAAAAATATAACTTTAGAAAAAATAACAAATCACCAGCGTTGTATGTCACACGCTGCGAAACTTAACGGCAAAAATGGTTGATGATGTACGGAGGCACCTTTTATCTATTTTGAGCCAATTCTTTAAATTAACAATAAACTAATTTATTTCATTACCACAAAAATATGGTCAATTTAGTTTTCAACCGCTTAGAGTTTAGACGTCGGATACATGAAGTGAAAAAAATTATAACGGCAGAAATCATAATTTATATTCATAAGAAATCACTCTGTATTCTTTTATGATAACATAATTTTTTTAACGATGTGACACTTAAAACACTTAAACTTTAAACTTTAAACACTTTAAAAACTTTGAACACTTAAACTTTTTTATGGAGAAATACTCACAAAAAGAACTTTGCCTACACTGCATAATGCAAGGGACGTATGGACGGACGTAAATTAATTGTTAGAATTAAAATGAATTGGTATTTTAATGAATATGCATTATACAAAACTTTTTCATTAGTTCGGTCAATTCTGTACAATAATTGAAATACTGCGATGTGATGTGCTATTCAACGAAATAATGTTGTAAGAGAAATAGGACTCATTTGAAAATAGCAAAATATTTTAACAATTTAAACCCTATCCGTCTTTGTTTTTGGAAAGTGGATAAATATTTAAAAAATACAATTAAGTATAGGTACTTGTTCTTTTTCTTTATATTCATAAATAGTGGTGAATGTTATAAATATTTACGAATATAATATTTATGGGCATACTTTACAATAACAGTTTTAACCACACCCCAGTCTTTCTAGAGGAAGAATTTCGCGAGGAAATATAAAACATTTCAGACCGTCATTGAAAATTTACTACTCTCTAGGATACAGCAGTTAGGTCAAAATAATTAGGGATCACACTTAAACTATATATTTTTTTACAAATATTGAATTTCCATTTGTGTACTATTACTAATAAATAGACTTTTTATGTAATGTAAATAGTTTCTTTGAAACGATACTCTAAAGGATCTCATCATTGGAAATGTAAGTAAGAATTTTAGAAAATGAATTATTAAATACTCATAGCTCTAAATGAACTATTGTTAATCAACTAAAAGAAAATACAATTTCTTTGAACCGACAAGCTGAAAACATTAAAATTAACCTAGTAAATAGTAAATCTGTGAACTATCTCTTATGTAAGCAACTGGCCAAATATTCTTACGATTTAAAGATGTTAAAGAAGTTAACCAACATTAGATACATGTTTTAAACAGGTGTTACAATAAATTAAAAAGTTTCACACACGTTTTCTATTTTTAAATGGTTTATTATATGTAGGTATCTGTCCTCCATATCTATGTATACAAATTATTATTTAGTTAATATAATGTTAATTTGTAAAATATGTAGAGGAAAGCTACGTGACTGGGCGAGAGTTATAATAAAAACTTATCTTAAAATATTAGATTCATATCAGATGATAAATAAGGATAATATGTGGAGGATAATAATAAGTGCAATATGGCGTTCATGATTCATGCCTAATTATTTAAATAATTGCCTAAAAGTTTTCTTCGGACCATAAAACAAATGAGTTCTTATATGCCTTTGTTCTGACCTGTTGATTCTAGACTAGTGTATTTTCAGTTGATATCTGTCTTATCATAAAAGAAACAGAAATATAGACTTAGCCTATAAATCAGGATAAAGTCACAATAATTCGTATCGAACTAAAATTGTCACGAATAGTCGGTAAAAAAGTTATTCAAAGTTAAAGTCCATAAATGTGACTTTTTAGCGTTTTTAGATCAAGCAAGCAAGTTTTAAGTTTTAACATAAAAAGCATTTTATATTCAAATTCAGAATACATTTTTTCAAGGTCTTAAATAGTTAAATCAACAAAAATCTATTACCGGCTCGGAAGTCAGTCTGTTAAAAGAGCCGACAAGAAACTCAACGGTGTTTTCAAGTGAAAAGGTAAAGTTTAGATATATTATTATGTGAGGGCATCGTGGCCCAGTATGACAGCGCTTGACTGTATACGCGATGGTTGTGGGTTTGATTCCCATTCGGGGGAAAGATTATAATTTAATTTCTCTTGCTCTGGTGACAAGACTTAGTTCGTTCTGTAATGTTACGAATGTAACGAATTCAGGCGGAAAGTGGAGAACGGATTGAGTATCACTGTGACACTGGGTTCTCTATTCTTCCTTCCCTGCTATATGGGAAACTGTAAAAAAATACATTACGTGAAATTTAAATAATTTCAATTCATTTCATTCATCCATTCAGCATATTCTCCAAATATTCTGGGAGAGAATAATAAGCTTTACTTATCAATATTGTTTTCACAGTGACGCTACATTTCTGCCGAATTTTATTAAGACACAAGTAATTAGACTAAAGTGTATTTAATTAAAAAAAAAGAAGCTTATAACTTATATTTAGCTGCTAAATGCTGACATACTTTTTATATAAGTGAGATCGATCGTGATTTTTTTCATATTATGTTTATAACCCATTGTCAAGTCAATCCATTTTCCACTTTCTACCAGAATTCGAGACATTTCGTGTTAAGTGTCGAAACTCAACGCGCGCTTTGCCTTAACAGAGCAATAATGAAAATCACTCATATACTAAGGATCGAACCCTTAATCATCATGCTTACCAGTCACTGTCCCACAGCGCTACGTCTATTTAAATAAGTTTTTGATGTCCAAGACTATCATAGTGTATCCAAGTGTTTAATACTGGCAGCCTGACAACAAATGTTCAACCATACAGTACAGTCCAGTTATATTTTTTTACACACAATAATAAGCATATTTAATTTAAATATGTTTCTCTCTGGTTTTTGAAATGAATCCAAAAATCCAATTCATCGAAAAAAAATCAATTTATAAACATTTTATTAAAATGTTAGATTTATAAGCTGTCAATAATTTGAAGTTACTGTTGTGTATACTGTCAAAAATGTGACGTCCTGGAAATAATAAAAATGTTTTACTTAAAAAAAACTTGTTGGAAAATGATATTAAAATATTTACCATCATTAAGCTAATTAACACATGAAGTAAATTTATCAATGAAACCGTACAAACACAGTAACAAAGCCTTTATGCTTGAAGTGAGTCCATTTATTTATCGAATATGACAGTAAAATATCAGGATTATAATATCATATAGCAAGCGAATATAGCAGAACTTTATATTATCTACACTTTTAGTAATTGCTATCGTAAGTTACTACCACTAATAATGGATGTACTCACTAAAACCGTTGTAGATTTAGCAGTAATTTATGACCTGTGATTTGATATTGAAGTATGGTCCATTTCATATGACCTTACTTCAATACCAAATCACAGGTCATAATTAATAGTTTTAAAATATGATTGTCTATAACATTAGATAGAGATATTATAAAAATACCTAAAGCTCAAAAGATTTATATAAGATACATACGTTTCATTTACTTTACCATTCTCCCTCTACCGTCTAATCTTATAAATAGGTTTTTATTACTTTTGCCTGTATAATAATATCTATCAATCTATATAATAACGACAAAAAGTCATATGTAGCGTGTTTCTTTAAGTTCTTTTTTAAATGAATTCGTTTATTTTTATGTATATTTTTTCTTTTAAATTTAAATTTTTCTAAACAACTGTTTATTAGACTGGTTAAATGCAAAACAGAAACGAAATATAAATATTGCAAAAAAAAATCTAATGAACTTTAAGTAGAGTATAACATGTATAAGAAATTAAGACCAGAATTATACATGTTATAACATGTATAATCCTGCTCTTGATTTCTGATCTTCAACAAAGTAACTAACGTAGTTTTATTATTCATTATTTTTATCAATACTTACGTGAATACTCAAATATCATATTATAAACATCCAGTATTTATAAAAAAACTATATATTTTAAAGAAAATAGCCAGGATATCCATCCGCTACAAAAAATAAAATTATAAAGGTTTTATGCGTATTTACTAGAAAAATAGTAGTTTATACGTTTCCGATATTACTTTTAGTGCTGTTTTGTCCTTGAATAAAATACACATTATATATAATTAAGGCAATCTTAATAAGAAACGGAAGACATTTATAACTGTCACGCGGCAACATTGTCACGACTTATGTTGATGATACAGTGAAGAAGTATGTGAGTGACCGCGATAGAAAATGAGCAGGATGAAATACGAAGAAAATCCTATTCTTGTCATATTTAAACTTACGCCCTTAAATATATCTTAGGTATAATTTTTAAGTTTTCAATATAAATAGACATATAAATAAAGCTACGCGATAGATATAATTTATATAATATTGTCGGTAATGATGCATTGTTCATTGTAGGCAATGTTCCATTTTAAAGTACAGAGAGTGTATATATACTTTAGGCCATAACGGTGTTTGAGTGTAAACGCGGTGGTTTTCCTCACACTCGGGGTAATTTTAATTTATCTGCTCTCTCTCGTTCTTCACGGAAATATGATACTATGTTCTCTATGCCTGCCCTGCTGTGTGTAATGCGGAAAAATGAGAAATAAGGAAAAAATGAAAAATTATATTCCTTTGTATATTTGTATATATGTTTATTGTAAACCAAAAAACGTTCAAAATAATAAATATCTGTTTTTGTTCACAGTTCCGAGCAGCAAATAGGTTGGGACGCGCGCGATTACTGCTTGTTGAATTTAGTAAAGATGTTTACTCGCTATGGCACTATGGAGCACCATTTCCTACCTTTCTGAAAATTATTGGAACTTTACTTCTATGCCTCATCGCCACCCTGCCATTACTTTATCCTTTCTTCGTCATAGCTTTCACTTATTTCTTGTACGAAAGCCTCTTCTTAAGGTATTTTTTTTCGTTAAGTATCTATATCATAATAGGAGGCCATCATAGAGCAGTGGGAAAACGTCTTACTGTAAACGCGATTAGTTGTAGATTTAATCCACTCGAAGGAATGATTATATTCATTTTTCCTTTTTGCCAAGGTAAACCTCGACGTTAGGTCGCCTTTCGACTTCGACTTCACTTGGCGGAAAAAGAATACCTAAATAGAATGAATCTTACATATTGGGATACCGGCCATTGCCTTTACTTATCCAGAAGGAAACTCCTGTTTTAACAAACCAAACATATTTCATTCTTACTAGCGACCCGTTCGCGGCTTCGCCTGCATACACTACACGACTAATAGCTGTTTAGTTTTTTCGGCCGCCTGCGTTGTCAAACAATCTTTGCGTAAATTTATAATACTGTTAAATTAAGAAAATTATATTATGTCAATTGATACAATATAATGCTTGAACAGTGGAAGACGACTTTGCTTACAAATTTTCAATCCTACTACCGAACTAAAAAGTCTGCCTAATAAATCACTCTATATATGAATAAAAACCGTTCCGTAGTTTGAAAGATCTAAACTTAGACAGTGGAGACAATTTTGTTTTGTTCTACGTAACTACAATGTAATGTAATGTGAAATTTGAGTTAAATAATTGCGGTACTGCGCCAGTACGGTTTTTTTTTTATTTATATGATTTAATGATTCATTTAGTAGTGTATATCAAAGTAGTTTTGTATTACTGTTAATAATAAACATTAACAGTAATGACGCCGTTACTGTAATTATATTCTATTGAAAAATATTTCACTTGCAATTTAGTAATCGACGTAATTTGACCGAGCCTGATTTTTTTATAATGCTACCGTACGCGACATATCTTATAGGACGATTCATTTTTGTTCATAACTATATAGTCCAAAACAAGCCTTTTCTCCGTTTTCTTCAAACTCTCCATACTCTCAATTTTCTCGGTAAGAGTACGGAAACGGTGTAGGAAAAAGTTACAGTCGATTTTTCCTAACTCTCTGTTTTCTCCGTACACTATGTTTTTTTTCGAACTCTCACTTAACTTAACACTCCGTTTTTCGTCTTCGCCTATCTTTTCGGCCGGCTTACGGTTCACCGTACTGTCCAAACTATCTGTTTTATACCACCTCTCCGTTTTCTCCCGACTCTATGTCTTCTTTCATCTCTCCGTTCGCTCCCCTCTCTCTGTTTTCTCTTAAAGATTCTGGAGAGACAAACTCTCCATTTTTCTCCGAACTGTTCGTATTTTACCGGTCGCTTCTAGAAATCCTATAGAGATCATTTTCATTTTATATAGAAGGAGCTTATAATATATTTTTTATTAAAATTAAAAATAAGTAAATTGCTGTTGCAGCGTTTTTGTAGTTTATGCTGCGACGCCGCAAGTGGGCCGCTAGTTTGTTATATTTACAGGGTGCCGATGCAATCGATTTTAATGTAAACTCAGTTTTAAGTACTCCTTACACTATACTTTTTATTTTTCTACCATGTAGCGACGGAGGATTTTACGTACTAAATTACTACCAAACATCAAATAGGTTACGATACGACATACAAAATTCATATTAATCTCCAACCCCTTCTTCAATATTTAGGGGTACAATTTTCACAAACGCTGAAACATTGACTTATTTAAATGCAGTATCCAATAAATTAAGTTTCATATTTCTAACATAAAAAATGAAGGATATGTATGGAATATATGGAAACAAACTTTCAACCCCTATTTGACCAGCTTAGGGGTAGAATTTTCACAATCGATGACATAGAAGTTTACTAATTTTTAATCAATTACCTAGAAATAAAATGTCATACTTGTAACTTCAAAACTGCCCGACTTTCATACACACTTTCAACTCCTATTACACCCGTCTAGGGGTTGAATTTCCAAAAATCCTTTCTTATATAGCGTCTAAGCCATAAAATAAACCTACTGACCAAAAATCATGCGTGTAAGTTCAATAGTTTCCGCCTGGCGAAGATGAATCAGTCAGTCAGTGAATCAGGACAAGCTATTTTAAATATATAGAAGATATAGATTCATTTAGTTGGCAAAAAATATATATTTGTAGTAAATTTGTAGTTTTAACTATAATGAATTAGAAAGAAGAAATTAGAAGAAGCATTTGATCCCTTTTAATATTTATTCATTATACTAACTGATGAACACGATAACAGTGGTTGTTCTATGGTCCGCTTATTCTGCAAAATGAGGAATATATCAAATGTTATGTGTTTATCCTAATTTTTACAGTTGGTGGCTTAACCAGCCCTGGCGGTTCTTACCGCGTGGCATATTTCAGAGTATACTCGCCTTTGCATTCCAACCCAGTAAGCCAGCGCACATGTGGAAGGTTCGAGAAGTACTGACCCGTGGAATTCTACTAACTCATTCGCTTGCTACCTCAGTGGATTACCTATGCGTAATGCAGGGATTGCTTGATGATACGTAAATATTTCAATGTCTTTTAATTATAAGTACATACTATAGCCTAAGTGCGCGGCAACGACTTTGTCTCATATATACCTTCCCATTCTATGAAATATAAAACATAAAATATATGTACCAGCACAATAACAGGTAGGTACTAACACGAAATATTAATTTATTTATACTATTGTTTGTTTATATATTGCTTGGATCTTAAATGCATCTTAGTATCTTAAATGGCTATCATATGATTTTTTGTATCGTATGAAAAGTAAAAAAATATTAAAAAATATAGCCAAGAATGTGCCAGAGCTTGAAGTTCCGCTGAGAGTACAGGTTCACATGCAATTATAGTGATGTTAAAAATAGGAAAGGAACTGTTTATACACCATAAATCCTTTTGTTTATAATCCTTTCCTATTCCAGTTCAAGTAAAAAGAAATATATGACATATTATATATAATAAATTATTATTATATTAGAAATATATGACATATTAGGGACCGCTATAGGCCTACGCCGTAAAATTGACATTATAAATGTTTTATAATAGTTACTTGTATGATATTGTTTAAATAATAATTGTACCAACATATCATTAAAATTGCAACACACCGTGACCGATATATGAATGATTATTAGACACATATTTTTATAAAGAGACAAGCGACCTGCTATAAGCTTAACCGATTTAAATACAGTTTTATCTACAGTATTTTGTTAAACTTGTCTAAATATTTAGTGTTCATTTCATATAATCATAAATAAAAAAGGAATTATTTAAATTATAAATTTAAGCAAAGCTTGTTATTTAATTGGGAACGCGGGCGGGTGAAAAAACTGAATATCTATAGTCGCATAGTTTACGCAGGCTAAGCAGCGAGCTTGTCGCTAGTAATATATAAACTAATTTCCATCAGTCCTCATATTACGATATTCAGTCAAAAGTAATACAAAAAAACATTTCAAGTCTGGTATCGGCTCTGGCCACTACACAGTGATTTCTTAAAGGTTAATATTCAACATGTTTGTAATGAGTATTAGTATATTTTTAATAGTAAAAACGTGAAAAGTGGGAAATTAATTCATTACTATCTAATATTTTTATGTCGTTCAAAATGATTATTGTTATGCTTTCAATCACAATTAAGTATTATGTAATTATTTTGTTAGATATTAAATGATTTATATAATTGTATATTATTAATCTAAAAAAAAAGATGTGTTAAAAAATCTAATTGAGTAGTTACCATTAATTTAACGTAAAAAATAAAGTTTACGATATAATGTACGTTTATGAAGAAAGAAAGTTAAAATTATATTATAATAAAAATATAAAAAATAAAAATGTAGAGCACAGTAACCGGTAAATAAGAAAATGATACAAAAATATTTGAATAATAATACTAATGTACACCTATGGAGTAGGTATAAAATTATGTTAGATAAGTGTAAAGTATATTTTCATGGTTTATCTTCTCTTAAACTTGACAACTGTAGGTAGCCACTCAAGATTACCGAATAACGGGAAGCACAAGGCTCAAAATAAAAGAACGACGCCAAATCAGCAGTACAGCAAAGCTAGTCGTCACCGCTACACGGCACAATGGCGTCCACAGCTATTGTTATTGCCCTCTTAGCTCTTGCCCATTCGTAAGTACTATTTGTTTATTCTACAAGTCATTTCAAGCGCACATTTCTTCAACACCACACTCTAAAATCAATGAGCACTCCATTTAATGTGAATTTATTACCACCATTGATGTCTTTGCCATTTAAAACTTGATTGTTTGCTATAAACTAATGATCTGTTCTGACTTTGCCCGAGTGCATTTTACTTTATTGTAATATGAACAAAAATATTAAATGAAATATTAATTAGTTAGAAAAATAGAAAGATATTTTAACAAATCTCTACAATAAACTAATTTCAAATATTAAGGAAAAAAGAGATTAGTTATTAACCTACTTACCTCCGATATTGTCACGGTAACTATTTCTTTTTTGTTTTTTCATTCACTTTGTGAATTTACCTTTTCTAATAATATTTATTAATTATCTATCAAAAAAGATGGACCAAGTTTCATGTTATTTTCAGTTTCAATTTAAAACATCCATTTTTACTTATAATCGCCAACCCATTTACTAAATAATCGCCAACCACAGCATGTTTTCTTCTTAAATGAAATATTTTATTCCTAATAAACTCATTGACTCTAGTTATTTAAATTGTCTAAGAGTTACTTTCTTAAGGATTTAGTATTTATATAAATACATTATAGAGAAAGTACCAATATTCATTGTACAAAAATAACCTAAGCGCTTTCAATTATAATCAATATAGAGAGAGAGATAATTAAAAGAAAGATTAACATTTTTGAAAATTTATGTCACAACTCGCATCACTTTTGAGCAAAGACTGTTATTGAAATATAACTATTTGTTTAAACACTAAAATAAATATTTTACTTTACCTTTAATATATTATTTTCAGTTTAGAAAATATATATATTATACAAATACACAAATATATAAATATATACATACATTATATATTTAAATAAAAAGTACTTAAAACGATTTGCCAAACAACCTATGAACGTAAATTTGTTCTCCACTTTCCACTTACTTTAGAACCATTGCTTATTTTTGCACTTATCTTTGTCTAAAATCTAATTAGACCAGACAAAGTAACACATATCAAAACAAAAAAACATTACTCCAATATACAAGCATCATGTGTAGAAATGGTTATAATGAAGGCAATCATCTTTTTTATTAATTACAGAAATAAAGTATATTATAACCTTATAATTGTAAATTTGCAACCACTTCCATAATATAGCAGTCAAGATTCTCTTCTGAAGTGGAACTTCAAAATTAATTTATAATAAAATTTATGATACTCTTTCAAGGGGGCTGGCACACTACACTAAATTTCCTGAAGGATTTACATTCGGTGTCGCCACAGCAGCTCACCAAATCGAAGGTGCTTGGAATGTCAGTGGTAAGATAACACTTTACACATCAGCATTTTACACTTCTTCAAAACACTTATTATATAAAATCTTATCGTTATTGTAAGAGTAGCTTATATTTATCATTATTCTTGTCAATCACATACATTATGTTTATCACCATTGTACAGAAAAACACCTAAGAAATAGGTATCTGTTTGATCCATATCATACTGACATGTTGATATCTTTAGCATAGCAAACAAACAGTTACTAAGGGGTTTATTCAGCATCAAAATTCACAATCACAATTTAAAATTTCTTATGCAATTAATTCATAGTCACTTATTAACCCTGATTTCAAATATGTGCGGGATACGTGAGGTTAGCAATTCAATGAAGTTATTAATATTTAAAAAGCAATATGCATAATATATGGCATGGCATTTATTAGGCATTATGGTACGGTAAACAGTATTTAATTTATTATTGAACTTGTAAAGGTAAATCAGAAAATGTATGGGATCGCCTGACACACACGCGGCCATGGATGATCGCAGATGGGACGAACGGTGACATCGCTTGCGATTCTTACAACAGATATCAAGAAGATGTAGATGAGCTAGCGTACCTTGGCGTTGACTTTTACAGGTATACAATTACAAAGGTTAAATTTTACATATATATTTTCATACTTACGAATCATGTTTATTGTGATTTGACAGGTTTTCTTTATCATGGGCAAGAATCTTACCGACTGGCCGTGTTGATTATATAAACCCCGATGGCATCCGTTACTACCACGCTCTTCTTGATGCTTTAGCTGAGAAAAATATCGAACCATTGGTAACTTTCAAGCATAATTTTATTATTCCAAATTTGTAATATAATATAAATTAATAAAATCTACAATATATTTATAATAACGTATTCAGTTAATAAGAATTATAAATTATAATCTATACTAAAAACATTAATGTAGATGTAAATCTCTCTAGAATAACAATTAAGCGTTCTTCCCAAGTAACCTTTTTCATCTTTCAAATATTTGGCATCGTCACGCCACGTTGAAATTTTTATGCTTTGTTAAAAAAGCAGCATTTTACAAATTTTTAAATTGTCTGAATCATTTAAAAAAATCATCAATGTGAGCTCTACTTAAATATAATTATAATTATTGTTCTTTTGCATAGGTAACCTTATTCCATTGGGACTTACCGCAAACACTCCAAGACCTGGGTGGTTGGGCCAATCCAAAAATGATTGATTACTTCCGCGACTATTCCGACTTATGCTTCAGAGAATTCGGGGATAAAATAAAATCTTGGATCACTTTCAATGAGCCTTACGAAATTTGTGAAGATGCATATGGAGACGACAAAAAGGCACCCGCAATAGATAGTCATGGTGTTGGAAACTATTTATGCAGTGACACATTACTGAAGGCTCACGCTGAATCTTATCACCTGTACAATGAAACCTACAGACCTGTACAAAACGGAAGAATTATGATTTCAATCAATTCCATCTGGTACGAGCCAAGTGACCCTGAAAATTCAGAGCAAGTCGCCCTTGCTGAAGTTGCCAATCAATTTAAAGTATGTTTTTTTTTTATTTTTACTTATTGAAATCTGGAAAATTCTGTTAAAGGATATAAAATACATAATAATAGAATACACATTTTATACATGGAGTTTTGTCATGTAATCCAATTTTACCGTTTTTTTTAGTTTGGATGGTTTGCGCACCCAATTTTCACTGAAGAAGGCGGCTATCCCGCAGTCATGGTTGAGAACGTCGCACGACAAAGCCAAGCGGAGGGTCTTCCCAAATCTCGCTTAGAACAATTTGACGATTATTGGATTGAAAGGATGAAAGGCACATCCGATTTCCTCGGCATAAATCACTACACCACACATTTAATCACAGGGCCCGGAGTTGACCCTATTGCAAAGTCGCCATCGTGGCTAAAAGATATTGGCGCTGTTACTTCTTTAAAAGTTGGCGGAGACTCAGCTTCTGAGTGGCTAAGAGTAAATATTATATTCATCCTCTATAATCCAATTCACAACGATTACTTACAGTAGTAGTCCCGCGTTCGTATAGTAGCTTGTCATAGTTATTGAAATGTAAATATACATCTTTGCTTTATTACGAAAAATATTAAATTTGTAAGTCAAGTAAAAAAAAATTATGAATTTATATGTAATTATATCTTTATTTAACTGCAGTCATTATTACGTACATTTTTTATCTAAAATCAATTAATTTTATATTATATTTAATAATTAATAATAAACCTCCAGGTAGTTCCAACTGGTTTCGCCAATTTGTTGCGTTGGTGCAAGAGTTCCTACAACGACCCACCGATTTACATAACTGAAAACGGATGCTCTGACCGCGGTGATTTGCAAGATTACAGCAGAATTCAATATTTGAATGTAAGTTTCATTTTGGAAACAATCCTTTGTTGTGTCATCTCTAATTGTAAGATTTAAGAAAAGTTTGTGATTCATCTGCACAAGTTTTTTTTTTGTTATAGTTATGTAAAAGATGATGTCGGAAGTTTTGTATTAAGAAGAACAGGAAAAAGTACATTAAAGAAAAGCTCAGAAAGGTTCGAGTTCAATATAAAGATATCGTAAATAAAAAAAAATATCTGCTTTATTAGTTGTTTAAAGTCTAGATATGTCTAGTTGTAAAAGTTTGTTGTGTATTTAAGTATACTATCAGTTTTCTAACATTTTTGTAGGACTACCTCTCCGAAATTTTGAACGTTATTTACGATGACGACGTAAAAGTACTTGGTTACACTTTATGGACACTTATGGATAACTTCGAATGGCGCGCTGGATTTGCGTAAGTTGTTGTATACTCTATATATTTATTTTCTATCGCTTACGACTGCAAATAATGAACATTGGTTTTATTCTATTCAAAATTATTTAATAATTACCTAAATTGGAAATATTACTTATATACTAACCACACCGGCAAACGAAAATATTTCTGGACATAAACTACGCTATTTAGGATTCAGTTTGATTCTATATTTAAAAACTACACAACTAGAGTGAATGATGCACTGTTACTAATAACACAGTAAACTTATATAATTATATCATATCAAGTAAAAAAAATGTGTTTTTCTTTTGGTGTCAAGTCTCGAGTTCTTAAATATACTATTTTTTTGTTAGTGAACGCTTCGGCTTATATCACGTTGACATCAACGACCCAGATCGTCCAAGAACACCCAAACTATCCGTGGAATACTACAAGCAACTGATCGCCACACGAGAGTTACCACAAGACGAACGTTTCAAAAATCCTGCTGTAAGTATACTTACAAACTTATTTATGTATGTTATATGTCAAAAAATATTAATTTATAAATAAAATAATGTAAAGCATGAAAAATTATATATGTTGAAGAAATTATATTGCATAATAAAGTATGGTAAAATACTAATAGAGTACAGTAATTGATAAAGAAATAGCGTTTTTATAAATACTGTGGGTTGTGGGTGATTGTATTAATTTAATATTACTAACTTGATGCAATGGACATATATTATTCCGCATTAATTTAAAAACATGACGTAGATGCCATATCTACGCGACGATGGCGGGTTCGATCTCCACACGTGAAACTGTTTATATTTAAAATATTTTCATTTTCACTCTGATTAAACAAAACGTGACTATGGATTCTGCTACCCAAATCACACAAAGTGCAAACAAGTAATAATAAGTAAAGTAAATAATATGTCACCGTTGTCGTTGTCCTGCAAATGGCGTGAATTTGCGTGAAAAAAATATTTTATTAACAATTACATTGGGCAACGACATAATAATTCTTTTATATAATATTTAATCTTACGTTTATTGTGTTGCTAGTTTATGCCTGAAGCTTCGCATGTGCAAGTATACCCCTTAATATGCAACGACTTCGCCAACATGACCTTAATTTAACGATAGATTGATTCTGTGATTTTTTTTATATGGTATATAAGTAGTTACGTATATCTATTTTTTTGTTTACAAATCTTCTAGAATTCTTTTAATCCTGTATTTGACTTTAATTTCATTAAATTACAAGTAAAGAAGTATGAAATTAGTCATTGCATGTTAATCCAGTGACTAACATTTGCTTGCATTTAGAAAAAAATACATTAAGTCGCTTATTACTTAAAACTTTATGCATGTATACTTTAACAGGTGTGAAGAAGTACATGAGTGTTGCCTGACAGCTAGCGAAAAAGACAAAATTCATGTCATAACATTAAGTAGGTAAATTATATTAAAAAAATAATAACACACTTCTGCATTTTTTCTTTTTTTTAAACCTAATGCTTCTTTATTATTACTAACAAAAATATTTTATTACTAATGGTTTAAGATTATTGTATATTATTAATTACATGAAATATTCGATACGAAAAAATGCTATGTAAATAAATTCCAAGTTGATCTCGCAAAGTTATAAATAAATTCTGTTCATTAAAGAATATTTCTGCCTAAATTATATTAAGGCGTATAATATAGCATATGTGACAATTATTTCGTGCATATTTAATATTTTATTTCACCTCTTTATAGATTGTTAATGTTAAGCTTATAAGCTAACATTAATTATACTGTTTTACATTTTGATATTGACAAATTAAAAGTATAAGATATAAAGATTAATAATTTAGCTAGACTGCTTTCAATACTAACACAAGAGCTTACCAACTGTCAACTGTTCATTCGGGCTATTACAGACTCTCTATTAAAGGTCTCATATTTTAAATATTATACTTGACAGTCCAAAGATACTGTTAGTAAGACAACACATGATTGGTTAATGTTCCTTATTAATCTAATAGGGTAAACATTTGTATAATTTTTTTTTCTAGTCCACAAATATAACATAAACCTGCATATAAATTAATCATATAAATTAATCATAAATTAATCATATAAATTAATTATATTTCGTAAAGCTAGGATTGAAATTTGACTAAATATTAACTTACGTTACTTACTAATTTAATATTTGTATATCATTTTTTAGTAATTAGTTCCACTGGCAATTTTGGACGTATAACTAATGGTGTCACTTTAATATATAATAGTATTTTCTGTATTATTATTTAAAACTTTTTTATTTTTTTAGCTATCAAAATCATACAAAACGGAATTGTAAGGGATTGGGGTTGAGACAAGTGAAAACGATAATGGATATTAAAACAAATATTTATTTATTATAAGAATATCAAATTATGTACAATGAAATTACTGCAAATTAGTATAATGACATTTAAAATTCCATTGCTATAACATTGATACACATTTATGTACACTCAGCAGAGAAACTGTAAAGTCAGACTGATAAGATATGTTTGTAAAATATAGGCTATACTTACGAAATAAACTATAATATAGTTTACACTTATTATATTGTTCCGAATATTATTCTGTGAGTCCCGGAGACGTGTCGCAAACGGTTAGCAAACATGGAATGTTTCTCATTATGCAATTGCAACGAAAGCATAGTAGCTATTTAGGTACATGCTCTCAAAAATTTACAACTTTAAGTTGTATATGGGGCAGTACAGTAATAAGTTTCGAGTAATTCTCAAATTTGAAAAGTAATATTCTAAAAATAATAGTTTGGCCTCATTTTGTCATTTTGAAATTAGTTAGTTTTTTATAATTCAGATATTCATCTTGTCGTTCACGTATCCTTGTCAAATGTGTATGTATAAGAATATACAAAAGTATTCTATGTTTTAGAACTTAAAATGTTAAATTTGTATATATATGTTAATATATCATTGAAATAATATCTACTATGCTTTCTCAGACGTTCACATAATGTAGTGCATGTTTTGTTTGTTACTTAAAGATAAATATAAAAACGCAGCCACATTTAAAATATAAACGACGCTACAGGTCGATACAAATTAATGTCTAAAGGTAATGCTAAAACAAATATAGAATAATGAACCGAACAATATGAAAAGCATCGTTACTTACGAGTACAAGAATTAATAAACGACAAATATAAAATAAAGTATGTATAGATCGACAGAAATACAAAATGAAATATTGTATTATAAACCCAGCACCGTTACACCTAATTATAATAGTTACACAGTTGCTATTATTGCTATTCATGTAATAATGAAAATTACAATAAACACTTACAAGAATAAAGTACATTTACTAATATGGCAAAGTTTTCAATGTAGTATTTTTAATTAAATTGTAAGCCTAATTTCAATATTATTTTCGAACCGTCTAAATGAATTCGTAGAAATTCTAAAGACTAGGTGGGCAAAACGTAATTTTTTGAGTAATTTTTCGTTATAAAAGATAAGTTGCATGTATCAGAAGATAAAAAATACGTTGAAGTTTGCACTGCTTCTATCATTAGTCTTAGATATTTGAACATCGAGTTCTCTCTCTCGGTTCTGTTATTGCACTTGCAGCAAACACACGCACTAGCACTCTCTAGCACTCTCACAGTAACGTATTTTCTTTCAGCTTACATAAACATTACATAAAAAGCACTCGAGTACTGTTCATTTCCTATCATATCATATGAGTCCCCTATCTGGTGGCACCATGCGCACGCAAATCCATCGTCTCGTAATAGTGAACTCAATAGTTGCCAAAATTAATAACTAAGTTCCGTTCAACTATCTCTATCCTAAACATAATCTCGAAAAATACACAAGGACGGTGTAAGTAGACAAAACGCGTTAGGTACTACAAAAAGTATATAAGTAGTTTATTTCATTCAACATTAATACGATTCCGTGTGTAAAAGTGTAGAAATATATCAATCTTAATTTAACACAATAAATAAATTGTATAAAGGCACAATAAGGCACAGATACATTGAAGGCATCACAATCTAAGTATTATCGATAAAATACAAATCGTCCTAATCAAATAACATCGACGAATTCAGCGGAAAGTAGGATTTCCAATAATCTAGTTTTAAAGAATACGGGAAACCTAGCTTGTCCAGTTTGCTTAATGCAAATGAACTTCTTTCGCTCAAGAAAGGAGGCTTGCAATTACCGCGGACTCGGAGCTTGGTTACCCGCCGTCACCCGACTCGCCGCGCGCTTCCGATTGAATATTTGGACGTTTTGTTATATAGAATGTCCGCATATTGTGGAAAATATGCAAGGTACTGTTCATATGCATGCAAATCAATTGCGTACATTAGTTTAAGAATACTTAATACGCAGAATTTCGCATTCGTATCTCATTCCGATAAATGCCGAGACGTGAAAACCAATTCTGAATAATAAGCAAACGGATTGTTTGAAAAATTTTAGAAGGATCATTAGCTAATTTTAATAAACATTGTTAGTTAGACATTAAATAAAAATCACACAATCCATACATGAATATTCCGATCATTTACACGTTGCTCTATTTACTGAGTGAAATATACACCATTACCGTCCACCGACACTCGGGTACGAAGTCGATGTTCTGATGCGGTAAGTACTCTACAGTTACGATATAATACCTAATTAACAATTTGTGGGTTCGCCCGAGGCCGCCGTCCCTCCGCCTACAGCCAGGTGAGCACGTTGTCGGGCTTGCTGGGCGTCGAGTTTATCAGGGACTGCACGTCGTCCAGTAGTATGTCGTTTGTAAACTCCCCCAACTGAAATGCAAGACAATACCATTTATTTTACACTCTCCTACATCTTTCATCAGTTTTCATATAATTATATTCAAATTACTAGAATAACTAATTAGCGTTGGTTATTGTTATATGTTTTAAAATATATACTTTTTTAATTGAAATGATATAGCATAAATTGTTTGGATAAATAACGAAAGTATGTAGACCTGGTCCGCATTCATTGACATATATAACAAGGACGACAATTAATAGGTATTCTCCGTTGCCTTGAGCAGGCATACAGTTTACTTACTGGTTTGTAACATTAACTTGCCACTTGGAATTTCGTTCATAACTACATTAAAATATTATTGCACAAACTCATTTACTTTCGTCATTTTATAACTTCATTACATTTAACCTATTAAGTAAATTGTTAAATGTGCAATCTTATTAGTAAATGTGCTTTGTTTAAATATACAATTTAAGGAAATCATTTGCCAATTGTAATTATATAATAATAACCACTTCAATATACTCTAGTTAATTTTATGAAACTCAAATCTTATTATTATAAGATAAATTATCAATACATTTCTTTTATTTTGGACAACATTCGATCAAGAATAAATGAGCTAAGCTTAATATGCTTTTTATAAGAGCATATTAAAACGAATGACGTCACGCTATAGAGTACTATTTACTTGTAATGAGGGTACCAAGTCGTCGGTGTCGCCAAGCGTGATGTCGGCCGTGTCGAGGTTCGCGCCCGCCTCGCTGGTGCAGTCCATGCGGTCGTCCATGCTCGTGAGGAAGTCCTCGGGCGTGTGCGGCATGGAGTATGAGGACTGCGTGACCGCCATGCCCAGTCCGCTGTCCGCCGACTCTTGCCTCTGGTGGTCAGTCAGCCCCGAGAGGAAGGGGTCCAGAGGCAGGTCGGTGTTCGCCGCCCCAGTGTTGCTAGGCAGTGCCACCACAATAGGCGAAGATTGCCGCGCCATTAACTCTGACTGGAGAAATTTTCATGCATCTTGAGCTCGTATATTTTTCGATGTATTGCTTTTATTTTACGGTGAGTGCATTCGCGCTCGCAAGTGACGGGCAGATTTCAAACTCGTTAATTACAATTAAAAAGTTTTTTATTAATAATTGTTACTTCTATAATAAAATTAATTTTAGTTTTAAACTTAACATCAACGTAAAATTTAATTTATGTGTATTTTGTTTTATTATTATTCTGATTCAAACAGTTTTATAATATACATATTTTCAGTAAATACAAACCTGGAGTAGTATCTCCTGCTGGCGTTGTTTAAGTCTTTCTCGTTCTAGCTGTAGTGACTGCAATCTTAACTTTTGTTGGCAAGCCTGGATCGAGGCATTGGCCCAGCCCCCACCCGCGGCGCCGCTCGCCGCTGGAGTACGTTGTAAGTGTTGCGCTGAAAGTAGAAAAACATCGAGTTTTAACACATTTTAGTACTCCATTGACTTCTTATGTACTCTACAATATTTATTATAAACTTACGTATTCTTGGATCAAACCATGACGTCGTCCGAGCGGCATGATTGATAAAGTATATTTCTCCCTCCGGTGTCGTTGCCTGTTCCCAGCCGTCTGGCAACGGCCCGAGAGGATCTGTCGTCGTATTAGTGCTTGTACTCTTCGCTGCTGAAATTAATTAGACGCGTTTGTATATATTGAAATAAATTTAAAATATTTTACTTAAAAGCAAACGAGTTTTTATTCTCTCAACAGCGACTAGTTGCAAGCTAGCAGGTGGTAGACACGAAATAAGTGCGCATATTGTCGTTTAAACGGAGGAAATTATGATGGTTATGATAGAGGGTCACCGAGTTTATTCTGAGAATGCTTGTATCGCAATAGTATCAAGTATTGTGAGACGGTATGCTTGTATCCAGAAAATGATATTCAAAGAAATGCATAGGTTTTAAGTTGTCACAAACTCCAATGTCCGCAACACATTTCCTCGTAATGTTTTCAATGTACTATAAACAGTATTTTCACATCGAACCGTACCATTCCGTTTGGCCAATTCATACAGAGAATAAAATGATTCACCAGGCAACGGATGCGACGCCAACTCACCCTCGCACATTCATGCTCATCTCGCGCTCATGAGGTATGCGAAACGTAACAAATGGACGGTCATTCATAAACAACGGTAGTTATATAATTCATATACATATAAATATTCATATTTATATTTTTATTATTTATATAATATTAAATAAATATATGTTTCATTCATTTGTCTCTGTCAATCCCATCTAATCGTAGATAATCCACCTTGTTCTCTATTCTATGCCCATTTAAAGATATTACTTGCTGAGCAGATTTAAGCCCTGTGAATTATAGAATCAGACTGGGGAGAAGAAAATTGTATAGATATTATTCCGAATGGAACTTGAAGCTATTTTCTTCACAAAGATATATAATAATGTCAATGGCTGCAGATTTTTATATGTCAATAGGTGATTTACTATAGGCACCACAGAGGCGGGTATCTAGTGAAATCTTATGGAAATAAGAACTTTATCATGTAATTTTGAAGCTTTGTTACTCTGGGAGATGAAGCTTTCTAACGGTGACAGATTTATTTTAAATTAGTCTAGTATTTTTTGAGTTAAATCGAAACAAACAAACCAACAATCCAAATGTAATATTATAGAATAAAATTTTAATAAACTATTAATTAGATTTGAAGATACTATATAAGACAAAATCAGATATTTATTAAAATTCCTCGTTTTTCTTCTAAAAACAAAGAGAGCATTTTAGCATGAAAATTTAATGCATCATTAGAAAACTATTTAATATTTGAAAAGCAATATGTTATCGCGACAACAGATTATAACAAGGAATGTGCTATAAAAATATTATTCGTACGTCAGGTGATCTACATAGTGAGATTGTTTGTGCTTATAATAAATCTGAGATAAGAGCATCTTCAGCCTGTAACTTGCTCTATTTAGCGTCGGCAGTAGTGTACATTGCCACGGAACGTGACTAGAGCACGTACTGAAGTAAACTATCATAAGACAATGCATAAATGTCTCTCTTACACGTGACTCTACGTTAACGCCGATTTACTTAATGTCCTTGCTATGTTTCTAATATTATTTAATTTTCAATATATTACGTGTATGTTGGACAAATAACTTGCCACATCCAAGAAAAACGACATATAAGGCATTTGTAATGAAAGTTTGTATTTTGAAGATTTATGTTTTGAAAATATGAACTGTTTCCGATTATTGCTTACCAAAAATTTATATCAAAATACATATATACGACGTTTCATGTTTTTTTTTCAGTTTCAAAATAATAAATATTTTATCTATGAGGTTTACTTAGCGTTGGATTATAAATAGAAATGATTTCTTGCCAAACAGCTGCGAAAGCGAACTCCTTTTTTTTTTCAATATTGATTACAAATTAAAACATATTTGAATGCAGTAACTGTCTTAACTAATTATATTAAAATATTATTATTTTGCTTTGTTACAATTTAAAACAAAACGAAATCTACAAGATAACGTACATTGCTAGGTTATATACACAATGGTAACAGAAAAGAAGCGGACAAGACATAGATGTAAGGAATTAGGTGTTCTATTGATATATATACCATATTAAAACAAACGTGTCGCAAGAGCGCTAAAAGCCGCGCGCCGGCGCCGCCAGGGCCGCTGTGCTGGCGCCGACACACCAATGTATTTTCCGAACACCTTTCAACGCTCGTCTCGCATCGACCGACGGAAACAACGCGTTAATTCCCGTCATAAAATCAGTTTTAGAATTCGGGTTATTTACTTGTTTTTATTTTAGTTCCACGATAATTTTAAACGTCGCTCCGAAGCCAATTAGATCACGTGAAGACAAAATCGTGTAATCTTTGCTTCAGAAATGTAATAAACTCATCATATGCCTTTAACGCTTATTTCATTTTAAAAACAATTAACTAGCCAGTAAACGACTCTCTGCTTACTATTCACAACGAACAATTTCTAATCTTATTAAATAACAGTCATTTTATATAACCTTTCTACTGTTAACATTTGAAAAAGTGAGCGGACCATCTAATTCGTTAAATTTCTTAAATAACACTTAGTGTAAATATTTTTGTCTGCATTTATTATATTGATAATAATAAAAGAAATGTCTTATTAAGAAAAGTACCTGTCGTTACGGCAGCAATAGGCGGTGCGGCCGCTGGTGTAAGCATCGCTTCCGCGCTCTGGTGCTGTACACTTGTCACGTTTTGCGCAGCTAATGTCTTGCGCGGATCCTCCCATGTTGTAGTCTTTGTAATGTGGCTGTAAGAAACAAATAGTTTATAAAAAAACTTACTAATTTCCAAATCGTTAAGTCGTAAGTATCTTTCATTTAATTTCAAATGAAACTAATAATATGTAGGTGTACATTGAAATATGTAAATTATTAAAAAAAAAAAAAAAATTGGTATACGACGACGTGTAATGATGCTAGGCTCGCAATAACTTAATTCTCATTCTCATCTTAATTTATTTTATTGAATATAAGGCTATTTCTAAAGTGTTTTGTACTATTAATTACGAATTATACCTCCATAATTTAGATTATTATTAAAACTAACTTATTAATTTTTAAATATTATTATAATTGAAAAATATAAACATATGTTTATTTTGTATTTTATCTATGCTAATTTATGGAAAATCATATAAAGAAAATTGTAATGTGCGTAAAATTCTATTTCTTTATATATTTTTTTCAACTTAACATTTAATATTTAATCTGGACGTTTGATGAACGCATAGCAAAAGCAGCAGAAATAATAATAGCCTATGTTCAGATTATTTTATTTCATAAATTATTGTGCAAAAAGGTATAATAGAACATAATTAGCATATATAAACTTTAAAGAAAATTTCCATTCTAAATATCTCCTGTAAAAACAGATAAAAGCTATTTCCGATATGGTTATGTTCCGCAATTGAACATTAAATAAGGTGAACGAGCCTATAAATAAAAAGATTCATGTTAGCCTTCGGGTGTTAGCAACACTCATGTAGTATAAAATACTCTACTTCCGTCATTTATATTATAGGTATTTTAACAATTATATTACCAAGAATATTAAATCAATGGTGAAAATATAAAATATCTAATACACTTGTCGGTTGAGGTATACAATAAAATTCGATGAATTTCCGAGCTTTCACCAAATAAACAAGTATTACAATAACCAGTTATGGAACATCAAGTTATAAAACACATTAGGACAAGAGTTGTCAATATAGCAATGACACCAGATTTTATTTTTTTCTTAGTTTAAAATTGTTGATGTTTTAATCGATCTATAAATTCCTAGAACAAAGATATAATGACAAAATATAAAATTAAAAAAAAAACTAGTCTGTTGTAATATTATTTTACAGCTTTAATATACTAATAATGCATTTTTAAAGTAAATTTCAATAATTATAACTTATTAATCTACTACCTCTGTGAAAACACTATAGAAATATATAAATAGAGCCAAGAAAATTAAAAATATAATTTGTGTAATTAATTTCAATTCTTAAGACCAGCTTGGAATTAAGCGCTAAATCATGTATAACGGACTACATTTTGCAACCGGAATAACTTTTCCATACAAATATATACTGTTGGTAAGTGGCCATTTTGCAAGAACTGATCGGTCCTACGTTGGTAGGTCGTCTTGGGTGTTACACTCAGGCGGTGTATAATTAATAGGCCGTTGGTAACAGACATGATGTGAGCCGTGCCTCCCTACTTAGCGGTCGACGTTACCAATTTGTAGGTAAACCGGACGCGGCGTTTGCACTGGCGACCTAGTGAATAAGGCAGTCACTCCGCCATGATGAATGGCTCTTTTACTTTCATCACTTTAAAAGTCAATAGTAGATAGTCAATAAGTGATATGACTGCCCTTTCTTTACTTAAAAATTATAAGTATTGTTTTGTTATTATTCTTTATTCAATTAACATTTTATATTATTAATTAGCTATGAAACTACTTCCATGTTTCTTTCTACATTAATTAATATATATATATATATATATATATATATATATATATATATATATATATTTCATAGTTACTTCCATGTTCCTTTCTATTAATTAAAATATATTATTTTATTGTTTATACCAAGTACTTGATTTGTAAAAATGAATAACTGTTGTTATGACAGAAATAAAAAAATAAAACAATATTATTTAATAAATTACTAGACCATCAATATATAAAATATATAAAACCAAAAGAAGTGTTAAAAAAAAGAAAGCATTTTTAGCGAAAACTATTGCTAAGAAAAGTAAAGAATAGGTTGTAACATAACAAAAAGCAAAGATAAGGAAATGATTTAGCAATGGAAAGCGGCCGAGGGCATGACCACGATGAATCGATTTGCTCGGGGCGTTAATGAACTTGGCCGCGGTATCAGCTGTTGTAGATGTCGCGCTAACAAACTGTACTTACTATGAAGTGCGCTTGCGCACCTGCAATTGCTTATTATTGTTTTATTAGACGTATAAGAAGTTCATGATAAACATAAATACATTTTAGAGGTACTCTATACACTGCGTTTACATATATGTAGGTACATGCCAATGACTGCTGTACTTAACTTTTGTAGGTATATCATATTCTATACATTTTCCACGTTAGTATTGTGTTTTAGTTATTTTATTCATAATTCAGCAATGTGTCTGTTCTTTTAAACATCTATATTTCGTACATATATTAACGTTTATGTAAACGTTTTTATTTTTCTAGAAATAAATTTTAATATTATATGAGAATATTAAATTGTAAATAGATACTTTAATTTTATGAAATAAAAATGAAAACATAATTATATAATGAGATATGAGTATCACAAAAATATTCATGAAATTTCATATTTATTACTCGTTAAGATATCGTTTTTGAAATTAATTAAAAGTTATTACAAATTTTATAACTATAGATGTTAAACTGAACAGTTAGTTACCATCTATAAGCAAAACAAAGTACAACATTATTTACAAACGCCACATCTACACAATGTGATACCTTACTACTACTATAGGTATAATTATTTTTTTCAAGAATCTCTGAAACCGAAGTACTCCATTGTTTTGTCTTATTTTTCATCTGTGATACTAAATACAAGTAGTTAGGTAAAGCTCAGAATTTTTCATGCAATATAAACACATGTACATTGTACGTTCTCTCGTTCGTGATTGAATACATGTTTATCAATTTTGGATAATGAAGAATTCCTGTCATATACGCAAATCTTGAAATATTTTCAAAACAACTGTACATATATTAGAAGTGCATAAAACATGGGGTGCGGGGAGAGATTGGTACACCGCAATACCGTGTGTAATTACAGCGCAGGCTGCCGACGCGGCGCTCGCACCGACGCTATTGCATAACAAAGTTATACAAGCCTGCGCCTGAGCATATTTATAACTTATAAATGACACTTGCAATAGTCACTTTTCGAAGAATTAAAGCGTTATAAGTTCTCAAAGCGTTACAATTCTCTTTGAAATAATGTAATTGTGTTAAATGCTACTTTTATATTTAACTAAGCTTTAGTATTGTTTTTAACTAAGCTTTACTTTTATTTCTTTAATTTTTTCAGACAATAGCTGTTAATGAAATCTTTATTTTTAATCTAAACCCTGTTACAATATATATCATAGGCGGTACGAACATACATCTTTTCTTATTACATATCATGTTTGCTAACGTTATATTATGTTTAGAAAGTAACTTAAAGGTGGTTTATTATTACACACAAGAATATGCAAATTAGATGTCACATACATAGAAAAATTATAATATAAATAGACTTGGTGAACAATCACCAGGTGACAAGTAGTATTGAGAAACAAAATGTCTTTCTCTCGCGAAGGCCTTCTACTCTTACACAATAGCGCTTGCAGTTTCTCGATAGCTTAAACACCACTAGGTGTGCTTTGAAACAAAGAACATATTTAAGTGGGTACATTTTCTTAAATAAAAATCGGATTGAAAAATATGTTAGGTGGGTACGTATGTTATTTAAAAAATATATATTATAAATATTTATCACCATTGTCAATATGGTAAGGTAAGTTAATTGACAAAATATGTACATTTCCTTATTTTTTAGAGCAATAAACATAATTATTGCACGCTTCAAGTTTTTTGTGTTATTTAGTTATTGTAAACTCTTTAAAAACCCCGTTTCAAAGAGCACCTTGTAGCAAGATACAATAATAGACAGAACACAATTAAAAGCAGTAAAATGTGCACCTGACCTATCATTGATCGCCCTCCTAAAGATGGCGAGCGTTCCTACGAGCCGCGGCGGATGCACGTCACGTCGGACGCACATCCTCATTCGTCTTAAACGTAATTTTCCCCCTTTTACATATGACTCCTCATATCTATAAACCACAACAGCGGAATTCACCGAGTAACCTCGAAACAAAGCAGGTTATTTATTCTTGAGATTGATTGCGTAACTAAATAAATTACTGTACATCTAATGAAACCCGGAAAACAATAATCAGGACAAAACTAGGAGGTTTAGTTTTTAATAAAAACGCTTTAGCTTTAACATAACAAGACTTTGGCAATTTTAGGATACTATTTGAAAAAGTGTTAACGGAAAGTTATTGAATGGTGTACGCATAAACTATACATTTGCCGTTATCATAAAATACAATTTTATGCCATTAACGTGTATTTTATACAGTTAAAAGACAAAGTTATTTTTCGAACAAAGAATTAAGTTTAAAATATACAATAATTATAAAATTGATAAATGATATTTATTGTATTATATGGAAATGGATCAAATATGTTCAAACGGACGATGATAGTACTTCGTAACAATCTGGCGGATAAATTAATTCAATTCTGGCGCTTTTAACACTCATTCATTCATGAATACGCTTTACTAACCAACAAAATTTATTTACGCTAACAGCATTGAAGATCATGTAATGAGCTGCTACTCCACTAACCAAAGCTATAATTACGATACTGAAATAAAAATGCAAAATATTTATATCATCTGTGGTTGTAAAGGAAACTGAAATATACAATAAATCTGAGACATTGAGTTTAAACTTTAAGTGCACGCTATACGTGCACATAAAGTTAGTATTTAGGTAATTGATTAAATAATTTATTTTTTATGTGATGCTCTCACAACTTCTTCGACATGGATCGTAGGTTTTTCACCGAAAGCAACATGGCGGAGTCGGTGTTCTAAATTTGAATCTCGGACGAGTCGGCGCTCGCGTACGTAAATAAACGCACACAAGTAATCAGAAACACAGTACAGAAGAGTCCAATGTGTAACACCAAATAACACAAACTTAATTAATTTCTATGGACGCTAAATTGTTTAAGACACTTCTGTTATTTATTTAAAATATATATTTAGGTGCATCATTCTTTGAAAATCGAGCTAGATAGATATTATTTATTTTCTTCACACAACTACTAATGTGTGTACATATCAGCTACCCACACAAAGACGAGTGGACGAAAATGCCCGTATGACGCATCTACTTCCGGCCGATGGTTTTATTACGGGATCTACTGTTTCAGCCAATCTGTAGATAGTATACTTTTAAAATATTATATAAAATTATATTTTTGAATAATAATTATATTTATTATTATTCAGTATAGTAGTGTAGGCATAGAGAACATAAATGACACTCCGTTCTCCACTTGCCGCCCGAATCTAAGACATTGTTTGTTGAATGGTGTAACTCAACACCACGCTATCCTTTAATTATTTTTGTTTGTAATAACTTTGGACTCATAAAATAAAATCTAATATAAAATTGCTTCAAAACAATATAATTTAAACATTATTTTGTTTATCAAATTAATATTAGAGACAATGAAAATTGCAATAAACAAAGTTTATGTCTACAAGAAGATGGCGCCAGATCGTTTTCGCTTGCGACAAAGGATCGATTGATTTATTTATATCTGCTCTGGAATATCAATACGAGAACGCTTTTTGAAACACTTTCAAAATATCGTAAATTTTATTTCTACACATTACATACTTGTAATGTGTAGAAATAATAGGGTAAAAATTTCATAGATTTAGAGAAAACAATATAGATTTAGAGCTAGAAGTACGTGTATTTGCATAAACACAAATTAATTATTAGCACCTGTGTAGACATATGTATTATGTATCTATAAATATATGTAAATATATAATAATATTATATATAATTGTCACTGAACTAACAACGTCTATACAAATATAAAAATATCTGCACCATTACAGTTTGTGCTGTATACATAACAAGTGTAAAATATTTTCAGGATTTTATAAGTTGTGTTTTATATATGTATTTGTAGTAAGACTACGTTGTAGCCTCATGTACGCTACGTTGACTTACGTAAGCATAAAATTAAAGTCATTAAAGTTCTTTGGATCATTATAATGTTAATTTAACTATTTGTTACATATACTTTAAAATGGAAATAGGACAATGAAATGCTATTATTTTTGTTATAAATTGTATTTAAATCATTAATATAATGCTATTAAAATTTTTATGCATTAGTTTCTAATAAGAAAATTAAATCATTATTAATTTGTTCGTTACCAATTAGCTCTGATATTGTACCAACTATATTGTTTATTACATATAAACTATTTACATTATCACAATCGATCCGCCTACATATCTCTTCTATATTATTCAAGCAAGGTAGTAGAGCGGGTGCGGACTTGGCGGCCTTGCGGCTAGGCGGTCTCCCATTCGCTGCCAGAGGTGGACAACATGTTTTTCATCTAACTTTAGAAAGTAACCAGATAGCATACTCGCGTTATCTGAAAGAAATTAGGCACACTTCTAAACCATGGTAACCGGTAGCAAACTAACAAAACTATGAAAACTCATTAAATTTGTTTAAAAATAATAGCTAAGTTGATGATAATCATATATTAATCGCTTACAAAGAGGTACCATTCAACCTTGAGATTAAATGCTAAATATCAAAGGTAGAACCGACATGAGACAAGGATGACAAAGCGTCGTGACCTGTCTTTGAGTCAACTTAAGACCCCGTACACAATATCCGGGTCAACTAAATGTGTTATGATTAAATCCACCAACAGCCGGTTCCCAAAATGAATATTGCGAAAATACTGTATTTCAACCGGTTTTAAGGTCGTTTATTCACTATGGCTGTATAATTTATTTTATTTTATATCAAATACATTATCATTACATTATATAGTATTCATTATGTGAGTATTTTATAACAATGTTAGTATTTAAATATATTTTTTAAAATAATTACAAATAAATTAAATCAAATAATAACAGTTTGTTTTGAAGTCTGAATCCGATCACACCAGAGAGTAAGATACAGTCAGTTCATTCTGCAAGAATCCAGGACAGTTCGCGAGGCAACTAAGAAATCGTTGGAGTTTGATATAATAATTGTATCAAATGTCAGACAAATGCCACCTCAGTCTACCTGTGACCACGGACTACTGTAAAGTCGGGTTCTAAAATGTATTTTCGAATACCAATATTATACGCGATTAATCAGGATTAAAATAGTTTCATTTCAAAATGAGTTCAGTTGTTCTTTTAAACCTTTTGAGTTAGTAGGTAGTAGGTACATATTTTTAAAAATATAAATAAAAAATCAAATATCTGTATAAATATTATGTCGGCAGTGTAGTTTACGGTTATTTAGTTATTACTTGCTTATATGCAAATATAGTATGATTTTTAGTATATGTTTCTTACACCTATATATATAATTTATATGAATACAGGAGAACATATCGAAATTATTGTTGACGTATTTAGTATTACCTTTAATTCAAATCACATTATTGATTCATAATAAAAATATTCTATATAAGTAGACCTAGGCCCTATAATTAGACGTTAATCAGAAAAAGGCAGAATACTGAGCATATGTCCGGCGCCAACGGAAGCCGGTCTGGCACGAATAATTCATTGTGCATTACGCTACTCATTCATATGGCTTCCACTAGCCAGGTTGCGGATAGTGCGCCCATTCAGTGAAGCAAACGCACAGGAAGCTCTAATGGTCGCGACCACTTGTTGGGTACTACTGCACCGGATTCGCAACTTGCCAGGAACTAAACAGTTAGCACTACGGATATACTTTTTATCGTCCAGTCTAGACAGCCAATAACTTTGTAATGAAAAACTTCTGCTAAGACAATCATATCATGCGTACTGATTTTGAATACATAGAAACTTTCTGATAGATGTAGAAGCAGCGGGCTTTACTCCCTGTAAGTGCAATACGAGTTGCATCGTCGAGGCTACTGTCCTGCTACGGCCGCGGACTTTGGACCTGACTGTTTATATGCATGTCTCGTTCCTTCTTATGAACAAACGCTTTGTCCCGCTTGCTCCTCCGCATCGCCATCATTATACTCACCGCTAGATTCGTTTCAACATCTTTTTCTGTCAGCGACAACCTGACTTGAGCATTAGTTATATGCATGTGAAACTAACTCCAGGTTTAAAACGCAATCTTCACAATATAAAGAAAGTATGAATAGTGATGAAGCTATGAGTACTTAATAGCGAATAAATATAATTTAATAATAATTAATTAACAATTTTTAGGAGTATATATTTTTTCCCTTATATAAGTTTACCCTGTTATATATACCTCTAAATAAGTTAATATAAGTTTTTCCTTTAAAGGATATAAGTATCACATACGTCAATAAATTATATTTAAGAGGACGTAGACAGCACAATTTTACGAATTTATAATTTAAAAGATGAATTTTCCTGTTCACTGAAGAAACGAAACAGTTTCGCAAGGCAATGCAGCGGAGCATTTCCTCAAGCTTGCATGACTGGTCTACCTTTATGCCTTTCTAAATAAGCTTAGTGTTTTAGATAAACTTACCCTACAGATGACACCTATATGATTATAGTAATTGCAAGTGATTGCTAGGTAAGGGATAGAATATAAGAACGCACTCAGTTAACTAAGTGAAATTTGCAAAACTGTGTGGGTGTATTCGATTACAACTTCGAGGCGCAAAATGTCACTTGTAATAATTTAAATATAGTTTGCGCAAAGTACAATTGCGAGCACTACCTTATAAGTATGTATCAAGGCCGGGTCACGATTAATTTTATATCCTTTACAAAATATAATAAGCATAGCAAAGTTTCGTAGAAATATCAAACTTACTGTCCTTTTTTATGTGATTTATTACATGTAATTAATTTTAATCTCATATTTTTAACATTTTTAAAGTGTTATTCGCACACTAAGGAACAAAACTTGAACGGTTTTCAAGAGGCTCAAATCACACTGCGTTCAAATTGTTATACGTTTTCGAAATATGTCTTTTTCAATTTTAAGCTCGTAAATGTTAAGAAATAAGTAGTATACCTACCAACATATCGATAAGGGATTATAAAATAATTGCTAGAGGTTCTAAGAATGCGGCAAGACGCTTAAAAGCCGAGAGGTAGACCCGGGAAAAAAATCAATCCCTTTGTTACTAACAACTCAGGTGTACCAAATAAAATAAAATAAGCTCAACCTGACAGTGCACTTGCAGGGAGGCGCCGATCATAATTTATCGATATAAATAACGAATTAAATTTTATTTTAAACAAACACGTAACTTACAAACTTTTGTTATGGGTTCTTACAAAACAATCAACAATGTTCAAATTTATATTATTTAAATAAATTTTCTTTATTAAAATTTGATTATATAATAGTCAAAATGAGTCACAAAGATGGTATACTTTTTCAAAAAAAATATCTAATATTAAAGCTACATGATGAGCAATATCGATACTCGATAGCAATACGATGCGACGATTTTAGTCCGGACTTCGGCATATAGACGTAAAGAACGTCCTGATGGAGAGGTGATTGCCGGAGCTCGGGGAGCGGGGGGAGCACTCGTGGGGTCGGTTCCGAGAAAATGAATCGAGCCTCGGAGGCAAGTTGCGGCAACATCACAGAAGGCAATCTTGTTAAGTCTGCCAGGAGGTGAAAAATGGACGTAGTGGACGAAGGCATTTTGAAAATAAATTACATTAATGGAGATATAATTATTAGAAATCTTACTAATAAAAGTGCAATTATTATTATTCTCAATATTTAAAAAGCTAACGATAGAGTCAGCTTAAATTATATTATTACACTCAAGTTTTGTACAAATGTCATTAGTGGGTGTGAACGAAATAACTGATATGATATGTTTATCAGTACCTTCATTTTTACTGTCAAGATTTAGAATTAAAAAGAATGTCGATATATTTCATCTAAAAATAACAATATTACATTGATTTTGTCAAATATGATCGCTACACGATTTAATGGCGGGCGTGAGTGTGGCGCGGGCGCGGGTTTGCCATGCCGAAATAACCGCATGCGTAGTGTTCAATGGGCAGGCGCGGAAAGCGCGGGGGCGGACGTCGCGGCGCTCGCGCCAAAATTAGACGTAAACAAGACGCGAACGAGGCGCCGTTAACGACGAAAACTTGTAATCTCTTTGACTATTCTCTTAAAACCCTAGATTATATTTTTTCGTTTACTTCTCAAATTTATTAGTAATACTTTAACATGTGAGGTTTTCTTTAAAGAACATACATATGTATTTTAGAATAATGTAATTTTTTATATATTAACTTTAAACTTCCATAGCGTAGCATATTTTAAATAATCACTTAGAGATTATTTGATGTAAAATTTTACAACGTGTGCGTGTTGCATGAAACACACATTTTTGAAAACATGTCCGATTATAAATAATTATATAAACTGCTAAATTAAGGTTATTTACATATACCTCCATATGGCATGTACAGTTCATCGGAAATGATTCATTTCTTTTTTGCTAAACATCAAGATGTCGTGTCATTTTGATTTAATGATAATCCACTAAAAGTGAACGTTTTTTCCAATTGACACGCAAGCAAACCAACAATAAATAAATTAATAAGTCTACGAAAATGTTCTATTGATTGCTATATAGATACATACATCCATAAACAAAATTATAAACGCACTCAATTTTAAATTTGGAAAAGAGAATGACAATTCATAAAAACAGATTTTTGTATCAAAGAAGAGACGGCAATCTCTTATTTTTGCTAATCAGTAAGTAAAAAATATTATAGTTTACATTATAGAGACAATTTATAATCTCTTGACTCAGCACTGGCTTTCTCATTTCCGTGTTTTTGAAATGCGATTAATAAGACCTATAGAATTTTATTTCTCAGAATTTCCTAAAGATAACTACTAATACTTGATAAAATAATAATACTTAAGAATTTCTCCGAAATTATATATACGGAATTGACATATTTTACATCTTTAAGTATACGTTTTTTCTTATAAGTGTTATGTGTTACCACTACACTTGAACATATGTGAAACCAAATAAAAAAGAGATTAATTTGAAAATTTTACTGATTTTTGTTATTCGATATATACTATTTAGCAGCCAACAAAATATTCTAGTACTGTACTTGTTATATCTTATATCCTTCTCACAGCATTAGAAAATCAGATATAAAAACGTAACTCATAATGTTTATTATGAGGCATTAAAAATTGAACCGTTTCTTCTCGTATAGCTCTAATAAATTATAAATATGGAAAGTACATGGGCATTTTCATAGAGTTACTTATAAATTACAGTTTTTTAGCTTTGATACTGAAATTGCGTCATCGTGGTCATATTTAAAACTGTAACAGAAGATGACGTTGGGCCTAAGGCGCCCGTCAATGTACACACTTGACCCCTTTTGATCTCACAATTAGGCATGGCGATACTCCCAATGTATGGCATAGAGGCTTATACTTGCTAGTTTAAATTATCATGAATTCAAACAAAACTCTGTTAATTGTTTGTTGTATGGCCAATTGTAGTAAATTATAAAATATCGTGATTAATTTGGTGATAGATACAACTAAGCTTATTCACCATTACATACTTATCTTATTTTTAAATAGTCAATCTAAATGGTGAAAGAACCTACAAAAATAACTTTTCGATTACCAATATTCCAATAACAAATTTAATCTATTCACTGCCTTAAGAAGTATTCATATGAAACTCAACCTCGTAAGTTGTAGATATAATATTATATTCTACCGGTGTGGTCTCAATATCCCTCATGCATAATCTTTATAAACATCTTTGTGATCACATATATTATTGGAATTCATTTATACCGATGACACAAGTCGATGAAAAACATCTGTGTCCACAAGGCACAATATTGTTAAGCTCCACGAACAAAGCTATACCCTTGAAGAAACGAACAAGAGTGAGTTAAAGTCAACTGAAGGTAGAAATACCTATGTACAATTAGCCACAATTGGTAATATAATTAGTATTAAATCATAGAGGAAGGATAACCAAGACCAATACAATTTTTTACAAGTTCTCTTATATTACAGAAAGTTGAAGATGTTGACCACATAACATGCATATTAAGTAATAATTGGTTAGGTACATAGTTAATAAGTGTTTAATCAATAGTTAATTTCATAATGTAAATAATTAAATGATCCGTGTGTTATAGGCAGAGATAAATTACTGCTAAGAGATTCCGTTGTCCACTTTTCGGCCATTTCAGAGTGCATTACATCAGGTTAGGTGGTGGTATTCAACGCCGCGCTTTCTAACCGGAGTAATAAAACGAAAATATAAACAAACATTCGCCCAAATGAAGATAGGATCCATAAAAGTACTGTGTTCAGTCCAGCAAAGTAATCTGCGCAACGACGGCTTCAAACACGATATTATTGCGATTATTTATATAAATAACAAAAATTGTATATCTGTGTCTTTTCATTAGTATAACAGTTTCTGAGACGAAATAAAATACAAATTTACTATGTTATCAAATTATTTTTGTGTTTCATTTCGTTAATAATACGATCCACGTTAGCTATTCCTAATACCTAATAGTTTCTGATTGATTCCGATAAAGACGATGTCTAGAGCCAACATCCAATAATCAGAGCGTGGAAACTGAGTACCTTGTTTTTGTTGCCAACGCTCTAAATCATAATGTGTTCTATGTTGTTGACTAAAGAGCTGCAGTTAGTGTTTAACTTATTACGAATTACACTTAACGATATCGTTCACTCAAAAGGATATTTTAAGATTACAGCTTAATAATAAAAATACATACAAGTAAAATGTTCGATACGATAAGAGACCTGATAATTTTATTTTTGAAGAAATTTGAATAAAACTTATCGATTTTAATCTTAAGTGATTTAAATAATCAAATTTTCAGTATGTGTATTAATAGGGTAATAATAAGTATTCAGAAAAGTAGTTCAATTGCGTTCATTTCATCATTTTTTTACACATGTATGTACGAAAAACATATACGAGTATAAGAAAAATATATACATGTACATTTGGGAAATTGTACTAATAAAATAAATGATTTTCAGTATTTTATTTTGCAAAGCTAAGCATAATATTATAAAATTTGTATAACTATAGACCACCATTATTTGTTTAATACATGCATTAACAAATATAATTTATGTAATGTTGCGGGTATTGTAACTTTATAGAATCTTATTGTCGTAGAGTTCCGTTAGCTACCTGTCGCGTCGGACGCAAAGCGGACAAATTTCTGAGAAGGCAATAGTATGCTGTATTTCAAACGTTATCGCTTTGAATACACTGCGATAAGTCGACTCGCAGTGCATATGACTACTACACCGTCCTTCTTGGAAATGGTAGTTACCTCCTTACTACAATTAAACTTAAGTATTCAAAAAAAAATGCATAAATTCACTAAATTGAAGTTTTACATATATTGAAGATATAAAATAATAATAAAAACATACTCGACTACATAAATACCATGTATAAATTAAATATTTTTAATTTAAAACAGCTTTTCTAAAGTAGCTTCCAAGGACCCAACTCAAATAAAATAGAGTTGAATGAACTTAACCACTCTTTTTCGAAATAAGTATGAAACGAAATCTGTATTCAGCAGCAGAAGTTTCACTGATTAACAATTCAAGGGACGACACTTTAAAGGAAATATTATACGGTGTCGAATCACTAGAGGTAATTTATTACTGTTTATTAAAGATGTTGTAAGATATAACATGTATATTGTTATATTAATACGTTGTAATTGTAATAAATAGAAAATATATTTTAGTAAGTTTAGTTTAGTAATTATGAAGAAGTTTATGTTATGCTAAGTAAAGGTACACACACGGTAAGGCACTATCCTAAAGCCACCGGGCCGATAGCGCCGCGTTGGGCGACCGCCAAGGCAATTTGCATCGTTACCCATTTCGGAACATCGCCAAGTCTAGCCGAACAAAACCACAGAGAATTACCCTCCATTCCAATAATAATTAAAGCAAACATTTCGCATACGACACACACGGGCCGTTATGGAGCTTATAAAACACCGACCCAACTTGCAATTAAGAAACGATGCACACGTCTATTTGTCAACGCGGAAGAAACGCCTCGCTTGCAAAGGTCTGACTCTTGCTTTATGCAGACGGTATGCTAGTGACCTGAGCCAATGTTTTGACAATGTATATTATTTAAAAATTTAAAACACGAACATTAAAAAAATATACAACAAAAACACTAACATATTTCCATTTTTACTGATATGTTATTGGAACGATTCATAAAATGTTGTGAATAATAATAAAGTTTTGTTAATTCTTTAATTAACAAAACTTTTTAGTAAAATAGAATTTATTATATAAATAATATAAAAAAAATAGGGTTCAGTTTACACTTATACTTGTTTTGGTAGAGTTTATTTACGAGGTGGCAAAAGCTTTGATGTAGCATTGGCTGCTGTCCACCGGTGACAGGGACGGCGCGGCGTCGAGAGCCGACGTGAACTACCTCTGTTACCAAACAAACGAGATTATTGCAGGTATCACGCTTATTATGTGACATTAGATTTACAGGCATCATTATGAAGATTTATACTGTGCTATATAAAATGCGATCGTTACTAAAGTAATTAATAATGAAATGGAAGTATAGAAACTAAACATATATAATATAATAATTTCTATATGTTTAACTCACAATTGACTAGGTAATTGAAACTTGAAAACAGTTATATTATATACTAGCGAGCCGGTCGCTGCTTCACCTGCGTAATCTAGACGACTTTAACTATGTATTTAGTTCTAACGCCCGCCCGCGTTCTCACTTAAATCATTTTGCTTAAATTTGTAATTTAAATGGTTTAATTTTTTTATTTATAACAAATATATTTATATTTATTATGAAATATACACTAAAAGTTGCTGGAAGTGTAACAAAATGCAATAGTCAAAACTGCATTGAAATTGGTTGAGCCGTTTCTGCGAATAGCGTGTTCAAACGCACAGACAAACAGAAAAGAAAATTAAAAATTATTGTTTTGGGTTCTATTACATAAATAAATTAACAAATACATATTGTTTTCATAAATCTTTCATGTACATACAGCGATCAGCTACATTTTTATTATATGTGTAAATGTTTTTTTAAATTCATATTAGATGCTCAAAGAACAGAAGCCCACCTTCGCCCACGTTGAACGATATGAACCTAGACTACACAAGTGAAACGTAACCTAATAATAATGGCAGTGGCGCCAGGTTCAATATTGTACTGAATATTCGCAATAGCATTATCTATTAATGAAGCTTTAAATAGAATCTATTCACTCGAAAGTAGATTCTGGTAACTCGTTAATGACGTCAATTTTCCTATCCCCTCTTAATTAATCTGAAATAATTGAATTTAAACATGTATAACGTAGAAAGAACCTCTTTAACTCATTTTCTTCGTGATTCATTTTAACACACTTTATCAAATTTTATCATTAAGTAGGTACTCTCTGACGAAAGGTATACGATTGTGATAAGATAGCATATGACGACAATGTGTTTTAAGATAGAGAATGACAATTATGACAAGCTTTATTTTATTGACTTCAAAAATCCGGGCCTCCTATTTTATCAGTCACTAGTTGTATTTTTGACAAAATATTTAGTTATTGTTTTAATGCGCACTAACGAATAATTAAAAAAAATGGTAAGGCCATTAAATAAAATTATAAGTAAAATTTGATAATAAAAAAATACGATATAGAACAGACAACCTAGAATAATGAAATACTTTACACTTTTAAACGTGTGTAACGTGTGTAACAGCATTATATTTGAAATAAAATTGACGTAATTGAAATGAACTGGAAATTATCTTATGCTTATAGTCAATTGAATAAATATTTAAGCACAAATGAAAAGTTATTTAATAATATATGTATAAATGTTGCTATTGGCTAAACCAGGATACTAACAAACCTTCTTATAAGTAAAATTGCTTAACAATCAATAGATATTTTTTTCAGCTTCATGGTTTATCCCGCATAGCCGAATAGTAAAGAACCAAATATCAAGACACTCCACTTTCCGCCCGAATCCAAGGCGTTACGTGTTGAGTGGCGGACTTAACGCCGCGGTTTGTCTTGTCACCAGAGCGGAGAATTGAAATTATTTAAATATAAATATACCTCCGAGTAGGAATCGATTTTATTATTATATTATTTTTTACCTATAACAATTACTAAACAATGGGTGACAACACAAATTTACAAGTGTATATTTTCTTTTTTTTTATTTGAAAAGAAAATATACACTTGTAAATTATAACAACGCACAATTTATATGGATAAGAATATACATATTATGTACATATACTAGACGCAATAGCAAATCTGGGTAAATCCGTTGACCACAGAAACCTCACAAGTTCTTTTCCTTCCCATGTGAAACGAGCTGTTGTTTTATTTTATAAATAAAATTATCAATTAAGAAAGGCTTGTTAGTAAATAATAATAATAATAGGATTTTAGTATGAGAGGATAATATTTATTAATCAACACAACAATATATTTGTTAGTTTGGGATTCCCCTATACTACCTGTTACCTACAGGTGTCAGAATTTCTTTGAAATAGCCTTCAGCCTTATAATTTCTTTGAAACAGCCTTCAGCCTCATAATTTCTTTGAAACAGTTTTTACAAGCAAGTGAGATAATGACTTAGTGTGTAAATATTACCTAACCAAAACTACTTCATTGTTATAAATTACGTAGTTCCCAAATCTTTTGAGATCGAATCTACACGATTTAGTAGACTGTTATAGTCTGGGCATTATGTATACTGTAGCGGTGGTAAACATCTATTGTAATATGCAATACATAAAATTATACTACATTTTATATTAAATAAAGTTTGAAAAAAATACAAGCTACTCTATATCAAGTTCACGATTACTATGCACATTTTGTTATAAGGTTTATATATAAATTATTTCTATATTAAATTAAAACTCAAACTTAGTTAAAAACTTACTTGAGATAATATATTTGTCCTTCTGGAGTGCGTGCTTGTTCCCAACCAGCTGGGAGAGGACCAAGATCGTCGGGGATATGTGTTCCTACATCATAGGACCTTTGCTTCGCATGTTGATGTGGTAGAGGTGGTTGCTGGGTTTGTTGACCAGCTGCATAAGTCTGTTGCAAGCTCGCTGGTGAAGAATGTGCTCGAGAGTGTGATACTGGGGCAGCTCCTGTGGCAGAAGACGATCCAAACGCCGAATCGGCCGAATTTTCTCGCGAGTGAGAAACAGATGGCGACTTGGAACCGGTCGACGGCGGGTTAAAGAACGACTTTGGAAGCTGTCGCATACGCAGAGGCACCTGTAGCGGTCGTTTAGAGTCGGGCTTGAGCACTGTGTCGAATAATGACTGCAAAACCGAGTCAGAATCCTGGTCTACGCGGAGGACCAGGTTCGATTTCTGTTCACCGTCCGAGTTGAGAGCCATATTTGAGTCGGACCGAATAAATCTCGAAACCGACCTGGCCCACCGCTGTGACACAACACTAGCACGTTACGGGTTGGCGCGGCGCCACCCGACGTATTCGTAGTATAGCGCTCGGTGCGCGACTAACGTGTGCCCCGCCCGCGCCGCCCCTCTCCCGCCTGCCCACGCGCACCCGCGTGCCACCCGCTACACCCGCGCAGACCGGTCTTCGAGAACGATGCCCCTCAACCCGCTTAGCACACCTACCTCACCTAACGACTATCCTTCAGTTGCATTAATAAGTAACAACGCCACAAAGCTTCATTAAACTCTTATAGATAATTAATTAAAACTTTGCACTTGCATTTTATAAACATTAACATTTTCTCCCCCAAATACATACTCATCACAGTTCAACGTTGAATTGCTTCATTAGAAAACAATATATTTGCTTCAATGTATGTAAATACTTTGCAGAACTTACTCAAACACTTCAATATAATTAGTACAAATATTAAAAAAGCCTAATTTCCGACACTTTATTTTTTTTTTTAAAACTTTCTTTTATATTAACTTACATTGTAGCTTAATATACTCTTGAAGCTAAATAATTATACAACCTAATAAATTCAACATAATTATTTAATCATCATATGTTTATTAAAAAGTTTTTACGAATAACAAAAGTATTTAGTTCAGTTCAGTTCTTTAGTTATGGTGCTTTGAACGTGCAAGTTAATCACTTATCACTTCGCCAATGTCACGTTGCATGAGAATACACGAAGAAGATTGATCGATAAAAAAAGGGATAAAGTTACAATATATTATAAGTTGAAAAGAGATCCAATAACATTACAGCAACCTTCACATATAACAAAACAGACAAACATTTACTATATATACAGTAAGTTAGTAATAAACAATATTTTACAAGAGTGTAAGTTTATAATTTTATATTGTAATTTTATGTAAATATAATGATTTACATTTGGGGCTAAACACGAACATTAAGGAGACGGGGAAATTTATGAAGAAGGATATCATATAAAGGACGCATTTGGGGTAGGAGAAAAGGATGTGGAAAGCGAAGCCTCCGTCCAGACCACTTTCACACAGTGAGTGGTCCCTGACCCTGATCTTGCTCAAATGCACAGCACCCATGTGCATGCATGCCCAAGGCTCAAGCCATAATTCCTATACTGGTCTGTTTAATATGTTTTTGATTATAAAACGAAGGTCGCCTTGGGATATAAGTTGGACAGAAGCATAATTCTTACTCTTATAAGAAATTGAAACATTCCAATAGTTATTCCAGGACTCGTCCAGATGAATAGTTGCAAGAGACAACAAATACTGAGCCAAGTTGGAAAATTATCTAAAGTGCCACACTGATATTATTAAAGATATTAAGTATTATAAAATATTAATTTTCTAAAATATCATAATATATTTTTGATCATCTTGATAAATTAGAATACGAGTATTTGAGTTTATATTATTATAAAGATAAAGATGTAAGTAAGGCAACACTATAGTTGACATAATATTTTTATTATTATTTGTAATCCGTCTTCGATGCATTGTATCGTCTACATTGTATACTGTCAAGTAATATGAAACGCACTTTATTTATTAATTTAAATATTTCAAATTAATCAACAGTATAAAAACGAGCTTCGATATCTGAGTATACTTTGCGTATTTCATAGTGTTAACGGTTTGAGTTTGCGCATTCAGTTCTACATTCAGTTCTACATCCTACCTACATTTAAATATCAATAAAAATGAAGTATAGGGTACTGAACTACGCTATCTTAAAACGCGCATGCGTTACAAATGCATTCAGAAACAAAGTAAAAAAATCATTACTTAAATCACATTCTGTTTATTTTCGGAGTTCAATAGAGGCATATATTACATAAAATCATTTCTGAAAAAGCATGCGAGTGCTTCATTAAATATCACCATGTCTTTGGAATATTTTGAAAGGTGTTGTCGACTTTGCGCAGAAGAGCAGGAAGTTACTATAATGATTTTCAGTGAAGAAGCTGAGGCAATGCTCCTGCAGAATAAACTAAACAAATATTTGTTAATTGAGGTATACAAGTGTGTTTTTTCTTTTCATAATAGATAGATAACTTTTTCAATGTATTCATTCCAAGCTAATGTGTTCAAAATACATACAATTTTATAACAGTAACATCTAAAGTTATTTTATATATTTTATATTCTCACCTTCATGTTATTTTATAAAATAAGGCCTTTTATTTTTGTTAATGTGACAAAAATAAAATTTATTTTTGTCACATTATTTTTCATTTCTTTTCTAGGTAGATGAAGATGATAAATTACCAAAAAATATTTGTATTACATGTTGTTCTAAGCTGCAAACAGTATGTGATTTTATAGATACAGCTCGCAAAGCACAACAAGTTTTACAGAGTCAAAGTTTATTTCTGGAGCAAAATGATTACTCAATTAACTCATATAAAACACAAATAATTAAAGTGGAGTCAGAATATGAGGATGATATTAAACATATTCCTATGGAGATTAGCGTAGATCCAATGATGGTATTGCAAAATTCAGAGGAATTAAACTTCATAGAAAGTGAAGATAGTGAATCAATAGACGAAGATGTAACTTACCTTCATGGTGTAGATGGTGAAGATGTAACCATAAAATTAATTAAAAAAGGTGATGCAAGTGATGACAAAAAAGATGTTATAAAACCATTTCCATGCCATTCATGTAATAGAAGCTTTTTTACTGAGTTGGCTTTAAAAAACCATTCTTGGACACATTTCAATGAAGATAAAGCAGTGAAGCCTTTTAAATGCAGTTCTTGCCGCGAACAGTTTGAATATAAGAATGATTTGATGATACATTTAAAAAACCACAGGTCAAATGGAATGTGCCAAATATGTGGACGAATGTGAGTAGCCATTTGTGACTATAGCTTATATCTGGTTTTCATACGATTATAACTCATTTACCTTTTAATCAGATAATATTACTAGTTAAGCGTCTTCATATTGTGTAATTATTAATTATGTTTTCTTGTTTTAGGTTTAGGAAAGAAAGAAATTTAGCTGCACATATGGCAGCACATACATCCATCAATAATAAATCTTTTACATGTAATGTATGTGGTAGATCATATAACACAAGCAGTAATTTAAAAACTCATAGTGTTACACATAGTAATGAAAGACCCTATAAATGTCATTTCTGCAAAAAAAGTTTCAAACGCAAACAAGACTTAAAAGTAAGATTTTAAAATGCAATATATATATTCATTGTACTTTATGGTGTTAATATTTTATACTGTAGGCTTATTTTGTACAAACTTATAAAACTACTTCTGAAAAAGCAACATTTATTCACAGTTCCATACAAATCAACACACTGGTGCCAGACCCTATAAATGTCCATTTTGTGACAAATGTTTTGCAAGTTCAGGTAACTGCTACTCCCATAAAAATCGAATGCATCCAGGTAGAAGAGCTGAAGGGAAAATAAAAAGAAGGCCTCCAGTAACACGTGATCCATCTATAAAATTTAGACCTATAGCAACAAAACCTATAATTCAAGTAAAGGCTTCAGTGAAATATCAGTGTACATTGTGTGATAGAAGCTTTGTAAAAGGGGACAATTTCACAGTGAGTTAATACTATTCTTACATATGAAACACATATTCAAATTAAGCAAACCCTAGCCAAAAAAATAAATATTTCTAGTTTTTTTGCTAGGGCTTACTCTATCTGTATTAAAATATATACAGTAAAACTCATTTAAGAAGATTTCATAGGAAGTAAGGACTCTGCAAAAACAAGGTTAAAAATAATTTATTTTGGTTCATCACAAAAAGAAGGCTTTAAACTTTGCTATGTTTACCTTGCACCTTCACCTTTAGTGTTTCTTTTAGCGAGTTCGAAAGAATATTCAGATTTAGTTTTTGATTCAATGATATCATTGAACAAATAGTAATTAAAATATACTTCGTTATAAGGCTTATTATGCGTGAAATCGTATTAAACGGTAACACTATATAAACTGCATAGTAAGCAGTTTTTTTTAAATACTAATGTGTTTCTTTATTATTATTTCAGTATCACATGTATCAACACACAGGGGAAAAACCATTTCAATGTTCTTTTTGTAATGAAAAGTTTGTTACGAGAAGAGGCCTTTTGCTCCACCATGATAAATTACACCCTGAAAAAGATCGCCCTCTGGCTTTATTGTCTAAAAACGCTTTGTTGAAATAATAATATATATTTTTGTAAACCTGGAACAAAAGGATTCCATTTAAATTGTCAATTGTTTATAAAGTCATTAGATTTTTAAGTCAATACAGTACTACATTATACAAGCCAAGTATTCATTTTCAACTCACATTTTACCTTTTATTTTGAAAGTGAGAAAATAGAACATTCAATGAAAACTTCATAATACATTTTAAGGAGTGATACTTACATGCATACTTAGTTCTGGATTTTGGTAAATAAAATGTAATATAATTGTGCAATGTATGACCCATGATACGTCAAAATCAAAATCAAAATATTCTTTATTCAAACAGGTTATTACAAGCACTTTCGAATCGTCAATTAATATAAAATGTCAGTGTCGTCCGGCCTAGAGGCAGGTACCACCGGCTCGGAAGGCAGTTCTGCTGAGAAGTGCCGGCGATTAACTCAATAGTTGCTCTTTTCGAATATAGTTTTACCATAACTTCATATCTATCATTAGCCGACCATGTAAGAATAAACAGCATTTATTCAACACATTAACATCAGAATAGTATTCCTGGACCGAATAATATACTTTCTCAATAATATATTTTTAATTTTAATTTTAAATTATTGAAGTCTGAAATTGTTTATGGAATAATATACATAAATGATTTATTCACCTGAAAACCTGAAAACCAAGATCCAATTTCACCAAGATGAAAATAAGGAGAAATAAGCTTATTTTTACTTCTTGTATTTATACCATGTATCACTGTTTTTTAAACAATCGTGTACATTTTTGCGGACAAACAAAACATTTTAGTGTATATATTCTGATGCAGCCGTAACCTACCTGTATACCTGATACCTACCTGTATAAACTTCTCGCAAAGAATCCCGAACTCCCATGCTGTAAATACGCCGCCCTACTATCTGCAACATTGCCCTAGAGAAATATTCCATAGGATAAGATACTATGAATGTAACTAAAGTTGGTGCCCCATTGAAGTTAAGAATCCAGAGCAATTCCTAAAAATAACGCGGAATCATTAAAATTGATAATTTCATTATTGAGACTTAAGTTGTCTCTTCACATAGTAAATTCTATACTTTTTCTTCGCTTTCAATAGCAAGTTGTTAACAATAAACCAGTGAAGTATTTGTGACAGTTCAGTATTAACCTCGTCATAATTATCATTATTATGATCTACTTTAAAAATAAAAGAAGTATCATCAGCAAACCACACAATATCCCTACACTCAGCATAAAATGGAAGATCGTTTATATACATTGAAAATAACAAAGGCCCTAAAATCGATCCTTGTGGCACACCCATCCGTAGGTAGCAACCGGACGACTTTACATTATTCATAGTAACATGCTGAATACTTTTAGTAAGGTACGAAGCAATGGGATCACGAGCGTTACCGTGGACTCTATAGCGGCTAAGTTTAAGCTATAGTGTGTCGTGGTCCGCGCAGTCAATAGTCTTAGACAAATCACAAAAAACTGCGATTGCATTCTGTAACTTCTCCCAAGCATTATAGATGTACTTTAGAAGCGCAACGCCTGCATCTGTTGTAGATCTGCCTCTAGTAAAACTTTACTGCGCATTATGAAATCTATTTACTTAACTACAACCCACGGAGATGATTTCAACGAAGTAGTTTCAAATATATACAAGAAATACAAGATCTAGTTGAACCTGAAGAGAACCATGAAATTACACTTCACGGAATAATTAATATAAATATGATTACTGATTAGCAACTTCAAGTGCAAAATTTACAACATCGCAATCGTCTATTATACAGTAAGTCCATATTAAAACAGTTCAGTCTATCGGCTTACTAATGATTTGCTTAGATTGCACTGGTAAGAAAGGTGCCAAAGAAACCGCTCCAATCTTTTGATATAAATATTGTAATTCGGATTCCATACCACACTACAATATTCGAGGCCGCTGCGAACTAAAGCATTAAAATAGAGATTTAAGTTTCAGATCTCTTACAACCTCTACAATTCCTTATAACAAAGCTTAGTTTAGTTTAGTTTTTCAAAGTCTTTACTGACTGGTGTCAATATGTTTATTTAGTTTTAACGTGCAATCTAGAGTTACACCTAAATCACGAACTGTATCTGCCTCTTTAAGAATTGCGCCGCTTAAAGTGTAACAAGTTACAGTCAAGAATTCTTTTTATGCAAAAACTTAATTTATTGTTTTTTATCCATATTTAAACTATATATATTTTTGCTGCACCAATTAACCAGACGATCAAAGTCATCTTGCAGTAAAATGACATCGGTAGTGCTATTAATTTTCTTGAAAGTTTTCACGCCATCGGTCCCTAGGCAATAGTCTGATTGTAAAAACCAACATCCAACAACCAACAAAGAGCTTAGATCTAGACTTAGAAAGAGCCTTTAGCGATCCCAGATGGTGTAGTAAGCCAATCAGACTCATAGCCCATTACTGTCACTTTTGTTTTTCGATTCATTAGACAAGGATGACACCAGTTCAACAAAGTTCCGGTGATCCCACATGTTTAAGTTTTTGGAGCAAGATGTTATGATATACAGCATCGAAAGCTTTACTAAAATCAGTGTATCACACGTCACTTTGCACGTCAAAGCAGTATTTTTATCAACATTGATAAAAAAAAAGAAATTGGCATCAGTGGATCTTGAGCTGGTAAAACTATGCTGTCGCAACGTAATAATTTACTTGACGTGCCAACCTATGTGACGATATAAATGATTTTCGAAAAGTTTGCCAAACACAGATAAAACTGATATAAACCTATAAATTTTTATCGACTCTTTTGAGCCACTTTTGTACAAAGGAACTGTTAAAACTGTAGCGAGAGATTTGTTGTAAATAGTGTGCAAGGGAGTAACTAGCAGATGTTATTGTCAAAAGAAATAAACGATAAACTGTTATTAGTGATGCATTCATTACTAACGATGGCTTATGTGGATGCGGCTTAGAACTAAATAATAAGCAGAGAGGTTACAGATATCTCTGCCACTTGTTGAAGTCCTGTCATCGAAGATAATTTGGGTTTAGAGGACATGTTAGCTTCATACTGTAACAAGTAATTGACAGTTTGTAGCACCTTCTTTTTAGTAAATTGTATGAAATGACGACGTGTGGCTAGTTATTTTACCGATACTTAAGTTTTGCCCGTAATAGGCCAACTAAATCGGCAGAATACCAGATAAGATAATTATTTGAATTTGTTTTTTTGAGACAAGGATCTGTTCTTGAATTAATGTGTGGAGTATGCTGTAAAATAATGTGAGCGTATCATCGACATACTCGCTTAACTTCTCATTCCAAGGCGTATTATTCAAATCATTGGCGATACATACGTAGTCGGCTTTATATTATAAACATTGTGCTAATAAAATCAGTTAACATTTTTAATAATTTTTAATCATAAATAAGAAATGAAGCCAGAAACAGACAGAGGGTAAGAAAATGAATTCAATTATCAAATTTAGGTATTCGGAGGTTTTACATCGTTGCCATTTCAAAATCTTGTCATTTTTCAATTAGTTTTTCGAGTAACTACTCTAACCAAAGATGATAGTCTGTAGCGACTTATTTGAATTTTACAGATAAATAACAATCGCATATCTCAATATTGACCACAGAGTATATTATATAAATATTGACATTACTGTTATAATCATATATACTCTGTGGTTGTAATCGATATATGCGGGATAAAATCGATACTCACTATCTCCATAACAAATTATATTTTCGTATTTTAATATATATTTTGTAAACAGCAAATATGAAGAGATTATTACATATATAGGCTTAAGATTTTATAGTTTTGGTGTAATTTGAATGAGACTAAAGGTTTTTAATTTTATAATTTTTTTATTGCAATACTTTACATCAAATTACAAAGAACAATGAGACATGTTGTATATGTGTAACAGGGTTTATATATAGTATATACATTTTTTTATTACAAAAATATACAAATATGATAATTCGATTATTCGACCTTTGCGAATGACCTCAAGGTTGAACAGTCAATAAAAAATAAAACGCGCATGCGTGGGTACCCGGTACCTATCTACCGTCAACAGAGTTCGTGTTTGGCGCGCAACGCGTTGATAAGCTACGATTCGAGGCTTCTTGATCACGATGAAATTATATCTCTCATTAGTCGCCCGTCAGTTTAACATTTATCACGTTAACTGCTACTGTTCGCAAAACTTAATATTTTTTATCGGACATGTCTAGCACCGAAATAATAATAAATAGAGAAATGGCACGTCAAAATGGTATTGTTCAACCTCTTTTAACTGGTAAGCAAATAAAAAGAAAGGTAATTGTTTTGGAGCGAATTTTCAAATCTTATAAAAGTTGTTTATTCCTTTTTAACTTTAAATTCATAAATAATTTGTTGTTATAAACTCTTCTGAATAGTAATGTTTTTGTTCTTGTTTTGTAATGTATACATTTATATTTTCAGGTTCTAAGTGTTTTGTTACATAGTGATTACTTTGAATTAATATATTATGTTTTTTACAGATTTATACCAAATTACAATGGCTTATGCTTATTGGAAATCGGGGAAAGTTAATGATCTTGCTGTCTTTGATTTATTTTTCCGTACAAATCCATTTCAAGGAGAATTTACTATATTTGCTGGACTGGAAGAATGCTTAAAGTTCTTGGAAAACTTTCATTATTCTAATAGCGGTACGTAAACTTTATTATATACATACTTATTATTCTTTTATACAGTTTTTTTGATAAAATTATATTGCAGATATTGAATATTTAAAACGAACATTACCTGCAGACATTGAACAAGATTTTTTTGTCTATTTAAAGGACTTGACATGTAAAGATATTAAGTTAAGTGCTATTGAGGAGGGATCTGTGGTTTTTCCAAGGTATGTAGGTGTATTATTTTTAAATATTAATTAAAAGGAAAAATATTTTAATTTACAATTATTATTTTCTTTTTGATGTAAATGGCAAATTTTCTTCATCAACTACTATTTCATAATTGGTATTTTAATAAGCCAATGATTAGTTTTACTGAAGAATTGAAATTTTACTGAAGAGGATATATAATATTTGTATATCTATAAAAACCTTGTATTTTATATATACGTACATACATATTTAAATATTTATGCAATAAGATATTTGCATAAAAGACATAACAGATATGATGGCCACATTTCCAATGTAGGTATGCTTTTAATTTTGATAAGTTGTTTAAAATATAAATTAAAATTAACATATGCGTAAAAATAATATTTCTCCAATGATTAACAATTGAAATGACATCCATAATTTAGTCCAGTTAATATATTTCAGTTACTGTAATTTAAATTGATTCCATTTTTAATTATTTATATGGTTACATTTTTGCTCAACAACAGTTTTATAAACTAGCATTACTGAATCTTGAGACTGGTAAATTATCAATCTTTTATACATTTGTACACCACCAACATCATTATCCAAGGTTATTTAATTATTTATATGAATATTATACTATTATTAACACTTTACTACTGAAATATCTCAAAATATAATTCATACTCTGGTCCTCTTCTATAAAAAAAGAAATAGTATTAGGCCAATAATTATGTTAAGTAGTACAAAATTATAGTACTACTTAGGTAGATTTACTTGTGTGTCATTGGTTTTCACTTACTCATAAAATGTGATTCATTTTTGTTCTATATTATATGCTATAACCAATGCACCTCCTATAATTTTACTATGTACATCGGATATTATTTCATAAAAAGTGTATAAATATATAATTTATTTTCATTTCTCCACTCTGGTGAACAAGACAAAGCATTGCATTAAGGTTGGCCATACAACATGCAGTATCTCAAATTCAGGCTAAAAAAACTAGTGTTCTATTTACTTGTTTCAAAATTAAATTCTTAAAATTTACTATGAAACCTGAACAAGTTTCTTTCGATTTTAATATAAAGAGCAATAGGTCAATATTTGAATTACATAAATTTTGTGACTAAAATACTCAAATTGATACATTGTTCTTGCTTTAATATTCACAAGCTTAACATCACTTACAGTGCTGTTTTAATTATGTACCTTTACAAATGCATATAGAAACTATTTATATTTTGACTTGTCACATACAGGTATACAATAAGTGTTATAGGAATTTATGAAGTATATAAATTTAAATTTTAAATACAATTGGCAATGACATCTTTAGCAATTTGATGTACTTATATCTTATGGCTAATGATATTATTTAATAGGGCGAGACAGTAGGCAAACAAAATAGATTTTAGTAAAAAATCCATTCATCAATCCATTATTAATGTATTAGGTATTAAACGGGCAATAGTAAAATGTAAAACTATTCAGTAGATATAAAAACCTATTAAGTTCATATATCATATATCATGTGCCTTAAAATGTTGGTGTGATTAAAATTGTCAGCTGCTGTAATGGTAAAATTTCAAGCAAATGAATTAATATACTGTATTCATTATGTATTTCAGATTTATCCGTTTTTTAAATATTAATATGATAAATTATAAAAATTATACAAAAGGAATATAAAAACTGACTTTTTATATTAACAATTTTTGTTTCAGAGTTCCCCTTTTAAGAGTTGAAGGTCCCCTAATTATTGCGCAATTATTGGAAACTACGCTATTGACACTAGTTAACTTTGCAAGGTAAGTGACTTTACGGAACCACGTTAAATTCTTAAACCCACAACTGTATATTTGAAGTTACATATTTTGGCTTAATAAGGCACTACTTTTTTTAAATAGGACACACACATTAATTTGTGATACCTAATGATGATTCATCATAATAATAAATTATTATTATACGATTTACGACTAAAATTTTGTTATTATAAAGTATTGTAACGGATAGTGATGAAAAATTATCTAGTCATTTGTTTCTTTACGTCCTATATTGGTAGATATTTATAGCTGTCAAAGGTAAACGAGATAAATTTAGTCTGACATCCGTCCTATGCGGAACATTGCTTTATAGTTTAAGTGAAGCTAATAATACGCTAGTGTAAAACGCGTAATACGTAATTGTAATACAACGTGGACTAGATTTTAATTTACTCGTGGTCTTTAGCAATACATTTTAAATAAAGTATTACTATCCCACCTTTTCGTCAATTTTAATGACGTAATGCGTTGCGGAATTCAAATCCGCACTTTGTCTATATCATTAGTTATCAAAGTGGTCCAGGTGGACCTATAGGGGTCCACGAGGCCTATGTTGGCGTTAGAAATATTGTTGAGGCGTCCTTGGAAACACATAAATTTTGAAAGTGGTCTATGAGAAAAAAGTCTGCGAGGCTCTGGCCTACATTCTAGTATACGTAAAGCTATAAATTTTGTGTTTTTTCAGTTTAATGGCAACCAATGCAGCTCGATACAGAATGGTTGCTGGTAAAAATATATCTCTTTTAGAATTTGGCTTAAGGAGAGCCCAAGGACCCGATGGTGGGCTTTCAGCATCGAAATACTCGTATATTGGTGAGCTTCTATTTTATTTTTATAATCTGACAATAATTTTCATGGATATGGTCCAAAAGCTTTGTAGCTTTGCAAAAGCCATATAGTTTTTGGTATTCTTACAATAGCAGGTAATGGTGTCTCAGGGTATTGATTATGTTATGTTAGCGTAATTCTGCAGCTTATGTTGCTGTGAAACCAGAGCGCTCGGTGCCTGGCACGGCCGTTCAAAGTTGAGCGCACCGCGCGCCATTGACTCATGAGAAGCCGAATACCGAATAAGTTTCTTTAATTTGGTACTGGCATGCAGACCTTGACATTGAATACTTTTCCCATTACTATACAGTAATAAATTTTCAAATACCTTCCACAAATTAAGGCTTTTGTTACCGTACTCTAAGTAAAACTCTGCAGTAGGTATACGCCGTAAAGTTTTTATACACCTGTAAAAGTGTATATAATTATAAAAATAAATAACACCAAGTAAATGTAATCGGAGAATGAAATTTTGCAGGTGGATTCGACGGCACGAGCAACGTTCTCGCCGGGAAGATGTTCGACATACCCGTGAAGGGCACGCACGCGCACTCGTTCGTGACGTCGTTCAGCGCGCTGGGCGACGTGCAGGCGGCGGCGCTGCGCTGCGCGGGCGGGCGCGGGCAGCGCGACGTGTGCGCGCTGGCCGTGGAGTGGCGCTCGCGCCTGGCCGGCGTGCTGGACGTGTCCCCCGAGGAGGCCAGCGACGGCGAACTCGCCGCCCTTATATCCTATGCCCAAGCTTTCCCCTCAGGCTTTCTGGCCCTAGTGGACACTTACGATGTGAAGAGGTATAATTTTCAAGGCTTACCGTCACGGCACAGGCAGCATACGAATGGGCATTCCAGCTACAATAGCAACTGTGGATCCAATGGTCGTAGAACCCAAAACTGCTCTATACGTAGCACGTGTGGATATAGCACGGTCGAACGCACACTGAGGTAAACATGCGAGACTGCATATTGACATTTGGTGTCTAAACTTATTATTGTTTTGCATCGCTCGTTTACAGTCCGCCACTCGGCCGAGTGACGGACGCCGGACACTCTCATACCCTACATAACTCACGGGGAGCTCCGACTCACTCGACTCACCGGTCTCACTCGTTCACTCGACTCACTGGACTCACCCGACTAATACGAGGTACACGACGCTTCCGATGCGGCACCCCGACTATGTACATATTGTTACCGGTACATAAGACATTTTGCTTCAGTGTGACGTATTGCCTGGTACCCGTAAGAAATGGGACAAATCAGTCATTGGGCACAGTTGCATTGTATAGGGACTGCACACATTCACAGTATACTTCTAATATTTGCATGACTTTCATTACACGACATTATTTATTTAAGTTGCATCAGAGTATTTATAATATGAGTTTATAATTAGTTCGTTTGCCTTTAATTACTTTAGTATTTTTATCATTGAAAAAAAGTGTTATTCACACACTTAGGAAATTGAAAATCATTTTTAGAAAACGTATAATATTTGGAACGCAGCTGGATTCGAACCCGCGCCTCTTGGAAGCTGTCCAAGCGCTCTGACGTCATGCGGTTTACATTCATGTTAGCATCTCTCTACAGACATGCTACAAACAAATAATCTTCTAAGAATTTCGATGTAGAACGTATGCGTTAAGAACGCATAGCTTAGTGGTTAGAGAGCTTGGACGGTTTCCAAGAGGCTCGGGTTCGAATCCCGCTGAGTTCAAATTTTCTAAACAGCAAAATAATTTCTTTATGGTTATCATTACTTACCATTCTTTTTAATTTCTAATTTAATATGCATAATATGCATATTTTTTTTATTTATCGACACGGAAGTTGCTGCATTAACTAAATATTAATTATTATACCGACCTTGTGTTTACGTGACGTAATGAAAATTATCTAAAATGGCTTTAGTTGGTAAACTTGTTATTAAATAACTTTAACTTTGTAATCAGTTTTTATTGTGTTAACGATTGTTTATATTTCTATGTAATATGTTATACTATTACGACGGTATTAATGAGTCCAAGGGAGAATGATAACGCATATATTATACATCGTTTAAATCGTAAACTCATAGTAACAATCATACTTGCATTGTCTTTAATAGTACTAATTAATAGTATTATATACGGTACAGGGCCGGATTTCATATATTTTCATTAAAATTGTTTTTTTTTTGTTTTTCGTCATTTATCAAAAATAATTGTACAGTGTATAGATATGATGATATTATAGATCATATGTAGTTTCTGATTTAAATCGTTTTTAAAAAAACACAAATGTTAAATTATATTAAAGTATGACCATTTCAAATCATATTTCTAAATCATATTAATTTTAAATGAATATTTTTTCTTTACTTATATTTTTTAGAATATATTCATTTTTATATAATATACCTATATTGATTTATTTTTTCTAAACCCGGCTCTGGTAAATTGAGAAAATGCGGATGTGGTATGCTAATAATACTAACTGCATGATTATTTTCAAATGCAAATGAGTAAATATTGAGTACATGATAGATATAACGTAAAGTATAATTTATTTAGCTTATTGAAATATATTAATCATAATTTAACTATGCTTTGTGGTATTCCTTTTTTCGTATTACTTTAAGCTAATTCATGTTGTTTCGAGCTTTTTCTTAAGAAGAGGATAAATTCATATAAGTGAATATGTTTTGTCCTATGAAATGATAAAATCAATAGTGAAATTTAGCGACAATATTGTCACCAGGAGTGGGCTCCTGAACTTCTGCGCCGTCGCGATGGCCCTGAACGACTGCGGATACAAGGCGCTCGGCATCCGCATCGACAGCGGGGACCTGGCGTACCTGTCCGTGCTCGCGCGGGACACCTTCCGCCGCGTCGCGGACCGCTTCCGCCTGCCGTGGTTCTCCGACCTCACCATCGTGGCCTCCAACGACATCAACGAGGAGACCATTCTGAGCCTCCACGAGCAGGGGCACGCCATTGATTGCTTCGGAATTGGAACTCATTTAGGTGACTCTCTTAACGACTCCTATATATTATAACATACATATAACTGATAAACTAATTTCATATAATATCATGCTTAGATTACTAAAATATATTAACAATGCTATCTTATCGCGGCAAGAGGAAAAATATATATATATTTAGAAATCCGCTCTCGAACTTAGTACTGCCACACGACAAATTAATCAATAAATATTAGCAATCAGATGCCTGTGATTCCTTAAGCTTGTATGTTTCCTATGAACAATAGATATAATACGCATTATAATCATCGTACGTATCGTAAAAGTAAATAAATATAAGTAATATATAATTTACCGTTGTCATATAAAGTTTTTATTATATTATTTTTTTTAATGTGTTATTCACACGCTTAGGTACATATATTTAGACATATAAACGTTTGAACGCAGCGAGATTTGAACCCGCGCCTCCTGAAACCCGTTCAAGCGCTCTGACCGCTAAGCCATGGGTTCTCCATCACGTAGAAAATTTTCATTTTTGTATATCCTCTGACGTAAAATTTAATTTGTTTTATTATTGAAATACTTGCTAACGGCATGTTTCGTAATAATGAGAATTAAACAGAATATGTAAAGTAATACTAATTACACATGTATCAATCCATATGAAAAATTCACTTAACACCGTTTTCATTTCTTATGTCCATATTTCTTTATTATTTCTTTTTATTATCAACTGAAAAGATTAAATAATATAAGTATACGTATTATAGGTATAGCCGTTTTTAAGTTAGTATAAAATATGAGAAATCATGAGATTTGAGTTTTCTATTTTACATTATGTATGTAGGTCAAAACACCAATATGAAAACAAAACTAACTTAATTGCCAATAATTGTTGTAGAAACAATCTCATTAAGGTCATTTGGAACAATCTTGTAACATTAAAATAACTAATATCACTCACGCATTAAGTATATGTTTACCAAAAGTAATGAGAATGGCATTGACTTGCAAACATTTTTTTATTACTTGTGTATATTTTGTTTCATGTGTCTCTTGAGTGCAATAAAGTATGCTAAAATAGTATAGAACAGGTGTTGTCTCTAACGGTTGTCGACTTTATCTTATCTTTTTTATATTATAAATGTGAAAGCTTGTATGTTACATATGGGACGTTGTTGCATTGAAAAATATAAAAAACTAGCTGTGCCCGCGACTTTATCAGCGTGGAGATCTTACATCAGCTATTTGCCAGTGAAAGCCCCGTCAAATAGGTGTAGCCGGTCTAGAGATTAGCCGGAACAAACAGACTGACAGATACAAAAATAGCAAAAAATAATATCCTGGTATATGTAGCGTGTATACATATGCATTTAGCATATATATACCATAATATTAATTTATTGACTACAATGGTTCACTATTTTGGCTTTAATGGCTTGAACATGAGATACTTACTTGATATTTTGGTCAATTCACACAATGTCTTTATAACTTGTAGCCTATGTGTTATTCTGAAGTATAAACTATATTATTGTAAAGTTTCATTAAAATCTATACAGTAGTTTTTACGTGAAAGAGTAACAAACATCCTTACAAACTTTCGCATTTATAATATTAATAGGATATATTATCTAAATTACAAAGTTCTTTCATGTGCAAAGTTATTTTATTACATTGTTATTAATTTAGGTTATATGATCTAACTTTCTGCGTAAGAATATGATTTGGAAACTGTTATTAAATTGCAATATTCAATCTTCAATATTCAAGCATATTAAATCTTCTTTGGACCTTGTTTTGAATACTTCTAGTATATATATATATCAAAAAACTAATACCATAAATCTTCTAATTCAGACTTAATATTTAATTCAGTTCTATATTAATATGAAATAACATATTTTTTTCATACATTTTTAGTTACATGTCAACGTCAACCGGCTCTCGGATGTGTATACAAATTGGTTGAAATAAACGGTCAACCGCGCATCAAACTCAGTCAAGATGTCGGCAAAGTTACTATACCCGGACATAAGGAGGTATTTAATCCATAAAATATAACTAATTTGGCAACTCGATATAAATAGAACAAAGTGTAATTAAAAATATGAACGGATAAAAGTGATATGTGTTTGATATCGAACTTGGAGGAAACTGAGATCAATCCAGCGTCCAAGTAAAAAAAAAATAGAAGCTTTTATACAATGAAAATTTCTAACAATTATTAAATAAAAAATTTTTTTAATATAATAGAAATATTCAATGCTTATAATTATGGATGAACTTAAAATTTTATATTGATACTGTATGTATTAATTATATTTTCATCTTCTTTCTCTTTAAATTTTTCACATTATTTTACTTTATTAAACCTAAAATTAAATTATACCCATCTTGTGATAACACTAGTTATCACCTAATGTTATTGATGTAACATCGATAACGGGGACTGCGTCCTTGGCGAAAGTCGTTTGTACCACCGTTAATCTTTGTTACATGGAGTAGGTAATATCGCATTATCAAACTAATATTATACTTTTCTTTATTAAGATTAAATTTGACATCTTACAATAAAGATGTAACATCTTTATATTATCTGACATAGACCTAGAAAAATAACCATATCAAAAATCAATATCTTAAAAGATAGTAATGGTGGTGTTGTTGTTTTAAGGTAAAATGTCTCACGCGTTTATATATTTTAAAAAAGTAATATAAAAATATAATTTTATTATATATATATATATATACAACCTCTGAATAATTAAAACTCTGGAAACGTTCCTTGTTTATAAGGTTATCTATAGATACACAGTCCAAGGTTAAAAATATTATGTAATTTATCAGTCATTTTCTACGACTTATGACTTACAAGCATATTATATTTGTTTGAATCAAATTATTGTTTGTTTTGTGGAAATAGAAATTTTTATCATGATATAACTTATTCTTTAGTTTTAAATAAATAAGGGCCATGCTCCCCCAATTTTGCGAGATTGATGCAGGAAAGTAGTACTAATGATAATTTTTACAAAGGCGTTAAAAGAAAGAAAGAAGTAAAGGAACTAGTGTTTCATCGACTTATTAATGCACACTCACAAATATGTTCGTTGTTGTTGTCATTATGCCGTTGCTATGCAAAGTAACAATGTATCAAAGACAATTATATTGATTTTCCTTGAGGAAAACAATTTGAAATTTAGTCAACATTTATATTAATAACTTTGAAAAATAGTAGTTTTTAACATTATTTTTAAACTGTTAATCACACACATTAGAAACATTTCTAAAAATATGTTTTGCAAATTGTAGTTTATTTCCTAGTTCTTAGATACTAAATGGCTGTCTGATTAAGAACTTTTTGTTGAATACTAGCGACTCGCTCACGGCTTCGCCCTCGTCAACTACAACTGCTTCGTATTTGCGGCGGCCTTTTAGTAAACCAATGAAATTCCTTAAAATATAAAAAAAAATAGAGTAATATATAAAAAAATTACCCGATGTTCATCCCAAGACCCTCAAGTATATTTAAATAAAATTTCATCACAATCGGTTCAGCTGTTTGGCTGTGATGACAGTTACTTCGCATTTATAATATTAGTATGGATTTTTGTGCGTTTACATTATTTTTGTTGTTGTCGTCACTAATAAAATTAGAATAAACACAATAGATAATACTTAATTGTAACTTTTCCAGGCCTATAGGTTATTCGGGGCGGATGGGCATGCGCTAATAGATCTATTACAGCGCTCGTCCGAGCCCGCCCCTGCAGTAGGACAAAAAGTTCTTTGTAGGCATCCTTTCCAGGAGTCCAAACGAGCTTATGTTATTCCTAGTCACGTGGAACATCTTTATAAGGTAAACTTTTCGTACACCATGCAGCTTCTAACTACCTTTTATAGTACTAAGATGGAGGAAAGTTATTCATATTACACTACCGTTTGTAATGAAACTATTTTTAACCGGATTAATCACGGATGAATGTCACCTCAGTCTACCTGTGACCACGGACTACTGTACAGTGTTCGGAACGTCGGCTTTCTAAAATGTATTTTCGAATACCAAAAATAGTTTTAAAAATTAATTCTCTTGAAAATAGTTTAATTTAAAAATGTGTAACAAAGATATTATTACACTACCTTTTCGCGCCAAAAGAAGCAGCAAAAGGAGTAGTGAAAACTAAACTAAACTCTTGTAGGAATGGGAGCATATGACCTTTAGGTGCAGTCAGACATGTCCTAATTATACTGAAAAACTTAGATTTATCTTATTTATTAAGTTTTAAGATTATGTAACATTAATATAACAATTACACAAACTGATTCGCTTATAATGTTTTATTTATACTACTTGTGATTGTAATAGTGATAAGTCCTCTATGTTGACGACAATGACGACTACTATTTTTTTTAATTTTTAGCGTATTTTTATTGGGGCTTCATTGGCTTTATTGACTTGTATATCTCTATTAATCAGTAGTGCAACGCCATTTTGACCAACTTAGCACTTTTTGCCGGCCGATTACTTTAAAAATTTCCACACGTGTGTGAATCCGATGACTATACAATATTTTCAGAATCAACCTGGTATTTTAGTTAAGACGACCAGAGTGTGATGTTTAGTTTTTTAACCTTTTCACTTATTATTATATATGTTTTTTTTTTGTATTTTAGGTATATTGGAATAACGGTCGCATTTGTGAAACCCCTAAACCGCTGGTTGAAGTACGGGAAAGAGTACAATCATCTTTAAAAACTTTACGTCAAGATATTAAGAGAAACCTAAATCCCACTCCTTATAAGGTAAATAATATTAAAAAAAAAAAAACAATATTAATTTCGTTAACGTGAATATAGAAAGGTGAAATGGTGACATAATATGCCAAAATATATTTGCAAGATCCTAAAATTAAATGACAATGACAGTTCAGTAACCATCCTTAGACAAATGAGACATTGGTTGTATCTATTTTATAGTGTTGTACTAATTATTATTACAATAATATTGCCGTTTTAGATTTTTATATACTTTATTAAATGATTTAAAAATATCTGTAATAGATAGAAACATACTTTTAATAATAATATAAAATTTTATCAACAGGTTGCCGTCAGCGATGATTTATATAATTTCATTCATGATTTGTGGCTGCAGAATGCACCGATCGGAGAGCTCTCGTGAAACTATTGAGCTTAGATTACTTTTCAGTGTTTCGCTCCAGTACTAATAGCACGCGTGGTAGTATTTGGAAAAGTAAATAAAAATATATTCGTAAGAAGATGGTGATGAATGTGTTGCGTAAAACTAGAATTGCCTTATTAGGTGGCTTGTCGCTGCGGTATTCTAGCCCAGCGTATACACTAAACAAAAATGCTTTTTATTTATAACGTTTACAGTTAGTATTTTGATATTGACATTTAAGAAATAAATAAAACTGACTTGTATTTACATTTAAACCTGGCAGAACGCCATTAATGTCAAGTCACAGAAGAATAATTCTTTTCATCATCCGAACACATATAAAATAAAATAATGCAGCCATTATTTACCAAAGGCAATTAAACTGATTGGTAATCGATTTTTTAAATATTCTTGGATCGAACCTATGTCTTAATAAAACGTTAAATATATTAAATATTTCTAAATACTAAGTAAAAAATAGTTTTTACCATAATGAGCTCTATTTCAATTTGAACTGTTAGCTCTTAATAAAATATAGTTTATTAAGAGCTTAATGTTATCAAGCGATTGTTAAAAATCTATTAACTTTTATTCCTTTTTTTAGCTTCACGCTTTTTCCTTCATAGCAAGGTTTTGCTTATAGAATTAAAGATGACAAGCTTAAAACAAAAAGTTTGGTTAATTAATCACATTCGCCACCATTTTATATAGTTAGTTATTGTATTATAATATCTATGTATTTGCATTTTCCTTATTTTAATTTCTCATATAAAGCGATTATCCCTATAAGCGTAATTGTTTACGTAAACGTTTAGATTTATAATTACTTCATAAGGAGAGGTACAATTATACAATATTTAAAGATATAAACTAGGACAAATATTCAAAAGATGTTTATAAAACTACTACCATAAAATGTGAACCATAGTAGCATAGCTATAGATAATTTTAAGTATGAAGTAGTGTCTATCTAAATTTGGAATATATTATGTTATATGGGCATTTGGAGACCTTATTCGCAAATAATAAAAAAATCGTCTGTGATACAAATCCAAACTAATACGACGTTGAACCCTAAAATAATATCTTGCTAGTCAAAATTGTTAAAGTAAATTGGCCAGTTAAAATGCTATTGCATTTCTAGTTTGTATATACTTTTTATAAAAACTACAAAAAACATATATAATTATTACATAAAGATGAAACATATATAAAGTTATATATTATTTTGTTGAAAAAATATGGGAACAAATATTATGTATATGGTTTTTTAATACTTAGTGATCTCTTATATAAATCAATTGGTTCCTATAATTTTAATATAATAACCTGCTTCTTAGTTTTCCTTTTATTTATCTGCTCATATTATTTGTATACTTCAATATAAAGAAAACACACTGCTCAGTCCTACTTCTGTGTTTTGATTAAGCATATCAAATTTCCTGAGTAAGCTACTAAGTATCTTAATTACATTATATAAAAATAAAACCCAAATAGAATTTATATCAGATGGTATAGCAATTTGAAACTACACTTTGTTTAACCTATTATACATAATAGGTTAATTCATTGCTATTGTTGTCAGCTTGAACATTTGTGACTGCACAAGATCATATAGAAAATCAAATAAAGTGTGTTTCATATGTATTATGGTCAGACATAACATAGTTGTACATATTTCTATAATACTAACAACATATAAGATTATATATGATATGTATATGTTAAGATTTAAGAATAAAGCAGTTTTTTATATTATTTAATTTTATAAGATTACAAAGGATTTTTATAAGCAACGAAATTTATCAGTTCTATGATTATTTAGTAATTTAGTAATATTTTAGCTTTATTTTACTCAAATCAAAACACAAAAGTTGATCTATGTATTAAAATTAACTATAATAAATTAATCATAAAATGATATATAGTATATAATATAAATATATTAAGATATAAGAACAAGATTATATTTATTGATAAATTAATTTAGTGCACAAAGTTCAGAATAGTATTTAACATGGGATACAAAGAGTTATAAGATATTAACTTTATGATATATCTTCTGTCAACATATACAATTTATTAGTTTATTTCATTCGTTTACATTTTATTAGAAGTCTTGTTTCAACTATTTTATCAAAATGAGTAAGAAAAAAAAAATATTTCTGTTCACTCTCCCGCAAATCCTTCATTAATATGGCCTTGTATCTTTTTTTTAGTATATTGCACAGTATTAGTAAAAATGTATAACGAATGTTATCATTGTTAACACGCAATTGTTCACATTAACTATTTTGTTTGCAATACTACACCTCTTTAAATTTCTTTCATGGATTAATTTATTTACAAATTTGTTATTAATATATAAATATCTTAATTAACTGGTGTCATTTGAACAATTATATTGTTTCATATAATATTTAATAGGTAAAGTCTTGATACATGTTATGAATTGTTTTTTTTTATATATAATTAAATACAGAAATAAGCATAATATAAAATAACATTAATACTTAGCCATAGTCATTGTGTAATTTTAGTTATACTGATTTCACATTTTGTTGTCATAGAAAATCATGTGCCATGATTTAAAAAATGGAAAATGCAATATTTTTGTACTCAAAGTACAAAAGTATGAAATATAAAAAAATGAAAACATTGCTTATAAAAACTTATAAGCATTCGCAAATGTGAATGTCTCACAGGCCTGGATAATATTTTTGTGTGCCTTTATTGCAGCAATAGGATGCACATATTTTACAAATTAGGCTATGTAAGTAATTATTTCATAGTTATATAGTAAGAATTTTATGTGCACTTTATAGTAAGGGATATTAAATAATTAAAAAAAAGCTTTTTTTGTTTGTATTTTTTTCTTACAAAGGCTTTTTTTGTTACTTTGTATGACGTTTGAGTTACTTAAAATGTCATGTCAGTTATTTTGTGGTATATTTATTTTTATGGAATGTACCTTTACAGTTACTTTATAATTACCAGATTATACAAGAGTAGAATACAAAATATATATTCAGTCGATACGACGTGTTAAGGAATATTATTAAAATTGTCATGTGTGATCTTCATTTACTTGACACCTCTTTGTAATTCAGACTTAAAGCGTGCAAGCACCATTATATGCAGTAAGTCTTCGAGGATATTGTAGACTACTCTGCAGACTTAAGGTAATCGTTTCTTCGAATATCATTAAAGCCATTTTTATTGCTTATAAAACAACAAAAATTCTCCGAACAAATTTTCATTAGTTATAGCTAAAATCATATTCGAGTTTAGGGGCTACGATGCCTAATGGTTTGCAACAGGATCCGGAGCTTAAAAGTTAGAAAATATGAGGCATAGTTGTGAGTTGACTAATATTCATAATTGGTAACAAAAATATACTTTAACTTAATTAATAAAATCTGTTAATTCAGATCATTTGATGTCTCGAACAGAATAGTAGTTCGTTGTCCTTGTCATGAATAGTCTAATATTTAATTAAATTATAATTTATACCTGACACCCAATAATGTTCAAAGTAGGTTTTTGTAATAGGTTTTACAATTCTAAATATGAGACGTAAAACTAGAAAGTCGTAATTACTATCATCTTGATGCACATAACGATTAACGAGCTATAAATACTACAGTGTTGCTGTCTACAGATTAATAGAATATTAGATATGGTTTTAAAGTGTATTAATTTAATATGGCAACACTTACAATTTTTGAAAGTAAATTATTTATTTGACAACTAACCTATTGAATCTACTGTAAAGACTGATTTTTTACAATTTATACTTTAATAATAAAATAAATAAGCTAGTGAGTGCAAGCACCGGTGGAAGCGGCAGTCACAATTAAACCATACCGGTATTATTTGTAAGTATTTTATTTGTCTTTACTCTCGTTACTATAAAAGGAAATAGAGGTTTTTGTTAACATCACCGTTTATTCTAAATTTACAACAGTTACAAGCTATTCAGTAGCGGGCTTTATTTACTTACTATAAAATGTTATAGTCAATATTAACATTTATTGTATATTTATAATGATCTTACATCGTAATGTTTAAAATTACGGAAACAGCTTCAACAATCATAATATAAGAAACTAGAATGTTATGATATTTAATACTTTGGACTTGATACTATGCTAAATTTATCTAATTTAATTTCATTTAAGACACACATTATTATGCTTTAGAATACATATACTTATAACAATGTGAGTACTTTATATAAAATTTTCATTGCTTATAAAATTAGTGTCCATTAATTAAATGAATATACTAATAAATTCATTATAAAAGAATATTATCTATTACTATGCAAATAGTAAAAACATTTAGATAGAGTTCTCTTTAGTATTTTCACTTTATTTTTTTATTTGTTGTGTATCACAGAATATTATTAGGTACAAAAATCTGTTTGAGTGAATATTTTAGGTACTTATTAATAATAATTATTGTATATGTAATTGTAAAAGAGACCATTGTGGTATAGAGAGCCACTGACTACACACAAATCTGTCCAACTGTACAACTTTACATACATATGTATGTTGCTATGTATGTTGGTGAGTTCTTCAGTGATACCATACATGTGAATGATTATATGAAATAATAGTTTTCAATTAATTCTCATTTTCCTGGTCTGAGTAAGAGAACATGTGGTGTTGCATTATGTTACAGCACATATGATGTTGCCTTAAAATAACTAGAAGGTGTAAGACTTAGTGTCTTTACAAATCTTTTTGGCTAATAATTGATGTATATAATATTAATTATGTACTATATGTGCTACTCATAGAGAATTCAATATTTTATTGCACATTATATCATTTCTGTACACTAGTAAACTTTTTTTTGTTTTATTCAGCTATCCATATCTTTAAAGTGGAGAAAGTAACTATTAGTGTGCTTCTATAAATTGAAATCAATATGTCGATTGAATCAAACCGGTGCCTCTTGAAAACTGTTCAAGAGGCGTGTGGTCAAATCCCACTGTATTAAAATTTTTATACGTTTTCTAAATATGTCTTTTTCAATTTCCTTAGTGTGGGAATAACACTTTAAAAAATGTTAACAAAAAAATAAGCTAAAGTTTTAATCTTATATCATCACAGTAATACTATTTTCATCTAATTATTTCTTAAATTAATGCAAATTTAATGTTATTATAGAGGTGTCTACTCAAGCAGTTGCTTGTGATGTCAGCATATGAACATTCTAAAGATTTATATAGATAAGATTTATACATCTATTATTTACCCCTTGGAAAATATGTAATCATATTTTCCATATTTCCAATTTTGTTTTACGCTTGAATTCTCAAAACAATATTATAACTAGCAACCTACTCACGGCTACGAACGCGTGAATGAAAAACAATGAAATTCCTGTAAAATAATTAAAAAAAAACTAGCCTATATTCATCCCAAGATACTTGAGGTATCTTTATATTAAATTTGGTCACAATCGAGTCAGCTGGTTAACCGTGACCATCATATACAGGCAGACAAATACTTACGTATTTATAATATTAGTATATATATATATATTACTAAAAGTACTACTAAAAGTTGTATGTTATACAAAACCTATCTACAATATTTCACTTAATATATATATGTATTTCTTTTAATTTAATACTTTTTAGCTTGATTAAAATTCAATATTAATGTAAAGGCAGCTTCCATTCAAAAGCTTTGCGGGCTCCTTAAGAGCTATGTCAAAAGAGTGCGGGTGGCAGGATGCGCCGGGCGGGCGGCGCATTCGCCCTGCGTCAGTACCGCCAGTCGCCCGCCGCCGTGCGCCCGGCCGGCCGCCGACCTTACGACCTCTGTCACCGCACATCACTTTGTTATGCCATACACGCTTTATTAAATAGATATATAATGTAAAAGATTTAAAACATTATAAGCGATTAGAATAATATATTTACTGCAAAGTACATATAAAGTTGATATTTATTTGTTAAGATTTCTTAAAAGTTTAATATATGTTTGTGAATACAGATATATTATATAAACAATTAAACAATTATGTTTAAAAGTTGTTGTGCACGGCCAAACAAAAAAATTTGCAAGAGTAAATCAAAATCTTTAAATATGGATTCTATCGCAGACTCTTCAGAAAACAACAAAAACTTAGAGATCAATGTTAAAAGCAATACTGATTGCGTTACAGAAAACGCCCGAGAAAGTACGAATAACTTGTCTTGTAAAAGTTTAAACATGGAGGGTAAGGAAGAAAAACATAAGTGCCCTGTTTTGGCTAACATTACTAGTGCGGAGTCTAATGATGGCAATGCTGCCAATGACTGTACTGATGAAGATGCTGAAAGTACAGATGACGTTTTCACTAAAACCGATTTCATTAAAAAAAGATTTTCTGTGGATTACAAGAAAAATCGTATTCAATTTAAGAGATACTCTATTGATTGCAGTAGGAATGTTGCCACTTTAGAAGACCTTGCAGATCTTGAAAAGGAATTAGCGCGAACAAATGTAGATGTTCGTATAGGGAGACGCAAATCAACTGGCATTTTAAAATCGACATCTGACAGTGGAGATATAGGTGATAAGCGTTTAAGAATGGCACAAGAGCCTAGTTCGGATGATGACGATGATGTGTTCGAAAGGGACGGGTTAGTAATTGAAACAGAGGGGCCACGAGAACCACCAGCTACTCCTGTAGGTCGCGATGAATTGGCTTTACGCAGACATCGTTTCTTTTCGGATTTAGTATGTGCTGCTAGAGCAGCTGTAGAGCATCGAGTTAGATTTGATCCACTCGGACCAGTCGTTGCTGATGCGGGTAAGGGTTAAATATATATATTTTGAAATAAAATCACTGCGTGTTTTTTTATACGCATTTAGTACTTTTTTTATTAATACACGTAAATTTGAGGTTAAGTTTTTTCGATCATTAAATAAGATAATGTCAGTTTTAAAGTCGACAAAAATCAATGCTGTTGGCGCTTATCCAAATAGCGATTCGATCTTGACTTCATCTTCCGTAAAAACTAAAGCCGGAAAAGCATGTAAATCTAAATAGTATTATTCATACTAGAATCATGAATAAAAACGATCACAGCATAAAATTACACTTCATCATCGAGCTTCACGCCTTTTCCCACTTAGCAGGGAAGTCAGAGAGAACTTAGTTGATACTAAGGCACTCCCATCTCCACCTAATATTAAAAGCAAATTGGTCATATAATAAAATAAAAATTAATTTTAAATCATGATCTTTATCATCAAAACCTGTATGATACTTACAATTCTTTATATACGATACGTTGTTTTTTTTAATTTCAATTCATATACAAACAATATTCTATCTTGTACACATATATTGTATATAAACATAATGAAGATGAAATAAATAAATTCCATCGGTATTCCCATTATTGGCCTACCCGTTCGGTAAAATTTATTATTATTACTTTGAAAGCACTTTTATGACACTTTTAGGGCCACTTAGGATATAAAATGCTTAATGTCCGTAAAATAAAACAGACATTGCACTCGTTCAGTTCTTGAGTTCCAGACACATTGTCAATATTTTGATTTAAAACTTCGAGCCTGAAAATTTTGAATTAATTTCTTTATACGTTATTTTGTCGAATAGACGAACAATGTGTTGGCATACATTCTTATTTTGTAAGTGTAAGGACTAACGGTAAAATGTATTAATTAATTAAAAAGCAACGCTAGTTGAATATAATTTTTTTTCAAACTGCGTATTTAATTAGATGGAACCGGCATATTTCACATTTAATATAGGAAAAGTACCGCACCACGTATTTTACTTGTATCATAATTGATCTCATAGAACTTTTTAATTAACACAAGCGACTTATTTTATCATGCCGTAGAGATATTGTAGTTTTGGCTGTAATTGCTAATTTTTGATTGTTCATATGGTCGCGTCACGGTAATGACTCATTAACGATGTAACTACTAAACTGGGCGAGGCGCTCACAGCCATTATGTCGACCTTAGCCAAAGTTTCTAGAGAACGAGTGACCGGCAAAACAGCCGCTTGGTCTGATTCACGGTAACATCCGTCCTCGGACCGGCTGGAATCAGTGTTGGACGGCGTACGCGCACGCCTACACGTTTCTAGATATATGCGGTCAGTGTGTGTAATAGTGTTTATTGAATATAAATAACATTTTGTGTGTGCAAGTTTTACCAGTCGAACTAGGGATTGAGCCGAGGTAAATATAACAATGTTATGTCCTTTTATTTAAACTTATACTTTTTAATCAGTATTAACACGTATTCATATGTTGATATTGCCAAAATAAATCCATAATGATAGCTCGTATCGCGTATCTCTATAAAATGGAAGTAGGTATGACTTACCAGATGACACATCTCGTCGTTATGTACTTTTTTTTAATTTGTTATCACGGCTAAAAGTAACGCTTTTTATATGAAATTGTTATTTGATCAAGTAAAACACAGCTGCTATTATTATTTTAATGAGCCTTCTATTAAATATTGTAACAAAATTGATTACCTATCTATTACAAGTGTTTTAATTTAAACATTTTGTTAATGTATTACTAGTTCTGAAGTAGTTAAATGTGTGTGTATTATATACTTATAATAATAATTTAAATAAATAATATAAAGGTCACTAATAACTTTTAAAAATAATTTTAACATTTCATATCCTTATTTATTAATAAATTAGTTAAAAGTAATTTAAATTGTATGCACAGAAACGGATTAGGTAAGGGTTTCACTAGTTTAAGTAACTATCCAAAAAGCAAAACTGGATATGTAATAGAAATATATTGGTTTTACACCATTAAAGGAATATCAAAATACATAATTATTTAATGTTAACACAAGGCAATACAGTTAACAGTTGCTGAATAAAAATACTATTCAATCTGGGTCATATTCATGAAATAAGCTGCAAAAAATATTTGGCAAATTAAGCCCTACGCTTTGGTTTGAGCTGTATAATTTAAATGCGGTTGCGACGTTCTTTGACATGAATCCTGTAGTTAGAAATGTACCGACTTTGGGTGCTTAAGGGTTGAAAAAGCAGGCTGAACGATTTGAATACGTTGTACTTGTTTTTATTTATACTACATATATTTATTTTCAGTTTTTTATTATCTTCTCTTAAGGTTTTTGATTTTCAAATGTAATGTTATATAGTGTGCGCGTAAGTCTAGCGTGACATGGTTAGCTTAACTATGTGTAATGCAATGCGATGCCTATTTTGGTCTATTGCTAGCCGACTCATATACTCTGGGTACAGATGTTGTTTATATAAATTAAATTATTTTTTGTTAACATTTTTTAAAGTGTTATTCCCACACTAAGGAAATTGAAAAATACATATAAATTATTTTATATGCGACTAGAAATAATTGAACAAGAACAATTGAATTTAACTTTATTGTATAATATTGTTATGCTTTTTATAAATGATATTACAATATGAAGTAATACAAAATCCATCAAAGTGCATTTATAAATGTATGTTTTCTTAGAGAACGTAACATACTGAATGTATTAAGGTTCCCTATTCATGGGTTTTCAGGTGGCGGTAAACCCAGCACCAGACTTAGTTTTTCCAGTTTGTGAAAACTAAAATTTTTAGTGGAACTCTACTAGACCATCGTCTGTACTTTGTACGTACATTCATGTCTGTCTGTACAGTCGACTGTAATACAATAACGTCATTTACTCTAATACAAATAACAATTGTATTGTCAATGAGTAATACGATTATCTATCGTAGTGAGTAATAATTGATATTAGGTCTATTAGTGGTGTATTATTGCTACCTTGTGGTAGAATATCAAATTATGTGCAAGTCTGACATTAAGGTATATTAATATTACATTACATAGGTATGTTTACATGTATATTCGCCAAATTACGAAAAACAGAGACTTTCTACTTATGATGTGACTTGTTCGACAAATCTCCTTAAATTACAGCTTGCAGCAGATTTTATAGGTTTTAAACAATAGCCCCTTTACACTCCCTCTCCTGACAGTTAACAATATAAACGTGCAGTAGTTTTTATTCTTTAAAGTCAATTATTTACTATAGGTAATTTTTTTTTTTGTATTTTTAATATGCATTTACGTTAATTCTTGACACTATACTACTTGTCTATTACGATTAGCAGTCACATATTACCTGCCCTAGTTTTGCCAAAGTAAACTGAATTACATGTCTAATGGCAACTAGTACAGGCCATTATGATCTTGGCTTCCCTTATAAAGAGCACTTAGTTCGAAAGTACTCATTTTTTAATAAGTACTAAATATGTAGGGCATTTAGCGACAATGAAAAATGATTCAATTATGTAATATAAAGTTCTTGGAAGCTGCAAATTTTCCGGTTAAATACTTTTAAAATACCTTCGTACCTACTTATTTTAATTTTAAGACTGTAATGTAATTGTTCGTGTTGAATCGTTACATAATATGATGGGATTCAGCACTTACTGAATACTTACTTACCTTACCTTAAGGTATTTACCTTATCTGTTTAAATACTTGTCTTTATATTTTTAACTAATGATCCGCTCGCTACTTCGCCCGCGTGCACTATATTTGTTTCGTATTTTCAGCGGCCTTTTTGTAAAGGAATGGAATTTCTGGAAAATATAAAAAAAGTAGCCGAGATAGTATATAAAATTTCATCTCAATCGGTTGAACGGGTTGGCCGTGAAATCTTTCACACTTGTAATATTAGTATTATTAGTATAGCTTGCTTTACCATAGGTATCTCTTATTGGTAAGTATACAATAATACTTAGTAAGACCTTATAATTGTACACCACAATTGGTGCAATCAATATTTTGGTTTGAGTATTTTATCACCCAAATATTTCTATTTTGCGATATCTTCTTAGATATTAGTTTAAACTATTCATAGTTAAGGGGACAAATATTCTATATTAAATTTCCGTGCGAACAAACACATTTATTTAGATATAGATTAATAAAAAATGTGTCAGATAAGCTTCGCAAAAACTAATATTCAATATTTAATTAAAACCCTAAATAAACAGATGCCGAAGACCCTTGGTCGTATCATTATAAATTTATCGAATTTCTTTCGTTTGTAAAATTTCTGTTTTATATTATTTACTGTTAATAAGGAATAAAGTTTTTATATAAATAAATAAATGATGTTTTGCTGTATTTCATAGCTACATGAGCTCCTAGTACTGACGTCACTGTTTCCTGCTTCACTGCTTTCCGTTTGACGATTTGAATAATAATTTGTTCGTGATGTCTGTTCGTTTTTACGGTCTTTATTCTGTTAGAATTATTTCTTTATTTGAAACTATCTCAACAGGAATAATTATTGAAAATAGATTTTACAAAACATAACGATTCGAACTCTACAATACCTATCTAAACTGTGGTCTCAAGTAGACACGACTAATCCGATTATAATAATTTCATGTAAAATATGTAAAATCGCGAAATCCAAATGTTTTATTATTGTTTCTTGAGTTATTGACATACTCATACATGTAACGTTTTGTCGACGTCAGATATAAACAAGAAAGGGGCTACCTACAGTACGTTTCTTGACAATGTGCCAGATCAAATTTAGAACTATTTTCTATTTAGTGCTTAAATTACACGACTTTATCCTTATTTTGGGATATCAAGAATTATTAACATAAGTAATAGTTATTATTGTAATGCTTTTAAAGTATTTTTTTTTCTTTTGTTTCTGATTAAATGTTTCACTTTGCTTTATCATCTTTTCGTCGCAGCACTGAGCACTATCGCGCGATATCAGCCACTAACTTAGTCATTTGATAATAAACATCCATTGACACTACATTCACTGTGAGATCATTACTTTGTGTAAATAATATTATTTTATTGTATTTTAAAAGTGTTGTTTTTTGAAAATAACGTACATACGTGATTAAAAAATTGACAATGGATAACGGAAAGGGTGGTAAAAATATGAGGCATCTCATAGAAATGTTTGAAATTCATACTTGTCAATCTGAGGAAGAAGAGGGTGCGGTCAATGATATACTTTTTAAATCTAATGAAATAAAAGCGGAATTGCAAGGTATTTTACTGGATCCTAATATAGTATTCGTAACTTTGTGGTACTAGTACATTGTAAGGCTAATATAAATTGAATATGATAAAATGCACTATATATTATTGTCGTGTATACTTTTTCCTTCAATAATCTGAAGTAGTGTATATAGTATATAGATGTCCTAATCTAATTGTGATAAGATATAATAAAATATAGCTGATCCTATGAGTATCCTTGGGTTAGTAGCAGTAGCAAAATATCTTATTAATATGATAATGGAATACATATAAAAAAAAGGTTCTCTCTTTCTATCACACTGTCGATCTGATCTATATCATCACACGTTGTATATTGATATAATTTATTATTAATAATGCGGTATTTTACATAATTATTTATATAATAACAAATATACAATTGTACATAGACCTAAACATTTTTTTTTACTGTTTACAATATAATAAAATGTAATCATTCTCCCGAGTATTCATGGAACACCACCACTGCTACGATGACCCCGTTTATGAGATGATGACTAACACTTATAATCTACTTTATAAATTTAAGGATTTTTATATTCTTTTATGGTTATTGACATAATGATGTATATCTAAATATAGTTGTTTTATGTTTAAAAAATTAATAGTTTCCTTTTTTCAATAGGTAGTGAGATCGAGCCTACTGCAGCAGCTCATAGTCCTGCAGCTGATCTGGAAACACTCATCGAGCGGCTTGAACGTGTGACGTCACGTTTAGAGCGCCTGCCCGTTCTGCGCGAGCGCACTCCTAGCCCGGCTTGTTCTCCGGTGCTACCGCCTGTCGCTGACAGTGCATCAACTTCACAAGCCATCACTTTTATAGAAACTGACGATATGAGTATCAACGGATACCAGGACATAATGCAGGTTAGCCAGATTATTTACTGGACTTAATTATATTGTTTTTAACCCTTTCTTTTTATTGGAAGTTTTACATAAAAAACAAATATACTGGCAATATACAACATATAATATCTATACCTACATTATATGATTTGACTATGATACTTTAATTCAGTAGATTACATGCATTTGATTTGAAATAACAATAAATGTACTTATACAAATGCCGCGACCACATGTTATGGATAAATAGCAACCAGCTCTGACTTAATTTGGATGTGAAAACCATTTTTTTTATATAAAAGACTTTTTGACATGTACGAAATTTTGAATTTGTAAAATGTACGTATCTAAAGCGTAAATTTAAATATAAAACGTAATTTACTATACAATACAACAACGTTTAATTTTTTAATTTTTATGGATTAATTAATACTGGGAAACATTTTCATAAATATACATTTTTTCTATTTTATTAAAAAAGCAATACCTTAAGGGCATAGTCGTCACAGACTTTCTTAATTGTGATAACTTTTAAGCTCAAAGCACTGTTTAAAAGTTAATTAAAATATAAATTCCCTTAATGTTCTAAAATTTATGAAACCATACTTTACTTAAAATACTTCTAGAAATTTTTTTAAGGGCGGATTAAAAGCAAACAAAAAAACAAATTTGATGAGGATAGCCGGTTTACCTTTCGCTTATGAGACTTAAAATTGTTTTTTTATATAAAAACTTTATTAGAAACGTACACAACCTTACTTAATGCTATCTTATATAAGACTTAATATATTTCATTTATCATTGATTAAGAATTTTTAATAATATGCTTATGATTCATACAGCAATAAAGAATAATGACATTCATTTAAGTGTGTTGTATACCACAATATTCTTTTTATATTTACAAGCAATTTGAAAATTATATAAAACATTAAGAAACAAAAACAGTTTACGCCTCCGTCCCTGTTTTATCGGGTTACAGTTACATTGAAAAGTAAACAAATTGAACAAACAGGGCAGTTAATCGACATTGATTGGTTTGTGATACTTCTTTTGGACAAACAAGCGAATTGCACAAAGAAAAACCTTCCCCTTCATTTATTATTATTTCTTTATTGCATAAATGTATTAGATGCCAGTGGGATGCCAGACGATGATCTAACCATTGACAAGTAATGTAATAGTAGTCTACTAGTTGACGATGATAACATTCATCAATATTATCAACAATTACAGTTATCAATTCGTATTGAATTGTATATTAAACTAGTTATAGTCCACAATTATGTTACCATAAAACGTAAAATCTGTTTTTATTCTCGTTTCGGTGAGAATTTTGGGTGATACTCTCTCAGTGACCTCAACTCACCAAGAATTTTTAAGATTAGTTTTTTAAAGTGTTATTCACACACTTAGGAAATTGAAAAACATATATTTAGAAAACGTATAAAAATTTGAACGCAGCGGGATTTAAACCGCGCCTTTTGAAAGCCGAGGCAAACCTTCAATAGCCGCGGGTTCAAATCCCGCTGCGTTCAAAATTATTATATTAAACTAATGATTTAACTTTGAAGAATAATATAGTAGAAGAAAATCACATCAAGTGTGTAAGATTAATAGTAAAATTCTATGATAGATTTTTAAGGGTATCATTTCATACTACTTTAACTTATCAGACAAAACACTCACGTTTTGTAATACCACTACGTTGTCGGCATTTTGTACATGATTAATTGCTACCCTACCCCTAATCGATTTCTCTCTAACCTGTATAATTTATAAAAGCAATATTTACTTAAAACTAAAATCACTTGAAACATATTATGAAATATATTGAGTGACTGTAATTTTTTCCAATTATAATCTTATTACGTTGGCCTTCTTGTATATATTGTGTTTTTTATAAAACGAAATAATTTAATATCTTTGCATTTAAAATTTATATAATTATCCTCATTAAAATTAATTTAATAAAGAACACCTTTCATTTCTTATATTGCAAATCATGAATTTTAATAAAGAGCATGGTATTTTTATTTAATTATTTAAAAACACGTTTTTTTCTGTACTATAGTATGTATTTGTATTAACAATAAAATATGATAAGTAAATCTTCATAATATAATAAGTGAATCATGTAACCGATGAAATCTTTGCAGATATTTTTTGGATATTCTCTTTATTTCTTTGTTACTTTCTATGGAATAAAAGTATTTTTTTTGCATATATGGAACCGTTAGTTTCTGCAAACGGTCCTTGACAAATAGCTGTGCGGTTCATTACTCATTTGGCCCCTTATGATTGAATCATGTGTAACGTTTATTCCAACTATAAAAAATATTACAATCTTTCGTAAACATGTCGTTTGCGTGTAGAATTGATGGTGCTCTTGTCGCAGATTGCGATGTTCTTAACGGAATACTCATATACATATGTTCTATATATTGTATGAAGCAGGCGTTAGAATTTCATATATTTTTAGTAAAATATATTTTTTTATAAATTATAACGCGATTATATTATAAACGATAAACGATATAAAATATATCTTTTTATTTTTCTCATATTGTTCGTTACAGTTCAAAACATTATACATTACTTATTTTTCTTTTAATATCGTATTTATTCATAATGTTAATTATTATACTGCTTTATTGTTTAAGATCTACTACAAAAAAAAAGAAAGATGAACGCTGTTCTAAAGTGCAGGTCATTCACTTTCGAACTAACAGTAACTAAGAAAATTTAAAACGAGAAATATATGTTTATAGCTTATTTACATTTTATTGCTATCAATAATTATAAATGTGAATAGCAGAAGCATAGTATTTTTAAATATACAATCTACACAGACCTGTAATATTGTGTCTACTTTACAAATTAATAGATAAGAACCCTACGGCAATAAAATGTTCCTGTCGGAAAGGCATGGCATATTTGGTAAAGGAATTAGTAATTACAAATTTTTAATTAACTGTGAACTGAAATGGGATTTATCTAACTCAGATTTCAGTTATTTTGTAGTAGATTATTACTAAATAACAGAACATTATATTTAAATGCTAAAACTAATAATAACATTTTTATTGTCTTAGGGACCACTGCTTAGCTACCTACAGCTGTCGAAGAAGCTTGGCGGGGACATTGCCACGCACGCTAACCTCGTTAACGATGCTTTTCAGTAAGTCCATTAGTATTTTATGATGTTTATGACATTTAAAAATGTTTTATTTTATACCAATAAAAGCTAGAAGTATTATATATTTAAATAATATATTCCTATATAGGGAACAGTTTCGCTATATACAGCTGGCGACGTCTCGGTCTAAGCCATCGCAGGCCGAGGAGGTACAGCTCTTAGCGCCAACTAGTGAAAAGATCTCGTCCATCCAACAATACCGCGAAAAGAACAGAGCATCGCCTTTTTTCAACCACCTCTCTGCTATATCTGAGAGTATCCCCGCATTGGGATGGGTCGCTGTATCCCCCACGCCCGCGCCGTACGTCAAGGAAATGAACGACGCCGGCCAGTTTTACACGAACCGTGTTCTGAAAGAGTGGAAGGAGAAAAACAAGACCCACGTTGAATGGTGTCGCGCTTGGGTGCAGCTGCTGTCTGATTTGCAGGCGTACGTGAAACAGTATCACACAACAGGATTAGTATGGTCTGGTAAGTGATTTACATTTTTAGACACTATAATAATATGTATTTGTATTACAGAAAAAATATGCCGCAACTTTATGTATAGGAATTTGTAAACCCAAAAGCTTTCATCATTTTATACTAGCTTACGCTTTTCTACTACACAATATATAAAAAGAATCGAACTTATACCGTTAATAACAACGAAATATATAAAAAAATTTTAATGAAGTGCGGTTATGATCTTATTGGTTTAAAACATTTTGTTCATAAACGTTTATTACTTATAAAAGTAGGTCGCAGTTGTAGGTAATGTTAAACTTTGAGCATATAATATTCGCGTCGTGGTTTTAAACAAGTAACCTTGAAAAATTTCATAAAGGACCCGCATTATTTTAATTAACATGAGCGTGTTCTCGTATATTATATGTAATTTGCCAGGTAGCTTTCAATAGTACATTAACGCTTTATATTACGTCGTGAGGTATGTTATATTACTGGAATTTCGGAAGTTTCTACTGAAAATAACGTACAAACTGGTTAAAAGTAATTTTTTATTATTATTATATTGTAAAGCTATTATTATTTTAAAAAAAAAACTAATATTAAATAAGAATATTTTGACTAAAATAAAATTATTATAAATACATATAATCCGTTTCTATTTTTTTACAAGTTTTTAGTTTTTTGTGTAAATTTTTAAGCAAAATATTATATAATTATTATTTATTATGTTCTTTATAAATAAAATATTTTGTCATTAAAACATAAACAACAGCTGTTATTGTTTATTATTAGTATTATAAGAGCATATTGCAGTCCTATAAAACGATAAAACCGGGTGCTATAATACTTTTTATTTGAACTTTATTTCGATCAATCCTAAGTATATTTGTCCGAAGACAAGGAATCGATATCTTTATTGGATACTTCCAAGAAAGATTGGACAAACTGTACTTGATATCATCCGGGCGTTGTTGAATAGGGATCTTTTACATAATTCGTGCTCGCAAACAGTAATAACTGCTTGCATATAGTTTCTTTTAGCTTTATGAAATGTATAAGTAATCTAGCAAATTTACTATAAACCGCGGTATTAACTATTGATAATGGTTATAATTTTAAGATTTTTTTATACTTTGGTAATTGTAACATAATCATATATTATTACAAGACTATACTATACCTATTGAATTTTTCTATTCTAGTAATACTTTAATTTACATTGCAAACAGGGGAAATTATGGGAAGATAAAGACTGTAAAGTATTATTAATATAGTAGAATATCGTCACGGACTAATAATTAGCGCTGTTTATTTGAAATATTGCAGCGTTGTTTTATAGCGGCAAGCTATAACAGTTGTTATACGAGTTGAATACAAAATGTAGCTTATCTACAATATTTCATTACTTAGTCGTAAGCTTGAAATATGAAAGTAACATTCTTTCATGAAAATGATAATATTCTAACGTTAAGGAAGATTTACGGTAATATTTAAAAGAATTATAAGAAAACACTGTATTACTGCAACAATTAAAATAGGATTAAATCGAGGTGCCACAACACATGCAGTGCACACATGATTGTAATCGCTGGTTAGTAAAAAGTTATCCTACAACTGTAACTCAAACAAGTACTTATCTTGTCTCATTTCTTATTCCAGTGGCGATGAAAAAATACGCCAAATACTGTCTGGATTCTTAATTCCTTAATGAAATCAAACAAAGAATAATTTTGCAGATTTTTTTATTACTTTTGTTTATTATGCGGGTACTGAGCTATATAAGGGCGATAAAAATATAAAAGGTATATAAACAGACAAAAGAATAATTATATTTTTCATATAAAATATTGTGTAGACCTATTTCACTAATGAAGAGGTGGACTCTGCCAACCATGACAATGTTATTGTGATGGTAAAAGCTTGATAGCGGAGAACGATATATATTTGTTACTAAAAGTCCTTTTATATAGGACCAGAGATATTGGAAATGAAAGTGCATATTATGCCACTTTAAAAATTTTCCCTTTTTTATTTTCCACATCTCTTCTTATATATTATACAATACACCGTCTTATAATGTAATATAAATATTACGCCATATATACCCAAAATGCCATATAGTCGCCATCTGTTCATTGCTCTTCAGGTGGGCCGCTATCATCAGGCAAGGGCGCCGCAGCACCGCCGCCTCCACCCGGCGGCATGCCCCCTCCACCGCCCGCGCTTCCCGACGTGGACTTCTCTGACATGGCGGCAGATGACCGTAGCGCTCTTTTCGCTGAAATCAACAAGGGAGAAGCTATCACTAGTAGTAAGTAATATTGGCAAAATAACTTATCACCTACAGAACATATTAAATTATACCCAGTGTAAATATGCTAACGACTTCCCAGTGTAAAAATTTCGTCGGGGATGGTCAACAGACGCTATCATTTTTTAGACTAGTATTATTTGACATATAAGAGTTTTCTTAGTTAGCAAAATTTTTATTTAAGTACGTAAAGTGTTTACTTTACGTACTTAAATATATTTTTTTGCTTATCGATTTAATATTTAAATTACTAGTTTTATAACATCCTTAAGCTCATATTAAACTTGTTTATAGAAACTTATAAAAACTACGAATATGTACTTAAACAGAGTCTAACTCATTTGTGAAAATCTCATTTGAACTATTTATATTTATTATACACCATTTTCAGTTTGAATTTATAAATACGTCCACTTCCGTTCTTCTAACTAAAAATCCCATCTAAAATTTGCTACAAATTCCATTAAAAAAAGTTCTAGAAAAATAACATTGGAATATTCTAGCGCGACTATTCATTCTTCTTACGATCTTTTATAACGTGAGAATGGCGTTTATAAGAGCGAACTTTGTTGTACTAGATTTAGAACGTAGGTATGATTTAGATCTATCCAGTAGAATATTATATTTATAGTGTATGTATGTATATACTGGATATGGCCGTAAAATATTCATCTCTTAATACACTTGCTCTACTATATGCACTGTATATGTTGTTACACTTTCGTCATTACACGTGGTCGAGATTGAACACCGTGTTTACAGAATTTTGATTTGCGTCTGAGTGACGAGATATTAATAAACATTTAATTTATATTAAATCAAACAACTAACAAATTATTACAAATGTATGACTTAACATTAATTCAGCGCAAACTAATTATCGTCTCTGGGTGTGGTTGTAACAATATTAAATTGTTAATATATATGCAACAGTAAACTTAGATTAAAACTAGATGCAAACAGATGATATAGGAATATTTTTTATTTAGTTTCTTTTACTTAATTTTGTTTTTGTCACATTAACTACATATATGTAATACATAATGTACTTTAACCTAACTTTGCTTAAATTGGCTTTCACTTTATTTAGGTCTCCGTAAGGTGACATCGGACATGCAGACCCATAAGAACCCGCAGCTGCGCGAAGGCCCGGCACCTTTCAAGGCAGCGGCTCCCAAAGTGCCTACAAAGCCACTGCCCACGCCCGGGGCTGGGGTCCTGCCCGATAAAGCACCTGTTTTTGCTAGGGACGGCAAGAAATGGATTATTGTAAGTCCTTTCATACTATTATTTTTGTTCAATTATTTACTTTCATATTGTCTATATGAGTAACATCTAGGTATATGAACATTTGCAAAGAGTTCGTTGCATTAAGTTGGACAAATTTAATTCGATATCTTTGTTCGATATCTATATTATTCATGGTATAATTTACTTATGTATGCTAGTCAATTACAATAAGCCGTTATATGTACATTGTTAACTGAGTTGTTTATGTATTTAGGCCTGTTGACATATTGTATTCAAGCAAACCTTCAGAACGCTTTATTTTATTCATTTTGTTGTAGCTAATATTGTTTGTCATACGTTTCAAATAATTAATGAAGTAGAATTTCTCATATTACAAGAGCATACAGAACATTTTATAAGTTTAGATATAATAAAATCTTTGACTTGTGCAATTTCTGCACATTTTACATATTTTGAATGGCTATTGCATAAGATTAATCTCTATTTTATAATATAATAATATATAACTAATATTTTAATATTGGAAAATACTTACCTATTCTTATAGAGCTTACCTGTCACCACGGTATACCGAAAATGTTTGAAACGTCAAGTTTTTTATAATGCTACACGATTAGTTCCGTTACAAAAATAACATTTATAAATCTTAAATACATCTTCATACATTTATTTGCAAATATATTTTGTTGAGCTTGAACAAAAAGCATATCACTTTCCTATACAGAAACAGTCAATTTAACATTTTTTAAGCCCTCAATTCTTCATCGAGTGCTCTTGGTAAAAATCGATTCGCTTGATGATAAGCATCACTTCGTGATGTTCATACACACATATATATATATACATGTGTGTGTGTATACATGTTACGTAATCAATGTAAAGTGCAAACAATGTAAATATTTCATTTTTGCATGCACGCTTTACGTTTTATATATCATATATAAAAATGAAATTATATTAGTCTCGCTAAAACTCGAGAACGGCTAGGCTGATGTGGCTAATATCTATAGAAGTCCAAGGAAGGTTTAAAAGGTCAGGAAACAAAGAAATTGCACGAAAAAAAAACAATTTTATTGTCCGATATACGTTGAGCGTACGTGTCAAACAAGATGCGTTCGATCATTTAATATTAAGCAAAATAGCTTAGACTATGGAATATTAAAAGATATAAGATTCATAAGTAAAATTCATATGCATGATTTAACGACATATAATTTAAGTATTCAATACATTGGCCGGTCATTTGATCTTTAGATTAATATTTATTATGTTTCTAAGAAAGTTTTTGAACGAGCTATAGACATTTGACAACAAATATGTCATTCATTTTTAACAACTCTGCGATGGTCAGAGAAATCACACCGGGTCCCGGGATAGTTCTTTTAAACAAATATAAGTTGTAATAAGCGTATAAGAATTTCAACGTAGCTGGATGTAGAACGCATGGCTTAGCGGTCAGAGCGCTTGAACGGTTTTCAAGAGGCGCGGGTTCAAATCCTGCGGCGTTCAAATTTTTATACGTTTTCTAAATATGTCTTTTTCAATTTCCTTAGTGTGGGAATAACACTTTAATAAAAAAGTTAACAAAATAGTTATTTTCTTTACAGTCCGTTGAAACAGATATAAATCAGGATGACGTATCAGCTATTTCAGAGAGTTTCTGAATTCAGTGGCATTCCTGGACTTCTACTTGCAATTTACAATTAAAAGTAGTATCATTTATCACCAAAAGTAGGATCAATTATAACCATAAATTTAACTTAACTTTGATTGTGCAATGAAACAAGGGTGACTGTAAAAAAGCGAATGTTATTGAGGCATCGACTATGAGGAGAAAATACAAGGAAGATGTCTCGATCCCGCGTATATCGATCGATATATTTGATTTTAAACGTATATAATTTGCGATAACGATAAACAAACCGCAAGGCCAAAGTATGAGGAACCAAGTTTCCCTGTCCTGTCCATGAAAATTATTTGCTTATGTCTCTTTTTGTAGAGAATGTCCTTCCGTGTTTTTTAATTTTGTGTTTCTGTTAATTTTTATTGAATTTTAAACATTATTTACATCTGAGGTGGTACGAAGTTGGTCAGGTCAGCTAGATAGTAATATAAATGCGGCCTATTTTATCAAAATTTTTCAAAGTAAACCTGAATTTGGTGAAATAAAATGTCATCAAAAAGGTTACATTCCTTTTACGACGGTAAAAGGTCTTTCTTAAGACGTTACATTTTAGTCGTCTGCCAACGAGACGCGTTGCCATATGCGTGTATTGTAAGTAGTAACCTACTTAAAATATGCCAAATTTTAAAAAAACAACATCTAGGTCACGGCCTATTCCAAAACTTTACCAAAAAAGGTAAAAAGTAAAGCATAATACCTTGTCCATAAAATTAAATTACTTTGATATCATATGTGATAATTTGTATTAAGTGTATTATGCATTTTATTTTAGGTCACCGTAAAGGGTAATAAACGTATGTTTATTACTTATTTATTTAACTAAAGTATGTAAAAGAATGTCAGTTATGTTAATTTGGCGGTTTTCCGCTTTCGTTGTAATGTCGAGAAACCCTTAGAGCGGAAATAATATGATGAGCTTGATATGAGTATGTCAGTCACTCTTGTGTTGGTAACTTGGTACTTAGATTGTGTACTATAATACATTCATGTGAATACAGTAAATATTGTATACTTTAATTTAATTAAGTAAACAACGATTTTTTGTATAAAAAAAGACAATTCAATATTACAAACAAAAGATATTTGCGTAATATACATTTCACAATCCTTTTTATTCTGCGAGTGGTTCACAAACATTGCGTATCTAGTATGTGGGCGTGAGGGGTCTTGAAAGTATGATTTACAAAAGACGCTCAGACACCAATACCCGAGGCGATTTCTTTTATACCGTTCCAAGTTTGCTAAAAGGACTCGTGAAGCGTTGAATTATAAATATTTCACCGACACTTCTTTCTTTTTGGCTAAACTATAAGTAGTCTTCTTTTTATCTAAACTATTAAGTAAACAGTGTGCTAACTTATATATTTTACACAAAGTTTCACAAAATTATATATTTTAATAATGATTAATTGTTTTTTTTTAAATCTAATAGGTAAAGTATAATTAAATGATAAGTGTCTTGATACTAAGTTTTCTCTGCTTACAATGCTATGCGGGAAAAGCGTTAAGCTGATGTAATAACAATACATGTTTATATGTAAGTAGATGTATATGGTATAAAATATTACCGTAATATTTGTAAAATATGACCGTTAGGCAATTATATACACAATATCATTATAAAGTATAGCAATTATTAATTAATCAATTTGATTGTCTTGTTAGGTTAGGTTTGTACACACACACACACACAAGAACTTCGATGTCACTATGTAAAATTATATTCGATCCACGTTATTACTTTCAACAAGCTAATTACAATGGAAAAAATAGTTTCGGCTATCAGCAACAAATATATGAAAAACTTAATTTAATACGTTGATCTCAAAATATAAACACCGATCACAAACCTTGTATTAATTATGTCCTTGTATAATTTTTCAAGTGTATTTCCTTAATATCTAAAAATATTTTTGTTATTATTGTTGTTTGTTGACAATAAACGCGCTCTAATAAGACAAAGCGTATCGAATTCCGCCGCGTACAACGTTGTTCTGTCGATTCTGTTGGAAAGCTCAAACGGTTTTCAAGAGGTGTGGGTTCAAATCCCGCTGCGTTCAAATTTTTATAAGTTTCCTAAATATGTCTTAATCAATTTCCTTATTGTGGGAATAACACTTTAAAAAATGTTAATAAATATGGAAAGCTGATATCGCGAGTGTCTTGCTATGCGGGAAAAGGCGTGAATCTGCTAAGAAAAAGAAATAATATTTTTTATTACGCAAAACCGCTGAACAGAACAAGTAAATGAAGAACACATACTTCCAGGAATACCAAAGAGGCAACGCGGGTCTGGTGGTGGAGAACGCGGAGATGAACAACGTGGTGTACATGTTCCGTTGCCGCGACTCCGCCCTCACTGTGTGCGGGAAGATCAACGGCGTGGTGCTCGACTCGTGCACCAAGTGCTCCGTGGTCTTCGACAACCTCGTCTCCAGTGTGGAGTTTGTGAACTGCCAGTCCGTGCAGATGCAGGTTAGTGACCGTTCAAATTTATCATATTAACCAACAATATGTAATTTCCAGATATCCTCTCTTAATACTCTATTATTCTCCCCAAGGAACCTGCATGCGTGCTTCAATTTCAGATTTCTACGCTATGCGTTGTCTGTCCGTCGCTAATACTATAACGGAACAGTTTTGTATAAATAGTTTTAAGAGCCCCTATGTTTGAGCTATAATAGCTTGTATTAATATAATAATCTTGGAAAATATTTTTATTAGTGCATCGCAAAATGGATATCAAAATTCTTACGTACTTCTTTATTAAAATTTCACAATCCATTGGTTGATTAAATATTTTATATGGCAGCAATCTCGAGGTTCTGGGCATATGAGGAAGTTATGTTGATTAATTATGTAGCTGTAACTTATTGCTTACACGCCCGTTACTCAATTTCAGCCAAAATGAACGGTTTATTTGGCAAAACCGGTACCAATATGCGATCGATATTCAATATGACACATGTTTATATCGACAATACATAGTTAAATCTGAACATGTCGTCTAGTCGTAAATCGTAATTGTTGTTTACATGCTTTGTAACTTTGTGGACACAATCAGCCAATTTAGGCTTATAGGCTTAAGGTTTAAGAGTAATTTATATTAAAAAATTTTGACGGAATGTACTTAGTTAAGTTTATATTTGAAATATTTATTGATTATTATTTTTAAACATGCAGGCATTTTATATGCAAGGCATTTTATACGTAAGTAAACATTTTGCGGTTTCTTTTAACATATTGCGACGAGTTTCTATAATGTTAACAATATGTACAAAACCAGGTAGAAAAACTCAATAAGTATTCAAATTGTACACGTGTGACAGACTTGAATAGAAAATCAATGACAACTGTGAACTAATCATAGTGAATCACGTACCATTATATATTATTTGCTAACGAACTTATTGAATACTTTTTATAATATTATGCTGTCTTTTATTGTTGTACGAACGTTGTAAAACCATTTTTTATTGTACGTAACATTTATTACTATTACAATGTGTAAGTTTTATTACATTAAAATAAAATCATTTAAAATATATAAAACTTATTGCAAGTGGTCGCCATTGGCTGCGATACAGTCCTTTAAACGTTGAGGCCAGTTATCGTTGGCAGGACGCACTCTTCCTATAGAAAAATATTTCAAATTATTATGGCGGTTAAAGCTAGCCTTATTCTCTAAAACTGACCATATGACGGAAGACTATATGACAAAGACATATTTAGAAAACGTAAATTCGACGATTCCTTAGTGTGGGAATAACACTTTAAAAAATGTTAACAAAATAGACTATATGACAGCCAGTCTTCAGCTCTGATAAAGCCCGGAACGTTCCTTTCTAACTAAGATTGGGTGGATCGAGCTTTATGACTCGGCGCCGAGTCTTGCTGAAGGGACCATTTCTGATTATTGAACATGGTGTTGTTAAAAGGGGCTTAACCTTCTCAAGAATGCTATCTTCATATACTTTTACATTCACTTTGTTTTACATAAATATTACTATGTCACCTTGTCAAAGTTAACACCCCACCAAACCATCACTGAAGTCGGATAATACTTTGTTGACTAATTGGGAAGCTTCTTTAGAGCTTTCAGAATAAATACGGTCTTTTTGTTTCTTAAAAATGAACTCAACCGTAAACTAAACTCTGTGTATCCTGCCTTTGCATACCGCTTAAGTAATTCTTTTGATTTTTACCACCCTATTTTTTTAAATTATTGGTACAAGTTATCTTTAAAAATACGCAACATGGTTCAAGATGCTATTTTCATCTCCCGAGACAAAACCTTTTGCTTTCGGACAGGATTCCTTTGAATTATTTCCCTTACTGCTTTAATCGCCTTTCTTGTGCGCACACTATGTGGACGGCCAGATTTTTCTCTGTACACAAACAGAGGAGAGGGAGAGATGTCAATGTACCTATCGATAGCCCGAACATAAACATTTGATTAATACCAAGCGTATGGAGGCTTTTAAAAATTGTATTTAGCACCATACCTACTTAATGTAATACATTCGTATCTCTTTATAACCCTACTCCATTAGAATGTCACATAATATTTTACGATATATTTGCGCGAAAATAAGAAAACACAATAAACAAATATATAAAAATGATAGATTCCAAATCCAAAAGTAATATTTTTAATTACACCAGCTGTTTCTTACATAAAATATGCTAACGGTGTAGAATGAAATTTTGCATTGCAAGGAACAAAGCTTACTTAGAATTCATATATCTGTTTTTCGTATATGGTAATTGCGAATATGACAAAAGACGTGACGCAAAGTTATTAACATACATATATTTATTTATGATGGATTTGTTTTTCTCTTCTGGTGAACTAGATTTACTAGGTATTCTCTGGTTGCTAGAACAATATTACACTCCTTATGTAATATTATATAATAGAATGCCTGCCTTTTACTTAAAAAGAATAGACAAATTTAAATACCCTTTGGGACCTAGACTGATCTTGATTTGATTTTATTTATTTTTATATTTATTTTTTGGGGACAGTTCAAAAAATAGACATAATCAATTTCTTAGCTGGTCATATTGGCAACTTTATGGTAAACATTTGACCCAATTAAAATAAAAAAAAAAAAATGTCCGTTTTGTGTTTTTGCTACGTAATCTCTGCACTATTGCGCTGCGATTTAATTCATAAGTATGGTGTTATTAATCATTAATTGTAGTTACGTTCAACTGTAATATTTTTACAATAACGAATATAAAATTTAAAAATATAATAAAAAATCTGAATAAACAATTCAAGTCAAGAAACAATATACTTTATAAAAGAAAGGTACGAACTTCAAATAAATAGTAATTGATTCTATATAAATTAAAAAAATAAAAAATTAAAATAGGCAAAATAAAATAATATTTAATGTCTATCTGTAAAAAAATACTCAATATAAAACAAATTTCCATTCAATCATAAGATGTGTTCTTTTCTATTTCCACTTGGCTTCTTGTTTCTTCGGGCACAATAAATAAATCGCCGTACGTTCGGTTGCAATCGCAATTTTGTTCTTCACTATTATACATGTTATAGTATTCGTTTTCATCCGAACAGTTTCTCACGGCCGACGTATCCGTGTTATCGTTCTGAAATATTACTGTAGCCGTATTAATTATTAAGCGGAATTAAAACTCATGGACTTGCTATTAATAGCTAGGCTGGCTATGGTTGGGACTAATGAAATATGATTTTGGTCTACCCGGAGACCACAATCACAAGACCCTTTATAAATTTAGACAGAATAATAATAAACTACGTGTTTCTTATTTAATTTGGTAAAATCTTATAGACGTTTTCAGCCTCATTTGTATTGTATTGAATTAAGTTGCTTTGTTATACATACATCGTGATCATAAACGGGCCTGCATTCATTGTATCTCCAGCTCATTATATAGTCATCGTGGCAACTGTTAGTATTGTTTCTGAAATCACTGTCGGAATCCGAAGAATTGTAGAAATTCAACTTGGGTAATGCCCCTGAAGCTGCATGTGGGGCCACTTTCATATTATGCATATCGAAATTCAGGAGTGACAATGTATTACTATTTATAACCATGTTTAATGCTTTTTGCCAATCGTCTAGTAATTTCTTAACAGCATTCACCTGAAATTTTTTTTTAAAAAGTTTATATTGTCAACAAAATATTTTACTAAACATATTATGTTAACTAAAACAAATAGTTTATATATTACCTTTTTTCTTAATTTAGATTTGCTTTTCCTTAGTTTTATGTAGTGCCGGAGATATGCAACTTTGTATACAATAGTAACTTTCGCTATTTTAATATGATAGCCTTCTTTTTTATCTGTGTCGCCAACTGAAGTGTTCTCGATGTTTTCAACATTGCCGGGTTCGCCGGATTCATTTGCTGATGCATAGCCAGTAAAGTCACGATTCACAGGTTCACTGGAATATTGGCAGCAATTATTTTTATCTGCCTCATATTCCCCCTTTTGGTTGTATTTTAGCTCTTTAAGTAATTCCACAATAAGTTTATACTCTGAAATTTTGTTATTAAATTGTATTTATTAAGTTATTTACAGGCGAATTCATTTTATGAATTAAAATAGAAATCTGAAAAATAATCAAAACCATAATTATTACTGAACTTAATTTATTATTTTGTTACACTACGTCGCCGTCAGTAACTACCTTCTTCGGACACGTTATTGACGTTGAGGCTTTCATAATAAGTCGGTCGGTCGATTGTGTTTTTCAATTCATCGTTGATTGCAATTATTTCTCGAACTCGTCCTCTGACTTTATGGAATTCTTCAACTTTTTGTCTTAACAATTCCCCACGTTCGGCAAATTCGGAGCATCGCATGCTTATTTTTACGGTATTTACTATTTGAATCTGAAAATATATTACCTTAAATATAATTCTTATTCACAATATATATAATTGCTGAGCAATATACATGATTAGAGCACTGTAACCTGTAGTTTTATATCTTCTATATCTATCTGTTGTTGGTTCATTTTTTCTCGTGATGAAATATAGATATTTATAATTTTGTGTACATATATTCCCATTGGAACACATTTTATTAAAAAGACCATCTACATGAAAACAATTGAGGTTATTATATTATTTTCTCCATCTACGTCTCTAATGAAATTATAAAAGATAAATACCGTATTAAAAAATGAACAATGAATGTAAACTGCATATACAATCTTAAAAAGGAAGTAGCAAAATGGTATTCCGAATTGTTCTAATATAAATTGCCAATACTCATATAGGACTGATATCATGTCATCGTTTTTGACCTCGTCCACAGTAATTTGTTGAAAGTGCTCCTCGAAGTTCATTGTTTGAACTATTTTCCTCTAAAATACCTAATGTTATATTTCTAAACATCTAAAACATGAAATTCAAATCATAATTATTTTGTTTCAATCACGTTTATTGTCTGTAAAGCTTGCCAAAAATACGTCAATCGAAACGTTTATTATGTCAAAATTGTGACGTTCTGAATATTCTTCTTTTTTTTATATTTAACAAATAAAAGAGATTACATTATATGAATTTTCTTTATTCAAACATTCTACAATATTATAATTTATATTTACAACATACGAGTACATGCGCTATTTGAGTAAAATCCAGTGCTTGAATACGCTAATTGAAAATAATATATTTTTGGAAATTTATCTTTATGAAAGTATGTAAAGCACAATAAGAACTTATTAAAATAAACTTAGTAAAACATTTTTTTTATTTTTCTAACATGTGGTGTTAGTGCAAAATTGGGAAAATTACAAACAGCATATTGTTAAGTCAATCTAGTAAAAGGTGCAAATAATAAGGACAGGCTTCAATATACGATTAGTATATTACAATACGTGTAGAACCTCAATTAATTAACTTATAACGTTAATTATTCCTATCTCTATAATATCTCAATAACTTTAAATTGACATGTGTTGCGTTCTGATTCTCGAATACAAGTGATGGCGGTTAAAATTTCCGCTATTTCCCGCGTCACCGTTGAAAATTTGCCTGTACCGCCACAAAATTACAAAATTAATTTAAAATGTTTTTTTAATTAAAATTAAAGTAATGGTGTAGATTTTTTTAGTTTTATTTAAATACCTTTTTTGGTATGCGTATTTGTTTATAACTTTTTACTTCCAAAGTTTTAAAATAAATTGCAAATGTGTAAAGAATTTAAACCCACCTATAAATAAACATCTCGTCTAAGCAACATGATTTTCGAAATCTGCAAAAATTTGATGCAATTCAGAGAATACGATCATTTACGTAGTTAAGCTACAGTGTACAAAATGCTTTTTTAATTATGTCTACAAACCTCTATAAACGAAAGTATAAATATTTAAGAGAATGTGTTTAAGAGAAGTGTCTGTTTATTTATTTAACACAAATGAGCGCAACAAGTTATTACTAAATATTTTCTTTCAGGTACTGGGTAAAGTGCCAACCATTTCCATTGACAAGACAGACGGCTGCCAGATCTACCTGTCGGAGGAGTCGCTGGGCGTGGAGATCGTGTCCTCAAAGTCCTCTGAGATGAATGTGCTCGTTCCAAAGGGCAATGGCGACTATGTATGACATTTATTAGTAATTCAACTACTTTAAATAACAATAGCATATTTTTCTAGTATACTTTTCTTGTGTGGAGAGAAAAATATATACAAACTGATCCTTGATAGTAAAAATTATTATTGTGTTTCATGTACATATATATATATATATTTTTGAAGAATATTAAAATAAGTATAAATTTCAGGCGGAGCATCCTATTCCCGAGCAATTCAAGACTATGTTGAACAAGCGCACCGGCCTCACCACCACGCCCGTCGAGAGCAAGGGCTAAGTCAGCAGGCCATAGTCGGGGACTCGCCGTACTTTATTTAATACTTGCACGCACTTCACGAATACCTTGTAACTTCACATAGGGTGAGATCTACCTTTTAATCCGCAAATTTACGTACTCGGCACGGATTAGATCGGTCGTTTAGGTCACCAGACTCGCCCTGACTCATCGTGCACAAAATTGAAAGAAACTCTGGTATATATTATCTTACGGTAGGTCCCCAATCTCATAATCAGTCTATTTTTTTTAATTAAGTGTACATCATAAATAATTTCTTGCTCATTGCGCTCGAACCTAGAAATGTTAAAGTTTAAATCTAATATGACGTAGAAATAACTATCATTCAAGTATTTACTGGCCTTTATGTGAATATGAAGATGTTCCTTACTCGTGTTTTGTAATTTTCATTAGAATTTGGAATATTATTCGGAGTACCGCTTGGTACGGGATGTAGTCTTAGCTTAGATGTAAGGAGTGTGAAATTAAGAATAGAAATGGACATTTACAAATTGATCAATATTTTTATTTTTAGATGTTAAATTTTTTTGTGTTTATATAATTCCTCTTATTGACAAGTAATTTATTTCTAGTATAGTTCGACGTGATTCTTTGAATTGTCTCTTATAAATTTTTCTTGATAATTTTTTACTTATATTTACTGTCATCAGTACTATATAGTAAATGTCCAATGTCTAAACGTTTGAACTTTTCGATGTGACTATCTGTAACTTAATAGAGTGATTTTAAAACCCCAATACGTCGACAGCGTTATGTGTAAGAGCTTTTTAACATTACTTTTTAAGTAACTGTTTTGTTTGATTTATGAACGTTCTCAGATAATTTTATATCAGTACATATAATTCATAATTTTAATATTACAATAAATATTAATTGTATTAATCGAAGTATTATAATAGAAATGATTGGTAATTCAGCATCATCTGTGTTTTGTAATTATTGTGACTTCGCTGATAAGAATTGTAATTATTTATTATGCCATTCTTATTTTGAAGATATTTTTATTTATTTGTCGAAAGATTAAAATAATTTTTAAGTATAGACGTGTTGTTATTTTGTCCTATAAAAGTGTATTTTTGACTATCCCTTTTTGGTTACCACTGGTTTTTGGCCTACTCTACAATTCCTGGAAGAGCTTCCTAGTGTTTTTTAAAATACTATAGTATATGCGTACTTTAACAACGCTGGACACTTGCATATGTCAGAGACACATATTACTTTCGAATGTTCGCTTTTACAGATCAAATCAGTTTTAAGTTAAGACATAATTTTCATGTACATACTTAATTATAAATATATATTTTTGGTGAGCTTTAAGTTTACTAAACATAGTGAGTAATTGTGTAATATATAAAAATATTATTAAATATGCATGTGAATATAAAAACTACCATGTATATGAATATAAAAAAAAAATTAAAGACTTGAATATTTTGTAAGATTTATTTTTGCATGGCATGCGTCGTCCATTTGAAAAAAATTACTTCAAACGAAAAAGGCGGTCCATGAGTAGTGAATAAATAGTTTATATATTACTTATACAACAGATTGGGCAGAAAGACAGTATTTAAAGCTATATATACAAAAGCCCAAGATATAATTATGGCAGAAACATGGTTTATAAAAACTGCATTATATTAGAAAATTTTAAGTCACCTGAGACACACATTGGACATTTTTCTTAACTCGACACAACTTACATTCTACTTATAAAGTATCAGTCGACTTTGAGTAAACTATCGTTACTGGCTATAAATTATATTTGCTAAATTTCTGTCTCAATCTGGATTAAAACTACTCGAACTTGGATGTTCAGTGCATTGCCACTCATCGCTGCCGTCGGAACATTCGAGAAATCCATTACAAACGCTTGCAGCAGGTAAACATTCACCAAGTGGACACCTAAAGCCTCTGCACGTGTCATGTGTTTTATGAAGAACTCTTTTGTTTTCTGCTGCTTCCAAATCCGAGTAGAAATCTTCATTGGAAGTATCATCATCTGAATAAAATGTCTCATTTTTGACAGTAGTGTGGGTTGCCATAATGCTGTCTATCCAATCGATATAGTGAGAAACTTTAGTATAGACACCCGGCCTGTTAGCTCGCGCACATCCATATCCATTGCTCGTGACACCATAAATATACCATTTATCTGACTCCTGGAATAATAAAAAATAATGTAAAACTAGATGACAATTTAGCATATTAAGAAAAATGGGCTATAATCTCTCAGTGAAAATTAAGTAATTGAAGGGCGACAGTTGAAGTTTTAAAGGCTAAAGGTCAACTATATAGTGGAAATTGTATGAATTGGTCATTTTATTCTCTTTATGAAGTTTTTTTCATTTCACTTAGCTTTCGTCCTCTAGTCTGGTCGAAAGCTTCGTGAAATTTTAAATTTTGTTTATACCTTTTTTAACTTTCTACGAATTTAGAAAAATCGTAAGCTGATGATACCGTATAAAATTGGATATAAAACATTTTGAGTATAAAGTTATATTGTTTAACGCAATTTCATTTGTAAAAGACTGTGTTTTAAATGCGTCTTAACTTCATGTTATATATTGTCTTAATTTACTTCTTAGACTTTAGTGGGAGTTATTCTTTTTAAGTAAGAAATATTATAGGTAAGGTATATCAATCAATTATAGGTATATCTATCATAAAAAGTAAAAGTAGGTACCTGACACATAAGTGGCCCACCAGAGTCGCCAAGGCAGGCGTCACGGCCTCCGCGTTCGTATCCCGCACAGAACATATCGTCAGTAACACGATACAACGGCAGTAGTCTAGTACGTCGTCGGCATTCCGCTGTTGAAATTACTGGTAATTCGACCTCTTGTAACGTGTCGGCTGAAAAATTATTATAACAATATTATACTAAGGATTTACACATTTCCAAATAATCTTATTTATTAATTTTTTTTTACTTGTCACATCTCATGACATCTCATCGCATTTACGCATATTGGCATTGTAATTGGAAAAATACCTAGGTTTGAATCATTTTGGTCTCCGCCTTTGCCAAATTTTACGAGTGGTAGTAAGTTTTAGATATAGGTTGAAACATAAATAGACACCGAAGTGATTTACAGGTAATTTCTCCCTTCCTACATACACACTATAGTTACATTATGTGTAATGTGATAAATACGACTTTTTAATACGATATACACTTACGAAAAACTCGTTCATGCTCATATAATTGTCCCCATCCGACAACAGTACAATGATGTCCGGCTGGAGGTTGAGCTCTTGGGGGAGGCAGGCAAGCTGGCCTTAGGCGAGCATGTAAAGCGAGAGTATCTATACGCAATAGCGCTATGTCATTTCTGAAGCCTCGTGGTGCATACCGGGGATGCAACACTACTTGTCTAACACGTGCTACTCTTTCCCAAGGGCCACGGGGCCAAGCTCCACGACGTAATGCTCCCAATCGGGCAACCCAATGAGCTTCAGTTGCTCTGTAAAAATAGAAAATATGTCTTGTAGCTAACTTCGTTAAGGTACCATAGAGTCGGCAAGTAACACAACAAGTGTTTTATATATTGTCTACTTACTGATAAAAGCAATGGCTAGCAGAGAGGAGCCAGTCAGCTGATATGAGTGTTGCGCCGCACTGGAAGTCGCCGTCCCGGTACAACGCCGCCTGCCACGGCCAGGCGCCCGCCGCCGCGCCGCCGCCGCCCACCACCCTGCCCCACCGCACGCGCTCGTGATTAACTGCCCTAACCAACACAACGCCACCGATACCTAACTACGTACCTCGCTCATATTTACTAAAATCTCTATACAATCCCACGAGATACTTTGCTAGCTTAATATTAAAATCTTTAATCCATTGTAAAGTATATATACTTTTTAAATTAGATATAATTTCTTATTTGGATCATTAATTACAATTACAATAATTTGCTTTAAATATTCAGATTTTTTTTTATTTAATTTGACTTATTTAATTTATCTCACCTAGGCGTTTGAGCGTCTGCATGCGGTCTTATGCCACAGTCTAGATCTTTGCAACGCACTCTTAAAGCTCGATGACGCGTACAAGTAGATCGCTTGAATGTAAGACGTGTGTCGGCAGCACGAGCATGGGCATTGTGCCATACTTCCCAGTACCCTTCTGTACTAAGTTTTCGGCCTTCTCTAGCCTCGCGTACCCATGGTGATTCGCTGAAACAGTCCGAATTACAGTACTACCATTTCATTTACAACGAAATTTTCTTTTATTAAGTTAGAATGCTGTGTTACTAAACAGCGTTATAAAAATTACAAAAATTTGGACTCACTGAAACGTCATAGCTCGACACACAGCTTTACCTAAATCAGGTAACTTAAGCGTACTGTGTGCTTGTGATACTACGTCTTCAAAGTTCTCGACACACAATCTTCCCCATATGCCACGCTTCCGCACCATAACAAAGCCTTAAAAAATGTTCATTTAAATATTATAAATTATTAGAAATAATAAGAGCTCATAATTTATTTCTTTAACTAACCTTCTTCATTGTAAGGAATAACTTCATTATTTTCTACATTGTCACCCAATGCTACGCAACTTTTTTCATCATCGCCAAGAGGACAATCTGCTATACCATCACATACTTTAGACGTTTCAACGCACTGTCGAGCATTAGCGCAGACAAATTGGCCTTCTTTACACCATTCTGCAAACATATCTATATTAGGGCACTCGTTCTATCGTTTTACAATACGACGATTTAACATTGAACTAACCACATTGATTTTCATCAGAATAATCCCAGCAATCGACGAAACCGTCACAAATTTTCGATTGTGAATATTCAGCTCGTAGATAATCGGCACAAGAACATAACCGTTCGTCCTCACCTCCCGGACAATCTAATAATCTATTACATCGACATGTTGCTGGTACACACGTACCACTAGTGCATAAGAATGAAGTTGTAGTATTACAGATTTCTGTGAATAAAATAATTTGTTTGATAATAATAATAATATTTAATTTAAAATGATAATTAATAAACTATTTTTCATACCATTATTCTCCTTAACTGCATCTTTTTCTTTTTGATATTTTGTAACAAATGGTTTGCTATAAGTTTTTTCTGGTTTTCCTAAATTATTGTCATCTTCTTTAGAATGTTGAACTTTGTTATATGTTTTTGTTAATATTTTAAATCCTGCTTGATTTTGAGTATAGCTAGATGGAATAGCTTTAGTCGAAATTATTCCACCGGGGCGAGCTCGAAATAAACTATTGTTTTTATAATCAGAGATAGTCGCAAGACTTGCTAATTGTTGTAACTTATCAATTGTTAAAGTACTTGTTTGATTGCTAGGAATTTCTAGCACGACGTCTGGTTCTAACGCAAGTTCATACGCAGGAAGGTGTTGTGTTTTGTTAGCCTGTTTGCTGCTTACGCTTCCTGTTACATGATATGAAACTCTGTAAGTTCCATTTGGAATGATGGTTTTCTCCGTGTTCTCCGAAATATCCTTTACCAATGTATTGTCTTGGGTATAAATAAAATCGTCCTTAGATTTTGGTAATCTATTTCCACCTGGAGTAGGATTGTTTGGCAAATTGAAATGCTTTAATGAATCACTTAAATCAGAATAAGATGCCTCTCCCGCTATAACGTCACTAAAACTTGTAGACATAGTTACTATCTCAGAAGCCTGTGGAATATTTTCAGATAAGTCGTGAAGTACGTCATCAATATTTTCATGGTCAATAAAAGTATCATCTATAAAACTTCGTTTGTTTTCCTGTAGAGCTTGTGCTTCATCTTTTGGTCGCGGGCGCAAAGGTCTGTTGATACCTAAATTAGATTTAGCTGGCATTAAAGTGATCACCCTGGCAGTAGTAGTTTCAATTTCTTCCTCTAATACAACTTCTACGGATCCCAATTCACTTTTATCTTCGATTTCTTCGTCTTCTATATTAACAAAGTCACTTTTTGGTTCTTCTATTGCTTTAGGAGTCGATATTTCAATTGGCTTGTTTGAAGTATTTTGAGAATATCTTTTTATTAAATCTGTAAGATTTCGCAAAATTGAAATTTTATTCGGAAATTTTGGAGTGGTACTAGGAGAAATACCTTCATTTTTCGTTATGATAGCCTGCAATGTATCATTGTAATATTTATGTGGAGATAATTTCATTTGAGTTTCATTAGCGTTTGTAGAAGTATTAACTAATTCCCATGTATGATGAGGTACGCTGGTCGGAGGTATAATCGATACTTTGTTGTTAGGACGTTTAGTAGTGTTATCGGTTTTAGTATTGTTAGTTTTATTTTCTAAAGGTTTCTTTGTTGAAATTTCTGCATCTATATCTAAACTAGAAACAGTTGACGTCTTTATTTTTTCTGTCATAGTTGTGGCTTTTACCGAAGGGCTTGTAGTTTTATTAGTGGTAGTTAGATTTTGCTTTTTAACTATTGATGAACCTTCTATTGCTACCTTTTCAGTATTATTATCATTTTCATCAAACTGCACAATATTTATCGTAACGGATGTTTTTTTATCTTTTGGAGGTCTTTCCATAGGCTTTCCGTCGTTATAATCATGGTGAGGAGTATTTTCATTTATTACTTCTACGACACCGCTAATTTTGTCAACTGGTAGAGGATGTGGTTTAAGATAGCTAGAACCTAAAGTTTCCATATCTTTCAATGGTGGTACAAAAGCTGGTAGTGTAAAACTAGTATAAACTGGACTAGGCATATACACATCGGCAGTTAACTGTGGATCTATATTGTAGAGCCCTGATGGTATGCGTGTAGTTTTTTCAACTTGTTTTTTAGTAGGCACAGAATTTAGCACACTCTCTAATATTCCTACGTCTTCGACAACTTCCGCGACACCTATTCTGTCTTTCGCTTCATGATCAACGTCATCTTTATTTGATACAGAAGATTGTTCGCTGGTTTCATCATAGTAAGGGCGTGTTATTGGTCGCCAAGGCTCATTATCAATCACATGGGGAACGGTGAATAAAGTGTCAATTTTTGGCAGCTCTTTATCGTGGTGGTCGTTCGTTAAAAGATCGAACAAAATTTGTGATACATTTTTTGTTGTTGTGGGCATACTTGTGGTAGAAGTTGTTGCTGGTATTGTTGTTTTTGGACTTGATTTTGTTATTGATGTTAATGTATGTAAAGATTCGGGCATATTCATATCTTTTTCTTTAGTGGATACTAATTCTATCTTTGGCTTAATATTCAAAGATGATTTTATAGTAAAAGGCCGGTTCTTAGACGTAGTAGAAGATAATCGCTTAACAGTCGTAGTTCTAGATGGATATGATTTAGTTGTAGTAGTTTTTGATGTTGTAGTTATTTTAGGGGTGGAAAGTTGTTTGTGGTTTAATTTTTCTTCCTGTCGACTTTGAATTGCATGTTTATTTTCAGTTATATCGGCCTCGGTTTTTGTTATCTGAAAAGAACCTTGGACAACGGGTATATTTTCCGTATCAATATCTGGTTCATCTGGATCATTTCTAGACTCTGGATTAGGCTTTACTGTAGTTTTTCGAACTACTCCTATCCTACTTTGTAATGTTTTATCTTTTGCATTTGAAGGTAATATTCTTGGATTATTAATTGCTATACTTTCGTTCATTGCTTCTTTTACAAATTGTTCAGAATGATATGTATGTTGTAGATCCCTTTTCATGACTATGCTTGAAGTATCTATTTTTATTTGACCAAATGATGAATGTTTTGAAATTAAATCTTGCACTAAAACACCTTTTAATGTTTCTTCTATATTTGTGACGGAACTGAAAATTGAAAATACACAATACATAAAGCATAAGATACATAGTAGATAGTATATATATATATATATATTATTGAATATACGTGGTCATAACAGCTAGCATAAAATGTACCTTGGTATTTTTCTTCTATCAAGGTACAACTTAAAATGTACATCAAGACGTCTATCACCAAATCCCGTTACCAAAGCTCCAGCAAAAGCTTGTCGCAGTGCCGAAGGTGCACTGTAGACTTGTCGTAGCGATGCTCCATAACGTCTCGCGCGTTCGCGCCATGCTGGGCTCCCTGGAACCCCACCATACACATCTCCCCTTGTAACTCGGAATGTGCCTTCAAATGTCATTATTGCTGAAAAGAAATAAACATGATGATTATTTTTATATTTTACACAGTTAAGTCACGTCAATCGAGTTCTGTCGTTAAAGAATAATTAAGGTGTCAAAATTATTTATTTATACTTACGCTCCCCGTTATCTGGTCGTAGTGCACCCATATAAAAAGCTAATGCGGCAACAGATAGTACAGCTACAGCTGCTAACAGGGCGCCACCAACCAAGGCAGCGGAACACAACCCGCCACTCCGTCCACTGCTTGGGGCACGAGTATATCCGCCGCCAGCAAATCTATATTCACTCTGCGTACAATCATTTTGATTAATATTATTATTTAATTTTAAAAATAATACATTATATATTCGTGAAGTCATCGTGGAGGTGTGGGACAACTGACTGTAAACGCGATCGATGTGGATTCAATTTAATTCTTGGAATCATTATTAAATTGACTTCATGTTTCCGCTCCGCTAAGATAAAATGTGATTTCTATTTTTAGATATATTAATTTAAGTTTTTTCAATAAGTAATTACACTTTCTTTTTAGGTTTATAAACAATTAGGTCTAGGTCTTAATACGTTTTTTTTATTGAGTAATTATTTAGTTTGTATACAAAACTCAGTTTCTTATTTTCATTATGGTTGTAGAAACTATAAACGTAAATGGTACGATAATGCCGCATACTGTCGTACAAAGTAATGGTGCTTCTCTGTTTCGAGCTATATCGTATATTTTATACGATACTCAAGGTATAGCGTTTGAGGGCGAAGAAATAATAGACCATGTTATGGAAAATTGAGAACTGATCTCTATTATTATCTCATGACAGCGATGGCAATAATTTTACCACAACTGCCGACTATTGCGCGAAAATGTCGCATCCTCATATTACGGTCTGTTCGAACTGGTAGCTGCTGGATACCTTTTACCGAGCCGAGCATAACCTTGCGGCAGCGGTGTAATATCAATAAAATAATTTAGAACTCCATGGAAGAGTTGTTCCGCGCCACGAAAAAAGTAATCCACGAAAACGTTCAGGAAGAGGATTGCTTCCATGAAATGTCAAAGGTTTGTCAGGAATGATGTATGACCCTGAAGTAGCTTACGAAACTGATAAATTGATTACCTTGGCGGATATGATTTACAAATGTTCATACTGCCATGCTTTTAAATGGGGTAAAGAATCTCCAGGTATGTGCTGCGCGGGTGGTAAAAATGCATCTTTCAACTCTTGATACTTTATCAGAGCTGCTTTATAGCTTGATTCTCGCTCTACACTCAAACTCCCCCCTTTCTCTCTGTCTTCTCCTTAATGTCATGTTTTCTCCGTGTTCTGCGTACCTCCGTTTTCTCCTTTCTCGTCAGATTCTCAGTTTTCTCTTAACTCTATGTCTCCTTTTTCGCCTAATTCTCAGCTTACTCCGTTCTCTCCGTATTATCAATACTCTCCGTTGTCTTCTAGCTCTTCGTCTTCACCGAACTCTCATTTCCTCCCAACTCTCCGTTTTCTTTTTACTCTACGTTCTTTCCCAACTATCCGCCTTCTCCTTACTCCCCGTTTTCTCCCTTCTGTCCGTTTTTTTTAAAGGTTTTATAGAGAGACAAAACTTTTTGATATATTTTTGGCTTAAATTAAAAATAACTTAATTATTGCAGCGTTATTGTAGTTTACGCCGGCTAATAAAACTCAATTGTTAATGATTGAATTAATACTATTAAAGATATATTAAAGGTATTTATACAAGTTAACTATGAAGCCTATTTAAGAACTAAATTTAAATAGAAACTTATTGGTTTTGTGAAACAAAGTGGCCGTTACTTTATTAATCAGCTCTTAAGATCTTGATTAGTAAGTACATGATTGTCAGTAAGCGTAAAATACGAAGTTGTATACTATGTATGAAAAAAATGCATTTTGAAATTATTAAAGCAAATATTTTTTGCTTCAATCAAATGATTTTGTTTTTAAATAGTATACTCATATTAAGATACACTCGAACGTTAGTTAGACATTTTATATTTAAAGAGGCCAATGTCACAATGTCAGCTAGTATTTCAAATATGTATGTATGTATGTTTTGAGTAGTTTCTAACACAAATGGTTATTGCTGTTATTGGCATTCATATGGAATTAGGTCAACGAGCTACAAGCTATATAACGTGTAAATTCATTGATTTAAGTTCATATGAAACCTATATAAAGGTACCAAATACATTTTCAGAATTTATACTTACAAAAATTGAAATATATTTATTAATATTGTATATTTTATTTTAATAAGTTATTGGTTTACACACCGTACAAAAAACTTATTATACTATTAAAGATAATTAAAAATGTCTTAGTCATAAAACGTCTTTAAAATATGCCTACAATGGCATAATGATCATAATTTGAAATATGAGTTATGTTATAAATGTAACATTATATAAATTCATCTCATTGTCGAATGCCGGCGTCGGAAATTGGCAGACTTTAGCTCGAGTCTCGGTCATTACGGAGCCATGCCGGTGGGAACAAGCATAGCGTACCGGGTACCCGTGTCGCAGCCTGCTCTGGGAATCGCCGGCGGTGGGCCGTTCATTGTTTTATTTGCCCTAAGGGCTGGCCAATCGTCGCACCTCCCATTTATCACTAACGAAACACAAACAGTATTTGTAAACAACTTGAAGGATTTGTCCTTTTGAAAAAGTTATAATTCTATTCATTTTAATATATATATATTTTCAAATAATATTGATATTTAACAAAAAAAAGAACAAAACTAAAAATCCACGACACAGGTCCCACCGAGATTTGAACTCGGATCGTTGGATTCAAAGTCCAAAGTGCTAACCATTACACCATGGGACCTCTAGGAATATATTGGGAAAATAGCTTTACATTCAGTATTATTGTGTGTTATTACAGTAATTAATTCATTTAATTCGATAAAAATGCAATTATATACGTTAAAATATGTACAAAATGTTCTATTCACTTTGTAAAAATATATTTGTTATGTGTAAATTAAGATTTATTTATATTGTTTGTAAACTTAAAAATCCATCACCATAAAAGTGATAAATAATGTTTTTAATAATTAAAATTTTATAATTAATATTATATAATGAATGTAATAGAAATTTAGTCTACTGAATTATGTAAAAAGCAAGCCAACTAAGATTCTTGTAATACATATCATTGTGATGGTTTTTGGTAGAGCACGGTAACTTTTTGAGGACAAGGCCCGAATTACGACGAGTCAAATATTTTGACTGTTTACTTTTTTTAAGTGGAATAATTATACCGTGGAAATGACGATCATTACGAAAGAAACATTTCGTTTTTTATATATTTCGGGCACGTACAGGGGGAGATAACTTCACGTTGACGTAATGATATAAAAATTATACTTATACCTCTATATACTTATATGAATTTAAATAAAGTCTTCAATTAAGCTTACTAGAGATATATAAAACTTTATATTGATGCATAAATATATTTGAGGCCTATAAAAGTGATAGCTACAAATTATCCTTTTTTGAAATAATAGAGCTTAAACGATATGTAATTAAATGTATATGCACTCTATAAAGCAACGAAGATAAAATAGAAATCGCATTTTAATAGTATATATAGTATATATTTTTCCATATACAGGTTTTCCATCAAAAAACCTTGTTCTATATTCATTATATAGTCAACATTTTAGCTTTAATAAACACTTGGACACACTTCTCACTATACATACATTTTTGCAGGACATACAGTAAAGAAATCCAGGTTAGTCATATCAGTTAAGCAAAAAAGCCTTATCTATATTCAAGTTAATTATTTAGCGAACAAAATTCAATGATTGGTACATCCTTTATGGACTTATTAGATTCTAGTCACGTTTAGATTGACTACATTTGAACCTTGGTGACCTATTTTAACAACGTATTTCCAATGGATTGTTTTCTAAATTTGCTCCAACCGTTCAGACGTTATGGTTGCAATTTGCGAGATCGCGTTAAAGCATTCGTCTTTTAAATTTCATTTTTAAAATAAATCTTTCGTGAGTATTACACGTCTCTTGTATAGCTCTTCGGCCAGTGACCCCTCAAATACAATCTTTTTTGTATTGTTGTTTTTAATTGCTGGTATAACTCACAACGTATCTTCTTTGAATTTATAATTATAAATAAAAACATTCCTTTCAGATGCATTTGCACTGCACATGTACTTTGAATTTGAAAACAGAACGTATTTTTATACAAAAAAATTAATCATACATATTTATAAAAAAACAAGAATTAAAAGTTAGGTCCCACCGAGATTTGAACTCGGATCGCTGGATTCAGAGTCCAGAGTGCTAACCATTACACCATGGAACCGCTTTAAGTATTATATATAGAAATGGATATATATCCTATTTTACTAGACATTTATAACTTTAGTCGACATTATCGAAAAACGCCATCTATTGGATATACGAAGACTGCTTTGTTTGTGGTGAAGTTTAGAAACCTCACTTCGTACCAAAATATAGGGGTGAAATACTTTACAGAGTAAATTTTTAAATTGAAGAATAATAATAAGCTGATTTCGTTAATATTTTAATTACTTATTGTAATAACTCTACGTTTTATTTTCTTTAACAATTCTTCTATAAAATAAAAATAAAAAGATCTTATCTTCTCGTAGAGGCCAACGTGGCGCATTGGGACAGCGTCTGACTTTAATCGCAAATAGTTGTGAGTTCGATCCCACTCGGAGTAATTATATTTAAATTATTTTCATTTCTCTGCTTTAGGTACCTAAGATAAAAGCGAAGCGCTGTATAGACGGGAGTGTCTTGCCACTGCTATGTGGGAAAAAGCTAAAAAATATCTTCTTAATGAGATATAAAAGAGATAATAAACTCGATAAACTATAGTAAAACTGTTCTATTTTGGTTCCTGATTATGGCATTTAAGGCATTTAGAAAGTCTTTAAGACATCTATTTTGTATGTATGTAGAATATGAATTTACAATTATAGCAAACGCCAATATATAACTGCTGCTTGCTCACATTACTAATCATAACATAAGGGGTTATAGTCTATTCTTAGGTAAGTGATATAGAGTTCATATACAATTTGCCTGTGCCGATATAATTTTGTCTATTACTCGGTCTGTGTGAGCCAATTTTACGCTTACTTACTCCGATAATACAAATTGCATACACTTGGAAATTGAGTTGACACCAATGCCATACCGCTATTCACAAGCGCCATATACAAACAGACTTACACATTTGTTTTGATTTGTTGTTAAGTTTTAAATATTCACGTTATATTTTGCCTCTCAGGTGTCGCCTTTTGAGACTTTGAGAGACTATGGCGTGTACCTAACAAGTAATTTGACAACGAATCGTCGTATTTTAGCATTACAGATCGATAAAGGGAAATATAAAAGTTCTGTGTTTAATAAACTCAAAGTGGCAAACGAATACACGAGCGTTATGACTTATTTACTATAAACACTCTTTCTTATGAATACTCTTAACTCTAATATATTCTTTAATTCAGTTTACACTAACAACTACTCAAATACTGTTCATATTGCAATAAGTTATCTCTTATTGTTAGAGCCAAACCAAATTTATAAACAATATAATTACTAAGTGACTATTTTTCGTATAAGAAGAACCTTTTGTAGGAATAGATTATTTAGTTCTATAGAACATTATCGACCAACTTCCAAAGTTCCAAGTTTTGAGTCAGGCGGATGTTCCGGGCAAGTTGCCAAACAATGCCGATATCTTTTCCAATACAATGAATTGTTGAATAGGCCACAAGGATAATATGTATATTGTGTATTCTTTTGTGATACAGATTAACAATATTAAATAGAAATGTATCGCAAAATATGATATCTTTGTTATTTCTTAATCTCAAACCCATCCAAAGTTCTACTTCAAGTAGTACTTTAGTAAATAAAAGCGAATTGTTCATTATTACGTGTTAATATTAAGATTACTTTTTGTCAATGACTTTTCATTTCCTTTTTTGTTTGTCTGTGCGTTTGTGCAAGCTAATCTCAGAAACTTAATTTACTCGGGTAGTTTACGTTTACAAATAGTTTACGCAGGCGAAGCCGCGAGTGGCTCGGTAGTACATTACATATATATCCAAAGGTGGATTTTGTCAACTTTTATCAAGTTTTTTTGTCTAGTTTTTACCTTATTTTTATTTATCAGTATATATAAGTCATTAAAATTAATAAAATTCTTTTATATAAGAACTGTAAAGTTGTGAATAAGCAAAATATATAAGTAGCACCCATTTAAATAGACGACTATATATTATGCATTCATGTACTTTTATTTCAAGATGCATAACCCGTAATACCCTTGCAGGTAAAACTGGGCGGCCTTGTGGTGTATGACCTCATAGGATAGAGTTGCAGGACACCTTGTGTTCAATGAAACATCCCTTAGTTATACAATTCAATATTACACAAACTTTGTACTCTTTATAAAAATGCCTTATAATATTTGCACAGTTTATTTAGCTTTTAATGCAACATATTTTGTCTATTTAGTATGTTTATCTTTTTTCTTATTAGTTTTAAGGGTTCTCTCTGCCAGCTGCCTATCCTGTTATTTGTAGTAAAATTGAATAGACAAATACTTTTTAACTAACTCTTAAAACTAATAAGAAAAATAGATAAACATGTGACACTAGGTTAATGTCACACTCAGTTCTCCATTTTTCGCCCGTATTCGAGACAAAAGTATCAAAACATATGGTATCAATAATAAATGCCTACTTAGTATAAAAATAAATAAATTATTAATTAGCAACAAAATATTTTACAACCTAAAAGCTAAAAAAACATATTTTGTTTGTTTGTATTAGTGAATATTTAGCTTAAAACAGAAAGTGAAAACTAATTTTGATTTATGTCAAAAATTTGAGACTGTAAACGTAAAAAGATTACATTGTCTTGGAGCATACCTATGATGAGAAGATAATTCCTTATAAACGAATAAAACACTAATGATTAATTTAGAATCTAAAAAAAACTAGACATAAAATAAAATTTGTTAGTACAAAACAACCTGCCTGTATTTTTAAAGACTTGCTTATGCGTTTTCATTAACACCAAGAATACATGATATCGAGGCTTCTTTCATTAACGATTCGCCAATGAGTCAATTAAAAAAGGTACTGTAATATGTACTTGTACAATTACTCGGCAAGGTTCCGTCAGGTCATGGGTGTAGAAGCTACGAACATATGAGTCGTGGTAACATTAGGGACTATTTTGCCGATGAGAGATATTTCTCATGTAACATCATAGAATTACAATTACTCATAATTAATTACATACCGACTTTAAAATACAATGCCAGCTAATTATGGACTAAATAATGTAAAGAGCTAATAAGGGTTATAACAGACGTCGTGACATCCCAAGCATGTTTGATGATGTACTATTGTTTCATTTCCTCCTTATATTATATTTGTTTTCGAAGATACAAATGGTCATTAAAATAATACAGTGTAAAAGATCACACAGCCCGAACTGCCTGCGATCGCACCTTCGTGATTACACGAACTAACACGTAATCGACATTATTATCTGTATCTATATTTCTCGACAGGAAACTTTTTTGTAACAAATACCTACGCGATAAGTATTGTATTTTAGCAGATTTTGCCGGCTTTGATGTTATTGTAATTCATTAAATTGTGTACTATAAAAAATCATAATTATTAAAAGAAATCAAAATTTATAAATATATTCAATAATCATTCGAAATATTAATTACAATGTGGGCAGTTTCGTTATAATTAACTAAGTCCATCTGGTATAAAATATTATGTTAATCAATACTATCAAAACATTTTAAGTAGTGAGGCTTAGCACGAGTTTTATTTCAAATAGCAAATTTATGTTAAATTTTATATCTTAATATTTATATGATATTTTTTCGTGCCATTATATGACTTTTTAATGCTCGTTGCACTAAACTTAGTAGACTGCTAGGAACAGCTATAAAAAACACTATACGCATCTGTTTTTATTATATGCAGAATGTGTTACATGTATTAAATGTAAGGTATGGCGTTCGACACCATTAAGCTCTTCTGTATACAACGGTAGTAACCCGTAAAGAATGTAGGTGCATAAAAATAAGGAATGCAGCGCAAATAACCGCTCCATCAGCTCGACATAAGATAGACCATTGATTACTATAATGACGCGTCTATTTCTTCGCAACCACATTCTTACTACCGGATTATCCAACGATTCTGCCTTTATATACAATGACAATACGTAACAGTATATACAATTTTAATGCTTGACCGTTTGTGTATGGTTCAATTTGTAGCGTTCACGATACATTCCATAAGGAGTACTGTTATTGAAAATATCAGTAATATAAGGTGTATCGATATATTAGGTTCAAATATGTAAAATGTTATGAATGTTATTTTATACGTGAGACATTTGTGATTGAAATTATAAGAACTGAAGATATATGTATCAATGCAACTGTACTAATAATATTTATTTCCAATATTTTATCCACAAATAGCAAAATCATATAAACATTTCGTCTCTCACGTGCCATGTTTTATTCTACTATATATACTGTAAGGCAGTAAAAAACTATCAGGATTATTTCTTAAATGCAATATCTCAGTGTTATTATAGCGTTACCAAAAGCGCACGCTGGTGGCTTCAAGCCAGTGTGTCAAATAACGGTACTCGTCACGGCGACGCTCGCAGCTAGGCAACCGGCGTACGATACGCACCATTACGCTTACTAAAATATAACATAGAATATAATACGAATATATTAATACGTAAATAATCATTTACAAATAACTTAAAATCTTTGATTAGTAATAAGTAATAAATAAAGAGCAACATATATACTTATATAGTTATAATTGCCATTCATAATATTTTATGTTGGTATTTATTACAAGTTGAATGCGTGTGCAATCAGGACAAATATGCACCTGCAAATGCCGGACACCAAATTTCTAAAAATGTTTTTCAATCTCCTGAATCTGTGAATAACACTTTAAAAAATGTAAATAATAAAATATATTAAGACGCGACATGAATATTTATATATGTGCATTTAAAAAGTCGTAGTAGTCGTAGATACCTTTTTCTTTACTTCTTTATAAAAATGTAAGTCTGTTTACATATTGTACATATTACAATGTGTAAGGCTTTCTTTATTATTATAAATTGTCCACCATAAGGCCCACGTGAATTGCACTCTTTTGCGCTTATTTGATATAATAAAAAACCGATTGAAAAAAACTATTATTTGTAGCGAATAAACGAAATATATTAAGTCGATATTTCGATAAGTCGATATTATCGATGGATTATTTGCCGGCTTTATAATTTATACCACAAATATTATAACGCCGGAGAGTTTACACACAAATGTATATAACGTGCTTAAAATTCTATGTGAAACAGATTTAGACTTTCATTTATTCGGCCACTTTCTCCGGCATTTGTCAAGTCACCCATGAACAATTTATAAAATGTAGGTCACCTTCAAACACATAAGGCTTTGAGAGTAATGACGAAACATGGAATCTCTTCTATGGTCCAAACCGCGAGATGACCGTCCGTCACCTAACAATACTTTCCATTTATCAGGTATGCACAGTTTTTAAATAGTGCAGAAAATATTTAAATGTTGTAGATTTGATTTTAGATTTAATTAGATTTTGGATACGCAATTTTTCTTATTGAGTTAGTAACAAATGTTTCTTTGTATTTAATTATAAACATATAAATCTAATAGACAATCCATATGAAGCTCTTATTATAATTAGAAATGAAAGCTTTAAGCCCTAAGCCCAAGGCCTAGCGTGTGTAGGTCAAGGACTCGGTCGTTGACCGGCGGTCACCAATAAAGAGAGAGTTGGGTTCGTTTTTTATTTTTCAAAATCTTAGTAGTATGTATCGATAACGTATAATAAATAACCGATGATACGTATTTTATATTGAATACTTAGATACCCATTCATCATTAGAAAATTCCAATAAATTTAAAATAATGTAGTAAATTCTATTTTCTAACCTAACCTAAACAAAATGATAATAAGCTATGCTATTATCTAAAGCAATAGATACAACTTACGACAATATTGTTTTACAGTTTTTGAAATTCAAATACATTTCTTTGTGCATCAAATTCATATTATTGTATTCTGAAATTGTTAATTTAGATCTCAAATCGAATATTATGAAAATCTAAAAAATGCATTGCAAATTTGTAACAATGAAAAATAGTTACATTAAAACACTGTCAAAACAATCTACCTAACATACTCATATCAATAGGCGACTACGACTTGAAATAACTTATGGTCCCTTGTGTGGAGATTTATATATTTTACTTAGCTACTTAGTCTTTTAACTTACAGAATCATGATCGGAGAATAACACCATTATTATATATTTTTTTATAAAATTAATAATTATATATTATACAAGATTCTGGATTTAAAGAAGGTTCATTTATCTTAAAAGCTTTTGTGAATATCAAAACCTTTTATATCCTTGGGCTGACTCAGATATTAACGTCTTAACAATACTTATCAATTAAATACTTCAATCTAATATATCTCTTAGGAAAAATAAAGTAGTAACAGAACAATAGATAACCTTTTATTTAATAATTATTGTTCAATAGTAGGTACAAATTATTATTAGTTGTAGAAATGCACATGAGTTAGCTTATGCTTATGATTATGCTTATATTAGCGAGCGACATGCGTTCTTTCTAAGGTTACAAATTTTATTTGATTTAAGTTAGCTGTAAATTGATAAGTATTTTATTTATTAGTATAAATCATCTCAAAAAGCAACCTTATTTCATTCTAATATCATCTTAAAACCATAATAATAAACGCGAAAGAGGGGTACTCCTTTGCTCCTGCAGTCGGGTAAAAATAGTAGTGCTCGACATAGCTAACTAAAAAAATATATGTTTTAACTTCTGAAGTAAAAATTATTTGAAATATCGACTGACAGATAGACTTTCAATAAAAATAGACTATAGCTATTATTTTAATATTTTTTGAAACTTTTATTCAGAAGCTCAATAAATCTACCTATATATTACAATGTAAATTATCATAAAATGTAATTTAATGGTAATTTGGACGTATAGAATAATTATTTTAAATTGTTAAATGTTACATTTAAAAAGATAAGGCTTTCATAAAATCATAAATATAAAATCAGAATTTAATAAAGTAGAAATAAGATATGTCGTTCAAATTTTGTGCTGCCATTAAAAACAAAATCTCAGCTCTTAACTTTTATATAAAATAAGTTTAATTTATCTGAGGATGTGACAATTGCGTTAATAATTAAGAGAGGCAGTTTAGCGAGTAAAAAGTTTTTAACAAAGTTAAAAGCGAAATTACATTTTGTTAGAAGTCAGAATTACATTTTATTTCGAAGCTAGCAGGTTTTTTAAATAAGTTCAGTTCTTTAGAATCGATAATAATTTGTACATGCTCATTATCTTGCATTGGTCTCACATTTTTCAGTTGTGTTGGAAACTTATATGATTATTCGTTATACTTACAATAAAAAAAATGCTTTAGTTAATAAGTTCTTAGATTTTCGCGATTATTACACATTTTGAAATGAAACTATTTTAACTGGATTAATCGTGTATAATTTTGGTATTCGAAAATACATTTTAGAACCCGACGTTTCGAACACTTTCCAGTAGTCCGTGGTCACAGGTAGATTGAGATGGCACTTTTTTGTATATTGTCATTTGATACAATTATTATCTCAAACTACCGCCAACCATTTCTTAGTTGCCTCGCGTACTGCCTTGGATTCTTGCAAAATGAGCTGGCTGTATCTTGCTGTGGTGTGATTGAGACTTCAAAGTTTTCAGTATTGGGTCCTAGAAAGTTTCCAACCGTCTTCTCTATTGAAATAAGTGTGTTTTTGTATTTCAATAGCTTCGCGAATCATCCTTGGGATATATCTGTTTTCCCTAGCGAGAATATGAGGTTTATCAAACCTGATGTAATGATCAGGGGCCATAGGGATTTTAGAACCATAGCGTCTAAAATCAAACTTAATTTTACTGTATCTATATCCTTTAATCACTTAATTACTATACACTAGCTATATACGTACATAAAACCATTTATATTTATTTATTATATAGAGTATAATTTATATTAATCTGTTTTTAGGTATGGTAAAATTAAGCATAAAGGATCTATAAAGGTTCTATTAAAACAATATTTGTTCCATCTCTATCGGTGTCTATAGACCGTACGAATAAACTTGAAGTAGGTGAATATAATATACATACAGAAAAATGTGTAAAAAATAAATTACTTTAAATAGTACACGCTATGTTTTGAGCGTAAATATATGGAAATTGAAAAGTGATATTTTCTACAAATCAAGCACTTTTATTTTATATCTAAATTAGTGGGGGTTGTATAAAAATATTTATTCCGCTATTTTGTGCAGCGGCCATATTGACTTTCCTATGACCAGTGTCATTAAGATCATAATTGAATTTTCCCAATTTCTGCTCTATCCGAAACCGGAGAATAGATCAAATTTAATTTGCAAGACCTGATTATATACTTAAACTAAATAAAACTTGTAATTAATTTATTCTAAGTGTTAATTTAATAACGATTTCTAAGCTTTTGCACACAAATTTTTAATAGGAAATATATATATTTTTAATATTAACACTTAGTTTAACATATACAAAAATAAAGAAAAAAAATGATTTTCTTTTAATCATTTCGCGGTTGACACAGCACATAACATTATATATTCATAGAGAATCTAATATCTGGTGATGAAGATATTGATATCGAAATTTTAAAGACGGACGTTAACTAAAGATATAATTAATGGTAACTTCCATCAATCGCTTGTTAGAGACATCAGACAAGTCATTCATCTATATGTACGCAGAGTTATTTTGTATTTTTTGCCTGGTATAAAAAGTCATTCTATTCCCAAAAGAAAGGCTCCAGAGGCACAATTAATTAAGCTGTTTACTCTACACTTACACGACCAATGAACTCTGTACGGTCAAGAGCCTCGTATTGCGGACTGTAAGCTCATTATTATTAGCCTCTTATTCATTTTATTTGTTAAGTTTATGACTGACGCAGGTCCTTTCTTAAAGGACACTATTATCCACAATTTGGACGTCTGGGTCTGATACTTTCTTACAAGAAGTAAAGTATTTTTTTTGTCATATTTAAAACAGAAATAAACTATTCAGTTCGAATTTAAAAGCTTTGTCCGAAATCTTAACTTTTTTGTATCATAATAAGTATAATTATAGATATTATTAAGTACCCATGTTGAGACTGCAAGTGTGAGCAACGTTAATTCTTTTTTCGTTAATTTTTTTCTATTTTGTCTGTCCAAACAAATTGAACAGGCAAAATAGGCTTAGTAGTTTATGAACTATGCTGCATATTGTAAAGCAAGAAACTGTAATGGAATTATATTCATACTGTTTACGAAACAAATATTAATCTAGATCACAAATTCATGTGGAAAGATTGTTTTATACTGGACAGAAGAGAAAGGTAGGACCCACTGACATACTTCCAAATCACTTTCCTTGTAACTATTGTCGTTATGAAGACTTACTAATGAAATGTAAAATATCATCTATATTACAATTTCACTATTATTGTTAACGAAGACTTCAGAAGCATTCATTAGTTTTTGAAAAGAGTCTAAGTAATGAAAATGAGTAAATAATCTATACTACATACACAGATGTATTATTTGTGTGAAATAACTTTTTATAAGTACTTAAGATTAATATATTTTAAAATCATCCACATTCCTAGTGTCTGTGGGGCGATATCTCGTTTCAATACCGAACCGGCTCCGCCACGGCCGGCTATTGCACTGAAGAAGCTCCAAGAGCAAGGTAAACCTCAACAAAACGTAACAATGCAATAAGATTACATTAACGACAGGTTGTATAAAAATATAAAACAAAAATAATTTCTAGTTCTAGAACGACATTTACGATCATATCTTAAGGAGAGGACAGAGGGAAAAAATTGGATAATTGTTTATTTCATTCTCATTCTAGATTCCCTTTTCAGTTTTTACATACGTTGATGTGATACTACATATGTTTTTGTTAACATTTTTTAAAAGTGTTATTCCCACACTAAGGAAATTGAAAAAGACATATTTAGAAAACGTATAAAAATTTGAACGCATTTATTAACAAACAACAAATTAATAATTATATATATTATGAAAAATATACAAAATTTTAATGATTATTACTATAAGTTACTAGTAATTACTAGTAATAGTAATAAAAGCCAGTTTAACAGTGAATAACTACAGGTGGAGTGCAAACCGCACGACACAACACTTTCATTACGAAAATAAGACTCAGAAATCTTATATAGCTATAAATTAATTGTACCTTTGTGTGTATTTTTGAAACCTGTATTGTGGTCCCTTTTATACATTTAAATACATATAATATAAAATTGACAAAAATGTTATCTATACATATCATAAAAATGTAACTGATCGCTGTCTGTACGTGGAAGATTTATGAAAAAAGTATTATTGGATAATAGAACCTAATACAATTATTTTTTATTTTCTTTTCTGTTTGTCTGTTTTTCTGTACGTATGCATGTGCACGCTAATCTCAGAAATGGCTGAACCGATTTAAATGCAGTTTGGACTATTGTATTATTCGTAAACTTCCCTTAACGTTTAGTGCTTATAATTAAAAAGGTACAACCATTTAAATTATAAATTTAAGCAAACTGTTATTTAAGAGAGAAATACCGAAATAGTTCAATTTTGTAGTTTACGCAGGCGAAGCCGCGAACGGTCGCTAGTATAACAGGTTATTTTTGTAAAAAAACAATAACCTTTTTTTTCAATAATCATTATCCATATAATAGTATTTTACTTAATTTTATTAATAATATTTATAAATATTTAAATGAAAGAGGATGAAAAATACAAATATTTTTTGCATGAAATCAAAACTCCCACACAAGTAATGTATGACGATCGTCGAGTTTATGTAACTTAAAATAATATAACTAATTTTATTATAACGTGTTGCTAAAAATAATAAAGTTGAAAACAACTGAGTGGTTAATAAACTAGTGTACAAAAAATATAATTCTTTTTGTATACATCTCGTATTTTGATGCTATATTAAGAGCTATTCTTCGAATTTATATAACCGGCGAATGAAACTGAAATAAACATTAAAAACGTAAATATGTAAATACATTATCTAAATGCAGGGTACATAAATAGTCATAATATAGACATAACTAGAATTAAACACCGTTTCAAAAAAGATGATGAAGTAACGAGAGCAGCAAATTACTTAAACCGTTATTTGTTTATTGACCTCGTCATATCCTGTTATTTTTCTATAAATGAACTATATTATTTAAAACAAATCAAATAATTTACTAATACATTGTCCATAGTTGTATATTTATGCAATGAATAACATGATTCATTATATATAATTACTAGAAATTGCCATTAGAAGGAAGGGGCTCGTGCCTTTACGCTAAGTCGCACGCCGTTAACTACGACGCACACTTGCCAGTACTATTGCACGTATCATTGATGGCCAGTTATAAAAACTTGCGGAAGAATATTAATAATTTATTAATTAACGGCATCACGGGCACGAGGTGGGCTTCCTGAGTTTTTAGATACTGACTCGAGGGCCTCATATAGCATCGCGTGCCGCTCTGCAACGCTTGTGCGCTCACTTTGAGCACAAGCACTGATCTTACATTATATCATTGCTCTGCTTTAATAATTTTATAGCGGTATTACTTATTTTTCTTGTATTTAATAATCCTACTCAATAAAGCCTTGTTATGGTCGAGCGTCTTTGAATTTTTAAATAACCATTGTTTTGACTACCGGCTTTTAAATTAATTCACGTTTTTTTTGTAACAAACATTGCACCATAATAAGGAAATATTTAGCTGAATTCTTCTTTACAAATCTTTACTTTTTTTACTAAATGTCTTGTTAACATTTAATTAAATTAATTACTGTACAAATATTTTCGTAAATATATTAGATACGTAAGTCTTTGTTTTCCATATACGTCAATTTCCGTTAGATATTTGAGACGGAAAATATATAACAATAGGTTATAGTCACTATAACTTTGTTAACATCGATAATCGACGGTATAAAATTGCGAAAATGCATTTTTATTAAACATTGTCCCGTTGTACTTACGAGCAATTCATTCTAAGAGGCGATGTAGATCAGTGGAGCATAAATTTGACGTTTTTTAATGCAATGATTGTATAATCAATTGTAATTATGGATCTGTATTAATAAATAATGAATTTCCTTTTGTAGTTTACTTATATTTATAAAAGAAATGTATTATGAAATAAGAGTATATAATAAAATTTTACCTATTTTTATTTACAGCTTCACGCATTTTCCCGCTAAGCTAAGTCCCGGGTAGTCAATGACAACCTAGTGTCGAGACAATCTGTTCCCCATATTCCACCTCAATGAGACTTGAGTGGCGGAACTCAACGCCACGTTTTGTCTAATTACCAGAGCGGAGATATGAAATATTAATAACGGTTCTTTAAGTTTTATGGCTTATTATGGATAGCTATTTATTATGAAAAAAATAGAGTAACATTAATGATGTGAAAAAGAGGCCATAACGGTAGAATGACGTTGACAGTTATCAAATGTCACAACAGTTCAACGGTGACCGTCGACTCAATAGTAACATTGTAAAAATTCTCGTAGTCGTAGTATACATAATTTTACATTTCAATTCACACATTAATAATAATTCTGGTTCATTTTAGATACGAAGTACTTTTCAATAAAAAAAATATTTTTATAAAAAATATATATAAAAAATGATGGCCTATGCTTATATTATTATTATTATAAATCATAAACTGAGCAATAAAAGGACAAGCTATCTGCTAGGTTCATTCTAAATGATCAAGAAAGTTATTTATTTTCATTAAAGCATATAATGCAAAAAAAGTTTACAGTATTAAGTACTTTTATATCTATTTATACGTAGTACCAAAATACAAGATATATAAATATACAAGATAAATAATATAGAAGTAAATATAACAAAGGAATGTAAAAATTTTTTTATAAAATTTTGAATTTAGCATTATCAAAATTTTTTTATTTTATTTATGATTAACAAAAATCACATTTTAAATCAGAAACTTTCATTAATCTTTTTTTCATCAGACTAATTTTAATTTTTTCTTTTTTGTGCCACAGAATCATAGGCTTTGTTCACTTGACTATTATGGTTAAGTACCGTTTTGTCTAACGGGACTGTCCCAGGGGCCCTAAGCTTGAAATCTATTTGTACCATCTTTATTATAAAGTTAAAAGAAAAATGTGTTATCAATACGGTAATAATTGTTTATTTTTTTTCAATTACTTTAATTTCATGATATGTTGAAATTAATGTCACGTACTTCACGAAGACATAAAAAATGTAGATCTATATAATTCTTTAATTTGAATTATTTATTATGGCATTTTAAAAACGCAAGGTATATCAAAGAAGATTATGGCTAGGTTAGGTTAGACTTTACAAACTTAAAGGTATTGGCATTCGTGAAAAGTATTGTATTATTTAACAGTATCTACTCGTATTTAATAATTGAGTCAATATATTTATAGATTAATAGGACAGTACAGGTTAACAAGAAATAAACATTTTCACGTATAGTATTCCACTATATGGGTCAGTAGATATATGTTCTAGCAATATGTATAGAAGTGGACTTAATAATTTTTAAAATATGAATTCTGTGACTGGGGAGATAGTACGCACTGTGAGTGAAAATAGAAGAAAATAAAGTTCATCGAGTCTCCTAAACCTGTTTTAAAAAAAAATAAGATACGGGAAATAAAAATTGTAAAATAAAAACGTTTTATGTATTTTTGTCGTTTATGCTGCCACTATTATATAAAAGGATATAGGAGCTTCAAACTTAAGTTAATAGTTATAGGTGTTACCTAGTTAATAAGGTGGATATCTGCATATCAATAAATGTAAAGCTATATTTTTTTTTTAAACTTTCCAGTCTATTAAGCTTTTTATCAATTAATTATTTGAAGACGTGGTCTTAGTATAAAAAAGTATAAACTTACTTGAGGGCGAAGAGTGGTGTGCCTGGAGTAATAATCATGTTGATAGAAGTTACTTGGAGAGAGCGGCGGCCGATATTTCTTGTGGCCGTAGCCCAAAGTGTCCATTGTATGCATGGCTACGTTCTACCAGTCGGTCACCTCGAGTTCACGATTTTAGTTTTTGTATCACACATATTATTTTATACTGTAACAACAGAAAACAATATTTAAACTAACAATTATTATTAAATTTTATATTAACACAGTATTTTTGTTTTTCCATTGCAAATACACATCGCAGGTAATTTTTATCTATATCTAAATATAAACATATAGTAAAAATGTAAATAATCGCTGTCTGTACATGAAAGATACATAAAAAAAAATTTTATGGAGGCATTTATGAGTGTAATAATAGAACACAAAACAACGATTTTTTTTCTGTTTGTCTGTGCACGCTAATCTCAGAAACGGCTCAACAGATTTAAATGCAGTTTAGATTTCGAATTTTCCTTAACATTTAGTGTTTACTTTACTTCAATCGGTTCATAAATAAAAAAGTTACAACAATTTAAATTACAAATTTAAGCAAGACTTAAGAGAACACAGACGCGCAAAAAAACAAAACAGTTTACGCAGGCGGAGCCGCGAGCTGGTCGCTAGCACAAACTAAGGATTTTTATGTATATGCCTCATTGAGCTATATATTATATTAGTAACGTTAAACTTTATATAAAAATCTCTTCTAAAATTCAATAGAAATATACCTATAATATTAAGTTAACTTTTTAAGTGTATGCAAAGTGTATGTTTGTAGGACGTAGATACTATCTAGTCACTATAATATTTTTACTATCACTATGCGCTTATTGGATTATATCGAATAAAAGGCTTAACTTTTAAAAGCCTTGTTTTCCATGCCTCACAAATACGAATACGGCACAAACATATTTCTTCGATATTTTTTAAACATTTAATAAAAACTCTTCCACGTGATACTTTGTTCAAAATAACAATATATTTGAGCGTTGTTTCTGTAATATTCATATGGCATTTGTAACTTAAAAAAAGAACTTTAATTTCCAGCACAACGCAATCTAAGTGTAAGGCTATTCATATTATAGAAATAAAGCTTAAAGTTATCGTAAGTCCATCCTTGTTACTGAATGTATGTGTCATCATGCCTTCCATCGTTAAGTTAATAAAACGGGAACAAGTTGTACTTACTTTTCTTTTAGTTTGACATTTTCTACTTTACAAATAAATAGATATGGATTTTATTACGTAAGTAGATTAAATGTACAATGGTCTACGTTCTATGTATTGTATACTTATACTCTACTTATAATTAAATTATGTACCCAAATAATTATAAAACCATCAAAAATTTATTTTTATTTGCCATACAATTCTTTATAAGCATTTAGTTCGTTTCTTACTTATTAAAGGCAGTAAACAATACAATAAAAGTTGTAACTTTTTAATTCTGCGTTGTCTCAAATATTGACCTTAAAAGCTTTACTTAATATTTATTGCTTAAAGCGAAAAGCGGTGTTTGTTTCACGATTCTTGCCCAGTCATTACCTTAATAGTCAAAAGCTTAGATGAGTCAAGTACATAAAAATTACATTTCACAATAAAATATAGGAAAAGTTTTAGGTCTACAAATAACAGATACTATAAAATTATAATATACATTTGTTTGTAAACAATATATCCACTTAAATACATAAACAATTTTATGTATCGATTCAAGGTAAGGTGAAATGACTGAAATTACGGCTTGAGTTTCTAACGGTTCTTGTTTACGAAGTATCCAGTATATCCGGTTGTCCCCTACTTGTTTTATTTACATAAATAACATTCGATGCTCGATTGACCAGCTTTGTATTTGAAATATGAACGAACAAATACCTGACATTAATAAATAAAGATTCTATCTCAAAGATATAATTTATCAATTACAACTGACTGTTTGTACTATTCAAATTATTACTTTCTACGTACTTATATGACACTATTATTAAGTTAAATAAATTGTATATTTATTTTTTATATAAAATGACGTACAAAATTACCAATTGTAATTATTTTATCTAAAGAAACTTATATAGCTTCTTACTAATAGTAATAAAATAGCTATATATTAAAATATAATATTTTAATTGAATTCGACAATAAATATAATCTTATAAGTAAGTAAGTTATACTATTTTATGAGAAATAAATATATTGACGAAGCAAAAAATTATTCAATTATAGATACAATGTGTTATGACTCCTGAGAGCTCTTTAAGAATATGCCTCTACATGATTTATTTATGCCAGTAATTTAGCATACCAAAATATTTGTATGTTAATAAAAGCAAGAACCTAACCCTTTCTTATTTTAAATTTGGTTATCTTTATGCCTTAGGTAAAAGGTTTCGAAGGATATATAAATATAGGTACTCTTACATACTCAAAATTAAAACCAAAATATATTTTTATAGAATATTTTTTTTTATTAAGAAACATAATGATAGATAATGTATAAACCAAGGTTTAGACATTATCAAAAAGACTGTACATCAATAGGTAACTAACAGGTATTATATACTAAGTAGATTATTTCATTAAATTATATATTATACCTATATACTAATCGTGAATTCAAAAAAAACAACGTTGTAAAATTAATTGTTGATTGCTATCAGGAAGACTTGGCGGAGTTATTGACCCATTAAATATAACTATTCATCGTAGGCTATTACTTATCAATCAATCAATACTTAGTGCGTAATTTTATTACAATATAAGAATAACGTCTGTAAAATATCTTTATAATCTAATAATAGTTCTATATTTATAATAAACTAATGTGTAATAGCTCTAGTAGTAGCCTAGTAGTAGTAGAATTTTAAGAATATTTAATGTACCTACCAGTGACGAAGTGTCCACATAATATGATTCACACCTTTTGTAAATTATAATAAATAAATTAATTATTAATAAATATAATTATTTAATAATCTAACAAAACCACTACAACACAGTTTAAAGGTAGCATGGATTTCTTTACTCAGTGTGTTTTTAATACTCACTTCTAAAGCTTATCGCTACAAAAATTTCACACTTCACCTTAACACCGACTTGTTTTCATTTTTATGTAACGTGAATTAAAAAATAAAAAAATATGTAAAATTGTTATCATTGGTAGCAAAATGCACGTGTGCCAATTTAAGTAAACTGACCATATTATTGACCAAATTATCGCTTACCAAGCAGATATTGAATTTTAATAAATAACTTAGTAACGAAGTAACATAAATCTACATTTTTAAGTGAAACCCTTTAAACCTTTTCGACTTTTTCGCGGGTAGTTTAAATCGTTAGCACGTATCGCTACTCAAGCGGGGGGACCTTGCTCTAGGCAGTTGACTCACGCACCGTGGGAAATAATGGCCGTTTGTATATCAGACCTTCATACAAGGCGGCAAATTAATACGATGTACCTTACTTTGGTCAATAAGTAAATAAACTGTCATACTAGAATATTAGTAGAAGTACTAGAAGTACTTCTACTAGGGTACTACTACTAGGTTACTAATAAATACCTACTTATGTGTTAAAAAAATATAAGTTAATTAAATATTTTTTATTTTAAGTGTTCCTTATGTATACTTAAGGAGAGACACAAAATGCATATTATAAAATTTACTACGTACATATTTTTCAAAATGAATACTATAGTGATAATCGAAGTTGCAATGTTAATACATATTCAATGTCATTGCCACATCACAAAGAAGATTCTGGGCCAAGTTTGTTGAACTAATTTTTATAAATTCGAAAGACCAATAGCGTTTTTTTTAATTTCCTATCGTATGTATAAATGAAGTATTTTTAATATCAAAACTCATATCAGTAAAGAATACTATATCAGTTTAGAATAATATAAGATGAAAATTATACTACATTTTTTTTTACATAAAGACAAATTAAATAAATATAAATATTTTAAGAGATTAATAAATAAATTATTATAAAAGTACAAATCAATATAAACTATGAATACGTATATACTGTGTCACATTTTATAGTGTCAATGAACTTGGTCTATTCAACGTTATTATCATTTTATACATATTATTTGCATATATTTACTCAGTAGGTCAGGTTTAAGAGTTGATCCATGGCAAGTGGCGTATAAATAAGTGGGTGAGCTAACGCGAATTGTTGCGGAATTCGGACGTCTACGGTACTCAAAGTACGTGGAATGGGCTAATATGTAAATAATAGAATCGTTTACACATATAAATGGTGATTAAGAAAGTAAGTACCACAAATATTCTAATGATTTATCGAACAAATTCAAGATAACTGTGAATGAGCTATATATGTAAACAAATAAACTTGAATAAAAGTTTTAAAGACAAAATTATATATATATATATATATATATATATTTGTAAGCATTCATATCGTCTACGTCTACACAATATAAACGGTTTGTCTGTTGTACTATTTAACCTTCGTTGAATATAATTATGCATAACAAGAACACAGGACGACAAAAAACTAACCACCGTCACAGATATTTACCATAAGTCATAACTAAGTATAACAAAGAACGGCAGTCATGCGCCGTGAAGCCTGCTGCTTCTCGACGATGATGATAATCTCAATCAATTAATAAAGATATAGATTAATATGGATTAAATAAATTAATAAAGATATAGATTAATATGGATTATTATATTAGTATAGATGTAAAATAATATGCTGGAATTTATAACTTCTTCCTAATGAGTAGTGTGAGTGACTGTAGAGTCTTTTACAATGTAACGGTTCCCAACTGTGCCGCGATGGCGTTAAATATAAATTTGACGAAAAATTATAATCAAAGGTCTATTGGTTAGTCTAACTCTGATTGTGAGTGCAAAACCTGGGGTCTAGGGTTTTATTCCTACCCAGGACATATATACTTCAAAAATATGTATGAATAATATATTATAGTACCAACTTTTAGTGCCTGGATAGCGTTATATAGTTAAATATGCAGAGAAAACTGATTTATGTACAGCGTAAAAATTCTTCTGGTATAAAAAATTATAAGTATATTGATTGTAGCGACGTACGTTCTAGATCATTTGCAATAACTTCAAAATCAAAATCATAGACAAAAATCGATCAACAGTTTTAAAGAAGTAAACGAGGAAATTTAATAAGTACAGATATAACAACATTTTTTTAAAGGCATGTTTAGAAAACGTATAAAAATTTGAACGCAGCGGTATTAGAACCCGCGCCTCTTGAAAACCATTGAAGCGCTCTGACCGCTAACCCATGCGTTTCTATATATATCGTTCATAATTTCTCTACAGAGATGCTAACAAAAATTATAAGTTATAATAAGCGAATAAAAATTGTGACGTAGCTGGATTGTAGAACGCTTAGCGGTTACAGCGCTTGAACGGTTTTCAAGAGGCGCAAAATTCCGCTGCCTTCAAATTTTTATACCTTTTTTAAATATGTCTTTTTCAATTTCCTAAGTGTGCGAATAACACTTTAAAAAATGTTGATACGTTTTCTAAATATGTCTTTTTCAATTTCCTAAGTGTGCGAATAACGCTTTAAAAAATGTTAAAAACTATTTTTTAATTCATACTATTGCGAGAAAACAACAAATTATACATTATATTTTAGTTCTACAGCTAATTATTGTAGATTTTATATTAGATTACAATTCAATGTAGTTGCTGCTATTATTTAGTAGTTAGCTGTATAATCTTAACTGTATTGTAAATTGATCTTCATTAATTTCTGTTTAACTTCATGTTATATGATGCCATCGTGGCACTGGCTCATTTAACTAAAAGCGAGTTATGTGAATTCAAATCGAACTTAAAAAAATAGTAAATGAAGACGTTAAAATTTCTTCTTTAGTTATGGCGCTTCGAACGTGCAAGTAGCACTTATCACTTCGCCAATGTCACATTGTATGGAGAATACGCGTCAAAATATCTCAAAATCGAAAATTTCTTTGTTATATTTTGTAGGACAAACGTCCTACGTGAGTAATAAAACTATTTGCATTCGTGAATCAATGTGTTTCGAAAATGCCGACAATTTGCGTTTTTAGCTGCAAAAAGAGATGTACCTTTCATAAATAAGTAATTTTAATATCATTATACCTATTTATACTATCAGAAACTTAAAAGTTACAATACTTAACGCTTGTGCTATTACGGATTTGTTTACTAACACAGACCGTTCGCTATCATAGTCAATGCGGATCGATCGGGCAACTGATCCGTGCTTATTTACTACGAACGACCGAAAGTGTTGTACCGCGTCGTTGTAGATAAAAATCGCTACGCGAAATTCTTCGATTATTTTGGATTATATTTTTTATATTAAAATTGCATTTAATTACGTAATCATGATATATTATCGTATATTACTTACGAGCGCTTAAATGTTTAATTATAAATACTAGGTTTGTGATTCGGCCGTTTAATTTATTTATATAATTATTGCAGGTTTCCCAAACATCCGTCCTAAGGGATATATAATGAAAAAACCAGACCCACAATAATGTATTAGTTATATTAATAAAATAAAAATAATCCATTTTAAAAACCAATGACACAAAATTATTGATATTTTATTTGTTAACAGTTAATTATAATAAGTAATAAATCAAATCCTTTTTTTATCACAATTACCACTTTTGCAATTCATTTGTTGAACCTAATTTCCCTAACTAATTTCTCAAATTTATCGATAATGGGTGTTACAGACACGGCTGCTTTTTGCGATTCGTCCATGTAAAGGAAACTTGTAATTACACTGTTACAACACAGGATGTGGCTATGTGTGTGTAAAGATTAATGTATCCTTTTTATTTCCATAGTCACGTATTATAGTTTTGGTGTGCGAGCCTGGCAATGTGTGCGTAACTAAGAATTCCCCCCACAAAAAATGGCAGACGGTTTTGTATAGGAAAAGATCGCTATGGCTACTCCCCTCCGTGCTCTATGTTTCCCGCCATACAGCATTTAATGATTGTTAATACAACTCTATCTGACTCTCCATGCAAAAAAACTAAATATAAATATTGTGAAATTAATTGAATGCTTTTTCCTCTAAAACTTAGGAAAAGTAATCATTAAAATATCAAACTAGTGACTTTCTTTTTTTGTATAATAAAGCAATCGACTGTAGTAAATTTATTATTAAGTCCTAAAATGTTAAAAGCACCCTGGTACAACGTCTAACATGTATGATATTATACACTGTATGTATTGCTAACGCAGCCAAATAAGTGACGATTAAATCGTATAAGACCTCGTTTATAAGAATGATAAGGAAGGATATACAAATTATTTCATACTGATGTAATCACTAATAGCTTTGATACTATCAGCACGACATCTACCGTCCTCGCTGGGGAGTCAAGAAGCATCGACCTTGACAGTGACGTCACTCTTGTAATTCTAGCTTGCAGAAGAAGAACCTCGCATCAACACAATGATTACAGCATTTTTGACAAGAACAAAAAATACGTTAAAGAATTCATTGAAACATTTAAAAAAGACGCTGGATTTTTTTATAGAATAATATTTTGGATATACGTAAAAAATACCTACTACTGATATAATTTTATACATTAAAAGCTTTATCTTATTGTAAGTATTTTATAAAATTATAATATATCCGTTAGTTACATAAAAACATGTTATTAAAAAGTACGTCTTATTTATAATTTCATATCGACCTTTGATTCAACCGTCTCAAGACGCATGACAGATTGGATATGCATCGCTAACTGTACACGGACAATAAGGTACCCATGACGTAAGAGAAAAAGCTATCTCATTATTGATAATTTATGGAACGGTCGACATTAACATTGAATGGGGAACGGTTATGACACGTAAAGCTTCTTGAATTTTTACTTTTATTAAATACAATGTTTAGATATTAGAGATAGTTAAAACTTTTATAAAATTTTAATTTAGCGTACCTTACAGTTTATAGTTGAAACTACTATATATTACTACATACTAACCTAATGTCATTTATATGTTTTTTTTTTATAGAAGAACTTAATTGACACGTTATCCTTAAAGTTAATGTCGTTCATGTACCTACTAAACATATTAATATTTCTCATGGCTAGTATAAATGAATTCTAAGCATATGCCTTTATTCTAAGATGTTTAATTTTGTTTTTTAAACAAAATTATTAAAATTAGCCAAATCTTGACATTTGTAATATAATAATTTGAAATTAGATGTATTAGATGTAAAATGTCAATTCATATAACTATTAATACCCCGTTGATGCACAAAATACGCGTTACCTAAGCAAAGTTACGTCAAAAGTATAACTCAAACATATAGTAGTAAATATTTAATAATAGTGTAATATTTAAAGGCTTTCTGCACTCTAACTTTAGCAATTGCAAATTTCATACTCCTTTACATATTCATATAATGAGATCAAAACATCATATTTTCCATAATTTTATGCAAAATATTGAAACGACATTAAACTACACTACTTTTAACAAAAAAATATTACTCATTAGACGAAAAACCTGTTCTGATTTTTAAGCAAGTAGTAGGCAATTGGACAGATTGGATACGTTCGAATGTATCACATACATTACTATTTATTGGTTCAAATACCACTCCTCTTAACCACACTGCAATATTTTCACAGAATAAAAGTTGTTCTAATTGTATAAAAACAACTTTAAATCCGCGTATTTATAAAAAAAAATACTGTAAGGTTTTGAACACTCTACACTATAAGTAGACTTCGCTTCGCTCTTCAACAATATATAGCAATAATAATTATTGTTATATTTTTATTCTACAATTGAATGGCAAATCATTTTTATTTAATTAACATATAAACAATTTATTTCATATATATGAATACAATAATAAAATACCTTGAAATTGAGAATTTCTCTCCTTATGGCAGGTTATTATGCACCGAATAGTTGAGGGCTTATTTTCTCACACAATCTGTATTGCTTGAGACGTCTGAATGGGACCGCTTGATTAAACATTAAATTAACCTGCTTGATAAATGCATTTCGGAGATTGGATAAAAGTGACATATGCCTTGAGAAATTTACTGATGGCACTCATTTTGGCTCCGCATACATTAGCATTTGTATTTAAAAAGTTTGATGCAGTTTCATTTAAATTATGCTTAAAATGCCAAACATTTTTTTGTGATTTTTTAAAATATAAATGTTATATATCAGTAAAGATAAAATATAGGATTTCCTTTATTATTATTCACAGATTAGTAGAATTAATACATAATAATTAATATTTTTTAAGATTCGAACTGTCAATATTATATCAATATCAATTAATTGACGTATACGTTAAGGTATTATATGCAATTTAAATATTTATTTAATATCAAGGAAAAGTGTAAACCGTATCGTTACAAATGTGAAAGAAAAGAAATTATTTGTTTCAATACAAAAATAGCTGTAGGAAATAAGTCTCAGGTCTCAAATAGATTTTACACTTCACTAATTCGCGTGGTTCATGTTAAGTTTGTGACAGTTAGTGGAATTAATTAGGAAGAAAATATTGTAATATTTGTTCTATTTTAATCATAATACTTAACTAGAATTTGTTTGGTAAGAAAATTCTATAAAATTTTAAGAAAGTTACTTTTTCTACTTTTAAGTTATGGCACGTAATATACTGTTTTCTGTTTATACTAACGTATGAAATCAAATGATGGACTTTATACGAGACTATTTCTTGGATACAGGCCATAATATATATTTGAAATTTTTAGCAGATATTGTAAATACATTAAATTATAAGTAATGTAAACTGGTACAAATAAAAGTCTTAAAATAATAATTTATATACTATATATATTGTTTATTATATATTGTTAATTACAGATTGGCATATTACGAGCAACGTTTGAACTCCATGATTGTAGCTAAAGTGTTGCAGTCTTTGTATAGATGAAAATATATTATTTCTAAGTATTATATATGTTTTATTTAATGAGATATTTATAAAATATACAAAATTATGACCATCACGTAATGAATATTATTATATTCATGGCTGATATTTGTATGATAAATCAAAAAAAAGGAACTCGTTCCTTTACACATATACATACATTGCTCATCAATTTATTACTTTTTGTTTACAAATAGTTGCCGGTAATTATACGTCGTAAACTAGTTACATAACACATACATTCACATAATATATAATTCAAAGATCAATACAAGCACGCCAGTACAGGTTCGCTAGGCCTCGTTGATGTCTTTTCAAGAGAAGTTGCTCTCCAATTCACACTCTATGAACGAGCAGCTGTAGCTTATGTGTTAAAAAAATATTTTTGTTTTCATATGCAACACAAGTAAATAATATAATTTTCATAATAGCTCTAGAATCCATTTCATTTTCAAATTAGGAACCATTAGATACCAGTGTTAAAAAAAATCAACGACTAAAGTTCAATAACACGATAAAAACTTTTTACACTAACAAAATGAAATTAAGAAATGGTAATTAATTTATATATTTAAAATTTGTACGTGACCATTAAAAGTTATAACTGACATAAACCGTTATTTCAACTAAAGCAACTTACCGTCTCAATGAATGAAAGAGTTCACCAAACCTCCAAAGAAACCGTTTTAAATGGATCTCAACAAACACTGTTCACTATTTCGTTTATTTATTCATATAAACAATTGTGTGCCAGTTAAGCCGCATACGTCGTATGTGTTCGATTTCGTCCGAAACGAAGCGGCAGACTACCACGCGGTGATACCGACTCAAGGAGTGTGCGTCTGCGCACCGCTTGAACGTTGAACTGACGTGTTACCCGTCCGTAGAAAGATGCACAACGTACCAGTGCTGCGATGTAACCAAGACTACCTTTCAGACATAACGGGGTCGCCGAAGCTGATCTAAGCGCATATAGAGCGATAAAAAAACCACAAAATTACGTAAACTACTGTGATTCACCCAATCGTGAGATAGCCTAATTGGTCGCTTCATAATCAATAATATCTTGATTGAGTTTAAAACATATTTTAATTACTAAACAATTTTTTTATAATATTATTTTTTATGACAGCACGATATTTTTACATTTAACTACAAACGCAGATAAACAGTTCTTGTATTCAGGTGGAGCATTAGTGTTAATAGCATTAAATGAATAAGTCACAAAGGTAGTATTAGCGACGTCCTGTGAATATCCTAGGCGCGCGGCCGTCGAACCCTGGACGCGGCCGCTGCCCGTCACCGTAATAGGACGACCACACTCACACAACCTTAACGCTTAATCTTAGAATTAATTTTATACGTAGCCATAACTAACTATATTATATATAGATATTCATTTTTTGAAACAAAATTTACAATTAACAAATGCTGTTTATGGTCTGTTATTATATATAGTGAGCAAATGTATATTTTATGTTTATTTAATATTTATTTCATGTCACCTCTATATTATATATAATAATAATTAATGTTAAAATAATTTCATTTTTTTACAGTTGAATCATTTGTTTTACAATTTACATGTTTTGTCTTCTGTCGTCACAACTCTTTTCTAGGCCAGATAGACGTCATATTGAAGGACAAACAAGCAACAAGCTTTCTTCTAAGGAATGCACTAAATTACATTTGTTTTGATATATACTTTAGTTATTCCATAATAAGCATGTTCTGATGGAATATATAAATTCAATTAATCAAAGATCTGATTAAATAATTCAAATGAAATTTTACCATTGTACTCGTATATAAAATCAGATCAATTCTATACAAGGAAACAAGAGTTATCCAAAATCGACTAACAACAATGCATCTATCTGTCGTTTCCTTGTACACAGTTCACTTATAGTTAGAGCTTTATTTAAGTTATTGTTCTAGGTAATAGTTAGAGATAGCGTCTAAAATAAACTGGAAGGTGGTGGGATTCATCCAAGTAAGTCCCGATGGGGCCTCTGACGCATCAACGCTTCTAGATTTTCTGCCAACTGTACGTTCCAGAAAGTAGTCGTCATATTCCATGCTGTAGTCGGGAATAATAGGGTTGAATTTCGCGTAGTAAATGGCCGATAGACACGCGTACAGGAGTAACGCAGCAGTGAACAACTAAAACAAAGAAAGTATATTACTTTTATTAACATAAATTAATAATAGGGCGTATGAATGGCAGGCATTGAGTCCTTCGTGTCGCTATTCAAAATACAACTCTGTTCATATATTAATTTTGGCTTTTCATTTTTCATTGATTTGTAGTTTTTGATGATTTTAGTTACTTTCGGAGGAAATAGTTGGGTAAATATATCAATCTTTATATAAATAGAACAAATGTATAGCAATGATTTTTACATATTATTTGTGTAAAAAAGAAATTACGGGTTACATTGCATATTAATTTATAGTAATATAGTCTTATAGTTAATTTAAGAAATTTCTTTTAAATAGATAACACTTAAATGCAGAATAGTATTTTTATATTAGGCGGCGAAAGTGAAAATACAAAAAGAACTGAAACTAGATTATATTCTATAAAATTCCTTAATTTTTCGCTTAAACATGGAAAAAATAACATATTTTAGCTTTAATTTTAAAGTTCGTAAATATTTATAAAGTCAATAGAGTTTTTTTAGCAATTATAATAATTGAATCGTTAATACTTCGTGTAAATTGTAAACTTATGTAATTGTTAATTTATACCGTAAAGGTATTTGACCTAGACAAGTGATCTTGACAAAACTATCGCCATTCAATCGGCTATGATAATATGAAAAATAAATAAACTAAATATGCATTTTTTATACACGTACAACAAAAAAAGAACACATAATAAATTGACATTTGTCAAACATTTTTTTTTTAATTAATCATTCATTTAAAATGATCTGACATGACTCATAGACTAATGGCATTTGATATGCTATCTTTGAAGCTTATTCACAAAAGAACTAAATATGAATGTTTAATATAATAACATAAGTACAATCTTTCCCTTAACCGCTAATTGATGCTCTTATCTCTTTCAGATCAACCATTCGCAATTAGTTAACACGATTAATTGAGAAAAAAATTAATATTGCAAATAACTTTTCTCAACCTGCTAACGGTAAGAACGATTATATTTAAATTTATCAATTCTAAGAAAAAATACTCTACTTAAAATAAGTCAAGTACTAGTAGCGCAGTGATTTCCGAAGATAAAGTACTATATTTTAATGTATTACTTAAGAGGAAAAGTGTCAAAAAATTTTCTTTGGACAGCAAAATATCTTAATAGCGTGCTTTACTAAAATAGGATGGGAAGCCCTGTTTTTGGCAATATATCGAAAAGTACAATAAAGGTCTTTTAAAAATTATACTACGTAATACAGATGAAAATGTACAAATCTTCGCAGTTATCATTATTATAAAGGCATATCGTCACAGTATTTGACAGATTTCGCTCAGTGTTGAAATGTAATATTTTATATTAAAATATGAATGGCGCCCACATTACACCCAATATGAAATATCAAAAATTTTAAAACATATTTGCTTAAAAGTATATTATATATTAAAAAGTAAATCCAATTTTGATTAAATACATTATTTCATTATTTACAAACATGATTTAAAATTTAAAATCTTATCATGTTAATAATTTAATTAATCATATTTTACATATTAAAAGTTTCTTTTTTTGCATATGACAAAGAGATTTTGTGCTTAGTTCAATATCACGACCTGCACGCGGTGATTTAGTAGAACATTGCCTCGTGATTTTTTCTAGCAGTAAAGTAACGTATAAAATTAACAAGGTTAGAGGATAAAAACAAATTATTGACTAAGGGAACTAAACCAAGAAAATATGGTGCTAAAAGTTTGTTTATATAATGACTATTAAAAAAACTGCTTTTTACCATTAAAAGTACGTTGCTATTAGAAAAATACGTAAATATTTTCAAATTAAAATATACAAGTTTATGTTATTGCTATATTTTTCGGTAAGGACACGTAAATTTATATTAAAATATGATAATAGATATCATAAGTGCGATATGATTTTTATCTAATGTATTTGGGGTGTACATGATGCCGCGTCGCAAGTGTATTCCTAATTCACGTATAGTGTGATGTGTATACGAGTATAAATTGGTAAAAAGTGGCGAGAAGTCAATAAATTCTATTTGCCTACACTGCAGAATGCAAATGTTCAAAAATATTTATTATAACAATTGTGTCAGTGAAAACAAATTTGGAACATTAATTTTGACAACTATTATATTGTGTAATTGCCTTGAGGGAATCACGAAATTCAAATTGTTGTTGCCAAGCCATAATATAGAGATGTTTTGAGATATGTGAAATAATCCCCTCACATTAGGATAAACAGTTACACGCCAATTTAACGTTACTTACGTCTGGTAAAACAAAAAACGAGGAAACTATTGAAGACACAAAGAAGCAGCACTTAAAATATGGCCGTGAAAAGATATCACGATCCCATACAAGTGTTATACTAACGATCTGTTCCGATAATTAAACTGCACTCATCTAAATAGCAAAAATATGTAAACAAAATGTAATAGAAAATAGAAAATGGTGACGTAGAGCATCAACACAAGGTTATTCTTAGAACATTTCCGTATAACTAATCCAACATATGACCGTCATTAAAACTATGTCAATGCTAAATCATATACTTTAGTTCACCCGAGTTTGACTGTAAAACAACAGAATTGTTGTTTTTGTAGTAAACGAAAATGAATCTAATAATTTGTCGCTACGATGCGCTACAATGCATTTAAGGTCAAAATCATTGCTTGTGAGAATAGTAATCAAATATTTAAAAAAAAATCTTTGAATATTGAATATTGATTATTTCTATTTCTTTAGTTATATTCAAAACCTATGATGTATACTATATTTCTACAAAGACGAAATAAAAGTTAATTAAAATATGTAACTGAGAACTTGAAACATACTTGAAATACACTCCAGAATTTGAAAGAACCTTCGTTGATGATCCAATCATAATATCCAGCCCATGGGTCAGTGTATCTACTTTGTTTCATTGGTTTAGCAGTCGTCGTGTGGTCGTGGTCATGGTCATGGTCGGTGTGTTCGTCGTAGTAGTCTTCAAAGCCTCGCCCACTACCTGTTGTCATATTCTTACCGTCATTCCGCCGTAACTAAAATTACAAAAGAAAAATATATTAATGATTAATCATGTTTTTTTTATTCTAAATGTTTTTTGAATGAGATATGATTTTGATATGATATGTTCTTTTAACATTATGAAACTAACTCATAAAAATACTTATATATCTCAATATTTTTTATAGAAAGTTGTGACAATTTTTTCAACAAATGAAGTGACACTTGGGCCTGACTGCACGTCAATTAGCACTATTTCCCGGTCATCTAGTTCAGCGGATACCGTTACCGTGGTCCGTGCCCTTCTTTCACAATATAGTCTCAATTGTTAAGCTTACTGCAATTGAAATTGAATTGAATTGAAACATACACACACTGCTTATAAAACTGTATGTCAATAATTATTACAAAATCACGTTATTTAAGCAACATTTACTTTTAAATAATGTATATTAATGTAAATAAATAATAGTATTTGTAAGATAAGTAATGTTTTAAATATAAGTAATATTAAGAAACATCAATTAAATCTCTTTATTAATCAAAATGTACATTTTTATTGTAATTCTTATATTCCTATAACATCTGTTTCTGTGTCTTTTGGTTCTAAATGTATATATTTAAAAACCAAAAAATACTGAAGACATTATATTGCCATTAGAAACTACGATGATGACGACATGCTGTGGGATCAAATTCCACCCCAAGAAATGTTTTTATTTGAAATTCGTTGCCCAATCTTAATTCAAGTTAATGCCATACCGTTTATCTTCATATAAAAAATACGAATAATAAATAGGAAAATACAATTATTAACTTCGACAAAAGTGTAGCTGACCTGAACTGCAGTGCCGTTGACATTTCTAGAAAGTGCAGACGATCTTGACCTATTTTTATTGATTTTTCTTACAACATCCAGGGCAGTGCGGAAAACGTTCAGGATTAACTCGGACGTTGTCATGCCAGAATTTGATGTATATTCTTCAGAGTCACTGACTTCGGGACTTAATTCTTGCTTAGCGTCATTAGGGCTGTTGGTTCCAAAAGAATTATATATAAATAAACTCACAATAACATATATTAATAAATTTATGATAATATTCCTCAATTTTAATTGAATTTTATTTTTGTATAAGAAAATTATATTTTTCTAGGAAATATCACAAAGCAAGAGGGTTGACAAGGTCGGGTCTTCGCTGATCAATCACTTGATGTCACTTACGTTTATTTTATTATAGAAATTGTTTAGATTTTATGACTGACAATATTATTTATTAAGTAAATTACAGTAAATATACGTTAATCTGAACACCTTATTTAATAAATATTATAATAAACACCTTATTATAATAAGTATAAAACGGTATATTAAAATATATATGTTTATAATGTACTTACTGAAGTGGTATATATTTGTACTTTGTGGCGGGCGGAGTGTAGGGCGTCGCGATGTCGTACCGCGCCGCACCTGCGCTTGCGCCGGCCGCCCACATCGCTAGGGCGACTACTACCGCAACTACGAGGCCGTGTATAGACATAGCAATCAAGCCTTTCGCCATAACTAAGTCTTATGTTTCCCGACTATGTTTTATAAAAAAAATGTGATCACCGGGCTTCTAATATGAGCATTACTTTTATGTATGTAATTCAGTCAAAACTATCAAATAAATGTTATTAGAGATAGTGCACCAATGAGGGACTTCAATCGACTGGTGATTTCAAAACGACACATCTAAGTTAACCGCGTGTAGGACAGACTGAAATATGAGTTCGGTAAACAAATCGTGCACGGGATGCTCTCGAGTAAGGTGTAAATTAAATTTGCAATATTGGGGCGACAGTGATAACTATGTCATAAAAAAGAAAGTTATTAATATTACAATTGATAAAATATACATATAATGATAAAGCTTTAATATTTATTATAGTGTTAAATTATGTCAGGTCAAGAATATGAAGAAAAAAATGTTTAATCATTACAGAAATACTATACTGAATTGAATTTATAATAAAATATCAATAAATGAAAATGTCGGTACTTTTTCGGAATTATAATATGTTGTATAAATGCAAATGTAATCTTATTACAAGCTGTTATATTACCTTAAAACTACTTACTCGTTATATATTTCCTTAAAACTAAGAAAGGGAAAAAATATTTTGCAAAGATTTCTGTTTTTCATCCTAATTATTTCTATTTATACTTAAGTCATATTAATAATTTTCAAATATACGTAGATTCTTAAGTTATTCATACATTTATTGGTTGTATAGTGTCAATTATTAAATGAATAACCTAGTAGTTTGACAAAATAAAAAAAAGAAGACGCTTACCTCATTATTTTCGGTTTTCTTGGTCCTGTCGCGTAGATTGGTAATTATTTTTTTATTTGAGGTTAATGATGTTGAGCTTGCTGGTCTTGGCAGCGACTCCGGTGGGTTAACGGAAAGGGGGGCTCAGTCAAGTTAAATTATCTTTAAAAAGTTATATAATACTAATTTAATACTAATTGTAGTATATTTACAATTTACTTTATTATTTCTGTGTTTCTAAAACTATTGTCTCCAATAATAAATGCATATTTGTCAATTTCTTGGGCTTACGGCACCTAACACACGAAAGGCTCTTATTGAATTTCCCGCTAAATGCAAGATATAGATGATAAGAGATGTCAAGAGCATAAAAAAATATAATTGCAATAATAATTATAAAAGTAAATAAATTATAAGCACATATAATAATAATAAGCAATCTGTGTTGTGGAAATTACATGAGCTAACATGAATCTGTATCGTCAATAATATTCGTCGCAAACATATTGTAACTATGCGGAAATAATAATGAAAATAGTCTAGGCAAATCTTTATAGTTTTATTTCCTACCTATCTATATATAAAATATACTTGTATAAAATTGTGTGTAAAATATGAGGAAAGTGTTTTAGATCTATGACGTCACGTCTTTATTAGAACTCGCATTTAGGTATTTAGTGTAACATTTAGGTACTTTTATTTGTTTTTAGGTATTTTAAGTATTTGAAGTGTTTTGGTTTTGTATTGCGCAAAAAAAAATTTTTTATTTAACAATATAATATGGTCATCGTACCATATGTTTTTATTTTAATTATATTTGCCGGTTAGGTCAAAGAGAAAGAGTAAATATATTATAATTGCATAAGTATATGCTACGAAGATAAAATAAAATAAATTGAATATAAATAGTTTTATATGATAACTCTTATATGGTAAGTACGCCTACAGAATTTTTCTCTGACTGGATTTTTAATTAGTAGAGCAAACAAATATACTCATAGAACGATTTTTTCACATAAATTATTACTTTTTTGCGCATGATTGAATACTTTATTGCTTCGTTGTTACATATTTATAAATGAGCGAAAATATTGTTTTAATCTTTGTTTAAAGAAGCGTGTAAATCTATGATCTATAGATATTATGAAATCTTTATAATTCCACTAGTTACATATTTGTATTATAATGCAATATACATACTTCAATTCTTCTATATTTTTTATTACTTTAAGTTATAACTTTAACTTTTAAGCTTCTGTTTCTAATTAACAAAACATTTTTTTTAGTCTACCACTGTCCACTGCTCATCGGACGCCTCCCTTATAGAGCGCAAACTAACCCGATCCTGAGCAGCTCGCTACCATCCGCTTACTAGTTTAAAGTTATTTTTATACATTATTAAAAAAGCATTAATAATTCATAATTATTGAGGGATTATTATTAAAACAAAGAGAGAATTTCAAAAACATTATTTATATAAAATTACGACGTTGTGATAATGAACCAATATTTAAAACTAATTCAGAATAATTAGAAAATTAATTACATTACACTGTATAGACATTTAAATATGTCCAGTTCACAACATTCAATTAACACCATTAAAATAATCTTTATTTATGTACAACATTAAAAATACTTATTCTACGATTCTTTTCTGTTATTCATGTATTTATCAGCGGCCGTTGCGAGGGCGTGGGTGACTCTCTTTGTAACTTCATGCAAATTATCATTTGAAAGATACCCGTCAACTGACCGTTTAGCAAAGAATGTTGCTGTCTGGTCGTTTGGTCTCCAGCTATTAGGGTATACAATTTTGTGCCGCAGAACAGCTTTGATAATTAAAGCACCCACGTATATTATAAAGTAAACACTAAAGTATAAAGGAAGGTAATACAATTTTTTCCCTAAATAATAATAACTGAACCTATTCACACGTGGCATTTCAGTGGTCGTGGTAGTAGGATGATGATAATGATAATGATCATGATCCACTTCGAAGTCATGATGAAATTTAAAATCTGTAGGGAAATCACTAGGAAAACCGTGGTCATCAGTAGGTGGCCCATACATATCAGGTTTCATTTGTGGCGGTGGTGGAGGAGGTGGTACCATACCCATATCATGGCCTTTAACATCTTTGTCGTCCTCGTGATCATGTGGCTTGTTATATACTAATTCAGGATATTCGGAATCATGCTCATGTGACGTAGGACTGTCATGCCCGTAACCGGATGAGATTCCATATCCTGGGGGAGAATCATAACTAGGTGCCATAACATCATTTGGTATTGCCGTTTCTGGTTTACTGTAATGATATGACCCTTGAAATTCAGGTTTATCCATTACACTCATTGCCAAACTATCGGTATCCGTGTCAGGTTTATTATAGGAATAACCTGCGAATGGCATTGGCCCTGGTAGTGCTGTTGGAAAAAAATGAGAAACAGGTGGTGCAGGTACTTTATAATGATAGCCCATACCCATCATAGGTGTGTCTGGCATTCCAAGCGGAGGCTTATAACGATATCCTACATCCATCGCACCTTTGTCATCATCATTGGTTGAGTCGTCACTGCTAGACGTATCAAAAGGTTGTGACCCAATAGTATCTGAAATTGATGGTGGTTGTAAAGATGCAGGCCCAAAATCTGATACAGATGACGCAAGTGGCGCATAGGGTGGAAATGATTCATAACTAATAGGCGCTGGAAAATTATCTCTAGCTTTGGGTGGGGGAGGCGGTGGGGGAACGAGGTTAGCAGTTGTCTTTTGTGGTGAACCAAGGTTGGATTGCTTAGACACATTACTTCCATAAGTAGGCTTCGGTAAATAAGGTTGAGCCGGATTGTAGCGATCTATTGGAGATCCTAATGGAAGAATATCTTGAGCTTCTCCTCTAATCGGGTTCTTCAAATCAGAAAATTGGTCCAATGAAGTCAACATATTATTTGTCTTGCTGTTCGATAGATTATTATGTGACGTTTTCTTAGAAGACTTTATTTGAAAGGGTTTAAGATTGACATAGGGAAATCTAATGACTGGCTCGGTGCGTATAGCCCTGGACTCATTTTCTGCACCGTTTCCAGAGTTAGTCGCAAATCTGTAAAAAAAATAACATTACATAAAAAGCTTGTAAAAAATTTGCCTCTAATCTTTCCGAGAAATAAATAAATACCCAGGCAACGCAAAATGTTCATCTATAGCATCGGATTGCTTGTGTTCTTCTTGATTTTCATTATTCTCTACTGGTTGGGAACTCTGAGTGTGTGAATTTTCCTCTTTACTGTCCTTCATATTTTCATCGTTATTATCGGGTGATACTTCGTGCCAATTTCCTGAATATTGATTAATCTTTTCGTTATCGATTATATGCCAAACGTTTTCAATATTAATAGGAGTTGATTCAGTCGTAGTTGTCGTTGTCGCCGTCGTTGAAAATTTAGACATCGGAATAATAGATGACGGTGAGTATACTGGTGTTGGCAATTTTTTGTAAAGATCGTCATGCTGATAAGAAAAATTTGTTATATCACTACTTGTTTTATCTTCTCCGTGTTTTTCTATTTTCACAGGTAAACCATAATTCACGACACGAGTAACTTTATTTTCATCATCATCTGGCACATATATAGGACTCATGGTCGTGGGTTTTGGTGATATTTTCTCTTTTTCTAATAACTTTCTAATAGACTTTTGCATATTTCTGTTAGATTCGAACTCGGCAAATATTAAATCTGGTGTCTTAGCGTTTGATTTTTCCGTTGTAGTAGTCGTAGTAGTATTCAAATCTGTATCCATTCTTCGCATCCACTTATGATAATAGAATTTTCCATCATCTTTTTCCAAAGGTCTTGCGGCAGGAGTAACTACATACACTCTAGGTCCGGGAAAACTCAAAGCTTCAATATACATTACTGAACAACACGTAAACAATACAAAAATAACTGACTTTAACTCCATTTTGTTATAATATTTGTTTCATATTCCTCTCGTGATGTGTGTTCGACTTGGTTTCCGATTTGTATATGTTCAATATAACTAAAGGCATCCAAATAGTAGTTTTTGAATTGACAAGTTACACGAAAATTGTGATAATTTGTAGCGGTACTTTAGAATGTAGAACACCTGAAACACGAGTACCGTGACCTGTATGGTTACAATTTACACTATTAGCAGGATAATCCATGCCACTCGTTGGAACATCTCCATAGAAAGTGTCACATATTTGTGTAACACATTTAATGTTAGTGAAACACATTTCCCATTTGCACATTCCAATCTGATTGTTATAACTTTATGCTTAGTGAAGTCTAATATATCCGTCTGTTTTAAATAAGTTAGGTAATAATTAATGCGACTATTAAGAAAAAAAACTTCTGAATTTTTAAAGATTTTGTTGGATGAATTGTATTACAATTCATCTTAATTTCTTGATATAGCATGACTTCAGAACGGCTAGAAATTGCTACATTATTAGAGAATTACACCGATTGTACAAAATTTTTTTCTAATACTTACGCTAAATATACTTAACACGTTCGGTGCGTTAGAAAACTTATTAGATTTCTTACAGGACTTCTGCACCGTGCGGCGACTAAAATCGTGTTTTCACACTCCTTGCGTTACCTTAATTTCTAAATTTCTTTGTGTATGAGTAATTTAAATATACATACTGGACTAAACGGCGGAAAAAAGGAGTTAGATCTCTAATCTACTGCAATATAACATTTTTCATTTCTTGTGTTAGGAGACATGGTGTTACTCATGAATCGTATTATCTCATAGCCGCAAGTAAGGCAGGGGGAGCGGCACGGGCGCTTTTAGTGTTGTCCAAGCATCAATCTTGACGGCCGCGCGCACGGTTCGGAAAAAATATATCGTGTATACCTACGTGTATTAGGTATTTTGAATTTTGAAGTGTGTTGTTAAACAAGGAGTTCTATTTAGAGAAAACTAGTAAAAAATATATTAATTTTGATCACAGTGCTGAGAAAATTTTGGAAATGTTCAAATATGCCCAAATTATAATTTTTCTAAAAATTCACTGATTGATAAAAAAAAAGTGGCATCAAAAAAAATAACTTGTGTCGGTCATGGCATATTACGATTCACATTAAACAGCAGAGAAGCTTTTAAAAAAGCTTATAAAGCTTTCCCACTTTTTTTAAATAAAACCTTGTCTATGAAAATCATGAAAATTGAGGTCTTATTTCATTCCCATCACTAGTTACTCAATATATGAAGTATTGAACTATCTCCGGTTGCGGTACGCGGTACAATCGATACCAAATTTTTACACTTAGGATAACCTAATACTATAACTGCATATGAACCTATCAAAAGATAAAGCAATAGGCCAACTTTAACCCACAAGAAATTTATATATGTATCTTTGGTTTTGAAGAAGATGTAAACTATTTTCAATGTTATATATGTTAAGTTTGGAGATTTTTTAGGTTTCTTACACACCAGCTGAAGGTTCTTTGAAAATTATGCCGTAGGGAACGAGTTATATTAATGAATTACGTTATAAGCAAGCAATGGATAATAGTAAAACAATCATATCACATATTATGAGTCAATTAATAGATGGATTAATTAACCTATTCATAAAATGTGTAAAAAGTGAATTTAAAATGTCAATGTTATGTAGATTTAGATTAATATCGTTGCAAACCACAAGGGTTTATTTAAAGTAATGTTTACAACTTTCCTACTTTCTACTTAATATGTTTAAATTCTCATAGTAGCCTTTATTTTTATTTATTAGCCTTATTTTCGTTGAATAAAAACGATACAACCTTTCAGGTACATTTCCCAGTTTAATGAATTATATATAACACGACTCGTATCATGTACGCCAGTCTCATGAATACTCAAATGACACAACCGCACCTGGATACTACTGTAAATTTATGTCGAACGTCTTTTGGAATAAACTTATCAATATATAACGGTACATTTCAAAGATATTTATCAATACATACATACATACATACATACGCTTTGTCATGAACCCTGGAATAGTGTAAGTAAAATTCTTTTTTATTTTATATTAAATAACTGATTAGGCAAATCTCCAACGAGAGGCGCTCATTGCGCGAATTTCCTTACGTTCGCAGTTTCTCTCTGAATTTAAATATATTTTTTTTCCAGTAACAGTCGCTTTCCTATTATCCCATTTTATTAAAATAAATTCTTATAAAATGGGATCTGAATACACGTTTTACTTTAATTTCGTGATTTCCACTAAACCATAATTGAAACTAAAAAGTAGGAACGAAAGACCAAAAAAAAAATAGATTTTAAAAGATTTTATTAATAAATATTCTCTCATAATATACATCATACAGCATTAGATAAAACTTAAGATTTAAAGTAGCCTAAGCTTATTTGCAATAATTAAAAACTAAAAATTAAAATCGTATCACAAAAGTCATATTGTAATTTTATCATCATTTCTTTTGTCATTTTCTATGGCATGCTCATTATATGCTGGATTATCAACTCCAGAATCGGTGCTGCCATCTGTACTGTTCGATACTAACTTAGCTTGCGGACTCGCCGCCTTAGCATCAGTCATATTGATTTCATTGTCACTAGCGACATCTGTCGTCGAATTAATTTTGTCTAAGTTTTCTCGTTTCTCAATATCTAAGTTAGCTGGTTTCTTCTTGCAAATATCGTTTTCGTCACCCACAGCTCGTTTCCCAATGTAAAATTTATTAAAAAGATAATAAATACATCCAGTAATAAAGGTAGCAGCAGAAAAAACTTGATATGTTGGACGCGTTCCAAAGAACTTCATAAGATATCCACCTATCAAACTACCTGAGCCCTTACCTAAAAATAAATTTAACAATTTTGGTTACTAAAAAAAATCAGGACAAAATAATAAATTTACGAACTTGAAAATATTGAAGAAAACTATGAACTTGTATAATACGTCAAGACCCATTTTTAAAACATACCGACTCCATAATAAAGCCCTCCTAATAGCCCTTGCACTGATGTGTCGGTAGTAGTAGATGACAGTCTAGCAGCGTATGTGACAGCCGCTGTGAAGGAGAGCGACGATGTGACAGATTCCAGCGCCTCGAAAACAAGGCATAGCCATGGATTGTAGATTAAAGAGTAACCTGAAAAATCACGAAATATAAACGTATTTATTATACTTTTTAAGACCGTGAAGTCAGGATATTGTATCGGTTTTATAAACTAATAAACGTCTTAGTAGCGATTAATGTTCATTTACCTTGACATTTATTAAGCTTTTGTATAATCAAAAAATAATATCATAAATCTCATTAACTCGAAAATTCGAACTATTACAATACTGACTTTAGTATTTGCATTCATTATATTAATATTGTTTTGCATTTTTCGACATAGGCCCACTAATTTTTTTTTAATTGTACTAAAATATAACCAAGAAACGTACGTACCAAGAAGTCTGATGGCATAGAAAACAAATCCAATGAAAAGTACGTTAGCATGTCCTAGTTTTTGAATAATAGGACCGGAAAGTACCAGCAGAGGCAAACCCGCCACTCCGCCGACTGTGATCGTAATGCCCATAAGGGAACGCGAGGCTCCGAGGTCTTGCAGTAGCCAAAATAGGAAACTCTCAATATATCCCCATGCAGTGCCTAGTATGGAATAAAAATATACAATTTAACATATTTATATCACAAATAAAAAACGAATCTCGAAGTCTGGACACTAGGTTGTCCCTGACTACTCTGCTATGCGGGAACGAGAGTGAAACCAGTCTTTTTTTATTAAATACTGTCTATATTTAATGTTTATTTTTATCTTCGCATTTTTAGAGATATGCATGGTGGCAAGTCATCCCATCATCCACATTGCGACTATTTAATGATATATATATATGGTCTATTATGTGAATATATGTTTACACAGTCTTAGTCAAACTATTATTTTTTTTTATCAATATATATTAACGTATTAGAATTTTCCTCAAATATTCCTAGAAACATAGTAATTTACATTTATTTTAATCAAACAGATGCGTTGCGGTTTTTTAATTTAAAATATCTATTGTTTTTCTATAGCTTTAGAGCTTGTTAGACAACTTTCTTTTTGACTTACTTTATTCTAGGAACGGCAGATGTTTGTTACAGAACGTTTAAATGTCATGCAATATATATCGATACATATAATAATTTTGCAGTGCATTTTAATCAAATATTAAAGTTCATAAACATTATGTGTGGCGTTAATTTCATTGTCTTACGTAATAAATAAATAGAAAGTGAAAAAGCTTAGTTCTGACTATATAATTTAACAAAAATTTTACTCACCCATGATGAAGCATGCTATGAATAGAGCTACTATCTCAATATTGCGAAATACTAGTATAACATCTTCGAGAAGATTCTGAGCCGGCTGTTTGAATTCCAGATCAATACTCAGCATCAGAACACCAGAAACAACTTTTAAAACTGCATATAAATAAAAAGCCGGTCTGTAAATAAACATAACACTTATACAATATTGCAGTAACCCTATATTACCTTAAGTATTAATTACATATATTATTTAAAATCACATGCATTGTGGTAATCTTCAAGAATTAATATAGTAACATTTTGTATAAATTATGCTTATTGTTCGAATGCACAGTATTTTGATCGCTATCGCACACGACAATGTATGAAGTTAACATATAACTTTACAATATTATAATTCAACAGAAATCTATATGTAGATAAAAATATATATAATTGTATTCGCTTTTAGAATAGATGATATATAAATTTATAAGCAATTTAAAAAAATATATATAATATGATATTGTACAAAAGCTACAAGTACTTCGAAAATAAATTGAAGTTACAACTTCGTGTTGTAAAAATATAAGCCAGTAACATAAACTTTATGGATAAATAGAGGCAGAGACTTTGACACATACCTGAAATCGGTATAACCTTTGCCTCTACTCGCATAATCTATGAGCAGTCCAGAGAGCGGCGACGATATCATTCCACCAATGCTGCCGTACACTCTTTGAAGGCCATAATCCGCGCTTTGATCCCTGACAATCGCAATAACAGCGCCTTCAAACATTGCAAAAGCGGTACCACTGATTATACCAACGAATACACGGACCTATAATTGTGAAAAACAAAACAAATTAATTTAATCATAGAATTTATGCAATTTTGAAGCTTTATTCGTTTTTCACCCAAAAAATGTATATATTTTTTTATTTTGAATTTAGTAAGAATTCGTTGATGTCCGCAACTCTGGTTGTGTGAACTTTATGACTTTATAGCATGATCTCCAGACAATTGTAATTTTAAAGGTGACATTTTCTTATTTCTTAGGTCTATTATAAATCTTCAACAGGTATTCCACTCTTCGAAATCAATTATACCCTAAATACTGCCCGGGATAAAAGCTTCATTCGAAAAAAGATTCATCCGAATCCGTCCAGTACAAAAATGTGCACGTACAAACAGACAGACAAAAATGGGATTGGATTTAGATTCATAATTCCGGTTTTTCTTGCATAAAAATATTCAATGTACAGACACGATATATGTACCTTTTAATTATAGTATGTATGTGACAGTTTAAAAATATAAAAAAATTATAGTTTTTTTTATTTAAAACTTAATTTACTTTTTTTTAAATAATAAAAAGTAATATTAAAAAAACCTTATAAAGTTAACGCAAATTTGTATTACAAGAAACACAACAAACAATATATATATATATATATATATTTCTTATTCATTTTTTATCTACAATTTAATTACATATCTAGTATCGTTAAGTTAAGTATACTGTATATATGTGAATAGTTAAATGTAGCGGTTGAAATTACACAATAAAGCCCCTCATCGTCTGATTTAAAGATGTGGCGTAAGTTACGACGTGGAATAGATCATGATCATAGTAATGACTTAGCAACTTGTAAATAACAACTGTTTCTAAATCGTTTATATTTTATCATCAGAATTATTAACTTTATTTTTATTTTTACAAATAGAAAACATGTATTAAATATTTTATTATTTCATTTAGAGAAACGCGACCTTGTGAGACATCCGTTTTTTATTTTCTACTCTTCATTTATAACAATATTTGTTGGATAGAGATACTACGCCATCTGTAGTCTAGTCTCTAGTCTAAAGGTACGGTATCCATATGTTTCTTTACAAAATTCGAGACTTCTACAATTTCAACGTTCACCCAATTAAAATAATGAGCTATATAAGTTAAAGTCCTCTACTTTATACTATACATTTCTAACAAAACATTCAAGTTTTACGCTAAGATAAAAGAAATATAGTTGTACATACTAAAACTGTAACAAAGACAACTTAATGCACGCAAACATTTAATGTGTAGATTTGATTGTAGCACCTGTATATAAACAAGCACATACAATCGGGACAAGGTTGGGTTACGTCACATATGCAAGTATAAGTCTCATAAGCTGTGAAGGCCTCAAACACACACGAGAGCTTACTAAAGAATGATATCTATATGGAACTGATGAATTCCCAATAAATGTGTAAAGACATTTAATTAAATTATATTTAGATTATATCATGCGCAATGGAACAACGTGTGGCTGTAAGATAAATCACAGCTTTAGGTTCTACACGCAACAGGCCATGTCTCGAAATCTGGCAGAAAATGGGAAAGAAATATCTTGGCAGTAGCTTATTAATCCACAAACCCCTAGATGAACATTAATTACAATATATATTTATTAGTACATAAACTTTTACAAGGTGCAATATTCAAGCTTTACGGTAAACGACACTATTAATTATTTCAAAGGAAAACATCAATGAGTCATTCTAGCTTATAATATTAGCATATATGTAGATATATATTTGTAATATGATTTTTATTCTTATATTTTACGCATTTCTTGAACTTTAACTAAATTGTCATCAATATTTTAAATGTGAATATGCGTATGACGGACGTTTGACTTTAAAATTATTGAATGTCGACAGAAATGTTTCAACTACACTGCGAAATTGTCTTCTTATACAAATATTTTATTCATATTATTTCTAATATAAAAATGAATTTATGTCCTTAGATATATTAAGCTTCAAAATGTAGATTTCCCCACACTATTACTACTTGACTCTATTCGAAACTTCAATATACTAATCTTGATATCAATATACTTTATATATCTTAGTGGACAGCGGATAGAACAGTGGCAATGGGTCAGACTGCCAACACAAATTCGCCATTATCCAGTTAGTGACGATTAGCTAACAATCATTCTATCAGCGGATACGCTTCACAATCTGTGTAGTACCTTCATTATTTTAAAGGTGCATTTAATAGCATCGTGACTTTCATTATTATAAAACCTGAAATATAACAAGGCTGTATACTACGTCAGTCTTTTTTAATGTTATAAAAATCTGTTATTTTTAGCTTTACGTAATTTCCTTATATATAACAAAATTCGCAGAGAGAATCTAATTTAAAACACTCAGTTCACCATTTTTCTTTTTAAGACATTGCATGTTGGGTATTAAAGATCTGTATTTTAAATAACTTGATTGGTCGCCAAAGCTCTAGTATTACAAAATACAGAACAAACACATACAGAATGTATTAGGACCGCGTAAGCAGTTGGAAATAATTGACGCTGTGTTTAGTAATGAAAGTATATTTCACATACATTTCATTTAAAATAAACTAAAGAGAATATTCAAAAATATGTGCGCTTTATATTAAAGCCAAGTTTTATCAATAAAGATGGTTTTTATACACTTAATATTACGCTAAATGGCAATTTTGTATATAAATGGAAATTTTTACCCTAATAAATAGCAATACTGGGGCATATTTTTTTATATGGTTTCCCATTAGAACTATTCTACGATGTATGGTCAGTACCCAGTACCCGTATGTGCGCGTACTGATGCTTCCTAGAGTATTGAATGCGGTAGCCTTAATGCCTCCTTGTATACTTTGAGTGTATATACACTATACTAGTACTGACGTGTGTGAAAAACTATACTTTTAGAATAAAGAAAATTGGTGTGAGATTTTTGTTTGTATAAGTTTTATTCACGCCGGTAATAAATATTAATGCATACTTACATATATAATAAAAAAGTTTTTTATGTAAAACATAACATAAGTACATTAAATGAGTTGACGAGCCGAATTAGGTGCCTTATATTTACGCTAATATTTACATACTGTTTCTTATTATAGAGGCGGTGCAAATTAAATGTAACGTATTATAAAAGTATAAGGCAAGTGTGCACTAAATCTGTTTGCATAAAATAATTACCTATCATATTTATTTATATTGCAATAACCATACTCATCTTATTCATATTATTTATAAAATCATATAATTGAACCGTAAACTATATACACTAATAATTTAATTGACTAATTTATTATTATACGAAAGTGATGTAATGTGAATGCTAATTCACTCATTTTATTTTTTATATTTTTCTCACTCATCTATATTTTTTACATGACATGACATGCCTATCACAAGAAAATAGTCCAGCAAATTATATTTGTCTTGAAAGTTGTTTACAAACTATTATATACATATATGCAAAATAAAGAATATAATATTATAGTAATAATGAGAAAGTATAGTAATATAATTTTAAGATTAAAAGTTTAACTATATCAAGCTATACTCACCGCCATATAAGCCCAGAAAGTGAAAACAGGATCGAGTTCTATTTGCTGTTGGTGGTTATCACAGAGACTTTTCCGGGGCGCAGTAGCCGCGCATGCAGCGGAACACTGCGCCAGGCGTATCGTGCCGGCTTTCACCCATGCTGACTCGTCGTATGACTGAGTGAAACCATAAATACTGCCTGGTATCAATATAATACACATATGCACAATTTATAAATATAAATTATTACTATTACAAAGTCAATTAAGCTCTTATTTAATGTAATTAAATGAGTCATATCATATATTATCTTATTCAGTTACTTTCAGTTACAGTTACATTTTAATATTTTGTATATAATATATATATATATATATATATATCTATATACCTGAGCAAAGTTATCGTTGCAAGTTGCATCGACTCCGGTGTAATCGTCATTTGTTCCATTTGAATTACTTTCTGATATTGCATTCACCCAATAGTTTTGTACTTCAGCGGAATTTTTTTGGATGTCGTGAGTAACTCTTACTCGATATGACATTTCCCTATCTTCTTCAATAGAATCGTCTACAAAATCAATTTTGTCGAATATACACGTCGCGTTTTTCTCTGAATACGAACAAATCAGTTCATATAGTTGTGGTGTTGGAAAGAAAATTTTATTATCGCCAATTCTAGATGTTGTAGAGTTAAAGTAAGGATCATTAGTCAATATTCGTGAAGTACTGTGCTCTTTCATTGGTTTTTCTCTATGGTCCAAGAGAGTAGAAATTGTATTTCGGTAAACAAGTCGCTGGGACTCTGATGACGATTTCAAATGTACGTCATATGAGTGCGCATGAATAATAGAATCTACATCTTCTTTAGAAGCTTGATGTGGCAATTCACACACAAAACCGCAAGATAATATACTGTGAAAACAAAAATATAAGTCACGTTAAGGCAATTTGTTGTTGAAAGAAATGAAATGTTTGCCTTATCTATGCATATTTTATGCATGTTAACTTAAGAAGCTTTAAACGCTCATATTAATCGCCATATATAGTAAACGAAAAGGCATATAAGCTTAATATATTTAGGTATAATTTTGATATTCCTTTGTTAACGTTACTCCCTATTATTATGTATTATACATATATTTTTTGTCTCTCCAATACGAACGAAATTGCTACAATTGCAATATTTTTTCATTAATAAAATTATTACTTTCAGTATCGACTTTAATGTAATGAAATATAATCTAAGTCACGATGTATATATATATATATATTTATTATCATGATTTGTACTTAGTCCTTACTATTAAAAAGGTAAATTCGTGGCATATACTTACGTAAGATTAACATTATACGCGTACGGATGAATTGGAAGACATGGGTACTCTCGTACTTGTTGCAGGTGTAACGCAGAACCATTACAAGAAGCAATTAGGTCCACTGCAGGCGGAAAGGTCACGGTGATACGCCCGACAGGCACTGTCAGAAGCAATAATGCAGAGAGACCACCGAGTGATGAAGACAGTGCTAGCAGCAACTACCAAAATTACATTTACGTATTATCGTGAACAAAAATGAAATAACTCTAAATATATTTAAGGCTTTCTTAGCTATTGTAAAAAATAAACGACTCGTTTAACACAAAAATAATAAGCATCAAATAAAATACTTATTAGCTTAGTGAAAAACAGGATGAAGCGTTTAAGAAGAATGATTAGCGTAAATGATCAAACCGGCATTTTCCGCCACAATTGTGATTGGATAACAACAATGAAAATAGACATAACTACTTAGTTTAGTGTACAAATACCGTAAATGTTCTCGGAAAATTCATAATTATTCAGCAGGTATGTCGTTGTAGTGCAATTATAATGGTTCATTGAAATACCTTACATGATCTTTATTATACATCTCTAGCGTGGTAGCTTAACAGGCTTGTTTAACATTACAGCATTATATAAAAATATATAAGAGTACCCGCCGAGGTTCTAACTCCTTAACTTTCTGAGTTTGTTAAATCTATAGTCTAGACTCTATGCTCTATTTGTTAGCTATGAATCTATGATGAAGATCTAAATTCCATTTATAAACAAATTTGTTATAAAAAAGACATATTCAGAAAACGTATAAAAATCTGAAACCAGCGAGATTTTAACCCGCGCCTCTTGAAAACTGTTCAAGCGCTCTGACCGCTAAGCCATGCGTTCTACATCCAGCTACGTTGAAATTCTTATACGCTTATTACAATTTATATTTGTTGTTAGCATCTCTGTAGAGAGATTTTTACAAATTTCTGCTACCCAAAGATTATTCTACGAACAATCGTTTGGCAAGAGATTGCTATTTATGAAATAAAAATTTGAACAAATTTTCTTTAACGTTTTCTAAACGTTTTCTTTTTCAATTTCCTTAGTGTGGGAATAACACTTTAAAAAATGTAAAAAATATATAAATTTGTTATATTTATATATTAAACACACACGTAAACTGCCTATATTCATACTTACAGTTAATATTCAAAATATTGTATGTCGTATGAATAACTTAATTGTTGGCAAGTTAGTTCACAGAAATAATGATCCCTAACCAATAAGGGCATACTAATACATGTCACCGATGCTTCCGGCTCGAACAGTCTTCGCAATGACGCAAGCGCAGCACATACAGAGCTCATAGAGCGAGACGGCCAACGAGCCACAATACACACAATACAAGGTAAAGGTTATTGTAACCAGAATTGGATGTAATTTGCGTTTGCGGCATTGTAGATAAGCTACTTTTAATTAAATCATACAAATCATAAGTATGAAAGGACATTACCAATTTTCTATTCAAACTCATCTAATTCCATATGCTTGAAATTCCTATAAATCTTGTGTTTAATTATACCTAAATGTTTAGCATGGAACCTAATTTTTAGAATCTACAAAAACATTTATGACAAATCAAAAGATAACAAGTGCTCTTTATAGGTGTAGGGTTTATTTAGCTTCACGTTTTTCCCGCATAATAAAGGCAGTGGTGAACCTGGTGTAAAGACATTCTGTTCTCCAATTTCAACTTGAATTCGATAAATAGCGTGATCACTCAACGCCGCCCCTGCTCTTACCAGAAATGCGAAATGAAAATAAATTCCCCCGGATGAGATTTGAATCCACGACTAATATATTTACAGTCAGACACTACTGCGCCAGAATGGCCTCATACACTCCATATATTTAATTATTGTACAATATAACAATAATCAGTACTTCAGGTTTCCATACTAACCCTAAAATTTCCAATTTTATCAGCCAGCATGCCAGCAAGAGGTGGCATCACGATCGAGATGACTGGCGTGACAGCTGACATTATAGCCGTCTCTTCTACATTAATGCCCAGCTCTCTCATGTGTATCGTCAGATACGGATACAGAACAAACAGCGCTAAAAAATGTGTCGTGATTATAACTGTCTTGTTTAATAAAACGTTGCAAGCAAATTATTTCTACTTACATAAGCACTTACCGATACTGAACTTATAACATAATTGTTTGATAATACTTCAAATATTTATAATACTCAATTCTTAACACTAAATGCTCAATAATAAAAAACAAATATATAAATTTGAATTGTAAATAAATAGAACTAATGCTAACTTACTGGAGGCATGAACAAAAAATAATATTTTTAGAGGTATTAGTTTTTTCTGTTTGAGATCATCTGTGATCCGCTTGAAGAAGGCACGTACAAACTGCATTTTTGTATCTTTCTGTGTCTAGTGGCTGGAAAATCTTTTCACTTTCCATACGAAGGGGAAGTACTACGTGGGAAAACTTTTTGTTACCCGGCCCCCGGCATGTATGGTGACGAGCAAATTTGCTAGATGCATGGAAATTTCTCGACTGCTCGTTTATCTGAAAAATAAACATTGTTGGCATCATTATTACACTGTATTTATTTTAAAGACGTCACACATAAAAAATATGGAAAAACCGACAAAATTAGCTAAATTATATAGCAAAACATAGTATAAATAGCTCATTTTAACTATTAAATCTAAATTGTCTTGTAATAAAATTTCGTAGTATCTTAGATTTAGGCACAAAATATCTAACAATGGCAATATTAGTTTATGATAACAAAGATAAATGCCGGATGTACGGACATTCAAACTTAAACGGTGCAATCCTGCTTAGTGAATAATGTTACATTCACAGAGACTGTTAAAATATATTTTACGCAATAAAATTTTGCTACGGTTACAGCAAAACAAATATGAGTGTAGCTCCGGCAAAGGCTGATTTACAAGATTATAAATATATGAAAACTTCCACTTTATATAATATATATAAGCGTGTTATTGGCAATATAATAAACATGTGAATATTTTTTTATTTTGTAATAAAAGCAACACAGTTTATTTGTCTATATAATATCATATAATAAAAATGTTACTGCCCGTACATGAAAGCTTTATGAACAAAGTATTATTGGGTGCATTTATCAATATAATAGAACATAAAACAATGATTTTCAATTTTATTTTCTGTTTGTCTGTGCGTTTGTGCAGGCTTGAATGCTTTTAACTGTTGTATTTTGATAAACCACCCTTAACATTGAGTGTTTATTTACTCAATCGGTATATAAATAAAAAAGTTATAAACATTTAAATTATAAATTTAAGCAAAGTTTGTGATTTTAGTGAGAACGCGAGTGGGCGAAAATACTAAATAGTTTAGTCGTGTAGTTTACGCAGGTGAAGCTGCGAGCGGGTCTCTAGTTAATTAATGAAATACAATACCAGTCATATAAAATATAACGGTGATACATCGACAATGATCTACATGCATAAGTAAGTAGTACATTAACCCACTTATGTTTCGCCAGTTCAATAGCTATAGGTTTTTGTACTGCATTGAAGCTATGCAAATAGACACAATTGTGAGCTGCCCCATTACACATTGTCTTGGTATCACTGTCTGTCTGTCATTGTCTAAACAAAGGAGTACTTGTTTTATAATTGTAAATTGAAACATACACATTATAAATATAAACTTTTAATCCTTATTACATTAATTGAAAACTTAAAGCATTTATGGTATTAATTTACTTATTAATATATATATTATATTATAGTAGATGTTTATTATGTAGCGAACATATCAAGGATATTATGAAAATCCGAATGAAAATCTAAAGTTCTTAATTTAAGCCTTCCCATGATTTTTTTTTATGACAAAACATTGTATAAAAGGATATCATTTTGTCACTGATTAAAAGGAATTTTCTTTTTTCTAAATACATATTTACAACATATATAACATTTTATGATGACTTTATAAAATAAAAATAGAAAGAGCGTTCTCTTATAGTAGTACTGTAACTCCAGATTTTCGCGATATAGGTATTTTATAGTAGCAACTACCTCACGTAACAGTCGATAGTCAATGCCGACGGCCATACGGATGTAATTAGGTAATATTTTATTTTAAGAAACAATAATATTGACAAATATAATTTTATATACAGATCTCATATATTTTTAACTAAGCAAACACATTGAGGAGCTTTCTATGAATACGACAAATGTTTACTAAATGAGTCATATACCTAATTATTAAAACTTTGAGGCAATATAAAACAGCAGTCACAATTAAAGTGCCTTCAAATTTCATGTCCGTATATGTTATATCTATACATATAATAAAAATATAACTAGTGGTTGTCTGTACGTGGAAGATATATGATAAAACATATCATTAGGGGCGTTTATCAATATAATAGAACCCAAAACAATTAATTTTAATTTTCTTTTCTGTTTGTCTGGTTGTTTGTGCACGCTAATCTCAGAAGCGGCTTAATCGAATTTAAATATAACTGTAACTATGATTGTGGCAAACTTCCCTTCATATTTAGTGTTCATTTCATTTCAATAGGTTCATAAACAAACAAGTTACAACTATTTAAATTATGCATTTAAGCAAAGTTTGTGATTCAAGTGAGAACGCGGACGATCGAAACAACTAAATAGCATAGTCATGTAGTTTGTGCAGGCGAAGCCGCGAGCGGGTCGCTAGTATTAAATATATTTTAAAAGTGAAAGCTCTTTAGTAACTGATAAATTGTCAGTATTTTTTTATTATCTAACACTGATAAAAAAAAAATACTGACAATTTATCAGTTACTAAAAAGAGCTACAGAAATTAATCAAAGACTTACAGATATTAACGTTATCCCTATAAGAATGACTCGAACATTTCTAATATAAAATACAGCTTTACGCTTTTTTGCGCATAGCAGGATAGTCAAAGAGAGCCTAGTATCAAGACACTCCGTTCTCCACTTTCCGCCAAAAATATAGACATTGCCTGTTGAGTGGCGGAACTCAACCTCGCACTTGGTTTTATTGGAGCGGAGAAATAATTAAAATATAATCATTCTATTGCAATATAAATATATATTTCAGATACAAAATTACATGCAACTTACACCTCTAAGTTACTTACAAAACTTTCTATCTCGAAAACTTTATGCAGGTTAACTTATTTGAATTTACTGCTAATAATTTGTAATAGGTAAATATTTTATATACATATTTTGTGTAGAGTATATAATTATATTTTATTTATATGAGGTAAGTAAGTTTACTGATAACCTATATTTTAATCTGTTATCTATCTATTCAAGTATTCAATTAGGTACTATTCAAAGGTTAATGATACTGATTGTATCTTTGACTGCATCTTTGTATACTTTTAATTTAAATAGGTATATATATATATATATATATATACCTATTTAAATTAAACCTCCCACCTCCAGCTACGTTGAAATTCTTATACGCTTATTACAACTTATATTTGTTGTTAGCATCTCTGTAGAGAGATTTTTTACAAATTTCTGCTACCCAAAGATTATTCTACGAACAATCGTCTGGCAAGAGAGAATGCTATTTATTAAATATATATTTTGTTAACATTTTTTTAAAGTGTTATTCCCACACTAAGGAAATTGGGACGCATGGCTTAGCGGTCAGAGCGCTTGAACGGTTTTCAAGAGGCGCGGGTTCAATTCCCGCTGCGTTCAAATTTTTATACGTTTTCTAAATATGTCTTTTTCAATTTCCTTAGTGTGGGATTATTCCCACACTAAGGAAATTGACTTTAAAAAATGTTAACAAAATAGATTTTATATTAATATCATCCGTATCAAGTAATACTATAATAGTTATAAGAAAATGCTTGTAAAACAATTGCATTTGAGTCGCGTATTTCGCAAGCACCAAGCACTGACGCACGTTCGAAGCGATGTTTAAATATTTCACAATGCAACTCAGTAAATGAAACATTCATCTCCCTACACCGACTAGTAGAAATAATAATTTCAATAAATAATAATTAAATTTATATTTAAAATACTTTTATTTCTCTGCCCTTCTACATAAGACAAAGCGCGGCGTTGTATACCACCACTCAACACACAATGTCTTGATTTCCAGCGGAAAGTGGCGACCGGAGTGTCTAGGAACTAGGTTGGTTCTCTCTGACTACCGTCTTATTTGGGAAACAACATGTAGATGCTATAATTTTATGGCTTAGCTTAAAGAGAGCAAACTTAATGCGCGTTTCGAACTTCTCAGAAAAAATCAAACACGTTTTTCTGTTTGTCTGTTATATATATAAAAAGCGTAATGAGTTCTGTCATACACAACCCTTACGCATATTTAATGAAAAATTGCTTATAGTAGCTTCACTCTGCCTAGTCTTCCTACACTGGACAATGTTAAATATCAAAGAAGTTTCAATATTGCTTAATTAAGTAGAAATAAAGCTGTATTACACTATCTTTTATTGTTTGTATACTTCTATCATATATTAATAAAATCAACTTAATTAAAACTGAAAAGAAATAATCAATACACGAATTTAAGAACTCAGCTTCACCAATTGTTCTTAAATTTTGTTACTTTAATTTCTATAATCTAAATTAATGAATGTGAATATAAAAAAAAAAAATATTGTAAATTTATATTAGATGTTTAAAATAATATTCTTAATGTAAAAAATATACAGCTGACACTACTAAATGCAGAAGTTATCATTATAATTACAGGTGAAGGAAAATGTTTGTACCACTTTTAAAGTAAATATTACCATAGGTAAAGTTTACATACATAAAGAAAATGTGTAGAAAGTAGGAAATGATTTCTTACAATAATAATATATGATAGAAATAACATCAACAGTTCTGAAAATGAATATACCGCACATTACCATGTGTAAATAATATACATTTATAGTGTGTGTAATATTTATATACGTGTGTAAGTATAAAATTATACATAGGTTGCTAAGGCAACTTGCTTTTTACGTGTCAACGTATGTATATACATTTAAATCCCGATATTTTAATTTGACGATGAATTGAGGATGAAAGTGATTAGATCAACGCATATATTTTAACGATTAAATATTAAGAAGCATCACGGATGATTAACATTTATTTAGATCGTCCACTTTGATTGGTTTGTTGGTCTTGGTAACAATTCTGGATAAGGTGTTTGAAGAACTCTGACCTAGCCTTGGAATTCGCTGATATTTGTGCGGCTTCCAGTCTTTTATTAAAGCCCTTAGATGCTCCATCGGACCTCATACTTTGCTACAGCGATATAGGCCATGGATAACCTAAATTCGCTCTCCGCAATAAATTTATACTATATTTTAATGTCAATTTATTTATTCGATAATACACCTTTGTGAAAGCTTTTTGAATATTTAATTTTTTATTTATATTTTATTTTATTTAAAAAATATCATACAATAATTTTAATTATAAATACATAATCGATGTACAAAATTTATATTGTTGCAATTTACATCCTACAACATACATCGGCGACATTTATAATGATTCGGTGAAAGCCTTGTCTAATTAAAATTGCAGCAAACTTAACAGACAGCCGATTCAAATAATGCGAAAATTATTTAATATTTCTAATTTTATATTTATATTATTCTCTAATTGATGGATATCCATTATATTAACAACAACGTCGTCTTTACAGAAAATAGTAGCGTAGCAAAAAGTAATGTGACATTTGATTATTCAAATACAATTGCATAAAAAATTTATTATGAAGTATTATTTTCGCATGCAATTTTATATGAGAACGCAACAAAATATACCACTTTTTATGAATAAATATTATTCTTCAAATCAATTAACTCGGCTGTGCGACAATGTCAACCTGAGTTTCCATTTCAATGATTTTTGATCCACATAAATGTAATCAATGTGATGTATGTGAATGATATATTATATGTCGCATATTAAAAACCATCTTTCATAATTAAGTTTTTCTCAAAAAGTGATAAGTATTTTGGAAAGTACACAGAACCTTCTTAAATATTTAGAATTATGGAAATCTGCCCAAATATTTTTTGGAAATTTATGTATTCAAATATTTTTGGTAATTCTAATGAAATTTATGAGTTAGTTTATACACATGATATTTTTTTTTCATAATTCGTTACTTTAAACATAATGTAATTAATTAGTTAAGAAGTACCTACTTAAAGTAAATGAATGATACACAAATTAAAGAAACTTTGTGTATGTAAAGTTGTCCTTTTAACTTGAATCCCATTAAAATATGTAAAACATGACACAAAAATTATTACCATTTACTATTAAAAAGAAATAATTTCAAATCACACTCACCGTAGTCGTAAATTGAAAAATAAACCTTATCGTATCGACGAAGTACAATACACGTCAAAGTTTAAACATTTGCTTATTTCCGAATTACATTACATTTACGAAGAAATAAAAAGAGTTAGATTTTTATTTTTTCTGATACATTTTTCGCGTCCAATACACGATACATAGACGTTGTAAATAGAGAAATATCGCTTGGAAGTAAATTCGTGCGCGCGCTTATACGCGTGTCCGCCCGAGAGATTTGCGCGACACTGGCACAACCGCAACCCTGTACGCGTCCTACCATGTTAAGTTTGCGTCAAAGAGATTTCAAGCTGCGAATGAAGTACTTCGCAAAGACTCCAGCTTGGCAAGACATCGCCAAAATATGGCAAAAGTGAAAGGCTGCGTTTACTTGGCGCAGTACTCCAATACAATCAGCGAACATCTACTCTTGTCAAGACTATCTTCTTGTAATCAAATGAAAATTTTAATGTTTCTCAAAACTCTTCATTTACTGCTATTAAACCTAACTTTGTATTCATATGCACAATTTTAATAAATTAAATTTTATATACTTTCTATTCGACAGTTAGTGTCTACCTACCTATATTAATTATTTAATGTATTCGGCCAAATACTAGATTTATTATGCTTTATAAAACAAAAAAAAATATTGTTGCTGATATTGTGTAAATAAATAAAACGATTACATATGAAACAGAAAACGGAACTTCCCGGCATTGTTTCGCCCGCTCTTTACACTTAATGTGGAGAGTTATTAAGCGAGCGAAGTCAATTGTTATGAAAATCAAATGTATAATTAAATTACCTATGTTTCTATATAGCATTGAATTAACAATCTATAATCATGACATGTCGATACTTTTGTATCACGTTTGTATCGCAGGACCGTGGCAAGGTAGCTCACGTTACCATCTATAAACTACTAGAATAGAATATTCTGTCTTACGTCCTAGAGGCCACTAACTAGGAAAATTAAAATTGATATTTTAAATATATTCTTGATATATAGCTATATAATATTTAAACATTTATTAAATATAAGAAATAAGAATATTTTCAATCACACATCGCATTATAAAAGTACACCAATTACGTCTAAAATTTTAATGTAGCACGCAGGAGTACGCGTCTTAAATGCGCAAGTAATAATTATTATATAAATATTTAGTATAATTCTATGTTTGTAGATACTTTTTTATATTACTACATTTTAGAAGTATAAAATAATATAATTTAAAGTAAAATAGGCGATCTATCTATCTAGAAGTACAAGTGTGTTTGTTCATAGAATAAGTACATTTACGAAAAATTTTATTATGTGTAAAATAAAAGAATATGTGGAAAGTGAAAAACAGTAATAAAGTATAATATGTTTTTTTTTATCTATTTATTTATTTGAACGTGCATCTTTGGAACTGCCTCAAAGGACTTTAAGGATATAGGGTATAATTGATTTCGAAGCGAAGAACATCTAATGGAGAACTAAAATAGACCAACTAAACTATAAGAAATAAGAATTAGCCGATTTAATAATTTGTTCACCAGGACCAGGAAAATCTGATGAAGATCCCTGGTAGGCCAACTAAAATATAATATATACCTAAGAAAATGCCTTACTAGTAAAAGATATTTGGTATAGTGGGCAGTTTAAGTTAACAAATAAAAATCATTAAACTTTGGGCCATTGCGGAGCAGGGATAGCGTCTGACTGTAAACGCGATGGTTGTGGGTTCGATTACCACCTGAGGGTATGGTTATATTTATACTATTTTTATTTATTCTTATTCAATACACAATTCGGTTCAAAATCAGAGTACGGATTGTCACTACTTGTACTATAAAACTGTGTTGCAAGCTATTAATGCCGCCACACAAACATTGTTAGTAACAATTAGACGTTACTAAAGTTACAAATATATGAACCAACTAAGATTACAAATAATGATAATAATAATAAGGAAAAAATTATACAGAAAATAATAAAGTAAAAGTGACAAAATAAGAAATTGGTAATTTACGACGTGTGCCTACTTTATTTTTGTGGATCCCACATTTGTGCGTGTGCGTGTGCGTGCGTGTGTGTACATGTTCATGTGCATGGTTGGGTATGTTTCTGATCTCATTAGCTGGCACTTCCCAAGGTGGTCCAAGCCAAGGTCAGAGCTCGTCTAGCTCGGCCTCCCACAAAGCCCGCGTGACGCTGTAAAGGCCACTATGGCCAACAGCATACTATCCAACCGAAAAAAAAAAAAAAGGGTTATGTTTCTCTCTGTGCGTAAATAAGTGGTCTCTGTATGAACTAAAAGAATGATATTGTTGTGGCTTTGAGGCTTTCTGTCTCATCATAAGCTCATTTTAATAGCTAAACATTTAATTTGACTTACTACTGTGGAAAAGTTAACGAATAAATACTAAATTAAAATTAAAACCGTTAAATTGCTTTGTACAGCGTAGGCTTTAAATAAAATCATTATCTATTTGAGGAAACTGAACGTCGTAGTTGGATTAGACAGACTATGTCGGATCCACGTTTTGACGCAACGAAAGATCGAAAGAAACAAACTTATACTTGCGTAAGATAGTGCACGAGATAAAGAATTGTTAAACAGTTAGTACATTACAAAACTTGGTCTATACCAGATGTTGGAAAGCGACTAGGTTTGTATGTCATCACTTTTAAAATGTAACTGTGGGCTCTCTCTAAGCCTAGCGTTGTTCGTTTTGTTGTTCTATCCCATGCTGGTACTCAGTAATTTAATACAGACAGTATGAGGGGAAAGTCCTTAAAACTTCATTTGCGCTTGGTCTAAGTTGTTAAAAAACATACCTAACCATATTACACTCAGCTCGTGTATTCAGGACACCATTAAATGGATATATTTAGTCCAGGTGAGATTTCATCAAGCTCTTACTGACTTACTAACCGTGCAGCAGTGACAATTCACAACTTGGTCCAAGAGACAGTTGTTTGAAATGATTGAATAAGAAAGATGTTCCCACATGCTTCTTATTCAATCTCCCCAACTCCCATTTGTGGTCAAAAGTAGTAAATTGGGTTTTTACAATATTTAATGTTGAAGCATTAGCTGTTATAAGACTAATTTGTTATAACAGCTAGTGCTTTATGCTATGTGATTCCATAAACACTGAGAGCAATGTCGTCAGCGTAGGTACTTATTTTACAATTAAGAATTTGTAGCCTCTACAGTTTAATTTATATTAAGAAGAGAATCGGTTGTAGCACGCTGCTTTGGGGTATATCTAACAAATCATCTTTCGCGTTACTTATAAAGTTATTTATGGTAACACATATACATACACATATTATGGTATGGGTTCTGTCAGTCAGAATGTTACTTAAAAGCAAATTCATGAGACGAATGGTTCCTGGAATACCATTTTTATATCATTTCGAAAGTAGAAACTGTGTCAAAGGCTTTTGATATGATATACAAATTTATAAGTGCGTCCTCTGTAGACCTCAAAAACCTAACTGGTCGTCTTCGATCAGTTAATATTTATCGAAACCAGAAATAAGTCGGCTATTAATCACTTTTTCTTAAGTTATAGTTATAGTCTTATCCAATATCTTACGATATAAGAACGGATAAGGAACTTCATACGGAGATAGGTCTGTAGTTATTGACAGATTCATTACTATCCTTCTTGAAAATTGGATGAAGCTAAGTTATGAGGTGAGTTAGGACATTTACAGCGGCGTTTACTATTGAAGCCGAAATACTATTCTAGCCTACTACACAGTTCTCTTTAAGGTGACAGATGATGGACTTCAATACTGAGTCATCAGTGCTGTTAGCAACTATCGAAGTCTGCATAAATTGGAAGTCTAGCATATTGATGTATTTCTAATATTTAACTATTAGGCCTGTGACCTTAAATGCAATCGCCTTCTCTATATTGGCAATAAAATAAATCCCGGTACTTTGTTGGGCTTATTTGGCTAGGCTAAACAATCCTGGAGTAATCCTTAAAGTCTTAATATTCGTTTATTGCTGGGAGCCGATTTCGTTATTTTTATTTTGGATCCAGTTGCGAATGCGAAAACATGTGGTAAGGTAAATGGAATAGTATGTAAACAAAGTTACAGGCATCGACTAGGTATTAAAATTAGAATTTTTTTTATGAGGATTGACTATACTGTTGATTTAAGTTATAAAATTTGCTTTAAATTCTTTTTTTAATATAAATATGAGGTCATCGAGGCTCAGTGGGACAGTATATAACTGTAAACACGCATCACAATGGTTGTGGATTCGATCCAAAAGTGGGGAATGATTATTATTATTAAATTGGTTTCATTTATAGCTCTGGTGACGAAATTAAACACGCAATGTGTTGAATTTAGGCAGAAAGCGAAGATCGGATTGTCTTGAGTCTTGACACTATGTTCTCTCTGTTTACCGTACTTAGCGAAAAATAAATAACAGGTTTAATGTATATTACAATTTTTTGTTGTTTATTAATATTCGGCAGACTTTTCAAAAACACCATATTCCGCTCGAATAACAAAAGGGTCTGCAATTCAACTTGCTGTCTTTCAAAAAAATGGAAACTGGAGAACAAATAATGTTTTATCCCCATGACGCAGGAGATGCGTAAATATATGAAATTGTTTTACAAACATCAAAATAGCGCTGTAAAAACGGTTCGCGTATAATATAAATCTGACGATATACAAGCATGAGTATCGATATTCTCGAACCAAGGATTAATTACATCTTTATCGTCGTATCACGTTCCCATTTTAGTAACACCTTCCTATTTCATTAAAGTTTAAGGTCAAACCATCTATATATAATAAAAGAGTAGAAAAGTCAATTCTGTACATGAAAAATTTTAGAAAAAATTCTATTGGGTCCGTTAATATGTCGATAACAGAAGCCAAAAGAACCAATCAGTAGAATTTCTCATCAGTAAATCTATCTGTCTGTCTATCGGTTACTTTGGGTGTCAATCACGAAAAAACTACTGGAGAGAAATAAATGAATCTTGGTAGTAGATTATAGACCGGAGGTACATATAGGATAGTTTTTATCCTGACATTCCATGTAGTTTTCATAGAATCTGAAATAGTCAAGTTACTATATAAACTGATAAATACTGAAAATAAATTAATGATTTTTTGCATGTACATAGCTTAGAGTCTGGAGCACTATACAAAAAAATATCCTGAAGTTCAATATAGTTCTCACAGGAAAAATACCATCGACAGGTCTACTTACCTCGATTACTCGCAAACTTTATTCCAATCAATTCCAATCTGACGAAGTTGTGTAATTATTAGAAAATAAAAACAATATAAATAAGATGTATGTACAATTATTTCGTAAGAAATATAATATAATCAATTTAAAATTTTAGATATATTTCATAAGTCCATAACGTAAAAACGCGTCGCGCCATCTGTGTTTGAATAGGTGTCAACACAAACACTTCGCGCCATCTTTTATTTAATAGGTGGTGTTTCTACATTAGTAAATATATTTAAGTTAAATAATGGGTTAAAAACAAACGATTTAGAAACGTATAGTATACAAAACATTTATTGAAACCATATAAAAATTAAATTGCAGTAGGATTCGAACCCGCCCTTCTTTAAATCCGTCCAAGTGCTCTGAACGCTAAGCCATACAAAAATAAGTTGTAATAAGCGTACAAGGCTTAGCCATAAGGTAGGCTAAAAATGATTTTTTATTTCTTAAATATGCGAATAACACTTTAAAATGTTAAAATATATTTAATAAGTAGCATTCTTTTTTGCCAAACGATGGTTCATAGACTAAGCACTAAGTAGCAGAAATTTCGAAAAAAATTTAATAGATACTAAATTGGAGATGTTAAGAACAAAAGTAAGCGTATAAGAATTTCGACGCAACCGGGTATGAAACGCATGAGTTAACATGGCATAGTTAGGTTAGTGCGCTTGGACGGTGTAAGTTGTTCTAAGTAACAGTAAATATGACAAAGGCCCTTTGATATACACTTCTAAACAGCATATCAATTTAAAAAGACACAGTAATGGCGCAAAACCTGTATTATTAATTATTATTACGATGATAGTTTGCATCGCTTATGGATGATCCACAGTAACCATTTTTATATTTTACTTCTTCCAAAAAATAATTAGCTATATACGATTCAATTACAAAATAATAAACAGTATAGTATCATTTTTGTCTCATTCAATATGTTAGATACGTTATGTATTTAATGTAATTGTCCTTATAGCATGATATTACAAGGAATATCTTAGAAGATATTACAAGTTTAACATAAGCGGGCAGAGTGGTTATCGCGTCGAGCTTAATATGTTTAATCGTGTTAAATATGTCGGGTTAAAATGTCGCGAATGGCAGCAGCGGAGAGCGGAAGCCTAAAGACTGCCTTGCCTGAAATATATAAAAAGTTGAAAATAGTGACTCGAACCTGTACCAAGATCAAGTTCCGCTGTGTTAAAATTTTTATACGTTTTATGAAATATGTTTTCCTTATCCTAAAGTGTTTTAAAAGTATCTCAAATTACTTTGTCTGTTCTGGAGTCACTTATAAATATGTTCAGCATGGTCATTTTCATACAAAAGTAAAAATCCCCTTAATGTGATAATTAAATTCTAATTTCCTGAAGACGAATTTGTCATTAGTTATAAATTAATTAGTTTTGATTGCAATTATGAAACATATTATATTTTATCAATTGACACAATATAATTTTCATAATACAACAATATTATGAATTTGGGCAAAGTTAATAAGTTCTTTGATTTTCGCGATTATTATTAACACATTTTGAAATGAAACTATTTTAAACGGAATTTTTTGGGCAAAGTTAGTGAGAATGCGAGCGGGTGAAAAGATTACATAACTATTAGTCGCGTAGTGTACGCAGGCGAAGCCACGAGCGGATCGCTAGTATTAAATACAAATAGGTACACAAATATTTGCTTTCCACAATGTTTTTGTTGGTATATTATAAATGTATTGTTAAATATATAGTATTATAATAAACTTATCTTCTGATATTAGATCAGCCTACGAAATAAAAGTAAATTACTCTAGAATTTCGTTCTTCAACTAATCGAAAATAATTAACAATAGTTCTTTTTTTTATAAATAAACGTAAATGCCCTAAAGTTGTAAAAATAAAAAAATAAAATAAAACGACATATAATCTTTAAGCGTGCTCTTTATTTGAATTGTGCACATAAATGTCAGTCTTTAATAAAAAGAAACTAAAATGTTATATAAAAAATACAATAGCTTCATACACATATATTCTTACAACGTGTTTGACATTCATACGGAAAACCAAAATTATACAAAAACCATAGGCAACTGTAGTGTTTCTCATTAGCTTAAATTAAACCTTTAAGAAAAAAAGATATAAGATCTCTTTAATTTTCGGTGGGAAATACCCTCTCAGTGCCCTATACTTTCCCAAGGAACCTACATGTCTTTCAGTTTTCAACGCCGTATAGTTTTGGCCGCACATTGTCTGTCAGTCTGTCACTCAGTGAGTAATCTACACATATAATAAAAATGTAACTGGTCGCTGTCTGCACATGGAAGGTATATGAAAAAATAAAATATTATTAGGGGCATTTATAAATATATTAAACCCAAAACGATATTTTTTTAATTTCTTTTCTGTTTTTCTGCTTGTGTTTGTACACGCTAATCTCAGAAACGGCTTAACCGATTTAAATGCAATTTTATTGTGTAATTATGGTAAACTACCCTTAACATTTAGTATTTATTTCATTTCAATCGGTTTATAAATAAAAAAGTTACAATGATTTAAATTATCAATTTAAGCAAAGTTTGTGATTTGAATAAGAACGCGGGCGGGCGAAAAAATTAAATAGCCTGTATAAGTCGTATATTTTATATAAGCGGAGCCGCGAGTGTTTCGCGAGTATATAATTATTCCTGCACATAAGAAATATAGACGTAAAAATCAATTAAATGTTTTAAGACAATTCAAAATGAGAAAAATAATCAGCCATTTATAAGTCCAATATTTTGAAGAAATACTCTACTTCCAACAAACCATCCTCAGCTAAATCACTGCAATGTATTGCATTCTGCACTTTTGTTTTTCCCAATTTAGCTCTTAATGTATGTGGTCGTAACAGTCTTGCTATTTCCTGTAAGTATATAATAATTATACCTTTAAAGCAGTAGCAACTCATACCTATGAACTGAAGAAAAGTATATTATAACGTTACAATATGAAAATACAGCAAGGATCGAACAAGCGCCTCTTGGGCTCCTCCAAGCGCTCTGACAGCTAAGCTAAGTGTTCTACAGGTGCCGCTTGCGTCGAAATTCTTATATGCTTATTGCAACTTTTTTTTTATATCTACTTATTACAACGATTTTTACAAATGTCCGGTTTTTGAAGATTATTCCTACAAACAATCGTTTGTAAAATAATTATTCACACAATTAGGATATGAAAAACTTTTTTTTTAGAAAACAAATAATTAAACGCAACGGGAATCGAACATGTGCTCTCACCGCTAAGCCATGCGTTCAATATCCGAATGCGTCCAAAATCTTAAGCGCTTATTATATAAATCCCTCTACACAGATGTTAACAAGAAAAATAGATTGTAATAAGTGTATGATAATTTCGACGCAGCTCGTTATAGAACGCATGGCTTACAGGCGTGAACGAGTGTGCGTGCGTGTGTGCGAGCGTGCGTGTGAGCATGTGCGCGTGCGTGTGTTGTGTGTGTGCTACTAGCACTTAAAAAATGTTAAAACAAGTCTAACATTTTAAATATTATATTAATTGTATATAATACATTATATTTAGAACATAACATTTTTATTTTCTTCCATTTTATACTAATATTTTTAATTGTAAAGAAAAGTAGCTTACTGGATCTGAAGGGCCAACCAACTTCCTAAATTCTATGGCAGTGTTCACATTTTTATCTTTGGCAACTATCTCCATAGCAATACAAGGTCCTCTTGATAATTCTTCAACCATACCCTGAAATTAATCCTATATTATTAAACATGAAGATGAAAAAAGTATTGAGTTGTGAAGGAACCATTCCTTAACTAGTTACTCAAACAATTGTTACATTTATATTAAAGCTTACCTTGTACTCCTGGACAATTCCTTTATATACTTCATAAAATTCAGCAGCATTTATATTTTCCACCATAAACATGCTCAATGCAGTTATATCAAAGCCCCCTTCATCAATTGCTTCTAATGCGGATCCTAGTTTACCTTCTCTTATTGCATGAGGCTTTACTATGCACAATGTGCAATTTGATAGTGTAGCAGTTAATCTCAGTCTTATTGATTTCATTGGAGGTGGTGGGAAAAAATATTCTATATCCTAAAACATATATAAATTAGAAAGAACTAAATGCATTATTTATATGGTATTTAAAAAGAGTGATAGTTTTAACAGACATTTAAAACATTACTTTAAAATTATATACATTTTATAATACCTCAACTGCATCCTCAGCATTTGAAGACACGTGAGTACAATTCCTTACAGCATCTGTGCCATATAGAGCTCTTATGGTTCCAGCTTCTGCTTTCATAGGATCTTTATCTCCTAGAAGTTTTATACAAGCAGACACTGAGTCTTTGCCTACCAACTCTAATCCCAAAACTTGCTGTCCAGTCAGATGTTCAAGAAGAAATCTTAATGACATTCCTTTTATTAGTGAAATTAATCATATATTTATAAATACACAGATAATAAAATGATAAAGAAAGAATTAAAAGTTTATTATATGTGGATTATGAAAGTGACAAAAACTTACGGAAATGTTGGATCAGACATTTGTTTTCTATAAATGAAATTAATATCTTCAGCTAAAAGAGAAGTCTTTTTCATCTTAGTTATCTTGAAACCATGTTGAAAAAAATGTGTTAAAATCTTTCCAGCTATCCTCACAGGCATAGGTTTGATTAAGGCAAAAGTTCTGATAATCAATAATGTTATCATTTTAGTAAAAAAATAGTTGAAAGAAAAAATTATAATTAAAAATATGCAAAGAATATATATATATATTTTACTTACACTTGCATGTCTTTATGTAATTGGAGTCGAGTGGCGTCACAGGCAAAATCAACAATTTTAATTAATCTACCCAAGATTTGTAACGTGGATCCAATGAAAAAGTTATCTAAAGTAACTCCATTTACTTTAACTCTACGCAAAAAGGTTTTTCGATTTTTCAAATCATACATTTCGATCGTATCATCAGTTGGATAATAAAAAACATTAAAACGGCGAATGAGACTAGCTTGGTTATCATACCATTCGCCAATAAAGGAATATTTATCTCTATAAGCACCTTCCTAGAATAAATTTTATTTGCATATGTATGCATATATAATACTATAGAAACATTACAAAATCACTAACAGTAGACTCACCATTTTATTGATATATTTTTATTTTATTATTTATTATAATGTGATATTGTAGTATTCTTGCATAAGCAAACCTGCAAAATTAATATAATTTTTTCGTGGCCTAAAATCTACATTAAGAATTAAAAAAATCGCATAGAACACAAGTGTATAGTATAACTAAAATAACATATTGTAAACAAAACCGTTATATCAATATTCAATAAATTGTCAATCTTAGTTGCCAATGCCAATCATGACAGTTGTCAAATTTGAAATAAACGTTACATAAATATTATCTATGATACAAGTTAATTATTAAAACATTATTTATCATTAAATCTTATTGCTTTGAATGGTTTATATGGCTAGAACGGTTAATACTAATTTTTAAATTCATTCAAAAAAGTTGAGGAGACTCAAGTAAACAAATTATTCTGTCATATATGTATACAGTTATGACAGAATAATATGCATATAATAAAATACTGCTCGTTCATTTGTAACGAATAATGATTTAATAAATAGTGGTGAAAATGTCAAATAAATATAATTAAATAAGAAAAGAAATTACGAGGTCATAAAATAATATATACTTTTGATTTTCCACTATGAAACAAATTTCATAAAGGAAAAAGAATCAGTTAATCTAGATATACAATAGAAGATTTTTTGTAGAGATTATTATAAATTAAAAGTTAAGTAGAAATTTAAAGGTTTACAATCTCTGGCATATGTAATATATACTGAATACTGTTGGCCACAAGAACTTACCGTACTTGTGGACACTAGTATACAGATATTCAATATTGTTTATATTCTCAAAGTCTTAGACTAGTTTCAGATAAATTTGTGTATGGCGCGCCAGGCGTCTCAATTATCATCTAGCCCGTAGAGAATGTTTACGCATGACGCGCCTAGCGCACCTCCGGCGTTAGAATTAATAGATTATTTAGAAAATAGGTAATTCACTGTAACTGTTTATTAGCTGTACACTACCTACTATTAAAAATATATACTACCTGTATCTTTATTTTGATAAAAGCGAAGTAGTAATAAGCACAAACAATAAATAACTGGGCTTAGTATTAATATATTTTGTTTATAAAAAATGGTTATTCAATATTCATGCCAATTAACTATGCCATTACACAATATACAAGCATAGTTTTATTTCTATATCCTGTCCTACATCCCAACATGTGCTTTAACATAATTTATAAATATTTTTATACTGTTTAGTATTCATGACCAATAAACAATAACCATCTAAAAAAATAATTTCGAAAACATCTTTATGTACATAAAAATTCGAATGCCAACTAAATATTCTAATATGATTTAAAAATATAGTATCATCCAATAAACACAATTTGACAATAATTAAAAATTTTAAATGACATATTGAAATTTTTATACTTTGACAATTTTACTTATCAGTTATAAAGTGTTCGTCATTGATTGTTTTATTTCAATTTTATTTTGTATATTTCTCAAATACATATATAGAAACAATAAACAATATGGTAAACCAATTTCAGACGTAATGTACGATAGTTGCTGATACATGATTAAGAACAATTGCCATGTCCCCATACAAAGTTATAGTACCGCCCCTACATCTACACACTTTTTTGTCAATACACTGTATTAATAATAAAAAAAAATCTAAAAAGATTTACGGCCCCGAGCCATTGTGTTCGAGACTCTTACTGAGGACTGTGTGTCTAACACGCTATCTTTTAGTTTACTTGACCTATCCCAGTTTTCAGAGAATTATATCATAATTTATAGTTTATTTCCAGGCGTAATATATTTTGTTATAGCTGTATAATAAAAAATCCTTCCAGTAGTTTCAAAGACTAGCGTGTACAAGCAGGCTAAGAATTTGATTATTTACTGCAGGCTAAGTAATAATTATATAATTTTAGCCTTATGATTATTTTGATAAATACACATTCCTTTGTGAAATGTATGATGAAGATGCAGACGAGATAAAAGATTTAACCCTAAACTTTTTCCCATTTGATAATTCTATACAAGTAATTGATGGAAAAAAAGGAAAGAATCTAGTGAAACGAGTCCACTTGCCACCTTTAAAACTTGAAATGCTTCAAATTGGAAATATTGTAAACATATTTTCAAAATTATTATACATTAAGGATTGCGCACCAGCCACTAGGAAAAATTTGTACAATAATGTTCAAAGGTATATACATAAACTCAATTATTATCTATTAGCATAGGTACCTTATATAAACGCATTTTGACTGGTATTTGTGATGCTGTGGGATATTATATATATAAATGTTTTGTACTCTAAAAATAATGTAATTAAAAAAAATCGTATGTACATTTTGACGTAGCAGGTCTTGTACTTGCACCTCTTGCGAGCTGAAACAGCGCCCTTCTTGCGATATTTTTCTCATCCTAAATGTGAAAAAAACACACCTGCACTATACCTTTTTAAAAATCATTTGAAATGTTATTAAATTTCATCTATTAGATACTTTATAGATCCATTTTTATTACTAACTCTTCATAATTAAATTAATTAAATAAAAACCTAAAGGTGAAAGCCATCGTGGCGCAATGGATCAATGTTTGACAGTAGGTACACGTTATTGGTTGTGAGGTCTATTTCCACTAGACGAATAAAAAATATTTAAATTATATAAATTTTAACATTCTGCTAAGACAAAGCGCGACGTTGTAGTTCCGCCATTTATCACGCATAGTCTCAAATTCGATACTAATGTAGTGTCTTAACACCAGGTTTTCTCTGACTACCATAGAGCATGGTATGCTATGCAGGAAAATGTGGAAACTGTAAACCTGAAAAAAACCTAGATTTCATTTCGAACTTAGAATTCAGTAATAAGTTCGTGTTATTGTAAACAAATATTAATCAAAAATAAAAGTAGTGAATGAAATTGATTAATTTCTTCAGTTTTGTTTGTAAAACCTATTGTCGAAACTCATAAATGCATAAATGAGACTACTTATGTAGTTTTTTTTATATGTACTTATTTTTTTAAGCACTTTCGCCTTGATAAAACCAATTTCTCCAAGTCTTCATGGTAAAATTATTACATTCATAATGAAGAAAGGTTTTCGTATAGTTCGCATGAAAAATGGCAAAATTACAAAAGATTTTGCAATGGAGTTGTATAAAAATGTTGCTGGAAGTAACTCGTTGCCGTAAGCACAATTGAGAATTATTTTAAAAATACAACTACCGACGTTGATTTTAATAATTCAAAATTATAAATATCATAGACTAGACTACATAAATATGTCATGTACATAAATGCCTACAAAAATATTAATAGAAATTCTGATTTAAGAACGCCTTACTCTGCGTATTTGCTGAACAAACTTGACAAATACAGCTGTACCAAATAAATATATAAGTAAAATGAAATGATTTGTATTGTCTATTGAGGCCATCGTGGCGCAGTTGGACAGACTGACTTTAATCGCTATTGGTTGTGGGTTCGATCCCACTCGGAAAAATGATAATAATTAAATTAACGCCCTGGACAAAGCGTGGCATTGAGGTCCGGCATTCGATACCCAATGTTTGTAATTCGGACGGAAAGCGGTGATTGGAATATCTTGACACTGGGTTCTCTCTGACTACCCTGTTATGCAGGAAAAAGAAAGCCTGGGCGAGACCATAGTGAAATAACACAGAAGAAAATTGGGCAACTGTAACATGTACATAAAATTTGTTTATAACACTTCCAGTATTATAATAGATTAATATGTAACAGGGGAGAAGTTATTGGTTTAGAATTGGTTGCACCTGACGCTGTCCCCTTGTGGCGTCAATGTTTAGGAGAAACAGATCCAGCCACTTGCCTCCTGGCACTCCACGAGACTTTACGGGCAAATAAGAAGCTTATGAAATCACTTTATATTTGCACAGAAAGAAATCACTCTTTAACAATGCCATGAAGGTTTATTATAATAATATAATTGTTTCATACGTAGGCGGCGTATCTATGAAAATTTTTCCCCACCAGCTGGGGTTGTCTGTTTTCTTGCTCTCAGCCTTTAGCAATAGAGATAATGAGATAAAAACCCAAAAAAAAATCATGTGCCTTGATAATTTAAAAAATATAAAATTTCAAAGAAAACACTGGGCCAAAAGTTCTTTCTCTGTCTCTTTATATTATATGAAATTTAGATTTAAATAATGGCTGTGTGATTGTGTCATAAACACAGTAAATTCAAGATTTCAAGATACCTACTTAATAGCACAACAGTCATCAGTTCTTTCTTCACTAATTATTTGGATCAAAATTTATCTAAGCTTTTTAAATTAGGAAAATACCTATCATCAAAACGTGCTTGGTTGTCCTCCTCATCTCCCTTATCATCATCATCCTTACCGTACCTTCAACCAAACACATTTTTAATTGACCACTATATTTTTAGATGCTGGATTTATACTTTGGCTTTGATAATGGAATACCAAAGGTTCCATTCAGGGCAACATTTAAAAATTGTACTTGTTGTATAATCAAACCTCATGTTATAACTGATGGGAATTTGGGTGCCATAGTTGAGCAAATTGCAACATCAAATCAATTTTACGTATCTGCCATAGCTATGTTTTCTGTAAAATTGGCAAATGCTAAAGAGTTTTTGGAAGTGTATAATGGAGTATTGCCAGAATATGAGGTGATATATTTAAATTTTTTATAAACTATTAGAAACTAAGGACCCGCTCGCAGCTTCGCTCGCGTGAACTATAGTTGTTTCATATTTTCGACGGCCTTTTCATAAAACAATAAAATTCCTAAAACTATGAAACTTTAAAAGTAGCCTATGTTCATCCCTTGACCCTGAAGTATATATAAAATTTCCTTACAATCGATTCGGCCGTGATTACGTAACAGACAGACAGGGCTACTTTCGAATTTATAATATTAGTATGGATTACTTCCATTTACTACATGTTGGTATTGAAACTGACCCAAAGTTATAATAAATTTGCTTATACTGCTATGTTTTTTGTCTGTATAAGTCTTTCAGAGATTTGTATTTTTTTTTCAGCTTAACGATTGTCTCTCTCTGTAAAAAGGACCTAGTGAAACTCCGTCCTCAGCATTTCGCCCGATTTCGAAACGTTGCACATTGAATGGCAAAACTTTTCTGAGCTCTAACTTTTTTTTGGGCTCAACGCCTGTCTTTGTCATGTCGGAAAAACAAAATTAAAATAATACAAATATAACTATTTTCTGAAGTGGGAATCGAACCCACAACTATCGCGTTTACAGTCAGACGCTACCCCACTGCGGCACGACGCCCGCAAAGTTTAATGATTTTTATTTGTTAACGAAAATTGCCCGGCACACTGTTAATGTTTTACTAATGCGGCATTAATTTAATTCTTATAGTTTAGCTGGTCTAACATAGTTCTCCATCAGATTTTCCAGATCTTTAATTGTTATATGACAATGGAAAATGCCTATCACATTGAACAGTTTTTGTTACGGGGGCATTTGCTATTTTCTAATACTTTAGCTAGACTATCATGGTTCTTCATCAGCTGTTCCAGATCTTGATTTTTTATATGTGTACATCAAATGCGCATCACGCTGGTCAATTTTAGCTAAAGCGACATTTCGTTATTTCGTATAGTTTAGCTTTGCTTATATGGTTCTTCATCAGATGTTGCAGATATTTATTTTTTATATGTCAGTGGTAAATAGTTCATCACGCTGAACAACTTTTGTTAGTTTCATTGTTATATTTCTTATAGTATAGCTAGTCTGTTATGATTCTTCATCAGGTGTTCCATTCTCAGAAATCAATTATACCCTGAAACCTGGCCAGGCTTAAAAAGTATACAACAAAGAGTTTTATTCAAATCAGTCCAGTAACTATGAAGATGTGAGCATATAAACAGACAGACATAATTTTAAAAAATCTGAGATTCATATTGTATTACTGTTTTTACATCCCCCTAAAAAGATTTTTCGTGAATATGTTCAATGTACAGACACAACCTTTTGTACTTTTTTTTTATAGATGTATTTTGTATAATTTTATAATATTATTAATTTTCTTTAAAAAAGCAGATTTTTATTCATATTATGCTACAGAAATATCTGTTTACTTATAATGTGCATAACAAATTGTGTAACTTACACTTGGATGTCTCTCATATGTTGGTACAGTGGAATATCAATTAACTTATTTATATGAGTTACTCAAAACATATCAATACTATATAATATTAATTTCAACTATTAAACAACAATAGCACTATAAATATAATAAAGAAAATAATGTTTTAGGCTGTGTGTATTCATTTAGCTGAAGGAAAATGTGTTGTTTTAGAAGTAAGATGTAATGACCCCAATATCAATTGTGTTTGTGAGTTCAGAAAACTTTGTGGTCCAAGGGATCCTGTAAGTTATAAATATATATTTTTTTATCTATAAAACAATTGTTTTTAATAATTATTATTTACATAATGAGTACTAGTAATGTTTATTTGTTTTGGTATTAACAACATAAAGCCTAAATTACAATTAAATTGTATTTTATAAAATAGGAGCTGTGTCGTCAATTATATCCAGATTCTATTAGAGCATTATATGGCAAAGATATAATACATAATGCTGTACATTGTACAGACCTTCCAGAAGATGGAGAACTTGAAGTTGAATATTTCTTTAAATTACTGGCTAATGAATAAAAAATGTTTTATGTTAGTAATCATATTTTATTTTATTTTCGTCTGTATACATTTTTAATGACAAAATCATTTCCTTCAATTTCAATTCTATCATACATCCATTTTCTGTTACTTCTGAAATAATAGAAAAGAATAATAGTATAGCAACAATTGGCAAAAGAAACACTATATGCATTTCTAATACAGCATGCATTATACTCGCCTGCACTCATGCCCACATTTATTGGAATTACATTTTGGACAAGGAAAGTGGCATCCTGGGCAAGTCTCATCCAAACAATCACAAAGGTCTTTGCCTGTTGCTGCCAGACATCCTTTCTCATTGTAAATTTTTTTGTGTGTTCGACTAAAAATATAAAACTTAAATAAATAAAAAAATATTATTTAAAATATTTTTTTCTTTTTTGCATTGCATTACTTGAAAAAATAACTTCTTCTATTTAATTTTCTGCGTTCACGAGCTGAAGTTTCAGGGTCAAAATTTTCTAAGAAATGCATTTTCTATTAATTGTTATACAAATATACACTTATTAATATTTGGAAGTATATTTAAAAAGTCTTTTATTTATTTATTGGCTATTATAAGCTTTTATCACACTCTTTGAAATTAATTCCACCACAGGCACCGTGATTCCTTTTGATTAATAACTTAAACTGGACTGAAGTCAAAATATGCTCAACTCAGAAGGGTGACACTTGCATAGTAATGGTTTTCAATCTTTTGATACGCCATCTATTATTCAAATCCAAAACATTTGTATAAATTTATTTTTTGTTCTGGCAACTTGGTGCTGGCAAGTGGCAGCACGTAACCAAATGTACACAATTCGGCATAGGCATGGGGCGTTGTCGTCATTTAGCTGTAATGGTTACAAATAATTTTTTTGTAGATGAAGATGTAGATGACGTTTTTATATCGATATCAAAAACCGTTATAGCTATTGATATGGTAAACGAGAATTAAAACATAACCATAAGCTATTTTATTATTTTTAAGTTATTATAATTAATATTCGTATATTCGTATAACGTTTAAAATTTATAATAATAAGTTAAATTGATGATTCTCCTTTAAGCTTACCAAGGCAATGCTAAGATGTTTAATTTATATCTTATTATGTTTAAAATGATTAGCTTTTTTTGGCGCATTTAAAAATCGCCATTTTTATAAATGATTTCAAAAATTATTTCAGTAATAATCTTTTATATTTTAATTTTTGATTAAAATATATTTATTGGTATATTTAGTGACTTTCACAAAATATTTGTTTATATTCTATTTTTAAAATGTAATTATCTTTAAAACTATTTAAAATTATGAAATATAATTTAATTATTAATCAACTATATAATATTCAGTTAATTTTGTAATACGATGCAAAACTTTTATAGAAGCATATTCATAACTAACCACAAAACTCATATTCGCTTTGTCTCTTTTCATACAATATAAAGTATGACAGTTAGAAAGGGAAGCAACGAATATGAATAAAGTGCATCGTTTTGCGTTTTAACAGTTTAGTTTTCGTTACGATATAGTTCTGATATTTCAACCTCGTAACGCTTTTTTCCTGTGTAAATTTTAAACCCGAGTTCGTAAATGCGTAAGTTTGCTAAATATAAACATTACAAACATTAACATTATTAAAATAAAAAATGATTATAATCTGTGTTGTCTCATTCCCAATACTCAAATATACCAATTCCTCAATCATACCATCTTTGTAAATAATATTAAAAACATGCCTGTACATGCCAAGTCAGTACCAACTGTCAGTGTATTAGCTCGGAATCATTTTGCAGATATCGCTGTTAGTTCCGATATTTTTCCTAAAAAGAATCAAGGAAGAAAGCTCTCTTTCATATATATTACTTTACTCTTTACACCGTAATTGTCAACTGTAGTTAAAAAGAATCCATGAACTAAGACTGATTGAGATAGGAATTCAAGATGCAATCAGTCTTATCAATATTTCACAAAATAGCAATATATGATCTCGATATATAATTTCAACCTGACATTATCTATAAAAATATAAACCAATATATACAATCGATATATTTTATTTGATATACCAAATGAAAAATTAAATACACATTAAATTCCTTTTTTACTACTAAATTTACATTATTAAATATTTACGTACCTTGAGTGAAAATAAAATGAAAAAGCCTAAATTATTATAAAACTAGCTTTCGCTAAAACGAAAACACGAGGTAGAGCTCTCGGTTAAGTAAGAAGTTGTTGCAGTAAAAAGATATAATCTGTCACCAGCGTTGTATGTGTAGTTAGTGTTTTTACTGATATTCATACGAACCTGAAATAATGAGAATATATTCATATAAACCAATCACTTACGATAATGTCAAATTTTGCAATGTATCGTAACACTAAGATATATTATATCGATAAAAATATCGATGTTTTTATAAATTAAAACCCCTAGATTATAGGTATTATTTGTTTATACTGACCCTAACTCCTATAGACCCATTTTTTTGATAAGTTAGAAGATAGGGCATATCTTCTAACTTATCAAAAATAGTCGAGCGGCTTTTAAAAAGTCGTCTGGAGTGGTTAGTGGAAAGTAGAAAAACTTGAGTTCCCTCTTAATTTGCCTTTAGAAAGGGGTTAAGTACCACTGGCAGTCTCGGTATTTTGACTACAGACATTCCACGAGCCAAACGAGACAGTTCGTGTTTTTCTAGATGTTGTTCTTATATGTTGATAATGTTCTTCCTCCGGTACTCAGGCAGAAAATGCAGCAGTATTGCTGAGTATTCCGCTGAGGTTGACATATTTAATTTATATTTTGCTCTGTTATCTGTTAAGCATTCACTTCTTATGGTACCTCTCTGACATGTCAGGTTTAGCTCTCAGTTCTCTTTTATATAATTTAAACACTCATGAGCTCGAAGTGTCTGTCAATGGTTTGTGTAACATGCTTCAATATGCTGATTACGTCGTCCATTACATTCGTCTATTACAGCTCAAAATCTGTGGAGGACATAACTTATCGTTTAAATGGCCGCTGGCCGTGTTATCTCAGCTTAGAATAGGACCACCCTGGTATTGGAGGTGTCGCAAGAGGCGACTAAAATACGTGTGGGAGAGTCACGCTGCCAGCAATGGCAGTACGAATGGGCCGACTCGACCGGTTCATTACCACCCTCGGCATGTTTTTACAACCGGCGCCGACTTTAAGCAGACGGTTATTTGTACTGACTCATTAAGCTGCTTAATGGCCTTAAAGGGTTACCCCTTTCATAGTAAAATAAGATCTTCAATTATTTTAAGGGTTCGTGAAGAATTGTACGCATGCCATTTAACTAAAAATACTCTGGCCCACGCCAGACATTCCAGGACATTCTGGAATTCGTGGAAATTAATCTGCAGTCTCTTACGCTAAACTAGCCATCAGGATCTGTTGTTCCTCGCGTCTTCTTATATTAATAAATCTTGGAATGATTTATGGGATTTATCTAAATCTCTCATTGTGGGAATGTGATCTGGATGAAGTTCCCCTTCCCACATCCTTTTTTCCTGTCCTAAGGTAATTCATCCAATTTATGATGTTCTTTAATTAAAAAGTCGCTCGTTCCCTTAATGTTCAATGTTTGTGTTTAGTCCTTTATGTTATTTTTTACGTAAATATAATTGGGTATTACAAAATAAAATTCTAATCTAACTCCTTAGTTATTTATTATTCATTATTAACATTTATGTCATTATCTGTTGTGAATATTTATTTCGTTATAGGTGAAGGTCTCCATATTGTTACTGGATCTCTTTTTAACATGCAATCGATCATCGACTGTATCTCTTTTTTACCGATCAATCTTCTTCGTGTCTTCTCCATACAACGTGACATTGACAAGTAAAGGCCAAATTTTAGGGCCCGTTGCATAAAAACTAAAATTAAAATATTGCTTTTAAAAAAAAACAAAACCTAAAATATTGGTTGTAAAACGAAATCCTATTTCAACGATTGTTCATGTGAAATAGAATAATATTACTTTTGTCGTGAAAATGTTACATTTTTGGCTGTCTCGTGTTATATTAGAATATATACCACTGGCAGCACTGCAAGCAACTTCAAACTTTCGTGTGGTCTTAAAAGTTGACGTCTCTGATTCACATGTCTTGTTTTTGTTGATGTAATACAAAATATTTCCTAAACCCTTTATTTTTGTAACTAATTAAATAGTTAACGTACTAAAAATAAAAAATGGCCGACACTAGTAGCAAAGAAGGTTCTTCAGTCACAAAAGTACCTATGATTTACGTGTGTGGCGGTATGTAATATGTATATTAAATTATTGTGATTTATTTTATTCATTCTGTGTTTTTGTTTAAGTATGTTGATTTTGTTAATCTATTACCTACATGTGATCAATGTTTGTTTAATTTCAGAGTGTCATAGAGAAAACGAAATAAAACCAAGAGACCCAATTAGATGTAGAGAATGTGGTTACCGGATTATGTATAAGAAACGAACAAAAAGATGTATCCTTTTTAAAATATTTTATTTTAATGAACTATCTTGGTAAAACTACATAAAATTTAAATTGAATTTGGAAACAGTTTGAACCGAAATGACTAACACTAACTATAAATTTATTATCTTATTTCCTTTTGGATACTGTTATAGTATGTGTGTAGCTCCACAAAGTAACACAAAATGTATTTCTATCACACAAGGATGAATAGAGTGGGAATAATGTTGACAATCAAACATAATACATGTAATAGTCCCATGTGGATGTCTTAAATTGTCTAAAAGTCTTTAATTACAGTAAAAAGTGAGTTGTCCGTTAAAGCCACTTTCATGTAATATAAATAATTAACCTAAATATTAACAAATTTTTTTTCATATGGAATTGGATTGGATTGGGAATAAAAATTTCCTTTCTTATATAATTTAAAATTTTTTTGCCATTGTGACCCAGTGGGGTAGTGTTTGACTTTAAACGTGATTGGATGTGGATTTGATTCCCACTTGGAGGAATTTAAATATAAATAATATTTATATGATTTTCAATTCTTTGCTCTAATATTTAAGACAAAGTGCAGCATTGAGTTCTGCCACTCAACACACAATATCTCAAGTTTGAGAGAAAATTGCAGAATAGGGTGTTGTGATACTAGATTCTCTGATTATACTCAATAAAAACAAATTTTTAAATCTCCATACTTGTCAGTATTGACTTGTATGGATAATTCATTAGATTAACATTAAACTTGTCCAGTTCGAAAATAACTATATTTTTTATTCTCACATATTATTTTCACAGTAAGACATTCAAATTATCATAGAAACACATATTTATTATATTTAGTTATATGATAATCCTATATAGGCTAGATAAAAAAATGTGTTGTAGGTAAATGAAATGGTTCATCATCTGGTTAATTGGATGAATGTTTCTTTTTATTCAAGAATAAAATACTATGTTATATTTATATATTTTTAAACAGATTGTTTTGTATTTTTTTTACTTACTGTGAAATAGTAAGTTGTTAAAAATTTCTTTAACCTAAAAATTCAGTGGTCGTCTTCGATGCTCGGTGATGTGAAGAAAATAAAAATAAAGTTAATAATTTTACAATTACTTTAATCTTATCTATATAAAATATTTATCCATATAATGTATAGTAAACAATAAATGGGCAAATATTTGACTTGTAATTCATTTTACCTTTTCCCTTTCATATGTACAAACTATACATTAAATTTAATTTTTGTTGCTTATTTTGAACTTGCTTACGCATACTGTATAAGAACATTGAAAATTGTAATGTATAATAAAATTAATCATTAGCTATGCTAATAATATTATTAGATAATATATTTCAATGCATGTAAAGCAGTATATTATGACACTACAATTATAGTTGCAATGATATGTTTATATTTTTGAATTATAACAAACATAAACATAATAGATACATCCTGTTTTATAGAAAAACTAATTATATATTATAATATACTAGAGTGCATGCAAATGCTTCCCCTAATTATAGTAACAAAACTTAATATAATTTACCAAAGGAAAGTTTTAAGATTTGATAAATATAGTCTAATTTATATATAATAGATAGCTATTAGAAATTTTGAATAAATATGATTATGCATATAAAATGAATATGTTACTACAAAAATATCTCATTCTTACAATGTAAACAGTATGTAAAGTTATAAAAAACTTATTAGGCCTAAAGTTACCATCATTCACTTCTTTAATTGTATACATGTATACATAAGTTTATATATATTACTTATAAAGAGATAAAACGGTACACAAGTCATTAGGTTAGCTTAGGATTTAATTACATTTGTCAAATATTTACCCAAATGAAGAGTAACTAATATAAAACAAATATCTAGCACAAGTACTATTTTTTCGATATGGAAGACTCTTCAAAATATCTTAATTTCGTTTATGGAAGTTGATATGCCAATTACATTAAAAGATACTTTAAAAGATTTTTGGAAGTGGTTGTTGTTCAGTGTAAATAAAATGTAGTATATATTTTATAAAAATACATACAAAAGAGTAATAAGTATTGTAGTACACTTTTTAAAACGTAATATGTATCATTGATATTTCAAGCTTTATCTTAAACGTGGACCACAAATTTCTAACATTTGAATGACATAATGGAAAGTCCTAACCCATTTCTTGCCTCAAATCCAAGAACTCTTAACAATATCCTCATAGATCCTATTTAGAGCTATAAGTACTAAAGTAAGCCTTATACTGGAAGCAATATAACAATATTAAAATTAATTCAATTTGAGATATTTACATGATAGTCTCCAGAACCACAATATATAACATAAAATACAAATATGTATATAATTAAAGCGCATCATTTTGTTTTCACACACATCTGAGTTAAACCCCAGTATGAATAATTACATCTTAAATTAATAATAAAAACAAAATTGCACATTAAAATATTCTACTTAGTTTAATTTTGGCACTAATTATCTGTGGCACTATAGTTAACTTGTCTGTTTGTTTCTTAATTGTCACTATTTTCAATAGTTTTTATCTCACTATCTTTAGCACTGTCACAGGTTTTATCCGAGATCACAGCGTCCTCGTCCTCGGAAGACTCTCTGCCCGCCGGGGGCAGCGCCGGCACTGCGCTAGGTTCCCGGTACTCTAACTTTGTAGGATCTTTTTCATGGAGTTTTCTTGCTAACGACTGTAAACTCGCCAACGAACTAGCACAATCTGTTGTGTCGATATCCGTTAAGCTCAGACCAGCTCGCTCTATCTCCGTGAAAGTACCAAACGGCAGTTTAAATAAACACTCAAGCCGCATTACATGCATTTTGCTACGTAGGTGCTTAGCTAAGTGCCCATGTATTCTGAAAGCAATGTTGCAATCGGAACAACGGAATGGGCGCGGATTAAACGATGTAGCTGCACCAAATGTAGATGTCATCGAAACTTTATTATGGTGAGAGCCGGAACGCTCGTGCTTTTGAAGGTGTCCCCGCGTGCGGAAACTGACGGCGCATACACTACATCTGAATGGCCGTTCCATATAATGAATGTTTAAATGCAATCTTAACTGGGATGGCTTAGTAAATGTTTTGTTGCAAAAGTCGCAAACTCTGCGTCCGTCTTCCATCAATTTTCCAGGCGAATAAGGCGTACCTTCAAAGTCTTTTCCTTTAGTGACTTTAAAAGCTACACCCCCAACTCCGATCACCACTTTAGGCGCAACAGAATCATATTCTGATGGCGCCATTTTCATACAATCACTATCAAAATCATCTATTTTACTTTTATCTTCCATGTTAACTTTTCCGCTGTTACTATCGTCGCTGGATATATCAGGATGATTTTGCAAAGGGTCATCGAGAGTTTTCATTATTCTAGCTTGTTTTAAATATTCTGATACTACATGTTTTGCATTTTCGGAATTACTTGGAGTTCGTGATCTTGTATCACTGTTGCTTGAGTTTTGAGAATTTTCATTGTAAATGTTATCTTCTTTAGGTGCGCCAGAATTTAGAGCGTCGTTAGAACTCGACACTTTCAAATTGTTATTACATGTAGTAGTTAAAGAATATGAACATTTATTTTTTTTATCGACTCCCTCCTCTAGATAGGGAGAATTTTCAAGATCAATTTTCCTTAATTTAGGATTGTTAGTAAATTGACTTTGCTTAATTTTTGTATCTAATAGGGCTCGTTCAGTCAAATATGTGTGTAGCATAGGCTCTCCATTTACCCACTGACTTTGATGATGAGGTAATTTGGCTGTGTTTGAGGCCAATGAAGCTAAAACACTTGATTCACGTTCAGTGGGTATCTCGGTTAACCCTGCGCTTACAGGAGTTTTCAATTCAGTTTTGCTTAAGTCCATTGGTTCATTATCGACATCCATCCTTGTATCTATTACGGGAGTCCGTATAACCTGTACTGCCTCGGAAGTGATATCTGCCATACTATCTAGTAACATGGGAGTATAAGGATAAGTAGTTGGTCTTGCACTTGTTATGAGACCAGGAGTAGCAGATGTTGCTGGTCGAGTGCTACCCAAGGATAATAAGCAGTGTGCGGCTTCATGTTCCGGTAAACGAGACTTGCAGGCTTCTGTATCTGAAAAATACAACAAAACAATATTTAAATATTTTTATAAACTAATATTACCAATAACTTAAAATCTGACATAAAGGGAGGGTTAACTTACCACTTGATTCAGTTTCCCCCTCGTTTCCCTCATCTCCCTCAGAATCCGTCTCATCATCTGTCTCGCCTGAGCATTGTGCCATTTCAGGGCCTTCCATGTCGTTGCCCTCATTGGGATTTATGCCTAGTTCACAACATTTTTTATAATGAGCTTTACTTTTCATATGTTTTGTTAAGTTGCCTTTCGTTTTAAAACTGAAAATATAAAGTATTATTTATTATGACCATTGATATTCAATATGATTCGATATTATATAATAAATGCAATATTGATTTTAAATAATTACCTAAAAACGCAATGAATGCAAGTGTAAGGCCGCACGTCGGTGTGTGTACGAATGTGTTTCTTCAACATAGACGGTTTCTTACAACGAATTCCACATTCCGAACATACATAACGTCCTCTACCACGACCACGGACGTATGTATATTCTTCATTGCTTTCAAAACCTCCTGTTAATTCTTTTTTAGGTGTCGCTGCATTATCGGAGATGTTTTTTAAGTCTTCAGATTTTTTTGTTTCTAATAACTGTAAATTTTGTATTACAATTAAGATAGAAAAAAATAAAATTGACAGCCTAAAAACAATAATATAAAACATAATATCTACTTTATAAATAATTTTGAAGCTAGGCAACTTTGTTAAAAATTGAATGATAACATCGTTTATATAATCAGTGGCGGACGGACATGTGCAAGTGGAGACTAAAGTGATAATGTAAGAATTATTGCATCAAATATATACACAAATATTGTTTAATAATAAAGCGCCGTTCTGAGTTCATTATATATTATTATATCTTGTTATCTTAACTGAAGTTCTATATAATTTTACATATTGTATAAATAAGAGCAAATACCTTGTTGCGAGCATTATATTATATACGCTATGACATAAAAGGCCATTAAAGTAGGACAAGTTACTACTTCATTATTTAATTAGAGGATCTACAACTACAAGTCGTAGGGTTGTAGTAGTCAATAAACATGAACACGAGTAAATGGACGTACAAACATTACTTGACTCTACTGATTGAATATGTAAATACTATTTATATAATAATTATTAGGAAATTTAAAAGTCTTAGCTTATGTATATATACCTGTTTGCCGTCCTTCGAATTTTTATTCCATAGCGATGAATGAGTCAATATGAGATCCTGTTTAATCACAGCGACGGCCACGTTTTGCGGTCGATGACGTGAGTCATATAAAGACATAGCAGACGACGCTGACAATCCCAGCGGGTCTGGCGTCAGCTCAGATAATAACTGTAAACATATTCACGCTCTTACCACACATTCAACAATAACACTTCATGATTACCATTCAATAGCTCAATTATATTTACCTGCCAATTACTGTACATAGACAGAAAATGTTGATTCGGTACGTATGTCGGCTGTGGGCGATTTATTGTACAGTAAAAAACTTTCGTTGAACATTTGAGGCCTAAATACGTATATGCATTGCCATTTAAGTAAAGTTGACCGTAAGCTTTAGCCGGACGGGGGGTTTCGGGGGATACTAAAGGCATGGTATTTGCATTCGGCGTGATTCCGTGATGCCTCTTTGGAGTGAAAGTTCCTGGTTTTAGTGGCAGAGTAGAAGGTCGCAAAAATTTTGGTGTTCTTTCTTCAGAACCAGGCTTTACAGCCACATTTTTTTGAAAATAAGATGTCTCAGATCTTTCATTTTGAATTGAAACGGAAGTTGCTGTTTCTTCTGCGTTGCAATTTTTTTGGACCTCCGTAGAACTTTGAATTTGATTATTATAGATTTCCGATTTTGTTATTAAATTTTCAAAATTAAAGTTTTTTATTTCGTTTTCAGATTTAATATCTACAATTTTAGATGATAGACTCAAATTTGCATCTCTATTTTTAGCTTTATTCAGCAAATAATTAGTATTCTCTTTTAAAACCGGTGTTCTAGCTAGACTATCAGCATTTCTTTTAACAGCCCCTTCATTACGTATCATCGTTCTGGTATTACTCATTAAAAAGCTTTTCCCCGAGTTAGGCTCATCTACATGTTTTATTTTTATAATTGGAACAGTTGAGCTGTTTAGAATTTCCGATGAATAATCATGTGGGTTGAGTCTTTCAATATCTGCATGCAATTTCATATTTGGACTTCGAGTATTAAGGATTTTGTCATAATTTATCACTGAAGACCCTTTTGCAGAGTGCAAACTATACGATATATTTTCTTGAATATTTTCATACGTACTCATTATTGTACTTTTATAGCTATCACTCGTTTTTATTTGTGAGCTCGAATGTCCTATATATAGGCCGGGCGTATTTGGCCCTGGTATACCAGGTACATGAGGTATTAGTTTTCCACCGTGCAATATGGTTGTAGCGCCATTTGGCGAAGACGTCGGACTAAGTGGAGGTAAAGTTAAAGGATTATAAGCTGTTATAGCACTAAGAGGTGGAAACTGAAAGTGTGTTATATCGTGAATACCTATAAGATTTGCACTCTGAGAATTTGGTGTTGACACTGATGCTCTAGGAGTCTGATTTTGCTGGGTAGAAATTAACTCTTTAGGTGTTGGTGGATTATGAACAATGGTGCCACCAGAATGTAGGCCAGATCTTACAACGACACTACTCGCTTCAGAATCATTCGCGTATTTTGAAGGCGAAAGATTCTGATGTATTAAAATAGGAGATAATTGTGTTTTGCTTGGTTCTATACGTAACGTTGTCGTACTACCCGAATGGTCAACTATTTTTACTTCTCCGCCAAACATTTGTAGTGAAGTAGAATTATGTCTAATGTGTGGTGATATTTCCTCCATAGATCTTATTGCTACTGAATTAACTTCCATGCATCTAAGTTTTGGCTGTGAATATAAATCATTTAAACGCGGCGAGCTGGTATCCATTATTCTCGGACTATAAGTGTCTCTGCTATCAAGTCTTCGTTTTGGGCTAGATTCTTTGGATTTAAGCTTTAAGCTTTCAGTCTTCTTATTAAACTCTGATGGAATTCTAGTATCTATAAGCCTTGTATTTCCAAGAAGTGGGCCTGGAGATGGCAATGGGGCAACAATGTCATTACAATCTGGCTTCAAAATCACTAAGTTATCTGGTTTGTTTCTAAGTGGCGGTGATTTTGTTCTTATTCTTGGAGAAGGACTCATTGAATTTTCCGGTAAACGAACGTTAATAGAATTACTTCTTGTATACATGTTATCAGGTCTTGTATTTTTTATATCTTTATGAGATAATGTTGTATTGCTGGTTAAGTTCCCCTTACAATAATATAATCTATGTATATCTAAATTATCAGCACTTCTATACACTATTTGACATAGAGGGCAAACATAAAGAGTTCCTAATCCATCAGCCAATTCATTTGTTAAAGAGTTAAGTCCATTAGCTTTTGTTTTAAGCAAGAGATCCTTGATTATTGATCCTTCGGGGTTTAGGGGATGTTTATGGTCTTCTACAAGCTGAGCAAAGCTTTCCGAATGTGACCGCTTTCTTAGTATGTTATTCTCACTTTCATAAGAGTGTTTTGTTAAATTTAATGGAGTTATTTCAGATTTAATCTCTACGTCGCTTAAAAACATTTTGTTTTTTTCCGCTATCTGCTTAATTTTACCATATTTTTTTTGTAAAGGGGTCTCAATAACATCAACAATGGCTTCATTGTCTGATATAATTTTCGAGATATGTTCCGTTAAAAAATCAGCATTTTGTGAAATAGTTTTCTTAATGTTACCTTTTTCATCGCTTGGTTGATAAAATGCTGCTCTAAACTTGGGTTTATAGATCGATTTAGATTTCTTGTTGTCGTTTAAAGAACAAATAGTACTTACAGATGCATTGTCACTTGGTAGTTCAGGTGAAGAAAATTCATTACATCTGTTATTTTCTAACCGAATAATAGAAGCATCTGAACCAGGATCAGATATCGATGTAGGTGGTATTGATGTATCACTTTCTGAACCGCCAGACAAATCTTCTTCATTGATTGTTGTAGGTACGTCTTCTCCCTGTGATCTTAAAGCGTGCGTTCTCGATCTACGATGCTTATATAAGTTTGATTTAGTTTTAAACGCAAATCCACAAGGTATGCAAGGATACGGCCTCTCATTAGTATGAGCTCTGATATGTTTTTGTAAAACTGAAGGTTTGGCACATGATATTTTACAATACGGGCATACATACCGCCCAGAACCTCCACTGTACGTTTCTTTTATAAAATCATTTTCAAGGATTTCAGTCTTATTTAAAAATTCTTCAGAAAAACTGGTTTTACCAGAAATTTGAACAAAATTATTTACATCAATTAATCTAAGATTCTCATCGTTATAATTAGTTTGTACATGTTTCCCCATTTCTGTGTTTTGCTTATCATATTTATCTTTAATTTTTTCTATTTCAGGATGAGCTGCTGCAATACTTCCGTTTGTAATTGTATGACTACTTGCTTCATGTGTAACACTTGTTTCTTTCTGGCCGCTTTCCTCTCCTTTAATCGAATTATTCGGATGTGGCGATAATGTAGATGCCATTTTTTTAAACTTTTTGTGTAGATAGCTGTGATCATTGTTATTTGAAAAATTAGTATCTAAACGTTTATCTTGAGTTAGCGGCATCCTTATACGCGACGTTTATACCTGAAACAAAATATTTTTGTTTTGTTAATGATAATAATAATTCAAAGTTTATCTGCCACAGGGAACAAACACCAACAAATCCAAAAAGGGTAATAGGCGTGCCCTATAATAATTAAGAAAAAATCACTGCGAATAATTTGAATACATTTTTAGTAGTCGTCGTTTTTTAAAAATATAAGTTGATTTTTATTTAATATAAATTCATTATTTAAAGTACATATCTATATAAAATGATAAGCAATAGTGTTTTAAGTTTTTGCCATAAATTTATAAAAAAATATATTATAATAAAACCCAAGACTATTTTGATTACAGGTACTTATGTGTATCTCTTTCATTTTATTAAAATATGGGGCAAAATTGTGTGATTTGTGATACGGTATTTTGAATTATCGCAATTTACGTTAAAAAAGTACATTAAGGTTAGCATTAGTCATTACTACAACAATTAGTTCGTTGCAGTTACCGACATTCAAATGCTTTTGCTAATATTGTCTTATTTAAATTGCACCGTGTATTATACTATAAGGTGTCTATTTGTCTCTTTTTGTACGTCAGCAGCTTTAAGCAGATCAAGTTTAAAACTTTTCAAATACGTATTTTCACCCTAAATAAACTAAGAGGCAATATGTTGACAACTGTTTTTATTCCTAAAATGAGTATTTAATTAGATTACATTATTATTAATTTTGCTTTATACTTAATCTGCCGTTAACAATGTCAACATCAATCGCTTAGATTTGATTTACAATCTACATTCATATATATATATAATAGTAGCTACGTCTAATTTCAAGCTAAATTGATTGTTATAATTTCATTGAAGTGTCCATGATTACAATATATTCTAAATTGGTGTTTATGTTTCAATATCCTCCTCATTTGGAGGCACAGGCTTAACTTTATAAAAAAATCGCTACTTAGTTTTCAACTCCAAAACACTGCGTATTTAGTGGCGGAACCCAAAGCAGCAGACTGTTTGCAATAAAAATATTATTATATGCAATTCTCAGAATTTAATTCCAAACCATAACCATTGAGGTCTAATAGTAATAAACGTTTATTAGTCAAATACACATATTGTTTCATTGGAGATATTTTATATTTTGTAGCATAATATAATTTTTTTTAAGTCACAATACGCAACGGAAACATATGTTTTATCGAAACATATTTTTAGTTTTTGAACATAATATTTTATAGAACCAGACGTTATCATGAATTAAAGTAAATATAATAAAAAAACTATTATTATTTGTGTGTTTTAGTATATTTAAATTACGTTGTTATGTTTTTACGCTATGACGTTCGAATACTTCCGACAACGAGTGGTTCCGAAGAGAAAAAATACTATTAAAAACATAGTACTAGTTTGTGAATTTTGCAAAAAATCTAAACTAACATAAAAACTTTGTTTATATATTAAAATAATTTTTATAAAGCCTTTTTTGTATGGGCAATAGATAAATAATTCTACTCATATAAATATGCCCGTGTTTGTAATAATATAATATATTGCATTCTGTGTTTGAAAAGCGCTATCAACACAAATTGCAGACACCATGTATGCTAAAATTGATTCAAACCCTACTTGCGATCGCACTCTATTTATGTGCTGGTTGCAAATAATTTTTTACACTTATATTATTTTTGTATTTTAAAGTGTTAATTACTCACTTAAAATAATAAAAATACGAAATTATTACAAAAAATACTTTTGAAATTAGCATGAAAACTTTTAATGTTGAAATTTTAAAGCGAAATTTCAATTCATATAATATGCTTAATAATTTCCTTCATATTTAATTCTTATTTAGATCAAAATTTAAAATATTTTGTCTGCAAACTAGTTTAGCCACTAAGACGAACGAGTAGAGACGTAATTCACACATGCACATTGTGTCTCACTTGCCAAGCTGCAGCAGATGATAATGTTATACATAGGTATAATAAATTAATATTTAATTCCAGATAAAATTATAGAATTATATCTGGAATTAACGATTTATTTATTATATTATAAAATTATTAATTAGGATAAGAAAAAGTACATAAATACGGACATCATGTTGCAGCTGTTGACGCAACGCGCATGTGCTGCTCTATGTTATGTCTAATAGTACTATGTGACATCATTATGACGTAAGCCGAACTTGCGCTTCACAAACGAGGATCTCCCCATCTTTGAATCTCGCCATTTTATTTTTAACTTCTTGACATAAAAATAAATAACATTACCACATGATGTGTTTATTCCAACTGTTTCGCAGAATTAACAAGCCTCTAAGAAAAAAATATTTTCACATTTATGCTACATCTAGTTGAAAGTTGATGCATTATTTTATTATTAAAAAAACATTTAAGTAATTTACGTCATTTGTTTATTATGCATTTTTCATATTAAACATATAAAATATGAACGCTTAAAATGTAAGCTGAGTGAGATGTGGTTACGCAAGGTGTGGGTGTTCATTTAGCTACAATCCAAATGCTTGTAGTGGAGTGACGACCTCGCTTTGCGCTCACTCGAGGCATTTGTGGAGGGCTGCGTTGCTGCGTTCCAAGAAGGCGTTACAATTTCTGAGAACCGGAGACAAGCAAGCCGCTCCGCTCGTTTATAACGAACGGGCAAATAAGCGCAGTACGCACACAAATATACTTCATTGCTCTGTTGCTCGGATCAGTGTAACGATATGTCGCATTAGCTGCGCGAGTGTGCGTATTTTATTAAAGAGTAGATCGTGATTGTACGTTATTCGAAGAATATAGACCAAATTATAAACTTTATTGTTTACTAGATGAAAGATATATATATTTTTTTGTACATTTAAATGCGCTAAATCGCAATGAACTAGTTCTAAAGTGTTATAGAAAACCAAAGATATATTAGAGACAAAGGAATCCCGATGGTCGGCCGCCGCCCGCCGGCCTGGCGCCAAGCCAGGCGGCCCTGGCGACGCCTGTGTCTGCCGCCAGCCTGTTTTGCTCCTACTTATTCCATTTAGCGTATTTTATGTAAAACGTATACCTGCGCTAAGGTATATGTTCAACCAAATAACTAATAACATGCCATGTATATTCATCTATTTTTTTTTATATTGCTCTACTATAACACGTATGTTAGTATTGTGACGTAGAGTTTGTATAGAGATACCATTTGTTTTTATTTTTTTAATTAAAGTCTAAAGCTTACATCAATTAATAAAGATGTATTTATAATGAAATAAACAAAATTTAAAAAAATATAAAAAAAAACCGTTGAAATTTCGTGTATGTTGTGCAAATAAAATATCAAAATATTTTGGTCACTTTCTGCATTGTTTATATTTTAATATTGTATGTTAAAAAAAAACAATATGGTTGAAAATAATATAAAAATCTATTAAGATATCAAGTTCCTATCTAATTTTCCAAAGTCCTACTTTCAAGAAATCTGCTTCTTGACCCGTCTATCGATCGGACTTAATTTTAGAAAACATACAAAACCTGGCAATAGAATTTATATAAATAATAATCGAAAAGCTGAACAGAAAACATGTCTTACCGGCCGCGGACTAATGAATCAATCCACCATCATATAAAAAGTATCCTCGGTATCATTTGTTTACTTCTCCCGAACATATGTCAACAAGTCCGATAGGCTGCATTTCACCCGCGCGCAAGTGAATCATCGTTAATAATTGCGCGACGTTCCACGCCACGACACACACACTTGCATACACCTTTCGTATCGTCACACTTGTGTCACTACACTTCGGCGGAGGAGCGCAATTCTTTTCACTTATTTTAATTACTGATGCGTACGCAATTTCCTATTACACAGTAGAGAATGTAGCGTGAATGTATTTCGGCTACATATATGCGCGAGGAACGGGCGACGCACGTTACCGCGCCGCGACTGGCTGTTCAACTGTTTTTAGTTGTGTACTTTGTCGTCGGCTCGTATCGCTCCGTTCCGTTCGGCCGTAGGCAACCTCTGCCCCCCCCCGGCACCCGCCCGCCGCGCTTCCCCCCGCGCCCCGCGAACTCTCCGGCCGCCTCTCTGACTATACGAGTATACGCCCGACGCTCGCTGTAAAGAAGTGATTCATGGCGCGTTCTATCTATCTCCTTCCTTCACCGCGACCGGATCGGTCGCTCGTTGTAATCTATTTATACGTATCTATGCACGGACTTTAACACTACTAATACTGTGCCATCTCTTACAGATTTTCTATACAATTATGCAAAATAAGCATTTACTTATTCGACATAAGCTTCCTGCTTGCTATGTTGCGTCCATATTTAATATTTGCTGTCAATGAAGCAATTGTAATATTCTGTGTAATCAATTTCAGTAATAACAAGTAAAATTTAACTTTATTTATAATTACAAAAAATAAGCTTCAAAGATCTAGTAATTATTAATGACTATTGGTAGCCTCAATCATATAGTTTTAATGCAGCAATGATTTCGTAACGGTTGCGCTCGGCTAGAACGGGTATTGGCTTTATGTGCCACTGTTCATTTTACATTCTCTGTATAATGTATTTAACGACTCTGATATATTTACGGACATTTTATATAATTAATGTTATTGCTTCAATAAAAACAATTTTAATTTGCCAAATAAACTAATTGAGATACACCATCATACTCAACGCGTGGTTCACAACCATCCTCATGCCGTTTATTGGAACATAATATTGATTATAATTTTAAAGTTGAATAAAGACTGGCATTTTCCTATATTTAAATTATCATATGAACTCGCTATCGCTAAGACCTCTTTATCAAACTGTTAGTTCATTACTTATTTCGCTCAAACACAAATAAGGCCGCGTCACTGAGGATATTAATCTAAATATTTAGTTACTAAATTGTATAATGATAAGCAACAGTGGAGAAACTCCTCAGTACTCAAGTCAGATATGAATGTATAAACATTATTTGCAATGATAATTCAAGGCGCTTATCAGTTGTGCGGAGGCGATGACGCACGCGCTATGTTGATAGCGAGCAGTCGCTCGATTCTTGCTCAGGAAACATGATGATACGCGGAACACCGATACCTACAATATTGATACTCATTTAAATTCTATTGATATGCAACACGAGAAGTAGGTTGCATATTCAGAAATATATATTTTAATCAAGAGTTAGATACCTATTAGGACTACATTTTTAAAGTTAAAGTTGACTTCATAAAACTAAATGAGCTAATTCTTTATAAAAATAACTCTAGTATCTCATTGAAGATATAGCGCGCACATTGAGAGCGGGGGCGCCTGGGCGCGAAGCACTTGTTGCGTCGTTTCTTTCGACGATCTCTGCCTGTTGCTGGTGAGCTACGTCATCACGCGACCTTGAGTGCATGCCACAGGGATAATGGCATTTCCATATCGGAACTTCAAGAATAAGGTCTAGATTATATAATTTTCAGAAATTCTAAGACATTTCGGAATTATAACTTCAATAAATAAAGTACATTGACAAGACCATTAATTATAAAAATCATTCATTAATGTATAATAAAAACAAACGATTAGAATTGTTGCTATCGTGTAAATTACTGGTCCGGTCAGGCGCCATAGAGTCGCGTGGGCGGGAAACCCGTCTTGGTGGCGAGCGTTGAAATGAACACACAATATTTATCTCTACACACACGAACACGAGGAGCGTTTCTACCTACGTATGATGATTTGGCAATTAGATAATATGTAAAAATTGGTACATGTTTTTGTAATAACACGTTCGTTCTCTGAAATAGATAATTGGCAATTCTTTCGTTTTGTATATTTAATGGAAATGTGATAATAAAATGAGAGCATAGTGTGCTTCTGATACGTGTACATCGAACGAAAGCCTCGAAACGAACAAGGATTCCCCCACTCTAGTCGGGCTTCCCTCGGAACCAGGTCATCGGCTGGCTGGCCTGACCGCTATGCGGGCCCGCGCTGCTGCGAAGTGCGATTTACGACGGCGGACGGGCTGCTCACTGTCGGCCGCGCCCCGCCACCAGTCTCCTTGTTAGGTGTTCTGTACACCGGCTATATAACGCCTACATATTTATACCAAACTAATCGATAGCGATGAATGGCACGCAAACGCAAAGGAATTTAATGAAAGTCTTGGCACATACTATACATATTTTATCAGGAAGTGTGCCTTTATGAGATACTTCATTATATTGTACTTTTAAAATGATAACTTCAATTTGAGATTGTAAAATATGATTTATTTTTTATTTTACATTGCTTTGTTACGGAAACCAGTTATATGTCTAAATACTTAAAGGTGATTGTGATATAATAACGAATTAGGCAACCAGGCATTTTTTGTGTCTCTTTGGAGGTTGTTTTGCATCTGCGTATGTTATAATCACCAGTCTGAAACTTATTTATAACCAAAGTTTTTGAAAAATCTACGGATCAGTATAGAAAAGTAATTAAAAAATACTTTCCCAATAGGTGATTTGTGAGTCTAGTGTAGTTCTTAATTATATAAAAGCTATTAATTATTTGTAATATATTTTATTTCTTCATTATATCTATGTATGCTTAAACTGTCAAGTAATTTTTTTAAATATTATATAGAATAATAATATAATGCCGAAGTATGAATGTCATTATTGCAGGACTTTGTATTCTTATTATCGTTATATAAACGGAAATTGAGAATCTAAGGTTTATAAAGAACATTCCTAAATATAAATGTACTCTATAAACATTAACAACTTGTAACAGATAATATCTGTAAGCAAAAATAACACAATACTTCAAAGTTTGGCAATCATATGAGTTGACGTCATAGACGAAGGGAAACAGCAATACCAACATAAGACAGCTAACAGAAATCGAAGTTGAAAATATCGCAATACGCTTACAGTAATAATACAAATTAATTGAGAAATAAAATACTCTACACTAAAAAGTACGCAAAAAAACTTGCAATACGAATTACTTCACCTAGATGTTAAATACGAATGCTTTAATTAATGAATTCAAAGAGCACCTGTACATATATGCTAAGAGTATCGTCATCATATTTATGTACTAAACACCTAAAGTTATGTGCGAATTATGATAATAATATACGTGACTCAGCGAAGCCAAGCACCACTTGACCAAATAAATAGCTAAGAATTCGTCCTCGATCTCGCTGCTCTTTTTATACAATAACGCTAATTAATTAATTTACATGGTATGAAATTGTAAATATATAAAAGTCGTACATAATTCACAACAAGCATTCCCTGCCTTAAATCTTGTAATTTTTTTTAAACGATATTCTACGCTTTAAATACATTTGGCGTGTGTCCCTTTTATCACAAAAACAGTACCGAAGCGATAGAGAGGCGAGCTGGGATTATCATTGGTAATTTGCCAGAGTTTGAGCTTTGGGAGGTGTTCCTGCTTCCGAGATGCATTCTTTACACCTACACAAATTTCGTCCTATAAAAAGAATATTTTATGACAGCTTGTTATATTCTAAAGATATAACAGTTTGCAGCAATCAATCCATTTTAACCGATTTACTACATTTTAATAAAGTGTCAACAAGATAGGTTCCACGATGTTAACCGACTAAAACAAAAGGAATTATTTTTATTGATTACATTCCAAAAGGGCAGAGGATTACTGGACTGTATTATTCAGGTGTAATCCCGAAAGTGCGTGCGTGCATTTAAAGAGAAACGCTGTGGAAAACTGTTATTAGGCGTGTTGTTTTTTTACGAATCCGCTCCTGGTCATCGGTCGAAAATCACGCTGTAGGCAATCTATAAAAGCTTTAAAATTCTTGAGCACGCACCATATTCTCTGGGGTTTGCCACCAGTTATTTTCATCTATTCCTCAGATAAAAAGGACACATGCGTGGCTGCCAATGACGAGTTTTTAGAGAATCAAGAAAATGCTCTTGTCCATGAGGCTTCAGAAAGTTAGAAAAGCGATACTCTAAGTGTATCGAATTAGAAGCATATTACGTTGAAAAGAAGAGTCATTTTATTTATGTTTTGTCGTATTTTTATAGAGATTCTTAGAAATTTTGATTCACCCTCGTACATTATAAGAGTTTTATAGATGTATATCGTAATTCTGAATGTTATTAATGGTAAGAAACCAAAATCACATTAGTTAAAATCTACAAACATTTGACTTATACTCCGTATTACAATTGTTATTCATACAAAAATTAATTACAGATGTGTGCTTCAGGCAATTCTAGAAATACACTTTATAACCTGATAATGATAAGTTATGATAAAAGATAGTAAATGTAATAAAAAAATATATATCAAGCATAACGAAATTCGCACTGTAATGTAAATTATTATTTTGCTTTAAGTTCATAAAAATTATTTATTTTTATATAAATATATAAAAGTATTTTTATTTTTTATGATGTTACATTTACGAAAATCATTATAATGTAAACTGTCTTATCACTTTAAAAACATCTTGGCTCATATTATTACATATCTTAAAAATTGATAAAACACTTTCAAGATAAATAATGTCAAATTCTATACACTACTTATGATTACCTACCTAATCATTTTACATTATAATATTTTTCTTTAAGTTATATGCGTATGCCATAGTGGCTCCATGAGATAGCGTCAGCAGTACACATGAGGTTGTGGATTCGATTCCCACTCGCGGAAATTATTTATATTTAAAATATCATTAAACACGCATTGACTCGATTTCTGTGTCTTGACACTCTGACATGTTCTCTCTGACTATCCTGTTTTGGGGGGGAATCTATTTTAATACAATCATATAATTAATATTATCTATATCTGCACACATTTTTATATTAGAAATTATACTGACTTCAAAGTGTTTTTACACTTTTGTAGAAAACTCATAAAAAATTTAACGTAGCGTTACTGATACTGTAGAGATAAAAAGATACGAACAACAGAAACACCGAAACGCCATGGGCCATGATTATAGAACTGAACTGGACTTTTTAGAACAGCGTGCACGTGAAACTTTACAGTTGTAATGTAGTCCAGTTCAGTTATTTTTTAAGATAAGATACAAATAAAATAATTAATACATAAGTATTTACATTACATGACATGTTCGATATTGGAAGTGCCTAGATTATTTTAAAACTGAGCCTCTTACTAATCATAAATAATACATAAATATAATATAAATACATAAATATAATAAAAATGGTGTGTTTAATACCTGATACATCTTCCTTGCCCATCTTTTGTTCTGAAAATATCTTTGATGACAATGGTTCATGCTGGGCAATCTGACGGGCAGACACGGTCGCAGGTACCCAACAGGTACATTTGGAATCTGTATTAGAAATGCTACAAGACTTACGAAATAATATTATAAATTAAGTTTATGCTTTGATAAATTAAAATTAAAATTGGGATAAAACCGTAACTATGTTATAATAACATGCTTTTACTTAAATATGAAAAATTATGACAGTTTTTTTATCAACACCTAGTTAACAAATAAAAGGAATGGGTCTAAAAAGTTTAGGACTTTAGATTAGCTTAACACAGATTTAACTGCTTATATAATATTTTTTATCTTGTTTATAATCAATTTATATTGCATATCATTCTCAATGATATGAAATAAACTATATAGTTCAATATACATATCTCTTCAGAAAATCCATCAAAACGACTTAAGCCTTAAAATATAAAAAATAATTACGAATTAAAAGCGAAACGATAAATTAAATTAGATACATATTAATAGTAATGCTTAATATTAAAAGATACGTACGTATCAAACAATGACAGCCTCGAGCCGTGAGTCGTCATTAGTAAGTTGTGTTGAACCGGTGTTAAAATTCTCGGAATCCCCTAGCACGCGCCACCTCCCGCCGTCCACCGTCCGCTGTCCGCCGCCTCAGGTTACAAACTTTTTCTCATTTACCATTCCGATAATTCTAGGAAACAGGGAGTGCTTCTCGCTAAAATTGTTATTTCGACGACAGAGGTTTTATTATTATTAAGCGAAAGATCGGATCGATCGTTTTATGTACTAGAAAAACACTTTTTAATCATTTTTTATAGCTTAGTAGAAATTTATCTGATTACCGTTAAGTAATCATTGAAGATAATCGTCATGCAATGTTATGTTTATTTGTTTCTAATTTAAAAAAAAGGACAAACGGGTAAAATGAGCACCTGATGCGAAATAGTTTACTCACAGACAGAGTTACTGTCGCATTTATAATATTCATTTACTACATGTTGGCATTGAAACTGACCAAAAATGATGTTTTTTTTAAAGAAAGTAGCCAGGGTCCAACATAGACATGTGTCCTATCCAACATAGACATGTTTCCTATCCAACATAGACAGACTTTCACATTTATAGTATTAGTATAGAAATATGGATATATATACATGTTTCCTCGCTCGCTCGCCAAAATTCAAGACATCTTGTTGAGTGGCGGAACTCAACGCCGCGCTTCGTTTTTCTAGAGCGGGGAAATAAAAATAATTAAACATTTGCCTGAGTTTGGATTGACCATACAACTTTCGCGTTTACAAATTGCCACGATGGCCATGGATTTCTAAGTAGTCTCAACTCTCGCCTGTTACCATGGGTTACTGCAAAATTTGTTGACTTGTGTTTGTTATCAAGTTAAGTGACATCCGTTTAAGTAATTGGGACTTCTAAGCTTTCCCTACTAAACTTTACATGTTTCTAAATTTTAACATTCTCTTAATTCATTATGGATCCAATATACGTTTCGCCTAGTATCGCCCTCATATTTGTATAAAAGCGTAAATTCATTTTATTTAACCTGTAGTACATCTAGATTAGTTATTATTAATATACCCTCTATGCACCTATGTACCTATACCTATTTGTTAGACGCTTCTAATATGACGTGTAATTTGTTAACTAACTGACGTGCAAATTAGTTAAAAAAAAGTATTAAACAATCCGAAGTTACAGATGTATCACTCGTCATACAGTGGTTTTACAACTTTCTACATATCGTCAATAACCTAAATATATCTATATCAATATACTGTAAATAACAAAACGAAAAGAAACAGAGTTTAAGTATTTAATGAAAGAAGATATCTTAGTTTTTTTTCATAGCAAGCAATTTGCCATAGCAAGAATACTATATAAATTTGGGCATTGTGCAAATTATGCGCAATTAAAAAATTGTAAATGATTTTTATACTAAACTATACTTATAGTTTACTTAATTACTTTATTAAACATATTGTACTTACCTTTCACATTCTTTTAGTTACAAGATTAATATTGCAATCATTATACAGCTGCATCTGCAGATAACGTGTTTCAAGCAGGTGGAACATTTTCCACTATGCCTGCCTACTATAGTTAGTAGAACCTTAGTCATAGACTTTATCTAATGATTATATATTTTTTTTAAATACATATATTTTTATCTGCGGCAAATTAAAATCAAATGGTCAATGGTCTTAAAATTGATATACCGTTCGTTTTTCAAAGATATTTAAATTATGTTTTTAGTTATGTTTTAAGAATCTTATATCTTCTTCTTCTTTTTATAAAGTTCTTTACCGTGAAAGTATAACTTAACTAGCTTCCTTTAGAATTGTCTGAAAATAAAAATGACACTGTGGAAGTTTTAAATTTTATATAAGGGAATTTCATTATATGATATAAATTTTTCTTATACTTAACATTATATGCGACAATAATTAAGCTGTTTGATTTGCTCTGTGGTTATTTTTTTGACATGGATATATCTAGTACTTGTTAAATTATTAGTTCAACTTGTGACAATCAGCAAAACGAGTAAAAAGTAGTTATCACCAAAACTTCACTAAGCTTTTATCAAAGTAACTCCCTGGCTGAATAAAACCCATTATTTAGGTTAAAGGGACCCGTGGGGTTTTTCACGGTTATTTTGTCTATTTAGTATTTACTACCTGTTTGGTATAATTTATCATTTTTACACTTTATAAATATAAGTTACAAATTTCGCTTTTAATCTAAATTAGTCAGATATCTCGATATAACATTTATTGAATTTACCTTTTTTATGTTTAAACTTATACTTATAAGAAATAATATAAGCTTACTGGACATATACACTGCAATTTGTAATACGAGGGTGGCGCCTGCGGGCCTGCCGTACGTTGCCATAGAGACTCTTATGAATAGTTAGTTGAAGCGTAATCTCTTGACTGATTATATTAAAATATTGTTGTTAAATTGTTTGACATGATAAAAATTATGTTTTAAAAGCCTATATCTAATAAGTAACTTTTATACAAATGGTCGACTCCACGAATCTCTAAGACAGACAAACAGACAAGACCGAATTCATTACGACTATAATATATGACTTACGTACAATTTAATTACTTCCCATTTATTAATGTATGTTAATAAAAAAAAAATGCTTAATTCAATGAAGTCAATGAATGTCGAAAATTTGTCGCGCAACATATCGAAATAACATGACATCGTCGAGTATAAAATTTTACATCGTGAATCATGCTACAATGAACATGAACAGTTTAGCTTAGCGCAAATTGGCTATAAAAAAATGTAATATATGAATTCGTACAAATTAATTCTTAAATTCCACATTTATATATAAAAGTCAAATTACCTGTAGGTCAATCATGTTGAATACTGTGTTATTCATATAAAATTAATTTTTGTTTTAGTAAGGGTTTGTATAATTAATACGAGTATATTATATTCTCTGCATCAGTAGTATTTCTTTTTTTTTGTTGGTGAGCGATTGGCATTAGTCATCGTCGATTATCTTAATATCGAAATCTAGCTAGTGACGTTGACCCTCACCTTTCTGACATTTTAGCTGACATAGAAAAAAAATAGCGGTTGTACAGTTTCATTCGTGACAAGATTAATATAAATGATTATAAAAAAAGTTATTCAACATTTAAACATTTCATGTGTGTAAATTAAATAAACAGCGACGTTTTATAATATAGTACTTACTTAAGCAAACAAAAAAGTATATAATCTACTTAATTCAACTTTTAAAACTTTAATAATTTCTTAAAATTTTCAACTATTGGATAAGGAAGGTGATGTTCAAGACTATATTGACCATTAGGTCTACGGATTTGAAGACTGTTGTAGAGTAAATTCAATAAAGGTCACTGAGCATTGTATTACGATGACCTAAGACACTTGCATAATTAATTATTTAACGTAAGCAAAATTACATTTATATGAGCTGTCATACCTACCTATACCTATACCTACCTAGGTAGGCACCGAAGTATATATATATAGGTATATACTTCGGTACATAATACACGTTTTATAATTGAAACGTAAAAGCCACGCAAATAAAAGATGATTTACTAACTGTATTATCATTAATCTATTCTTTATTAATCATTTCATTTAATAAAATCTAGAATCGAATCGTATCGCAATTTTAGCTCATTGACTTTTGGCTCGCAGAAGTTACTAAACCAGTACGTTCGAAGGTGCACCTGCCTTCACATAGTCTGTTGCAACGGCATTCGATCTATTCGGTACATATAATGACTATATGTATTGAGTATTAAAAACGTTACGTAATAATTAATTTCGGTTGATTCATGAAATGCGAAAACAGTTTAATGAATTTCTGTTTTTCGATCACCTAACCTTATATTTACACAAGAATTTTAAACAAAGTAAGTAATCAACTTTCTTTGTTTTTCATTGTCCTCGGTTCGAACACATATTTATGATTAGGCCTTAGATTGATCTGGAAACTTGATATTTATATACCTTTTAGATACTCGTTATAAATTATTGTTTACGTTTCAATAAAAATACTTTTTTTATATCCATGCGTACTTATCAGTTACACACCACTATCATGCTCCTCCAGCTATAATGAAACAAGGAAAATGCTATGCGAACCATACTTGAACTAAAACAATTGCATGAAGAATTATAATGTGATGAATGGAGATGGTAAGAGCAAATGCGCATAAAAACCTGTGGGACCGGTCACCGGTCGCACAGAAGCGCTTTATGCTCCCGCCACCTCCGCAGCAGCCGACCGTTAATGAAAAATCTCGAATATGAAACGACGGTTAAATTGAAATAGAACATTTAACACACGCTGGTTTAAAACTAATTAGAAACTATAATAAGTTATTTGATTTTCGCGATTATTACACATTTTGAAATGAAACTATTTTAACCTTATTAATTGCGTATAATTTTGGTATTCGAAAATACATTTAATAAATGTAAAAAAAATACATTTAATAAATGTAAAAAAAATACATTTAATAAATGTAAAAAAAATACATTTAATAAATGTAATAAAATACATTTAATAAATGTATTTTCTAATCTGGTTAAAATAGTTTCATTTCAAAATGTATAATATAATCTTTGCGCAAATTGCATAAACAGACACATACATTGTTCTTGGAATCGTACAAATACTATCAAAATATATGACGTGTCTATCTTGATAGAATTATCAGTCGTTTAATAACAGTTATTGTGCAAATTCTTACTATCTTAATCTATCAGGGAACACTAATCACTGTAATGTTCTATTAAAATTTCTTATGAAACGATTAATAAACGATTTATAATAACACTTTGCTGTAGATATAGTATAATATAAAATAAGTTGTGTTTATAGATAAATTGATAGCTTCTTATTGTAAACGAGTAATATTTAGCAAAATTTATACGGCTACAAAACATACACACGTAGGCAAATAGTGTCGGAAGTGTTTTGTTACAGGTAGCTGTAGTTGGTTGATAATTATTAAGATAACTATCCGTTCGATGGCGGATGGAAATTCACCTCCTCACCTTGTGTGCGACCGCCCGCGCGCCTCTCCGTGCAGTGTAAACTATAAAATAATAAATGTCCGCGTCATAACACCCCACGCACGCATTCTGCCAGAGACATGGTAGGTCGCGATTACTCGTGCACAATATATTCAAATTGGAAGCGCGACACCGTGGAGCGGACTGCGGGGTAGGGGGAGGGGGGGGGGCGGACATGCCAAGGCAGGCAGGCAACCGACATATTTACTCATACGCCCGAGGCGTAAATCACCGTGCATCTATTTCGAGTGAGAGCGCGGAGCGGGCGGCGCGAGGGGCGCGGGGCGCGGGCAGACGCCGATGCCGGTCTGGCGCCAGAAGGATTCCCCAGCGCCTCGCTCCCCGCGTCTCCTCTCGAGGTCACACGCAACCCAACCTAAGCCATCGATGTGAAATCCGCGTTCGTCAACCAAACCTATTAACACCCATTACAAATGATGGACGACTGCGCCTTTTAAAATATCAAATAAGCTTACAGCGTTGTATTAACCTTAATATTTCAATCATATTTCCGTCTTGGTTATAGCAAATCCTTTCTGCTACACTGTTAATTTGATTTGCGGCATAATCTACTTTTATTATATTTATTTGAATATAAAAAATAAAAAAGTCTTACAATATTTATCAAACAATAATATACGCATCAAGGACAAGAAAAAATTAAATTTCCAAGAAATTATTCTTTTGTATAATTTTATTGTTACAAAAAAAAACAAACTGTGTATAACACCTTTTCATGGTCTCATATAATTAAAACATTGTACGACGGCGATTTTCGTACAATAAGTACAAATGAATTCATCCACTTTTCAAGTAAATGTGTAATATACCCGGTATTAAAATTTATATAGCAAAGATACACAATATTACATCAACTAATTACATTAGAAAGAATTAATAATAATCTACATTTTGCAATAAGAATAAGGAAGAAACTGATGGTTAATTGTATAAGAAAATAGCATAAATGTTAGCGAGTAAAAAAGTATAGAAATCAATCTAGGGACATTCCAGCATCATCATCTTTTTTGTCATTTTTATCGCCTTGTTGTTTGTCTTTCTTTTTGTCGTCTTGAGGCTTGCTGGCGTCGGAGCTAGACGAGGCGCTCTCCAAGGCTTTGAAAAACGCTTGCATGTCGCCGGTGTTCGCTGCGGAGGTGACTTCAGACGGCAGCCCGAACTGCGACATCACCGGGCCCATTTGACCCGATGTCAAAGCTGACGAAAACTGGTTGGCAGCCTGAAATTATTTTCTATTCACATTTCGACAAAAAAACAATTACAATTTTAACATTTAAAACATGTTTTGGTTGTTTGAGAAATTTGTCAATTATATTAAGGTCATTTATCATACATGAAAAATCAGGTCATTTATATTAAGATACTTTTACACATACATAAATAAATAGACACATGTAACTGTCTTGAGTGCGGATCGGGCCCATTACTTCCGCAGCTAGTCAGTCTAGGAGTTTTAGGAGCTTGTTTGTCAATTTATTTAGAATGAAACCAAACTGACCACGCTACTAATGTAAAAAAAACTTGCGAAAACCCTCCAGTTCTACGACAAAACGAACTATGACTGCAGAATAAGAAAACTTAGATTTTTTTTATTTAACTACTACCAAAGCTCCGAAGCATGCATATTAAATTTCATAAAACGTCAACCAAGCAAACGACGCGGTTCACAGGGCGGTGTTACACGTGCCCAATATAAAAAATTAATATTATATATATAATCATAACTTCACATAATAAATATCTAGAACTGGTCAAGTGTATTCAATAATTGTCTATGAGCCGTGTGAACCGTGCGACAAGGCGCTCGTGGTCGCGGCGACCGGGGACGTCCACCTCGTCCGGGTGGCGGTGGTCGAGGGTTCACCTGGGCGAACTGCGGAGAGAGCAGTGTGGTCCTTACATCGTCCTGCTGTGAGGCCGGCGCGGAGGCAGGAGCGGGGGCGGAGGCGGCCGCAGGGGGCAGGTGCGGCGCTAAGCGCTGCGCGTGCGGCGGCGAGCTTGCTGTGGACAGCACGTCGGGCGCGGCCAGCGCGGCGCCGAGGTCAACGCGCTGCGCCGCCGGGCCGCCCGCCGCGCCCTCGCCCTCCGCCGGCGCGTTGCCCAGCCCCGAAAAGTAGCGCTGCAAATCTGATAGGAAGATTTGACCACCTGAAATAATCATTCAACAGTAAAACTCATTTTGAGTTTTAAATACCTTTAATATTCATTTCATAAATACACTCCTATTAGTTATCAAATATTGTATTTATCTCCTTTGATTTTTTTTTCTTTACCTTTATTTCTATAGTCTCCTTTCAATAATGTCTATATTTATTAATTAATACAGACATTATTATCATTGATATTGTTCAGAATTCCTTAAAAACACTTTGTTTTGATTTAAAAATTTAGTTGCATATAATAAATATGTATAGTACAACACCAATTATATAGTACCAGCAGCAGTGGCAGCAGGGGCAGCAGTCGCAGGGGCAGCAGCTGTAGCAGTATTGGGAGGTGTAGCGGTAGGTGCTGGTGCATAACGAGGACGGGCAGGAGTACGCGTGGTCTCTGCAGTAGTCGTGCGAGGAGCACTTGGAGCTCGGGAGCTGGTGCCACTATTACCAGATGGGCGGCTGCTAGTAGTGCTACTGCTGTTATTGCTATTAATTGGAGAAATGTAAAATATATTCAATATAAAACAAGTTAAAGGTAAAACTTTTAATACTCTTCATGTAAAAAAACTAGTGAGCTATACATATAAGGGCATATATGTATAGCTTTTATATCACACACTTAGTTATGATCTTAAATAAATGTGTTGAAACTCACATTATGTAAAACAATAAAGTAGTGTGATTACTTAAAGAAAACTTATCAAAATAATGATCATAGCAACCATAGGTACATCTATCTGTATTGCCATCACTGAGCCAAAATTTCAAAAAGAATATTTACCTTTTTTTATATTTTGCTTAATTATCTTATAAACATGGTTTTACTTTACTTAACCAGTGGTTTAACTATTTCAAACAACACATGGATTGTTTATTTTGAATGTATATAAACTAAGAATTTATGGATATTTATTTATATCTTATTCTATGGAATATTACTTTAGGGCAATGCTGCAGATAATGTGACACCATTTATAATTAAAAAAAGAGCAGCGCAAACTGTTTCTACCTTGGGATTATTTGTAAGTCTTTATTAAAACAGGAATTTTAACAGTTGCAAAACAGTAATCTACAATAATATTTTTATCCACACAAAAAAACAAAAAAATAGTGAAAGACACAGTATAAATAAACTGACTACTGCTAGTTTTTACCTTCAAAAAGTAAATAAATAATTTATGACACAAATATGACACAAATGTAATAATAATATAGTATACAGGTTTTTTTTCAGCTTCCCATTATCCGGCATAGCAGGGTAGGCAGAGAGGACCTACTGTCTGTCAAGACACCACATTCTCCACTTTCTACTCTAATCCAAGACATTGTGTCTTAAGTGGCATAACTCAACACCACACTAGGTCATGTCACCAGAGAAATGAAAATAATTTTAATATAATCATTGCCTTGAGTGGGAATCAAACCCACTGACTGTCAGACACTGTCACACTGAAACATATTGGCTTCTAATATACATATGTAATTTCCATTCTGTGTATACATATTATGATTAAAATTCCACAAGTAATTTCCAACGTGCCACTTGAACAATCGCTGGTCGCTGGATTAATGGTCATAAATACCAATAATATATGCGATTAATCAGGTTAAAAATAGTTGAATTTCAAAATTTGTAGTAATCGTGAAAATCAAAGATCTCCTTGTGCTTGTAATAGCCTATTTTAAAAAAATCTAAAATCAATTAGAATCTTAATCAATATTAGAATTATTTATAATTTCTACACACCCCATAGTGCCAAGGAGTGACGATAAGCCCCCAATCTGGCCAACACCACCAAACAATTGCATCAACTGTTGCTGAGACATATTATTCAACAAATTCTGAAGTTCTCCGTCTTGTCCACCACTACCACCTCCTCCTCTTCCTCCCGATGTTGGTGGGTTGTTTAAGGCTTCATTTATACGACGACAATAATCATCATCCTTATCTGTTTTTGGTTCCTGCAAAAGTATTAAATTAGGTATAAACTTTATAATACAATTATAATATTTATTTGATAGACAATATGGTTGAGTAAAGCTACAAATCTGTTTTAAAAAGAAAATTCAATGATAAAAAAGCAACTATAGGTGTAAACATAGTACATATTTAAAGCAAATATACCTTGTCTGTTATGTAAGTAATATAATTTAATGATTATATAATTGAAATAAATCTCAATTTATTTTATTATTTCTTACCTGCATCCAAAAGAAATATTTCTTAGAAAAGGATTTAAATTTGAGAACATAGACTCTTCCTGTAGTACACTCACTAACTCGTACAAATTCACAGTCATCAGGAAAAATTAGAAGATCATCTTCAACTTCTCCCGTAGTACGATCTTTCCAACAAAAATGCATAAGGGAGTCCTCGCCTTGATATACATACAATAAACCCTTCCTTTTGTCAGGGTGCACCATGCGCCCTTTGAGTGTCATCCTTCCAGCTCTAAATTCAACTATATGCTTATTGCCTCCAGAACTGCCTCCCAAGCCCGATGTATTACCAAATAATGCTGTTGCAGACATTGTGGTCACTTCGTATCCTATAAAACAGTATATTAATAATATGAAATAATATCAAATCCGTAGAACAAATATACCGTCGAGCATTGGACAAAGCGGAGTTTAGGAAGGTAACGGCCAACTTTCACGAATGAAGAGGCACCCAGTGAAGAAGAATAATATAAAGAAACATTAAAAAAATTAAAAGTTTTTTTAATTTAGTTATGTATAATTAAGGTATAAATAATGATTTATGTATTTTTAGCTCAACTTACTCAGTGTATGGTACAAGTTTCAGTTATAACGTGAATTAAACTAATGAACTGACGTTTATAATGGTTGACACAAAAGAAAACACCCAAGCCTCAAATGATGGGACAGTTTTGGATTTTTTTTTTTAAGATTGTCAAATTCTGTCTTAGGGAAAAGGTTCTTGAGGCAATATAATAATTATTATTTATGTTTTAGTGATTTATTTTATTATGTCATATTTATAATTTAAATATAAAGAATATATTAAGAGACACCATTAAATTATTCTAATAACAAATGTGCTTAAATAAGGATAGCCATTCATAGCAAGATATTGATACCAATGTATGCGGTTGTATTTTTTATGAAGATCCACTATTTACTTTAATAAATTTTATATTTTATTTTATTGTAGAAACAAACCAACTGAACTAAATAAGAAATGCATGTATTTGATAGTAAAAGCATTCTTAAATAGTAATTTAATATCTTGTTAAGGTATAAAAATATATATAATTATCATATTGTTTTGATTTAGGGTAACTGTGTTGATTTTGTTTTATTGCAGGTATAATAAAGATTTTAAATATGTAAATATAATTAAGTATATTCTATATCACCTTTTACTAGTACAGTAAATTATCATATAATTAAATTAATAATTTGAAGTTTATTCGTTTTCTAAGTTTTGAATTTTTATACTGTCCTTCCACAGCTTTTTTAATTACATATGATATAACTTATAAGTATAAAATATTTCATATTTCAATAAATTTTCAAATTTTTTTCAAATTTAATAAATCAATTTTCATTTTTAGTACTCTCACTTATAGGAACGTGAATAGAATCTTTCAATCCAACTGAAATTTAATTTATTGACTTGAGTGTTGTAGAACGCATACATGCCACATTACATTACCCACTTTATTTTTATCTGCTTTGTTAGTTGATTCTTACTTCTCAGTGAATCTAAAGAAAATAGAAAACTTACGTATACTGGAGGCGTTCGCTGTTAAGTTTGGTTCAGCTAGATAATTAATATCTGTAACCTCTAACATAAATTACCTGAATTTACTCGACATATTTATATAAGTTATACTAAAGACTGAATTCTTGTATACCTCTATTATCAAAATGAGCGGTGTTCAAACAGGTCAGTAGTTTTTATTTACTGCTTATTAAAATTCTCTTATTGGATTTCTGTCATGGATTATATAGAATAAAACATTTTAAGATATTGTGACAATACTGCTTTGATATTAGGCGTTTTGAGACTATTTTATATTGAACAACAATAATTTTATTGCTTTTCCTCCTATCCTAGCCTATAAGTGGAATAGTAAATTTTGTAAATATTATTTTCATATTGGAAAATGAAATTATAATATTTTTTGATTATTAAATATTGATATCTTTAAGAATTAAGTTTGCACTGAATAATAAATTCTTACTTTGTTCTTGATATACAAACAAATATAACATAAGAGGCAAAGCTTTATATAAAAATGTTATTTCAGTTAATATTAAGAGTAGTTTCAGAACACAGATATTAAAGCATTGCCTATTATTTTAAAATACTTTTTGGAACATACATAATATTGTGCTGATAAATTAATGTTTCCTGGAAGAGTTTGCTTCTAGTAATATGGCTGTCATTGCACATACAATTTAAACTATGTTATTAAGTCAAATTGTAATTTGTTGTGCAATAAAGTGTTATTATTATTAATGCATGACAAATATATACTAAAAATAGTGGTGGAATCATCACCGTTGACATCTATTATTTAGCTGTATTTTGAGAATATATTTTCTACATTACTTCAAGCAATCAGAAACATAATAATGATATGTCACTCCAATCTAATCCTTTAATTTTAACCAATGTATGGGCATATAGTGCTATACTTCATCTGACTACACACATTATTTGTATAATAAAATCCAAATTTTTATACATCTACATATTTAAAAGCTAGGCTTATAGCATATTTTTTTTATATATTCAGTAGAAAATAAATACTCTCAAATATTTCATGCAGTTGGCTTTGTTTGTGTGATTCATATTTTAATTAAAAGTGTTTCAAAAAGTCAAACTGTTCTTTGACATTCAAGTTATTACTACTATATTTTTTTACAGTTGTTATTTTTTAGGTATATTTAAATATAAAATGACAAAATATGAAGATTTGTATAAAACATTTAGGTGTCATTTAGTTTAAAATCAATTGAAAAACATATTATACATTTTTAGTCAGCAACCAGTAAGACTTATGAGTCATTCAAATTTGTGCAACCTGTGATTTTTGCATATTATCATCATCCATAGGTGACGTAATAACTCTTGTATTCAAAGTCGATTGACCAGCGCCGAGCGCCCGCGCCGTTCACTTGCCGCCGGCGCTGTCAATAAACTTTAGCCGCACGAGGCGAACTTGGTTTTTTATGTCATTTTGCCCTCCTTCCCCGGCTTTTACAAGTCCACACAAGTGACGCACATTTATAAAGACTATTAGTAGATTTAAAATCTTTTATGCATAGTTTGGTCACGATAAGAGGTCAAGATTATGAATTAATATTGCCAGAATCAAGCTCGCAGAATTGTTGGTGAAAGTGGCAAATACGAGTGCTCAGGCAGCGGCGCGAAACGAACGTGAGTGGTCGTGCTATTGGGGCCCGACGTGGCGGAAGAAACGAAAACATTTATATATTGTGCTCTGCGAAAAACATAACTTTATTTTTAATACAAATGTTTTGTTTTGAATGAGAAATAGGGTATCAAATTTATCATTAAGTAAATGACAACAGTTTTTACTTCAGAAGTATTAATCATTTACCACCAATGTGTCTATTGTTTTGGGAGTTGTCCAAGTTTGTGTTTTGTGATTGGAAATATGTTGGAAAACTGTGACAGATGAAGCGAACCACTTGTATGGAATGGCGAATCATGCGCAGACGAGCGCGGAGCCAGCGAGCTTAGAGTATATGGAGGACCCATACTTTGTGCCACCAGATGACGATTCGACTCCAAGTTTCGATGTTGCCGTTGACGAGTTAAACGAATTGGAGAACATAGTCAGCTGGCCACAGGATGACACTGAGGCCGACTGGCGCGCGCTGCCCGACCTCGTCGAGTCCGCTCTTTGCATTGAAACAGAATTTTACATGGACAATCGCCGACGCAGGCTGCGAATATTTAAGAAAAAAATGCGAGAAGTTCGTGTTACATTTCAGGACTTATCGAAACCCTACCTCGCTAAAGTTTCTAGCCACAAAAACTATAAAAAGTTCCTAGGTATCACTCCAGGAGGTTCGTTTTATTTTTCATAGAGATATTGTTCTTTCTCTTCGTATTTTTATTATTAAGTGAATGATAGTATACATCGAAAATTTTCGCCAGCCTAAAAAAGTGAGCGGCAGAGCAACTATAAGCAAACTTATTTTGAAATTTTAAACACACATAACTATGTATGTTAAAAATTTCAAATTAAGTTTGCTTACAGTTGAAACTTAGCGGTTGACTTAAAAATGTAATGGTTACGAGTGACCTACTTAACATGTGGACACGCACATTTTGCAACTTAATAAAAACAGCTGCTACACTTGTGGCCTGACCTTAAATCCAACCGAATATTCTACAAATTATATTTCTAATATTATCAAACATATTTTAGCTACATAATTGTTTAGTAGTTACAACTATGCCTCACAAGCTATCAAGGCTGTGGTGTAATTAGAAACACTAAAACGTTATTAAGTATAGATTAAAATAATATTAAAAATTGTATTTAGCATAAACAAAGGTATTGTCATCCAATGCTAGACAGCATTTCATCCAAATACTCAGCTCGGATGACGCTTTAAACGGGAAATAGGATTAAGCTTTAAAGAATTGTATGAATACATGTTCTAAGTTGCACTGACTTACAGTGGCGTATTATACGAAAGATCGTTTTAAGCAAATTCTAATGTAGTTTGGGATTATTTGAAACACTATTAACTATATTTCGTATTGTTTTTACACTATTAGCTGAAGAGGTGATGGCTGGCGCGGGCGCCGGTGACGCGAATACCCCTGACGAGTTAGCTGGGCTAACTCCGGAGCAGGCAGAACAGCTACGGGCTGAGTGGAGCCGGGAACTGGCTCGCGTCGAGGATGAGATCGCCACCCTTCGGACGGTTTTGCAGAGCAAAGTAATGCCTTAAACTTCTAATTAATGTTACTTAAAAATATATTTTTTTATATTCCATTATAATTGAAATAACTAAAGTTCAGAACGCTTGAACTATATGTATTGCAACATTTATCCGACTTCAAATATTAATTTGTTTGAACACTACAAAATTTACTAAATTAGAGCAATGCTATTAATACGTGAACGAGATATTGTCAATATTTCTATACAATTTAATTATTAACCTTAAATAATAAAATTGATAATTTAACCAACAATGTGGCTTCAAACGCTGCCTTGATGTAGATGCAAACCAGTTATTTATATTGAACGGCTATATACAAAGAACAAGTTGACGCGCTCGCTGAGATAATAAGGATAGGAAAGATCGGCCGTTTCATAATATAAATATGTTGAATCAATAAACATATATATATATGCATATAATTACGGAGGTCATTGGAATAACGGTTATTACTTGTGCATGATACTGTTACTATACAAAGTCAATTTTAAATGATAATTATTTAACATTTTATTATTTAGGGAGAACTATAAATTTGTATATTTAGTTGTTCGGTAGAAGTGCCAGTGAAAATGTCAATATTTTTTATAATAATTAAAAACTCGCTACGTCGTCCATGTGGAATTTTAAAATAAAAGTAGTCTAATTTACTCCTTATTACATCAGCTATCAGTCAGTGAAAATCCAGTCAAAATAGGTCGCGCCATTCCAGAGATTAGCCGCAACAAACAGACAGACAAAACTGTAAAAAATGTTATTTTGGTATATGTACCGTGAACCATACATATGCATTTAGTAAAAAGCGGTTACTTAAATATTACAAACAGACACCCCCCCGATTTTATTTATTTGTATAGATCAAGAAAATAAATGCTGCACATCCATTGTCATTTCTTTGAGTTTAGTGTAAAGTGACATACAATACAATGAGCTACTTTTAAGTTAGCTATTAAATTGTCGAATTATGAGGAAAAATGTTCTCTAAAAGTTTTCTAATTCCATTTGATAGATTAGGCAGAGTTCCGATTTGAAAAGGAAACTTGGCATCACAGTATGGAAGGAAATAACCGAAGATGTCAACCAGGGTTTGAAAAACGTTAAAGAGAGTCATGTGTAAGTAAATTTCATGCACGTAGCGTATTTCATGTTCACATTATCACGTTTAAGTAAATATATTTTCTCGAGGGTTAGAACATGTATCTCATTAGTGTAGGAGCGATGGTTGGCTTTGCATTAATCGCTGCATTAATTTTGCTTGTGCTTCATAAATATAGGGTAGTAGAGTTTATTTCAGTTGATTTTTTATTTGTTGTACAACAGTTATCAAACGGTAGAAACTCGCGTGGCTGCGCTTACGCAGGCGGTCACTGAAGCACCAATGTAAGTACTGTGAACGAGAACTCTTGAATATATGCCCCTATATATCTATATATTTATACTAGATATTATAACTGTTTGGAACTATTTTTGGTAAATTAGGTAAAAAGACAATGAGTATCAAAATAAATGGTCATTATAGGGATCTAAAAATATTATAACTTTACTCAGCAGAGCTCTTCATACGACTCAAACTGACAAAAGTCACATATTTATATTTATTGTATTACATTGCACAGTTGCACAACGTTTCAAGGCTATGCAGTCTTTCTTAATTGTAGACAAGAAATACCAATTAACTTTGTATTTTTTACGAAAATGTTTTCAACATTTGCATCTTTCAATAAGTCAACGAAGCTACAGTAAGTAAAAAAAGCACTTTGTTTACATGTGAGTAAAAATACTTATTTATTATATTTGTACATATTTTTTACGCTGTATTTGAAAAGCATTATATATATATATATATGTATATATATATATATGTAGTAGTTTTGTATGCATTTATTAGTAGTAACTAGTTAGGCTCAATAAGTTTGTATTGTATATAGTGTAGTGTTGTTCTAACCTGAAAGAAACTACATTATTTATATCACATTTTATATTAATATATACGAAAACCTATAATATCTATTTAATATCAAATTAGGTATGAGTATTTTAAAAACATATGTATATTATAATGTTTCTAAAGTACTAACAGTAGTGGTTTTAAACACACGTTTTTGAATTTTACAATTGTATAATTTTACTACTAACATATAAATTAAGTTTTATTTGATAACAATTGAAATCATGCTCATCGAAGTTGAGTGGGTGGGTGACTTGTTATATGTGTGTAGGTAGGTCGAACTAACGTTATCACATTCTGATAATGCGGAGATGGTTGTTTTAAATTGTAATGTAAACTGTTTAATAAACATATTTACTACTTATTATTGATATAAATAATTATAAACTTATAAAACAACTCCCAAAATGTTCTTTAATATATATTGTTAATCTTTCCACGGAACAGATACCAAAAAACTGAATCTGTGATAAAATCCACTGCCGAGAAGACGACCTCAATCTTCGGCGGCATCACGGCGGGCGTCTCCAGCAAGCTCGGCCAGATGCGCAACTCCGAGTCCTTCCGCTCCATCGAGGAGAAGGTCGGTTCTGCCTATGAAAACGTCAAGGTTTGCTCCTTTTCTAGCAATTTTCTCTTATTAGTAAGCGTGAAATTAATACATCATAAAACAATTCAGTTCTCTTCACGCAAGTGCCTTTTAAAATTTAGATTTAAAGTATATTACATTATTCAGAATGTCAATATGTTTTTAATATTTAGGTGTTTTTAGTTTTTATAAGCTTTGTATGAAATACTTTTAATTTGTATGTGTCAGTAATTCTACGTAATATAGAAAAGTAAAAGCCGTATTATATATAAAAATAGACCAAAATATTTTTAATATTTGCACTAATGAAATGAACTCCCCGATATACTTGTAGTATATCTATAATATATAATAAGGCTAAGTAAGGCTTCCTCAGTTCTACTAGTGACGACCTTTATATACGTGTAATCTGTAGAAACTAGGGTAGACTATCTATATCTATAGGATAGAAACTAGGGTCGGTTTTTGTTAAAATTTCATTGCGGCTACAATGTTGAATAAATACAAAATTTTTTTTATTCAAAATGTAAGTCAATTTTATATACACACATATAAAATTGCGAGTATATAGGGTCCTCTTAGCTATTATTAAAAATCTATATTTTTGAGTCTTATAAAAGTAACTTTATATAACATTAGTACAGCTTCATGCTTTACCAAAAAAATGAAAATGCAAAGTATCCACATTTGCATATAAATGTAGATAATATTTGGCGTACATTAAGAAAATTATAAGTGATTAATGAAACAGTGAAATACATAATTTACAAAACAAGTCAATAACTACATGACAGTAAACGAGGCTATATATCAAAATTATAATATTTATACGTAAAAGATTTTACATTATAATAAATTATGATGAAGAAGAGTATGAAATTTGGCGTACCATAATTTAGAAGGAAGATGACCTATATTTTTATATATTCAATTAATAAAACAAGTATGTACATACACTACCTTTTGTTTAAAGTGACATACACGTTTCTATGGCAACACGTGTTTTGCTTGTGAATGAGGCTAGTATGTGTATTGTAAATCTAATTAATGAAATATAAAATCATATTGTTAGCTATATATTGAAATACGGATAAATGAAGATTGTATTATAAAATAACAAAAAGCTTTTATAGCATTACATAATTTTAATTTTTTATACTCGTAACATAATATCTAATTCAATAACTTTAACGTTAATGCTTTCGCGGATGTAGTATATTGTATGTAGGATATAAGATAAGTGCGCAACACCTTGCGCGCAGTCTTCATATTATTGACCGTTCATTGAGCGCACTTGCGTCATGCTAATAATACAACGATTTTAATGACATTAGAAAAGATACAACGTAGGTCGGTCTGCTTTAGAAGATAGATTCTTTTCAACTATTGTCTCTAATTGAACTAATAAAGAGAATGTTAATTGGTCAAAATAGATTTACGGTTTTAACTGTTTTGAAAAATTAATATCGCCATACTTAATAACATACTTTACTATTACATACCCATACGGTATGTTGACATAAAGCAATAAGCTTATTATTTTTTAATTAAATTATTTAGTTTTATTATTACTAATATACCGTTTTTTTTTTCAATCCGTAAGATGTATTTCATTGTAATTGTGAATATCTTTTAAGTAACCGTTAGTGCATTCTTTGCATTGCAGGGTAAAGTGGCATCGAGATCGAACTCCACTCAGAGCTTCGACGAGGCGCTGCGCGACGCGAGCCGCGCGGCCAGCGGCGCCACCTCCCCCACCATACCCGAGAACAAGCCCTTGCCTTAATCACGCACACCCGGATACCTAGTGGCGGATTTACACAACACATATATATTTCATTCAACTGTGATCGACAAATTGACAATTTTAAGTAATATTTTATAAAATCTTTACATTAAATTGACATTCAGGACCACATTGATACAAATGTTAGCAGTAATGTACTTGTAAAAATCCGCCACTCTTGTCTCACGCCGCGACTTTTTATTTACTTTAAGGCTACTTTTTATTTCGTTTAGTTATGAACAAAAAAATAAGTGATCAGGTACTTTATCTAAATTATTAATGAAACAAGATTTAATTTCACTGTAAGTATTCAAATTTAAATATTTTCTTTAATAGCAATCTGATCACTAAAAAATAAATAATAAATAAATTTGTAAGGTTCACTTTATTTAAACATTTTAGTGAAAAATAAAAAAAGAGATAATATATATTTTCATGTAATGTGATAGTAACATGCAAGGCCAATAAGTCATTTATGTTCAAGTGTGTTTTTATTAGTAATAAATGTTTAGTGCAATAAATTGTGCCGCTGGATATTAATTGAAACCCATATGAGGCAGGACATAATTAATTATTAAACGATGAATGCAATCGATCACTCAATCTGTTAGCATCGAAACCTTTCATTAGAAAAGAAAAAGTAACAAAAAAATACAGCACTTGATAAACCCCATAGTAATTGGCTTTTTTATTTTAAGATTATTGTGTTTTAGGGTCTTACATATAGTGTCTGTTTAGAATTTGTGTTAAAAGTACTTAATTGTGCACAAATTATAAAATAAAAATTTGAAAATGATAATAAAAAAAAAAATTAAAGTATTAGTAAATTATTTGGTTAGGTTTAAAATATAATTTGCTTTGTATTGCTTTTGAGCGTAGAACGCGGCGTGGATGTAAACTTAACATAAGAAGACGCTGAAGAGCTTTGTGTGCTATCGTGAATATCGAATTGTATCACTTCTTTAAATATGTAGTTCTCAATGACATTCCATAAGATGTTTAATGAATTTTACTGTTTCCTTATAAGAAGTTCACTGATAATGAAAAGAAATGTAAGGAAAGGTATTTAATCGCTTGGCGGTGAGCACTTTTATATAAAATATATACTTGAAGTCACGAAATTGTAATTTATATAACGATTAGGGGAAAACTTTGTATGATGTACTTGCCGAAGCCTGTTGAGTCCAGTTCAAAAGATAATATTTTTATAAGATGCTTAGCTTTCCTTTAAATAATCCCATTATTTACATTAAACGCCTATTCGAATGGTAAATAAATTTGTGTAATAAATGAATTGTTTTTTTTTTAATTCCATTAAAACCTATTTTATTTATTATACGCTTCACAGATATTATGATGTATGTATATTTGAATTAATTAGTCGATATATTACATCCATTAAATTTAATTAGTAGGGTACATATAATAAAATTAATAAAATGTTTCTCAATAACTGTCCGATTAAAAAAAAACTCCAAATAGGCCTATAAAATTCCTAGTGCTGGCTAGATTGAATATAAAATTAAAAAGGGAATTATAGTAGAAAAAAGCTAGAAATATTTCATAAACAGATTGTATTTGAACCCATACGTTTTATTCCATCAATTTGGTTACCGCTACTTATTATTTAATGTCTATATTCCAGAATAATATAAAAATAACAGAATATTGATATTATTTTTTAATTTGGTGATTTAAATGCGTCGAGACACCTCACTGTACCTCCATCTGAAGCGGATATCATATTGTATTCCGTATTACGAATTATACCACATTACTATTACAAATCGATTAAATGTTCAGAATTTATAGCCTCTAACATTTATTTCATTATGCCTAAGCAATAGGGAATTTGACCAGTTTTTACAATATCGAAGCTCACATATGAGACGATAGCGACAACTACGAAGCATTATGAACGAGTGAGTTATAATTACAATATTAACAAAGCAAAAAGATCGACCGCCAAAACATCAAAAATTTATATTTCTCACAGACCCTGTTTTCAAATGCCCTATTGTCGAAATGATTTTTTCTACATCTTTTTAAATCAAATAATAAAAAAATTTTGGTCGACATCGATTTATTTAAGATATGTATATTATAATTGTAGGCGAATAGTGGCATTAACGGACGAGTACATTCTCTAATTCAGAATGAACATATATAATAAAGAAGGCGGACTTGTTTACATTAATTAAGTTACAATAATTATAAAGGGACGTTAAAACACTAAAACATCAAAGTTAGTTTTTTTTATATTAATACTTCAGTTTTGTAAAGGTTCATATAAAATTATTTTGAAACTTTAGGCAATGATGATTTAAATACGCTGTTTTGATGGTTAATAAGGCAATTACAATGCCCAATACTAGGATTAAACATTGAAGTGTCGTGTTTATTTAATAAAAAAAAATGAACGCGCAAATATAAACAGAAGCCATCAGTGCAACAAAATTCGTTACTTACAAAACTTTTTGAATGAATATTTAAAATATATTGTATTATCTGTATGTTAAAAAAAAACAATGCATGACAGCACTGACAGCTTCAATTATTGCGTGATATTAACAGAACATCGTGTTACACACAATAGTAATGACATACAAAACTACAGTACTTAATTTTAAACATAAAATGCAAAAAATACGCGCAAACACAATGCATAATATCGAACAATATAGCAATTTAAAAGCCGTACGTTTTCTTCGTTTTTACTTATTACAAATAATAAATAACAGTATATATGATACGCGAGTTGAGCGTAATAATTACAATATTTTTACTGCATACCCTGCACGAAGAATATTGGAATCTATTTTACAATCTATATCGAAACCTTAATTGTTGGAGTCTACACAATAAAATTTGTGTGCAATATATAGAAAAATTATACGCTAAATACTACAATTACCACTACATGTATGTTGACGTGAGTCGTCGCAGTGGACAGGGCAGGAAGAAGAAATGCCAAGTCGTTTGTATAAGGACACAAAAATATACAGACGTTTGTTATAAGGAATTTTATAAAATTTTTACAAAATGGCGGCATAACAGAAAAATAATATGTTTAACATTTTTTAAAGTGTTATTAACACATTTAGCTAATTTAAATTTAATTTTAGAAAACATATAAAAAAATTAACGCAACCGGATTCGTACCCGTGCCTCTTGGAAACCAATAGGCACGGGTTCGAATCCTGCAGAAAATGATTTTTAGTAAAATAATATTTTCCAAAATATTTTTGTGTTATATTAACATAAACAGTTTTGATTTAAACCGTCAAAAACTTTTTCTGGGTGTTCAATAAATCTAATAATTTTCCCTATAATAAACCGTCGTATTATAAGGGCATTCGAAGATAAGTTACCATTTAAAAACATATTTAAGCGAGTTTAATATTTTTATCAAATTAAGTGATTGTTTCAAAATGATTAAATAAACAAAAAAAAGCTAATTTTTATTACAACTAAAAGTGGGTACATGAGAATGAGAACCAGAAATTCCTTTTGGTATCGGATTACATAAATGTAATTGTTTATATCGAATTCTGGACTAAACTTATGTTACTTACTAAAATTAACATTAAAAAAACTCTAATTCTTAGAATTAATCCTCGGCCTTATTCAACAATCTCCGTTTAAAAAGAGAAAGAGCAATTTCATAAACCTAACACTATCAACATATGTTTTAATGAAACACGATTAAAAACACCATTGTTGAGACCATTCCATAAAAAAATTACCATCGTAAATCAACCCAATTGTTTGATGCCTTTTTTAATATAAAAATATAATGTAATTAACGAAATAATAATGTAGGTAAAAAGAAATCGCAGCAATGGTGCTTTATAAAAATTTAGAACAGTCAAGTTTTTGTAATACTGTGTATTACTGTCCACATAAGTTTAATTACATTTTTTTTATATATGTATGTGCAGAAGTTTCTAACAATTGTTAGACAAATTATTGAATGGCAGTAAAACAATTTTATGATAGCAATAAAACATACTACACGGTTATATATACAAACCTTCCATTCAATACAAACATGGCATTACGCCTATTACAATAAGCTGAGTGAGTGAGGTAAGAGGGGACGAGACACCCTTGACGTATGAGTCATGATTAGTAATAAAAATATATAAAAATATTGCCCCAGATATCGCCGCTAGTATGCGCCCTTTACTTTCTATTAATACGACTTTAATTTACTTTACTCTCTATGAATACGACGAATTTTATACGGCAATGTGACTATATCTAACGATTTCAATACGAATAAAGTATCGATAAATAAAATTAAATATTACCTAATGTTACTTTGAATTGATTTATCTTATTAAATCGGTTGTTTGGGTGTTACAAATTCACTAAGATTCTAAGACACTATTGAAACCCTTGTTTAAAATCTTACCGTCATGTAATTAAAAATAAATTATATAACTATATCTAAAATACAATTACATAAGGTATATTCTTCGATAATTATGTTGCAGATATAAAAACACTAAATGATCTTAAATACTAATAAAATATATCAAGAAATAATAATAAAAGAAGCCTACATAAAAATAACAGTATACATATATCTAGAAACATAGACAATAGCTTTTTTTTAAAGCGAATGGCATCATTATAAAATTATAATCAAAATTAAAAAAAAAACAGAGCCAAAAGCCAGAAATAAATAGTTATGGATTGTCAAAGTAATGCAACGCGACATTGTAACAAAAAAATCTTTGCTAGGCCCACCGATGTGCATATTTAAAATCAAATCTAGACTTTTAATATATATTAATAGCCATCGCCATCAAATGATGTTTGCTTCTAATAATAATGCATCTAATATAAAGTGGCAGAGTGTATAACAATTTTTATATAAGTGTGTCCATGTTTGGAAAGTTTGAATCATTGCAATTTTATAAAAATATTACTATGCAACTTTTCTAACTTACCCACAATATTTACACAAAATTAGCTATAAACTAGCTATAACTCATATTCTATTGCCGAAACTTTCACACATTTGAATAGAAAATAAAACTATTTACACATTAGGCACTACTGATGTTTTTTTAAATGGCTGATAAATTTTTTTCAATAAAAGTATAAAAATGTACAAAATTATTCAGGTTTTATTTGGTATTTGCCGTTGTTTAAAGCTTATATAAACGCTTACAGCTATGCAGAATATAGATATATGAATTAATTTAAGACCAAACTAGTACATATATTGTTTCTAGAATAAAATTAAATGTCTTGTGTATGTAAACAATGAGTTAAGAGAACTAACCATATAGAAAAAGTGCACTGTGTTCAATAAAAAGATATTATGAAACATTTCAAGTTATTAGGGGACAAATATTGCAACAAAATTGGTAAAATCAGAACTATAAACTTAACATATGGAGACACTCAATAAGGTAAGAAATGCAATTTACTCACAATTCAAACAAAATCCAATCAATATACAAAAAATATAAATTGTCTAAGATGGACATTTTAATTTATTTAATTCATTTTGGAATTAATACTTCATGAACATTTAATGAAAGAACATATGATATCTATTGTAACCATTTGCTATGTGCCATTTGCATATGTAACATTAAATAGTCCAAACATAATTCATTATGCAATTATATTTTAAATCACTTTAGAATAGGTTACTCCCGCTAATAGCACAAGTTTGAGTGCTTCTTCATATCTCTTGAACTTATCTTTTTTATGTATGTAGTTCTACTATACTATAATATTCTGTACTTTGACATTTATCTATCATATCATAATACATATAATTTAAAGGCCCATACTTGTCCTTCCATTATATATTGCGACAATAATGATTATACATAGCGCCCAAGCTATAAAGACACATAATTGAAACTGATCTGTTAAACCTACCTTATAGTATGGTGTTGCGCTGTTTCCCTTGTATATGCAACGTGACACGTTGAACATATAAAACGTTACATGTGAGGCATCCATTGGAAAAATTAAATTAATCACATATTTTTAGGAAACGTATAAAAAAAATACATATATATATATATATTTATAAATTTAACGTAATTTTAGATTTATAATGTCGGGGATAAAGCCGGGATATTAAAAAAAATGTTTGTCTCACATGCAAAGTATTATATGAATAATCTTCTATCTACTAAATATACTTACTTATTAATCTGACATCGTGCAATCAAATTCGTCTCTGTTGTTAGACTATAGTATAGTTGTAGTTCTTACATCTAACGCTAATTCTAATAAAATATTAGTGCATGCCGGGCCGTTTAATGTCACCTTAATATACCGCAGAAATACAAAAGAGCTGTTAAAGCGATACCCATTTACATAATGACGATTCTTACACCCATTATTTTTATATAAAATTTTATTCAATTCTAGGATTTTATTTACATAAGTATATTATGGTCTAATTACCAAATAAAGGTCTAGTAAAATTAGCGCACTAATTTCACCAAATCCCCTATGGTCATAACACATAAAAAAATTGTCAATATCTTTAGACTCGATCTAATAATTAATTGGCTGTCCGTTATGTGCTCACTCGTAACCCTATCTGCCTCTCCGTAGCAACCATTCGAGAAAGCTACCCAAATATTTTGTATGAATAATTTAATGAGAATGCTTATGAGTTGAGATCGTATAAATTATCTAGAACAGCGAGAAGCACACGTAAGATTAAGGACGTACGGTTACGAATACGTCACACAAGTATGGCTGTAATATGTACACTTGAACCGGTTGAATGAGAAATGTGAAACTATAACAAAGGACGACAGATCGATGGGTCGGTTAGGCGAAGTACATGACCTTCTTGGTGACGGCGTGCACGGTGATGGCGCGCGCCATGGCGCCGGGCGTGCGGTCCTCGCTGCAGGCGGACTGGTGGCTGCCCTCGCCCGAGTCGTGCTCCTTCTCCACCAGGTGGTAGCGCGCGCGGAAGGCCACCAGGTGCGCGTAGTAGGCGGGCGCGGGGATGGACACGGAGCGCGTGCAGCGCACGTACGTGTGGCACAGCTGGTACGTGAGGCACTGCAGCTCGTCCGAGCCGAAGTGGTTGTCGTCCCACAGCACGTGGTAGTGCGACGGCCGCGACGTGCCCTGGAAACGTGTGCGCAAAGGTGTGGGTGAATAAGGGTCACCACGACGACGGATAGAGCATACTCGTACATATTGCTTTCAATAATAATAACCGTATTATACGGTGCATATTCAAAAACCAGACATTTTTTATGTGTGGAGTGTCTTTCGTGTTAAATGTATACTGTGTAGTTTACTCATTTCGAGCTGATTTTACCGATTATGATTTACAATTTCATTAAATAGTCTACACATAACAAGACATAATGTTGGTTTAGATGCAGCGAGCATGAACCGTTATGATACAGAAACGAGTGAAGTCACCTGTATGCCCTGATGGCTGCACAGGTAGAAGTCGAACTCCGTGGGGTGCGTGATGCCGAGGTCGACGGTGGTGCCGGCGGGGATGTTCCCGGACTTGCCCGACTGCTCCTTCTTGTCGGCGCAGAACAGCCGCGTGTGATGCCGCTTCTGCACCACTATGAACGTGATGCCCGGCTTGTACTCCGCCTCCAACTGTTCGCAACATACAGCTTATTCATATTATTTAAAAAAAAAAAAAAAAATATTATTGTAAATTAATATTTTCTGCAACACTATTTCTTTCTAATTTCACGTATTATTTTGTTCAATTAACGTATAACGGCAATTAATTTAAAATTTTTGACTAACTTAAGAGAAATAAACATATACATATATATATATATATATTTCTCCCAGTGTCCTGTCATGAGCCTCGCTGTACCTTGATGCAGGCCTCGCGCACGGCGGTGAGCTCGTGCTGCAGCACGTGGATGAACTGCCCCTCGGAGATGCCGTCGCGGTACATGATGATGCGATGAGGCTTGAACCCGCCCGTGCTCTTGTAGAACATAATAAGCAGCTCCTGCACCATGCTACTCATCTCGTGCACTATCTCTTGTCTGGAAGTAATGCTGTATAGTTACACTGTTGTTATTTAATGTGTCGTGTGCTTCGGGTACATTATCGTATAGGTGTATGCTAAATAAAAACAAACAGGTGAATAATCTATTTTTGGATACTTTTTTATTTATATTCATCTCGCATATCCAAATTATTATTAACATCTTTGTTTTTAACGATACATTTATCAATCAAACATAAAGCTAAATCAGCATTTATTTTTATGTTTAATTTTATTTAGAATTAAGAAATTAATGAATTCATTGAACAGACAAGTATCATCTGTAAAAAAATGTTTTATTTAGTTGTACGTTATTTTTATTTTCATGTATCAATCAAATCAAGTCTTAAAATGATATATTTAAATTCTATAACTTATATGCGAATTAGACCAATAAAACATTTTTTATAATACGATAAATTGTTGCCGTGGCGCTGTGGGACAGCGACCGACTGTAAATGCGATTGGTTGTGGGTTCGACTCTCAACTCGGGAAAATGATTATATTAAAATAATTTAATTTGTCCGTTGTGATATACATACGGTTATAATATGTAAAAGAAACCATGCAATAATAGAAATATCAGCGTTAACGACCTGTGCTGCTGCACGCGCACGGTTGCGGCGTAGCGCGAGGGGTGCGCGTCCATGGAGCCCACCACCGCCGCAATGGACGGCTTCTTGTTGTCGCCGGCCGGCGGGTGCGTCACGTCCACGCCCAGGAAGATGACGGGCTCGTTGAACACCTATATTTATTCATCAACCGTCTTATTCACTTAGTTTATACACTAATTACAGTTCATATAATATTTGCGTCTGCAAAAATATTGAACATTGGGTAACATAAATCAAATGCGCTTTGTTTAATAATTAAAAAAAATTATTGCCAATCCTAAAAAAGTATCATTCTAATACATTTATATCAGCAATTATAAAAGTAAAACAATAGGGATACGTTTGCAATAATAATAAACAACAAATATGAGTTGTAATAAAGCGTATAACAATTCCAACGTAGCTGAATTAAGAACGCATGGCTTAGCGGTCAGAGCGCTTGAACGGTTTTCAAGAAGCGCGGGTTCAAATCCCGCTGCGTTCAAATTTTTATACGTTTTCTAAATACGTCTTTTTCAATTTTCTAAGTGTGCGATAAACACTTTAAAACATGTTAAAAATAGTATCTATAGGATCTGTCATCGAACATGTTTTTTTTTTTAATTTATATCAAATATATTCGAAATAATATATAATACAAATAATCTCCATTTTCTAACACTTACCTTAGGACGCAAAGACGGCACCAGTATGGAATTAATGCCGCCAAGTTTAACATTGATCTTTAAGCAGAGATTGCTTAACGTTTGTGGCGAGGTCTTGTTCACGTTCTTGGCTTGCACACACTGTGTTGCCATGCCGAGGACAGTGTCGCCAACTCTCTTTACTTCAGCTAAAATATAAAAAAGTACAACTAAAAATAAAACTAATCAAGAAGCACGTACATCAAGACGTTATATGTAGTAGCACAATTAAAATATTTCTAAGCGAACGCAATGGTTGTAGTTTTATGGTTATCACAACTGTTTTTTGTATTTGCCTGAAATGTATGACGTCATCACGTCAATAAAGTTGTGTAAATCTCATTTAAACAGTATCTTACTAACTTATAGGATACAAATATTTATTGATCTAATAATAATATATCCCATCAATAAAGATATACCTTTATTCAATTAAATTTTAATATGCACGGCTCACAGCGAGATTAGTTTTTTCCCGCAAAGCACCCTGCTAAGCAGAATACGAAGACACTCCTTCTTCTGGTTTTCACCCAATTTTTAAAACAGCGCTTTGTCTTACCAAGGAATACCGGAGAAATGTTTTTTTTTTTAATATAGTCATATAGTATATATCTCTGAGTGAAAACGGAAGTTACAACCAAATCGTTCACAGGCAGACACTCCCATATTGTGTACAATTAGCACTAACTACCTAAATAAGTATATCGTCTCTCCTCTAAGCTAAGTAGGTTATAAAATTCTTTAATCATAGATTACAAAATAAATGAAGAAAGAAAGGTGACGCATCATGCACAGAGGAACGCGATGTGTCGTTAAATTCGAGAAGCGCAATTACATAATTGTTATATATTTTTATAATAGAACATCTTCTTTCGCAATGAAAATACAGCTCCACGGTTTTTCCGCATTGCAGGTTAGTAGGACGGAACTTAGTATCAGGACACGGCGTGCTTAGGAATTAATATTTTTAATCTCCTTTTTTTACAACAAAATAGCAAATAAATGTGAGTTTTAAGGTTTATAATAATTAATATGCACTTTTAAATCATTGATTTATGTGAAAAGAAAAAAAAATTCTCACCATAAACGGGAGTTTTTCCTGGCAGAACTACGACGACCAGTTGCAGCTGAACAAAAGTGGATTTGAGGTACTTGAACATGGGTTCCACCTGGTCCGGCCCCGTCGCATACTTGCAGAAGCACGGCTGCCCTATGATGGGCATGCCCGCGTCATTCGATATCTTCTGCAGTTGCTGGGTGAAATTCCTAAAAAAATATTATAATTGTTAAATTAAATTGTTGTATGTTAATCAACATTCGACACGGAAAAATAATTGTTGAGAAAAAAATTTTTTCAGAAGAAAATTTTTATCTAATTCAGAAGTATAACATAATATACCTTTTTTTTTAAATAGCCAATTAAACTATTTATACAATTATTATTATATTATAATATGTGCAACCTCAACCTCATTTAAGACCTTATCATAATTTATAATGCATATCAATATGTATAAATAAAATATAGAAGGCTCACTTAAGTGCATCTTCTCGTACAGTCCTCTGTGGAGCGAAGCAAGCGATAGCCCACACGCGTATCTCCACGCCCATGAAGAACTGCTTGCCGCGCATGTCCCACACGCCCTGGTTCGGCAACGCTTGCTGTGGAAAATACAAACTTGTATTATTGAGATTAGAGTAAAAACACATAAAATGACGACAGGGCTTTTGGGTTTTTGTTGTCCCAGACTATCCTTCTTGGGATAAAATAAGAAGTTATTAATTACATGTCTCACGTCGTAATAGGCAAATTATTGGTATTTCTACTAATGACGTTTCTTAAAAAAGTGACATAATATTGTGCTCGCATTAATGATAGCTAGCTCATGGACCCACAAAGTAATAAAATAGTTAGATGACAATTTATAAATACATCAACCAATTGCCAATTACCCAAATAACAGTATTATCTTATAATTATGGAACAGAATATCAAAATATCTTAAAATTGCAAACAAAAGATCCAAAAAAAAAAACATTTTATATACATATGCAAAATTAGTCATATTCCTTGAAATAATATTTTACACACAACACAACCTTTGATAAAGACAGCACTAGACGTCTGAAAAAAGTAGGAAGAATATATGATATAACCTGTCCGCCGAGTGAGGACACTCTGCCGCCGTACTGCAGCTTGGGCGGCGGCAGCACGCGCCCGCGCACCTCCATCATATTGTTGGAGATGGTCAGCCCGAACTCCTTCACATACAGGTCCGTGTTGAAGTTCGCGCGACGCACCAAATTGTTGATCTCGCGCTCCCTGTCAACAAACAAATATTAATTTAGTATTAAATAATACATTTATTAAATACACATAATCAATATGTTAAAATTTACATTAAAATACACTAAGAACAAAGTGTGAAGCTAGAAATAAGATGATGCTATATTAAAATTAATATTATTTACATAAAGATTCAGTTAAAAGTACACAGTACTTAATAGTACAGTTAAAAAAATTTTTTACCCCGCAACCAATAACATTCACAGACAGATAAGGATCTGTTATTGTATAACTGGTTAAATTGTTTGAATTATTTATAACTAAAATATATTACAATTTTTTTATTACAGCCCTTAGCATTCTCAAAAGAAACAGAATTAACTGGAGAAACTTTACCTATCAGGTGCCGAACGAGCTGTTGCTTTGATCATAGTTGATGTTTGCATGTCAGTTAATTTCTTGATACATCTCTGTCCTGGCACTATGTTGCAAACTTCAAGAGGTAAATATGTGTGTTTGTGTTCTTGCCCTACTTGAAGACAGGGCAAATGTGGATATCTGAGTTTCATTTTATATTTGTCCATAAAATATTTGGCCACTGTACATTCCACCGTTTGACCATTTTCCAGTTGTAGAGGAAAACTAAAAAGTAAATAAAGTAATTAATTTATTTCAACCTAAACAATTTATATACATATGCAAAATGTATTATGTATGTATGTATTGAAAAAAAAAATATTTTAAATACATAAAATTCTCACAGAGCTTGTAATACAATACAATGTTGGATACCAGAATTTTAAATTGGACTTTAACTAAGCAAACCAGTATAAACAACATCATAGTATGATATTTGTACCCATCAGGTTAAGTAGATAGAATACACACTGTTTGCATTATTTTATTATCATTTTATTTATATAAAAAAAAACCTGATTTAAATTCAATTGAAGTTATGATTTCTAATTTAATACTGTAACATAGCACATTACAGTACCTTATTTTACTTTTACAAAACATGTATTCATATAAAAGTGTTTTTAAACAAATGCAAGTTTACATTTGACTTAATAAATTTTATATTATTGATCTGTATTATTCTTTTCCAAAACTCAATTACGTAAATAATAGATTATAAGCACTACAAAGTAACAGAATTACTTACGATTGCATCTGTGCTGGTCTGCGTGTAACATTGCATACTCTGTACTTCCTCTTCATAGTACCACAATGGGTAATTTCAATTTTAAGTCCCTTAATTTCTTTGGTGAATTTCACTCTTTGTGAATCTGTCAGTGGCTTCCTTTGCTCATTAATGTCTCTTATGTCAAGAACTTCACACATGAATTCTATTACTGGTTGTGCTTTATAAAACGCAGTTGCAGAAACTAAAAGATAAAGGTTTGTATGAAAGTGACACATTGATTTTTATGCTATAGTTTAATTTAATAATATTTAATAAACTAAAATCAATTTAACTCAATTGTGGGAAAATTACAAAATCATTATTTTAGAAAATGTTGATAGTGTACTAGAAGCAATTAATTGCCGTCTCCACTATAATTGTTAATTAGTATAATAATTATGATTCTCACATACACTACTGTAACCAATTAGTGATATTTTAATACACATATAATGAAATATTAGATTACCATCAATATTCAGCATCATTTTCCACTGACTTGGTCTGACAGATTGATGGAAACCAAACCAAACTTCTCTACCACCTCCCAAAGGATGGTAGTAACCTTCTGGAGAGGAAAAGAAGGATCTACCAACTGGTGTGTACATCATTGACGGTAAATGTCTCATTACAACATCCAAAGCCAGGATTGCGTCATAAGGGATCTGTCTAGTACGACCTTCTAAGGCTTCTTCTAGTGCAAATAATGATACCTAAAAGTCATAACAGTTGTAAAATTAAATGATATTATTTTCTTATCTACATGTATTGCAACAGGTCTTTTATATGTTGTTATTATAATCACAGCAAAGTGAACAACAATTTATTAACACAAACTATAAATCATCAACTGTTATTAATTCAATTTAATATTTTCAAATATTTATTATAATTTTATGACTTACCTGAGCTACCCACTTAATTGTAACACGGAATATTCTATCTTTTCCTTCTCCAGGTAGAATAACTTCTAATTCCACTCTGTCATTCCCAATAGGCAAGGGATCTCTTGTATATAAATTGTTTCTACCGTCAAATACAGGCTTTAAAGCACCAAATATCTTATTGTAACAGTTTACCATAGTTTCAACAATTTCTCTATTAACCTATAAGAAAAAAATGATTCTTTAACATGCTGTAATATAATTGATATTTGAGAATCACATAAACTAATTCACTTACTTTTCTAGGACACTTGTCAGGTTGTATATTAACATCATAATGATGAACAAATCCTCTTGGCATAGATATTTGAAAATGATTAGCACGAAGCATAATTGGTCGGCCTTCGTGGCCTAAGTTTGGTCGTCGAGGGCATGTTAGCACTGGTAGATCGGGTGGTGGTGGAGCTGAAGGAGAAACAAGGGACATGCCGCCAGTTCCACTTGTTACACTGGATGGCGACGTGCCTGTAGCTGGTGCGGTGTTTGGTGCTCCTGGTGAAGTACCAGTGGTGCCTGGCGTTGCACTCGCAGCTCCAGACACACCCACCGCACCTGTCGTAGTCTCCCCCGCTGGAGCTATAATCGAGTTTCATATTAAAAAACATTTCTAATATGTTACATATCATACGAAAGCATTTAATATTTGACAGCTGAAATTGTGATGTCCCTAGAAACATTATTTAGGACAGTCAAACAAAGGATGATGCTCTCTTAGTAAATCTTAGCTATAAATATATCAAGATAAGATGCTTACGTTGACCAACGGGGTACATCTTTACGGATAATTATATCAACAAAAACTTAAAATAAGAATATACAAATCCCTCGTGTTAAAAATTGTAACAATGTGATAAATGAATGTGGCTGTAAACTGCACTCTATGCTGCAAATTGACATTTATCCAGCTATTTTGACATCCACAGATAATTCATATATTTTTTTAAGGCACAGCGAGGAAAGAAAATTTAGTACATAAAGGTAACCATATAATTTAGATTTTCGTATTTATTTATAAAACTACGTTTGAATTTACATTCTAAATATGTAGTTTAAATATAAAAAGTATAAAAAAATATTATCCTAAACTAAAAACCATTCTACTGGATTGGATTTACAACATTTTTTATCTGCTTAAACTTTGTACATAATAAAAAAATATATATATTTTTGGAATCGATCAATTTTGCGAGCTTTTACATTTTCCAGAAAGAAAATGTCTATCCCTTACAGTGGTACCATACGACGTTCTGGAGGCGTAGTATCTGCAATTGGAAAACAATTAAGAGCTGTTAATCTTAAAGCTGCAAAGCGAATAACCGTAAAATTTGATCCATTTAGTGAAAATGTTAAACACACAAGGTGAGATTTGTATAATTAAATATTTTATCATCTCTGTTTCCCGAGTAAACAATTTAATCACTTTCAGTTTATAAATAGTATCGAGCTGTATTGCTAGTATATATTTCCAATAGGTTGTAAATACAAAATAGTAAATATCAAAAAAAAATTCATATGAGTAATGCCGTATTAACATTTCAGGAATTTTTTACATTATTTAAGCTCTGGAAAAGTGTGCCTCACAAATCCAAATTGTGTTCTCAAGACAAACATTGTATGTGACCGAAGTGAACCTTCAGTTGATATTTCTATTGTTCCTTCAATAGCTGGTAATTGTTTTATTTTTTATTTAAACTTATATGTTAATTATGTTCTTATATTTTTTGAATGTAATGTATATTTGTTAAAGCTGTTTGCACTTTTAGCATCACATATTAAATAAACTTTCAGCAATAGAACAAATTACTGTTAACCAATAACTAATACTTATTTACAACTCTTTCAGAAACTGCAAAAATTAGTAAAGTAACATTTAAAAGTGGTAATTTGACCTGTTTAGAACTTCTGCAATTATTAAACAAACATATATCATCTCTAGCTCCAGTAGACCAGATCACAAATACAGTACAAACAAAATTAGAAAAGAAAAAAAAGAAGTGAAGATGACTAAATCCACCAAAGGCAACCTTCATGTTGTTGAAGAAATATATAACCAAATTCCAGCATTTACAGATGTGTTTTCTGAAGATACATTCTATATATTTGTTGGTATATTTGTCTTATCAACAATTTTAGTTGCCTTTATTTTATCTAGATTTATAACAATCAAACCTGTAGAATAATATAGTAGTGTATGTTGAAAGTCAAATAAATAATTATTTACACTTGTACTATTTTATTTAGAACATTTTTTTATATTTAAAGTATAAATTTATATTTTTATTTATTTTCTGCAGATTATTTATAAAGTTTTATTAATATTACTTACCAATTTAATAATTTTAATTTAATGGATTATTGAATATGTTCATACGTTTGTCCAGAAAAACTAAAATTACTTTATATTACCAGATTTTTAAAGAACTAAAAGATCTAGTTTGTTTTATTCAAATAAAATAATGAAAGAATTAACAGGAAGGAAAGGAAAAAAATAAAGAAAAATTAAATAATGATACTGAAGTTTTAATATTACTTTATTAAAATTTTGTCAGTTACAAAATATGAATTAAAATATTCTTACACGGGCCTAGAACTCTTGTGCTCCCCAACGAATCTGGAAAATAAATTAAAATAAATAATTTGTTTTCTTTTCAAAATTGTTTCAACAGAATGTTAAATTTAAACAGGTAATTTTAAATAATTCACATTAGCCATTACAGGCCACTCACTGTAAGTGCAAAGCCACCATGTGACCGTCAATGCAATTGGTTGTGGGTTTTATGCCTACTCTGAGGAATGATTACATTTCAATTATTATGCTTTAGTTTAGCAAGACAAAGCACGGTGCTTAGTTCCACCACTGAACATGAAATGTGTCGATTTTGAGCAGAAAGTGAAGAATAGTGTGTCTATCTCACTGCAAGATGGGCAAAGAGAACTTTGTGTTACAACACTTTATTCAATGGCATATATCTCTAAAATGAACAGTTTCATTTTAGAGATATATGCCATTGAATGGCGGAAGCAAACACAGTATTACAAGTCCAGGGAAATAAAAATGATATTTTTTATATTTTTAAAGTGTTATTCACACATTGAGGATATAAAAAACATTTAAATTTTTTATGTAGTGGGACTCAAAGCCTTTACCAACCATCTCATCAATCTTGGACCACTAAGTCGAAATTCTTATTACAACTTATTATTGTTGTTAGCATCTCAAAGAGTAGCATCGTAAGAGTTTTTTTACAAATTTTTGGTACCCAAAGATTATTTCTACAAACAATCGTTTGGCAAGAGAGAATGCTATTTATTAAATATTATTTCAATTTTTTAATTCTTCTAAAAATATTTAACTTAATTATCTACAAGTATGAAATCTTATAAATATAAAATTATAAAAATTCAGATATACTCCATTTACATCTTGATTGCGAGCTTTTTGTTTTCTCTCGACTAACGACGTCAGAGCTTCAGAGCGTACTGCTAAGGAGTCTATCCTCTCTACGAGTTGCTGGTACGGCGACAGCGGCTGCGCCCCCATCACCACATGACCCAACTTCGAATCGATTTTGGCGTCCAAGCGAGCGTTACGAATCAAATTTACAATCCAACATTCTGCTTCATCGGGCTGCATGTTTAAGTTTTCTGCTAACATTCTAAAAAACATTGAGTTAATTTTTAAAAGGGCAAATAGAAACAACGATTGTTTCTTATATCCCAATTCAAACGTAAACTAATAAATAATATGTATATGTATTCAATATCATACCCAATACTGATAACTTGATGGATACGGCAGAATGTTTCGAAAATCATGAGACGAGCGTTCTCGACGAATTCGTCCAAACAGGCGATCAGGAAAAAGTCCGTCAACAATACTGCTTGGCACTGATTTAATTTCCTGCGCGCTGCCTCGAAGTCGAAGTTAACATATAAATGCTCTATGAATTCAGTTATTGGGTCCCTGAAAATTACATTTTTGTCGTTATAGATGCAATTTTCTTACTGTGAACGCAATTGGTTGTGGGTTCGTTCCCCACTCGGAGCAATTATTAAATTTTATTAATTTCACCGCTCTGTTAAAACAAAGCGCGGAGTTGACTTACGCCGCAACTTAAAACGCAATGTCTCGATTTTTTTCACAAAGTGATTTATACTAGGATCTCTCTGACTATCCTGACATGAATGAAATGAAAAATATATAAATGCTTTTCCATTGTACGTAAGTTACAAATTGAGTGTAATAGGCTGGTTATCTCTGCATGAGTAAGAATATTAAGCCTAAAAACTATATTACATATAATTATTATTGGATAATATAACATTTTAGATTTTCAGAACTTTTTACTTTACCTATATTACAAAATAAATACAAAAATAGCTAACGAACTCCATTACTAATGCTTACTTAGTGAAATGGTGCATGGAAGATTAAAAAAAAAAACTACCTGTAAGTATATGCCTCCTGCTGAATGACCTTGACAAGGTCCTTGAGGGCATTTCTCCGCGATCTGTTTATAATAACAGCTGTGGCCAAGTAGCGGAGGATGTGGGGGCACATAGTCTGGATGGCGTTCAAATATCTAATAAGACAATACATGTGATAGCTTTTCTCGGACAAAGTGGATTATTAAGATAATATGAAAAAAATATGTTAAACTTACAGTGGCTTATATAAGAACATTTCAATGATGAGGTCGCGTCCTTTGACGTGGTTGAAGAATACAAATAGTGACCAGTGGACCAGCCACGTGCGTTGCTGCAGCGCCTGCATGTTGTTGGCGGTGGCACCTGCACCGCCATTATCGATAAACTCACGCAGCTTAGTTAAGTCGTCGAGTGCAGCATCCCAGTTTTGTACGAGAATTTCACTGGCAAATTTTCCCCAGAGGACGGAAAGATAGTTCTAAGAATAAAGATCAATAAAAAAACATAAATATTTTTTTCGGTTTCAACTTTTATCCTGTATCAAAGACGCTCCGATTCAAATTTCAGACGTTAAGAAAGAAAATAATAATAATATGACCAGTACTCTTACTGGCTCGACTCACAACTATTTCGTTTACATTCAGTCACTGTTCCACTGCACCACAATGGCCTCGTGACAAAATTTTAAGTATAAAAAAAATATAATGAAACTCATTCAAATTACCTACTTTTTTTAGTTTGTCATGTAATTAATTACAAAAAAAAATCACATGTATGTCATTTAAGAAAATGTCAGCGAAATTAATAGTTCATAAATCTGAAAACGAAAGTGACTATAGATCATTAAGTATATTTATAGAGAATAATGGTGAAATAAGCAAAATTACCGAATGGCAAGAGGGTATATCGGGAAGAATAAAGTTAGACAAGGATAAGCCGCGCTTAGTTGTAAAAGTAATCACTGACGAAAAAATAAGCTTGTTAGACTTAGACGCTTGCGCTCAAAAAGTTGAGAGATCAGAGACTTTCTATAACAACATATTTTTGCCGGAATGTCCTTTAGATTTGAAATTGCAATATATATCTGAAGTTAAACAAAATGAAGCCAATCGTGAAGGAAGCGTGCACTTCAACGAACACAGTCCCTATTCTAATATTGACAAAAGTAGTGAACTATTTAAAAAATATTTCAGATCATCATTACCTTCTAGCTGCTCAGATTCGATGGATCCTTTAGAATATAGTTTGGAGAGAGTAAAAGAGAACAATGCAAATATTATGGAAAATATTCTTATACTGAACAGGACGTTGAATTATACCAAAAACAAATGCATGCCTAGTCCAAAAATACTACGGTCTTATCCATGCGAAGAGTGTGGCAAATGTTTTGTTTACGAGACTGGTCTTCGAAGGCATTACGCTGTTAGGCATTCATATTATGATTCGCAGCCACGGTGGCAGCTCGTATGGACATGCACTGAATGCTTTCAAGTTTGGCCTCAACAAGATCTAGCGCTAGACCACGCAAAGCAATGTTGTAAAGGCGACAATATACACCACAGTGTGCGTGAAATAAAAACTTCCTCACTTTTACAATGTGAATTTTGTGAAAAAGTATTTACAAGCATACCTAGACTGTTGACGCATTTGAAATTGCACACCGTCACAAATAATTATGAATGTAACGCGTGCAATGTAGCCTTTTTATGTTACAAAATTGTAGAACAACACTGGATGACATGCATGTGGCTGAAGCTGTGCTATCAATTTTCTTTGCCAAAAATGTTAATCTGTAATGCTTGTGATAGAAAGTTTAGGAGTTACGATTTGTTATATAATCATAGGTATATATCAATCAGTCTTGCAATTTAATTTCATATTTAATCTCGATAATAATATATGTTTAATGTTTAAGGTACAAGATGGCCCATTTCATACCTAAGACGAATGACAGTAATTTTGCATTGGCATCCACGCTCGTCTATCAGTGTGAAATTTGTGGTCAGTGGTTTAATGAGGTACCACAGCTTCTAGAGCACAGGCATCAATTTCATCCTCATTGCGAAAATGGAACTCCTTTTAATATTGTAAGATTCCCATAGTATTACTATTATTTGTTTTTAATCAATTTTTTAGATCTATTTAAAATCAGTTATGTTTGCACAATTTAGTAAAATTATTAGATATATTACAATATTGTAGACTCACAAAACTTCATGCATAATTACTCAATAAATAACAAACATCTTATTAAAAAAATCAAATGGTTGGCTAATAAAAAAAATATAATATAGTAATACAAACATATAACTTCATACTAATATTAATTAAATTCATTAAATCCTAATGTCAATTTTTATTTGTCACAGGATATGCCACTAACAACTGAAGATTAGAAATGTTTCAACATATTGCACCATAACAGTGAAAGTGAATGAACTCGACATTTCTATTACTCTTTGATTAATCTTTTTCTAAAATTTATTGAGTCAGGTTCACTTTCATTTTGAGAATGAAGAATGGGAGAACTAATAATTTTCATATTGCTTTGTTTTATTTCAAAATAAATTGACTTGCAAGCATGAGCTAAAATATTTTATTTATATAAATCCAATATAAGTAACAAAAATAATGTATGGTCAACTAAATCTTATAAGATAAAGGTTGAATAAACATAACTTGTGGTCATCATTTAATTTCTACTAGAAAATTGTACTTTGAATGCTGGACATCAAATATACCAATATATCTAGTCAGGTAGAATAAAAGATTACATACCTTATCAGTAGGAGACATCACTAACTGACAGAAATACAGATATGATGCTGATTCCACATAGTTACCACACTCATAGCGGTATTTTGCCAGTCTATACATACTGTCAATCATCTCAATTTTGAACTGTAGGAAATAAAAAAAATTTATCAACATGTACTTATTCTGTAATTGCTTTAGAAAAATGTTAGGAATGTTAAAATATATGCTACTTCAAATTTTAATCAATGTAATAGTAAGGTTGTTGTATTAAGAACACTACTGATTAGTTAGTGATGTATATTCAAACAATATAATCATAACCACAAAGTAAAATATATAAATAAATTGTGAGGACAATATAAATAAAAGTTTATTTTTGTTAAGTAGTCTTTATGGTAATTACTTTGTTAATATTTCCTAGCTAAATAATGCATATCATATATTTTCTACCTCAAATTCTTTGTTGGTTGTGAGATAATTAATAAGAGTTTTTGGATCTCTCATAGTTTCCACAGTTTTCATAACATCATCTCTCTGCATTAGTTTCAAGACTGGTTCAACAGCATCCTGAAGTTCTTGAAGTTGGGATAATACAAAGCCTCTTCTTGATTTGATTTCCTGCAAAAATTCTTTGATCAATAAATACTTGTACATTTTATAAAGTATCTGAAAAAACATACTGTTAAATAATATTTATCATGTCTAAAACATATAATCTCAAGTTTATTTCATAACTAAACACTGAGTACAATGTAATAAACAAGTAATGTTTCTATTATACAAGTTTTACTTACCTCTGGTGTATCTTCATCAGGATAAAGCATACGTCTAATGTCAATGACATAATCAATCATATTGGTCTTACTTAATATTTCTAATTTAGCTTGTAAAAGCTCGGACTGATCATAGGTCTGAAATAAAAGCATAGTGGTTATATGAAACATTATTAACAATTAGTTTAACTCCCAAAAATTAGATATACAATGTAATTAGACTAAACTAAGGAAATATGAATTTAATATCATTATCTCATACTATTTATTTAATATTAAAATGTATAAAACTGTAGAATCATATATTCAAGCTTACCTCTTTCGCAGCTAAAAATTCTAATAGCGGAAACACTAGATGTCGGTCTAAATATTGACCTATTTTAAAGGTAAGATCAAACTTGGAGTAACTCATGGCTGTTATGGAGTAAAAGTTAAACACAAGTTAAATATAATAACCATTAAAAGATATACTCGTGGTCAGATTGTTGACAGTCCACAAGTCAAAAGGCCAAGCCTTACTTGACACCTCAGAACTTTCAATTTCAATTTACATTTTAGTGTCGCTAGCTGTAAAGTTGTTTTTACGAAAATCATAAAGTAGTAACTAAGTGAAATAACTTAATTAAATTATAACATAAAAATAAATCTCTTAAGATAAAATGTTATATATATATAAAAGACACTGGATACACATAACAAATAAATTATAATTATGTTGTTAATTTATGTTTACAATTCATAAAAATATGTCTACCATGATCTATACGATGTACAATACACTTTATTATCATTCTTTGAAAAATTCATTTCTTGTTTATTTTAATTCTTTACTACTTTATTAGTTTTGCTTGGCAATACTCAATGATAACAATTTATGTTTTAAAAAAATATTTATTTAGTCTATACTTTTGCTTTTAATCTGTATTCTATGCAGTAGTATTGTAATTTTGAATATCTGTGAAATTTATTCGGTTTCGGTGTGCGTATTATTGTGCGTTTAGGTATATTTATTTATTTATGATCTATTTGGACTCATATTTCATTACATTTATGAATAATTTAATTCAATTTTAAAGTGTAACTATACGACACTAACATGTGCCCGTAAATCTTTTTATAAATATTAATATGCGCGCCGTTTCTTGTTAGATTGATTTCAAAATGGCGTCACTACAGGAGAGTGTTTATAGATAGACGCGATAGCATGTGTGTTCATAAAAGTCTAAAAATAGAGGGCTTGCATAAAGCTAGTTGCATAAATTTTAAAGAAAAATGTCTAATACAGTGATAACAAACTATACGGACCTAAATGGCCCGTCAACAAAAACTGATAGTTCTGTCGTTGTTATTGTAAACAAGGATGGGTCCTTGTCAGTAGACCAAAAGTTACTTGGTACACTAATGGGTAAGGCATTATTTATATTATCAAGATAATTTATGTATAGACATCATACAATTCATAGTTTGCACAGCTTATATCATATTACAGTTTGTCTACTAACAACTGCATTTATTAATGCTCATTTGATTTACTTTGTTTTCATGTTATATATTTGAGATTTTGTATTTTTAGAGTTAGTATTACGCTATAAATTACGTAATGTAAAGTTGGAAAATCTGTAATTTATGGTAATAACATTATATACATACATGTAAAAATTTCCCGCCAAAACCACTACACTGTTGTTGTATAAGGTAAAAATATTTATACTGATTCATAAATTTTTTTAGGAAGCGATGGCTCTCAAGCTGCAGGAATAAGCGTAGTTCGAGTTGGGCACGAGGGCCGCCCTGACGATGCCACTGACTCAGAAAATGAAGATGAAAAAGTCCCACATGTTACTCTATCAGTAGATAGTTATTATAACGAGCCAGATAGCATTATAAAATATGGTACATAAATGTGTTTCCTTCTATTATTATCGTAAAATTGTTATAAATTACTCTTGTCGCATAAACAAAACTTTTCCTGTTATAGATAGTGGTGCAGAAATGTTACAATCATTAAGAATAGAAACAAGAGAAAATAGTTTGGTTGGTTTTCAAAATGATCATTGTTACACACCTCTTACTTCACCAAGTCAAGTATTACCTCAAAAAAATGACACATATGCCTCTTATGATGATCCAGTGATAGAAATTACACACACTCCACCACCAAAACCGATTGCAACCCCTAAAAAAATAACTATATTAGAACAACAAATTATACCTAGAGGAAAGAAGATTTTAATAAATTCATCAGAACCTGCTATTATTTTAAAGGGAAATGATGTTCTTACTAAACCTTTACCAGTTTTATCCAAATCAAAACTAATAAAAGAAGGGGATAAAGTAGAAAGAGCAAAATCGGTAGAAAATACAGAATCTTCATCTGCCAGCTCCTCTGGTGACAGCATTCCAGATAGAGATTCAGATTCAGACTATAAAGATACAAAAGAAAAATCAGTCCCTCAAAAGTTAAGACGTCTCAAATCCAAGCCAAGAATATTAAAGAACCAGCAAAGTGCAAAAATAGCAAAAGTAGATCCTAAATTAGCATCTAAACTAAAGATCAATAAAAATCTTATTAAAAAAGATATAAAAGAGAAGTTATTAAATAAAAATCCAATGCTTGATAAGAAACACATTGATTTAGATAGCATGATCCCAGCGACAAAGTTACAAGTGGTCACTTCTGTTGTTGACCAATCAAAATCCACACCAAAACCAGTTGGTAAAGTTATTAAAAAAGAAAAGAAAACTCCAGCACATGTAACTGCTCTCATATCAGATATGACTTCACTTTTCTCGTCACCAGATGTTATAAGAAGAGTGTCTACTGAAAACAAAGCACCAATTAAATCTGATAAAGAACCAGTAATTCTTATTAAAAAACTGAATGAAATTGTTAAACCTCTTGAGACATGTGATCTGAAACCTGTTGTTAGTCAAGCTGTTGCGACTACAAAATCAGATAATGTTAATGAATTAAAACCAATGATGTCACATAAGACTTATGCTAAACAAACAAAGGTAGTTTCAAATATAACTGATAAAGCTATTAAAAATTATGAACCTATGCCACAGCTAGATGATGCTAGTTTAGCTCAGATACTCCAAGACACAACTCAGACTATGAAAGCTCAGCCAAGTATATCTACAGCTAATGTGATAAATAGTCCAGGGTTGCCAGGTCCACTTTCACCAACATTAGATCTACTTGGGGGCTTACAACCAGAAGAAGATGGACTAACAGAAGATTTGTTATTACATGTTGCAAGATTAGTGGAAAGTTCGGAAAATCTACAAGAAGTTATAGATAAACAAGTTTTAGGTAAAGTGGATACAGTTACTGCTAAGGTTCCTCCTCTAGTTTATGAAACACAGTCTCCTAGTATGTACACTCCATCACAACCAAAGGCAGCAATCAAAACAGCTCCCCGTAAAGATCCTATAGAAATAATAAGGAGAGATGGCAGAGTAATTACTTTGCCACCCATTGAAGCACCAGCTACTAGATCATCTAAAAGAAAAACTCAAACAGATATTGTAAGTGCAGTTGAAAATATCCCAATCCCACCACTTGTGCCAATACAATCTAATGCTTCAACTCCGGAACCTGCTGTGCAGCAAGTGTCTAAGCAATATACAAACAAAAAATTAGCAAGAAAACAGGAACATGTTCAGGCTTCAGTTATAGAAAAAATGTCTGTTGAATCTCAGGAAAGCTGGAACTCGGAGGATGATCCTAATAGGTAGGGTAAATTAATATATTATAACTTACAAATTAAGATAACATTGAAAAACAGTTTTAATATCAATATATCAATGTTGTAAAATTTTATTACAATTCATTTTGTACATGATTTCATATAAGATCTACAAACACCATGCTTAAATTTTTTTATTAAATTATTTTTTTTAGGTTATGGTGTATATGTAAGCAACCACATAACAATAGGTTCATGATATGCTGTGATAGTTGTGAGGATTGGTTCCATGGCAAATGTGTTAATATTACCAAAGCTATGGGCCAGCAGATGGAAGAACAGGGTATTGAGTGGAGATGTCCCAATTGTGTGAAGAATACTAAAAACAACTCAGGAGCTAAGTGCACAGCAAAGGTATTCAATTATTTAATACAATTGTTTTATAGATTAATATATTTTTTTAAGATAACATACCTTCAGTACACACTTAGTTTGTATGAATTTGTAATTATTTATTATATGGTGGCTTACTATTCAAAACCTTTACACAGTAATATGTAAGCATTTTATGAATAATATCACCTATTCAATGGAATATACATTTTTAACAGTGTTATTCGCACACTTAGGAAATTAATGTATGTTTTCAAAATATGTCTTTTTCAATGGAATATAAATTTTTATTGATCAAACTGTTGTGCAATTTATAGAGCATGTATAATAACCAGACAGTACTATAATTATAAAGATTAATTATTATCGACATACTAAGTAATGTTAAAAATATTAAATAATATTTTTAATCACTTAAGCATTATAGTATATAATTTGTTTTTAAATACTTAAAATTTTCCTGTATACTAATTTTATTTTGTATAGGCATCTCTTATATATATATAAAAAGACATATGATTTGATAGGTGCCGACAAAGCCAAGGGACGCGGACATCGGAGTAAGTACACCTCCACCTTTCACAAAAGAGTTAGCCTCAAAAACCACTTGCATTGTTTGCAAGAAACCCGCACGAGTCAGTAGTATTTACTGCAGCGATGCATGCATACTTAAACACGCTCAAGACTCTCTAGGAAGCCAGTCTCCCTCCACCAAGGCCGACTCTAGCGACAAACCTCCCGAGAAACCCAATTCCGATTCACGGGTATGTACCCACACCACGCCACTCACTGCATGGTTCGTCACGCCTTTTTGTAATGTAAATTAGTTGTCATTTTGATTAATTTTTCTTTTAGGTTATTGTTTATGAGAGGAAGTCTGGAAGGCTGCTCGCTGGCCCTAATGCTCCTACTGCAGAAAATTTAAAATCTTGGCTTCAGAAAAATCCTACGTTTGAAGTAGTGCGTCCTGGAACGCTGAGTGCCACTAAACCAAATATGGCAAGAAAAAAACCGTCGAATGAACCGAATAAAATTCAAACAACTCTTAACTTTGCAAGAATTCCTAAAAAATCTGCTGAACAGTCGCCTAATTTACCTAAAACACCACAATCTGAGTCTAAAGATAAATTGATAAAAGGTAGTCCATTAATGAGAGAAGAACCTAAAACTCCACCTCCTAAGACACCGGTGACTTCAAAATCTCAACAATTACCAATTTCTGAAACACCCAAATCGTCAATAAAAGCATCCAGTGAGCAAGTTTCAAGTGAAAAGAAAAAATCAACGCGAACAACTATAAGCAGATCTCAGTCGATAGTTGAAAAGGTATTCTATTTTCTTATAGAATATAAATGTAAATTCCTCAATTTTATTTTTAATGTTATAAAATGATACCTGACTACTAAAATCAAAAAATATAATAGTACCATATATTTGTTAAGAAATGGCTACCTAATTTTATTGGTTTGTTCAATAAAAGTCGGGAAATAAAATAAAACATATGTATTTATATAAAAATAATAAACACAACATTTTAAAAAAATAGTTTTATAGGAAACTATTTACAAAAAATATTGGAAAATAGTAAGTAAGTACTTTATAGTAGTCCGTGGTTAAAAGTAGACCGAAAGTGTTTGAAACTTGTTTCAGTTAGAAAGTGTAAAATTCAAAATGTATAAAATCACAAAAACCAAACATCTTATAATCTGCTAAGTTATTCCAAACAGCTCTTAATTGGGATCGTAGTTTTTTTTCTCTACTACGGGACTTCCGTGCTACTAACCATTACTCATACACGAATATCAAACAATATGACGTAATAAAAATCATATAGCCCCCAATCATATAAGTAAGGCATGGAAATATACATTAAATTATCTTTTGGTAGGTTTCTATTATTATACTCAGGTAGTTGTAACGCACGGGCCGTAATTTGAAATAAAAATAAAAAAACAAAGGTGCCAAAATAGATAATTGATTGACAAAATGCCTGTTTGTCCATTTACAGTGTGTTTTACAAACTAGTATCAAAATTGAACCTTGAATTGTTTACATTTTGATTAGGGTCTGTATAACGCACTCATGGTAATTGTTTCGCAGCCGGCAGTGTCGCCCTCCACGTCGCGCCGCAGAGACACTCCTGACAAGAAGGTGAGGATGGGCTCCGAGGACCCCATCAGAGATAATGTGAGGAAGGCTTTGCAAGAGCAGATCTCCGTCCGCATGGCGGAAAGTGACGGGCCTAAGTTTAATGATGATGAAATTGTGGAGTTTGCAAATGAAACGGAGAACGAGTTGCACGAACTTTTTAGTCGTGATGTCGGCATGAAGTACAAGGCGAAGTATAGGTCCCTCATGTTCAACGTGAAGGATCGGAAAAATTTGTCCTTATGGGAGAAGATATGTGAGCGCGTTATCTCGCCTAAACAATTGGTATGTATCAACAATTTTAAGTTCAAGAATCTAAGTACTGTTCAGATATTTTATTATTGCAATTGTTCGTAGGTAAGACTGTCGCCGGAAGAATTAGCCAGCCAAGAATTAGCACAATGGAGAGACAAAGAAGCTAAACATCAGTTAGAATTAATTAAGAAATCAGAAATTGACCTTTTAGCCGCGAGCAAAACTTATGTCTTGAAAACTCACAAAGGAGAAGAGGTAATTTATATGTAACAATTTTTTTTTGTCTGTTTTATTATTAAATTAATAAAAAAAACTGTGTATTTTATAATATGCAAAATGCTTCAGGTTATGGAAACTAAAGAATCAGTATCAACAGAATTGGATCCTAATGTACCAGTGGAAGACTTGGTATCAGCTTTAAACGATGCCGTAGGAGACGGATTACCCGAGACCGCCCCTCCAGAAACGTAATTATAGTGATTTGATTTTTAGCATATAAATATATATAGCAAAATTTGGTAATATTATAAAACTGATTTACAGATCTAAAAAAGGAGACATCCATAAAAAGCATGGCAAGAAAAAAGATAAAGATGGTGAAAGTTCTAGAAAAAAAGATAAAGAGGCGAAGAGAGATTCTGAAAAACGAACATCTAGATCGTCAAGAAGAAAATCCGGTAATAAGGAAAGGGAATATCGATCGTCGCGCCGATCGATGCGAAAGTCAAGATCACGGTCGAAATCAAAAGATAGGTCGAAAACGGAATCCAAGGAGAAGTCGGAACTGAGAGACCGTTCAAGACACAGATCTAGGTCAAGGGTTAAATCCAAGAGACAATCTAGAGAACATTCCAGATCAAATTCCAAAGGGCGAGAGAGGTCGCGCTCCCTGCGGCGCTCCTCACGCCGGTCACCCTCCAGAGAGAGCTCAAAGCGGAGGGAGTCACGGGAGCACAGAGCGCGTTCCAAGCGGCGCAGTATCGAGGACAAGTTTAAACACCGCTCCAGATCTCAAGAGGCTAGTTTTAACAAGAGTAAGAACGAGTGAGTTTGTTTTGTTTTTATATTTATTTCTTTAATTTCTTTGTCGATAATTTTAGAGTATAAATATTAAATGAAAAACCAAAAAATTGCTGAATTAAATAATACTCATCATATTTATAGTTACTTGAACTAATCAACTAACAACTAACCTTTGTCATGCTACTGTTTTATATTTCCTAGTAGGTCATCTATATTTTTGGGTTTTATATGATTGTTTCTGTCAATTTTCAGTTCTACTGATTCTGATTCATTAGAGAGGCCTAAATCTGCCATGATGAAGGAAGTACATCCAGAGTATGACCCTCATGAGCCCATGGTCACTTCAGCATTCTCTGAAGAAGACCTGAGAAAGTCTAGAGAAGATATATACGAGGACAGTTATAATAATGAAATATCTGAATATGGCAATGTTGAGTATGATCCTTCAAAATCATTCTCTATTGATGCCAATGCAATAACTCCGCCTAAATATTTACCAAAACAGGATAAATCTGGTAAGTAATATATTGAACTGCTTTATATGTACACACACACACACACACACACACACACACACACACACACACACACACACACACACACACACACACACACACACACACACACACACACACACACACACACACATATATATATATATATATATATATATATATATTTAAAAGTATTTACTTATTATTATTCATAATATTTTATATGCATAGTGGGTAATATTAAAGAGAACCTAGTGTCAAGACACTCCTTTCTCTATTTTTCGTCCGAAGCCGGGATATTGCGTGCTGAGTGACGGAACTCAACGCCGCTCTTGGTCTTGTCCACCAGACAGAGAAATGAAAGCAATTCAAATGTATTACTCGCGAGTCGGAATCGAACCCACAACTATCGCGTTTACAGTCCTAATATATACATCTCAAAATATGTGCAGTGGTAATTTAATTTTTTAATAACTATTAAATTTTAATGTATTTCATATACAGGCTTAAGCGCTTAGTTTAACATTTAATCTTTAATTGGTTCATAACGCAAATATAATTAAATTTTCAATAGAAGCTGAAAGCGATCAGGAACCCAGTAGTACAGTGGAGCATTCAGCTGCAGTTGTGTGGAATGGCTGCATTAACATGGTGGATGTGGCCAGGTTCTATGTGGCCGGGCATGAGGTATGCAGCTTACTACATATTATGTATTGATATAAATATATTTAAATTTCTTTTTTTCGTATGAGGATTTACTTATGTTTCTTTCTTTATTTACTCTCCTTTAATAATGTACATTCATTACTTATGTCCAACTAACATTAGTTATGTCCAACAGCATTGAGTTTATAAAACAAATAATCTTAATATAGAGAATATTGTTTGATTATTAAAAAAATAAACATTACCACAAGTTTTATATTGTAGGTTTCAGGCAATGCTGTAGATTTAGAAGAAGATCTCCCTGCAGAATTAGAAATAGTTGGTAGAATAAAGCCAGATACAGTTTGGGAATATATTGGTAAGATGAAACGCGCTAGTAACAAGGACATCATTGTATTGAAACTCCAGGCCGCGAATGATGAGGAGCGGATGCAATACATTGCACTGTACAGCTATCTTAGCAGCAGGCATAGGTTTGTTGTTTATTCTTGAATGAAGGAAATATTGTTAAAACTTTCATAAGGATATTGTTATGTATGTAATATAATAATTGTTCAATTGTACAATTTTTTTGAGAAACATTATTCAATTTTATGAACGAAATTTTAACTTAAACAGCGTTAACTTATTCCTTACTATTATGGATGTTTGTCACTGAGCTGTGAAGATTATAAAAGAAGATATAAATTGTTATATTGATCTGTTTATTTAAAAATCAATCCAAAATTGAATCAAAAACATTGAAATGAAGAAGTTGTAATCTTCAGAAGTTCAGTTATTTAACTTTATACATAATAATTGAATATTTTCAGGTTGGGTGTGGTGAGAGTGTCACAGACACTCAATATAAAAGATTTCTATATAGTCCCGCTGCCCGCGAACACCTCGCTGCCTCCCACGCTGCTCCCGCTGGACGGGCCCGGCCTCGGGGACGTCAAGACGCACCTCCTCATCTCCATCATCATCAGACAGAAAAAGAAACGCCCCGGCTCCCTCACACCTCAAGATATTGTACCAGCTAAGGTTAGTTGAAACGAGAGACTAGCCGGAAATTGTAAATAAATATTTATGAAACTTTAAAAGAGTTTATTTTGTAAATATTATTTTACCGTATATATAATAAGTATTGGATTGTTTGTATGTAATCTTTTTGATAATTTTATAATATAGAAATAATAAATAAATAAATAATAATGATAATCTATAGAAGTAAATGTGAATTAAAGTAATTAGTTGTGATTGATATCTATAATATTGTAAGTGCATTTTGAATATTTTATTTCCATCCTTTCATCCCATCCCATTCGCCTTATCTTATGTAGCCTAGTTAATTATAATAGAAAAAGCTTTAAAATTATAATATCTTTCAATAAATATATCTTTAAAACAATAACAAATCTAAATAAAATATGATTTATCTAAAACAATGAAAGGGAAAGATATAAAAATCATGTTTGTTGTTGAGTAGTACACTACGGACATTCATATTATCCACTAGCTAGCAGTCCTTGGCTTTTGTTGTAAATACTATAAATTTCAATAATGAAAAATGATCATCAATACTAATATAAAATAGTGCACAAACTTCCTATTTTCTGTGGTTTACTTAATATTAAAATTACATTGGAACTAATTATTATTAATAATTAATAGCGTGCTTTATACATGTAGTTTAATCCAGCTTTAGTAATTTAAAAATACCCTATATTATCTATCATATAGGATAATTTTTTTTGAAAGTAGTATTTCTATATACATAAATTACTATAAAAGTAAATAAAGTCTTATATGAGGCAATATTACACATGGAGTAGTTACCCCTAGGTAATATAACTTACAGTGTATTTACATATAATTTGTATAGGTGGCGCGTGAGTCTCGCAAGAAGTCGTACACGCCGCCGCTGTCACCTCGACGACGCGCGCTGCCGATGCCCACGTACCCCTCTTCAGCTCTCTCGTCTTCAGTTAAAGACAAAATAGCTGCTTCTCTAGGTAATTTCAAATATTTTTGTACATTTCTTTGGAGTCCACAAAGTAAATGTAAATGAATATTATATTTACTTTATATTTCAGCTTTCAAAAGGTAATAAATGTTACATTTAAAGATTACAAATTTACACGAATTATATTATACATTTTTTTTCATATGGGTCTTTATGCAGCGGCGGCAGACGATGAAGGAGCATACAGTCCGGGGTCGTCGTCTGGAAGTAACAGCGCCTCCGCACCCTCTCTGCCACCAAATTCTAATACTCTTCGAACAAAAATGGAGGAATTGAATCGCCAAATTGAAGAACAGAAGCAACAAATATTAAAAATGACAAGAGCGGATTCATCGTCAGCAAGTGGGGAGGTAAAATGCCATATTCTGCCATCTGCATTAAATCGCGTTTGATATTCCGTAAGTGTGTTCTATAAGTAATTGTTTATAAATTTGTAGAATGAAGCCTATTCGCCGTCGCGGCCGCTGACACCGCCCGAGGTGGAGACGGAGGCGCCGCCCGCCCTCGCGCCCGTCGTGCCGCTGGCAGATATCGCCCTCCCCTCCAACCTGCAAGAGATCCTGGCCACCATAAAGCAACGCTCGGAGACCACGGCCGACGTCGACATGCGCACAATGCCTTTATCTTAGCTCTCGTTTTATTTACATTTAATTTATAGTAATAGTTCATTTACGCTGTGCAGTGTAGTTTTATGTTTTCTATGTTATTATGAATATAAAATATTTCAGTGTATTCATATACAATCTAATATAACTTGTTTAAAGACTTGATATCTATTTAATGAAGTTGATATTTAGGAAAATTGATTGAAATATGCAAAGCATATATCATTAAAGTGAAGACTTGGATAGAATTGTGTGCAATATGTTTGTTATGACTGTGTGATGATGAGCACATTTCGAAATTACCAAGTGTGTACATTTGTAACTCACATATGAAGTGTCTTTGTGGTTTAATTATGGTTAATATATTGTACAAAAATTAGACTTATAGTTACTTAAGAAAATGAATTATAGAAACCTTTTATCATAAATTAATATACATTTCTAAATCTAAGAAATAAAACACAAAATAAAGATATAAAATAATATATCTGCCATTTTATTTATATATTATCATCATCATACAATGTCTTCTTTGAACTATATTTTTTTTCTTCTAGAGTTTGGAATTTTTTTAAGTTTAAAGATTTAAAGTCTTTGAATATAGCATCATCAGCTTTAGGAGAATTTTCATATTTCTTTTGCAGTGCCATTATTTTTGTCGCCATGAGTTTTCGTCTAGGAATATGTCTTAAACAATATTCCCAATCCCCAGTTAACTTTAGATCTAATAGTATTGGTATCATGTGGTTGATATTCAAATTTTTCTTTGAGCCTGGAGCCCATTCAAGGTACCTATCCAAAGGTAGCTTAGCCATTTTTAGTCCATCCCTCTTTGCTTTTGCAAGAGACAGAGGTTCATTATTCATCTGCAATGAAAATACAAATTATTTTTTTACATAATGGTCAAGTTGAAATGTAACAGATTGTTGTCTGTACATGGAAGATATATGAGAAAAAATATTTTTGTGGGCCAATATCAGTGAATAGAATCTAAATTTTTTTATTTTGTTTGTCTTGTGTGTTTTTGCATGCAAATCTCTAAAACGGCTTGACTTATTTTGGTAAACTTTCTTTCACATTTAGTGATAATTTTATTTCAATTGTGTTCATAAATAAAAAAGTATCTACAATTTAAATAATAAATTTATGTAGTTTGTAAAAATTTAAGTAGTGATAATGTAGGTGGGTGAAAAAACTAAATAGTTTGATTTAGTTGTGTGCCACTAGTTAAATATAAAAATAGTTTTCACCTAAGTGTGAATAACACTAAAAAAAAAAGTTTTCACCTTATCAACCATACATCCCACTATATAAATTGTATCAGGATCGAAATCTGTTAACTCTTCTCTACAATGAGGTGTGAGATACACTAAATTTTCTTTAGGAAATATATCTATATAACTTTTTGTGTGAATATTCATTGGAAACCAGGGTTCATACAATGATGGTATATTCTTATGAAGTTGTTTCGTAAATTCACCATCATGATTTATGTTACATAAATGCAAGTTAAATGGGTCCTTGTGTACCCTGTTATCACCAAATACAAAGGTCATTTGTTTCGCAGCATTGGTTATTTCTCGCCACACCATATGTTCTTCATAAGAACAGTCAATCACTAAAGATTGTCCATGCATCATTGATTTCAGAGTTCTGTAATTTTAATACATGTTTTAATTATTTAATTATAACATTATTTTCGATGAATTTATATTCCAATCTTAAATACCTATAATTATCAAAATTATTTATAGATTGGTCACGTATTCTAAGAAATAATGATAGATGTTTGATACCATAAAGGTTATCATCAGCATATTCCTTAGTCTCTGGAGGCATGTTCTCAAATTCTTTTTTTCTCACTTCTTTTTTTGCCTAGAATTAATAATATTATAGATGTTAGAGTACTTCTTTTCAACACACTAAAGAATTATTTCTTAAAAATATTGAAACATTGTATTAACTTTTAGATTTTCTTTCTTCTTTTCAATTTTCCAAAGAAAAGTTAGATAACTAGACCTTTGATTTCTACTAGATAAATCTAATAAATGCCGCCAATGATCCATTTGAAGAGATTCAGGCGCACATCTTCCGTCTTGACGCATGACTTCCACTTCCAGCATTAGGATTCTTAATTTTTTTTCTAGATCTTGATCTCCTTCACACAAATGTGTAATCATATTTTCTAAAAATAATAGGTCCAATTTTAACAAGAACGTTTTCCTATTAGTACAAACTTATTGTGTATCAGACAATTTGATTCCTTTACAGGCATATAAAGGTTATGATGTAAACAAATCCTAATTACCGTAATCGTCTTCAGTTGGGACTTTCGATACATAGAGCCGTGACATTTTCTGAGCATGTTTTGATATAACACGGTTTCTTCTTAATCCAGAATACGCTAAAGAACACCGCATATGTGATAAAAATGATTTCAAACAATACATGCTTGATATTTATAAATTATTTTTTTTTAGGTCTGTAATATCGCGTATTCAAGATCAATATATTTATTCGTATTGATGTTCAATGCATTCTAATATAACTAAATGTATAGTTTCATATTAATAGGTACGGAAAATAATTTCAACTTGCTTCTAGTGTACATAAATTTGACAGTTGACACCTGACCCTTCAATGTGGCCCTAACTAAAGTCAAGAGACCGTTATAACAAAACGTAACTAAAATTGGTTTCACATATCGATAACAAAATTTTCATAATCGAAATAAAATAACTACACAAAAAACCAAAAACCGTTACGAGGTTTAAATATGAGAACTATATGGAAACGAAAACTCAAAACTGTTAAAACTCAAATGATGCGCTTATTCATATTCGTTTCTTGTCTTTTTGTCTCTCCAAATAAAACTATAGTTATGTCTGATAAACTAGGTAAAGGCTTTGGGTCCCTACCAAGTCAACATTGTTCAAATGTATTTAATGCTTGTTCCCCTGGGGCCAGCCACACATTTAATATAAAGAAAATCATGACAATGTCTGTAAATGAGCATAGTACTATTGACTATTACATGGAAATACATGGAAATAGTTTGTCATTGAGGAAAAAAGATGTTATTAAGAGTATAGAAAACTTGCTTAAATATCAAAGCTTAACGTAAATTTATTATATGCTCTTAGTTAAATATGACATTATATAACACGACACAACGTCCGTTATAACGATGCGTTATTTTATTTAGATATAAATTTTTTTTTTTATAATAGTTGTAAGTTGACAGAAGATACATTGAATCTACCTTTATATTATAAAAAACAAATTGCTACTTTAGTAGCTTACAATATACCCCGTTGAACATTGTATAAGGAAGGTAAATAATGTTGAAAATAACATATACATTAATAGTAAGGATGACATTGTAAGTTCCAGTTTAAAGTAGGCAATAAAATATTAAAATATACAAGGCCTAGGAGGCAAATAACTAGAACTTGAATTGTTTTTGACAAAAATAATGCATCACCGAGCACTGGTTAACAAAACATAATAATGTAGCAACTATAGAAAATTATAAATTGTGAAGTACGTTGCCGTTCGCGGCACCTGGCTTATTTTAGTAAGAAATGACGTATGTTGTAAATCACTACGCGACAAAAAAAAGTTTCTAACTTTCTAGTTTTTAAATCATTTGCATTGCACTTCTTTTACATGTTATAAATTATAAAACGTTGTTTTTAATACATAAGAATAGACTAGTCCAGAGAATAATATTGTGATCAAAATAGTCTAAATTTTTTAAATATTAAACTGTAAATGTTGAGTATCGAATAATTATGATTAAAGTGTCGATGGTTTATCGATAGTATTTTAAGAGTGTAAGTTATTTTACTTCTCTGTGTTACGAAGTTAACTTTAACTTTCAAATGAATACAATTATTAGGTAATCTACTACCTGATGTATTAAACGTAAGTTTGTATATAATTTTGCCGTATGATTAGCTTTCGTCTCTATTTTTTGTAATCTTCTTGCGACTTTTATTTCATATTTGAATATTTATATAATATTTGCGCCCTCTTTAAAATTAGTTAATCTGTAACATTTTTTACGCTTCATTTAAATTAATATTTTACATATAAATAAAATATTGTTTAAGAAGTAATACGATTTAAACATAAATTATTTCACGTGTGTTTACTAAAGCACAGCTATATATATCAGTCAATATATATTTATGAAAACCATCTATTCTAAACACAGACCGCTGGCATAACCTCAAATATATGTTTTATATTTTTCAGAAATCATAACGATGGTTGTTAGTGTGTTGTTACGACGATCATTTATAAATGGCACCGTGTATTCTGCCGCGGCGCTTAGATTCGCTTCCAACCAGGCCGAAAAAAAAGTGTATTTTGATGTATCAGCTGATGGCGAACCCTTGGGCCGTATTGTAATGAAATTAAATTCCGACGAAGTTCCCAAAACTGCTGAAAATTTTAGAGCTTTATGCACAGGAGAGAAAGGTTTTGGTTACAAAGGTTCATCATTTCATAGAATTATTCCAGATTTTATGTGTCAAGGTGGTGATTTTACTAATCATAATGGCACAGGTGGAAAATCTATCTACGGAAGAACATTCCAGGATGAGAACTTCAAACTAAGGCACACTGGCCCAGGAATCCTATCTATGGCCAATGCTGGACCCAATACAAATGGTTCGCAATTCTTCATCACTACTGCTGCAACACCATGGTTGGATAGAAAACATGTCGTGTTTGGTTCCGTTGTTGAAGGGCTGGATATTGTTAAAAAAATGGAAGGTCTGGGATCAAGAAATGGCAAACCCTCAAAGAAAATTGTTATTAATGAATGTGGTGAATTAGATTGATGAAAATATGTACCGGACAAAGGTTACAATGTTGTGTATGCATTTATTTTTGTGTCTCATTATTTGTATAGTTCTTCTATAATACATGTAGATAGTAACTGGTATTTTATTTACACCTTTAAGTTTTTATAGATAAAATAAAAACATATTGAATGTTTGTACTAAAAGATATTTATAACATATGGATTATGAAATATTATCTAAAGTCTTCCATATTAAAATGTTATAACACACTAATCAAATTAATGGGCATCATTTATGGGACAGGACATGATAGAAATGATAAAAAAGTGGAATTTTAAAGGTACATAAAATTAAATAAAATATACATAAAAATGTGTATGCAATTTTATTAATCACTAAATGCAACAAATTAGTTTAGAAGTTGCTATCATCAAATCTATCATCATTCACAATCGACATAACAACTTTACCAAGTACAGCTAAGTCAGTATCAAGTCTTAGAACCTATTGTAATAAGGCATTTTTAGATATAACACTCTTCATATCAAACTATTTCTCTCTTAACAAATATATGACAAAAATTTACACGGATGCTTTGTCTTTTCTTAATATACAAGATAAATATTCAATTTAAAAATATTTTATACTAAAATAACATTACTACAATAGTAATTGAGTTCTTTAGATACAGCAGCCTATGAATTGACATTTAGATGTGTACAACAAATATAATACCAAGTAAAAAAAAACAATTATGTACTTTTTGTACTTTAGTGTACAAGTAATCCAGTTCTTTCTGTCTTAAGAATCTTGTCAACATAACGACGAAGAAAGAAAAAAATCTTTTAAATCAGTTATGAATACAAAAAAAAATTATAAAATAAGAATGTGGATAATCAATTCTCTTTCGAAATTTACTACCTAATATTACATATTATAGTAAATTTTTCACCTAGCAAATTGAAAAAATACCCAAACTGATTGCCTAACCAATTGAAACAATTGAGATATATACTTAGTAAAATTAAAGGGTTTACTATGAATTTGTGGTAATTTATCTGCTTTCATCGCATTAATGTTTATATTGCACATGAGATACTATAAATACAGTTTTACCATTTTACAATTTAAATAACTGGGGATATTTATTAATAAATGTTATTTTTTCTTTTAAATGATAATAATGAAACAATATTTTTGTACTTATTATTTTTTGTAGCATTTGTTGGATATTTTAGTTATTTTGTTTTTGTTTTTATTTTTATATAATTGAGTTCCTATATCTGCATTTATGCAAAATTAAAAATAAACTGTTGTACATTATATGCCATTTTAAGGACATGGTTTATATTTTTTAATTATTAGATTTTTTAGTTGGTTAACATGGCACATACCATAAAATTAATAAAAATAGGAATGTTTTTCTCTAAAATTCAATGGGTTCTTAAATACTACTTTCCAAAATAATGAATATTAACAATTAAACATTTATCTTCTTTCATTTAATTCTTCTTTCATTTAATGATAAATTACATGACTATTAAAAGTTTAATTTTTATAAAAATATTGCTTTGCACAGTCCAATATACTAATAGATATTTTTAAATATGTAAGACTGTAGTTATTTATTTAAAATTGCACATATTCAGCTTTTATTGTAAAGAATATTTGGTATTATTATAAGATTTATAGAATTAAATTTTACTTCTTCAAAGTTCTTTTCTTTTCATTTGATAAACAATAATGACAATGACAAATAATTACTCCCGTATTTGTAAGGAATTAAGTACAGTTCCAAATTGATTCCAAGAAAAGTTACAATTCAATATTTTTTATGGCAATTTACTTTTTTAAATCTAAGAAAATGATCTAGGAATAGTTTAGGCCAAAATTATAAGCGAAATATGCACAGTGATAGCAAAAGTGATGTGAGTATTAAACCTATTAAATTACGATCATTCCGACTATGAACACAAAATAAAACTTACCGTTTCGATTATTTAAATATACAGTTACAGTAAGAGATGCGACGAGAAACTTTTATCTCGATTATGATAAGCGTTAATTAATCTACATTTAAGATATGGTTCGAAATCACTCACGGTCGCTTAAGCGTTATAGAAGAAATAATTCGTATAGCCTAACGTGCCTTCACTATCCTTCGTAACATAGATGTGAAAGGGTTCAAAGCGCTAATGGTATAGAAATTATTTTTTCTATTCACCTCAACACACTGCCAAGTCACCGCTCACACAATTAGCTAAAGGTCCACTTTGGTAGTCGGTCACCATGAGATTCGGATATATTCGAACACCACAAGCTCACACGCGCGGGTCGAGCGGCGACGCGGCGAGCTGGTCCACGCTGCGGCCCTTCTGCAGCTGCAGGCTGAGCTCGTGCGGCTCCATAGTAATGTGGTGTGAGGACGTGCGCTTGTGCTTGCTCTCGGCGGCGGGCGGCTTCATGTCCCTGGAGCCGGTGCGGCGATGGCGCAGCACGCCCTTGGACTCGATCAGCCGCTTGGTCTCCTCGTCGCCGCACTTGGAGACGGGCAGCGGCAGCGGCAGCGCGGTCAGGTCCAGGCTCTCCATGCTCTTGATGGCAAGCTGCTTGAGCTGGTCGAGGCTGAGGTCGCGCGAGGCCGAGCGCGAGTGCGCGTGCGACGCGGAGCGCGGGAAGCCGGTAGTGGCGTGGGCGGGGGCGGGGGCGTGGGCGGGGGCGGCGCACTCCAGCTGGATGGTCTTGGAGTCGTTGCGCAGGTGGCGCGAGGCGACGAGCACGCGCGAGTTCCTGCCTAGCGTGCCGCGCGCCTGCGACTCCTGCGAGTACTGCGAGTCGGTGCGCTGCAGACGGCGCGGCGCCTCCGCCGCCGGCGCCTCCAGCGGCGTCGTGCCCGCCGAGCTGGGCCCCGACGTCGCGCCCGAGCGCAGCCCGCTCGCGTTGTCCGCAGACGGCAGCTCCTCGAACACTGAAGTATTATTTGTTAACTTACATTCTTCTTCATGAATTCTCTAATTATTAGAGACTAATGAAGCGATATGCCTGACGAACTTACATTTGTCGAGGCTAATAATTGAGCCGGCGATGTCTTTGTGTGGGTCGAGAGGAGCCGACGTCTCGAAATGCCTGCGTCGCCGCACGAGCCACCAGTCCGCTAAGAATATACCGAGAGCTACGATCTTTATGCCACCACAAAGACCGACGTATCTGCAAAATTATAAAGTAACAGTTTTAATTATAGATACGACAATTCAAGCGACACATATGTCATTCAATGACATTATTCGAAAAGTAAATGTAACCTTGGACTAGGAATTAAATGAAATGGTTGTCGCATTGAAGGATACTGTGGAGCGAGTGCGCAGCTCCAGCGCGAGCGCAGACCACCAGAGGAGACACTAGAGGAGCTACTGCGGGTGCTCTGGAAGAAACCTCGAAGCACCCTAAAGGCGTCCACCAAGGCGTCGTAGTCGTCGTCGCCGTCGACACGAAAAAAATATAATAACTCCAATGAAGTGCGACTTTTGTATAAATATTTTGACAGTCATACCTGTATCTAAACTGTTCGATGTCGTAGAGCAGGCAGCGACCGCCCTTCTCCCCGCTGCAGGATTGCTTCCACAGTATGCAGGTGGAGTCTATCAAGTTACCGAACACGATGGGCGCGGGAATGTACCCGAACAGCCGGAAGATAACGAATTGCATTCCCAGTGCAAATGAACGCTCCTCCTCACTCACCGATCTAGAAATTTTAAAATAAATAAATTAAAACCATTGAATAAGTAATAATTATTAAACAAGGAATTTTAAAAAATATTAAAAAAAAAATTATTATATTTTTATGATGTATATTAAAAGTGTTATTGCTTTTAAGTATTTTTTTTTTTAAATTTATATTTAGCATGCATGAATACACTCGTCCTCAATACTCACCGAAGAACAATCATAAGCAGAGGCATCTGTGTGATCGCCACAACGAAGGTCATGAAGAAGAGTAGCACCAAGAAGGGGAATATGGTGGTGCAGGGCGGGTTGCAGGCGCCGGCGGTGGCCACGGGCACTACCGTCACCTCGCTGTACTCGCGCGCCGCGCCCGCCGTCAGCGCGGAAGCGGACGCGCCGCTCACCAAGCTGCCCACGCCCACGCCCAGTCCCACGCCCATATCGCGAATGTTTTCGTGCACACCTGATATGTGCAATGCGAACTTTTATTACATATTATTCTTTAAAATTTAAAGTTTGTAGGCACACGTTTATATATAATAGTTATCGTAAAACACTATAATAAAAGAATATATAGTAATGTTTAAGCAATTAGCTAGATCAGAAATGTCATATCTATATATATTATACTAAATAATGCGGACAACGGTATAAAAAAACTTTGGCATACTTAACTTTTTTTATAATAACGTATTAGAAATACATTAAATTATACATTACACTATTGTATACAGCCAATATAATGCGTATTTTATGCATCATCGGGGATACTAATTTTATTAATACATAAAACCTTTAAAAATGATAAAAACGACGAAATTATATTTTAATATTAAAAACTTTGTTGTAGTTTAGTCAAAATAATCATTTCAGATTTCAAGAATATCGTTTACGTATCATCTTCATATGTTTACACATCATACAACAAGTAGTATAAGACAGTCTTATATAGTCTTATATTGTTTAAATACGTGTCATAATATAATACTATATATGCATTATTATATTTTACTCAATAAGCATTATATTGGGATGAACTACTGAGATATATACATTTTGTGAAAATTAAAAATTTGCACACTATCTAAAATCTAATAATTGTCAGTTTAGTAGACAAACAATATTTCATTGCCAAGTGTATGTGTTTAGTAGAAACATGTTTTGTTATTTTCTAAATAGTATTAAACTTTCTAAATTGTCAAACCATTGTCAACTAGCAGATTTATTTAAAAAAAAACTAGAATCGTGCAGAGTGATTATATTAGGAGATATTTATAATAAAAGTCTAACTAAAAAAAAAACATTGTTTATACGTATCGTTTAAGTTATCGGAGTGGACATACAACATGTACAAGAATTTATTGAATATCATCTTACTGTTAACATATTGTGTAACTTATGATAACAAATCTGAAATTTTATCTCAATTACGGCATATAAACAGGCTACATAAGTACGTAAATTACAAATATAGTATTAGAAACTGTAACGAGGAAAGGAAGAGACGCGTCGCAGAGCGTTATTACCGCCCACCTCCATGACATTATTTCTAATTTGTCGAACAAAGACAAATTCACATACGCATCACGTGTTCGATAATATCATCGATAAAACGCAATAATTTATTCGTTTGGCCTATTTTCTCTTATTTATTGTATTGTCTCGAATCAGTATTTATTTGAATACAGAAAGTAATAACTGAATATTTGGAATCGTATAATATTATAAGAGAGATTATATACGAGTTATGGCGAGTATTGTGTCATTTTTAGTGCAAATTGACAATTGTTCCTGCATTCTAAATGGTATTTAAAAATCCAAATATATAGATAAAATTGTTGCCCAGTGGATTATATTTAAAGAAAAAAATATATGTACGGAGGTTAATTAAATATATCGGGTATATTTATATGATTCCGAAATAGTAATTCTGCTTTTATTTTATACCTATGTATATTTGTATAACTGATTGTTGTTCCTATTAAACTGACAAATAGATAACGTGTCAACAGGTCAGTGCACTCTGTTGAAAACATCATTGGCATACATTTTACTTCATATTCAAAGATAACAAAAAACAATGTAATTGCGGTGGATATCATCATTGATATCGACCTCTAAAAAAAAACAAGCTTTAGATGTAGCTCAACGTTATTCAACCAAGTACATTTAATACTCTAATTTATTTGTAAGCAAATACTATATCTATATTTTGAGATAATTTTAAATGGCACGCATAAGCATACAGCCACAAGAAAGGCATAGACATAGGCACGTGTCATATTTAATTTGAAAATCAATCGCCTCAGCAAGTTCAGGCAAAACACTCACAGGCGCAATTGGTGAAATTGGAGCGCGAGGAAAACGCGGCGCATCCGGCGTGGCACGGCGAGAAGTACGTGAGGCCGTTGTTCCCGCACACCGGCTCCATGTCCGTCTCCGTGCACAGGCAGTTGAAGTTGCACGCCGCCGTTAGATTCACCTTGAAGGGTTCCGGATTGCTACAAATGGTTTAGAATATCTCGTTAAAAGAGTGTATTCATAGTGTTTATTCATATTATATTCTTTATTCTTAATTGGAAAACATTTTATACATAACTATTTAAAAGTGGGTACAAAAATTGCTAACGAAAGACAATCTGAATGTAATGAAATATTCAATTTAAATTTTATCAGAAATTATTATTTTCAAAAGCTTAAAAATAATACGTAACTGCATATATGTTTTCTAAAATAAAAAAAAATAAAAAATTGATTTATATAGATACCTATTATTAGTGTACGGTATAGTTGTCCCCGCCATTTTGATATTATCGCAGCCGAGGAAGAATAGTAAGGCATAGCAAGACAGGCAGATAGTGTTGGATATCAGCACGAACTGCACTGCACCCTTGGGCCGGAGCTCCAGCCGCTTGAGCAGGCACCCACCCATGAATATACCGATACAAGCACCGGGGATCGCGATAGAACCTGTGTGGATATTATTCCTATTAAAATAAACATCAATGTTTTCTATATATATACTAGCGATGGGTACGAGCGACCCGCTCGCTGCTGAACTATAGCTATTTCAAATAGCGGCCTTTCCTAAAGCAATTAAATCATGGAAATACTAAAATAAATGGGACAAAAGTAGCCTATGTTCATCCCAAGACCCTCAAGTATCTCAGACAAAACCTAGCGAAAGATAGTTAAGTGACAGAACGTACCAGATTAGGAAAATTTAAAATGATACTTTACATATAAAATATTCCGAATAGGATTCGAAGCTACTATTACTATTATAAGCTACTATTGTTTGCAGTCAGACATGAAAGGTAACAACTACTCCATGATGATTCAAATAAATTTATGAAACACATTATCCTTATTACGTGTTATTTATTTAATGCAAGTGCAGATTTATTAGACATTATTGATTAAATCATATTGAATCTTGGGGGCGAAGGCCAATATTCGGATGGCCTTCTATTGATTTTTCGGTGAGACGAGGCCATCAAGTATTTTTTCGCGTGTGTGATCGAAGTTTTATCGAACTTGTTTGAATAAAAGGCGAGACGGTGAAGTGTTGCGTGGCATCAAAACCTAATATTTCATGTAAATTTTGATTTTTAAATGAACTTACCAGTGAAAACGCTGGCTTGACTCTTTCCAAGACTGAATTGAGTTTCAAGGTATTTTGGTAGGAAAACCACAAAGCCAGACACTATCATAAGTTCCATACAGGCGCCCAGACATGTCACAACGTATACCGGGTTCTTTAGCAGGCGCCACATGGAAACTGGGATATCTGAAAATACGATTCGTCTCATATTTTTGTTCCAACAAAACGTACAAAGAACATAGAAAAAATATTTTAATATTTTTTACCTTTAATATCCTTTCCATATCCTGTATCTTTGATATCAGACTGTGGCTTTGCAGGCGCTTTAGTCGCAGAAGTACCTGCTGCAGCGGCAGCTTTTTCAACAAGTCGAATCTTCTCTTTTTCACGTACCAATACTTTTGGGAATGAGAAGAATGGAATAGCAACCAAAATCAGGAGTAGACCACAGAGCAGAAACCCGCCCCACCACATTCCTACCCATTTATGATCTCCTGGACCTAAATAAATATATAAACATGTCAGATATTTTATTTGCTTTGTATAACTTACGATTTTAGTATACAGCCAATTATAATGTCTATTTGTTACCTATAGAGATAATAGCACCAGAAAACGAGTCCATATGAAATGATAATAGATATGCACCAAGTAAGAAGCCAAGAACCGGACCGAATGCAGCCATACTGTACATACATCCTGTGAAACAAATTAAATGCTTAGTAAAATTAATCATAAAATATTGCTACTATATATTATGCCGTAACTTTAAAAGACATGTGGCGTAAAAATTAACCTTTTAATATATTTTATATAATATAATAATATAGAATAACACGGAATTGTGAAAGAGGATATATCTAAAAATCTATTCTCAAAATCGTGCGATGACATCGTTGTAAAAGGCTGCATGCAGTAATAGTAACTCGTCTACCGATTGCGGACCAAAACTAGGTCGCTCTAGTTTTGCGGTCCGCAAACGGTACGGATTTCGCGGTTAACACCTATGGCTTGAAACTCGATAAAAATGGCAGTTTAGCTAATACAGCAATATTGTATTTGTATTAAAACATAGTTTCGTTATTGCGAAAGGACATTTAGCTTTTATTAAAAAGTTAAATGTCAACAAGATCCCACTTACAAATGAACCACGTAAGTCGTCGGAGACAAACGTAGGAGAAAAGAATGCCAAGTTAAAGTAAGATTAATGTAACAACTAAAAGGATAATAAAAGAAAAATGTTTTTTTTTTAAGTAGTGTAAAGCACTGCAAGCAACTATAAAATTATAAATCTATATTTAAGAACATATTTTAAATTATCTCAGATCATAGAGAAATTGGCGGTGATATGAGAGGCACCTGTAGAGGAGCAACACCTATTAAGAAACCTTATTATACAACCTGACGTTTAAATTGAGTTAATATAATTCGTTCTATTTTACCAATAGTGTGGCAGGTTAGTTTGATGGTATTTACTTTTTATAATACAAAATAGTATAGCTCAATCATGGTCTCATACAATCGACTTTAATTTATATTTTTCGTAATGCTACACAAGCTTTTATTAATTATATTTGTATCACATAAACACAAAGCCAATAGTTTTTACATATAATTATGTAATATAATAAAAGAAAACGACTAAAGTAGTTTGATTAATTAAAATTCTACCACTCCTAGACTCAGGGACACGTGGGCATTGGCCACTGCAATCATGTTTCTACCACGTTCTAACACGGAAGTTTTATTATGATTAAATTGTATGAGTGGCAGGCTGGAAGGCCTACCCCTTCGCTTCAAGGGCGCTTGAACACATCAGGGTTTAAACTCTCGAGGCTTAGCAAAACCGAGCGACGTCAACCATTTACAATTCACCTTTTTTGAACATGCAATGATAGCACATAATTCATGGACAACAGACGTCAATTTAGGTTTTGAACGGGCATTCAGCCAACGCAATTTAGAAGAGGAAAATGAAACTGTGAGTGTCGGGAATTGCCAGCGATGTATAATGAATAAATAGGGAATATGAACGGAATATATGTGGTGATTTTATCCCGACCTGTTCTTGTATGCAATAACTGTGAATAGAGTGAAGTCTAGGAAGGTTCGTTGAACTGTGTCGTGTCTGCACAATTTGGTTTATGAGTGCGGTTACGAGTAACGCGCTATTCAGTCCTTACAATAAAGACGTGTAATAGCAGAAAGGTCGATGGAGGACGTGCAACGCTTACACAAATAATCTCGCCATTCCAATATTCATTTTAGAAATTCACATTCTTCAAAATTTGTCTTTTTACACTGTTGTCTATTTTAATTTGGTGTTGATTTATATAAGTATATTTTTTTATGATAAGGACGATAAATAAAACAAAATAATTTAAAGTTACATATGATAAATTAAAATTAACAAACCGGTATATTAGTTAACCAACAGGTTACAAAAATACATTTTAAGCTATCAAGTGAAAATCGTACAATAAAAGAATGTTACTAACTTTATAAACGTACCAACATAATATAATTTTATTATAGACTTAAGCAAGGTTTCTTTCATCCAGGAATGGGTTTCACTTGAGCGAATAAAGCTGTGGGCCTAAGTCTTAAGATTATACTCTAAGATACGCTCAGTAAGTCTTCTGTAAACGGCTTTCTGTAGCAACATCTTATTAAAACATTTTGCCGTCTTGCTCATGTGCGTCTTAATTAGCCTAATGTGTAACGTCTGCATTATATTATTTACATAAAAGAAATGGCTCAATATCATTTTTTATTTATATAAATGGAAAAAGATTTCTGTCTTTTTTTTATTATATATGCGCTTGTAAGTAATTGAAAAGATAGTGAAAAATCATTTAGTTCGCTACCATTATTTCATGTATATTTTGATTGGTTAGACCTGAATTTACTGTAGTACAAAAAATATTTATAGCATTAAGGTGAGTGAGGTGAGGTGAGAAAAGGGTAAAAAGTTATGCTTCAAATATTTACTGATACACCTGTTTCACAACACCTTTTTACAAATGCATCTCTTCCAAGTGCACATTTTTTACATGTAACCAAATGTTTTAGGGACTTGGAATTGGCATCCTCCTGGCTTTGATAGGAAAAGCTTCTCTAAAGTATATATATAAATATAATAGATTACCTATTTTGTAGGTTTTACAATTATCTTATATAATCTGTATACGTATTTAATTCAGTAAAAAATTTCACGACCATTAAGAGTAGCACACGCACCTCGCGGAGACGAGGACGAGGACGATGCCGGGTATTCAATGTTTGGTGCATTAGCGCTGACGTCTTTCAATTAATGACTTAATGCTAACGGAAAACAGAATGAGTCATACTTTGTTCCCGTTTGGTTCAAGAGAAAATTTCTTGTAATCAGAAGTAGCAAACGACAAATTAAAAATAACTTGGCGTACTAGTTTAAGTGAAACATATTAAAGGCAAAAAATGTAAAAAAAAAAATTTACTCATTGATAAAATATTAGGTTACTAACGTTTTGAATTAAAATAGTGTTATTGATGAACTAAAATATAACATACAATTAAACTTGTTTATTTTTTTTAAACCACTTTTGTATTTTATAATTTTTTACTATTTTGTTTAATTGTATTTTATATTTTTAGTTAAAACTTACCAATATACATGCTGGAAGACTCTGGGCGTACGTGGTCATCAACGTACGTGGTGCCCAGCGTGAGAAGCGGTGAGCCTCCGCATCCTAGCAGAAGTTGCGCTACCACGAATACCATCACTGGCATGAAAGTACTGGGCGAGCTCTGTTATTAAACAATATATTTTTTTTTGGTATATAAAATATTTAATCAACGTCTTTAGTCTCTTAAGGTGAATACTAACTGTATTCACTTACTTTAGGAAGTTCTAATAATATTTAAGTTGTTCGTAACTGTTCTTCTTTAAATTTTCTATCTACCCATAACGCAAATATAATATACTAATGTAAAACCAAGGAAATACCTGTACATACACTCGTATCATTGAAACACAATATAATCCAGTTAGGACAGTAGCATTAGACAAATCAATAGCGTACTTTAATACAATTATCCGGCCTGAGGTTGCTAGGCGGCAAGCCTGCTTGGAGCCTGCCGAGGCCACCCATATCTTGCTCCAGAGCGTGCGACAGTCGGCAAATATTCTCATCAGACTTATTGTTTGCTAGCATTTCGCTGTTGGCCTCCGCTATGAAATGCGGCACAACAAACACTAATGACCCGATGCCCATTATAACGGCACCTAAAATGTTTACATAAATTCACATATTAAAACGTTCTTAAATAATAATAAATATTAAAGTTTAATAAATATTTAAAATTCCATTTAAAGCAAAATACAAATATATATACTTCTATACAGTTAAGCTTACCAACTGCTATCCACACAGGAATGTGTCTCCTACTTCCAAGGTATGAGACGAATATTACTGTGATAACGTTGCCGATCTCGTAGCTGCTTGCTATTAGGCCCGAGAGGCTCGAGGGTATTTCGAAGCGTTTTTCAATAGTTGTGATCACAGAATTTATATAACCTGAACTTAAGGCTTGCTGAAGCGTCACTAGAAACGAAAGAAAGAATACGAACACCTGTAAAAGAAATACAGTGTTTAATAAAAAGTGCGAATATTTTGAATATCTAATAAAATAATGACATTTAACTTACTTTAATACTAGAAAATTGCTGGATAAAAAGCGGTCTCCACGTAAGAATACCGCAGTCTCTTGTGTCATGAGGAATGTCTAATATTTCTGGAAATAACTGGTGTGGTTTTTCTTTTTCTCTCTCTCGATCTCTGCGAAGTGAATTGTACATTATTTTAAATAAGTCCCAGGGTCTCTTAGTTTATTCGGTACAGAAGTCTTATTTCTAGTCTAAAGACAATTGTAATATGACGGTTGTAAAATAATACCTGTCGCAAATACCCGCAGAAGGGTTCCTGCTGTGGCATTTGGTAGACTCCCGCGGTGGGTGAGGCGCACTGGGTCCCGCGACATCGCCCTCCGCGGCGCACCCAGACTCCGCGTATAGCCCTGTCATCGCGTACATTGACTCTTGCCTCCTGGGCCAAGGAAGTTGCTTATGAGACATAGAGTCATAAAAAATGTTACTAATGAATTATTAGCTTATATATATAACCAACATTCGAGTTATTTGGCTTTTATTAAGTATATGATTACAGATCAAGACTTTTGTGTTATTACAATAATTTGATGGTAGTACCAATACAATTTTACAATTTTCTATAATAAATGTACATTTATAGACAAAATCTTATATTAATATAATTAAGAAATGCGTATATATGGTACCTTTCAACGAGTAACCCGAGCTGCTGCTCAGCTGTTACATCCGACATATTATCGACACAAATAACAAAATAAAAAACAATATCCGAACAACAATATGTTCACAACGCGGCGAAATTTCCTAACGGCCGCAATGACGTCATTATAACGCTTAGCCTTTCGAGATTTCACTTTTCTGAGACACAATTTTAAATCATTCGTAAAGTTTACTTGTTTTAATCCATTAGGCTGTGAGGGCACGCTTGTATCATGCTCACGTTGTCGGATGACTAAACTAGAGGCATTGTTTGATATCGCTGTAGGTACTGTGATTAGATATTTTGGGCCACATGTCGCAAACTGAATTGTATCAGATAATGGTACGAACGTTATCTAGATCGTAGGATGTTAACAATAACTATTACTCATGTTTTTTATCTCGTATAAGTATCGATTTTCGTATTAATATTTTTTATAAAATGTAAAAAATTACGCTATATCTGATAATAATATATTTATGAATGATATATGATTTTAGAATGATAATAAAATTTAATGGTATTCTATAAAATATTTGCATTATTTTTGCTGATAAAAGTATTTAAAAGTTTATTGCTATTTGGCTAAACCAGATTCATTGACGTTGATGATCTAAATATAACAGCAGCATTAAATATACAGCTCCATTAAACGAAGCAAAACTAGAAAAAACCTCCCGGCTAGCAACTATGTTCTTCATTTTCTTCATTGAACACCTTATTTAACACATACCTATAAGTAATTCACTTCAACTTAAAAACTAAAATTTAATTCATTATATTTATTTACATAACTTAACGGTTTGTTTACCGAATGTCTACCGTACAAGCAAACTGTTCAATTGCACTCATATCACATATATCGGTAAATAGATTTATTATTTTATTAATTCTAAGAGAAAAAAATCTCCTCTTGACGATTATATTTAGATTATTTTCATTAATCCGCTCTGGTTACTAGACACCGCCACTCAACACGCAATGTCTCGGAATCTATCTACCCTCCCATGTGAGGAAAGCGTGAAGCTGAAAAAAAAAAGAAAGAATCTTCTCCTAATCAGGCCTAACCAGGTGTCCCGTGTAAAATACACACTGTCTTTGCAACCCGTATGTAACTTTACACAAACAGACACGTTTTGTGAGTAATATTTATTGTTATTAAAAAACAAATGCATTCTATAAACAGTGACTTACTGCACTTTAAATTTATTAAATAAAAGTTTATCTTTTAACCATGTCAAACTATTCCGTCGAAATAATTTTCATAGAGGGATAGAATTTTTTTCCTTCGCGTAATAATATGTCGCTATATCTCTATATGTATATATTCTTATGTAATGAGGTATTTAATTCCAACACCATCTTAGTTGTGATGTGGCTGAGTGAGCAGTATGGTTATTGGTTCAAATTTCACTCGAGAGAACGTTAGCATTACTATTTACTCAAGGTCTACCTTGTTATAAAGGAAGAGGTGCACAAAAATTAAGATAATATTTACTATCAATATTATAAATATATATCAATATCATCTCTTGATCTATTTTAAATGTTATGCAACAATTATTTGAAATGGTTTTAACATTCTTTCTAAGTATCAAAGGTCTACTATTATTGAATCATCTCATAAAAGTTAAAACAATTGCTGTACAAAAGGACAGATATTTACACTGTGAAAGTTCTAACTCTTCGCATCACAGGAACGTAAGTTATCGCGCATAGAACAACGCGCACGATTTACGATGTAAACAATGACGGAAGAAAGAAACTAAAATGTAATTTTTAAATTCTGGCGTTCATCGATTATTATTATTAGTGTCTGGTGCCTTCTTTGCATCTTAGGTTAGATTGTAAATACTAATTATTTGTGTATATTTTGTTATTGTATACAAAATATCTCATCTTTATTTTTGTCTATAGCAATAAATAAAATTAGAATGTCTGTTTGAAATACCAAAATAACCGGCTTTTTCCTTAACGCATATGTATACAAGGTGCATATACTAAAATAACTTTTTTTATTTGTATTTTTATCTGTCTGTCGGTTTGTTCTGTTTAATCTCTGGGACGGCTGGACCAATTTTGACGGTTTCCTTTCACTGGCAGATAGCTCATGTAATAAGGATTAAATTAGGCTTTTATTAAATAAAAGTCCACGAATTCGACGCGGAAAAAGTCGCGGGCGCAGCTAGTCTTAAATAAGAGAATGCCGATGTAAATGATACATCACAATATATCATTATAATAAAGATGAAAATCTATCTAGGTGAAACCGTAATAAACGTTACGTCCATTAGAAAACTGTTAACGGAGAAAGAAATACATACTTTGATTCATTATCATAAGTCATTAAAATAAAAATAAATGTTACTGAAAGTAAAATTCAAAAGATGACTCATCGAAAGTAAAAAACAATACTATATAACGGCGCATCTTTATGAATGAAAAAAACAAAGAATTTTTTTTAGTATAACTTGAGTAGAAGTACTTCACGGTATAATTATTTTCGTCGTTTACCTGTGGCCCTTCCTGTGTTGAGGTGCGGCATTTGCACCGCCCGCGCTCTGTTGTTTCTCGTCTTCTGTCATTTTTGTTGAGCACTTCGCGTCTCACCGCACTCCCATGCCACTTTACACGATACGTATCCACCTTAATGTAAAAAAAAAAAAATGTTAATGACCTTTATCAGTTTCAGAACGATATCACTTTAAGATTCATGTCAGACTGCAATTTGAAACGATAGTACCCACATAATGGCTGGCTTGTTATCGGTCATTTATTTAGTACCTAAAATATAAAACGGTGTGTTCTATAAGTAACTAAAATTATTTTTGTTTGTTCGATTTTATAAGCCTAAGTGTGGCGTTGAGTTAAACAACTATATGCGCACCATCTCTTAAATTGGCTGAAAGTGGAGTACGAAGTATTTTTGAGGCGTGAAAATAAGGATAAAGCTCATAATATATGATACGTGACATTTATGATAAGTTATATTTATACATGCTTGCATATATATATATATGTGATATTATGTCTATATTTTAGTAAAATTCATTGGAAATGCGCCATTACCAAAACCCGTTACTAAGTTTTCATACTGTAAATACTGATATATAATCTTAAGTAATATAATTGAACGACGTTAAGCTTTGTGTAATTGCTTATTCTTAAATACCCTGGGGGGGTACAAATCCGTAAGGTTAAGACAGAAATAAGTGTTATGACACGTACGGTTTATCAGTGGACCCCACTAGCGATCTATATTTAAGAAAAATATGTTTGGCAAATACGCGACGACCGTTCTTAAAAAGAGACAGTACTTTATATAGGTAAACCTATTTTAAAATGAATCAAATAATTCTGCCACATGTTAGTATTTTTCTATACAATTTACATCTTAATTATTGTATAGCGATTAATTATTTTATATACATAATGTTATGTCAGAAATAGAAATTTCAAAACAGAGTTAACTATAGGTAGCAATTTTAATAAAGAGACGTCCATAATAAGTAAATGAAAATAGTATAATACGCTTCTAGGTTTTTTATACCTGTATAAATAAATATACCTCTACAGATTGTCTCACGATTATATCCAATAGGTCAAGACGTCTGCAAACTGGGTTGAGTAAAAACATTAGAGAATAGCTAAGAACGAGAGTTGTATCGATCTTTCTCAGCATCAATAATAAGAGCATCGTTACATCTGACGTTATGAAATAACGGCACGAACAAACAATAAGGAGCTTACTCTCACGGTAATATGCTGTATAACTAACGGAATATGTGTATAACTGAGTTTTTAATTATATATAAATTTATTAAAAAATATTTATAAAGTCGATGTATATCTCGTATATGAATAATAAAATTTATTTTCATATAACAACACTAAAAATCATGATTTTGATGACCATGATGAAAATTGACTTCATGTGACGGTTTAATATGCCACTAAATACTCAAGTCATGAGATAATAGCGCGAAATTCTTCAGATTCTACAAAATTAAACACTTTTGTTTTCAAGTTCTTAGGTCAAAAAAACGAAGAAAACAACCTGTAACTTTGATCTCTATTATACTTGCACGACGTATTGTGGTAATTAAGTACTTGAAATTCTTAAGCCGTCGTTCACATATTTCTCGCCTACCGACCGAGTGTTCAATGTGTCGTGAGATCTAGAATACAGTGGCATGGTAACGGGACATGATATAAACTTTGTACATGTTTCAGTCAACAATGTTGAAGTTTCAACAAAAAAAAAAGGCGGAATATCTAAAATGAGCATTTCCCTTTTTTATAAAGTAAATAATTTTGTTTACTTACTTTATATTAAAATTTATTTTTAATTGTTGGTTGGTCTATTCATTCATTTTAATTGGGTTATTTTTTAATAAATATTTAATTCGGGTCAATTTCTATTAGATATAATCATAATCGATTAAAGGACACTACGACCAAGTCATAATCGGACAATTGAACATAAAAATTTGATACTATAGTGCTGTTGTGAAACATTTTCTTGTCTAAGATATAATTATATATCTATTCTTTTTTTTAGCGATTTACACTCACATTATTTTTTATTTACAGACAAATTTTATACTTCCAGACACTTACATTTAGAGAGATAGTGTTCTATTATAATAATAAGTAAATAAGATAATAAACAGACAGAAGCAAAGACAGTATACTCTACCAGTAAAATTACAGCTTTATAACGCTTGTGCTATTTATTTTGTTTCACACTAATAATTTCTTTAAAATATAGATTTATTTTAAGGCTAATTAGTTTGTCACTCAGCTAAATAAAAGTATTTGACAAACGCCTCGTCGGTACCTGCATTGTTACGTAATAGCTTTGCAGCGTCGTCGGGAGGATGCCAAAAACCGAAACTTATAATATAGTGGAATGAAAGGCCGTTGTGTTGCGACGAAAATGAAATAGAATATTATTACTATTTAATGAAAGTTTTTAAAAATCATGGTATTTAGAGAGAACCTCGTGTCAAGATATTGCATGTTGAGTGGCGGAACTCAACACCGCACTTTGTCTTGTTAATCAAAGCAGGGAATTTTAATATTATTATTCCCCTGAGTGGAACTCCAACCGACAATCAGGCGCGATTACAGGCCACACGTTCCATTGCGCCACGATGGCCTCTAACGGCTTGTACATGCATATAACTGTCCTAGAAGTTTGAAATATTTATTTTAGTATTTTATCCTTTGCATCACGTTTTGTCCGTAGTTAAATGGAATTGATTTTGACCAATGGTACGAAGCAATTGCGAACATTTCATATGATTATAATTTAGCTTTAGTAAAAAAGTAATGTCAAAGATATGTCCTGCACATCAGATTGTCAGATTTCCTTTCCATAATCTAGCTGTAATTGGCCGGTTGGTAAATAAAGGCTGTTGCATTTTTGTATTCTATAGACGAGAGTTTGGGACACCTGATGGTGAGTGATCACCGTCGCCAACGACCCCGTGTAATACCAGAGGAGCTACAGGGATGTTGCCGGCCTTTAAGGTGGAAATAGACGCGTTTTTTGAAGGTACACTTGTCGCATTGACCTGTCATATATAATTAGTAGAGTATATCAAGTATACGGCTAAAAAATATCATAAAATATTGTAAGACAATTTGTATATTTCATTTGACCATTTATCTATTATAATCACAAATAGGGGTAGTGTTATATGTAAAAGTGGGTGTATGTTCAAGGTTATTATCGTGGCCATATTACTCGTGACGGTCGATACAATCGGTAGAACCTTTCAGTTCTTCGAAGGTTGTTACTTAAAACGACAACAATGATATTCCTTTTGTTGTTTGTATATAAGTCAAATATTTAATGCGTTTTAAGTCTTTATTATTTCATATATATATAAAAAAAACATTTATTCATTCTCTTGTTTAAAATATAATCGATTTATGACTTGTTTGTATATATATATATATATAGCTTACATGGTACCAACTCTTTGGTATAAAAATAATGTTTTTATTTTACAAGCCAGACGGTAAAGAAGGCAAGATAAAGTAAAGAAATACTTTATAAATGCAAATACTTGGAATAACCTCTTCAAACCATACGTTGCCTTAGGGCATGCAGCTGTTTCTCATTAAGTATGAAACTAAAAGAATAGAAGAAAAGAAAAGAATTTTATATATAATAAAATTAAACTCATTTTAAAGTCACAAAATGATTTTAATCCGTTATATGACTTTTTATTTGTATACTCTAAAATATCTATACATATAAAAAAACCATTCATGTATAGTGGTTTTTTCGTTAAAAATAAAATTTGTTAAAGTTTCTGTTATATGTGTATATAAACGCTTAAACTTGTTTGGCACGATTTGGCTACGTGCACAGGTCCTATTTGATGCAGGCAGATCAGCAGAACTCATCGAAGGACCGGTTTCGAGAGTAAAATGACTCATCTCGTGTTTAATTTTCTTGATTCTTTTACGCGTTTAGCTTTTTTTGTATATCAAAATGTATATTTTCATCGAATCAGACAAATAAGGCCACCGTCTTATTGTCTAAATTGATGGAAATCTTTATTTATTGCTATTAAATTTGGTTTGTAAGTAGCATGCTTATCTAATACAAATGTTTATTATTTTATTAGGTAATACATTTTTACATCATTTCGTTTTTCTTCGTTTCGTATTTTGGAAAATTCTGAAAATAAAGCACGACCTTCTTTAAAGTTAATCGACTATTATCAAAGACGCATTGCGTCAGTAACGTGGTGGGTTTTAATGAGAGCTGTTGTGATTATATTGAATAAAACAAGTCCATTAATCTTCCATGGTGTAGAACACTTTAATTTAGGCTCAGACCTATTACCAGCATTTTTATTTTTAATTTTTATATTTTATTTTTACCTGTTCTTTATAATAGAATAGAATTTTTTACCTATATTACTCACTAGCGACACTCTCGCGGCTTCGCCCGCGTGATCTATAGCTGTTTCGTATTCATAAAACAATGAAATTCCTGGAAAATCTCATCTTTAAACTCTAAAGTATCTCTACATAAAATTTCTTTACAATCGGTTTAGGGGTTCGGCCGTCATGACGTCACAGGGACACTAAGTTACTTGCGCATTTATAATATTAGTATCGATTACTTACATATACACGTTGGCATTGAAACTGACCCAAAGTTATAATGTAACTAAATGGCTTTATAGTGGTATAGTGTTTCACCTCAGCCGATTATATATTTTTTTCAAAAAGTTACAATAGATTGATGTGAAAGACTAACCACTATTAAGACATTCATTATAGTTTTAGGTCAGTTTCAATGCTAACATGTAGTAAACGGAAGTAATCCATACTAATGTTATAAATGCGAAAGTATTTGTCTATCTGTGACGTCATCACGGCCGAACTGCTGAACCGCTTATGATGAAATATTGTATGGAGATACGTGAGGGTCTAGGCATATATAACATAGGCTACTATTTTTACTTTTTCCAATAATTTCTTTGTTTTACGAAAAGCCCGCCGTAAATAAGAAACAACTATATGTCACACGTGCGAGGCCGCGAGCAGGTCGCTAGTTCGAAATAAATGACGTAAACATTTAATTTGATTGCGTTAGTCACAACGGATAGTTACCTAATTATTGACGAATAACATTTAGTCTTATAGCTATACCACCAAGTGGCAGATTCATTTAACAAGATGTTAGTACTTGGACAGTATTTCATAAGTTAAAAGTAACTGGACAAATTATGTAGCACACATTAAAATCAAGGATTATAAGATAGTATAAGCTAAAATATATCAATGAAATTTTAATATCCTAAAAGTATTTAAAAGAGTTTGAATGAAATTTATTATTAATAATAATAATAAGAATAGTGTAACTTGCTAAAATTAAATGCTGAGAACAACTTCTTAAGTTTGTACAGATATGTTATCAGTTTTTGTTTGTATAATTTAAAAACAAAGACATTTCATTTATCACAATAATTCCATGTTACGTTCAGTCGTTGAGGTTTAGTGACAATTAATTTTAGTAAAGGAATAAAAGTTTCTTTTAACTAAGAACACAAAAAGCCCTAAAGAATTCTTGTTCTCGTCGTCCTGGCAAAGAGATCGGGTTCATGATTAGAAAATGCTGCATACTTATCGAATCTGTAGATTTGTGCAATTTTTTTAGGCAAATCGAACTATAAGAAGTAGGTCAAAATAGTGTTGCAAGAGTTTCTTACATTGTATAGACAGGTACAGGTGTAGCGAATAAAAGTGTGTTAAAAATGTAACAGCAGCCATTTACTCGTATAGCCAGCCATACTTGTAACATTTGTATAACGCATGGTTAGACAAATGTTTTAATATAGTAAAGGTCCCTAATCTCACAACTGTCAAAACAAACAACATACAGGAAATTCAAAACATTCATATATTATTAAATAAGAAATTCAGTACAGTTTCTGAAATATATAGTAAAAATAACAGAAACTGTAACGTTAAATATTACATATGTTGATTAATGTAAAAAAAAAATACCTTCAACACTTGAATAGCAGCAAGCCAAGCATATGAGTATCTGGAAAAATAAAAAAAATATTTTAATTAACAATAAATGGTTCGTCAATACTTAAAATAGCAGTACTTGAATTATGTATTCAACTTATATTCAATGGCAGGACTGTTCTATTTATTGCTATTGTTAAAAATACACTTTACGCACTAGATGTAAGTGATGTGGCTAATTAAATATCTTAAACGTAGAAGTGATACAAATAGCTTCACGCTTTAACCCTAGTGGGGTAGTCAAAGAGAAAGAGAGAGACAGAGAGAGATGAAGACAGAGACGGAGAGAAAGGGAGAGAGTTATACACACATACTGTCAGAATTGGGTATTTTTTCATTCATAACCTATTTTACTTATAAGTATTATATAGTATTTGTAATGTAATTTCATATTTCTGAAAAACACGTTTATTCACGATTATAATATACTCACTGTAGGTATATATATACTCGTATGATAAAGCGTAATGTTGTTCTATTTTTTTCGCGGAAGTACGGTAATAATCAGATAAATTGGTCTGCTATTTTGTATTTGTGTAATGATATCTCATCTTTATAGTATTATATGGACATCTAAATATGTGTGGAAAAATAACCTTAAAGTAACCCTAGAGGTTACAAGCAAATACAGTTTTATTAAAAGTATATAATAATATTTGGTACTCATAGCGGCGTATAAAATATATATGCCGACAAGATTACGTAGTAGATAATGGTTCGAGGTTTATTTGCATTCTTTTATAGTATTACTCGTAATGATAAGTAATACAATAAAATATTTCAGTCTGGTTACGTTAAAATCATTATACATTTTAAATTAAACCTGAAAATTTTATTATTTATATTTAACAAATGTCTAAACTGTATAATATTTCGGTAATGCTAAAATAGTTTAATTTAAATGTTACTATTATTGCTCGTTTCGATTTAGATCATTTAAATATAACTGTGCTACTTAACAAACGTTGCTACGGTGTTCGTAGTTCAATCGATTCAAATGACAGTTATGCTTCCAGACCATCTTTACTAAATCTATATAAATGTATATGACATTATACAGATTTTTCATTACAGAAATAATTATTTAGTATGATAAGTTTACGCCATTTTTATTGCCTCCACGTATTTATAGAGTCGTACTTGCTTATTTCAAATGAATTAATTAGTTTGAGTATAAAATCAATATAATCTATTACCACTTAATTTGAAAAATATCCGTGACTTTCAGAGCTAAACTAAAAACAAGCTGACATATTCAGACAACGTATAAAAATTTGAACGCAGCGTGACTTGAATCCGCGCCTCTTGAGAGGCTCCTCCGTTCAAGCGCTCTGACCGCTAAGCCATGCGTTCAACGAACAAATTGAACGTTCAAATTTTTATACGTTTTTTAAATATATCTTTTACAATTTCTTAAGCGTGCGAATACCAATTAAAAATGTTAAAAGCAAGCAGACACCTATCAATTTTACCAATCGGGTGACTCACTTTACTAAAGCTTTCTCCACACGGGAATTCCCTGACTTCGTTTCTTTACGTTTAAACACGTATATAAACGCTTTTTTAAATATGTATCCATATATTTTCTATTATATATAACAAAACATCCAAAAAAAAATAACCCACTGGAAAAGCAAGTTGTAATCAATTATATTAAATAATGTTACATGCAAGAAAGGAGCCTAGACGATTTATCGAGGTGAGCGACCGTCCACAGGTCATCGCCGCGTATCCATCGGCACTGCACTGATTCATCTTGCACTTGTACTATTTAACCATTATTATATGCAATCGTACACCGTAAGTAGACATGGATTTTGTATATCAACATTATAATACGAAAATAACGGTACGTCATTTTTGTCGTCAGATGTTGATATTTATCAGTATATATCATTATACTATTAATGCTTGAAGGAATAAATGTGGACCCCTTTAATAAAATTATGCGAACTTAGGAGTTTAAGATTTGGCACCGTTAATGTTTATTTGGATAAGAAGTGCAGATTGCCAATATTTTTTTCTTAATAATACATTAGAAATACCTTAAACTTATAAAATAAATCTTACGCACACTATCATGAGTTTGACATAGCTTTGTATAAGGTAATATACATGTTGCTAAGGCAATGTGTTATTACGCGTCAATGTGTCTACTTGTGGTATGGTAATGTTTAATTCATTGGTAAATGTTTTTTATATATTGGAGAGCATTAAGTGAGAAGTGAATAACAAAATTATAAACATATTAATAATACTAATAAGATAAGTAGAGAGTACATGCAATATTTTATTTAGATTCTAACACTAGCTGGGCTCGGGACTTCGTCCGCATGAAATTCTATAATAAAAGTATTACTCCTTATTATATCTGCTATCTGCCAATGAAAGACCCGTCAAAATCGGTTTAGCCGTTCCAGAGATTAGCCGGAACTAACAAACCGACAGACAAAAATTGTAACAAAATTTTCTTTTTTATACATACAAATATATTTAATAAAAAGCGATTATTTAAATATTACAAACAGGCACTACAATTTTATTTATTTGTATAGATTAGTTTTGCCCGACCACTACCCCATGCTTAAATCTGAAACATTTATCAATAGAAGTCTCTATTGCCACAATAATATTTAATTTAGTGTTCGGCTTAGTAAAAATATGTGAATACTGTATTAAAAAAAAAACTTAATATGTAAATAAATTGAAAGTAAAATAAAATAGTACAACAAAATTGAATCAAAGGCAAATTTTGCCAAGTGCAAGGTAGAAAAATTATGTAACTAATATTGTGTAAAGTGGGCTGAACTACTTAGATTTCATTTACGATAGCCCGATCTATTTGTCTTCATTTGAGTGCTATTCGTGAGGTTATTTAGGAGTAACGGATTAGACCATAACGTGTGACGCATAGTTTCCAATTCTAGGAGTGTTTTAGTGTACGTTGGGATGTGTCATTTACTTTATGAAAACAGTTCCCTAAGGTTATTGTTTGTTGGTCAGCCGCAACATTTAAATAGACAATTACTTTCAAGAAAACCGACATATTAACATTATTATCAATTGCAATTTTTTACTGAAATACAATTGAAATCCACGCGTCCAATTCCAATGCAAATTTCGGCCAACCCGTCTGCGAAGTAAGAGTATACGAGGTCATCAGTTTATGCATTGAACCGATAGTGAGATTGTACAGACCCCTATTACTGAATGCATACAATATTATAATAATGTTAGAAGACTAACAAAAATGTATTATGTATATCAAAAATAGATCAAACTTTTAAAAATAATTAGTAGTAATTTGATAAGTTGCTTTCAGCTCAGTCATCTTAAATTTTTAAACTGATGACTATGTATTCCGGTCTTCAGCGTCCCTGTCGCAGCGTTTAATGTATTTGATTCTCACTCTTTATCATTAACTTATATGCGTTGTAATATGCACCTTATAGACGGGCCTGTTTGGCTTCGTATTCGTAAATGTGGGATTCCCATTGTTCTTTATAGAAAGTGCAACTCATGAACTCCGATCACGACAAGCATTCTAATTACTTCACCAGTTTCAAAACCTATCTTGTTTAAGTAATAAAATAAAATAAAATTTGTTATTATTTAATTTGATGTGTCTATCTATATAGGTGCATAAAAAAGGTATTACTTATAAACTTTTTAAAGACCCCCATTCTTTTGTGTACATGTGTGTAATTCACGAATGTGTTCAATATAATAAATGTACATACCGTTTAAAAATATATTATTCAAAATATTCTCATTGAAAACCGTATATGAACGTGCCTTTTTTATAAACATACTTATCCATATAAAGTGAGCTATAAAAAAACTGGTACTCGATACGGAAGTAAAAAAACCAAAATTGCCATTAATCTTTTAAGTTATTGAGGACATGTTAACTAAATTTTGCGATCATTATATTGTTATTTTAAAAACTATTGTAGTGACGTCATCGTTCAGATAAATCCTCATAATATGATAACGTATGTGCGACATTGACTGACTGACTCCAGCTGTCAATAACGCTCATTTGTTTTGGTAGTGCGTAACGAACGACCTTCCAATAGCCTTACAAGTAAGTTAAGCTGTTACAGGATAAGCGACACTTAATGTGTTTATTCTATTTCCGATATAATTTTTACATAACTTGTACTAAGTAATAACCGAAAGCAAGCCAAGGCAGGTTTGCTTAAACAAAACACCATCTAAACAGGTGTTATTATCTTTTTTATTTTTATGCAATATAAACTCTCGTTTAGCATTTTCAACCTGAGGTAATATCAAGGTAAAGTAATCACCTGGGGTGTGACGCTTGTACGCACCCGAACAAACGCCAACAACCTTGCAAGGTCGTATTTACCCTCCCTCTATTTGAAAATGATTTAATTGTTTCTTTACTATACTTATTAAGTAATCTTTTGCTTATATTTTTTTGCAGATACTTATATTGACTGCCTAATTGGATTAGCATTGAATAAAAATATATGAGACATAGACTAATATTATTAAAACTTCCCATTTCAAGTAATCTTTCTAATTAATGTATAGGTATTATATGTAAGTTAATTAAGGTGTATGCCCATCTGTATAGTATACACTAAAGACTTTAAATGGTTTGGTCGAAGTGAATATAACATAATTTTATAAAAAATATTTTTAAATTGTATTATCGTTAGCATTAAATGTAATCTTATTATTAATTTGCAAATAAATTGAGTTCTACGCAAAATGCTTCTCGTTTAAACAAAGAAGTGGCAATACAAACAGTATGACAGTTGAACACTGCGGCGGACCTGTCCTTGTCCAATCTATTGTGTTACTTCGAATATAAATGCTGAATGGCAACGGCTGTCGGCTCCCCGTCAGACATATATAAAGTATATTAAATGGTATCTTGAACAACTGTGAAATTATATTTAATGCATGTTCTGTAATAATAATTATCCACATAACGCGCCATGCGCATAATTCCGTATCAAAACACATCATTTTATGCAAAAATGATTTATCGTTAGTGTTTTCTACTACTTATTATCGGCAAGCTAAGTCATGTTTGTTATTAGTATAAGTAATATTTTAAAATTGGAAAATGTATAAATAATAAGTAATAAATAACAATTTACTTGTGCTTTTTCAACCTAAATTATTAAATTTAGTGTTCTTAAAATTATATAATATGATAATTTATTAAATTAAATATTAATAAAAAAAATTTCATCAATTTATTAGTATCGACAATCACAAAACAAATAAACAAACAAGGTAGTTTAGAACTGGCGCGGCGTTATTAAATTATAACTCTCTCATCTCTCTCGTTCTAATTAAAGAAGATTCCATAAATCATTATCTCATTTCTATAACGATTCATACATTTTTTTGTACTAAAATACTACTGACAAGATATACAACATTTCAAATTAAGTGATCCAAAATATGCAAATGTATTGTATAACAAATAGTAAGTACTAAGTACATAAAATACAAAAGTAATTCATGAACTTTATTTAATTAATTAAAATAGTCTCTATGTCTTACTGAATGAACTATTATGACGAGAGCACGGAAGGTAGATTTCACTGGAGCTCATGCTCGACCGAGCTGCTGCCGCAACTCTTGCGCAAGCGCTTGCGTTAGTAAATACTTAGCGCGCTCTCTTTACATATAGGTACTTAAAGTTCCCTTTGGAAAATCAAATCCTGTTTTCATACTTCATATGTGTATTGTTATTAACGTCAATTAATTTTGACTTTAATGTACTTCTTCCGCATTATTATATTGTTTTATTGTCTGTTAGACTGATAAGATTATGAAACGTAGAATTTGTGTAGCAAGCGGATTTTAGTTACTTCTTAGCACCCACTATTATCCATTATTGTATATTAAGAATGAAATGGTGTCGGTAAATGCGATTTGATATCTGTAGTTAATAGTTTTTTATAATTTGTATAAAGTAAAACCAGAAATAGGTCAAAAACGATAACTACGATGCGAAGGCAAGACTATGGCATTGACACAAGTGACGTTGTCACTATCCCGTTGCAAAATCAACGAGGCCGCCACTTTTGCAATTATATGTTATTTGTTTACATAACCATCGGCAAATATTAATTATTATTAAAATTATTAAAGGTAAATTAAGTAAAAAAATATTTTTTTTCCTTTTAAGTCTAATATTAGTATTGTGGCTTTTAAAGGGAAACAATTTAAATAAATTTATTATTTTCATATAAAATATTTATATTATAAGTTTGGATAATAATAGATTATATGTAATAACATGGTTTTTTTTTAATTTGATGATTATTAATATGTTAAATATTAAATTAAACAATGTTTTACGAATATTTCGCCTATAATTTGGTTATCGTAGTCAAGTTTGGAACCCGACGTTTTTATCACTATAATGGTCGATATGCGGATCCGCAACCAAATTTAAATTAAAATTTTGACGAGCCCAAAATCATATTATATTATATCAAGACAACACGAAAAAATTCATAATTCGTAATATTTACAAATTATCTATCAAATTTAATGTGTACACCAAAAAGTAGGTACATCTTTGGGTGATTCAAGAAACAGGTTTGACGAATCATAAAGTAACATTATATATATATATATATATATATATATATATATATATATATATATATATAATATATATATATATATATATATATATATATATATATATATATATATATATATATAATATAGCTTAAATTTTAGATTGCGCTAATGTAAACAGTTGTGAGGAGCGAAGTTTGTTTAAAATTCTTCACGACTATAATCCACATTGCATACTATACATTATAAAATGCTCCTACGGTAACCATTTGACTGTGGACGCGCTGATGATATGCGCTAAGTGAATAAGTGAATTAATAAAAATTAGGTCTGACCAAGTGGGTCAAGATTACTTTGAGCGTGTAAATAAATAACAAAGACTCAGACTCGTAAATCGTATTCTGCTGATATCTTACACATTTGGTTATTGACTTTTGCTGATTATGCTGTATTAGTCGCATACATCGCATATAATGAAAAATATTTAAAAAAAAATTCTGTGTTTTTTTTTTTAATATTTTTGATTTATTATTTTATAAAAACTATATCGTATATAATATAAGATTTAGGATTTAAAATAGTTAAAAATATATTGATATGTATCTGTTGTACAAAATAAAATTAATTGAATGTATCTAGTGACTAATCACTCCTTTAACCGTTTGCGTCGCTTTACATGTCATGTGGTAAAAAGTCACTGTAACGTTCTATAATATAAAACTATGGGATCAACAGCGTTTACACTCGGCATCCGCATGTATTATAATTTTAATATTAGGTATGTTATTATACAGCCTAATAAATATTTTTATATTATAATCGAATAAAACTCGCTATGCTGGTCAACTATTGGAGCATCGAGTATTTTTAACAGATGATAAGGTACAGATCCGCGTTGTCGTGCGGCCACTGATGCGGAAGCGTAAACTGACCCACTTAGCTGATGTAAATGTTAATTATGTTCTTTCAACATTTTTATTAGTATTTAGCATGTAATTGATTTTATAAGTGTACATTAAACTGATCGTCTCCTAAGCTAAATTATAAGTTACAGTTTAGAAGTTTTCACATAATTGGACAGTCATTAAATTTAAGCATTAAAATATGTAGTAGTACAAAAGCAAATTAAAAGCCAAGCTTTTTTAAACATATAATTATTAGCATCAGCAATTGGATGTAATCCTTGATATCTGCTATTAGTAAATACTTTAAAGTTTAGTAACCAATGGTTAATATCTAGTATTATTATCTGTATATATTACAATTTTTTATAAGGTTTTATTACTTGTTTTTTTATTTTATTTTGCCTTCATATTTTCAGTCTACACATGTTTTGTATAATGTAAATAAGAGACAAAATAAAAGTTTTACTATTTCATTAATTAGAAAGTATATGGGGTTTGGTATCACTGTACTGCTGAATATTCTATTTTCAAATATGTAGTGATATGAAAGTATGTATTATTATACTGTTCAAGTATAATAGTAAAATTAAACATTACATGTTATCAATAAATCAGATTACTTAATTATATAGATAGAATGTAGTGTAATAAATATACATAAGTTTTGAGACCTTTGCATAAAGTTGCTTTGCCAAGTTATAAAGGTCATCAGTGTTATGCGAGCTTGCTTTATGAAAAGTTTACTTTAGCTAATATGTAAAGACAAATACATCAATGTATGGTTTTTTAACTGTCATACACGATATCCTATTTATTGTTTTTGCTCTATAATTATGAATATTAAGACTAGGTAGGACTAGCAGCTTTATTACAAAATGTTATACTATAGGGGAATTTTGGCTTATAATGTCAAAATTATTAACAAACAGGAAATGTTGTAATATATTTAAATGATTTTATTCTTGCAGAAATCCTTAAGACAACTAGTTGAGTACTTCTGTTAGTATTCTCTCTTAACATATTATCTGTTTGTTAATTTAGAGTATTTTTTTGTAAAATAAGTATTTTTTCTCAAATTTTTTTCCTCTTTCTTGTAATTTTTCCATTCTCCTTGTCCCTAAAAATGCACTACATCACAGTTTCTATTAAATATTGTTCAGTAACTATATAACCATATGCACTAAGATTGAAGTACTCAACATTAATTTTATTAAAGTTAATAATAAAATATATTAAAACATCATAATTATTTATAGTATTCAGATTACAATGCTATATTAGCAATTAGAACATATGCTGAAATATAACTGGTTCAGTGTGAGTGAATGGTCACCATATGCAATATGTCAATTTAGAGAGCTATGACCTTAACTTTAATATAATTTATATGTACTAAGAATTGAGATCTAGACACTTTCTAAATCTAAGTTCTTAAACAGACTACCTGTGGTATTTAAAATAGATCAAAGTAAAAATAACATGTAATAATCGTGTATTTACAAAAGGTAGTACTTATACTGTATTCATTTTTTTTATGATGACAAAGGAATTTCAAAACTGTGTGTACTAATTTGTAAGATAGTTTTGACATTTAAAGGACAGTGCTACTTTTCGTGCTACAGTTATCAGTAAATCGTAAGTGGCACTAAAAGAACTAAATAGCTTAAATTAATTAAGTCAGGTAAGATATCGTGCCTGTTTAAGCAATAAAACCATTAAATTCCATTTTATATGATTGATTTAGTAATCGATATTATTAAGCAAAAAGTATTCATGCTTGTGATATATTTTATACTTACAATTATTGTTGTATAGGTGGATTCTCTCCTGTAAAATGCGCACGGATGAGAAAACCAAGTCTCTTTGTGAAAAGTAAAAGGGCACCAAAAAAATTAATGGCACTTAATAACGTCAACTAGTAGTCTATATTTAAAAGGAAAGTATATAAATGTGTATAGAGATACTGTTTCCTTATAGTTTTATACAAAATTTGTCAACAAAATTAAAATTTTGATAGAACCAACACCACAAATCACAATGTATAATCTCACTGACTGTCGACTTTTCTTTAGTCTCTGGTAAAGAACAAGCGTGAAGTTAGCACCAAGTTTAAAGCAAAACAATCTGTGAACAGCTGTTTGAAGGTGGACTACGGCGACCTCTGTTAAGAAAAAATTGTTCACAATCTTGTTATCGCCACTAGATGCTGCTAGTTTTCTTATGAGAGCCATCTAGGGACGAATAATGAGAGTATTTTAGAAAGTTAGCTTGTGTTTAAAAGTGTTTTGGTATAGTATATTTTATATAATGCAAAAGATGGCGTATAATCTAATATTTATAATTTTTTTCTAATTAAATAAGTTAGTTCGTAAATTTAATATTCATATTGATAAATATATAATCTTAAAATATATTTAATGTAATTATAGAGTTGAGAAAATTGAGTTGAGTTTTTGAAGAAATTATTTAATTGCTTTATATATTTTAATATATTAGTATTAGTAGAATTTGAACTAAGCATCTTGGGTTTCTCAAGACCACAGCGAACCCCATTAAAAAAACTGGCTATTGAGATATCGTATAAAATTTCATTAAAAAATGATACAAAAAAGCTAGATAGATATATTTAGCATTATATGGAATAAATAAGGTATTTTATTGCCTCTTTGGACGAGTGGTCGCAACCGTTTGAGGAACCCAGATCTGTAAACTATGAAAAACAGTTTAGGAAAAAAGGAAGAAATGTAATGTGTTTATTTGTGTATATATGTAAAATTCGTGTTTTGAATGACAGACACCGTACAGCCAAAATTATAAGGCTGTATTTTGGTATGTACACATTCCTCGGAAAGACAATGGGATTTTACATTTTATAGTCCAAACTAGGGACGATAGATCAGAAAATTCATGCAAACTAAGCTGCAGGCGACATTTCGTATAATATAAAACTATATTTTATTTCTTTTTGTTTGTACACACTGACATCTGTAATTATTGGACGGATTTAAACCCTTTTTTGTGTTGTACCTATGGCTATTAAGCCTCAGCGCAATATAGTTTATAAATTATATTGTAGACTAGGACACCCCATGAAGGATTAGAGTAATATTACAGATTAGTATAATTAATAGTTCAACTACACTATAAGAAATAATTAACAAAGTAAATAAATCGTCAATTTGCGTCACCATAGCTCAGTTCATAAGTGTGTGCGTGTTAACGCAATGGATCCACTCGAGGGGGTTATTATTTTAATTAACTGTTAACTTTATACTTTTTCCCGCATAGAAAAGTAGGTAGAAAGAACCTACTGTCAAGACATTCTATTCTCCACTTTCTGCCAATCCCAGGCATTGTTGCCCAGGCATTGATCCCAGGCCAGTTTGAGGCCATCGCATCGTGGCGCAGTGTGACAGCGTCTGATTGTATACGGGATGTTTCTGGCTTCATCTCAGACTCGGGGGAATAATTATTTTTAAATTATTTTCATCTATCCACGCTGGTTATGAAAACACACACAATATCTCGGATTCGGTTGGATTTAATTACAAATTAATTTAAATAATAATTAATTGATTATTGCCTAAATGATTTCTCCTGTCTGGGAGACAAAGTGCGACTTTGAAATCTCCCAGTCCTTAATTTACACCCAATCTAAAACACACAACTATAAACAATAATTAAGGCATCTAAACAACACCGTATGCATATATAAAACAGGTACTATTTATATGCTTTTGCTATTTCTTAACAAACATATATGTTTTATTCTTGCCACGTTAAAAAAATAAATCTTTTGGGAAATGAATTTGGCATTTTAGCTTGATTTGTAACACTACGGCGTGAGTGTCGTCTTATTTGTAGTCTACGGTGCGTGCGGCGTTCGTAAGGCGCAAACTGTAACAGCCTTATGTCACTTAGACCACGCGATTTGACGTAATTAGACGTTACATGAACAGACTACACGAACCTCGTTCGTTCGCGGTGCGCCTGACCGTAACTTGAACAGGCTCGTTGAAAAACTATGAGTGATTATTGTGTAAGGGATTTTCCTTACAATGCTAATAGCATTGTACGTAAACGGTAATTGTTATGAACGAATTAATATTTGTTTATTAATCAGTATCAATAGATTACTATGATAATTGTAACTCACCCGCCACCACACAGGTTGGCTGGATGAGATCTCTTCCAGAGATTGTTTTTTATTTTATTTATTTATTTGATCCACCAACATTTGTTTACACGGTACATACATAAAAAAAAGAAACATAGTAAACGGAACTTAATCTAAGTGTAACAAACACTTACAGGCGGATACAGCATGCAAGAAAGAAAAAAACATAATGAGCTCCTAAGGCGAGCTTCAGCAAAACAAACCAAACAATTGGTCCCTAATGAAATAAAAGACAATTCTTCAGGATAATACATACATTTTTAAGATGATTGGAGTTTATTTAACAAGAGTCGAATTTTGTTTCGTCGAATCAACGTTACTATCTAGTAGGTCACTGTACTCATTAACCAACCTGCAGGGCCTAGGAACTGGAGAGTTTGATCCAAACACTGTTTTTCGAGGTGGTGGGCAAAGGGGAGTGATTTTACTACGTGGGAGCCTCATTGGTACACGTATATTGGTACACGTGCAGTCCACCTTTGTTTACCTACCTATAAAACTTTATTGATTTTACTTTTTGTATAATTTTTAAAATACAATAATGAATATAATTAATAATAAATAATTAAGTAATAATGGATAATTAAGTAACCATACGTACCTATTCATAAACACTAAAAGGGTATAATATTTTAAAATTGTAAAATAGCAGTATAATATGTATAATCTACAAGTGCATATGTTTATAAAGAAATACAAAAAGTTATTATATAGCTTATTGCTATATTGAGTCATACATGACGTCTCCACTGAAATTTTCCGTATACTCGCTTATTTCCGTTTATCTCAAGTAAGTTTACACCAAAAGTAATTGCGTATAATGAAATGGCAAAAAAACATATGAAGGTAGCCCAAGTCTTCCTTATTAATTTTGTCTGGAATTTTTATTATATTATATTTTTAAAAGTACATAATAGGTGAAATATCCTAAGAAGGAAATTTAAATTAAACTTGAATTGGTAGTATAAGAATACTTAAAAAACGAAGATAAAAGAAAAAACGTCAAATGGAACATACAAGACATACGTTTGCACATTATGTCCTATTAGACATTCGTTGCTCATTGATACTTATGATGTAGGCATCCGCGAAGTATGCAAGATAATATGCAGGTAATATAAATTTTAGAGTTTAATGGAAATCAACATATACATAGTATTTATTGAGAACGCAGTACATTTATCTTACTCTTAAGCGTAGAATATAGAAGCGTGCTTGTTATTTCGAAATATAGCTGACACGAGAGTCCATCTATTTGAACAATATACAAATAGCCTAGGAGGTCATCAAATAGTGACGAATATTTATTAAAGGGCTCTATAATTACCAATATTAGTAACTTTATAAATATTGTATGAAAATTTGTGCGATTTATAAAAGACAAGATTTCAAATATTGTTCGCATAATTTTTATAGCGAATTTCAATATGAATATCAATCAATACTAGACTATATGTTGTCTTAGTAACATGTATGTCACTTTATACAAAAGTGAAACTGTACAGTATGTTAGTGTAAGTATTTTATAAATTTAATATATTTGTAATGCGTAATATTAATCAAAACTTTAACTGTGGCAAATTTCATGATTTTCCTTCATGTTTAATTCGAGCCACGATGATATAAAAGGTTAGCCTATACGCACTTTATTTTTGGTACTGCAAAAAATATGGAGGTGTCAATATCTCTATGAAAAGTCGTATTTGCACTAGAATTCGGAAAATACCCATTATATCATTTTTAGGCCAAGGTGTTTTCAATCTATTTTCAAAGTCGAATAACGAAGTGACGACTGCACCGCAGTTGATATGTGCTTTATTGAATCTCTATATTTGTAGGTTGCAGTTCCACTGGAAAAAAAAATATTTAATTTAAAATTAAAAAAAAATACTTAATTTAAAATTAAAAAAAAATACTTAATTTAAAATAAAAAAAAATACTTAATTAAAAAAAAATAATAAACACTTGAAATATTAGGCATTAAAAATAAAGTTGAAGGTATCGTGGCGATGTGACATCGCGTCACTGTAATTGCGATTGGTTGTGGGTTTGATTTCCACTTTGTGGAATGATCATATTTTAAATATTTTAATTTCTCCGCTCTCGTAACACAAAGCACACCGTTAAAGTGTGTCACTAAAAACTTTCTCAAATTCGGGAAAATAGTGGCTAACGGAATGTTTTGATAATAGGTTCTCTCTCCCTGACTAAACTGCTATACGGAGAAAAGAGTGAAGCTGCAAAAAAATTAAGTAGTTTGACCTAATTCAGATTATTTCTTTGATGTGTTATAGTGCAAGCACAAAATTGCACTATTGGTAATAATCATTACTGCAATAAAATAAATATTAACTAAATATGAAATGGAGTTTTATCTCCATTATTGTAAATGTTTCATCGTACACTTTTTACTATGTTAAACGGTATTGAGATATGGTATCTCCACTGAGAGGTCGAGGGCGTTTACGGCAACCCTACAATTATAAAATTACTTTGAACAGTTTCCGACTCGCCGAATTAAGGTCGCCTGGTCCTCGCACGCAATTGCATATTGCATTCGAACCCTGCACAAGCTGACCAAGTATTTAAATGAGCACCTGGAAATATTTTGTTGTATCTTTATTTACAATGCGTTAACTTGGTTCAACTACGTTTTCCTTGAACTATGCGCAACGCCTAGCGTGCATTGACCATCTGCCCTACCACGACGCATCACATTTACTATCTATAAAAGAATTCGATAGCTCTTCATTGACATCTGTGAGTTAGTGATCGCTGCAGTGCTGTGTTGTGTTCAAACAAAGCTACCAAGGTACACCGCGTCCTTTACCGTACTTAGTATTCCAAACATATTCTTTTTGATGATTTACGAGTGATATTACTCACTTCGCTTTCAATGTACAATTGTTTTCATATAACTATGCACCTATGAAGCATATTGAAATATACTAATGAGATGAATGTATCTATCGTTGTTATATCTTTTGTTATTAGTATTATGCGTGGGCTAATTAGTAAATTTTATTCTATTTGTAATATTTCTATATATATACAAATCAACCCCATTTCTCTATTATTGAGATAATTAGAGCATTGAAGGTAACAGTAAGAATTGAATTTATATATATTTTAATGCAATGAAAGTATTTCAATACATAGCGAGGAAGGTACTTAGTTTCTTTGTACGTGCTCTGCTCTTTAGTTAAAGAGATGTTTAAAGGAAAACCAAATAGAAATGTCTCAATTTTCACGGAAATGCTTCCGTGCAACGTTTGCTTCAACCTTTAGAAATGTCGTATCGAAATATGTTCGCTTTCCTCCTTCAAACTGAAATAGTATTAATCAGGACTATACAGCCAGTGTACGAGTATAGTGTGCACATAAATAAATATTCATTGTATATTTTTAAGATAAATTAATAACTATTGCGATTAAGGTACCTATAGGTGTAATTATAATTTACGCAAAATATCAAGACTTGCTAATATAATTACATAATACAATACATCGTTAATTATAGAATTAAAAAGTGGAAAATCATCAATTTTGTTTGTCTTAAAAATGGTGACAAGGTTAACTGTCTATTTTGTTTGAGAAATAAATAATGTAGGTAGCTTTTGTTTAGTTACTCTACTTAGAGCCTGGAGGCTGTGTGTAGTCTATGACCTTCATCAAGTGATTGTCACTTATTGTGCTAGACTAATAAACTTTACTTACATGATTAACTTTAAATAATAGAAGTTTCGTAAATGCTAAACTGTGTATAACGTTTTTACGTAGAAGAAGGAGCTCTTTAGCTATTTCTTGTTTCAAATAACATATAAGGTTACATAAAGGGTTGGGTACTTTGCAATATTGTTTTATATGATTACGTTACTCATATATCTGTTACTCAAATATTCTCGTTACCAATTATATATTACTACTAGCGACCTGCTCGTGGCTTAGTTTGCTTTATCTACACGGCTGAACTATTTTGTCTTTTCGCCCGCCCGCGTTCTCACTTAAATCACAAACTTTGCTTAAATTTATAATTAAAATAGTTGTTACTTTTTAATAACTGATTGAAATATAATAAACATTTAATTTTATGGTAAGCTTACAACAATACAATAGGCAAAACTGCATTTAAATCGGTTAAGCCGTGTGTGAGATAAGCGTGCACAAACACACAGACAAAGAGATAAATAGAGAAGAACTTTAAAACTTATTGTTTTGGGTTGTATTATATTGATAAATGTCCCTGTAGTATTTTCTTTGTTTATCTTCCATGTACAGACAGCGATCTGTTACATTTTTATTATATGTATAAATGTTTGTATTAAATAATCATATATATAAGTATATGAATGCGGCAGGATATGATTTGCGGCATTTTATATAGTAAATAAATCAGTTCGTTCAGTCGTGTGCACCACCATATATAAGTATACAATTTGTAAACCTGTCTGCTCCATATTAAATCATCCCTGGCGCCTTGCTGTTACATACGTACCTATGAATATTTTGTATTCAGTACAATTCTACATGTGAATTTCTTCAACATTAGTACTGAATTTTGAGACGTACGTGGAATTTAAAAACACTTGAAATCATATTTGCTTGTGAAAATTTAAATGTTCATGTTTTTATATGTTTTATAGTAATAGTTTGCCGTTTTGTTTTTGTCAAAGTAGCTGCTAATTAATAACTGTTAAGCTAAGCTAAGCTAATGGTATGTAATTGATTTTTTTTAGGATAACAAATATGCAGTCCTCAACTATCATTGTTCTGGCTTGTCTCGTAGCCCTGGTTGCAGCGAGCGTGCATTACGAATATCCAGACAATACGCAAGATGTACAAAATGTCCACGAGTCACTGTATGAAACACCAGTGCACGAAAGGAGCGCAAGAACAAAAAGAGGTCTGCTGCTTCTCAAGAAAAAACTTATCCTTGGTAAGTTCTTTGATAAATTATTCACGCTATTAGAAATTCCAATCAAGCTGTATATTTTTATAAAACGACATCCTCATTTTTATATTAAAAAACTAATATTTTGTTTTGATAGGTAGATAAAGTTTCAAATATCATCCCACATCTCCAACGTTACCACCATATTTTGGCTATTTTAGACATTGTGTGTTATGTAGTGCCAATTCCAACGGTGTGCTTTACAAATACTCGTAGACTAAAGAGACTTAAATGTAAATTTTTCCCGCGTGGCGATCAAACTAACGACCGTCGCGTTTACAAACACTCAGTTACGCCAAAATTGCGCTAATATATATTTGAAATTATATTTTTACGATAAAACAGTGCCTTTATGTGATGCTTTTAGGTTTTAAGTGCTTAAGTGAGTAATTTTACCTAGTAGATATGGCTTTATGAGTTTCATTAACTGGGTTAAATAAACTATGTGTAAAATGAGAAGTTGACGAAATCGTATGAAGTTTAACTTAAATATGGAAATCTCGACCTCATTTAATATCATTGTGAATTTGTGAGTAGCCGCGACTTTGTTCGCGAGAATGACGAAACATTACAATGACTTTTTGTTTCAGCATGAAGTGCTGTATTAAAATTATACGGTGTTAAAATCTTTTGATAAACTTGATTGATATTATTTAAATCTTATGTAAAGACTATATAAGAATTTTATTAAATCAAAATACGCACTATAATCCTTTGAACCTAATTTAGCGGTTTTTGTTTGATGCATATACAAACAAGGATTTAATATTTCATATTATTTAATATTTTCTTTCTTCTTCTCACTGGTGAAAACAGGTGTTAATTTATGGGAAAATTTTACAAATATAATTATATGCATTACTTCAAAAATATTAGTTAAGATAATTACATTGGCCATTACCTAATTTAGGTACTATTTAAGGTACGTATGCGGTGATTAGTATCACGATCGCTCGCCTTGCACATACTTTATCATCATTTTGTAGCGGTGTTATTGTAAAACTATGATATGTCCTTAGATATGCATTAAAATTAAATAATGAAAAGAATGTTAAGGGTTTTGGTTCAAATTAAATACTTGTAATGCATATTTTTTTTGGAATAAGGATTAATATTATGTTAATATAGACATATGCTTCAGCGTACTTTTTTTTAGAACTTCTAGAGGTGAATAATTCTATCGTATAAGATTTTTACTAAACTTTAACTGTTTAAGCTGCGTAAGCAATGGAAGCTGTCATAGAAGGATTTTTCCGTTTTTGCGGTATTTTTCATTGCTGCTTCGTTCCTATTGATAACAGCGTGATATTATACAGCCCATCGATGAATGTACTATCCATAAAAAAATATGTTTTGAATTCGAAACAGTACTTTCTGAGGTTAGCGCGTTCAACCAAACAAACAGACTCTACAGCTTTTTACATTATAAATAATAAATAAAAATATATATCTGCATCGTTTACGGTTGGAAATCATTAAACTTTTAATTTTATGATGAATTCCGATTTTAGATACAAAAGAAAATTCAAGACTATTCGAACATGTTGATTTGGTATGAGATAAAAATATATTGAAGTTTAATTATAGTTCATATTAATTACTGAATTATTAAAATTTAATACAATGTAGTAGAGCTCCTGAGTGTTTTATTTCTCTCTTGACTTGTCTAGATATAATGCATGACGCATTCAAGCATCAAGCTACAATGAATGATCTCTTTAATAATTCAAAGTTTATGAAATAAACTTTATTTTCAACGAATTGATTAGAACCCCCATAGTAGCGCAGTTTGACAGCGTCTGACTGTAAATGCAATTTGTTGTCGGTTCGATACAGACCCGGGTAATATTATTTGAATTATTTCCTGTATATATTATTCTCCGCTCTGGGAAGACCCAACATGCAATGTCTCGAAAGTGGAGAACAGCGTGTCATGACACTAGGTTCTTTTTGAATACCCTGCTATGTGGTACAAGGCGTAAACGTGAAGCTTGACAAATAAAAGTAATTAACAACGTTCTATAGTTTTATATGTGTAGTTTATAGTGTTTCTGTTATAGACCAAGACTGGTAATAATGATTATACGAAGTTTTTTATTTTACCATAACCATGTTATAGGTTAAATAATTTACGACAGAAATATTATACGTATAAGTAATCTTACTGTAACCTATTCAGTCTGAAAATAATTTTAGTGGATAGAAAAAACTATTTTAACTAATATGTATATAAAGCTATAATAATAATAATAATAATATAAGAATAATTTTATACCAAAATGAACAAAGTCAATTTCTAATAAAAGAAAATATATAAAAAAAATTAATACATTACAGGTGCTTTAGGTTTGAAAGCAGTGAAAGTGGGCGCTGTAGGCGCCGGAGTGGTGGGCGCGTTAGCACTTAAGAAAAAACAGTCAGTACCCAGAAAAGTCATTATTCAAACTGACCCACGGTAAAGGCTAACAAATTAACCAACTTATATATTTATGACATAATATTTTTTAATTTTAAATGTAACCTAATCATATACTAAAATTATAAACAGACATAATTGCTTATTATTTATATATTACTTTTATTATTAATGTGTATTGGTATATTAAATAACATCTCGTAGCATTTATTTTATATATTTAGCTTATATATTTTATCTTGGCTTTATTTATATTACAGTCATGCGCCAAAATACGTCGAAGTTGAGAGGTAAGTTTTTAAACTTTTTTATTTTATAATAGCGACCCACTCGCTACTTCGCCTGCGTAAACTACATGACGTTATAACGTTTTTTCGGCCCGCCCGCGTTTTCACTTAAATCAGAAAATTTACTTAAATTTAGTTGTTGCCTTTTTATTTATGAGCCGATTGAAATAAAATAAACACACATTTAATGGAGGTTTACCAAAATACAATATCTGAGATCAGCGTGCACAAACGCACACAAACAGAAAAGAAAATTCAAATTCAAAATCATTGTTTTGGGTTCTATTACTATGTAATATAAATAAATGCCCCGAATATTTTTTTTTAATATTTCTTTCTTGTACAGACAGCGATCAGTTACAATTTTATTATATATCTAAATTAATTAGAACAGAATATCTAAAGTATGTTTTTAGATTTGTCCCTTACGGAATAAAAACCATAACCTTCGTTTGTAATTTCAAAATATATGTTCTAATTATTTATATAGCTAAAATTTATTTATAAACCATGGACAACATGAATTTCGTTTGGTTGCCTAATTTTAACTGTCATTTAAATGTCAAATTATGAAACTGACTTTTTTTTATCCGATATGAGATAGAGGTCAGATAGATATTGTAAAGAAATATTTATGCGTCACAGTCTCAGGTTCCCAATGATAATGTAAAGAAAATTAAGAGATGTTTTCGATGATTATTTTAAAATAATTAACAATCGACCGTGACATCATGTAAATTACACTATGCTGAACTCAATGATAATACCCCGTCAACTTTGCAACACGGGCTTCTAACCTTTAAAAAGTCGAATGAATAAATATATAATAGTACCCGTAACTTTTGGGTATTGTGTTTTGCGGCCTAGTCTATTATGCATTATGTTCACATCGTACTAAGAATTTCTGTATATGATTAAATTGACATCTGTCAATTAATTATTTTTATTTTAATGTTTGAATTGAGAACGACATAAATTGAGTTATCTATACAACGTGACATTGGCGAAGTGATTAGTGCTCAACTAGCACGTTTGAATCGCCATAACTGAATAACTGAACTGAACTGACATAATTTGAGACAGAATGTAGATACCTAAAATTTTATCCTAATATTTTCCTTAAACATTTATTAACTTGCATAATAGTAAATCTGAATTTGTTTGACATAATATTTTTGTTAATAATGTAGTTTTAAAGATGACTCAATATTACGTCTTTTTCCGCTATATGCTATAAGGCAAAGTCTTCATATTTTTTATTATGAAGCCTGTCTTATGACTTCTTTTAAATCATATAACGGATTTTAACACGGTTATGTGTTGATTGAGTTATGAAATGAATATTTTTTTTGTATTAAAATAGGAAAAAATAATTTTCTTTTTTAATTCAATTATTGATATAATAAGCAATAATTAAATATATATTGCTGTAAAGAGTACTACAGCCGAGTTATACAACCAACTATTGTCTTAAAAAAATCATGATATTCCGTATTGCACATTATATAATTCCTACAATATAGTAATACATTGATGCATCGTTATAAGATTTATATAAATAATTTTATAAAAATGTAACAAAAACCAAAAGTATATTAAAAAAATTCTAAATGGTTTTGAAATACAAACTTACATAATTTGTATTTCAAAACCATATACTTTTATAACGCGTAAACGCTTCATTTTGTTAAATAAATAGTTTGCTAATTATGCGTCGTTTTAGTAGCTGTTTATTTATGCGGCAAGTTTTACGAAGCAAATTTTGTAATATCTCTATGAATAATTTTTAAATCGTATTATTATGTTTTGACGTCTCGGTAAAACCCAAATTTGATGGGTTTGAAGGAATGCGGATCCCATGTTCACGTGTAAAATGTAACGTTATCAGGTTATTATAATTTCTAACAAAATTATTTGAAACCTCATGGAGATTAATTTGAATTTGTTTTATTTCCTTGCAGCTGGTCCGGTTAAGGTGCCTAAGATTTCCGTCATAGCATACTGTGCGTTAAGAAATCAAGACAGCATCGTTAAATAGTTTTATGAGTAAGTACTTAAAAGCTGAAGCCAATGGATATTTTTAATAGAATGTAGATATCAAGAACAAATACAGGCTCTAGAGTGTCTTAAAATTCAGAGGACGGCCCTCCTGCATATGAAACAAAGTTCCAGAATATGCTCTGCATCATTATTACATATGTCAGTTATGAATGTCATCGTGGTAACAAATTTGAAAAACAATAAATCCTGTAATGAATAGTCCGTAAATTGCCATAAATACAAATTTAATACCTGAAAGCCAGATAAACAGAAATTATATTTTTATATAAAAAAAAATATGTATAAATTGAAATTTCAATACTTATAACCTTATACTCAATTAAAGGTATAGTATAGGTAAGCTATACTAATGTTATAAAAAAGTTTGCAATTGTAATAAAATCTTATGTTTGTTTATTCAATAACGTACAATACCGGCGTTGCTGTTTGTGTTTGTTATAATATTTATAACAAATTCGACTAAAATAAGCTAGTACATATTGTTATTTTTTAAATATATTTTTTAAAATATATCCTGTTTTTTTTTCACCTACTTACGTTATGGTTAAAACACGTAATAATGATACATAAATTTCATGTTATTATTTTCTTAAATTATTTTTTTGGAATTATCTTTTGGGGCGAGGGACAGAATAGTGTGACATAATTATATTAAATTCGTTTCGATGACCGCGCTACACATTTTGGATTCGGAATTTTATTATTATTCCAATATCTAAAAGCACTCTAAAACATAAAATAACTAATTACATCATTCATGGACGCAAAATTGGAATCGAGCTTAAAGATTTGCGTCAAAATTTTAAAGGAAATATTTAACGGTTTTAAATTTGATATGAAAGATATTTTTACAACAATAGTTAGATAGTTAATTTATTCTTATTTGGCTAAAAAATCGAAATCAAAAAAGTCAAAATGGGACATATGACCTTCATTTTAATTTGTTTTCTTTTAAATGATACACGCATTTCCCCGTCAAGATTCGGAGTTTCGATCTTCACTATCCGTCCAAGTTTGAAATATTATCTCTCATCCCCTCCAGACAACCTGGAGATATTAAATATACAATACATAAATAATATATAGATTAATAATTAGAAATACAAAAGTATAAAGACACATATATATATACGTGCATACATACATATTTACATACATATACTATATTATGATTGAATTAAATATTGAAATTGTATTTCTTAAGTAATATTGTTTAATTCTGTATAATTATGTAACGTAAGAAATTTATCTTCTATGTTAAAAATTGTATACCCACTTTTTTATATGATAACAATAAATAAAAAAAAAATAATGTAATTGACACATATTTTTTTATGATATTGTCGTCTTTTTAAGTAGGTGTGTAGGTGTGAATTGTAAAAGACTGTTTAAACAAATTTGTAATGTGTACAGAAAAGCGAATCGTTAAGTCGCCTGATGATCGAACTGCATTTTCTGGAGTAGCAATAAAATTAAATTTATCCTTCAAATAAGAAGGAGCAGTAGGACAACGTATGGAAACCCACTTGAGCTTAAAACGATACTGGAATAAAATTATGATCATATTTGCGGAGGCTGAATATGAATCGGATTGCTAGATTTTGAATTCGCTCAAGTTTGTTAAGTTGGTCCTCCGGTACATTGGCAAAACTTGCATTGGTATAATCAAGAATAGGTAGAATCAGAGAACTTTTGCTAACATAACTTTGGTGAGTATGGGTCGGCTGTAATCGTCGCAATGACTTTAGTGCCAAGAAAGTGTTTTTGCTGATTTGATTAATATGAGCCGACTAAGACAGGGTTTGATCTAAATACACGTCGAAATTCACGAAATTCAAGGTATACAAACACCAATGTATACAACAGCTGGTACATTTAGAAAATCAATCCTACGAATTATAACCGGGTCACCACCGATACTTACCGATAATAATAACCTGAGATATTTGTCAGGGTCTACGTTAATACTGTAAAACCGATTCCATTTCAAGATTGCATCAAGGTCACTTTGGACGTCGCTAATTGCATCTGACACATCTTCATGGTTACATTGTCGGAATATTTGTACCACACCAAGATGAGAATTTCTCATCCAAAAGAATGCATTGTCTTCGCCCCAAATGGATATGTTAAAGGAATATAAAAGTTTTAATAATATGTAATGGTCAACGTTATTAAAAGAATTGCTAAAAGCGTTAAGATGGTAGATTTTTTATTATCCATATATAATATATTTGTTGAGTGGTGACACACAATGTTTTAAGGTAATATATATAATACTATGTCTATTAATAAATTTTCTTATCCCAAAAGTTTAAGATATCCTATAGCACCTACTCCTAGACGAGGACGGTGGAAAACGTTGGCGTAAATAGGAACATCTCAAAATTTTAAGGAATCATTTATAAAAAAAAGTACCCGAATTTGAGATATAGCGCGTTGAGTGGCGGAACTCAACTTCTTTACTCATATGTAGATGATAGATAGATGTCCTGCAACTATATCTATATATTTGACTCTGGTATTACAAAACACAGTGTAAAGTACTATCACCTAAACCGCTATGCTTTTAAAAGATCGCTCGAAAAGATAAATAATTCGTAAAGTTATGGCTTAATATATAATTAAGTTTAATACAATTACTCTAATTATAAAAAAATAATGTGAAAAAGGTATAAAAATAAGTCTATATCAAACAATGTGTTTGAACACAAAACACCCTTAACACTTGTAAAAAGCTTCAACCGTCTTACGGCTGTAAAACTTTGGGAAAACCCTTGTATTTTACGAACTATGACTGTTAAGTATGAGCGCAAAGAAGTCAATTCACTCGACGCGAGTGTATTCTGCTCTTATATTACATTGAAGGCTTAACACGACTTGCAATGTGTAATATGAATAGATTTTTGAACTCAAAGCGGTTATAAAAGTACGTAGGTTATTTGTTTTACTGTTGGGTTATGGTGTATATGAGAGTTGTGGAAAATTACACAAGTGTGCTACACGAGTATGCCTACGGTTGTTTTGTCGGATATTTGTTTGTGACTCTGAAATATATAAATAATTTTAATATTAAAGAGTTTGACTCTTTAGACTCTTTTAAATGAAACTTATATATGCTTTAGTAATATTGTTTGTCATTTATTCTGTTTGTCCAGGCGACTCTTCAAAGCTGAAATTATAATAAAATGTCTTATAATTTTTTAATGCAACTGATTTCTAAGCGCTATGCACATTTTAAAGTGATTGTTATACTGTCTGTCGTATTTAAATGTTGTTAATATCAAAAATCCTTTTTATATTAACAACATTTAACCTAGCAGAAACAAATCTATTCTTTAGGACTAAGGTATACAAGTTACTTCAAGTCGATAACTGATCAGTACTTATTAGATTCATATGTATCAATATATATCAATGTATGAAAATTAAGCAACGCTGTTTTGACCCATTTCCTCTCATCTTGTCTGCTTGAGACTTTTTACAAGTGTCAGAAATTGATGACAATACAGGTCAAAAAAGGTAAGTAACAATAAAAACATACCTAAGTATGGTATATTTTAGTATAAACTAGTTATAAATTAACTACGTCACTTCTTATTAATTAAATGCACGAGTATATTTCTAAAATAAATGTGTCCAAAGGGGAATTTCCTATCGACTTCACGATGATATAGCATAAAAATTTACATAAGATTTGCTTAACTAATAAGATGTTAAAGTGCTAATATATTGTTGTTATCAGATGAAAAAAGTTAAGCGCTCAAGCCCAAGATATTAATTCTGATAGAATAATATATTTATTTATAAAAAATATATTTTTAAAGTGTTATTCACAAAGAAAAATGTATTATGCGTTGTATTGTGGTATAGTTAGGTTAGGTTGGTTAACAACAAATACAAGCTGTAGCTCTAGTAAGCGTAGTTTTGACGCAGCTGGATGTAGAACGCATGGCTTAGCGGTCAGAGCGCTTGAACGGTTTTCAAGAGACGCGGGTTCAAATCCCGCTGCGTTCAAATTTTTATACGTTTTCTAAATATGTCTTTTTTAAATCTTAACAATGTCACTACATAAAAAAAAATGTATCAAAAGCCACTCATACCAATATAATACAAAAACTTATACACAATAATTTAAACATATAGTTTATAATGGCTTTATATTAAATTATTAATCTGACAGCTTATATTAAAGTTTGTGAATAGTAAGATATTTTTTGGAAAGTATTGTTATTATTGGACATTACACTTTTTAAAATAATATATTTCCACTAATTGTAAAGGAATTCGAAGGCTTAAGGCCATTACAAGTTTGTCCATATCCAGTAAAATTAAGTGCGAATGTTGACCGTGATGATAGAGAAGGTGTTTACGTAGACCTTGTTTCCGTGAGGGGTCATTGACTTATCTGCACGTGAATTGACATGAAAAATAACTTAATGCATGGTGTAAATAGAAACATGGTAATACAGGAATGTAGATTAAATAGATTAGAAGCTTTTTATAGGTATTTTTAAATTATTACAATATTTTTAAACATTCTTAAAATATTAATTTTATTTATACTTTTATTCCATATATTCGATTAGTCCCAAATTTTTCATGAATTAATGGATATTGTATGGAATGTGTAAACGTATTACGCAATACTGTGCTTTGATTTATCCAAACGAAGAAATAAGAAGATAAGAACCTAGATACTTTTAAATTTTGCTATAATAACGTAATTTTATACTTAATATGTTATTTTATCTGTTATATTGACTGTATGTCGATATATGTATATTATAATGGAAAATAGCAGAAAGACATCTTACCAAGGTCCATTTAATTTAATATTTATGACTTTATAAATATAAAGTATAAATTTCACAGCAAGTTAATGATATGATTGATGAAAATATAAGCAGTAATAATTGAGGTAAAGTAACCTCACTTTTTATTCAATAAAATTGTAAACAGTAAAGTTCATGTCAATTAGCTTAAGGCTTACTCGCCTTTTGTCCGTTGCATTGTTCGCTCATTATTATTGTTAGTCACCGTCAAAGCACCTATAATTTATACCGTTGTAACATGAATGCTGTGTGTTTTAACAGTGAAAGAATTCAATTTTATTTTTATGTACTTGTATTTACTGAATTTTGTTTTTAGTGACTTACGGATATTTTTTTCTTTTTCCCCCTGAGATATGCAATTTATCCAGACCATCCAAACGCCGGCAATTTTGTCCTTACGTCAACTAGTAGTGTTGGAGATAAATGGCAACATTGGTACACAAACAAACACACACACAAATGTCCTCTCACCCCAAACGCATATACTGTAAAACTGATAAAAAAGTATATTTAAAAGTAATAATTGTTATAAAAGTCTGTATTCCGCTAATTTACCGTTATTGAATGTAATACGATGGCATCTTGGGAGAAAAACAAATTAAATCGTTGTACACTTATTATAGTATATTCTTGTAAAGTACAGTATTATAGAGATATTTTCTTAAATATCTCAACGGCCAAAACGAAGTCATTTTAAAATATATGCAGGTAATTTAATAAATACTTCCTAGATTTGTATAATAAAGTCTTAACTTAAGATAACTTTTACGCTTTTGTATGATTAAGAATTTTTTAAAGAGTATTCATTCAGTCTTTAGTACATTTATTTTATGTTTGACGAGTACTACGTTACTTGTTAGTGCACATTTAGAAGTAGCAGACAGGTGGCAAACATAGTATTTCTCGAAGCTTATGAAAAATGTCTATTATAAGAATCTTCGCTGAGATGTTGCCTATCGCCTCCATCTGAGGCCCCGCATGAGACGCAAACACTTTAACGTAACTAAACAACTGGCAAACCATAAATATGTACTTTAAAAGAATAGTTTATTTTGAATTCCATTCAATCACATTTCTGTTTAATCTATAGATATTCTAACTTTATATTTTACGCACCTACTAGAATTGAAATTATTAAACACAGAAAATTTTATTATACGGTTATTTGAATATTTTAGAAGGATGTTCTTTCCTTAGTAAGTTACTTAATATACTGAATGCTCCAATCCTATTATTTATTTGTTGAAAAAGAATGACGAAAACAAGTATAATTATAATTTTACTAATGCTTGTTTTTTATTTTTATTATTTTATTTACTATATTCAAATTGACGTGATATTTTTATTTTAATTTCAGATTTCATTTAATATTTTGACAATTCGCACACATTTTATTTGCTCTGGGTTTTCCATCTTAATTCACATCGACTTTGTTGGGGAAGCAAAGCGACAAAAGGCGTTCTTTTGGTATTAAATATTTAGCACTTGATTGTTGTTTTATAAATTATATGAATATTTTAAAGATAATATCTACAAAACCAGTGTATTTGTCATCATCATTTAAAATAGCCGTTAAAGTATACTACCATGGAATTCTTTGTAAATAATACATAATATTAATTTAGTTTTGCCTGATTAATTTTCATAAGAACTGGTTTCGCTAATTGAGATAAAACGGTAAAATTTCGTAGAGTTCATAAGAAAAAAAGCATTACAACAGGCTATGCTTATTTGTATATATGAAACACAATAAAAATGTTTTAGAATTTTTTGATATCCATAATTTTAGATTTATTTAAAATTATAATTAGAAATTACCCATACCTATAACATGTCTCATTTACTTTGTTATTGAATAATTATAAGACTTTATTAACAATATATTACTGTAGACAAGAGTTCATCATGAGAAGAAATTCCTTAGCATTGCGGGGATTCCCTCGCGTGTGCTCTCACAACAAAATTGTAGAGGCAGGGGAATGGCTGAACCGATTTTGACGGGACTTTTACAGGCAGATAGCTGATGTAATAAAGAGTAGCTTAGGCTATCTTATTTAAGATTTCATGTGGATTAAGTTACAGCCATAGCTAGTTAATTTTAAGCCTATCCAGTTACCTTAGCCTGGTCAGTTTGAAGGTAAGCTCAAAGTTGGTTATATTCATCAGCAAAAAGAGAGCATCAATATTCGAAAATTAAATTTAAGAAGGAAAGTCTACCAATAATAAAGACAAGCTAAACCGGAAAAATTAAATTATACTCGACTGCAATTGACATAGAGGTAACTCTAGTTTATAATAGAAAAACTATTTAATGGAGTTGCCGAGTTTCTCGAGTAAATTAAATTGTTTTTGGATGCACTACAATTTTTCTGAACAAAACTTTTATTGAACGTCAAAAGAGTTTCACCGCATACAAGTACTTTGCACTGCAACACGTGCACCACGCTTAGGGAACAATATTGTTTACTTCTGTTTGTTCATAAACTTTTGATATTCACTTAACACGAATACTGTGAGAATAAAATACTATATTATCAATTAATAAAAATGCTAAAAACAAAAAAAAATTTACAATTAATTTTTAATTTACATAACTTGAACAGATGTTGTAATTATTAGCACAGGTTGATTGATAACTAAAATAAATATAAATTATAAATTATATATATATAATTATAAATGATATATATATATAATATAATTATAAATTATAAAATCCTTTAATAGAAAGTTTCTGAATTTAATCGCAATGGCAGTAGATCAGAGGAATGATTATTTTTGTAATTTATGATAAAACAAAGCTTTGCACTTTGTTTGTTTCTGACACACGATACTGAAAATATGCTCAAAATAGAGAACAGAGAGTCCCAATACTCTGTTATATGCGATTCTGTTATATGTTATTCTCTGTAATATGCGTGATATTCGTAAAGACTTAAATGAGTGTAGTAATGAGTTAGTATCACCAATTTTTCTCATGATAGCAATTCCAAAAATCAAAAGTACAAATCCAAACCATATTATTATTAATCTAGATATTTAAACCGATGTCCTTTGTTAGTTTTAATAAGTCTTTTTTGATAAGTCTAAGATATACAAAAAAAAAAACAAATTGGCGATTTCATTTGTAAGATTATTTTATAGTACAATTTACTTGATATGACATATAATTTTTAAACTTCCCAAGAGCAGTCTGTAGTTTTGTCAAGTTGCCAATATTTTTTGCTTACTTATGCGGAAGACCATATATTACTAAATGGGTTAAGATGTGGATATGCTTTTTATTACTCTGAATTTTTACACTGAGGTCTCTCTAACTCAGTGTTTGTTTTGTTCAAGGATGATATAGTAAATATGATTGCGAAATCTGACATTACAAACAATGACTAACGACGCGAAAACGTCATAACGACGTTAGAACTAGTCTAATACTACCTACAACATATTATGAACATTTCAGATGGAACTACTATAATGTATAAATCGCAAAAATGTTATGTATAAATAAAACATAAAAATATATAATATAAAAAAATAGTCAAAATTAATAAATGTAAAAATATAGAGCAAGCATTTACATCGATATTCCGCTTGATAGTAGAAAAAGCGTTTTATAAAATATATTTTTCAAATGAATCAATGATTTTAATTTAATTAATTTGTATTTTACGCTTCAATTTATGAAAGTAAGATTTACGTCAGGTTTCCTTATATTCCCTCTCTACTTAGCTCGGTCCAGGGCGTTTTCGTCGTGACCTTCCTATCCCTCAACACTATATCTTCCTTTTAACAACTAAAGCCTACAAACGATTTTATTATTAGTAATATATGCTATATATTTTGTGTTTCATTTAATTAATTTTTCAAATGAATCATATAATATCAATCGGCATGTCAAAATAGTTTCACTTCTAAAAGACATATTTAGAGAACGTATAAAAATTTAAACGCAGCGGGATTTGAACCCGCGCTTCTTGAAAACCGTTCAAGCGCTCTGACCGCTAAGCAAAAAAAAAATTAATAAAAAATTGTTTCTCTTCTATTATATGATTTGTAATATTGACATTCTTAGCATACTAACTTAAATGTAATAAATTTGATGAATTTATTGTTAATTAAAATTTTCATGTTTCAAAAAAGCATTGTATAGATTTATCAAAATATCATTCGAAGATAACTTTCTTGTATAAAGTTTTAGTATTAACGGTTTAATTATATCTTTTTTCGACCGTTAATTATAATTCACCGATTCATCTTGTATTAAAAATGTAAAGAAAATGTTAGGGTGTGGCCGACACGTAAGGACCGTTGACTTAAGTGATATATGCCGTGGACGGCCTAGCGACCTATAAAAGTAGCAAGCAGGATCTCTGAGCACAGTGTATATGTGTAGCTTGTCATAGTGTCACTATTATTTCGACAGGTAGGTCCTATTTTTTTAATTAAAATTATTAACATATCAAAATTGTTGAAATGTATATTTTTTTATCTATTGTCGTAATCGTTTGAAAGAGAAAAATATAATTTTCATTCATAATACGGAATATAATATATTAATAATGACAAAATTTTAGCCATATTTAAAGTCGTTTCCGCCAAAAGTTATTTTAACGTTCTTCATTTCATAAATTTACTTCAAGTAAGCATTTCTTAAACGGAATATATTTTTTTAGCTACGGGGGTAGTAAAATTAAATATGTTCTCATTAAAAAATAAACTTGAATAAAAATTGTAATGGAACTTAAGAAAATAACCCTAAATACAGTTCGACAATTTAAGTTCTAAGTTTAAAACTGTGTGTGTAGTCATTAACGCGTTCCTCCAGAAATTCCGAACAAATTTCGAAATATACTATATAATAATAATATGAAGGTGATGAAGTTTCATGTATTCGTTTTGATGTAGGTGTTAATCAAATTTACTTAGCATCACCTTTTAAGTGTATCTGCAAAGTACTAGAAATTCAAAGTACAATGTTTATTGTATAGACTCAGTGAATAGATCGTAATTTATAATATAAGAAAAATAAATACTTAATGATTTAAGTTATTAGTGATACTATAATTATTCTGTATTTTAATTTAATTAGTAAAATTCAACAGTTCTTGCCAAAGTCTATTTTAATAAATAGTTAAATCGAATATAAATTTTACAGATACAATATAAAAAAATCATAACAGGCTGAACTCGTTCTGATACAACTTTGAAATCTCGTCACCACTTTTAGAATAAAATAATGTACTTTTATATTTTTTTTCAGTTCAAGATGAAACTTTACCCAATTGTGTTCAGCCTGTTGGTGGTGTGCGCGGTCAGCTTCGCCGTAGAACATGGCCCGTTGATCAATGTATTACACCCAATCCAGCAACATGATTTAATCCAAATAGAACCAGTACAAAACGTGAGACCGAAAAGGCATTTACTTCTAGGTAAGCAGTAAATAATAAAAAACATATAAGTAAGAACACATAAAATACAAATCATACTCGTAAATTAATATTAAAATAGCTTTTGAAACTCAATGTCAAAATATATTTCAAGCGTATTTAATAATCTATATAAAATACAATATCAATTATTTTGAAAAATGTACCCAAAAACCACTTTAAGTTATCAAAAAATGCTATTATTTAATATTAAATCGTGACATAATTTAAAAAAAAAACGATATTTCAAATTAATACGCCGTTTATAAGCAAAATAGATTGGCAAACAGGGATTATTGGAGGAAAGCTATTGATATGCAGGGCAAAACAGCGTGAAATTGTTGCCAAGTACAGCGCGCGACGCTCCTGGCACTTCATTTGTGAGACGACATTGATGATTGATAATGCTATAAGAGACATCTACTATAGGATACATTTTGATATTATATATTTTTAAAATAAATAACAATACGAGTACATGATCGTGCTACATGACTTTAAATGCGAAAAAGGAGATACAGTATAGATATCTTTTAAAAAATTAACATAAACATTCTAAAGTGGTAGGGAATCCCTCTAGAACTAGTTTTACTCGTTTTGACATTGATTAATAGTTACTTAAATGTATTGTGTTAGTTTTATTGTGTAAATACTTAAGGCATAATATGTTAACATCGTATGAAGTGATTGTACAATAGAAGCTTACATTTAAATGTACAATGAAAGAAAATCGTACGTAAAGTTCCCATAAACCAGGCACAGAGTTTAAGAGTTGTCAAACGAAGCACGTTAATATGCTGGATAGATAATTCCGCTACTGACATCTGATACTTTTGTTGAATACTTGAATCATTTAACTTGTACATATTTTAAATATAAGTAAAGCGAATTCATGTTAGTTTTATAGGTAATATCAACACTTATGTGTTTTTTATTTAAATTTAATAATTTATTGCGCAATATTTTTAATTTCGTAAATTATAAGCCATATATTATATTCATACAAAAAATAAATTATCGAATCCATTTATCACCACATAATATGATTATAAGACGTACATATTTATTTTTATCATTAAAATCATTTATTACTATAACAGGAGCTGGAGCTCTTGGTGCAGGCCTAGTGGGAGCTGGAGCTCTTGGAGCAGGTTTATTGGGAGCAGGTGTGATTGGCGCTAAAGCTGGACTGATCGGTGGTGCCTTGGTAGGCGGTTCTTTGTCGCATGGCAGAAGCTACGGCGGCGGATACGGATATGGCGGTGGATACGGATATGGAGGTGATTACGGATACGGCGGTGGATACGGCGGTGGATACGGCGGCGGATACGGCGGCGGATACGGCGGTGGATACGGACATGGTGGATATGGTGGATACGGTGGACACGGATACAGGTAATTATGAATAAATATGCTTTTACCAAATTCTAAAGGAAATTTAAAATATTTTGACCAGTATTCGAGAATATTCTTGATTATTAATTACCTATTAATGGATTTTTATCAATTTCTATGTAAATTAAACCATCATTACCGTGTATTAATTTATAGGCAGCAATTTCATATTTATAAACCAGTTTCCCAGAAACAATTTTTATTTAAACTTATATATTTTATGATATCCAAATATTGAAATTTAATGTACCCAAGATTAAATTTAAAATTAATACGAACTTTCATATAATACGGTACGTATTTTAAATTTAATATTTACTAGTATGTATAATATTTTCTTTAATCACAGAATAAAATAAAATATAAAATTAAAAGACAAACCATTAGTAAAGTGGTACTAACCTTTTGAAGATACCAGAATAAACAAAAATCATTTCTTATTCTTAAGTATTGGGATCTTAACAAGTATTGTGATGTTAAATATATTATTTCAAAGTAACAAACAATTTTTAACGTGACAAAGGATCCCCCTAGCTGATACTGAGAGCTGTTTTAATGGAATTTCAAATAACTAATATTTCCTTCTACTGCTTGGCTATCTTTTTTAATGATTGTACGGATTTAACGGCAAAGTTAAAACGTCATAGAACTCCACCACTTTTTATTCTATGGATTTTTATTTTCTTTAAAAAAAAAGTGTTTCCTGTTACACAAAACGCACGTTAGCCGGCTAGAAGTTATATTCTATTTTTAATATTCAGTTTATTATACGCGAAGACAAATTCTATTAATATAAATTTATTTAAATCATTTCTGTTCTCCCTCCATAAGACAGTAAAAAAAATACATTTTCTTTTGTTCCAGACGTTACTACCCTACTACCACGTATATTGTTGAAGAACCATGGTGCTAATTTCAATACTGCGTCATAGTAGTTACGCGTATTGAATTCCAACGTGTGTAGAGATGGGGATATCTCATGACTGATACCTGCACGTTTAGTTTTTAAGAATAAACATTTTTATATAATACAACTTTTTTTCATTTTATATTATATATTTCCATATATGAGTTAATATTGTAGAGTATAATATGTCCATAGTAAAAAAAAACTATCTAATTTACATTTGCCAGGCCAGTACAACAGGACAGATAGATCTTATACAGAGTTTACGAGTTTTGATTTGAAGCGTGCGTTAAAAAAAGGCATATTTTCCAGCAATATCTGGTGTCTTGGTTCTGTGTTTATTATATCTTCCCACGCAGTCGTTTACTTACCGACGTAATTAACAATGTTAACAAGTAAAAAACGTGAAACTGTTTTGTACATAGCTTTACGGTCTTTCCCGCATAGCAGGGTTTATTTAACCCACCATTTGTTAACTTTTTCTAGTTTTGTATTTATATTATTTGTTTTATAACAATAAACAATATATATACCTAGTGTCAATAGACTCCGTTCTCCACAATCTCTCCAAAATGAGAAAACGCCGCGCTTGTTCTTAGATACCAGAGTGACTAAATGAAAATAATTTAAATATAATCATTACTCTGAGTGGGAATCGTCCTAAAATCAATCGCACTTACAGTCAGACGCTGTTCTTCTACGCTACGATGGCCTCGATGATAAAGATACATATAAATTATTAAAAAAATATATATAGTTACAGTAAATAGACTAGTAGTTAAGTCTAACATATGATCTAACATATGGTCTAACATATAGTCTAACATATGGTCTAACATATACTTACGGAAAATAAACTCGTGAAATTTCAGAACCAACGTTTTATTTTTAGAGATCACGTATGAGAGGAATAAGAACACTTGTATTAGTGTACTCACACGTTTCGCTAATATCTTCCAACAGATTGTACGATTATTTAGAATGGCCGTTGTAGTATATATTAATCGGCCTCGAGGACGCCATAATTGTCTTTGTTAGGATTAAAGCAAATGTGTAATATTTACAAACTATGTATTTGCAATCACTTTATTATATTTTAAAGCTTTATTATATTATTTATTTATTATTTATTATTTTCACTTTATTATATTATTTATTATTATATTAAAATTCCATACAATAATTTCGTATATAAAGATTTCTTACTTCCATTGTGTAGTATGGCCTATAGCCATTGCATCGTGGTGCACTGAGACAGCGTCTGTGTGTAAACGCGATTGGTTGTGGGTTCGATTGTCGGTCAGAGAAATTATTATATTTTAATTATTTTAATTTCTCCGCTCTTGTATATACAACAATAGTATATTGTTGTATATACGCGGAGAACAGAGTGCCTCGGCACTTTTATCTCTCTGTGACTTCTATGCTATGAGGTTAAAGGCATAAATCAGAAAATATGAAATAAAAAAAAGACCTATTAATGGATTTTAATATAATACAACTAATAATAATAATTTATTTATTAGACAGGCCCACGTAACATACAATAGACATGTGTTTAAAAATTATAGCATATAGAAACAAGAATATTACAATTGTACATCAGCATGATATTAATACCAAAAAAAAAAACCAAACTTATATAATTGATAAAAAAAAATGCTTTCAACTTAAATAATTTAATTAGTATTAATAATATACTATTTATAACTAAATGATACAAACTAATAAACATATATTATACCAAAAATAAAAATTATCATAAAAATATAAAAACCAATAAGAGTTTTAATGTATTTTTAAATAATAATTAGATCAATGCCTAATTATGAATTAAAATGGTTACATTGTGATTAAGATATTCACAGTATTAAATCCTATACGACAATAAGTATTTCGCATATATGAAGTAATTATAGTATTTACACTTTGTATATAATATAGAGCTTTTGAAGCTTCATCTAGCAATTTAACCCAAATGAATATTCATGTGCTCCGTAAGCAAGCCATTACGCCAATTTTGTTAAGTCATGATAATTTGTCATATATCCTAGAGTAAAAGTGAAATATTAATGTTTTAAGCTCATATTTTTGTTTGAAATATGTGTGTAGGTAATAAATTTAAAAAATGGTGCAATTTTGTTAATCTACTTTTGTAATTCATAAAAAAATATATAATTCACCAACAGGATTTATATTTTAAATTGAACATTTGTTTTAAACATATTTGTCAGTTCAGTTTTTTAATAATAGCGTTTCGCCAGTAGAGTACAAATCATATCGCCAAAACATATGTGTCAGTTGTTTTTGTTAAAAAAAACAGCTTCACACTTTTTTCACATAGATGGGTAGTTAAGGAAAGCCTAGTGTCAAGTCACTTTATTCTTCAATTTACGTCTTAAACTGAGATATTGCCCGTTGATTGATTGCTATTGGTAGAAATTAACGTCGTGTTTTATTTTATCCACTCGATTTATTGCTCCAAGTGCCGAACCCACAAGCAATCTCGTCCGACTTCGCCACAATGGCCTAAAATTATTATTACAATGACATAATTTTATTACTATGTAGGTATGTTAGATGTATAAAACATGAACAGCATAAAAATAATAAAATAAAATAGACAAATAGAATTTTCCTGTAATATGAATAATTAATTAATTACGGGTATACAAACATTACACGACGTGCCTCGTAGCATATTGAACACTAACAAGCCACATTTCGGTAATTAGCTATCTATCGAGCAACGTTCAGCAAGCAGGAGTTTAGGAATTTAGTCAATTAGTAGATGCTCGATGACAATATAGCGCCAATGCGTCACAGAAGCTACACGTGTAATATTATCATAATTTCGTTATAGGTTCGTCCTTTGACCTATGTCCTATTTCCGCTTCAGCTTCACCCTTTATTTCGTATAACAGCATAGACAGAGAGGACCTAGTGTCATGACACTCTGTTCTTCTGACATCCGCTTTCGGCCGAATGTGAGAAATTGCGTGTTGAGTGGTAGACCGCGGAACATACCCGTTGACAAACTTTGGGCTTTAATTTATATACATATAAATATTTATCTGTATAAACTAGAACCTTTTTATTTTTATATATAAAACATTGTTGTGAAAATATAAGAAATTGTGTTTTAATTTTAGCTTAGAATGTCCCATGTTACAAATACCTGTCCTCTTTACCTGAATTATTTTGAACTCAATCAAACTCGATGAACTCAATTTCTTAATATTGAACTTTGTTGTACTTTTCTCTTACATTTTTTTCATATATACATTTCGCATACATATTACATATTATTTAAAAATTATTTATTTCTTTTTTGTTCATCTTACATTTTCTTCACATCACATATATTCAATTGCCTATTATCCATTTATTCAGTCGGGGCAGTACAACAAAAAGCAAGTCATTGTTTTCGTCTATAGAACTTTCTTCCCTATATAGCCTTTCTAACTAAGAAGGAACAAATAAGATTAGACTTTAATAAAAAATATAATAAACTTACTACTTATGTAATAAACTTTTAAGGATACGTATCTTACAGCATGTATTTCCTAATTGTATAAAATTAACTAGAGATTTTATTGTTTATCATAACTTCAAATAAATCGCAACTCAACTTATTGGAACGATGAAGCATTAATTATATAGGTGACGTTTAGAACGACCAAACACCCCAGAGACGTTTACGGTATTAAGCGCAGCTATCGCTTGCTGTAACAAGTGAGCACAACTCCGTGCCAGAAATGGTCCGTCCGTCTGTACTTCACCATCGTTGAGCAGAGCTTGAATGTAAGCGCTATGTAGGTTCCATACCCACTCGGGGGGTATGTTCAGTATTATAATTTAATTTTGCCGCTTTGTTTGTCAGTGCTGATTCCGACCGAAACTTAAGAGCGAAGTGTTTATTAAACTTTGACTACGTTTTATGTGGGAAAAGCGTGAAGCTGCTTTATTTTTTATTTCCACTTTACTGAATAGTGTTTTGTTCTAATAAATGTTTGAGGTCGGCTGAGTCAGTGGATAAAATAACGACTTTTAATATCACATTTACTCTTTTTCCTGTAGCAGGGTAATATAGAGAGTTCTAAATCCCGACATTTCGAGTTGAGTGACCGATAATGGTTAAGGCCTTATTTATAATAAATTATTGTCTAGTTAATTTTTTTAATTAATTTCAGATATGTTTTATCATGTTGTATGTTAATTTTGGTGGCTGTGACAGTTTATACTAGTACGGCTGAGAACGCTCAACTCTAGAAATAAAAACATAATTGTTATAGATTTAGATTGGTTATGTATCATGTACTTAAGTCAATAAAGCATTATTTTTATTCAAAATTGATTCGTGTATTCTAGGCACCTGTATCGCTAGTTCCCTCTTTGAACTTGACACCGTCGCTTGTCTAGATATCTATTACTAACTAGCCCAAAATTCGGGTGTGACTGAAGTATGTGACTGAAGTATAGTACATTTTTATCATTATATTGCCAAATATACGACCTTCGGATCTGGAATTTACGAAATCGATTTACGGAAATAATGAGGATGGAATAGTTTGTAATTTAGTATTCTTAAAGTTTACGTGAAAAGTCATTATTTTTACTAATAATGTATTAAGAATATATTAAAGTAATAAAATAAATATTTAAAAAAAATGCATAATATTATTGACATACATTTTTATATAATATAACATAGATGCTACTGAGGAACCAACGGAGCTTCTAATTAGTGTTATAAAGTAATACGTACAAAGACTAGTGTACTCGTATATAAAACCAATTAACCTTTTATCGTTAAGCAGTGGTCTAAATAGTAATTAAAAGAATGAGATGAAAATTGTTTGAAACGTTTTATTTCGCTACAATACTTTATTAGCATTCGTAAAATGCTTCGGTAAGTTCTTAGAGTGACGAGAAATGTTAATTACTTTCTTTATTAATTATTCTGCGGTGGAGATTTAATTCTTTTATATTTCACAATTTTAGAGCTCAGAGTTTTCTGAAATCATTAGTTAACACATATTAAGATGACTTAATATAATATATATAGTACTATAAATTTATTTTCGAAAATAAATTTGATTAACAATTAGTACAAATTACTAAAAATTACTTTAATTTATAGATTTCGTAAATAAATGTAAACTTCAAAATGATGAGGTCTAATATACCTAAAAATTGGATCAATTTTGTTTCGTCTGAAATGTAAGCTTGCAACACACCACCAACTAAAATATTTTGTTTACTGTCGACCTGTCCGCTGCCGGACGCAGGCTATATCAATACGTAGAGAAATTTGGAGCCCATGGTTAGCTCTCTCGCGGAATTGGCTAGACGAAACTAATTGAAATTCAAAGCTGGAACAGTGTTCGCCGAACGTGCTAGTTTGGCAAATTTTATATAGACAGACGGCTGTTTACCAAACTGTCATATACCTAAATAGTAGGCATAGATAACCTATTGTATTGTATTATAATATACACCATACCTTTACTTTAATTTAATTCAACGCCGTGTTTTGCTATAATTCGATCCTAAATAGATATCTGTATTATTACCAAATGTTAAAATAAAAACGATGAAGAAGTGAATTTGATTTTAAAGGAAGTATGTTTTTATAATGATTTGAAAAATCATTCGAATATTTTTACGTTGTTTCATTTTAATAGTGGTTAAGAAATAAAACAATAAACAATTTTTATTAACAATAATAATGAATTTAAATTGTAAATCCCTTAAAGACATAATTGCAAAATTTCAACATAATCTGAATTCGTACTTTCAAAAAAACAATAGCAGTTTATCGCTTTAGTCAATAAGCTTGTAAAATTTTGAAGGAGTTAGGGAATAAAATTGAGTAGTTTACGCTTGCTACTGAATAGGGGGCGTTACGGGCGCTGGCGTCGAAACAGCATTTATAGGAGATAGATGCTAACGGCCCACGCCAGTACCTCTTTAATCTCGCTTACAAAAGAGATATACGACTGTGCTGCGTGCTCGGTGCCGCGTCGGTAATTACTCTCATGGCTTGTCAGTAGTAAGTTTATGATCACCCTTAAATTACATATAGTAGTAATTATATGAATACAGCATAGGTCTATGACAGAATATCTGTGGACACCAGTTTGAAATGAGCTCTCGAAAAATATTGGCCAACATTACATTGAACTTGGTCGATTGCTTCAATCGCAAACCTACACAAATCTACACATAACATAACAGTTCGCTTAAAAAAATTAACCTAAAAAATATACAGTCTTTTTAAACTAAAAATACATGCTTCAATGCATATTCTTGTTATCTTCGTCATATTAGGTTCTTGCTATGAACATGTATTACTGTTTTTCTTGTAAGCCGTAATAAGTAAAAAAAAAAAATATTATTGGAAAATATTAAGTAATGCAATACAATAAAACGTTTGTTTTTTTTTTCAACAACTAAAAGCGATCAGAACTTTTCAAATAAAGCCAATGGGAATCCTTGTTTACTACCAGCGTTGGCCCTTAGTTTTGTTCAAAACGTAATTTGCGACTCTTGGCTTAACTATTGTTTTTATTACTTTCACCAAATCACAGCTAAGAATTTTTTCAATCACATTTGATCGCATTAATCAACGCTTTTACATAAATCATCGATGTAATATAGGATATGCCACAACATACTCGTATATCATTTTAACAATACTACTGCTTAAGGCATTGTGCGAAACGTTAGTGTTCGCGTATAATTTTCTTTTTATTATTATTTTTTCATATAAAGACCTATATAAATATTGCAATTTATTTGATAAAATACTTCTTATTATATTGTACTATTTTGTTACTCATTATTATAATTATAATTTCTTTAAGATTTAAATATGTATGTACTTATCTATCTTTTAGGATCCCGTATTTTCCAAGCTTGGCGCATAGTTGATATTTAATATACAATAATACTAAAAGCTGCAAAACTTGATATATATTGAAATTAGGCGGTTTCCCACATTGTTTTAGTTTAAACAAAACTTTATGATATTTTCTATGAAGTTAATTTTATGTGCGTTAGAAGCCAGAATGTTTCCTTACAATATAAACATGTGAGAAATGATAATGTAGCGGTCAATATGTTCAATATATTTATATATATATGTAGGCCATTATAGAAAGCGATCAATCATTTGCACGCATTAGAGTATTTTATCTCCCAACAATGGATCAATATTAAACAGACAAAAGCGCGCTTCACATCCAAACATTCAAACAATGGAGCGCGATTGATGACAATACTGGCAGCAAATAAGCAAAAACAAGTATATTATTCTAAGGAGCTTAAGTGCGACGTGAACGCTGAAATAAAATTACACAGCAAGTAAACGAAATATACGACTGATAATGTGATATATAAAACGATTTTTTGTAGAAGACGTAATGTCGTTGAAAGTCAGTGTTGTTAATTACCGGCTTCGTTAAGAAAAATGCATGTTACTAGTAGTTCTTAGTAAATCTAATAATAATTGTTTTGAAATAAGAGAAGGTCGGTAAAAGCAGTGAGGGTGAAAAAAACAATAAAAATATACTCGCATGAAATGTGGACGTGAAATTTAAAAGGATGCTGGAAATAATATTATCGCAGCAGTCATGTATCACCGTAGCACTCTACTACGTAGGGCCGTGGCGCTAACGTCGAAACGTTTAACAGAGATGAATGATGCATAACATAGCGTCTTTAAATTTTACTGAATAAAATGCTTAATAAATACTATTTTTATACTTAATAATTGGATTTCCAACTTCCCGGTTCGCTGGCTTACCCTCGCTTGATTCGCTCGCTGTACTAATAAGAAAAAAAAAGACTGGTTCCCCATAAAGGATATTCTTGAGTTCTTTTATCTCCAACTTGTAGTCAATCTCAATTCTGCTTTGAGTTTTACATACATGGGTAAAAAAACGTTCTACGAATTAACTGACACGGTAAAAACTTGACCTACTCTGTTATACATAAAAAAAATGAACATAAACCTTTTTGGTGTAAAAGAACGATGTAAAAATCAAGAATATATGTTTTTGTAACTTTTATTTTTTATAGATTATAATTTGTAATCTATAATAATTAAAATTTGTCTGAGTTTTTAAATGTAAATCTATAATAACCACACACTCTACTGTAAAATAAATATATTGAAAAAATATTGAGTATTATTGGAATCAATAAACCCTGTGTGTTAAAGGAGGTTAGCTTCAGCCCTCGAGGGTGTGATACCGCTCCATAAACGAGTCGAAAAGCAAAAGTTTTTCATACGTCTCTTTGTAAGAGTAGGTATGTAACAAACTTAGCGGTCTGCCGAACCGAATGGGTATTAATATTTGGGAAAATGTTTTCAATATTACCAGAAACATCTTTGATTAATGATATTTGTTGGAGGTTTCTTTGTAAATCAGAATCTTTTGAAGATTTAGCTGTAGATTTTTAGACAATTCTATTAATAATATTCTCTTAATTTTACTTCTAAGAAATATAATTGCTTTTATTTTCAATATACTTTCTAGCTTTAAGCTTAATTCCGCATAGCAGGGTAGGCAGATAGATTTATTTAGTATTGCATTTATTTTTATTAATTTCATAATTTAACTTTAAAGTTAACTATATTTTTAGCTTAGTCACGTACAGTAGTTACGCATAACAACGAATCTTTCTATACGTAGTTTTATTTAAATATTAAGTTGTAAAAAGTTGCCTTAAACTTTTTACCATTCAACACCATCAACGTGTTGGACTAGTAAAAAAGCTCCATCAATATGCATGCCCAGCTCGGGCTCAAGTAATATGCTAATAGAATATTTTGACCTCTTTGCAGCTATGTAGGTGATATTAAATTCACAAAGGTTGTACAGTGTTAAATCCCAGATATAAAACTATGAAAAAAAACCACGGGGATATAATTTTAAGTGCAGCTTTATGTTTTTTCCTTCATATCAGAGTAGTTAGAGAGAACCTAGTGTTAAAACTATTCCCTCTCCACTTTCCGCCAGATTTGAAGACATCACGTGATGAATAACAGAACTTAACGCCGCAATTTGCCTTAGATCCAAGACATGACAATATATTTTTTAAATATAATAATTCTCCCAATTTGGAATCGAACCCGCAACCTCTTTGTACATAGTCAGACACTGTTACACTACGCCATGATGACCACGATAGCTCAGTGTTAAGTAAAATTTTATAATAATACTTATATTTTATAAATATATATCGTTATATAATTTTATAAACACTGAGTTTCACTTTTAAAAACAAAATAAATATTCTCGTACCTATATACTTGTATTTTTTCTTTTTAACATATAATCGCATTTTCAACAATCATTTTGATAATAGCATTTGACTAGCTCTACTAGACTAGCTTACAGGAAAACCTTTAGAACTTTACGAGTTAACCTACATGAGTTTTTTGGTAAGAATAAGCTTAAAATTACAAGCTTAAACTTTAAAACTACCTTGTAGAGCAAGAGGTTGCTAGTAAATTGATACGCTGCGGGCACGGTCTGAACGTTGTATTCTTCGCGTGCTCCTTTATCGTTACTCCGGGAACACAAAGGTTGAATGCTGACTATCGATTGCGCAAATTTCCTTTGCATAGTAACGCCTTTTGTGAGGTGAAACATTTAAATTCACTGAACAGTATTAGTTCACTTTGTGAATTAATTGTTAAAGTATGAGAAAATTAGATGAAGCATATATTAATTTATATATTTAGATTTTTTGTGATTTAATATTTAACAGCTACTATCGTGGACGGGGTTTAGTTAAAGTAGTTATAAAACGTATTTATTTTTATATAGTAATTCAAATAAAAGGAAGTTAGCTATAGGTAAGGTGAAGCAAATTGAATTTTAATAAAATGTTCAGAACGTCCTTTTAGCACCGTAGCAAGTAATAATGGAACCCATAATATGTTTTGTGTTCGAGAAAAATTTCTAACCATAAAAGAATAAAATTAAATTCTGTAATATCTTTCCTGCCGTCTTACTTTAGTACCCATAAATACGTAAAGAAAATGGCAAGTAATGCCTTATTGTTTCATAAGCTTAGGAAGACGCTTTATGAAGGCTTTTCGTCGTTTGATACCATGATATAAATCGGAGCGGAGGAAGCACTGTATCTAAGGAACTGTGTCGTTTTGTAGAAAATCTGAACAGATTTTTAATGTCATATACTTTTCATATTCAAAATGTATACTGTTAAATTATATTAGCTTTAAAACATACCATTTTAAATTTTAAGGCGGCTGCAAGCAAAAGATAGTTTTTGGTAGGTGCGCTGGAGACTGAGTCTATGTTACAAGCTGTCACTTAGTTATTTTTTTTAGAATGGATACAACTTTGGATAAAATATTAGTATCGTCATATATATATATAGAAGATGACTCTGGATCATTTATAACATGAGGCGTATTACAAAATAAATTCATAGCGACTCAATTGACCAAAAGTATTTTACGTGAACTTTGAGACCACCGCGGCGTAGTGTGATTGCAGACGCGCCGTTTTGGACACGATTTCCACTCGGGGGAATAATTATATTAAATTTATTTTCCTTTCTTCGTTCTGATAAAATAAAACGTGGCGTTGAGTTTCGTTAATGAACACACAATATTTTGATTTTGGGCGGAAAGTGAAGAACGGAGTGAATTGAGACCAGGTTTTCTCTGAATCTAAGAGGCACACAAAAGAGTGAAGTTGAATACTAGTTAATAGTCTTGATTTGTTGCCTTTACTGACAATCTCAAATAATCGTCATTGCGTTCACGAGGGAAGATCAAGTAACAGTTATTATACATTCGTAAATTATCTGTAATTGTTTTAAAGGCTTATAATGATGTTCATCTTCTAAATTATTAAAATACTTGTATGAATTATAATATATGAAGGATATTGATATGAATACATTAATCATTGAATCTATTGAATAAAAAAAAATTTCAATCATTATAAACAATCATGGCTGATTAAAAATAATATACATTATTTATAAATCATCTTTAGATTCATCAGACTCACAATTTGGACAAAAGTATGTCAGCAAGTCAAGAGTTATTCTGTAACAGAAGTGAGTGTGTTTACAAATTTGACACTGAACCTATTATTTATCCCGAACATGAGTTAGCCCAATAGAATAGGCAATACTTATTCTAAGTCGTCTTCTTCATGTGCAAAACTTTTGATGCCAGTTTGTAGAACTTCTCGTTTAACTAGCTATCCATTTTGTTTCACTTGCCTTTACTATTTATTACCATTGTTTTGCTTAACGTTTTTATTGTCAATGCTTAACATTCTTTTATACTTTGTTGTCAAAAACTGCTTCTGAAGAGAAATGACAATGTTTATTTCACATATTTACAACTAATTTGACATATGATAGATTAAAAAAATTTTGGCTACAGTTTTATTTTTCCGCTATTAATAATAACGGTGAACGCTCTCTGCATTAATTATTTGCATATGGAATTTCGTGTAGTTTTTGATTTTAGATCCCTTCACTGTAAAAACCCAATATTGTTACTATATCATTGGTATAAAATTATTATTACGCAAACCGTCCCACCTAGGTATCTTGCGGGATTTTGGAATAATAATTTAGCTTTACCATATGGTCAAAGAATAATGTATTGGAGTTATGGATCATATGGAGGACTAAACAAGAAAAGTGTTGGGCCATCATTAAATAAGTTCAAGTCGGTTTCATACGGGCGTAGCTAATGATGACTTTATCAAGACTTCATTATTAATGGCTCAACGGTATGAAATTTTTTTTAATCCAGCAAACATGGCTCCTTTAGTTTTCTCCCATTCAGGACTAGAAATGAAAGTGAGAATCTAAATATTGCAATGGAAGTTATCGCCGTATATATTGTGAAGTGAGAACATCATTAACCGCGAGGCTAGAAGAATCTTAAAAATATATATTTAATCTTAAACATAGCAGTACTAGTTGTACTGCTTACAAATAAGTTATTTCTAAAGTACAAGGGTATTTATATTCTACATTCAAGGCTAGAATTTTACATCGGGTCCCACGCTCTTATGGTCGAAAAGTCCAGTGTCCGTTGGCTAAAGGGCGCTGAGGCCATAAAACTAATTGCTTTAAAACAAAAGCTAATGTTAATGCGTTCGACGCTTGGATAGCCAAAATCGTGTGATAAATGTCGATAATTTTGATTCAAATTATATAAAATTTTTGTAAGTTTTCACTTATATCGGTAATCCCTTTGACTGAAAGTTTTACATTTGTTTTATTATTTTTAGTAATCAATCGTGTGTGTCATTATACAAACATTTTTGCACTTACTATTATTATTATAACTTTAGATAGCAATTCTTGATTCTTGATCGTCACTTCTATTAAATAATTCTGTTTTGAAATCAAAAATACTTAAATAAAGGACAAGCACCTTATTGTTTTTCCCAGTAAAACAAGATTGTACAAAGGCTTCCATTTGTTGATAAAGATCGAAATAAGGAGGCTGAGCAGAAAATATCTCTTCGTAACAGATCTGTTAACGCAGACAACAATGGAGAAGATTTATTACAGTTCAATATATAATGACTGAATAACTTTATCTACTAATATCTTCATAGATTCAGCTTTTGTTCGATTTTCTTCTTAATAATACTAACCGAACATACAATAAGTATTTTACTTTATAAGTTTTGTTTTGTCGAGAAACTTAAAAGTAACTTCAAAGAAAGATGAAGTTGAACATAAAATACAAGAAATTGAAAACTTTGAGCTCTCCATTATTTTCATACCTTAAATAATGTACACTACAAAATAGAATGCTCCTTTATATATACAGCACAATGTTATCATTTGTTTTTGAAGCTACTAAATAGAAGCTATAAAAAGAACTAAATAAAAGTTTTCAAATAAAACGAATGAACTGTTTTCTCACCATTGTAATGGCTAAAGGGTTTATGTAGCTCTGCTTTGCTTAATTATATATATACACCGTAGTTAGATATTAAAAAGGAAATCAATTCTTCTTTCTTTCTTTGTTCTTTCTTCCTGGAAGTGTAACATTTATCATGGCTTGTTAAAATTTTACAATGTTTTTGGGTGCTTCAGAGGGAAGCTTTACATCTGTAATACTGACAGTTAAAGATGGAGGACAGAGATTTCTAAAACTAGATGCTCTCCACCTACCCTCCTAAGATTAAAGTTTATAAATGTCTTATTTATTTTTTGTTATGAACTAAAAGTTCATTCAAATCCGCCCAGTAATTTCAGATGTACGAAGTATATACAAACAGATAAACAGACGACGAAAATTTAAATCATGGATAATTCTTTATTACTATTATTCCATCATCCTCAAGTGTACGTCATTTAAAGATACATTATTTACTGTTTTATTGTAGTATACATAAGAAAATAGTATAAACATGCTAAATTAATATTTTTAAAGTTGTTTTTTACAGCTTCTATTACGAGTAGGTCGTGTACGTTAAATTGATTTCCCTTATAAATGCAACGATAAATCACAAGTTACTGTAAGTTTTAAAGTTTGAAGCCCTGTCGATGCAGAAAACTACTTCTTTGATGCTTGTGAATTTGAACAAGTTTTACTTTCAATAAAGGCTAAAGTTTTTGCGTAAATAGTAAAGGCAAATTTACTTTTCTTGAAGTGAGACGTAAGCACTTATGATATATTCATAAGTTAAGCTAGATACATAGAATTTGTGATCCTACAGAGTCTCATGTAGGTGGTTCGTGGTTTCCGCTGGATTTTAGTGGGTCATATCGAGTGGGTCGTATTCACTTATCGGTAACTCCTATAGTACCGTCCGCCTATAGGTACATCTGTAAAATACTTTGCAACGTCAATAAAAGGCTGACAGAAATTAGTGATATATAATCGTAAAAGAATAAATTCACTACCTAATACAACATGTCCTATAATATTTTAAATACCAAAACCAACGAAACTACACCGAAAAAAAAATATTCAAACATTTATCTTCAAGCTAGTATTTTTTTTATTTTCTTTGTAAGCACAGAGCACCTCTTATTAAATGGAGAGGTGGATGTTAGTTTAGATAACGTAAGTCAGTTAATTAATACTACACTTCTCATAAAATCAAATTCTGTACGTATTTTTTTTTTATGTTAGTCCATATATTTGTAGTTGTCAAGAAAAGCGTCGATCTTAAGAGGGAGGAATAGTCCTCCCTAACATTCGTAGGATATCCAACGAATGTTCCGGCGTCAAGAGGAAACACACGTCGATTGTCTGATTAGAGATCTATGTACCGTAGATTTGTGCTTGTGTGCGGTGTTTGCTGCCTGTGCACGTCTTAGAGCGGAAGGGATATGTTTGTTCCTGTTGTTTGCAGCCTACAAATATAAAAAATAAATAATAAACACTATTTCTCGAAATGTAAGAATTAAATAATACGTACTTATTAGAATTAATATAAGATATATTAACCGTAGATAAATATAAACGCTGAAATGTATTCACGATATAATTTTTATTTTTTTAACAACTTTATGCTTTTACCCCATAGCTTAGTAGATAGAAAAAAAACTGAAGTCGAATCGGACGCGCGTTCGAATCCCACCCGTGGTTAGTCAGTCAGTCCCACTGCACACGATGACATCACAATCATGTTTAAGCTCAATACATATGTACATTTAGTATATACCGTATAGTTCAATTATTCACAACCAGTGTGTTACTAAGATTTTCATTATGGCAAATAATACAACTTATTTTCAATTAAAAATTAAATAGAAAAAGAATTTAATGATGAGATTTAAAGATAGAGCATTGTGAAGAAACTCTTTTGATATTATAATTGCTGTCACGTTCATTTAGTATTTTTGTTCTTATAAAAAATCATTTCAATAGTAAAATTGAAAGAAAACGGAAATTTTTATTCACCCGGTTATTTATATAAGTAAACCGTCTCTCGCGTAAAACTTTAATTAACATCTTCTTAAAAAATTAACAGAAGCATATTATTTTAGGTCCTTTTAAATATATATTTTTGATTGAATTGATAATTAGGTGGCCAGCGAGGACCTAGTGTCAAGGCACTCCATTCTACTCTTTCCCCCCGAAATCTAGACATTGAATGTTGAGTGGCCGAACAGAGCTACACTAAGTCTCCTTCCTTTTTTTATGGATTTGTAACGTAAAATAGAAACGATTACTGTAATGTCTAGATAAAATTATATGTTTATATCACATTTATGTTTCAAGAATAATCTGTCTACATTATATTGGCATTGAGTAATGGAATGTTGGAATCTAGGTGATTAGCGGTTGTTAATATGATATATATATATGTACACTTGTACAGGTATTATGTAGGTTATAATACTATTATATCAATATCCGTTTACGAAAAAAAACGAATATTATTTAAAGGGTTCTAGTACTTGCTACAAAAATATTACGTTTTTTATTTGTTAGCTTACTGATTTTGACCAGGGAATACTTTATAGATGTTTATTTAAAATTCAATAGCAATCACAATTTCATCAGTGTCTGATAAATGGTACAACCAGACAAGTACTTTTAAAGATTAAATGAGTTCTTTTTCTGCGTGTCAATATTTCGAGGTATGTTGGGTCGTGGAACTAAACATTGTGCTTTGCTTTACCACAGTGGAGATACAAAATAATGTATGTTTATTAATAGCATGTTTTAAACGAATCATTCACTGGAGTCGTTCACGGATCGAACCCAAAATCACCGGGTCGCAATCAGACGTTTCATCTCGACGTTCTTTCTTTAGTAGTTATTTCATGTATTATTCATATTATTCATTATTATTCATACTTTAGACGTATACTTTAATACTTCAGTAGTATTTTAGCCAAAATACTACCTTATTTATAAAAGATTTATTTTAAATAATTCCCTTTTCCTATTTCTAAAACTAAACATTTTCTATTCATACCCCTATAATAGTAATGGGATAAGAAAATTTTGTTCGACCCAACAACCTAAGGTAACCTACCTTAGGTTAGGTTTACCATATTGTATTTAATAAATTAGTTATTTTATTTCTTCATGTGCTTCGTATATATATTCTTTGCCGATGAGGTGAGGTATAAATAATAATTGATAATAAAATAATAATTGAAATTCAAAGCCAAATTAATTTATACTAATTAGCGCAGGTCGTAACGTCTTTTAAATTGGACACTAAGCAAAGTTTCAAGTATATCAGTTGTAAATTTAAACAAAATTTTGTTTATATAATATGTTTTGGTCTATTTACGTACTAGAAAATACACAGGACTAGTTATAACCCTATAAAACTGTGTGATTAGCTTAATTAAATTAGACTAGTCTAATTTAATAGAGTTAGCTTTACGAATCACAATACTATAATGTAAGGCTGGCAACGCTCCTGTAGCTCCTCTAGTATTCTCTTACCATCAAGTGACCCAAACGCTCGTCTGCCTTGTATAGTATAAAACAAGTAATGAAATATTTATGGCAATCAGAAGACCTCGTTTCTTAATTATTTCAAAAGGAACTGGCAAATAGTTTTTTTAGTTTTTTAGTCACAGAAATGAAGATGCTGAGATGGATGTGTGGCGTAACGCGGTCTCACCGCATTCGTAGCACAATCATTCGAGGTCTTAGAGTCCGTGACGTAGCGGACAAGCTCCAAGAGCGTCACCTGAGATGGTATGACCATGTTGCGGGCCGACCTGAGAACTGTATCGGAAGAATATGTCTGGATATATCTGTCCCGGACGCACAAGGAAACGATGACTGGATGTCGTGAAGCCGGATATGAGAGCCAATAAACTAACCACTGAGGATGTCAAAGACCGTGTAAAGTGGAGGAGGCAGACCCTGGCTAGGTCGGGATTAATGCCAAGAAGAAGAAGATATTAAATTTAAGCGGTTAGTGCTCGGTTTTATTCTTATACAGTACTAATAACTAATATTGTCGTCGTCACAGAAATTAACCAAGTTTAAGACTTGCTGGTTTTAAAACTACAATTTATAACGTATTATTTATTACATACAATTTACATCGTATCGTTTGGTACATACTGTTGGATGAAATATCCAGTTGATTTAACGACGTGAATTCTATATGAATGTAAAAATATTTTCCTCTGTTAAACGTACCGATGTCGATAGCAAAACTGAATGCAAATAAGACGGCCCTCCTTTCAACACTGCATAACACGAGTAGTACTACATCAGACTACACAGTTAGCAATTGGATTACTCTAGAAGTGGACGTGGGGCACTGTTTATTTCACATCACGTTTTAAGCTACCTCTAATAATTGGAAATTATATTATATTAGTTTCTTTAAGCTATTACATTTACTGTATAGATAAAAAAATTGCATGTTATAATTTGTTAAGGCGATGCATGGAGTCAGATGTAACATCTATCGCAGTGTCGATTTAAAATATAGGCAAATGAATGGTTTCACCTATCATACATTTTTACTAGCGACCCAGTGTATTTTTATTGCTAATAAATTCAAAATGAACAGGTGGTAAATGGAATTTAATACAGTCGCAAAGACATAATGGTGTCAAAAGACATCCACAATTTTTTTTTTAATACTATTTAACTTTTATATGCTTCTTATAGAATATAATAATTATGTTGAATATTAATAATACGCATGAAATTTAATTCAGAATTAGCAATGCAAAGGCATAAATCCATGACAGCGATTCCGACTGTACGAACAAACCGCGCGGGATTCTGCGTCGCCGGCTCAAATGTAGTTATGAGATTTACATAGCAACACGTGGAACTATGTTTTATTGCCCCACTGTATTAGCTTATATTTCCCGGAGGATATTCGAAATTTGCTTGAAAATAATAGTTCTTACACTGAAATGTCGAATCGAATCAATATTCTACATTTTTTCAAATTTGTATGTGCGTATACTTATAACAGACGTATTAATAATAGATGAAAAGCGATTAAATTCATATTTTACGTAACAATCGTGTCGAAGGATTTTGTTTTATTTTAATCTATCACATCCCAGCACAATATCCACGTTACATCAACTATATGCTTAAATGGACGTAAAAATATTTAAAACAATGTACCAAGCTATTGATAGCAGTTAAATTAGTGCAGTCACCTGGGCATACGGCATACGGTATTGATCGGATTATTTATGGCCTGCAGCAGAGCAGTTTGTCTTCCTCACACTTCGTCTCGTATGCCAAAAATAAAGTGGAGGTAGTGCAACGTGTATTCTCTACAGTTTAAGCTATTTAATTTAAATAGTGTTTCATAAACATGGAATAATTTATTAAATTTAAGTTTGTCGTTTTTGGCGAAAATCTGTCGAGTCTATTTATTTTGGGATTTTTTACTTATTCCCGCGATACAGGTGTTGCTTTACACCTAATAACTTGATTTGTGAGATTAATAGAAGTTCATTAAAAGGCTTGATTAACTATAGGATAAGCAGTATGAAAGTAATAGAAGAGTATGAAAGTAATAGAAGATGTATTTTGAGATTTCGTAGGCAATTTATATATAGCGAATAAAGTAAAAGACAGAGTTCATAAATATTAAAAATATTAATATATATTTTTAGAGAAATCTATGTCTTGAGTTTTGACATTTTACTCTACATGAGTATTATATAAATATATTAACAAGGAAAGGTCGAGAGTACTAAAATACGTTAAGTGCTTAAGTGCTTTTGGAGCACGAAATTGGGCATGATAATAGAAATGGGTCCTTCACTATGTTAATATAGGATTTTACACTAAGACTAATTTACGTGTTATTTCGGATAATGTTGGGATATAATCGCTTGTAAAACCCTCATACGCTAGACATTATAATGAGGTTGCTGGGTCTGTAAGGGATATGTGAATATGTACGAGACAGAAACTTATACCCAAAACCATATTGACATTGTACTTTAGTATAGCTTTTACATAGTATTGAGTATGACCTTTTGTTACAATGCAATATATCATTTCAAGTTCCACAACTGCTCAACTGCGACGATGTAGCGTAGACATGGGAAAAATATTTATTGGTTTTGACTTACCAGCTCGATATAAATGGAAATGGCTATTCTCATTGGTAGCTTTGTCCCGATAAAGAAGTTCTATTTCTTTGCGTGGCACAAATGGGATAAGTTTATGAAAGTAATCGGCCTTATATACGATCGTAAAGGACCGATAGACGGACGTGCAATACTATTTAAATTATTTATTTAAAAATTATATAGAGTTGCATATTATTCGTACAATTGGCTTCGAATTGAATACAACATAGTGAAATTTGGGTTGAAGAAATGCAAATATTCACAAAACACAAACGGACAGTATATAGCTAGGTTAGTCTACTCATTGACAATTGTTGATCATAGTGTATTAATTATTTCAGCAATTAAATAACTTTATTTAATTACTATCTGACTGGCTTATTCATTAAGCAACATAAGTTATTAAAACAAAGAATTATCCTATTTATTCAGCATATAAGAAGTTCAACATTTCATTAAATTTTTCTCTGTCGCGTAAAATATTTTGCTAATAAACATTCATAAATGGTAACATTAAAATTTATGATGCTAATAGCATAGTATAACTGTGAGAATCAATGAAATACATAGGCTATATATCTATGACCATATAGAATAGCGAATAAAACTATATCCTTTCATTAAAAAATGAAAACTATTTTTAGCAAAGCGTGCAAGGCATTTTGTCGCTAACGCGGATAATATGACGAATGGATATTTTTTTATTATACTGAATATATATGAACCAACAGTTTCTACAAAAAAACAATATAAAACTCTTGGTAACTAAACGAGCAGTTATTTTAACTACTTTATAGTACAATCGTTTGTTAGCCAACTGTTCAAAACACAATATATATATATATATATTCAATTTAAACGTTGACAAATTGTCTGCGGGTCAGTTCTGAGTTACGAAAAGTCAAACCACTTTGCGAGTGTTTCGAATTCAGAACAAAATTAATTACAAAATTGACGAGGAAACTTTTGGGTCACTAGGATGTTGAATATTTGTTGCTAATAGACTTCATCCACCTGAGGGAAGGTAAAAGAGCTACAAAATACAGGTGTTTACTAGAGTAAGTGAATATCGGTCCTAAAAATGCCGCAAAATATAGAAAATACTTTTAGATCTCTCACATATAGAGGAGCATCCAAATAGATCGTAGATTGAGACATACCATCCTACATTCTTAATTTTTTTGAAATATTAAGTGTAAGATGACGGTGTCCCTTATATGAAAGTTCATGAAACTAAAAATAATATATATATCAACATATCCACAAGTGGGAATCGAACCCACAATCATAACATTTACAGTCAGACACTATCCCACTGGGTCACGATGGCGTCTACATATGATTTTTACAGTTATAAAATAAAAATGCTGAAACCATTTTAACATTTTTACAGTGTTATTCACACACTAGGAAACTAAATTGCATTTTTAGAAAACGTATAATATTTGAACGCAGCGGGATTCAAATCCGCACCATTTTGGAAACCGCCCAAACGCACTGAGGCTGCCCGCTAAGCCAGATACTGTACTGTACTGAGATATTTACAAATTTCAGCAACCCAGAGATTTGGTGAGAGAAAATACAATTCATTAAATATGTTAACTACAAATAATCTTAGCAGAAATTTGTCAAAATTAACTTAGTATTAAACTATTTAAAAATGTATTAAACCAGTGGTATTGTTTAATTAGAAACATTTTTTATGTTTTTAGAAATAATATATTGTCAATTCAAATTTACGCAAACTGCTATCAAGTTAATTATGCAACACATTAGAGGTATGAGCAGATCATTATCAGTTCAGATTGGGTTAAATGAAGCATTAATGCATCTTGTAATAGTGAGGCTTGGATATACACAAGTTTGAATATTTATTTTATTTCATTATAACATCACACCTACCAATAAATAATTTCATATATTTGAATAAAATAATAGTACCTAACAGACTCTGCAATGGGCAGAAATTGGTAAACGTGCTCATGTCCTGTAAATTCGAAAACCTTCTACAACCGATTATTATGGGAAATGAACAAGCTTTATATTTACAGTACAGTTTATACTGTCAACCATTTTCTTTGTTAGTCCTAAGGATTTTGTTAGTCCTTTGTATTTTGATCTGGATCAAGTCATTTGAGTGAGCAATTGTTACAAATAAAATTTCATTATCTTTTCGTTTATCAAACACCTGCAGGAGCTATCGGCAGCGCAGCGTTTGAAACTTGCGACCTAAGTGCAGGTTTAAGGGGCCCTTTAAGATACGTATTAAAGCTCGCCTCCAATGTCAAAGTTCCTCTCTCTACCTTATCAAAACACTTGAAGCGCGCGCTTCAATATCTATCGGTATCTATTATATCCCTCACCTGAATTGGCAACGACTTTGAACCTAACTTATAACTGGCCAACTTACACTCAGGCGCTCAGTATTTGTTTAATGTATTTGTTTAATCAGAATTTGTTTAATGTCATTCTATCATATAAATATTAAAATATTATTACTATCGCAACAGGAGGTCAATCACTTACTTTGGTATATTTGGGTATCGTCATATTTTAATAAATTTCAAGCAATGTTATCACTCGGTCAAAACATCCCTTTCATCAAAGTAATGAATTTTGTTTACTATACTTTACTTATTTTTATTCTATATTATTCATAAGATTTTAAGCTTTAAATATCGATTTTTACATGCACACCATATTAATTTGTCATAATTATATATATACATATATAATGTTTTGTAAAGTTTATATAATTAAACAATTACGAAATAAAAGAAAAATTCAAATTCGTTTTCAGCAAAGTTACTTCAGTGGTACATATTTCGTCCACAAAGCTCCAATGTTGTCGATGCGGCTAAATTTACTTCATATTCGGATGTAACTTTAACCCTGATAGTTTGTGGTTTAACATATGAATAGTTTGTACATCCTTACAATATAATGTAAAAAGTTCATAACTTGGTGGTGAGGAATAGATAACTATCAGGAATATATACATAGGTATTATTCTATAAATATTAGAATTCTTTAATAATTATAAATTATAGAGTGTATTTTAAGATTGGCTAAGATAATATTTTTTTAATGAATACATATTTTATTTATTTATTATTATATATTTGATCCACCAACATTTCTATACATAAAAAAAAACATAGTAAACGGAACTTAATCTAAGTGTAACAAACACAGGCGGAAATAGTATACAAAAAAAAACATAATGAGCTCCCAAGTGCGAGCTTCAGCAAAACAAACCAAACAATTAAACCAAAATAAAATAAAAGGCAATCTCTTAAGATAATAAATATATTTTTAAGATTTTATTTGACTAGAAAAGAAGTTGTTCAAGTTATTACTGTCAATTTAGTTTAGTTTCAGCGAGGAGAAATCAATTATTTGTTGGCAGTATGACACGAAGTGTAAATTTAAAGTGTAAAAAGTAAAGTGTAAATTTAGTGTATAAGAATCGTGGAAGAAGTTTAAAATCAGGATATATGTGACGGTAAGTATGAATTAAATATTGAAATGCGTATTGAGTTGACCATTGAATTTATGGTGTTCCAGTAGCGTTGATCGCCAGTGATGTATAATACATTGCTGTTATACATATGCCATATAAAGTATAATAATAAATATATTTATGTATTTATAAATGCCAAAAATATATTATTTTCATTAGAAATACGGGCCCAGGTCAGCAGGTTGAAGTCACGATAAAGAAATTAAAAGAATGGCAAGAACAAATGAAAGTGTAATATATAGTAAATGAAGAAGAATATATTATACATTTCTAAGACAGTAGGAACTTACAATAACATAACTTTAAGTTATTGAACTGAACGTAATATTTGTTAAAAATTGTACAGTTAATCATTTACTTCTTACTTTCGTTTTAAACCTAGTCATATTATTTTAAGTATTAAAGTGATGTTATACCATTTTTGGTACTTATAATAAGATTTATAATAACCATTATACATCTAAAAATAATTATAATTATCGTAGCTATCGATTATTTGACGCATAATTGCATTGAAGCTAACTCGCTGTAGGCGGGGAGTCGCACGCCCAATATGGAGTACGCGTTGCGTCTGTTATAATATGTAAATGTATATGTTGTTATAATTAGTGTAGAATGTTCTTTTCTCTTGTAGAGGTGTTTAGTTGATAGTTATAGAAATTACAGCCGAGAATACATTTATTTTCCTTCTTTACGTTGTAATAAGATTTCAATGTTTAATTTATATTAATATTCTTTTCCGTAACGGATTTCCTCACGATAAAAAATAAGAATTGAGTATGACATATTTAGGAAACCGAACGGTTATCAAGAGGCGCGGGTTCAAATCCAGCTGCGTTCAAATTTTTATACGTTTTCTAAATATGTCTTTTTCAATTTCCTTAGTGTGCGAATAATACTTTAAAAAAAATGTTAAAAAACAAGAATTGAGTATATTTGTTGTAGGCATGATTGCTCTGCTGCACTGCTTTAGATACTCTAGCTACTGGCTAGCTCGTCAGTTCACAGTAAAATATCTCTCGGCCTTCTCCAATATGATTGGCAAGGGTGGTGAGAATCTCCTGGACTTTGCGGTTAGAGTTTACTGGATTGCAGATGGAGTCGAGTGCAGATCTTGAGTCACTGATTATATTGGCGCCGTTGGTGGTTCTTGCATCTTGTCTTGGTGAGTGTCAATGCACGAAGAATGGTCGCCAATTCCGCCTGAAATACGGAGCAGTAGCGCGTATGACTTCATGCATAGAACTTCTACTGTTTTTTACCACGAGGAGTTTCCCGCGTCAACTTTGTCGTGAAAATTAAACTATTATCGCTACTTTGAATTATAAATGACGATGCATGATCTGTCGCCTGAAAGCTAACCTTACTATAATACATAGCTGTAAAACACGCGATATTATACCCTAAAACATGTTGTTTTATAGCTAGTAATCATGAAATTTCTTAATTACTTAAAAAAATAACCCCAATTTACCGGAATAGTATAAACTAAGGGCATTATAAGTCATTTTTATTTCGTGGGGTGCGTCAAGTTTTTACTATCCATAGTCAACCGGTGATATGCTTTGGATGCATCGACCCACGGTTTTGTTATAATCAAATGAATGCCTTAGATTGATAAGGAGTGGTGTGAAGGCTAGGATATGGTATACATTATATATTTTTTAGCTTGAAGTACATTTAACTGCATCGTTATTGTGTTTTTTAACAAATTTATTTATATATCCGCAATTTGTATATAAAGACAGCTATGTAGAATTTTTTTAAGTATGTAAATAAACTAAATCATCTTATTGCATCCTACTAATATTATAAACGTGAAAGTTTGTTACTCTTTCACGTAAAAACTACTGAATGGATTTTAATGAAACTTTACAATAATATAGCTTATACATCAGAATAACACATGGGTTACAAGTTATAAAGACATTGTGTGAATTGACCAAAATATCAAGTAAGTATCTTATGTTCAAGCCATTAAAGCCAAAATAGTGAACCATTGTAGTGAATAAATTATTACGGTAGTTAGATACTTAAATCGCTTCTGGTATTTAACTGTCGCAACGAACTTCAAAGAAACACAGTTATGTGGATTTTTTCAATTTCCGTCTGTTTGTTCCGGCTAATCTTTGGAACGGCTGTACCGATGTGGACGGGACTTTTACTGGCAGATAGCTGATGTAATAACTTAGGCTTATAGTTTTATTTTATCATTTCACGCGGACGAAGTCGCGGGCACAGCTTGTATGACAAATAAATATAAATACATTTAAATAAATTTACAAAATTTTTAACGTTTCCACTAAACGAATATATTATCCCAAGCGGTCTTTATTTGCGTATGAAGAAATTACCGAGTATGGGCATTTGCCCATAGTTATGCGAGGTAATGGTGCTGATATAATTCCTATATATAGTGTGCTTACACTAAATTAGGAAAAAGAGCCTAATGTCCCGTTAAAAACGTTTAAAAGCGTTCTTATGGACCATCATTAAATATTGTTAGGATATGGTTCAGTTATACTTAATAAGCATATATCACCAAAATGGGGTTTGTATGGTGTTGAAGTGTTCCGAACTGTTTTATATTAAAGAAGATTTATATAATATTTATATATTCTTTACAGTAAAATTTTGTTTAAATAATGTTTGTGACTTTGATAATAGTAAAAATATAATACTAAGCTAAAAAAAATATGACTAACAGAAAAAATAATTTAGTTATGTAATGTTATCTAGCTCTATAAAATTGAAGTTTAAATTGATGTCAGAGCTAACTCTGCAGTTTGTGTATTGCATATTATTAAGTTGTAATTTTGAACAATGAAATGAGTTGCCATAAATTTTGTTATATATATAAATTCAAATTCGATTCTTTATGTTAATATTAATTTAAATTTATAAGCCAAAATATTCGTTGAATTCGTTTTATTACTTAAAAAAATATTTTCTTCTTCTTTCTTTTACTGTACCAGGTTATGTAGAAAAAGAACATACAATTTTTAATTTTAACAAAGTAAATAAATATTAACAATATGTACTTAATAAAATTAGTAATAATTTACAAAAAAATAGTTAATAAACATAGAGTGTCAACAATGAAGACCAAAATCATCTTTATTATTATCATTTTTATATTTATTTTACACACGCACTTAAGGGATATTCCAAGCCCACAAAATTATTATTTCTATTTTTATATTTAACATTTAATTAATTACACACTTAGGAAATTGAAAAACATATTTTAGAAAAACTAATAAAAGTTTTAACGCAGCGGGATTCGAATCCGCGCCTCTTGGAAACTGTCCACGACTTGGAAATAAGTTTTTCAAATTTAATTTATTTAAACAGAATTTTGAACATTTTGATATAATATGTGATAATGTATACGTGATCTCCTATTAAATTACTTAGTTAATAAGCAGCTTCCAGGTCGGTTAGCACTGTGGTAATTAAGCTCATCTAGAAGTCGCGTCGCGTCTTTCATTTGCCGTATACTAAAATATATACCATACATAGTGCAATTACAGAAGATTTTTATTTAAAAAAAACATTAGGAGCCATTACTGTAGCTTAAATGTGCATGAGAAGATTTTTGTTACTGTTTTGTGTTTTTTATATATTCTTTATTTAGAAAATTTAGAAAAGCATTGCAATTCTCTTCTTACTTCCAAACATTTCATATTTATACAAAACTTAAATATTCATTTGAATGTTGTTATAAATGTTAATATTATAAGTATTCCATTGTCTAGTGGATTTAAAAAAAAATCGCATAGATGCATGGCTTACATATCATAATAATGACTTATTGTAATAATTAGAAACCAAATACGCATTTAATAACTTTGGACGTATTAAAAAAATGAGATCATTGAATAAATACAATATAAACTTTTTATCATCTACAGACAGCAAATAAAGTCTATTTGAATTCGTTGTAGTAAAAGATTTGAAATATTTCATTATCAGGTATGCTATAAATTTTATTCTCACACATTTCCAATGAACGTAAATAATATTCGCGCGGAAATAAAACGCCTAAAATATATTGAACGGATTTCCGTCTGCTGTAACCATAACAGTGTATATCCTATTTCCATGAAGGTTATAAATTGTACAAGTGATATAAAATAGCTTTTTGCGTATCATTTAATTGTCTCTTATTAATAGGTATATTGCAATATAAGCTATTTCAATTCAATAATTAAAAAACTAAAATGAAAAGATCGTTATTGTAAATATTTTGTTAACATTTTTTAAACTGTTATTCCCACACTGAGGAAATTGAAAAAGACATATTTAGAATACGTATATAAATTTGAACGCAGCGGGATTTGAACCCGCGCCTCTTGAAAACAGTTCAAGCGCTCTGACCGCTAAGCCATGCGTTCTACATCCAGCTACGTGGAGATGCTAACAACAAATATAAATTGTAATAAGCGTATAAAAATTTCAACGTCGAAATGTAGAAACCTGTCTCTAGTTTTTCTCTGTATCGATATGAATACTTTTTTTTGCATCCAGACATTGCTGGGAATGTTACAGTTAAATTTATACAAGAAAGCAAAGTCTTGACAATTTAAAAAACATGTTTTATTTATATAATTATTCCTTACATATTCTAAATTACAAATGTAGTCTACCTAGATCAAGGAAATATCTAAATTTTTAAATATAAACGTTTGTATGACCAAAATTTAAATACACAACCTAAAATTTCAGTTCTAGGTGCTTGTTTCATAGTATTTATATCGTAATGTGACTATAACTTTTCCAAGATTTTGTTCATAATTCTGTGATTAATATGTTATAATTTGTACCGCCATTATTCGCAAACAAGGAAAATAAACAATTTTCAGCTCTCCAAAGAATGCTTATTTTAAAAAATTATGTAATACAGTAAAGAACGACCCCACAAAAGCCTCTCAAGATTTATGTTTTATTAAAAGTTTTGTTTTGTATATAACGTAATTCTTTAAAAGATAAGAGTTATAAAGGATTCAAGATAACTTTTAATGTTCAGCCCGTTTGTTTGAGTCCGTAAATTGTAACAATTTTAAAATGTTCAAACAATTAATTTTAGTATTATGGCTAATACAATGCCGACTATTTGAATGACTGGTGTGGTTAAGACAAACCTTATTAACATATTTCTCGTATATAAAAAAAAGATAAAATAAATGATAAACAAACAAAAGTATAAAGATGGACTTATCTCTAGAAGAGATCTCTTCCAGTCAACCTGTGGAAGTAGAATAATCTTAACTCTAAAATGATTAATATAAGTGTAATAATAATAAATTTATTTATAACCATTAACAATTCAACAATGGTTCGTTTAAATTAAATTAGCTACAAAATGTCAATTAATTTATATGGATACCGCTGTGGCAGATCTAGGGACAGGTTCCCTAGATCGGCCACAGTGGTATCCATATATTACGGCATACAGCACCAACCCCTCAGAATTAGTTACAAAGTACTATTAGCTAAGAAAGTCATATTTTAACGGTTTTCAAGAGGCGCGGGTTAAAATCCCGCTGCGTTCAAATTTTTATACGTTTTCTAAATATGTATTTTTCAAATTTCCTTAGTGTGCGAATAACACTTTAAAAAATGTTAAAAAAAAAGTATATACTATTAGCTATCTAAAAAGTAAAATAATGAAAGTAAAAAAAAACAAAATAAGTAAGAGTAAATTTTATGTAAAAACATAGTTTTAACTATTTTAGAGTTGACAATCCCTACATAGTTTTTACGTCTATGCAGTATTGCTGATTTGTATTTAACCTCTGCGCAATAGGTATAGTTTTATTCAAAAAATAGACGTATGATTTGTATAAATTTGTATAAAAATTGTTAGTGAAAAGTAAAAGATAAAAAAAGGCATTAGTAAGCATCTATGGATTCGCAGCTCCAGTATGGTAATATTTATACATAATTAATAAAATATATTCTGTTTTTCAAACATGAGTAAAAATATTAAATTCATTGTTTGCAATCCACAAGGTTTATTAATACTAATTTTATGTAAATTTTAGATATTTATATATCTAGTACATAACCAGTAATTTCAAATTCTTCTACTTGGCATTAATTGTCATCGCGTCCGGGGAGTCTTTCTCCAGGGACAGATATATAAGCATATTTTTCCGACATAGTACCCAGGTGGGCGCGCAACGTGGGCGTCATACCATCTCAGGCGATACTCTTGGAGCTTGTCCGCTATGAAACGGACTCTAAGACTACCTCGAATGAATTAGTTATATATGCGTTCTGCCCGTATTAGACATATTTAGAAAACGTATAAAAACTTGAACGCAGCTCTCTGACCGGTAATCCATGCGTTCTACATGTAGAACGCATGGGTTGGCGGTCAGCGCTCTTGAACAGTTTTTAAGAGGCGTGGGTTCAAATCCCGCTGCATTCAAATTTTTATACGTGTTCTAAATATGTCTTTTTCAATTTCCTAAGTGTGCGAGTAACACTTTAAAAAATGTTAAAAAAGGTTAGTAATTTCAACTTCAATTAGTACTCTCGCAGGTGTAGGGTGATGTGCTTGACGTATATTATAAATCCCACTGTTAGTAACGTAGTAGGTCAGTTTAATTCCTTCTGTGTTCAAATCAAATTTTTTCCATCAAAAATATAATTTCCTACAAGTTCCTAAATATTTATAACGTATATATGAAAAATTTAATAGCAATAAGTACTATGTATAATAATTTAAATTATAACTAATTTTTGGCATAACACTACAGCTCTACAGCAATAAATCAAACGGGTCCATTTAATTTATAATATTATTCAGTTTAATATATTATGCATTCAGTGATTGCACTTTGAAATACAGATATTGGACTATGGTTTCTGTAATAATGTCATAGTTTACTTTAGCCTATCACAGTATGCGTAATTTTGTCTTATTATATAATAATCGATTGCTGAATAATCTTAAATTTAATATGCTTTATATTTGAAAAAAAGCTCCTTAGCTTCCTAGGGATTTACAGAGCGGGTGCCGGACCAATCGCGTTGATAGAAGAGCTCGGAGCAATGCCTGCCGCTTACAACCCAAGTGTAGTATTAAGAATCACTTTAAAATATTATGTAAATTAACTCTTCTTGTCCACTATCCGACCTCTACCTAACCAATAAATAGGGAAGAATCTTCCAACTCATTTGATAGTCAGAATGGAAATGTATCACTTAATGATCATGCCAGAAAACGAAACAAAGAAGTTTGTTGTGTTATGTTTTAGTCTTCAATAAATATTACCAAACATTATAACTAATCATATTCATTTTCGGAATTTGAATCCATATGTGTATTATGCACATATGTATGCAAATTTGTATTTACGCGCCACATGCATGTATCAGTAAGCAAAAGGTAGTTTTATTTAAAATATATAACTCCATTACAGTATTTGTGAATTTCTAGCGTGCGTGAAAGCAGAAGCTAAAATAAAGTGTATAAAATACATCAAACAGACTATTTCCATCCACTGTTAACACAACAGCCAATATCCAATTCAATTTGCATGGAAGTAATAAATTGTAAACGTGAAATAAAAGAAAGGTTGGAATTTCATGCCATGACATTGTCGGGGAATCTGCACATCTATATACATACGTGTGGAGTTGTTATCGGTAGTGAGTGATTTAAGCATTGCTTTGTGATATATGACCTACACCTGTCTAAAGTTGCCAATAAATAGTTTATGAAATATTGCGTTATATATTTTAACAATGAGCTCACATGCAGACGATGAAAAATTCTACTTATTTTATATTCTCTATTATCTTTAGTTGAGGTATATCTTATGACAATATTTTTTATAATAAATGTAAAAAATAGACAAAAGGGTAATACTTTCGAAATTTGTCATTCAAAAAGACGTTAAGGGTCACATCGAAGAAGATGGATGCGATGGAGATAACCTCCTGCGACGCGGCGCGACGCGACGCTTTGTCCCAGAAGGAACATTTTTCACACCCCATTCAAATTACCGACTTAGTTCATTTTGAATAATTTATATAGCGACGTTTCAACCATATTTTAATATATTGATGATGTATTAAAATGCTTTTCAGTGTTACGAATGGTCTTCCAATATATTTGTACGTGAGGAAATCCTTTACGGATACCAGCCCGATTGGGGAGTCGGACGTGGTTATGTGGGACTCCGGACTGTCAGATAGGCCGTCCGTATACCCGGTAAAACCTCACGGTGCTCCTCCTCGACGGCCACTAGCCGAGGCCACGGGAACCCCAGTCTTCCGTGAACCCCGGCGGCGGGAGCCAGCAAGGCACGTCGCGGAGTCAAGGGTGGTGGGCACCCTCGACGGTCTGCTAAGTAAATAGCACGCGGGAGCGACCAGCGCGCACCTACTCGGGAAAGGTGACTATGCGATCAGCTTACCCAAGCTGACCACCCTCTGGCTGAATCAGGGTGGAAGGCGGCGATCTTGTGCCACCCTCCGGCGACCCGGTCGCTTTCGGCGGACTGCGAGGTTGGCGCAGGCCTCCCTCGCCCGTTCTGCCGTTTCTTTCTCGCGCATCACGGCCTCGCAGAAGGTTACGACCGCGTCCCACGACCTCTCGCAAGCCACCATGGCCTTCTCGACAGCCGGCAGGGAGAGGTCGCCCCCACGGGTCTACGTCTATTACATATGCTGCGTATCAAACAATTTGACATAGTTTAACGTATTTAAGCTTATTATAAAGTAAATCTCACCTAAATGTAGAGATAAAAATAATCTTTTGTCGAATCGTTGATTGCAATGAATATTTAGAAATGAGCTACCAAACCATCAAAGTTGCACACAGGGTACAAATATTCTTGGGTAATTTTCTTATATTCTTGTATGAGAAAATATACATAATACTGCATTTCTTGCCATATTCATTTCCGCATAAATAAAAGAGCATATCTTAAAGAATATTTTAAGTAATATATAGAAGATACCAATATCAAAATACAATCTACGCTAATTTCCCTGAACTCTGTCGTCTATGGTTAAGTTTCTTTAGATGATAATTGATTTTATTCAATTTATCATATTACACTCATTTATTATTCTTAAAGATATGCATTAAATTTTATTTTGTGGCCTGTTTATACATAGTCTCATAATATTGCACTCGAAAGACTTATTAACTTTATATCCGGATTGAACAAAAAGTTTTGCTATGTAGGTTAATTATGAACACAATTTGAACACATTCTTGGTAGAATAATAGAAATAGGTAGATGTACTATGAACATATACCTTAATATATATTTTCTAAATTCTCGATCTATTTTCCGTGGTTGCAACGTAGATTTTTTACAACTAGCGATCCGCTCGCGGCTTCTCCCGCGTAATCTGTGGATGTTTCGTATTTTCAGTGACCTTTTCGTAAATCAATGAAATTCCTGGAAAAATTAAAAAAATATGGGAGAAAAATGTAGCCTCTGTTATATATCCTTCGACACTCAAGTATTTTTATATAAAATTTCATCACAATAGGTCAACAGTTTGATCATTATGACGCTAACGCTACCCCACTGCGGCACAATGGCCGGAAAGTTGATTTTTATTAGTTAACGAAAACTTTTTCTTCTGAAGCATTGACTTTATTCATATAGTGTTGCTGGTCTATCATGGTTCTTAGTCGGATTTTTCAGGTCTTTAATTGGTAAATGATAATGGAAAATGCATATCACGTTGAACAATTTTTGTTACGAGGCTTTTTTTATTTTCTAATAGTTTAGCTAGACTATCACGGTTCTTCATCAGCTGTTCCGTATCTTGAATTTTTATATGTTTTGAATTGTTGTGTTCTTATGTGTATATAGTTTAGCGTTTGGCTAATATGCTTTTTCATCAGCAGTTTCAGATCTTCCATTTTTATGTGTCAATGGAAAATGCTCATCACGGTGAACAGTTGTGATTGAGATGCCATTTCCATATTTCTTATAGTTTAGCTGGTCCTTTATGGTTCTACACCAGGTGTGCCACTCTTCGAAATAAATTATACTCTAAAGGCTGACCAGGCTTAACGGGTATATAACAAAAAAAAGTTTAATTAAAATCAATCCAGTGACAAGGATGATGTGCGCGTACAAACAAACAAACAGACAGACAAAAAATTTAAATATGATAGTTTTGTACTCTAATAACAGTTTACATCACCCTAAATTAACATTTTTTCATACGCGCAAGTAAACAGTGAACTATTCCTGTAATCATTTTCCTATCCTTTTCGTTTATCCTGGTCCAAGTGCAATGCGTCTCTTGTAGCGAAATCCAGAGACGCTTTATCGTCTAACTTATCTCAAACTGATCGAGACAATCACGTTCCCATCTGGAATTCAATTCTACTAGAGTATGCAATACGAGATGTTTTGACTAATTTATCAATGTGCCTTGATGTTTCTTGAATCTGCATTTCTATTAATTATTAGTGTACAAAATATTTATGTACTTTAGTACACTTTGTAGATGCAGTGCAAATATCTTGATTACGGTGAAGTACTTAATTCAACTGCAGTCATGAATTGTAAATTGAATTTCGAAGTTGTGAAGCCGTGACTGAACAGGTGCCTGTCATTGAGAATTGTTGTTATTCTCAGATATATAATTTCTATGTACAAAATAGTTCATCTTAGTACACTTAAAGGTTTGTAAATTCATATATGTAATGGACAGAGTACACATTTAAATAAATTAATAATTTTATACGTTTCACTGAAAACGCGGTTTGTGTAGATTTTATGCTACTTTCTCTCTGCCTACTTTGCTGTGAGTGAAGAAATTTCAAGCTGTTTTGTTTTTGCTGAATATACATTTCTATCTCCATTAATAAATATTTATAGTTATATGTACATATGTACTAGTACCATTTTTCACACACAATGAATGTGTGTTCATGTATATATATGATAAACGAAATGATTTATATTTTATCTACTTATAACAGACCGATATGTGATATTACTGTTTTAATAAATAAATTGAGGTCAAAGCGATTTATCCGCCATTAAAAAGGTCACTCTGAAAACATAATTATTGACATTATGTAAATTATTTTACAATTTGAGCTTGTTTAAGTATTAATAAGCTTATTATATTGTCTTGTGATTGCTTATAAATGGATTTACTAATTTTGCCTAGTTTGCGTATTGGGTTTTGGGCTGCAAGCCTACGCCACAAATTACAAATATGTAGGTACAAAAGAAATACACATACACACTGATTGATAAATTGTATTTAAAATGTTGGACATCAGCAATCCCATTATCAAGAGAAACGCCCAGACTACGACACTATAGAACTAGACGCAAAGCCGGGATTTGCATAACACAGCTAGGATCATCAGTCGTGATTGTTTCGACGCTGTTACGGCTCTCGTGAATCACAGGGATTTTCGACAATAAATATTGTTTTTCAATTTACCGTTGTAAAAGTAATTTAAGTCCTTATATATGTATACTGAATTAATAATATTGAGCGAGTACCAAATAATTTTGTACCTAATATATTTTTTTAAATAAATACATCTATGATTTTATATTAATACTGAGCTGTCTGGTACTTAACCTAAGTTCATGTATTTTTTGTATATTAATCTACGCGCATAATAAGACAATTTTTAACATTTTTTAATAGTTATTCGCACACTTAGGAACTTGAAAAAGACATATTTAGATAACGTATAAAAACTTGAACGCATCGGGTTCAAATACCGCTGCGTTCAAGTTTTTATACGTTTTCTAAACATGTCTTTTTCACTGTCGACTAGTTGGACAATTATAAAGTTGAAAAAAAATAGGGAAGAATTGTCGCTTTTAGTTTCTCTCCATATCCAAAATTTTGTAAAATAATTACTTAAAACTTTCCGGCTATTTACAAGTAAAGCACTCTATCTGCCTTATTCACCTATACATTAAATAAATATATACATTCCACATAATGGGATATGATTGTACAATTACTACGGTTTAGTCTGACACGTTCCAACGCCTTAAATTTTGTTTTAAAAAAATTGTTTTAAAAAATTGATGTTACTTCTAGTATTAGTAATCAAATTGAACATACAACTTTTGTGAAAATTTCCAAACAAATATATATTAAATGCCTTCATGTTTACAGACTACATTTACTAAATTTTATGCTTAACTGTACAGTGTAATATGCTCAATGGCGAAATTAAAGCTTCTTTGATTATTGAAAATTGATTGTTCTTCGTATATCATATTGAAAATATTATCTGTATGTAAAACACAATGAATGAAATAGATAGCACAATCTTATATTAAAACACGCCTTTCAAGTTTATCATCTAAAAAATTATTGACACATGAGCAATACTAAATTTATTTAATAAAGCAAGGCTTGTAATATTCACTTTGCATTTAATGTTAAACGAGCTATTATCTTTTAGGTTTTGACTCGACGTCAACACGGTTATATTTGTAAACACAGTCATAACAATTAATGACGACCGTAAAATTAAAGTAAACTCTGAAAATCGTCTGCCTATCGTACCTAACAGTACATGTTTGCCTGAACAGGTACAGAATAGATCGTTATGCGGCAGAATTAACATAATGTTTGCTGTTGAAATGTTCCCTCGCCTAAACGGAATATTGTATGAGTACCATAAGCATATTTGATTAAGAAAAACTATCTCTAGTTCATTTTAGTATACGAGTATAATGTTAAATTATAATACACATTCGTTTTCTTTGACATAGATATAGTTCTTTAAATTAAAATAGGTTTCATAGTAAGTATAATAATATTAAATTGTTAGTTATCA